>OX276378.1:32966097-34347413 GCA_946251855.1 Alsophila aescularia
CTTCAGATATAAAGTGTTATAGACTATTTATTTACCCGGCTACGGCGTAGCAAAAGAAGGGTTACGTGTTCAAACTAAAAAATTGGTCCAATTTTGAAGAGCGAGCTATCAATTGATTCGTCTGCATCGCAAGAGTGTCATAGGCAATTTATTACCCGACCGCAGTCGGGTTTTAGTTTTTCAGCTTTTATCTTGTTGTATTATTGTGTGTATTATGTTCCTACTTAATTATTATTAGCTCAGTTGCTCGAAATAAATGAATTATAATTTAGTTTAATTTAATAAATGTTATCTGTCTGTTTGTCTGCCTGTCGGTTCGCGCATCACGTAAAAACTGCTGGACCGATTGAAACGCAGTTTTCACTGATGGGTAATGGGTAGTGTAGGATTTGACTTAAAACCTGATGCAATTTGTATCTCATTCCGAAGAGTAGAAGTAGTGCCATTAAAAACTATTAGACAGCTGAACAAATTAAATGTATTATGTTGTACTTTGTAGGTAATTTTGGTCTTGGAATAACACATAGGTTACTTTAACCAAGGAAAAATACAAAAATTACCAGCTAGTGTAATTAGACGAACGATTGGGCATCATCTTATTCTAATAAGATGATGCCCAATCATTCTTCTAACATACAACTTACTTCAACCGCTTCCGATTCTAACTTGAGCAGAATCTAAGAAAAGGGAGCACGGGGGTGGGCTCTGTATTGCCATCATTATGGGAACTCATCTCCCGATGCGAGAATTGATAACTGAACCATTTCACTTCACAAAAACTACTGATAGTTCAAAGGAGCCGTTCTTGGGAGGAAACGTTTTACGTCTCAAATAAAATGGGGTTTTATTTAGAAGTCTTTGTATTTTTTCCGTCCATATTATGGTGGACTTAGCAGTCTATGCGATGGTGAATGCGCCTTTGTCTAGACCGGGGGGTGTCTAAAATTGACAATTATTTTTAATAAACTTTGACAAGGAGGGATTCTCAATTCTACTTTGTTTTCTTTTTTATGTATTTATAAGATGATTCTTTTTTTATTTAAAAGGTTATAAAATTCGTAGCAGCATCTTGAGTTGTTATGTTATCCTTTTAGGAATATTACCGTACGCTCACTGGCTTGCTTGTCGTGTGAGATAGTTCCGAAGCACGGAGCGTTAGAAATACGCACATAACTTAGAAAAGTTATTGGTGCGGAGCCCAGGGCCGGACCCGGTATTGTTGGCTTCTACGTCGCCCTAGCAACACTGCTAGGTTACCATCACTCTAAAAGAACGCATACACAACTGCCGTCACCGTGGCGATGCATTTCAACAGTAAATTTTAATTATTTGCTAACTTTGTTTTCAGTTTTTGTTCATTGCCACATTAAATGAACTGCAGGACAGTAGTCTAGGCACACACTAAAACAGGCTTACTTATTTTTTGCTTAATTTCGTATATTGTACTTGTCTTACTGCGAGAGATACATCTTCAAAATGTTTCAACATGTAACTTTTTACTTTTAGTATAGTATTCCTCCATCGCATCGACTGCGTCACCACTTACCACCCAGAGAAACATCAGTTAATAGCTTGCCTATTCAGTAAAAAGTCGAATAAATCTATAATTAAATCATGTTTTCCACTAAGGCGACTCCCAATCTTTCCAAATCAGTCGACCACGTAACGCGACTAATGGAATTTCCTTCCGACGGGACCTTAATAAAGAACTATTTAAAAAAATACTCAGGTCAAATGCGGACGGGGCGGAAGCCAATCAGGCGACCCCTTCTAATAAGTTTAGTGACGCAGAATAACTGGCTAGTGACAGGGTGACCCTACAGACCCTGAGGGATAATTCCCTTCCCTGCAAGGGCCAATGGTTCTCACATTGAAATAAAAACTTTTAAAGGGTTGTGAATGACGGGGCAGTGCCAAATGTCCGTTTAGCTAGGGATGGAACGGTAGGAATATGGAAAACTAAGTGTTTAGTATTTTTGAGCGGGGCTGATCTCGCGAGGGTGATAGGTAGAGATGAGAAAGGAAAGACATTTATTTATATGACATTATAGATACAATATCTAAGGGAGAAGTTCTATCTATATTTAACTTAACCTTGTAAACAATCACTGCATTGAGAATAATTGTTATTTTTTTGTAAAAATGATAAATGTTTAGATTACGAAGTCATCACAACTATTTAACAAAGATAAATTATTTTATGTCTTTACAAAACTGAACAACAAAAATCTATTATTTACCCCAAATATACCTCATCAAATTCCTCTGCAACCCCTTCAAATTAATAGCGCTGCACCCCCTTGTTTTTTTCACCTGCAAGAAATAAAACCTGGCGCAGTCATGAAGGAATCGGAAACATAACAGTATTTCTCTATTTTGTCTTTGTATTCCAAGACTCCTTTTTTCACTTAGGTTCCTCAATATATTATTTTCTATGCTCAAAATTAAATACGAAGAAACACCTCATGGGAAGTGATCACGCAGTTGACGCCACTTGTTCGAAAACATAGTAACAAATAATCATTCCACACATCACTGCAAAACATGAGTAAGGATTTGAATAAAACGGCTCAACATTATCATAATCCCGTATTGTTCCTTTAAGTTTTCGCTGCATTATTTGCAGCTTAAGGTTCGGGAGAATCGAGACATCGATCTGTCGACTTAGGTGTACTTGCACGAGCTTAAGCTCTTTGAAGTTTGCCAATTTAAATATGTTTATTTTATAAGACAGTAGGACCACTAGGGACAGTAGGTTCCTAGTCATATAAGCTAGGACTTTTTTAAGTTTATGACATAAATCAACAATGTACAGTTGGTACATTGTTGATTTATGTCATAGCTAATGGCAAGCAGGTTTAAAAAAACGGAGACTACACAGCTAAATCGAAATAAATGAAGCATCCAAGATATGCCGATCCACTCGTACGCAAAAGTCTCACGCACACACTTACACCATGTTATGCCATTAGGGCGCCACATGGCAAGAAAATCAAAACTTTTGCTCGCTGCGTACCTAAAATGCTGAGTGCCTTAACTGCGTTGTGCATAAATGTCATTTGAAATAATATTTTTGACTAAGTAGCTATTCGTCTATGTTACTATTAGTCTATTTCTTACATTGCCCATTTCACAATACTATTGCTTCGTAATTGGTCTGATTCTTACATTGCCCATTTCACGATACGACTAAGCTTTTGGTCTATTTGTAACATAGGACTATAGCGCCTGATTTGCGTTTTTCATTTTAGCCTTTCGAAGTCTACTGCTGAATATAGGCCTCCCCCAAAGAGAGCCATGACGAGCGATCTTGTGCCACCTCTATCCAACGACTTCCTGCGATGGCTACAATGTAGTCGGTCCATCGTGTGGGGGGTCTCCCTATACTTTGATTGCTTGTTCGTGGTCGCCTTTCGAGAACAGCGGTTGTCGGTTCTGCAAACTATATGGCCTGCCCATTGCCACTTCAACTTGTAAACTTTGAGAGCTACGTCGGTAACCCTGGTTCTTCTACAGATTTCCTCGTTACGGATTCTATCACGTAGTGAAACACTGAGAATAGTTCTCTCCATTGCACGCTGCGTGACTTTGAGCTTGTGTATGAGACCAATAGTTAGCCACCACGTCTCAGTGCCATATGTCATCACTGGCAACACTGATTCGCGTTATATCAAACTAATTCAGCACAAACTCCTTTAATATCATATTACTTTTTGTCTCTTTGTTTACTGGAAATGGAAGTAACTAACTACGCTCCGCGGGTTTACCCCCGTGTACAATTTCCGGGATAACAGCATCTACATACAAAATTTAATTTAATTCGGATCAGCCGTTGTCGCAAGATAGCACCTCAAATAATCAAACGAACTAAAACTTAGTGGACCTAAATCTCACTGGATCTATCTTGCTCTTCAATTACAAATCAATGGACCTAAGTCTCACAGTTTAGTAGTCTATCTTGCTTTTGAACTAAAACACAATGGACCTAAGTCTCACAGTTTAGTAGTCTATCTCGCTTTTGAACTAAAACTCAATGGACCTAAGTCTCACAGTTTAGTAGTCTATCTCGCTTTTGAACTAAAACTCAATGGACCTAAGTCTCACAGTTTAGGAGTCTATCTCGCTTTTGAACTAAAACTCAATGGACCTAAGTCTCAATATGCTACCTCGCGTTTGGTTTATGCACAACGCGATTAAGGCACACTGCGTTTTAGGTGAGCAGCGAGCAAACTTTATGCAGCCGCCATATGTGCTTTACTTTTTTGTTAATTTTTTTAAACCTTGGCTACTGGTTATGACAAAAACCAACATGTATGTACCTACGAGTAGGTAAGTGTTGCCCTGATTACACTAGATCTTCCTTTTGACCACGTGGTCAAAGATTTTCTCATGGCTGGTACTCCTCCTGAGAAGCAAACCTGTACCCTTCATGGTCTCCAACCAAGACATCATAGAGACTGTCAAACACTCAAAAACACTTCACGTTAACAACAACTGAACTTGCAAAACAAATAGCTATTCAAATAAAACATTTATCTGAACGAATTCACCAACACGACCGCGGCGGCAGGCGCTTCACTTGATTCGCCAAATTATAATTGGCGTTATTCGTTGCGCTTTTTCAAAAGCACGTTTTATGACTGGAATAACTAAATAACGTAATAACGGCGTGGGATCGCGAACAGATACGATTTTTGGTAGTTATATATTTAGAATTTTGGACTGCGTCAGTGACTATTTATTTCCAAAGCTGGTGATAATGAACATAATAATATTATAGTAAAAGAAAATTACAAACCACACAACATGTTCTTTGCCGACAATAATGGCCTCCTGGAGTCGGTTTAGTCATTGGCCTTTAATTGGCCTCGTGGACGACATTTGAACACAATTCAGTGTGTCTTCAATTGTTTTCGTACCTACATGAGGCCAGTGTAACGCCACTGAACTGAATCACTGAACTGACTCGCAAACTGACCTCGTGTCCGGAGCGCATAAGCTTCCGTAACATTGCATTGCAATTGATGATTCTTCCGTCAGTTTCTTATCATTCTCATAATGATGGCCATATTCTATTGATTATTATCTCATAATAATAATCTAACTAACAATTACTTTCTATAGATAACTGGCTGTGCCCCCGGCTTTACCCGCTTGGTAATGTTTCTGGGATAAAAGGATCCTATGGGTTTTTCGAAACAAAAGTACCAATTTACCAAATTTTATAAAACGTCGTTCAGACTTCATATTATTTTTTATCTATTGCTCGGTTTCTACCTATCCGATTGAGATACCAAGTACACCAGTTTTTACGTTATGCGCGAACTACAGACGGACAGACACAATTTTTTTATGTAATTTTTTTAATCAGTAGCTTATTTTTTTAAAATCCACACTGTACAGACTTTTTCTTACTTACTGCTTTATTATAAGTTTTAGCTTTTAAGTCAAAACTTGCAAGCTGGTCCCTTATTCTCTCTTGCGACTGAGACACGTACACGCCGCGTTAAGAAAATTATCTGTAAAAATCGTGGAATTGTCGTATAACGTAAAATACTATTCTATAACCCACGGTAAAATTTGACAAATGCGACAAGGCGCGTTACGCGCATGTTATAGTTTATATCTATTCATTATTATGATATATGGAACAGGCTGTGGATGTGACTAAATGGTACTAAAATCGATTATTCGCGTAATAGTTTTATTGGGATCCCTTAAAAATCAATAATGCAAAAACCGATATATTTTCCAGTAATAATAGATTTCTATGAAAAATATATATGGGGATCCCTTCAAAATCAATTATGCAAAAATCGGTTAATATAAAAAAAAACTTAATATAAAGAAATCTAAATATTAATGCTTGAAAAAAAAGTCTATTTCAATGCAGAAGTTCTCTTCAGTTTAGAAGTTTACCAGAGATAGCTTATACTTGTATTTAACTGGGATAATATTGGTTTTTGTATAACTGATTCTAAATATTTACAAAAATATTGATTCTTACTATTTTGTAGTGTCCGTTCTCCATTTTCATGGAAACATATGATTATATCTTATAATCATTTTATCAATATGTTGAGTGACCAAATCAAAAGAAAATTTGTTGTTATATTTAAAAAAATGACAAATAATTTTTACCTACAATATTATTCTTATAGCTGAAGAACCACCACAAAATTGTCACCATAAAAAAAAATCAAATGTGTCCACCATAAAATTCTTATTAATCTGGACCGCACTTCAATTAGTTGTATAATAATAAAACATAAGAAACTGGCGATAAACTCCCACGCGGGTGGTATTTAGTCACGTTCTGAGAGTGTATGATAGTGGACGTGTTGGTTGGTGCAATTCGCTCCGGAATTACAAAGGTAAATTTGATTTCTCTGTCCTTGGTTTAGGCTTGTACTATTATTTATTCTGTGGTTTAGGCAGGCCGGTCGCACTCCGCAACAAGTACAAATATTATACCTACACTTCGAGGGTGCAATATTCGGGTCAGTTTAGTAGTGTCAAGCGTGCGCTCGATGAGTCGCGCGCCATGGGCTTAGCGATAAAGTACCTACTTACGTAAAGTTATTGACAAATTTTATTCGTGTTTTAATTATGAGTACCAAGAAGTAACCTAAAAGGTACTGCATAGCATTCGGCTGTTTGAATAGTGATAGAAATGACGACTTTCACTCATTATAAAGCAAGGAATTCATACACCTTTATTCATCAAAGTGCAATACCTATAGGATATAATCATAATCAACCAACGACACTTATACGTAAGTAGGTATCTCACTAAACTTATCGGCGTTCTGAAAACGGGATAGGTAGGTAGTAAAAATCTGGTAGTAGGTCTATTCTGATAAGAATGTCATTGTATGTAATAGAACTATTATAATTTATAGTAATAAGTAATAACATAATACATTATTACTTATTAAGTAATAACATAATACATTATTACTTATTTATTCTGTTCTTCTCCTTTTTTTTTTATCTAAGTCATAACATATCACAGAATAATTAGAAGTACAAGTACCTAGTCATATCTTACTACAACCCTACCGGGCGAAAAAGGGACAGAGCGGTTTTGAAACGGTTAGAGCAATGAAAGTTCTCGCGCGTTGTGATACGATGGGTGAGCTCCTTCTAGGTAAATATAATTGAAAGCTCGCAGCGCTGTGCGAGTAAAACTTGCACTTTATTGCGTTGTAGCAAGAGTCGCTATGTATTTATATGACTTCACTCAGTTATCCTTCTGTACTTGTACTATTATTTATTCTGTGGTTTAGGTAACATTCTTATTACACTGTCAGGTTTTTTTAACACTTGTACAGCCTTCAAATATTTGAAATTGTGCTTGATTAACTGCTTTAAGCTTTCTGTAGTATTAACGAAAACCTTCCAGTATGTTCGTATTATGACCGATGCTGATTCTTTTAATTTTTCTTTTCCTCTGTCCTCTATTCCTATGGATAAATGGACAAAAGAATCAAAAAATGTACAGTTTTTATAGTAATTTTTACTTTCGATGTTATGTTTTTTATATTTATGGTCAAAAATAAGACGCAATTAATTAGTGACTCACATTTTTTTTTAAACGATTTCAAAGAACGAGTTTATCAATTCGATACGTATATATGTACGTATGTATTAAAACTATAATAAATAAGTATAAAAAATGATTCCAAGAATTCATTTAGAGAGAGAGGTTTTTTTTCATTGTTTATTTTTACGTTTTGTAAAGCTGTAAAAATTATGGAGAAAATAACATATATTTTTTTGTACCTTTTCTGATTCTTCTGGACACAAAAACTAAAAAGTTAATTATTTTCTGAATGAGGTCCTAAAACTGAGTGCAAAACAATATTTATGTTTCTGAAGAAATCTACGTTCACGAGAGCATATTTTTTTAAATAAAATTAGTAAAATATAAAGACAGAGGAATAATACAAAAATCGCGATCACGAAGTATTTCGTCGACATCTAGGATTCGGGCGTTCTCAGTAGTTTGGTTATTTGATAATGGAACTCTTTGACGGTTAATAGCACAGATTTAAGACGGTTAATATATTATGATAGCTGGTTTTAAGTTTTACCATGACACGGTTGCTGCACTCAGGGTTGTCTCCTGACTAGGGAACCCTCACGGTTAACAGCACAGACATGAAATGTTGTATACGAATTTAATTGTGATAGCTGGTTTTTAGTTTCACTTATTACATGGCTACTGCATAAAAGGTTTGTTTTTAAATGCTTTTTCATTAACTTATTTTAGATATTTTTAATTTAATTTACTTATTTAAATTATCAGCTCCGAACACTGAACACTGAAGTTATCGGTTATCGAAACCGACAACTTTAGTGTGGCTACAGCCACACCTGCGTCAGGGATCGGCATTAAGCCCATACTTGTTCGTCCTGGTTATGGATGCGCTGACATCGGACATCGGACATCGGTTTTTTTTATTAAAAGTAAAAAATAGGTCACAGTTACAAAATGTTATCAACGCATAAAATCTATAAAAACATCATAAGACCTGTCGTCATGCATGCATCTGAGTGTTGGAACCAAAGAGACAGATGAAAGAAGATTGTATGCAGCAGATATGCGAATGTAGAGACGGATGTGTGGAGTGACAAGAATGGATAAAATTAGGAACGAGTATGTCAGAGGAAGTTAGGAAGTAGCGCCAGTGACTGAAATGTTGAGGAGTAAAAGGTTATATTGGTATGGGCATATAATGAGAAGAGAGTAATGTCATGTAACAAGAAGAGTGTTAAAAATGAACGAGAATGGTAACAAGGACGACCAAAAAAAGTTTGGATGGATTGTGTGAGAGATGACATGTGTAAAAAGGCAGTGAATACTGAGATGACGATAGAGAAAAATGGAAGAAAATGTTGTACCGACCCAACATAATAGTGTGATAAGGGTAGGGAGATGATGCTTTAAATTATCTTCATTGTACAGATTTTTTGTTACTAGCTTATCATATGTATAGATAGATGATTTCGCTATTAGGCAGGCATAAGGTACTGCTAAATACCAAACTTTAGAAAGCTATGTTTAGTGTTAAGTAGGTACAACATACGGATAGCTAGAGGTCATGTTTAACGTTCATGTTTATTGAGATTTGCATTTGGCTGATTATCCTTTGAAGGTTTTTAAATCTGTTTAACTACTAAAACTACTTTCTTCTAGGTAACTAAGTATACCATGAAGAGTTTTTGAGGATGGTATATTAAAAAAGTGCCTGAAAAAGTCGCAAGCGTGCGCCATCGCTTATCTTGTTTTTGATATTTTCCTTGCGCCGCTTACCGGTTTCCGATAGAGTTGTTAATTTCAGCACTTTTAATTATTTTAATACACGATTAAGTTATAGTTTTCCCACAAACAAATAAAAACCCGATAGAAATCCTAAAATTTACCCCGTGATGTTCGAGATGTATTAAATATCCCGCGCTATTTGCGCACGGATGAGAGGGAAAAAATGACAATCCAGAACAGAACATCAGAGACGCAAAATACCAGACTAGCAGAACAGAGTCAGAGTCGTAAAGACTAGCAGGTGCATAGACATATTAACGTCAAATGAACGTGTCAAGGTGTTAAGTGGAGCGCTGATGAGTTGTCATGTGAATGTTTTCGGTAGTATACGTAGTGATTATATCCTTTTTGGCTGGTTTGATTTAGGATGAGTTGGTTAGTGTCTGGGTCATACAACGTCAACGGCAGTAAGAAATGTCGTATATGTACTACGTACAATGGTCGTAGGAGTTGTTCATGAAGAGTGACAGATGTCAAGGTGACAGATGGTGAGTTGGTCGGGCAATGTGACAGTGAGCTCTTGTCACTTTGACATCTGTCATTTCTCCCGACCAACTCACCACCAAAGATTTAGCTAATCTTTGTTCTAGCAAAATATCGCGTTTTATTTGATCTAGATGGTCATTATGGACCCAAAGAAAAATAAAAGTTGCACGAATAAATGAAGTTTGTCAAGTATGACAGTCAGAATTCAATTTAGTTGTATAATATTACGATAGTGTTATACAATGGAATGAAATTATTTTGTGAATCGGGAAAATATTATATATCATATTTTTGACACAGCATAACTTGTTTTCTACTGGTGTAAAAATCAAATTCACAGGGAAGAAAATTAATGCAGTGTTGTTAAGCTTTCACGGTTAATACATTTTCGATATTTTTATGAGAATAACCTATAAGTCCAATATACGTACTCGTAGTAGCAGATGTCGTTTAGCCGTTAAATATTTTTTATCGATTTCTCGGCTTTTACTCATCGGATTAAAATACAAGTAGTTACACCAGTTTTAAGTAAAAACCTACGCTATCCAACAGTGAAAACCGCATTTCAATAAGTTTATTATTTTTTACGTGATGTGCGAACAGCCGGATACCAATTTTTAAACGTTTAAATGTTCTTATTTCAGTATCTTACTGACCAATTGGTTCTGTACAATTAATTTAATCATTGTACAGAACCATTTGGTCTGTAAGATACATAAAATTGTGTTACGTTCTTCATTTTTGTTTCTAACTTCATTATTATAACTATTAGATACGTCGCAAAGCCTCTTTCAATGTTTTTTTCTTTAAATCTTTTAATGACAGAAACCTTTCCGCAAGTACCGACTACAAATGTATAAAAGTTCAACTTAATCGGATGCGTGCAGTGTTGCGCGCAGGCGTAGAAGTCGAACAAACAAACAAACATTACTTATTACATAGTAGACTAGCTGCGCCCCGCGGTATTACCCGCGAGGGGGATGATGGTGATGATAATGATGATGAAAAGGATCCTATGTGTTATTCCAGAACTCCATCCCTAATTTTATTGTGTTATGCCAGGGTATAAGCTATCTCCATTCCAAATATCATCCAGTTTGAGAGTGAAGTATTAAGAAGATGATGAAAAGTTTCCTATCTGTTATTCCAGAGTATAAACTATCTCCATCAAAATTTCATCAAAATCCGTTCATCCCCTTGAAAATGAAGTATGCTGATGATGAAAAGTATAATAAGTGATATTCCAGGGTATAAGCTATCTGCATTCCAAATTTCATCAAAATCCGTTCAGCCGTTTGAGAGTGAAGTGTGATGATGGCGATGATGAAAAGTATCCTATTATTGTGTACTATATAGTGTTATTCGAGGATATAAGCTATTCCAAATTTCATCAAAATCCGTTCATCCACGTACTATATTATTCACGTACTTGACAGACTTGTTATTATTTCGACTCCATGGCAACATCCTTCCGTTCTTGTTTTTGATACCTTGGGTTGCATTATTGCAATTTTCATTGGGATCTCAATTTTTTTTTAAATAAAGTTCTGCAAATGTTACTTGCTGATAAAATAGCTTTCTATAGGTGAAATAGTTTTTAAAATCGGTTCAATATGTGTTGTGTTTATCCATTGCAAGCAAACATACAAACAATCAAATCTTTCCTCTTCATAATATTATAATAATGTAGATGTACAGAGGCGAGATTAACATTTTAATTAATAGTTTAATTTTTAGGGTTAAGCTCGTCCAGCAAACTCTTGAGGAAATATAATGTTCAAATGACTGGGTTGGGCAGCATTTGGTCTACTACACTACGTTTGGTCTTCTCGTCATCAATACCACAAAGCCTAAAGACGAAAGTCTTCAACGCTTGCGTGCTACCGGTGACAACTTACGGAGCCAAAACGTGGACACTCACACTGAGGCTGGTCCTTATGTTTAAAGTCGCTCAGCGAGCTATGGAGAGAGCTATGGGTTTCTTTGAATCCGAAATGAGACGATCTGCCAGAGAACCAAGGTGACTGACATAGCTCAAAGAATTAACAAGCTGAAATGGCAATGGGCCGTGTCGCGACGTCTCGCGAAGTCATATGCAATATGGCAATGGAATGACAGGTGTGGCATCACCAGAGGAAAGTAAAACTTCTATGCTAACATATGCTTATCGATGGTAAGTTTATGTCTTTTGCCTATCTTCTATATGGTCTATGATCTTTTCTGAAATGTTGCTCCGGACAGCAAGACCTTAAAAATATGTGAAAATATTCCTGTCTATATGTCCATACCATGTCGCTCTGTATCATACGGGGTGCTTTATACATTGTAATGATTAAATCTTTCTTCCGTGTTCGTCAATGGCTATGTATTGTATTTATTCAAAAAACAAAGTACATTGTATATAAATTACTTATAACTAACAAAAGATAAAATTTCAAAATTAAAATTATATCTTAAAATCATACAGTCAAAAATCATCAAATTCACAATATAATAAAATCATCAAATCACAATAAAATAAAATCATCAAATCACAAAATAATAAAATCATCATATCACAAAATAATAAAATCATCAAATCAAATAAAAAATATAAAAAGTGGAAACAAAAACAAAAAAGCTAATAATTATAAAGTTGTGCAGAGCTCCTAATTTGTAAGGTAGTCGTCTATACTATAAAAACTTTTTTCCAGAAGAAACGTGTTTACTTTGTTTTTGAATAACGTTGATTTATATACGAATTCTTTGATGCCTTTTGGCAACTTATTAAAAATTGTAACTTTTAAACTTTCGCGATTCGAACACATAGTTAAATATTTAAACAGGACTTAATGGCGCTGAAAACTTAATATTTATTTAACTCGACGTTTCGATCAAGTTGCATTGATCGTGGTCACGAGAAGACTGAAGTAGCGGGTGTCAGCGTCGAGAAGGGCGAGCGTTGTCTCCAACTACCCGCATTTGGTTTTGTAAAAAATCATAAACCGCGACGCGAACACTTGCTTATCACGGGATTCCAGGACGCAGCCAACTTGAAACCATCCTCTCGGTTGAAATTGGGATACTTTTTAATTTCAACCGCTTCACGTACAATCCTGGAGTAGTAGTGACGTTCCGTGGAGAGGATCTTCGGGTCATGGAGTTCAATCCAGTGATTAGGGCCCGATTCGAGCAAATGCTCAGCGGTTGCAGATTTATTTATCTGGCGGTTCTTTACAGCTGCAATGTGTTCTTTGACCCTTTCCGCTATAGTACGCTTGGTTTGTCCAATGTAGGAACTACCGCAGCTGCAATCTATCTTATATACGCCAGGAGATTGAAAAGGAATGACATCTTTCGGTATTCTAACATGCCTTGCTAACTTGGATAAAGGAGTATAAATGGAAACGGAAACGTCGAGGTAAATAAATATAAAGTTTTCAGCGCGATTAAGTCCCGTTTAAATATTTAACTTATTAAAAAATTCAACAGCTTGTTTATAGTATAGACGACTACCTTACAAATTAGGAGCTCTGCACAACTTTATAATTATTTGGGCCATGTTCATATTCACCTGACCGTGGGTAAAAATCCCAGGGCTGCATTAGCTGGTCTTCCAGACAACTCCGGATCAGCTAGTATCCGGGGGGTGTGCTGGTCTGACTAAGAACCTTGGGTCCTGTGTTGCAGGATTTTTACAGTGGTCGAGCATATAAGGCGCACGTTGATACAGCGTTTGCGTCAGCCTATGATCTGGGTCTGGACAGTATGGCGTGAGACGTCCAGAGGTATGTATACGGGTTATAATGGTCCTGGTTTAACCGGCGACATAGGTGAATGTTTTACATGGTCAATCAGGTTCGTAAGTTTATCTAGGAACCGTAATATGTTTGCAGGTCTAGCCAACCTCGAGTGGTAATGTTTATTCCACTCGATTTGCTCATACCGAGCTTGGATTTATATAATTAAATTCATACAACCCTTTGCTTTATAGCGACCCGTACGATACGATGTGGGCCGTCGTGCTCAGGTGCCTCATGACACCGAGACATTCGGTATCATGGGGCCATAACTTCTACAGGAGGTGGACGAACAGGGAATCCCCGGAAAGAGAGAGAGAGAGATGATGGACTAAGCGAAGCAGAACATGTGGCTGAATGAGTGAAGGAAAACCTAGGAGACAAGGAGATTGAAGGTATATCAGAACATTGCCATATAACTTCTTTCTTCCACCAACTTTCGCTGAGGCCGCCATTCATATATTATTATATACTGTTTTATGTAGATAATAAATAGCACAATTAGTTAATATTGGGCATGCCGCGACAGGCTGTTCACATAGCTCAAAGTACCGACAACCATTGTGGTAAGCAAGTTTTATAGTGGAGACCACGTTTAGGCAAAAGTAGTGAGACTGCTGGCCAGGTGGAGTGACGAGTTGCGAATAGCGAGAAGAGCCTAATATCGGGCTAAGTGGCATTTGCCAGGGGAGGCCTACTTCCAGCAGTGGATGAATACAAGCTGATGATTTTGATGATGATTATTATTATTATTGATGATGTTTTTACCAACTTGTAAAAACATAATCATGTTATAAATACTTCAAAATAAAGATAATATTCATGGATTGCCTAATACACAATGATATTCATCAGTCTATCACTAGGATTGCAAAAAAAGTGTACAACCTTTCAAAATGGATGCTTGAAAATCGTACGTCTGTCTTGTTCTGTCAAACTGAGGGGTCATAGAAATAAAAAGCTGAGCTATAGTGTAGTAGTATATATATATATATATATATATATATACCTTTCTTGTTTTAGAGCTACTTCTATTCCTTTAGATAGTTCTATACTCCCACGCAGTATTGTACGTAAGAAATCCACGCCGACACCTTGACACCTGTCACCTCTCCAGACCAACACGTCAGTAAGCATTATTCAAAATCCTTAAGACCAATCTAGGGGCCCGTTCACTTAGACGTTCGAGACGCACGGATCACCCGCGCGTAATCTCGAAATCGTTCACGGCGTCGTCGGGCGTTCGCCTGGGTCATCCGAAAAATAGTAGGGGAGGGGAGGAATAGTATGAAATTGACACTTGACAGTTGTCAGTTCTATGTGGACGTCCAAAGCCGTTCATTAACTCCGGACGATTGAGCGATAATCGCACGGATGATTCGAGCGTGTAAGTGAACACAGCCCAGTGCTGCACAAATGCTCCACCTGATTTTGACACCAGCTAGTCTCGTATTTTGCGACTCTGACTTTGGTGTGTTCTGATCTGTAGGGTTTTTTTGCTGCAAATTGCTTGGTGGCATAAATAACTCTTTGATTAATAGGCTTTATCCATGTGCCGAGTTTCAAACTAAAAAAAATAGTAAAGCTGCGATCACACCTGCACACTACAGCCTGCCTTTGGTCGTTCGCTCAGGTTTATTAGATTTCTGACGCGCAAGTTGCTCTGCTTTTGTTAGGGCTGTGCCACATTTGTCGGCGATGATTCTTGGAAAAGTAAAGTCACCGTTGACCTAAAACTTCTTTACTGCTTCCAGTCATAAAAAAATCTAAAAAAGGACATAAATATGCCCTCAACCTGGTAGGTGTAATTTCAAGTTTTTATCTTGTTACTATTTTGTAAATAATCAGTTCGCATTTCCGCAGAAACAACCAACAAAGAAAATAACAGCTTTTTCTGTTGAAAAGAAAGCAGTTACTTTCTGGAAGGTAACCAGGCAAGACAGATTATAGATATAGGGTCAGTATGGAGAAATCTAAAACTAAGAGGTTGAGTTTGTTCTGAGGAATCATGTCGGTGGAATTATGATAATGTTGTATTGTAGTGGAATAAATTCATGTGCGAAGTTTCTAACTAACTAAACAACAGTTTAACTAAATAACAATTTAATAATAATAAGTAAGACATCGAATCATTATTATCGCATCGCTTCTCGTAACTTCTGTTAATGGAATCCCACCTTACAACCCGGACAACTGGTGGCTTGCAAATCGGTATTAATTAAATGGATTGCACCCAAAGTCTGCATAGTTGTCTGTTTGTCTTGCAGCCTCACACCACCTCGCCACGCGAGAGCTTGCAGGATTATAATTATTAGCGTAACTATTTTGAGACTTTGAACTTTTCATGGCAAAGGCACTTTTGAGATTCGCGTTTCAAATGTGCCAGGCATGTTTGGAAGAAGTTTCGTTTTCTCTTAATGATACTTTGTTCAGTTTTCAATCTTTGCCTATCTGTATACATATCTATCTATACATACTTATATTGAAGCAGTATGTAACAAGTCTGTACAAAGAAGATAATAAAAAAATGGTCTACGGTACTTAAAATAAGCCACTGAACAGTAATATAAAACAAAAACGGTGTCTGTTTGTTTGTTTGTATGACATACAGAGTATATTACTTTAGAAATTATGATTCTGGGACAATGCAAATATGTATGTATGTATGTATGTATGATGATGGAACGTAGGAACTGACAGACAATATCAATAAACGTTTGAACCCATACTTTCAAATACACAATGATCTTTTAGGTATATACCACGAAAATAGTTCATGCAAATGCATCATTTACAATTAATTTTCAATGTGCAAAACTACACCTTAAACTCTCGTCAGCAATGTTCAATTTAGCTCGTACTTTTCGTATATTATCGAGCGTTTAATCGCCGTGTATTTAGGCTCATTTTAGCATGGCGCGCTGCCTGCAACAAAACGCGTGTGTCAACTAGTTAGGGACCGCAAACACCGAATATGAACGTATCGCAATCAGCCGCATTTTGTTTGATTTGCGACGAGTCTCGTTTGCAAATGCTGTAGACTGTTTGGTGGAAGAAAGTAGAAATAACGATAAAGCGGAGCGTAGGTAGAGAGATAATAATTAAACTATTATAGAAATAGCAATAAGGATGTTTGGATTATACTGAAAAATAACTCGTTCGAAATCAAATTGATACTGTGATTTCGAACGAGTGATTTGTAACCGAAGCACTTCAAAGTCACGTAAGTATATATTTATTACACGACTGCCCAAAAAAGGAGTGTAATGTTTCAGGGTTCATGTATGTATGTATGTATGTATGTATGTATGTATGTATGTATGTATGTATGTATGTATGTATGTATGTATGTATGTATGTATGTATGTATGTATGTATGTATGTATGTATGTATGTATGTATGTATGTATGTATGTATGTATGTATGTATGTATGTATGTATGTACGTATGTCTGTTCCTATAAAGACACTATACATTTTAATATGTGTGTTATGTAGCACTATAAAGACAAAACGTGTAGACCAGTCTTGACGATTCTTACGTTAATCATTTTGTCTTAGTCTTGCAAGTGCTACTAAAGACTGACATGACATTAACCAAAATTCAATATGGCGACAAACAGATGCCATATTGGGAAAAAGAAAATAAACAATTCGACGAGCTATGTCATTGAATAGGTATTTGAAAATCATCTTTAGGTTTCTCTTATTATTTTTCATTTGGATTTACCATTAAGGATCTATAGCGATTTAAAGTTGGTTAGCAACCATTCTCACTAATCTATACTTATAATAAAGCAATAAGAACGAAATAGTCTGTACAAAGATTATTAAAAAAAAGGTCTAGGGAACTTAAAATAAGCTACTGAACAAGAATATAACATTTTTAAAATCGTACAGGTAGACACGATTTAAACAATGTTAGTTTGTTAAATAGTCTGTATGTTAATTCGCACATCACGAAAAACTACTGGACCGAATGCAATGTGGTTTACAGTGTTGGATAACTTAGGGTTCGACTTAAACTGGTATACTTGGAATCTCAATCCGATCAGTAGAAGCCAATCGAAAAAACTTTTTACATCTCTCATATTCGGTAAGTAGGTCCTTATTACCCCCAAATGGGGCTTGTAGGTGACCAATTAGCGCTCTAGGGTAATAATGTAGCTAGAAAAGCCCTAGGGCGGTAAGTAATTAAAAAAAAAAAACTTCACTCTTTAAAAAAGTTCGCGTACATCTAACCATCATACTGGCAATAGACATCATGCATTCAGCCCAATGACAAAAGAGGTCGCTTCGCTAATCAGCCTTGTCTTCGTATGAGTATAATAGTCATCAATTTTAAATATCGAACGGCGAAGAACAATTTCGTTTTTGAAAAAAATAATTTAAAAAAAGATGATAAATGGCGGGAATAGAAAACTTTTACTTTAAATATTGTTTGTTTTTGGGATTTTTTATAATTACGTGCTAATTAGGAAAAAAACATGGGTTCTGCAAGTGATGAAGATATAAGCTGCACTCCCGATTCAATGAAAATGGAAGCTGAAGCAGCAATTGAGAATATTTTGGCTGAAAGTTCTAAAGAGAGATATTTGAAAACTTACGACTAGTTCATGAAGTGGCGAAAAGAAAAACGAGTAAAGTCTTTATCTGAGACTGTATTCTTAACATACTTTAGTGAGCTATCAAAAAAGCTGCAGCCATCTAGTTTGTGGTGCATTTATTCAATGTTAAAAGCAACTATGAGTACTAAACACGACATCAATATCAAGAACTTTTCAAAATTATCATCTTTTCTAAAAAGACATTCAGCTGGGCACAAAAGCAAAAAGTCAAAGGTTTTTACAGCGCAAGACGTGAAAACATTCATAAATGAAGCCCCTGATGACATATATTTAGCTGTTAAGGTACGTAAAATAACAAATCACATAATGGTAATACTTCATCATTTATCTTTTAAATTCTTACAATCCTATAAAACATACTTACTTATTTTTATATTTCGCTTGTTTTAGGTGGTTCTTATCTTCGGTATAACTGGCGCATGCCGAGGTATTGAATTGACAAATATAACAATAGAGAACATAGAACAACAGGGTCAGTTGTTAGTAATTAAACTACCGAAGACAAAAACTAAAATTGACCGAACATTTGTAGTTCCTCAAGAATTCTCTGAATTCATACAAAAATACAGAAATCTTCGTCCTGAAAATATAAACACCAACCGATTTTTTTGAAGTACCACCAAGGCAAATGCTACAAACAAGTTATTGGAAAAAATACCATCAGAAGTATGCCGAAGCAAATCGCAAGTTATTTAAAGTTAGATAACCCGGAATTGTACACAGGTCATTGCTTCCGGAGAACATCGGCTACACTTTTAGCCGATGCTGGGGCTAACTTAACCACTATAAAATGGCACGGTGGGTGGAAATCCAGCAAGGTGGCTGAAGGTTACATCGAAGATTCCATACAAAATAAAAGTAAAATTACCAACCAAATAACGGAAACTATTCAGCTTTCAAAAAATGAACCATCTTTCTCAAGAGATGATCCGCAACCATCAACTTCTGCTGAAGAAAGCTTCATCCCGTCAGATTTTATCCATGACCAACAAATATTACAATCTCAAACTATTAACATACCCAAAAAACACCTGTCCCTAAAATTTGAAAATTGTTCTCATTTCACTATAAATTTTAACTAATAAAATGTTTTATTCTTGTAATGCCGGTTTTTTTCTACTTACCTCACAATCGAGATGTAAAGCAAAGTAGTTAGCTCGGGTGTAAGCATCAATTGCACCCTCGAACTATAGGCGCACGAGCGCAGCGAGGGCGCAATTGATGCCTTACAGCCCTTGGCTACTAATCTACTATTAACGGCTGAAGGAGTTTTGATCAAATGTTGGTATATTGGTATTTTAAGTCTTGGAATAGTACATAGAGTACTTAACCTAGGGAAATGACCACGCGTGGGAAGCAGCGGGTACAGCTAGTTCTAAATATAAACTAATAAGTTTAAAATATAAATAATCATAAAAATAATAAAACCAAGCCTCCGACTGCATCTTATAATTTCAAAATCTAAAACCTAAAGTTGGTTTGCTTCATTTTAGTTATGTCCACAGTCAGGTTTTATCTTTTTTAGTTTTTTTTCTTTATTACCAAGTATTCAGTACTAGAAGTATTAACCAGTTCTTTTTTTTAGTTCTGAGTTACTAGTATGTCCCGTCGTGGATCACATAAGTAGGTACTACTTTCACAAGGACAAACAAAATCACTCGCACAAGAACGAAGCGTTACGCTTCTTCATTTATTATAAGAACTGCAAATGAGTGGAATGCCCTGCCCTCGTCAGTGTTTCCGAATTATAACCCCGGTGTGTTCAAGTCAAGAGTGAATAGGTATCTACTAGGCAAGCGTGCTACACCTTCGACCACATCATCGCTTTCCATCAGGTGAGATCGTGGTCAAACGATTGCCTAGTCCGTAATTAAAAAAAAAAACGATCCTAACGATAATTATTGTTAGAACTAAATTAACGACTAGTTTTCCATTACAGTTTCATCGCAAATAGTTCGGCGCATACTTCAGGTGGTTAAACCTCAAAGGTTGTTGAGAAATCCTCGAGTCTAAACTGTAATCGAATTTTCGCATCGCATCTGGATTAAAATGTTTATATCTATATACGGTTGTGTTGTGGAGTTTCTGTTACGCATAGTTCGTTCACAAAGATTGATAAAAAAATGGATTTAGTAGGATACCCGAAACTTTTGTTTTTTTTTTGTTTATTTGTTTATGGAAATTCATACGAGTAGGTTATACACGTACTTCCATACAGTAAGTCATCATCATCATCATCAGCCTATGTCTGTCCTCCTTTGGACGTAGGCCTCTCCTAATACATGCCACTGAGCTTCAGCTCTCCTCATACATTTTCTTCTGGCCGCTTTTCACAGGTCTTCACTCTACCTGACCACAGGGCGTCCTACACTACGTTTTCCTAAACGTGGTCTCCACTCGAGATTTTGTATATCCCAACGGTTATCGGTTCTTCAGGAAATGTGATCAACCCACTGCCACTTTAGCTTGCTTATCCCATGAACTATGTCAGACATCACTTAAAGTAAGTAAAACAAGCGAATTTATTTATGACTAGCTGCGCCTGCGGTTTTGCGGGTGTTAGGGTATAACTTAATATTTAATAATGTTATTAATATTCTCACTGAATAACCTTACCACTTACGATATTTCAATATGTACATATTGCTGTCAAGACAAAGTTAACTACCGATTGAATCTGTTTGTAAATATGTAATTTCTTAGATCTATGGTGAGTTTGTAATCTGTGGTAATAACAAATTATATTTCTAAACGAAAACTGATAATGGTTGAATCTGTTCCACAACTTATTAGCTTAGAATTTATGATAATGGAGTTATATAATTATTAATTAGTGGCTAGTGATCCTAGGTACGTAATCAAACGGTTGCGGGTTCGACTCCTGCAAGGTGCAATCATTTGTGTGATGAGCAGAAATGTTTGTTTCCGAGTCATGGATGTTATAATACTCGTATATATGTTTATCCGTTATCTAGTAGCCATAGTACAGGGTATCCTAGTTCGGGGCTAGTTAATTGGTGTGGAATTGTCCCGAATATATTATTATTATATTATTATTTATTATGTTTCAATTATTTAATTCTGTATTCTAAGGTAACTATTTATGTCTATGATTTTAAGTAAAATTACTGAATAATTGGTGAAAAGTTGTAAAAGAAGTAATACTGATTAATTTGTGAAAAGTGGATAAAAAGAGTATTACTGATTAATAATGGCACATTATTATAATTACTCTGAAACGTCTGTATTTATGATTCCATAAAAATTATAATGATTTGAAATTGTTTTACAATATTTAATATACCTACGATTATTATGAATATCTAAATGTAAGTAAAAGTGAATTATATATTTTCGTCATGCCTGATGCCATTGCTGGTTTCTGATTGTTCGATCTGTTCGACAGACGACTGGCGGGAAAATATTGTGAAGTCCCATTACGACTCGCCTATTTAAGAAGCCCTGTAGCTTAGCTTAGCGTAATCGTAATCTTATTCCGACTCCCGCAATCTAGGCGACTACCCAAGTCAAGGTTCCTACTACCCCCTGGGTGCCCTTGTGTCGGTCACCAAAACTTATACATTGGCGTGCGCCTTCTGCGTCACGCATTGCGGCGGAGCGCTCTAGTCCGGTGAAGCTGTACAGAACGGTAGAGACCAACAGCCCTTATACATATTAAAAAAAAAGAAAAATAATATTAGCAATGTTCAATTTTACTGTGGCTGTCGTACCAACAGGACCCTGGCAAGTTAAGTACAATAATTATTTATATTACTTTGTTATTCTTCTACTATACTCTGTTTCCTAGTGACGGGTGCGGGGCGAGATTGCGGTGACTGTTGAGATAAAAGATTGATTATCTATGAAATGTTAATTTATTATTAAAATCCTATGTTTAATATTGATGTTCGAGGCACCCGGTTGACGCGGTAACTAAATGTGCACTGAGGCTAAAAAGCCTGAATTGGGTGAACGCGTCACGCGAGTAATGCTGACTCAGATGTTCGGGCAATGCACCGGACACCTGGTCTCATATTTACTGTGTCTCATATTTATTGCAAATACTGCCGGTTCTATGTGTTAGGATTCATTAGTTTAGGATCACTATGTTCATGGTAAATGCTATTATGGTACCTACCTGGTGTAACTATGCTGATTGTAAAAAGATAATAAAGTATCATTAGGACCAAGTATCACATATTGGTTGTTAGTATCCACACCAATATATAAAAGTGAAACGTTGTATGTTTGTTTGTATGTTTGTTTGGAGAGCTTTCACGGCAAAACGGCTGATCCGATTTTGATGAAACTTTGTAAATAAGTATTGTACAATATAGATAACAACACAGGATACTTTTTATCCCGGAAAATGGTAAGTTTCCACGTGAAAACTGGAAAATGACGATTACTCGCTGTAAGGAACGGTTGCCATGAAAACAAAATAATAAGTGTATCAAAAAGTATCAAGAGCAATGGTGCTATACTTTTGCATTGGTTTTTAATATCCTTGAAGAAAATAGGATGATATTTTTAACGATAAAGTGTAGTCCGCGTAGACAAAATCGTGGGAGAAAGCTAGTTTTGTATAGTCAGGTATGATATCTATGATAATTATAAATAAATAAAAAATGCCACGTAGTTTCTTGCCGGTTCTTCCATGGTGGTGTACTCCGAGTCCGGTGGTAGAATCAATTAATATATAGCAATTTTATTTCATTGTTTCTATGAATACCCCCTTAGGTTATGCTATTTTATCTATATTTATAATAAACCAATAAGAACAAAAAAGCCTTTACAAAGAAGAAAGTAAAAAAATATGTCTTGAGATATATGTACAAGTATTAGAGGCTCTATGCAGAATCCTTTTTTTTAATCTTTTTTTTAGGATGGAAATAAGCTGTTGGTCTATAACTGACCTCTACAGCGTCACCGGTGGGGCGGGTGCGAAAGCGCTCAAGTGGCAGCGATTTTGTCGTCCGGATCGCTTAAGATGTCTCTAGGGCGTCTACGGAGGGGGTGCAAAATACGAACTGTGCGCTGAGCAAAGAGCGAGCCGCGCCCCACTCACTCCCCATCATATCGCGCATATAACAAAAAACATTTTCTGCCAGAAGTGACATTTGATTTTACTTCCTCTTTGGTTTGTTGTTAGGAAATGAAGTGAAACCATTTCAAGTATCTAGTTTATTAACATACATTGTTAATGAAAATTTGGTATTATCAAGAAAAGTTTAGTATAATAAATATAGTAGTAACTATTACATACTATTTATATAAATTTTTGTACATGTTAAGAAATATGTTGGTTTATTCGTCTTCTATGCGTTTGCGCATCGTTCATCCGATTGAGTTGAAACTTGTAAACAGGCTGTTGGCACTTGCTTCAAGATTTTTGAGATACAAAAACCAGCCAAGTGCGCTTGACATTCACAAATAAGTTGTCGCACATCGTTCATCCGATTATGTTGAAACTTTGTACTTTGTTGAGCACTGGTGCTTCGTGAAATATTCTGACATAAAAAATAAATATATACAAAAAATTTAAGAGGCTTTGCAATACATGCCGATCCTTAGCTAGTTATAAATAAATTATCGATATTGTAAAGAGTTGACAGTTAAATATTTACCGAAAAAAATAGCCTTTATATAAAAAAAAAGAAGTTTTTATATTGTCTTCCTTATAATTATATAATGTTTACAGAAACCAGGTAATACAATAGATATTCTGAAAATTATAGTATCAAAGTTAACTTTATTTTAAAGTAATTGAGCCTCACAGGTTTACCCACCTGTGAGGTGCCACCCCAGTTTACCCTTTCAGGGATGAAATTTCAAATATACCACCCTAATGCACCTCTAGGATACTCAAGCAATATATTTCCTGCATTTTCAAATCCAAAGGAACACCGGTCTAGGCTGTGTGTTGTCTGGCAGTCTATCGTCAGTCAGTCAGTCAGTCAGTAGTAACTGTTATGTTTTATATGTATACATTTAGTTCCCTTTAAATAGTATGAGCTTATTAAGTTTTTGCTTCTATGTGAAATAGCTCACAGAACAAGACATAACAACAAGAATATTACAACAAAACATATGTTAAAAACTAAAACAATCGGGTTTTAGTTTTAGTTCGGGTAAAAAATAACCTATGACAAAAATGAAGAAGAAAATAGTGATATCTAGCTTGTCAAAATTGGACCAAGTTCTTAGTTTGAATACCCTTCCCTATCCTTTTCCCCTTCCTTTTCCCTTCCTTTTCCCTTTTTTTCCCCTTTCCCCTTCCTTTGCTTTGCCGTAGCCTACTAAAAAAAAACCTTTGTCAATCTACTTAAAGACAAATTGATTGAGACATCGTTTGTCAAAATCGGACCAATAGGGGCGATGCTATAGTATACATCCACATACCCACATACATACAGACAGACTGACAGACTACAGACTGTTAAACTCATTCTATAGCTTCACCGAAGCAGGGGAAAAAAATGACTGCAAAATGAATAATTATGTCTGTACGTATGATATATGCAGACATACATATAGACATACAGAGTGGCTACTAAATATGTGTGTCTGTATGATGTTGATTTTGATATAGTTTAGTATGGTATAAACGTTTTCACGGAAATGTAAGGCAAAACCTGTGGAAGCCACGTGGGCTGCCCTTCGGTCTTTATTAATAAACTCTTTCCGACGGAGTTTCAATAATTAATAATTACGCATTTACATCAATGTAATATTTGTATTCTCTTTGAATCAAATCGTGAATTAGGAATACTTTTATTTATTCTGTGTTTATTGAGTTGTTTGTGGTCATACAAAAATACAATAAAAAAAAACTATCAGTTTTCCCCGAAAAAAAAACAGGCAACTTTTCCTATTAATGTTTCTCTATATACCTTATTCGTAGGTTTAATTATTTATTTTTTTGCCAAATCGGTCCAGCCTTGCACAAGTGGCTTCCTAATAAACAGCATTCAATTTTTATATATATAGATAGAATAAAATAGATACGTGCATCAGTTACCTGTGTAGTAGTACCTGTGTTTAAATGTCTTGTTGAGGCTACAATGGTAACCATTTAAATAGAACATCATTGTTTGTTATCCGTACTTGTTTTGGTTATCAGTTACGGATGTGCAAATCGATACAGTGCAAGTAAGCACTCAATAGTGGCCAGTGGGTACATTTTGTAAGTATTTTTGTGGCTTGTTGGACAAAGTCAACAAAAGGGTTCAACATCTTTCTGCGTCAGAAAGCATTTAACTAAGGTGTCCTCATTTGCTCCTATTGTTTGTCTCGGCAGGATTGACATTAAATTCTGGATAGATATTTCAGTAATTTACATACTATTTGGCAGTTTATTATATTATTGAAATGATGAACATGGATACTCCAGCCAAATTATTTGGAATGGTGAATAAGGAAATGAATGCGCAAGCATCGATTTTCGATCGGTCGATTTACAAAAGACTGGACAGAGACTTGGGAATCCCTGGTGTAAAATGATCTATAACGATACCATTTATTCATCTAATGTAGGTGTGCGACAAGCACTCTAATATAGGATAAAGGGATACAATGAGCGGTTTTCTAAGTGTCATTTTAGCATTATTTATCTCTCGCTAGATGGCGTTGGCGGCAGTTTTAGTAACATTACTGTAGTTTGGTATGACCTGTACTATTATTTATTCTGTGGTATGACCAAGGAAGTTCTATAGGTCCATAGAACTTCCTTGGGTATGACCAAAGATTATGAATTACGCTTACTGGCGGGAATGACATTCTGCGTTTCCTTTTTTATGGCAAGTTGTGCGTCAGTTATGTAACAAATTCATGACTTACAGTATTTGTTGGTATTATTTTCTACCTTTTTGATATTCTATATTATAAATTACAGCTAATGATACAAATAAAATTGACCTTTTTATTTAGATTTAATTTATCTGCTCTAATAAAGGGGTAAATAAAATCTGAATATGTCAAAACTGCCAATGTCATAATAAAAAATAACAAATTTCACTACACAAACAACTCGTTGTTTGTTTGATTCGCTCGTAATTTGTGTATTTTTACTGTCAAACCCTATTTTTAGCTGCTTTCGATTACTACGTTCAGTTGAGTAAATACCAAATGTTACGTGAGCACCATCTCTTGACGATGAAAGAACTAAACTAACAATGCCTAATGGAAAACTGATCATTGACATTTAAGTTTTCAACGTCACAGAAGATAAAATATTTTTGTGTGCCAGGAAGAAAAATCTATTGTATTGTATCTGTGAATGTACAAACGCTTAAACGTCATTACCTGATTACTACGTAGTACCCGTTGAGTAATGTACTCTGGTCGTATTAATATTCTGATCGTGTACTATTGTGAATAAGGGATGACCCCGGGGTGGTTCGTGGTCACTACACAACTATCTCTTGCTAATGCCATGCATTATGTAGGTACCATAAGTGAAACAAACAAACAGCAAAATTAACCGTTTCAAAATAAAAAGGTCCTATCAAACCAACATTAACAAATGGGTTAACAACAAAATTACAAATTCCGTATTATTTAGAAATTATTGCGAGGTAAAATATTTATATTGTTGAAAATTATAAAGTTTGCGAAATAACTTATAAAAACCTACATTTTGGAACCATATTATGTAAAGTTATCCAATGTACCAACATATAGTAGTTTTATTAAACACCTCAAGCAATTTGATCGTCCTCTGAAATGAGACACAACTATACAGGAAAAAGAGAGACAAAAATAGAAATGGAAGTTCCGTCGTCAATGCACAAGTAAATGCACAGACTGCAAGTACGGTTAACAGGCAAAATAGTGCAAAATTAATATATAGGTGACAGTTGTATGGTTGGCAAAAAATGGAACCGAACTTAGCGACATAATTATATGAAAATGACTCAATTAAACTAAAATCAGAATGAGTACGTAGTAATAAAATTTAATGTATGACTTTGTTCCACGTTGGGCGCCAATTCATAACTTGGCACAAAAAGATGGAAAGAAATGGTCGTGATTTCAACTAAATATTCAAGGTCATGATTGTGACATCCACCAAAATACGCTGGGCCAGCGTGGTTTTTAATAGTCCATCACATGAAGGCCTGTGTCCCAGCATTAAAAATATGAGCTGTGTGTGTGGGTGTGTGTTTATGGGCTGATGATGACAATGATCAAGCTTATGTTTACACAAAAATTAGTAAAATGCCTAAGTGCTGCCACTTTTTAATTAAAAAACAACAGGACCCATGCTGACGCTACTCCACCACACGTGGCACAAACGAGCCGGCCTTATAATGAATAGCCGTCGCCCGCCGCCATATTTCAGGGAATTAACAAATGACCTGCTGTCATTGCTCGCGCGGCACTCGATTTTTCTGTGCACCGTACCCGGGCTGATGTAGGTGCGGTTCGCAGTGCCGTTGGTGCCGCTACGTTGGCACAATTAATGTAGCGCTTATGGGAATAGGCCCAGCCTAGGTGCCGTCTGGAGGGTTGTGCTGATTTGAGGGTTTTTAGGTGTCTGGAAGTTTAATGCATGGGAAATTATAATGTTTAAAATGTATGCTTTTACAGGATTTATATTGTATTTAGACAAACTTATAGCTTTGTTTTTATACTTTCAGATCACATGGATTTTCCACACCCTGAAGTTCGGAATAAGGTCCTAATGATGATGATGTACTTGGATAGAAGGCTTACTTGGAAGACATACATAGAGACAAAGAGGAATCAGGCTAGGCACAAATTCAGAAATCTGCAATGGATTTTGGGGAGAAAACCTAAATTGACATAAGAAAACTATTTGCTGGTTTATAAGGTTATATGGCAGATATAAAATACAACTATGTGGTAGCAGTGCTGATACTAAAAAACCATGATTCAGAAAATTCAGCATAATATCCTAAAGACGCTGGCTAATGCTCCATGGTTTATTACTAATGCAGAAATACATGAGCATTAAAAAGTTGAAGCAAAAAAATGAACAACGTAGACGCGCATAAGCGTAGTTTATTAATGAAACAAGTTTATTCCATAAAAAATTGATATCGTATAATATTTAGGGGTAGATAAGTATTTTTACTTTTTATATGGACAAGGGGCTATAGAATCTATAACAGCCCTGCGTTTTTGTTTGCATGAGGGGGTGAAGAGTTCGTGCACGCAAGGCGCGGGACGCTGGAAGACGCCAGTAAGCGTAATAACTTTCTAAGCTGGAACACAATAATTGTAGATAAAAATCATATTGAGCGCGGTGGTGATGGCGGAAAATCTGACATACGTCTGACGTCTATAATGTATACGACCGACATTTCCTTTGCCATTGATACGACCGGACTGACGAAGGCACGCACACGATCATAATCCGTGTCTTTGTTTGTGTATGTACAATATTTTATTGCATTCCATTCATTTTTTTCTTTTCCATTCACTTTCATTTCCATGGTCGATTCTATTGTTGCAAAAAATCAAACATTTAAAAAATCTACAAATATATATTTATTTTAAAAAGGTATCTTACATATTTTACCCAACTGAGCGGAGGTTATTGTGTTTAAAAGCCTATGTATGTATATGTATGTATGTATGTATGTATGTATGTATGTGTGTGTGTGTGTATGTATGTATGTATGTATGTATGTATGTATGTATGTATGTATGTATGTATGTATGTATGTATGTATGTATGTATGTATGTATGTATGTATGTATGTATGTATGCATGCATGTATGTATGTATGTATGTCTGTCTGTCTGTCTGTCTGTCTGTTCCTTTGTGGCACTATATAGGTCAAACGATTGAACCAATTTTGATGATTCTTACCTCAATTACCATTTAGGATTTGTAACGATTGAAAGTTCTCATTCTCAGTTATTTTCTATGTGCGTAAATTTTCTTGTTTTCTATTGAGTGAAGTATTTCGTACTCTGTATTGGGCCTATGATTCCAATAGGTAAATAAAAGGTTCAAGAGTACGTTTTTTATTAATACGGCGAATTAAAAAAAAAATACAATTGTTCTAGACGCCGAGCCTGCCCACACCAAGAACAAGAAAAGTGAAGCCACGCCCCTTTTAACTGCGGCGTATATACCCGGTATATACGCCGCAGTTAAAAGGGGCGTGGCCAAAATATGACATTCGTTACATCACTAATATACCGCACTAATTGTACTAGCATATAAATATATATATATAGTGTATAGTAGTTTCTGAAATAAATATTGGATCCGACCATTCAGTCAACGGAACTTGAGCAAGCAACAGTGTTTAATTGAACTACAGTCCACATCGAACCTGAACTACTAGGAGCTAGGAACCGAACTCTCCAGTACATCGTGTAGACCTTGCGAACCATCGCCTACAACAATTCTTCAAATCTTTAAAATTCTAGAACTTTTCGTCCAAAGCGGCTTGCCCTGCCTCCAGGGCAACGCCCCCCTCTCCCCCGATAGCCGCTATCTCAGAGGCAAAAGAGCCCGCGAAGCCGAAGGTCCCACCTCCCTTTTTCATCACTGACAAAAGGAAGTGGGACGCGGGCACGCGTCTCCTCGCCGAAAAGAAGGCATACGAAACTTTTACGTCCGAACTCAATACCCAACTGGGCATAAAAGCGCAAGTCCCGACCGCGAACGACCACCGCGCTATAACCAAGATCCTTCATGACGAAGGCGTGCGTTTCTACACGCACGCCTGTGAAGACGTAAAACTCCTCCGCGTAGTATTCCGTGGTGTCCCTAGTGAGCTTAAGACCATCCTCATTTTCAAGGACCTACAGTCCCAGGGATACCCCGTAATGGAGGTTCACCGATTATTTGGAGGAAATCCTAAGGTGCCTCTCCCCCTTGTCCTTGTCATCTTGGAATGTACACAAAAGGGGAAGCCATCTTTAACTTAAAGACGGTCTGCCACCTATCCATGATCTATGTTGAGCCCCCAAACCACAACGAAGTACCCAGTCAATGCCATAAGTGCCAACTTTATGGCCATGCCGCGAGATTCTGCTTCGGCCATCCCAGGTGCGTAAAGTGCCTAGGTGATCACAGCATGGCCCTACGCACACGCACCTGCGATACCCCCAGTCCACCCAGTTGCGTTCTTTGCCAGTTGGCAGGACACACCGCGAACTATTGTGGTTGTCCAAAGGCTCCAAGGAGCGTAAAAGGGGCCCTTTTACGCACCGTGGAGCCTTTTGTCGTAGACCATTCCTTAGCCAACCCCCTGTATCAGCACGTTTGCAGAGGTACATTTGCTCCCCCGCCAACGGTCAACACCTGGGCTCTGGCCATGACCAGGCCCACCCCAAAACTGCAACCCCCACCCGCTGGGCCGTACCGGCCTCTGCAAGCCCGTGCTAAAGTCCCAACCCCCCCGGCCGTGCCCACTCTCCCGAAGGCAGGTTAAGATAACCTATCTTTCCTACGCGGCTACGTGAAAGCGGTTGACATGATCAAAGTGGACGTACTCGCTGCTAAACTTCGCTCGTGTAAAACAGACGTGGACACCTTCCATGCCCTCAATGAGCACAAAGTGCTCCTTACCACCCTCCGTAATCTCAATTAATTGGAACCTATCGATCCAGGGGTGTTTACTCAGACCCCCGTAATCAATGGCAACTGTCCAAGCCGAGGTTCGTACGCCGGCCCTGGGTGCCCTTGTGCAAGTGGCCAAAACTTTAACTTTGGCGTGTTTCTTCTGCGTCACGCATTGCGGTGGAGTGCTTTCGCGCCCGCCCCACCGTCTGTGACGCTGTAGAGGTCAGTTATAGACCAACAGCATATAACCTTCTTAAAAAAACTCTTTGTAGTACTTCGTGAGCGGGTTGCCCTTTACTCGTAAGTCGATTACCCAATGCTGGGGGTCGTGATTACATCATAACATCACTTTATCTTTGACTAGTGACTCGCCCCGGCTTCGCATGCGTAGCGCTCACACCGCGGCATTATTCTTACTTTTAGTATCTTAATTAAAAATAAAAATTGCGTAATTAAAAATCTTTGGCAGCGTGGTGTTTTTTGACCACTGACGACTGCATTATTACTAACGTTTTTAACAGACTTGCTATTTTTTCCTTTCCATGGCAACACGTCATTCTTTTTTCGTTTCCATAGCAACATGTCATTCCGTTCTGTGTTGATATATATGTTCTGTTGTTATATTGTTGCAATTTTCATAGGGATCTGCTGCCCATGTTACTCGCTGAGAAGATAGCTTCCTTGAATTTGAAAACTAACGCGAGTGAAATACCATCCATACCAATATATAAAAGTGAAACGTTGTCTGTTTGTTTGTTTGGGGAGCTTTCACGCAATAACAGCTGGACGAATTCTGATGAAATTTGGAATGGAGATAGCTTATACCCTGGAATCAAACATGGAATACTTTTTATTCCGGAAAATTGTAAGTTTCAACGGGAAAACTGGAAAATGTTGAATACTCGCTGTAAGGAACGGTTTCCATAGAAATGAAATAACAAGTCTATCAATAAACATCAAGAGCGTTGATGCTATACCTACTTTTGCATTGGTTTTTAATATCGTAGAATAACATAGGGTGCGTTTTTTCGCGATAAACTGTATTCCGCGCGGATGAAGTTGCGGGCGGGAAAGAATATTTTGTAAATACCTTACTTTCCAAAATAAATAAAGATTTTTTAAATCAGTTCAGTATTTTTTTAGTTTAACCAGTACAATTAAACAACCAAACATACAAATAATCAAATCTTTCCTCTTTATAATATTAGTATAGTACAGGTGGTGTATCATCATATCAGTACATAACTGGTATCTATGTATATGAACGAGCCACTCACATCTTGTAAATCTTTACTTGTTAATAAATCAATGACAAGTTCTAGTGAGATCTTCGTCCGTTATCCGACAGGTGACGTCCCGGGGGGCTCAATTAGTCGCCGTGACCGACCGGATCGGGCGACCGGGTCGGACCGGATTTGGTCGGCGGACAGACAACTTCGGGGGAATTGTGTGGACCTGACGTCGGTCTGAGTTAGGTCACTTGTGAGGATTTGAGCTAATTGTTTTAGTCGTTTCATCGATATGTTTTGGTACGAATACAACGTTTATTTTGGAATTATTTAATACTAGCTTTCGCTCGCGACTTCGTCCGCGCATACTAAAGCATATTGCGAAAAAATACATCCTATGTTCTTCTAGGATATTAAAAACCAATACAGAAGTATAGCACCAAAGCTTTTGATGCTTTTTGTCAGACTTGTTTTTATTTTGTTTCAATGGCAACCACTGATGTAATCGACAACCATGGACTAATCGACATTTTCTAGTTTTCCCGTGGAAACTTAGTATTTTCCGGGATAAAAAGTAAATTATGATGGTCTCTATATTGTACATTATCTATTTACAAAGTTTCATCAAATCCGTATCAGCGGTTTTGGGGTGAAAGCTCCCCAAACAAACAAACAAAAAAACAAGGAAACAGACATTTCACTTTTATATATTGTGTGGTGTGGATTGTTTTGATTTACCTACCCATATAAGAATCTCGATTTGTCATTTCACACAAACCAGGGCCCTTATTCGCTATGACCATTCACGCAAGTAACGCGCCGCGTTAAGATATCTTCGTGGAATCGTACGGCAGTTGCCGTACTGACGTCACACGTTTTCGGCAAGGAATTTTATGCGGCATAGTGAATAAGCGCCCAGTGCGACTTTATATTATACAGTTTTGTATGAAAGTAAACCATGTTTGTTTGTTTGTCGTATGAGGTAGTGCTGGCCAAGTAAACCATGATATTGGATGATATTTTAGATTTATCCTGTTTTAGGTTTATTTTATTTGTCACACTTGAGGACTTTATGACCTGACCTTTAGATTAAGAATAAAAACCTTGTTAAACTTGAACTGGCTAACTTTATACTTGTAACCATTCAGATTTGAACAACTCTTTTTATTTCTCTAAAAGACAAATTAACATAAAATCGTCCATAATAGCTAACTAGCAAAACACGCGCATAGCACGTGTCCATCAAAATGAACACAGCATTCACAACCCCTTTGTTGGGGTGCAGTGACAAAGGGTGGAAATAAAAGTAGTTGCTGACCAATTACCCTGTGTCGTTACAGTGAGATTGTTCGCGTAATTGGCTGCATGGATTGTATTTTGGAAACACTCTTTGGAGCGATAAATAAGTTATTGCCCTAGTTTTGAAGCTTCCGTGGTGTAGCGGTTGGATATGCTGACTTATAAGACGGTTTTGTGGGTTTAATTTCTGCTATTAGACTAAATGTATGTGATAAAAAGCAACGTAATTTAATTTGCATCGTGTATGTGGTTGAACCATGGTCTAGGTAATTTAATTTGCATCGTGTATGTGGTTGAACCATGGTCTAGGTAATTTAATTTGCATCGTGTATGTGGTTGAACCATGGTCTAGGTAATTTAATTTGCATCGTGTATGTGGTTGAACCATGGTCTAGGTAATTTAATTTGCATCGTGTATGTGGTTGAACCATGGTCTAGGTAATTTAATTTGCATCGTGTATGTGGTTGAACCATGGTCTAGGTAATTTAATTTGCATCGTGTATGTGGTTGAACCATGGTCTAGGTAATTTAATTTGCATCGTGTATGTGGTTGAACCATGGTCTAGGTAATTTAATTTGCATCGTGTATGTGGTTGAACCATGGTCTAGGTAATTTAATTTGCATCGTGTATATGGTTGAACCATGGTCTAGGTAATTTTTTATTATACTCAGAAATCAATTACCTTCTAGGCCTCTATCTTTCTTTCTCTTACTTAATATTATATAAAAATACATTCGAAAACGTAGAGATTCAATTTACTTTTGGCTTGCTAGTATGCCTACTAAATTTCCACAAACGTCTCTTATAAAGAGCCATTTCAAGCCATTTATCACAGAGTGCTGATAGAACTATAAATATTTAATCGCCTACATCTTCAAGTCCCCCAGTCGTGCCTATGATTGTTATTTCTCTACATTTGAATAATTATTATAAGGTGCTCTCTATGCATGTAGAGGGTAATTGAGTTGTTGGTACAATGTTGGTTTACTGGTAGTTGTTTTAATTTATTAGGTTATGCTTGACTTTTGGAATGGTGTTATGAAATATGACTTCAGTTGGCTTAAATATATTTCTAGAGTGCTAAATATTATGGAACATTTGTAATAATTTGTAAAGTTTATAAATCTTGTTGTATCGCTAAACAAGAACTACAAGTTTTGCCCTACATGCGTACATGTAGGGCAAAACTTGTAGTTCATTTTGTTAGTACTCGTGCCGACAACATCTCTACTCTTCTTTTCTAACGTACAATAACTTGTAATTGTATATTATACAGAGACTGTGTAGCATTTCGTGAGTCGGAATCGCTGGATTGTAATCAATAAAACTAAAGCTAACAATATTTTGTTTGTAAAATGTCGCAGTAGACCCGGCTTTAGGCTTGAGATCCATACCAATAAATAAAAGTGAAACGTTGTCTGTTTGTTTGTTTATTTGCTTGTTTGGGGAGCTTTCACACGATAACCGCTGGACGGATTTTGATGAAATTTGGAATGGAGATAGCTACCCTACCCTATACCCTAGAATAAAACATAGGATACTTTTTATCCCGGAAAATTCCACGAATTCCGTGGAAGTTTCCACGAGAAAACTGGAACATGTTGAATACTCGCTGTACGGAACGGTTGCCATGGAAACGAAATAACAAGTCTGTCAAAAATCATCAAGAGCGTTGATGCCACAGAAAAAGTTGTTGATGCTATACCAACATCAAGCTACAGAGGCCTAAAAACACGCAAGCGATATGTTCCGCAACCCCATGACTTTAGCGCCAACTTTGAAATATATGTCCGTGGGCATACCACCACATACCCATTTAATTCACGCGACTCTATGTCTTGGGTTTTGGACATGGTCCTTTACGATTCGGATTTGTGAAGCAGACGTTTTTAGTCTTCTTAGCTGCAAAGCACTTGGAAATCTTGGAATAGTGGTGGATCGCCATTAGCGGTGCTCATCGTGCGCGCATCTTAGGTTGTGGTTGACGCCGCGATTGGTTGGAGCGGTGACGTGCAGTTCCGTTCCGGGTCCGTCTGCAACCAAGACTGGTGCGGAGGACCGGAGGAAGGTGCAGTCCCACCAACCGAGAAAGCAAAGTCAGCGCTGTGAAGACTGATGACGTCTTCGAAGCTACGTCGTGTGAAGTTGTGACGTCACAACAAGGACGTCACATATTGGAACCAGCATTGAGTGTGAGGTTTGCTAGTGGAAAAATTGTGAGTACATTTTTGTGTTTATTTGAGTACATTAAAATTTTGTGTTGAACTGAGTACATTATCATTCTCTATTGGGAAGTGAACGAATCATTTTCATCGACTTAGAAAAAATTGAGTAGTTCTAGGACTTTTATAGAATACGGGACTTTAACTTTTGAATAGAAAACTTGACTTGTAAAATTTTTGTGTGGCATGCACACAAAAAATTTACAAGTCAATTAGACTTAAATAGTTAAAGAAATAGTGTACCGACGGGGAATCCACGCCCATTTTTCTCCCAGTGTGCATACTTTCAAACACTTGTAAATTTTCATGAATTTTTTGGGCCTTGTATTTTTTCGGTTTTGAATATCAAAGTTTAAGTTCGTGTTTTAAGTTGTGTGATTCAGCGCCACTGACAGCCTGAGACCTGATTAAAGCAATGGAAGACATAGTTAAATGTCTTCCATTGCTTTAATCAGGTCTCAGGCTGACAACTTGACAAGAATAAGTAAAGCATATGAAAACTATAAGAAATCATCTAAAGACCGTCTAGCCAAGGATTCCTATCATGAGACTAGATTAGAGACGCTGGGGAAACACTGGAAGGCTGCCGTTGAAAACCATAAAAGGTTACAAAGAGATGAAAGTGAAGCCATCCTTGAACATAAATACTTCAAACTGGACATGTTTGAAGAAATTGAGGAGGTCTACACAAGTTACAAGGCAGATCTCAAACAGGCATTGGCTGCTTTTAGAGATTCTTCAATGACTTTAAATACGTCCAGTCAACATGAGCATAGCTCAAGAATGGATACCAATGTAAGGCTCCCAAAAATCACGATCCCGATGCTTTCTGGGACTTATTCAGAGTGGTAAACATTTAGGGATTTATATGTGTTACTAATCCATACAAATGCATCAATAGATGACGTGCAGAAGATGCAATATTTAAAAGGTGACCTCTCCGGTGTGGCGGAGCAGCTTTTGCGGCATGTTCCAATCACATCAGCCAACTACCAAAAATCTTGGTTATTGCTAAATAGTAAATACAGCAACATAAGGTTTTTGGCTGGTAATCTACTGAGGTGTTTTATGGAGCAGCAAAGTATCAAAATATAATCATCCAAAGCAATAAAGATATATTAGATATCACTAATGACACCTTGAATGGCTTGAAAAATCTGGACATCGATGTAGGTACATGGGATGTCATAATTATCTACATAATTTGCACGAGGCTCGACCCTGAAACACGCAAGCAATGGGAAGTTAAGATAAGTATGTCAGACGAACTTCCCACCTTGCACCAAATGCGAGATTTTTTAGAGTCGAGATTTCATTCACAAGAATTTGTGAACAAACCAAAATCAACTCCCAATTTTTCAAAGCCGAGGATGATGCACACTGTTGTTACTGACGCTGCAACATCAAATTCTTGCCCATTTTGCGAACGGAGTGGACACAAAATTGAAAGAGTTTTCAAAATTAGATTATTATGCACACCAAAAATTCGTTCAAACCTCCAGACTTTATTTTAACTGTTTGGGTTGAAACCACACAGTCAACTCGTGCCCATCTTCAACCAAATGTCACGTCTGCAATAACAAACACCATTCTTTACTTCACCCTAAATCTAATCCGATGAAAGAGTTGCGTACTTTTGGTTCGCCTAAAGCAGAAGTAGCAGTAATGACAACATCATCAGAAACTCCGTCACCTTCAAATGTCGCTGCACATTTTTCAAAGGAAAAGGCACCTTATCAGGTACTTTAGCCACCGCTCTTGTTCAATCACCAGCAAGAAATGGTAACGTGCCCTTACTTAGAGCACTTATAGACCAGGATTCACAAGCGTCGTTTGTCACTGAAACGGCTGTGCAATTGCTCGGCCTTAGTAAAACACCCACTAGAAGTGTTATATCTGGTTTGGGAGGTGACAAGGATACTTTGGCGTCAAAGTATGTTGTTGGCATGAAAGTACAATCACGTCACGATCCTACTTTTTGTCTGTAGACCTTCAAATCGTCTACGAACATTTTGAAACTGGAAGTTATTTTAGAACACATGTCATTTATAAAAATCAAAAAGAAGAGAAGCCCAAGATGCAAACCCTGAGGTACGCCTGAGGGCATCGTATTTGCAGGAGATTTAAAACCGCAAACAATTTACCAACTGAGATTGATTCCGTAGGTATGACTCGCACCACCTCAATAGAGAGCCGCATATTCCAGCGTGACCGAGCTTCCGAGTAAGGATACTGTGATCAACCACGTCGAATGCCTTGGAGAAGTCAGTGTAAATTGCGTAAACTTTCTTTTTGTTTTCAAATGATTCAGTTATGTCATTGACATAACCAGCGAGGTTCAACGCTGTTGATCTCCCTGGTAGAAAACCATGTTGATGAGAGTCGATCAATGGCTTAAAGTGGTAATACAACCTTTTTATACGCTTTATATTAGCTTCGCTTGTATGTTTGTATGTTTGTAACCGACTCCTTTGGACGCTATTTTGATCCACTTCAAACGGTCAGATTTCATTCAAATTTTGCACACCTGTCAAATACTGATGACAATGCAATAATTCGAAAGAAAAATAAAATAGAAAATAAATAATAGTTTAAAAAAACTAAAAAACCCGCTTTATGTAAAAAAAAACAAACTAAAAAATATAAAATAATTTTTAAACCATTATTTATTTGGACAATAGATTTGAATAGCTTCCCCATTGAAGACAAAATAGAAATGGGCCTATAATTAGATATGTTACTCTGGTCGCCTTTTTTTTGGACAAGTGTAATATGGGCAGTTTTCCACATACCGAATGCAAGGGATTTGTTAAAGATGAAGTGTAGCGGCTCGGTCAATTCGGCATATGCACAAGCCCTATGAAAAATGGGTGGTATAGTGTCTGGTCCAGAGCCTTTATTTATAACTATTAGCTTTAACGATGATAAAATATCGCTCTTGGATATATTACACGAGCTTAGAGATCTAAGACAGCTGTAAAGATTATCAAGTAAAGGGAGTGGTGTAGTATTACTATTAATGTAGATGGAGTGAAAGTATTCTGAAAGTATTTCACATGGCTTTATGATAGTATCACTTAACAGGACACTTTTTAAATACCGATTTAGAGTCATCTTTGAAATTATTTTTTATCGAGCCAACAATTCTCAATCACGTTTCTATCATTTATAATTTCTAGAGTGTATATTCAAATTTAATAAAACATTTTTTTTAAATATATTTTTTAATATTTTAGTCGATTTACAGAGGTTCAAAGACCTTCAAATGTGCTAGAAGCCCGCCTTAAAATGTTTATTACTCGTAGTAAGTTGTTTATTCAGGCCGATAATATACACCATTGAAGAGTTCATAGCACACAGCTGAACCCTGCATGTCTGGCTCCAGAAGCTCCAAGTTAACGGTGAAGTAAAACGGTCGGTCGAGAACGAACTCCAATGTGAATGGCGGTGCTTGGGGCTTTTCTTTGTATAATGGCCAATCTGAAAATACATTACTATGTCAGTTAAGTAATTGACCGAGCTTTTATGATTTAATTAGAGTTAAAACAATAATACGATAAAAAGAAGAATTGACCGAGTGAAGTAAGGTATCCCAATTTCGACGAATCGAATTATGTACTAATTGCGCCCATGGCTTTGCCCGCGTGGTCATTTATCTGACCCAAAAGGTATACTACATTTTATAAAAATTTGTTCAGCCTTTAAATAGTTTTCATTGATTGCTTGGCATCTGCTTATCGAATTGAGATAGAAAGTACACCATATTTTAGATCATAGCCCAAGCAATCCAACAGTGAAACCTGCATTTCATTAGGTCCCGTAGTTTTTATGGGATGCGTGAACATAGAGACAGTCAATATGTCCGATTTAATTTAAAAAAATGTTATAAAAGAATATAAAAAAAACTGAACATTTTCATGTTCAGCTTATTTCTCAATAGTTTTTTTTTTCATTATCTTAGACTTTTTGTTACTCTATAAGTAGGTACCTATATGATTGTTTAACGATAGATAAATACTTAGCTACTACTACTAGGATATATTTCCTTTATTTCTGTTTTTTTAATCATTGATAGATCTCCATGAAATTTGATAAACATATTTTTAAGGACGTATGAGCTAAATAATAATTGGTTGGGAATATTAAAAAAGGGGCCTTAAATTTCAAAAATGGGTTGCGCAATTTTGAAGAAGGGAGGAAGAGGATTATGAAAGGGATTTGTTTTTTTATTTCACAACTTTTTTTATAATTTTTTGTCATAATATCTTAATTACGAAAAGTAGGCAAAATTAATAACTAGCTTATGTTACTATTTCTCTGTGGGAAACTGGCTCATACATTCGGCCGCGACCCTGTGGCGGGTTTTCCCCTAAGACGCAAAATGATTATTAAGTATGAAAAAGTGAAAGTATTGTGAAGATGTTGAAAATGAAACCATATACTCAACACGTCTTTTTTCAAAGCTCATGTTTTTTTTTGTGTAAGTACAGTGTTTTGGACATGAATGTTAGAATTTTGTTCTAATCTCACGCACAAGAACGAAGCGTTACGCATCTTCATTTATTTTAAGAACTACGAAGGACTGGAATGCTCTGCCCTCGTCCGTGTTTCCGGTAAATTATAACCCAGGTGTTTTCAAGTCAAGAGTGAATAGGTACTAGAAAAGGATGCTACACCTTAGACCACATCATCGCTTTTAATCTCGCGAGATCGTGGTCAAACGATTACCTAATAGTAATAATAAAAAAATTAGTTTAGAGTTGTGACGTATTTTCCGCTCTCACCCCTAGTAGCACGTATAATTCCAAATTCATCAACATCCAGGAACAGCTTTTGTTTCACTTTGCTGATGAAGACGTTACTGGCATTAACTTTTGGCTTCATAACGGCGTTGAGACCTGTGCAATTGCTGCTAAGGATTTCATTTAGTCCAATCTGAAATAGACCGCACAGTTCCGTAAAAAAACAGGTACAACGTCAACGAAAGGATATTTTTAAAATATACTAAATTAAACTTAGTAAAAAAAAGTAGGACCCAACTGGTAGTATTTATTTTTTCGGTTGTACTGATTGCAATGAACCATATAGCGCGAAAATTTCAAAATAAAATTTAGTTACGAGACAAATCTTTTGATGGCGGTTTAAAAAAGGGAGGCGTAAAACTAACTTGTTTCAGATGTTCAGTCAAATCGATGTGACTTTTGATCTTCATCCGTGGTAGTATCAGCCTTATTTCGGTCCACTTTGACAGCCTCTTTGCTCTTCTCAATAGATCGGGGTCCGATTGCATTTTGTTAAGGACGCCGGCCAGATTTATAAATTCTGGAAGGACGAAAGTCATCGAACAACCCCAATTTCCTAGTTTTATTGTTAGAACCTGTAAGAAAATTCAAAAGAAAATAAGATCACTCTTTCACCATTGGACTACAACACGTAAACACACCATTCATGTTGGTTGGCATTCAACCGATTTGTAGTAAGCGTTTCGCTTCTACATTTACAATGCGGAAATATAACGAATAGAACATTATCCGTGTCTATATTTTGCGACTATTTTATCTTGGTAGCCAAGCGGCAGGTGTGTGGCAATTATGGGTCCAATCCTTCCGTCTTGTTGGTATCGGAGGTCAAGATTATTTGGGTCCTTGAGTCGCTGATTGATTCAAATTTGCAATTGGTCCGTACGAGGGCACGTCTAATGTACATTTCTTGCTAAGCAGGCGTTAATGCTAAATCATAAAAACTTTAGAGGGCACGTTAATCTGTTGATCTTGTTAGGTACAATAATTGATATCTGCCGGTAAGCCACGTGAGAGGCTTTTAGGCGGCCTGCCTGACAAATTCTGACATCAGAAGTCAGCACTACTATAAATTTCCTGTCAAATACAACCTGGATGTCCTCAAATCTAGAGTGAACACTTGAGCAGGTATCTTCTAGATAAGCATGCTCCATCATCACTTACCATCAGGTGGGATCGCGTTCAAAAGCTTGTATAAAATAATAATAATAATAAAATGTATTTATTGCAAACAAACAAACAAAAACAATCAACACAATAAAAAAATAGATATTCCACGATAACATGACTCGCGACAATTAGTAACATTAAATTTACCGTATCGCGCGTCATGTTAGCATGCACATCTGATGTTTTTTTACAATATTGAGCTTGTTTGACAATTGGGGTATGCTCAGCACTGTACTGCGCAGACTAAGAGTCTACGCAGAATGACTAAACGGTTAATGACTAAAGACATCGAGCAAACCTGATTTCCATGGTTAAACGTTTTTACCCGACTACTGCGAGGCAAGGGTAATGAAGTTAACAGTATATATATATGTATGTATGTATGTTTATATGTGGATGTTCCACCATAGCGTCGCTCTTGTTGGTCCGATTTTGACAAGCGAGGTGTCAATCGATTCGTCTTCATTTATAGAATGTCTAGGTTTTTTAACCCGATTACGGCAATGCAAAGGAAGGGTTATGTATTCAAACAAAAAAACTTGATTCGATTTTGACAAGCGTGGTATCAAGTGATTCATCTTCATCGCAAGAGTGTCATAGGCTATTTTTGCCCTACCGTAGTCGGGTTTTAGTTTTTTCATCGACTTCACAAAAGGAGACAGTTATAATGTTCGTCTGTATGTATGTTTTTTTTAATGTATGTGTACCGATTTCTCCGTCCATTGCAGACCGATTTTAAAAATTATTTTATTAAAAATGAACAAAATAAAAATATATGTAGCTTACTTCCGCCAAAACTGTAAGTCAGACAAATGATAAATGGTAAAATTAACACAAGTAAAACCTCACGCTAAACAAACCCTACCCAAATTGAACTATTGTAAAATATAAATGAAATGAAAACTAAGGCCAGGAGGCCAGAAAAAACACTTATAACTCATATCTATATACACATATTTATATTTTGTTCATTTTAAATATGGATTTCCGCAAAGTAACGCCTGAATCTATCAATTATTTTATTGCTTGAAAGGGTGGTCCCATATAATTTGTATCGAAATTGTTTTAGTCGTTGGTTTAGTTTCGAGAATAAATAGTTTTTTTTAGTAAATCCATTTGATTTCTTCAAGAGTTCTAATTTTGGATGATTATTGTTATATTCAAAAGGGTAAACTTTCAGTGTCGTCCCATATAAACTACATCAAAATTGGTTCAGTCGATTGTGTTTTTTATTAGCTGTTAATCCATTTGAAGTCGATTTTTTGTACCATGGTATATTGTATAGCACTTGTGAACTTATGTCTTATTTTTCTATAATGCTATCACTAGCCAGTAGATGGCGTTATATTTAAATAGAGATCAAGAACAATTTATTGAAAAATATAGTGGTCATTGCATGGTCATATAATTTACACGGTAATCCTTCGCATTGTAGTACTGAAAGGTGTCAACTTTCGACATCATAGCTACTTGTGCATATGTGTTGTCCAGGAGACGGAATCTTCTCAATTTAGTCAAACTGTAGTCGAACTGCATTTCCCATGTTGGCTGTGAAAGGAAATCATTTTTTACCTACGGCGAAGCAAGGGAAGGGTAATGGGTTTAACAGTCTATGTATGTATGTTTATATTTATGTAGGTATGTGGATATTCCACCATAGCGTCGCTCCTAATGGTCCGATTTTGACAAGCGAGGTGTCATTCGATTCGTCTTCAGGTATAATGTCATAGTTTTTTAATGACCCCACTACGGCGATTCAAAATAAGAGTATGTGTTTAGACTATAAACTTGATCCGATTTCGACAAGCGAGGTATCAATCGATTCGTCTTCATCGCAAGAGTGTCATAGACAATATTTTACCCGATAGTCGGGTTTTAGTGTCGTTACTTACGCCTTGTTAAATTCTCAAAAAAGACTCACTTTGTAATATTCAGCCGTGATTAACAATATAGAAGTAAGGCTGTTGATGTCGCTGGCGTTTACGACATCTTCTATTCTTCTAAGGGTTGCTGTAGACATCTTAAACGTAAAATATAATGGTATTTTACCTTCTGCAAACTAAAATATCTACGTATTTATTTTGTTTTCATTATTAAAATAAACGTTGTTGTATCAGCTTATTTTCATATCAAATAATTTATGGAAGTACGTATATCTTTGGCATTATAATAAATACTACTAAAATTACATGGCACGTGTATGGAAACCGAAGCAAATTGACGCTTTCAAGGCCACTGTTTAAAGAATTGTAAGAACTTGTTGTGAAGAAAATCACAAATAAAAAATGTATATAACCCCCTCAAGTTCAACTTCGTCATCGGGATGGTCCGAAGTAGAGACGTATACCTGGATTAATTTCAAGCCATATCTTTTATTTAGGGTCAAGTTGGCATAGCAGACTCTGGTGGATACACTTTTTACCTGTTGAACAATAGAATATAGCCTTTTATTGATCAGAAATCCTACGCCCCCGTATGACGAATCTTGATGTACGCTGTAGAAATAAATTATAGATTATAAAATCTAAAATACCATTAAACCGAACTAAAAAGTAAATGTAATAAAAATAAATTAATGTCATTGTAAAAAGAAACGTGGGAAGCTCGGTACTAAGATATGTTACTATTTTTATTTCGAATTACACAGTTAGTATAAGAATGTCGTACAAAGCACCCCACACTTTTTTATATACAATGACATACATTTTCTCGTTAATCACTTTATTCTTATATTGAAATTTATTTTTTAACTTTTAGTTTGGTTTAATGTAGAGTAGTAGTATTTAATGGATTTGGTTTAGTTTAGAGTGTGCTTTTTTTTTGTTTTTTTTTTACTTTATTGTTTTGTCTTCGGCCCCTGATAAGTGTGCAAATTTTGAATTAATTTGGTTAAAATCGAGTTCTAAGATTCCGTTACATACATACAAAGGTACATACATTTGAAGCTAATAAAAGCGTGTTAAAAAGGTACCCACATGATAGTTTCAAGAGGTCTGCCATCGTACGTCTCACTTCAGAGAAACCGACAACTTCCCATTTTATCTAATCTGTCTCCTCTTACAGCTCGACAAGCGACTATCATTGCTCATTATCAGCCTATATTAGTCTAATGCTGGACGTAGGCCTTACCAAATTAACGCCACTGAGGCCGATCTTCAGCTCATATCATCCAGTCGCTACCAGCTGTCTTTCACAAGTCGTCTGTCCACCTAGCTGGCAGGCGTCCCACACTACGCTTGCCTTAACGTGGTCTCCACTCTACAACTCGTTTTTCTCAACCGTTGTCGGTTCTGCGAGAGGTTTGACCAGCCCATTGCCACTTTAGCTTACTTATTCTCTGGGCTATGTCGTAACCTTGGTTCTCTGGCGGATCATCTCATTCCGGATTTTGTTCTTCAGAGATTCTCCGAGCATAGCTCTCTCCATAGCTCTTTGAGCAACTTTAAAATCATCATCAGATCATCAGTGCTCAAAGTTCCTGAATTAAATGCAGCCAGGTTTATCGTTTGGCAGCCGGGTCTCAGCCGAAGATCCTTCGCACCCTCTGCCCCTCCGGAACCACAGCCACTGCCGTAGCATGGAATAGCGGAGCTGCCAGGGACTGAAAGCCTTACTATATAAGCATGATTTATCGTGATAGGAGTTTTAAGCCATAAAACACCACGCAGGCCAGTGCGTCTTGGTGAGTTTTCGTCAGAGCCTCGTTCGTTAATCAGCAGGATGCACCACGTGCATGTTAGGTTGGCTTGGGCGGCAAGATGTTATCCCACCCCTTACACCCCTAAACACCTACCCATACAATATTGGATATTCCTCAAATTCGTTTGAAGTGTTTCTAATACACAGAAAAGTACCAGCATCTCTTTATTTCCTGGTAATATAACCTACAAGTTATAAAGTCAGTTTGAGTGAATATTCAGGCAAATCCTACATCCTCGGTTATATAGGCACTGGTGAGGCAGCATTAGTCATTACACACAAATATCGAAATAACTTAACTCTAAGCGACCAGCGAGTGACATTTATAAATTATTATTAATTTAAATCTAAGAAAGTCAGGCACTCTCACTCCTACTTGTTATTATCCGTAGCTCACCCCTCTATTGATAAAAGCAGCAGCTGAATTCGGATAGGCGAAACTGACTTTATCAACTTGTACTCCGTATTGTATAGACGAATTAGAAATAAATCTCATATCCGTGTCGTTGTTGTAGTTCAGATACATCTTATTTACATAGTTAAGATCGGTTACTCGTGGCTGCAGTAATATTTCTCTTATGCTTGTGTAGCAGGTTTTAATCTGAAATTTAAACGAGATTCGGTTAAGTTGGTCCTGGCTTTAGAATGGGACAGCTCCATATCGTCACATGGAATTATTACAGTTGCCTTTTAGAGAGAGAGTCGCTTAGTATGTGGTAATAGACTCTGCTTAGAAGCCGCTATCCACTGAGCAAACAAAGGGAGCGGTTACCATCTTGTGCCCCATTCAACTGGTTAAATGGTGTATTCCAATCAAAAAAAAGAACTTGAATAGTGTAGACATCAGTGTGTAGACAGGTGGTCGGGCGTAAAATCTAAGCCAAGCCAATGCTTTTAGCAACATGTTTATACTAGAGAAAGAAAAGCACAGTCAAGTTGCACCGATTCCGCATTATAGTCGGTTAAGGAAGATGATGATAGTTCACCATCCGCTCTTTACCGATAAGTTTTTTTGCAAGAGAACTACTTCTTTTTAGGGTTCTGTACGTCCAAATGAATTAAGAAACCCGTATAGGATCAGTCATGTGTTTGTCTGTCCGTCGGTCACAGTCAATTTGCTCCGAATCTACTCGACCAACTAAGTTGAAATTTGTTTTAAATACATACACACAAATACACATAGACTACTAAACTCAACAACTTTCCCTTGCTTTGCTGTTGTCGGGTAATATATGATTAAAGGGGTCACTTTTGGGGGAAAAAATTGTAAATTAAAAATTCTGTATTTCAGGATGACGAGAGCAGTGCCGTGCCACAGAAGACAACTATCCAATGAGGCATTGTAATTGTAAAGTAAAGAAGCGAACAAAGTAGTCATTACCAAAATCTGTAGTCAAGTGTGTTGTTTGTGTGTCTTGGGGTGATCCGGAACATAGTCCTTGAAAGCCATTTTCTATCTGGACTTGGCGTGCTTACCAGCTTTGACACATTAGAGAGATAGTGGTTATACACAAGCAGAGGCTCAAAAGATCATCGTATGTAGCAATGGTTTTCTTATCATTTTGAGGCTATGTCTATCCATACATTCGTCGAGGGTGTCTAGAATGGTCAAGTCACACGAGTAAACATTTTATGCTTAGCACATAATATTTACCTTATATTATGCTTACCATTTCATCGTTTCGTAGTTCGTCATTTGCAAATCCTAAAGCTCTCAGCAGTTCATGTCTTGCCTTGCCTTTTGCTATGGAAGCCAGCTTGCAAAGCGAAAATTGAAGAGGGAGTACAGATACCACCGTGTTTTTAGTTGAGTTAATAGTACTTTTTAATACTTCCTGCAAAATGATAATGTATGTAGTGCATATCAAGAGGTTTGAGCTGCGTGGTAATTAATAGTAACTTTCATCTCTGCATCGACAGGATCTCAAAGTATCAAAACAGACTTATTAGCAATACTATTATAGTATATGTGTTTTATCTATGTTTTTAAACTGAGATGGTCAATGACACTGGCAATTTGCGCTGTAAGAAGACGTAACTGTGACGAAATATCGGAAACTCGACATAAATAATATACATGTTTCCGTACATATCACGATTCTATATACATTTTCAGGTCCTTTCAATACTAATAACTTCACTTATAAGCTTCACTAAAATTGCATGTTAAAGAATTTGATGGCAAGCAATTTTTTTGTTTTTTATCACTGTCTAGGCAATCGTTTGCCTAGACAATGAAGAAGGCAGGAAGGTATCTTGCCGGTAGCGTCTAAATGCGAAGATTCTGCAAAAAGAGAAGCAAACAAATTCGCTTTCTTTCCAGCAGTGTGAGCCAGTGATCCATCAGGTTTCAGCAGTGGTGGCAGTGAGGGGCGGCAAAAGTTCACTTCGACCGACTTGGCCAGGGACCAAAAAGCTTTGCTACCCGCAGGCTATGAAGCCAGTTTGGCCCCGATTCGACCTATGTGATAAAAATGAGCCTTCCTAAGAGAGTCTTATTGCAGGTTTTAGCGGTATCATTGAATTTTTGTTTCTTAACCCGAATATCAGAGGATTTGCGCGTTCGAGCATCAGCCCAGTCCAGATATGCCTTATGCTTTAGAGCCACAGCACAACCACAGTCAGATCCAAATCAAGGCTGAGCCTTGCTGAGAAGAGGCTTATCACTGAATGGAATGTAATATTCCATTGCCTGACATATTACCTCTGTAACAGCAGACGCGCAAGTCGACGGGTCCCGGGAAGTGAAACATGTTTGCCGCCAAGGGTACGATGCAAGGAATTGACGCATCTTGTTCCAATCTGCTGAGTTGTATCTCTACATGCGTCTTTTACATACACGGCTAGGATCAGGTGGGGAATACACAGAGACGGATTTAACCAGACAGTGATCAGAGCTACCAAGAGGTGGGGATACTGACAAGGAGTATCGGTTTGGTTCAGTTGACATGAACAGGTCAAGACAGTTGGCAGTGTCACCGTCACAGTCAGGTACCCGTGTCGGCGCATGCACTAGCGGAGCGAGATCTAACGCTAGAGCAAGTTTTCGCGACTCTCTACCAGCGTGGTTGGTTTTCTGGTATGGGACAAGCCACTCTTTGTGGTGGGCGTTGATGGTGCTCAAGATTTCGTAGACGCAGACAGCATATGTTATCACGGGCGTAAACACAAACCCGGGATTTTATCCCGGCGTTTGGGATAAAAAGGTGCTCCAAGACATAGCCTGGGTAATCCATGTATGCCGTATCAGCTGGACATCCTATCTGCGTCTCCTACAAGAACAACAAGTGGGGTTTAGAGGTCTACAGATGATAGTAGACTTTTTTCATGATTAGTGTGAATAGGTTGGACAAGTAATAGCATAGGAGGTGTCGGAATGGCTAACCCACGGAAGTCAAGGCATAACTACTACTTTGGAGAACTTGCGCGGAGACGGGAGATTTTACTCACCACTGCTAATGAAGATCTAATACTTTTTTGCCCATAAGCTTCACTTATCACAGAAAAAAATACAAATAAAAAATTCAAGTCCATTTTCGAACCATTAAAAATAATCTTTCACGAGTTTTAAATGTATTTTTTACTTTTTCATTTGATAAAGAATATGTGCCACTGTGATATACATTTTGCTTCAAAAATTTGTCCGTTTCTCTCGTAAAATATATTTTATTTAATGATATTAAAACTATTACATTGTCGTATATTCGATCGCAAAGCGAAATTGTAGCGTCGATAAGGTGAGCGTAAAGTGCTCGAATTTGTGTTACAAAGGTGTTTTATTATTTTGGAAGATATAAGTTGAAGCTAATATTTCATAAAAATATTCAGTCAGGCCATCAATTAAAATCAACCAATCTCGATATTGAACAAACAAACTAATATTTACTTGCAATAACAAAATTGGTACCGTTTATATGCTAAAACTATAATATAATCATTATTGAAGTACATTTGAATAAGAGTTTACCTAGGTAGTCAAAATAATTGAAATTCAATATTTTTGAGAAATTACACTGCAAAGAAACTTAAATGGATAGAAAATAGTTTTAATAATCTATACTTACACATAATAAAACTGTAACAGGTCCAATTCTGTACATTGAAGATATTTCAGTTGTGACCAAAGAAAGTATATCGAGACTGCAGGCACAGGTGTGTTCAAGTCAATAGTGAATAGGTATCTACGAGGCGAGCGTGCTACACCTTCAACCGCATCATCGCTTTCCATCAGGTAAGATCGTGGCAAAAGATATGCCTAAACCAAAAAAATATTTAAAAAATGTCTGTACCTACTGTAGCAAAAACGGGAGTTATGAAAGAAAACTAAAATTGAAGTACGTACCAAGGACACCATATTTTTATCAGTGTCAGACATGAATGAGATAGGTACTACATATAATTACTTATATTTCGACCAAAGCGGACCAATGAAATTCAGATTTCACAAACTTCGAGTATATTCTCACAAAAATCGTCTAAAATAATTACCTCCCCACAATAGAGCTAGAAGCCGATAGAAATGGATCAGTTTTTCGTCCCACAAAGGCTTAGATAGGCGTCGTCTGAGGCGATAATGTAACCAGCCCGCTCGCTTTGACGGCTGGATCAAATAAGTCGGAGAGAATAGTAATAAAATTGAACCGAGCGCCTGCCCAGATGTAGCTACGGATTTATCGCCTCGCTTGCCGGGTGTGCACTGGGAGAATACGTTGTATTGTATTTAATACTTCAGTACAAAAAGTGTACATGGAGGACTTAATGCTTGGAAGCATTTTCTACTAGTCATCCTGGTCGTGCTAGAAAACTGGAAGGGTGTGCGGCTTTATTGTGAAAGAGTTCTGAAGTTGTTTTTTTTTAATATTATGAACTAGTGACTCTGTGAGCTGTAGACCCCGCGCGTACAAACTTTTTTGCAAACTATCTATCGGTGCACAGTAGCGCCATCTAGTTAACTTATTGTACAATTAACATTAATAACCAAGGTGCTGCATCAATCCCTACCTAGTAGGTAAAGATGATGATTCCTCTGGTAGAAACCTAAAAGTGAGAAATTTACTGCATTTTGAAGAGCTATTCTGCTCATCACGCCAAAGGACTTCATCAGATCTTCACCAATTTTTTATGAGACTAACTTAAAGATACTATCATTTAATAGAACCAATCAAAATCAGATTTAATAAGGCGGAGATATTCAGTAACCCTATTTGTACCCTTTTTTGGGGGATGTAGTCCCTAATCAAAAATACACATAAATTAAAAAAAAACAATAATTCGCTTTACTTGTATACCAAGTTTCGTCTAGATCGGTTGAAATGCGACAGGTGGAGGAGAACAGCTGGCAGACATCCGGACAGACATCCGTACATATAAAAGAATTTTTGCCCAAGCTGAAACAGAGACGCTTCGCTCGCGCTTCGCGCTCGGTCTTTCAATCACACGCTACAATACTTTTTCATCCCATCTATTCAAAACGCGCAGATTTACCATCATCATTTCAGCCTTTAGCACTCCACTGCTGATCATAGGCTTCCCCCAAAGAGCGCCACGATGAACGGTCTTGTGCCGTCTCTATCTACCAACTCTTTGTGATGGCTACAATGTCGTCCGTCCATTGCTGATTGCAACTCTTCTATTCAAGACTTTCAGAGAAGGCAGTAATGAGTTTTGAATTTGAAACGTGAATTCTTGATGTTTAAACAACTAATGGTACGGTACGGGAGTAACACCGACTGTTGGTGGTTCCGCGACGCAAGCGCTCGTGGCTCGTCAGCTCTTTCAGCCTCAGCTTGGCCATATTCAAGTTATAAGCTATCACTTTTTTTTATGTAAACACTCCAGTTGGGAATTGAGCTCCGGTACTGAAGATCGGAAGTCAAACTATGTCTTGTCCGATCCGTCAAGACTTATGATTTAAGGGCGAAAAGTTAGTAGGTACTTGTAGATCAGATGAAGGGTAGCTGATTCACTGTTGACCAATGAAAGCGCGCGGTGCAAAACGGTTTTTCGTTGTTTTTCATCGGATTAGTGTCCCGTTTTTGATTTACTAGTGACGTGTTTTTAAAACAAAATTACACATAGTATTTACAATAGTTTTACTGTTTAGGTACTGACTCGCCATCACGAAAATTATGTTAACAGCTAAATAGAACTGAATCATAACATAACTTGAAAAATAATTATGGATAGTTAGACCTTGACTAATAAAATTAAGAACCTTTTGAGCTACGATAAATATCAGATAAAAATGCATGCCTTTTCCGTCGCACATTATTTGTTTCATATAGATTCACTTTCGTGATTGGTTAGTAAACACATAACTACTAGTAAACATTATAAGTAATTTTTGTTTACCAGGCTACACTCGCCGTAGTTGGATAAAAATTGAAAAAACTCCAGTATAACCGACCAAAGTGAGCAACTTATTAAAATATTTCATCAGGCCCTCCTTTACATACATGCTACGACAATCATCATTATCACCATCATCAGTTTCAGCCCATGTCAACCTACTACTGGATATAAGACTCCACCCAACTTTCTTCCCACTCCTGTCTGCTCACTGATGAAAAGAAAAACATTCCAGGACGAAGAATCCTATTCCCTAAAAGGAGCTATTCACAGTATCTATAGAACGGAGCCAGAAACTGAGTAAAATCCAACAAGAAGATCAACAAGATGAAAAAAAAATATTCCTCATTTGAAGCCATAAATACATGAAGTTTTGTTTGTTTGTCGTATGAGGTAGTTCTGGTATCTGCTATCCAAGTTTGTTAGGCCACCCAAGGGCCTCTGACTTGGTTTAACGACTATTCTGCTATTGACAGCCGGGACAGACAGGTTAACGTGCCCTCCGAAGCACGGAGCGATGAAAATTGGCGCAGAGCCTAGGACCAAACCCGGTATCGTTGGATTCTAAGTAGCACTTTTGAACCGTTAGTGATACATGAAGTAAGGTAAATACGGAGTATTGTCCCTCTCAGTGTGCCACCGCCTGTCCGTAGTCGTAGTCTCGCGCTCGCTTACACATTCCTCTCGCTGCATCCAATATGTTCCTCAGCATATTGTCTTTAACAGCTCCATTATACAGACGATAGATTGCGAGGAAACCTTCGTTCGTACACCGCCCCCGGAAAAATCTCTATCCGTATGAATATTTTGTTTGCAAGCGACGATATTGTCAGCCGATTGCCGCTCTTGTGTGCTAATGTAGCACTGTCTGCAATGAATACGTTATATTAAACAAATATGAAGCCTGCCTATTCGCAATAATACCTACATTGGTATCCCACCGCAAATGAAGCGTTGGTTTGGCCTATATTTGTATAAGGTGGAAGTCTAAACATTTTTTTGCATGCCTGCATGTTTCTGTTAATATGATACGAGAGGGATCTCAATTTTCCATATTTTTTTTCTTACTCAGTAGAACTTTATGGGATTGATCAAACATTGTAACGTAAAAAACAGTATTGTAATATAATAGTATGGCCCTTATATTTTTTGCTTTGTCAAAACATCTATTGTTCAAGGTTAATTAAACCACAGAACACCTAATAATACTACGGTTAAAACTCACAAGTCATTTTTGCAATGTCGAACAATTCCATTTTTTTTGGTCGATTTCTAAAGAAAAATGTCTTTTGAGTTCAAGAGACATTTATTTGCCTCTCGAAATAATAATAAATACATAAAACCACCACGATCCTATTCAGGTCTAATGATTTGCAAACAGAACACGAATAAATCAAGTCACTTAACAATAAACCTGCGAACCAAAATGTAAACACGAAACCCTTTAAAACGAACCACAAGCGTTTTCATCAGAAAACCGCACCGCCATATAATTGAATGAATATTCAAGCTTCTTAATCAATAGAGGCATTACTAGGGACCTATGGAAGCATCCACCAGGCTGTGAAATTGGACTAGAATAGACAAAGATAGGGGTATATAATCAGGTGAGAGAGAAAAGGATGGAGTGAAGGAACCGAGCTTTTATAAATCATTTTTCCTGGCACGCCGGAGATTTAGGCCAGCTGCACAAGGATGATATATTAGGAATCATCGCGTGTAAGTTTATAGGGTGATGTATGGCGTTAAGTCTAGACATTGTTTGTACTTGTTTGTAGGATGCAGCTTTCGCGTTATTTTATGTAGTTCTTATTGTGTTTTAGTATGTTTGGAAACTTCACAGAAAAAAGAAGAGATAGAGAGAGAGAGAGAGAGAGATTCACAGAGTTAGAACTAAAATGATACTTATTCGAGGGTACTTTTATTTGGGATTTCTAAGGGTTTGGGGTTATTTTATAATCAATTTATTGTTGCGTTACTTTGTATACATTTATTTTAGACTTATTAAGCCCTTGATTAATTATTAATTAAGCCCTAATTGTATGATTTGATTCCCTTGATGGTATGAGGTGTGAGATTTAGTCAGGCCGCCCAACGAATTTTGACAGGGCTAAAATATTGCTATCAATAAATAAATAACAGCCTGGACCGACCACTTGACTTGCTCTCCGAAGCATGGAGCTATAGAATTCTGCACATAAATTAGAAAAGTCATTAGTGCGGAACCGAGGAATGAACCCGGTATCGTTAGATTCTAACGGGTACGAGTATACCACTCGACCACCATCGCTCATCTTGATGCATACATTGACACACTAAGAATATCGATAGTCTTTCATAATACTAATGTAATATTTCTAATCGCTATAAACTTATTATTTTTTAATGGCAAAATAAATATTTTCGTGATCATCGAAAAAACTATTTGAGTCGCATGTCACAATCATCCAGTCGCAGTTGTGTAGCCAGCCTTAGTTGATAAAACGCTGAATCGCGATTATTTCTCTTTGCGTTTAGTTAATCAATTATTCTAATGTTGTTGGCTGAGACGTGTGCGCCGCTTCCCGGATTTTTACCCTACGAACGAGGGAAATTTAGATGTGAGGTAACACTGGCAACTTACCATATATATATGGTTATAGGGGCGGATGTAGCAATGTTTGTACTTTTATGCATTAAGATTTTAGAGTTCCAACTATTATTACTCTAAAGTTTTAGAAAAGTATCTAGAGATAAGCAAAATATAAACAAATATTTTATTGCTAATCAATATATTGGGGGAGGCTATGATCATGGCCCAAAATGGAGCTTACAGAAACAGTACACAGGGTTCAGATATTTACCTATTCAATCAAGATCATGTAATGATGTATCAATGTTTGTGAAGAAACAAAACCAAACTGAGCAGTACATAGGACACACGCAGATGATTCAATCCGTTTGCTCGCTACGTACCTAAAAGGCATTGTGCCTTAATTGCGTTGTGCCTAAACCAAAAGCGAGGTAGGCATATTGAGATTTAGGTCCATTGAGTTTTAGTTCAAGAGCGAGATAGACCCTGTGAGACTTAAGGTAATTCAATTACGGACAATGGAAATATCGCGCGCTTATTAGTCACGAATGTCGCGGTTTAACATTAATTATATGTACCAAGGTACATCCTGTTAGAATCTTATTTTCTTCAATCGAACTTCAATTCAAACCCAACGAACTGTGGGTCAGTTCGTTCACACACAATATCGCGAAAATAGAACTGCGAAAAATCTCGTTTACGTTCAAGCGATTGCAAATTTTAAGGCGAAATTGCACCAATTCCGTTCTGCCATGCAAGAGTGCGCAAACTTATTAGCACTCGATGGAACGGCCTTCCTTTACTTTTTGCAGGTGAGACGCGATTGATTGGGCGGGCGGCCGAGTGATTGGGGCCCATCGGTGGCCTCGTGACTCATTTCTGATGTTGTCGGCTTTGCGACGGATCTCTGATTTCAGTGACAGTTTTGTTTTGTTTTCGGCGAAAAAGATTTCAAAGAGAATGCATAAAAATTAAAATGTATGACTATTCAAGATTTGAACTGGAATCATTATCACGAATGACCACTTCATTTTAAACAATTTTTTTTTACCGAGTATTTCAGATTCATATCCGTCCGTCCATATTCCGAATTTATTGATTTCAATCACTCTTATAACTCCTAACTATGTATTACTACTACTATCTTCTTCACGTGGTTTCACCCGCGTGGATGATGATGGATGATGATGATGATGATGATGATGATTATGGAAAGTATCCTATGTGTTATTCCAGGGTATAAGCTATCTGCATTACAAATTTCATCAAAATTCGTACGACCGTTTCAGCTTGAAGAAGCTGTTTCTTCTTCACGCTGAAACGGTTACATACCCACTCACAAACATTCGCATTTCTGTTAGGATGAATATTGAGACAACATTGTGCGACTCCATCTAATTCACATCTATTTGTGGGTTTGTTGCCACTACAACCGTCAAAACATACAAAATTACAAGGTATCAGGAAGCTGGTAGTTTTTTTTATTGTAGATACCTATTTAGTCAAGTTTTTTTTTTCTTCATGTTACATTTTTTTCCTTCAGATAAAATATAAAATATGATTTCGCTAAACATATGTCACTGCGTTAATCTTATCATATCTATACTTACAATATCAATTACAAAAAGTCTGTATAATAAAGATTATTTAAAAGTAAGTTAATTTATAAACAACTAAATTTAAAAAAAAAACTCTTGCGTTAACCATATCATGATCAAACTTAGAACGGGCTACCCTTTCATTTGATACCCATATTATAGGGGTTACGGAGATTATAAATCGCCCTTTTGTGACATCCGCCATATAAGATTTAGAATGAAGTCACTTTACTTGTTGTGTTTCGCTCACCAAGCCATTTCATTTGATACCCATATCATAGTTACTATGGAAATGAAAAATCGGCATTTTGTAACGTCCGCCATATTTGATTAAAAATGGCGGCATTTAAATAATCGTGCATTGTCACGAGAACCAAACGGGTGTGTCAAATTTCAGCCCGACAGCTTCAGTGCAAGTGGGTGCAATATTGATTGCAAAATTCCAGGACATGCAAGTGAAGTAAATAAAAGCTTTTAAATAACAAGTAAAATTATTATACAAATACAAAAACCCGACTTCGAACAAAATTATTGAAAACGAGTTGACCGCCCGAAAAATAATCACACTAATATTATAAGGCGAAAGTTTGTATGCATGTAAGGGGGTAGGGGGTGTGTGTGTATGTATGTTTGTTACTTTTTACCGCTTAAACGGCTGAACGGATTTGGATGAAATTTGTTACGGAGGTAGCTTATAACATAGATTAACACATAGGACGTGGGTGAAACTGCGGGGCGCAGCTAGAATTTATATAAATGTAATGTTTCTTTTTTAGCATATTTTACTTTACTTTAATAGTTGCAATTGTTTGCAACATTAGACTACAGTATTAACATTAACATAAATAATCAAATATTGAAATTTTTTAAAGAAACTTAAAAGAAAATTGCTACTGTTTAGTTAAATGTATTATTTATTTTTTTGAAATGTTTTTTGGTAATTTTTTGCTTCCGTCGGAAATACAATATGGTAGCTGTAAGCCGCCACATTGGTTTTCTTGACACTTCATATATCCTATAGTACTCTCGTGATCAAGACGAATCCAATGATTTTTCATTTATCAAAATCCAGCAAGCCGTTTAGGCTGTAGGACGTGCCTAAGAAACGTACAAACATACATACAATCCAAACACATAACCCTCAGTCGGGTAAAACAGGGTTTATGCGATTTTAAATTATCTACTGAACAAGAATATAATTCTGTTTTGAAAGGTGTCTGTCTGTTTGTCTGTTTTTCTGTTTCTCTGTTTGTTTGCTTAACACATAAAAAGTAAGAGACCGAGTGCGATGCGGTTTTCACTGTTGGATAGCTTTATTTAAAAATGAGGAAACTGGGTATCTTAATCCGATTATTAGAAACCGAGTCAATCGCTTAAAAGAAGATCTGACGGCTGAATGAATTTTGTTTTTTTTAATAACACACTTTTACTTTTAACTCCGATAAATTACAAAGCAGCGGGCACATCTAGTAGTAAAATTAAGGATCCGTTACAAGTATACATATCGCTGTCCCCACCGAACAATATCGTATTCGACTATTACGATACTTGTAGCTTTATTGCATATTTGTGCTCCATATATCGGATTACACCTTGTGTTTTTTCAGGTTGTTCCTAAGTGAATTTCTCGAGTTAGAGATTTTGTAATGGACGTAACATTATTATTCGTCTAAAAATAATATAAACCTTTTGCCCCGAAAAACATCGCAACTTGTTAATATTGACTACTTTCGCTCGGACTTTGTTTTACTTTTGGAGTAATCTGAGATTACGATATTATTCGGGAAAAAAAGCTAAAACTTAAATTTGGTAAAGTTTAATACAATATTATTCCGGTAATTACATTCAGTAATTTTTGTGGTAATGATCTTTACAATGTATCATAAATAAAAGCTGAAATGGTATTGTCGATAACAGTATCTATCTATCGTATGAAGCTGATATATATTCGGGCAAAGCTAGTGTTTCTACTGTGATTTTCAATGAAGCAGAAGATTTACCGGACAAAATATTCATCATCATCATCATCATGTCAGCCTTTAGAAGTCCACTACTGAACATAGGACTCCCCCAAAGAGCGCCATGACGAGCGATCTTGTGCCACCTCCATTCACCGACTTCCTGCGATGGCTACAATATCGTCGGTCCATCGTGTGGGGGTCTCCCCACACTTCGCTTGCTTGTTCGTGGTCGCCATTCAAGAACCTTTATTCCCCAGCGGTTGTCGGTTCTGCGAACTATATGGCCTGCCAATTGCCACTTCAACTTGCAAACTCTGAGAGCTACGTCGGTAACCTTGGTTCTTCTACGGATTTCCTCATTTCAGATTCTATCACGTAGTGAAACACCGAGCATAGCTCTCTCTATTGCACACTGCGAAACTCTGAGCTTGTGCATGAGACCAATAGTTAGCGACCACGTCTCAGTGCTGTATGTCATCACTGGCAACACTTTCGTTTTGAGGCTCTGCTGTATCTGCGACGAGAAGATATGGCGTAATTTCCCGAACGCTGCCCATCCGAGTTGGATCGTCTGACCCAAGTAGACATAGTGATCAACAGCTTCGATAATATCGTTCCCGACATGAACCGGTATGGGTACGACATGGGCATTTGGCATGATGTTCGTCTTGCCCATGTTCATTTTAAGACTCGCCAGTTGGGAAACAATATTGAGGTTACTGAGCGGTTGTTCACTGCTTGGTATCTAAATCAAGAAAATGCAACGGAACAGACAATGCCTACGAAGCGCCAATATGAATCCGTTTTTAACACAGACTATAACTATTCTTTTTTTAAAGCCAAAACAAGATTTATGTAACACTTGTTCTCTTTATGAACAAGCCGAAAAAACACACAGAGAACACATAGAGAGAAAGGATAAGATTCGACAAATTAAAGTAGAAGATTAAACTACAGTGGACAAAACAGAAACAACAATAGCTGTTTTTGATCTGGAAAAAGTTCTCGCTGTCCCCCAATCAGAAGTGGGTATATTATATTACAAAATAAAATACCCCATCTATAACTTCACTGTCTTTGATGCACTACAAAAAATGGGTAACTGCTATGTTTGGCACCTCTCAATTGCAAAGAGAGGGTCAATCGAATTAGGCAGTTGCTTATTACAGTTAATTAAACACGAAGCACAAAGAGGTATTAAAAATTTATCATTTTATTCTGGTCAGAACAAAAATAGATACATTTTTGCACTGTATCCCACGCTTTGGGAGTTCATGAGTTAAAAAGCATTACACACCGATTTTTTGAGACTGGTCATAGCTAGAACGAAGGTGATAGCATGCATTCATGTGTAGAGCGAGAAATGAAAAATAAGGTATTGTTTACTCCTGACCAAGTCTACGGTGTCATTATAAATGTCAAAGTAACCGGTGAGAAATATAATGTGAAAGAGATGGAACAGACACACTTTCACAATATGAAAAGTCTTATATTTGGCAAAAACTGGCTAAAAGATACCAAAGGCAGGAAAATTGCATGGACAAAGGTTATAGAAGTGAAAATATCTCATATACGACCTCACATTTTATCATATAAATATAATTTCGAGGAGGATTATAAGAACCTGAACATAGATGAAGTCATGAATAGACCTAAGCGAGGGTGACGACCAGTACCAGTGCCGGCAGCTACTATATTAAGTTACGTCTACCATCAACCTATCGCAATAAGTAAGACCCTCCATACAGATCTACTAAGTTGGTGTGCCAGCGAAGCCGTACCTAAACACTACCACGGTTTTTATGAGTCGCTTACCAGCTGTGAAGAGAACCGAAACCTGGAATCAGATTCTGACCAAGATGATGCAGAGGCGTAATGAGAAGTGTATGGAAATATTTTTGTTGATTTTTGCTGTGTGTAATAATATAATAAATATTAAGACAGTTTACTTACTCGTATATAACCCACAAAATTAGAATAGTTACGTTAGTGAATAAATAAAAATTCTATTAATAAATCCTGTGAAGAAACCTAACTAACTATAATAAGATTTATTTTATCTTGTAATCAGATTCTGACTAAGATGATGCTGAGGCGTAATGAGAAGTGTATGGGAATATTTTTGTTGATTTTTTATGTTTGTAATAATAAAATAAGTATTAAGATAGTTTACTTAAATATTCTACAAAATTACAATAGTTACGTTAGTAAATAAATAAATATTCTATTAATAAAATGATAATGATAATTCAGTTTCATTCTGTTTGATCCTTACCTTCCCTAAGTTAATTTCATTTTTCATGGAATATTACTGTACTTCAATGTTACCACCATCAAGAGTGACAATTTTAGCAGCGAAAATAATCTCGTCATAACATTACCATAAAAGAAAACGTAGCTACTTTTCAATGAATAAGATCGCAACGTGTTGTTACTGTGCATCTCTTTGGCAAAAAAAAAACCGCGAATAATATGGTATTGTTACGTCACGATTTAAATTAATGCCTCACAATCTGGGTGAAATTTCTTTTGTCTATAATTTTATTTTTTAAATATATAAAAAAAGAATTATACTAAATTATTGTAGGAAAAAGTAGCTTTCTTGTGATCTATAAATGACACCGGTATGTTTGATAGTTAATGAGAAATTATTAAATAACAGTTTTTTATTTTTCCTGGACAATTTGGATTTTACAATAACGATATTGTTCGGTGGGGACAGCGATATATAACTAGCGACCCATCCCGGTGACTTCTCGATCACATTTACATTAATAATATTAATAATATATTCGGGACATTTCCACACCAATTATCTAGCCCCAAACTAGGATACCCTGTGCTATGGGCACTAGATAACGGATAAACATACATAGATAAGAATATTACATCCATGACTCGGAAACAAACATTTCTCTCATCACACAAATGCAGGATTCGAACCCGCGACCGTACGATTTCGTACCCAGGATCTCTAGCCACGAGACCAACCGGTCGTGAAACATAAAAATCCGCATCAAAATCGGTCCATTCGTTTGGGAGCTACTACTCTCACTCCCCTTTTTTTAACTCCCCCCGCCCCTTTTTTTCAATTTCCCTCTCCATATAGCTAAGAACCATTTCGATCACATCAGTTTTCAAACATAAAACCGTCCTGTTTACCTCAGCTTTCAAACTATTTGTTTTGGGTCTATTTGTTTCGTCTCTCCCCCTTTTCTCAACATCCCCCCATATAGGTAAGAACTATCTCGATCACATCAGTTTTTAAACATAAGAAACCGCGTCAAAATCGGTCTATTCGTTTGGGAGCTACGATGCCACACACACACACACACACACACACACACACACACACACACACACACACACACACACACACACACACACACACACACACACACACACACAGTGACACAGTGACACAGTGATACACACCCTAAACTGATAACACCCGGATCTTTGTTCTGGGGTTAAAAAATGAGGTGAAAAATGTATTTCTCGCACACTCAACCTTGTAGCGTTGACAAAACGCTACTTAAATAAAAAAACAATAAACCTATAACTAGCAATACAAAACAACAATTCGACAAGTAAAAGTAGGAATAAACAAGACAACACATAAACAACTAATAGAAACGCATCTTTATAATAGTAAATCTAGAATTATAATTGCATATTGTTCAATATATTAACATATTAGAATGTATCAGATGACGACATTGAAGTCGCACATAGTTGATTGAAACAGTACTATCGTTCGTATTTGGTGAATACCAGCGAAAGCAGACGATCGGGTACATAAAATAGATTATCGTACGTTGTTTACTTACATGATATAATCCTGTAAATCAGAGTTCCAAAAACGGTAGTCATCTTCAGAGGTTATAAACACTTCGATAAATATAACACGTCCATGCACTACGGATCACGACTTTATAACTCTCATTAGGTCAATTGATTGAAATAAATACAAAAGGAACAAGGAATAACTGGGAATCAGAAAATAAATAAATAATTAATAAAGTACAATTGATAAACACGGAGACAAGTGGTGACCTCTATCGTAGATTTTACTTATCAGTGCATCGATTAGCTGTCAAAGCAAAAGGGCGCATTCCGTTGTTCGGCACGGTCCCGCAATGTCAGCAAATAGAAAATAAAATTAAACAAACCAATTAAATGCAACAAATGTCAAATTTAGGAACGTAGATTTTTCCAAAACAAACCCACACAATATCATAATTTTATAGTGACAGTATATAGTTTTATGATAGTATAACGGTACCGAAGCTCGGAAACCGCGTTCCGTACCTTTCGTCTGGAAATGAACGGATCGTTTCTAGTACGGAACGTTTTATGGACTATAGTTTATAACAATTCTTAGACGTCTCTTGACAGTTGTTTAGCTGTCAAAGATAGTTAAAGAAACAGTAAATAAACAAATTCGATTTCAATGGTGAGAAATCTTAAAAAATAATAAATAAAAATAAAACCATATAATCATTTCCAAAGCCCATGTGTAAGCGCTGATCGGTTTCCTGGTGAAACGAAATGTTATTCGGATAGATTTTGCTAACTTGGAAGCAAACTAGATCCGGCTACAGAAAGAAACAGACAATGGAGACGAGTGGCGTTTTTTTTCTTTTCGTGCTGGAGAGCCCAGTAGCAGGACTGACAAGTTTTTTCCCTGCATATTATAAAACCCGTAAAAAAAGGTGAGAGCATTTGTCGGTATTTTTGCATTGTCTGCAGTAATGATTGCGATTGTGGAATCACTTTTATCCATTTTTCGAGACGCCATTTTAGCAAACTGAGAGCGGTGGCGTTTTCGAAATCTCGACTTCTAAACAAACGTTGTGTCTATTCACAGCGGGTTTTCCCCCCCGGACTGAAATACCCCACGACGGAGATTTTCCCCCGGATTGAGACATCACACGACGGAGGCTTCTTCCCCCGGATTTAACTAGAAAGGCGCCGTGTCGCGATACGCCACGACGACATTATACCCAACGATTCCTGCCACGTTCTTGGAATGCGGTATCGTATTGGCATGTTTATGCATATATTTCATTAACCGGAGTGTTGAACTTTGGTTCCCCACCGACCTGCTGGACACCTGCAACGCCTGAGGGGTCTAGCCTGGCACGCGAATCGGACATTGCTGAAACGTTGGATGGAGAATTACCTTCACTAACATAACGGCTAAATCTTATAGAAAAAGGTAAATAAATAGACTGCACTGCCGGCCGGCAATTCATCACTTGTTTTGTTAGGGTAAATACTTAATTTTGTCAGTTCTATATCGACCCTAGTTATAACAGGGTAATCTTAGATCTTAGTACTTCTTAGCTGCTGAGTTGGATCTGCAGGCAAGGGTTCTTTAGACTTTAAGCAAACAGGCAAAGTGAAACCAAAAATAGTAAATATTGTATTGGTGAATTTAAATTGCATGTTTTGTCTTCCACTATTACATGCTAGCTTGAATGGCCGTGCAACGTACCTACGGCACGGTTCTTTAAATTTTAAGTAAACAGGCAAAGTTAAATCAAAATTAGTAAAAATTGTATTGGTGAATTTAAATCGCATGTTTTGTCTTCCACTATTACATGCTAACTTGAATGGCCGTCCAACGTACCTACGGCACGGTTCCTTAGATTTTAAGTAGGTAGGCAAAGTTAAACCAAGAATAATAAAGATTGTATTGGTGAATTTGAGTTGTATGTTTTATCTTCCACTATTGTACCCACTAGCTAGTGCATTACCCAACGGTCTTGATCCAATAGTTCTTGAAGCTCGTTCCGGTCTAAGTTTATCCAGGTAATTTTATTAATTTCAAAGTAGTAACGAGTATTTTAAGTTTTGAGTGATTCCGAAGAAAGATATAGCGTCCTCACGTTTAAAGCGACCGGATGGGGTAAGAATCCCGACTCACCCCACTCTTGGTGTGACTCACCCCGTTTTATTTTTTATTCCCTTTATTCTCAAAATTACTTTTCATTGATTTAAGCGAATACCCTAACGGCGTTAGACACCGGACCAACTATCCCGGGGGATGTGGTGAGTTTGGCCTAAAAACCAATCCATCACATTTTCATAACATTTTTATTTTTTTTCGTTACAACCTTCACACCGCTTTGCTTCAGGGGACGGTGGCTCGCTTCGCTCGCCGCCTCTCCCCTCGCTACGTTTTGGTCTAGTATGCCCATAATCAGCCTATATCTGTCCACTGCTGGACTTAGGCCTCTCCCAATGCACGCCACTGAGCTTGGTGCTTAGCTCTCCTTATCCATTTTTTTCCAGCCGCTTTTCGCAGGTCGTCACTCCACCTGGCCACAGGGCGTCCTACACTACGTTTGCCTAAACGTGGTCTCCACTCGAAAACTCCTCTACAGTTGGGGTAGACGAGTTTTCGAGTTACGGTATTCAGTTATCGGTTCTCCGGGAAATGTGATCAGCCCTCTGCCACTTCAGTTTGCTTATTCTTTGAGCTATGTCGTTTACCTTGGTTCTCCGTCGGATATCTTCATTACGAATCTTGTCCTTCAGAGAAACTCCAAGCATAGCTCTCTCCATAGTTCGCTTAGCGACCTTAAATTTGTGGATTAGTTTGACCGTGAGCGTCCATGTTTCGGCACTGTAGGTCATGACGGGTAGGACGCACAGATTGAAGACTTTTGTCTTCAGGCACTGTGGTATGGACGACGAGAAGACTTGACGATGCTTGCCGAATGCTGCCCAACCTAGTTGAATTCTTTTGTTGGCTTCCCTCTCAAAGTTGTTCTTACCCAATTGCAATATTTGCCCAAGGTAAACATATTTTTGGACAACTTCAAGAGGCACACCAATAACTGCAATCGGTTCCGGGTCAATAAGATCGTAGAACATGATCTTGGTCTTATCTATGTTCATTCCGAGACTGATCCGTCGAGAAGCTTCATCTAGGTTGGTCAGCATACTTGTTAAGTCTTGCAGCGACTCCGCCATTAGGACCCGCCAGTATGCCCGTTTTATCCATATTCATAATAATAAAAATCTCCGAAACAGCTGGACCGATTTTGAAGGGACTATCACTGTCTGATAGCTGATATTATAAGGAGTAACTTAGTCTACTTTTATTTTAAAAAACCCATGTATTTGACTACTCGGGTAAAGCTGCGGGCACAGCATATATATTAAACTTAGGTGAAAAATAATCTAACTGATGGTGAGAACCGCATTAAAATCCGTTGCTTAGTTTAATAGATCAAGCGTTACAGACAGTCGGCGGAAAGCGACTTTGTTTTATACTATGTATTGATCTAGTGCTAGTTATATAAACAGGCTTAGCTAGTATCCATAGACAGCATAGAATATTATGTCCGCTGATCGTCCACATGAGAGACCGCCCGCGCCGCCGCGCCGTCAGTGGACGTAAGCAGTGGGTAATGGTATTGCTACTCGTATGATGAGTTGAAGCTTGAGTTTTTTGTTAGAGCTTCCTGTACAGTAATTTCTGTTAATCACGATTAAAGCATATTAACAAAAAACATACAAATTACATAAAAGGTAAAAAATGAAAGCCAAACCGTACAGAACAAGCTTACGTCCGCGCCATACATTCTCCATCGAGTCCTAAGATAAGGGCTGCGTCCGAGCGCAAAGATACGTCAAATGGAGCCAGGGTCACGGTACCCGGGGTACGACGGGTGACGTGCGCAGGCGGTAGGTGAGATCGGGTGTTTTGTGAGGGTTATATATTTAGAGAGAAAATGAATGCGAGCCTAATACTAATTCTATTCTTTAGAAGTCAAATAGGGTAGTTGACACTAAATTTTTTTTTAACACCTACCCCTGCACTGCCAAAATACCCGCTGAATATTGCAGTGTGTATGGATGTTTCAACAACTCCAAAAACTCACAATATATATCAATTTTTTTTACTTCCATCTGACACCGAAAGGTAAGAAGAATAAATTTAAATACTCTAGGTTTAGAGTGAAGTGAAGGCGGTACTGGTGGTGTGGTTGAAAAAATTCTACTAGCAATTTTTGAGTTTTTTTTTCTGGGTAAATAAACCACAAAAAAAAAACACGTATCTCATGTATTCCAGAACCAAAACTACATAAGATAAAGTACCATTTACTAAATTTTGTTCAGCCGATAATAATTTTTTCATCGTTTTATTGTCTTTTATTTATCGGATTGAGATACAAAGTAAATAAGTTTTAAGTCAAAACCTAAGCTATCCAACAGTGAAAACCACATTTTAATGGGTCTAGTAGTTTTTACGTCATGCGCGAACATACAAACTAACAGCATTACAAAAAAAACCTTTTTCTGAAGAATGTTGTATAAAAACTCTGGTTTTACTAATATGAGATTCCTACAAATTTAAAAGGTTGGCTATATGTTGTGCAATATGCAGAAACTGACGAACATAGATACATTCATTCATGCTTACCTAGGTATTCTAATGAAATCGTAACCCTCTTTTTTTATAGACGGGTAAAGACCCACCGGTGGCAACCCTCGGTCTCCGACTGACAGTAGACATCAAACTCGAAAACAGTGTTTCGATACTCTACTGTCTTTATATTTACTGTGGTTTTGGCGTGATTCTATTTAACTCAAGCGCAAAAATCTATTCTATTCTATATATTATTATTATTATTATTATATATATACTTATAATAAAACTGTAACGGGTCTAATTCTGTACATTGAAGATATTTAGAATAATTTTTTTTGGACTTTACTCTAGATTCGATACTGAAGCCAAAACTGTATTTTTTTAAATTTTTGTCTGTCTGTCTGTCTGTATCTTGTCTAGGCATCACGCCGAAACTACTGAATGAATTTAAATGAAACTTGGTTTGATTTGAGTTCATACTACGAGGTAGGCCATAGGCTACTTTTCATCCCGAAAAATGAAAGGGTTCCCGCAGGATTGGGGTTGAAAGTTATTTCAAAAAACACTTACCACTCTGAAACTAATGAACGGATTTTGATGCAACTTGGCACAGTCATTGTTTATATGATGCGTTAAAATTGAGAATACTTTTTATCCCGAAAAATAAAGTGTTCCTTCGGGATAATGTCCAAAATTCTGTAAATTGAAAATATTATGTAATTTTTTTGGAGGCCGTCCTATATTCTAAAGCCAAACTGTATTTTTTAAATTTTTGCATATGTGTCTGTATGTACCTCGGAAGTGCATCACGCCGAAAATTCTCAATGAATTAAAATGAAATTTGGTATGATTTGAGTTCATAATTTGAGGTAGGACATAAGATACTTACCATCCCGAAAAATTAAAGGGTTCCTGCAGGATAGGCGTTGAAAGTTATTTAAAAGAATACGTATCACGCTAAAACTACTTGACGGATTTTGATGCAACTTGGCACAGTCATTGTTTATATGATGCGTTAAAATTGAGAATACTTTTTATCCCGAAAAATAAAGTGTTCCTTCGGGATAATGTCCAAAATTCTGTAAATTGAAAATATTATGTAATTTTTTTGGAGGCCGTCCTATATTCTAAAGCCAAACTGTATTTTTTAAATTTTTGTGTATGTGTCTGTATGTACCTTGGAAGTGCATCACGCCGAAAATTCTCAATGAATTAAAATGAAATTTGGTATGATTTGAGTTCATAATTTGAGGTAGGACATAAGATACTTACCATCCCGAAAAATTAAAGGGTTCCTGCAGGATAGGCGTTGAAAGTTATTTAAAAGAATACGTATCACGCTGAAACTACTTGACGGATTTTGTTGAAACTTGGCACAGTCATAGTTTATATAATGTGTTAAAATTGAGGATACTTTTTATCCCGAAAAATAAAGTGTTCCTTCGGGATAATGTCCAAAATTCTGTAAATTGAAAATATTATGTAATTTTTTTGGAGGCCGTCCTATATTCAATACTAAAGCCAACATGTTTTTTTTTTATTTTAGTGTTTCTGTCTGTCTGTCCGTTTGTCTATCTGGACCTTGGCATCGCACGACGCCGAAAATACTTAATAAATTCAAATGAAATTTGGTATGATTTGAATTCACACTTCGAGGTAGGACATTGGATACTTTACATCTCGAAAAAATTAAGTGTTCCTGCAGGATAGAGGTGGAAAATTATTTAATAGAACACTTAGCACGCTAAAACAATTGGACGGATGTTGATGCAACTTGGCACAGACATTGTTTATAAGATAGGTGAAAATTATAGATACATTTTGTCCCGAAAAAATAAAGGTTTCCTGTGGGATATGGGTCCAAATTCTGTATATTAAAGATATAGTGTTTTTTTTTTGGAAATTACTCTATATTCGATTATGAAGCCTAAACTGTATGTTTTTCCTTTTTGTCTGTATATCTGTCAGTATGTATCTTAGCCGCGCATCACGCCGCCGGAACTACTGGATGAATTCAAAAGAAACTTGGTATGATTTGACTTTACATATCGAAAAATTTATGGGTTAATATTTAGGGGTTGAATCTTATTTAAAAAACACGTACCACGCTGAAAGTAATGGACGGATTTTGATGCAACTTGGCACTGTCTTAAGTTATATGATGGGTTAAAATTGAAGACACGTTTTATCCCGAAAAACTAAAGGGTTTCTGCGGGATATGGGTCCAAAGTTATGTTAATAATTAAATAATAAAAATATTTTTGGATAGTTCTCTATATCCGATACTGAAGCCAAACTGTTTTACTTTTTAATTTTGTCTGTCTGTTGGTCCGTATCTTGACCGCGCATCGCACCCAAACTACTCAATGAATTCAAATGAAAAAAATGCTCTCGGGTGCTTAAAAAAGGTATTAAACATTTTTTTTTGTTAATTTTTTCTTTCTTTCTGTTTGTCTGTATGTTTGTTTGTTCACGCATCACGTAAAAACTACTAAACCGATTGTGATGCGCTTTTCATTGTTAGATAGCTTAGGGTTTGATTTAAATCTGGTGTAACTGGTATCTCAATCCAGTGAGCTAGAAGCCGAGCAATTGATAAAGTATTTTTGACGGGTGAAGAAATTTTGTTCAAATGTTGGTATATTGGTCCTGGAATAGCACATTATTGTATTTTGAACCTAAAGAAACGAACACCTGTGCGAAGCCGCGGGTACAGCTAGTATTTAATAATTTTCGTTTCATTTCTTCATAAAAATACTAGACGATCAGCGAAACACCACCCTTTAATGGTTTAAATACCTCGCACAAGAACGAAGCGTTACGCTTCTTCATTTATTATAAGAACTGCAAAGGAGTGGAATGCCCTGCTCTCGTCAGTGTTTCCGGTAAATTATAACCCAGGTGTGTTCAAGTCAAGAGTGAATAGGTATCTACTAGGCAAGCTTGCTACACCTTCGATCACATCATCATTTAATATCAGGTGAGATCGTGGTCAAACGATTGCCTAGTCCGTAATAAAAAGCAGTCATTGATACATTTTGATTTTATAATTTGAATTTGAAAATTATGATCTTCTTGAGGTTTCTCAACCAGCCAGCCAGTCCTTTGTACAAAGCATTATCACTGTCTCACAGTTACACTGCAGCACATAGTACAACGGATTTATTGTTTAAGATCTGCGACTGGACAGCCGCGCTCTGTACAAGACGGCTGCGAGTCGATATGTGACGGAGGTCGAGGGGCATGAGGGGAAGCCGCGTGCAGTGGAGTGCATGGTAGCGCATAACTTGATTTTTGTTTGTGATACCTACATAAGTACGGACTGGATCACACACATAAATTAAAGCTATTATGTCTTCTGTATCCTTGTATACAAAACCAGACAAAATTACAAGCGGCTATGCCCGCGTAGACATTTTTCCCGAGTAAAAAGTAAAAAATATGCCTTTTTACCCGATTACGGCGAAGCAAAGGAAGGAAAATCTATATACTACTATAATTATTAAGTTTTTTCAATAAATTATAAACATTATTGTGTGTCTAACTGTATCCTGTCTTGTATATATCCTTGAATAATAAAATGTAGTTTTCCAGAATAGTTTTTATATTATTAGTCTACATTCTAGGGCTCGCTAATTGCTAACTCCAATAACTCCCTCAAAAACTAATTCTTTGACCGATGTAATTCAGTTCTTGGATCACCTGTAGTTTCTACTAAGCGTCTGGACATCTCCCTGATAAAACCTCGTGCTTCCGGACCCAACGGCCCCATAGTTTCTACCCCAAACGGAAATATCTATCCATCACCGATAGATACATACATTCTCCGCTTGAGGCTCTCTGCTGAGGGTGTCGCTGCACCCACCACCTTAGAGCTATTTTGAAAATGAGAAGCCGCTAGAGAGTCAGCACAAGTTGCGTCCCACACCAGCGACCTCCCACGACTCCAAGGAATTAAAGTCATACCGTCAGGCCTCTTGCCATCGTCACATGAATGACCATTCGGCTCTAAAATAGACGGCATGTTAACGGTGGCAAGGGCCCGACGGATGACTTCATTCGGGTGGCGTGGCGTGACAGTCGTCCTGCCTTACGGCGGCAGGATAGGCCATGGTGACCTAAATGATTAACCTCGCCTCCACAGTGGCAGTTGTGAGGTTCTGTTCTGGAGATGCCCAGACGCAAACCGATTGCTATTGAAAAGCTGATGTCATCCATGAAAGTTGCTATATTGGTCGAAAGAATCGCCTGCAACCAATAGCCCCACTCACGTTCACTAGTTGCAAGGAGAAGTGCCCGATCCCTGCTATCAATATTACTGTTCAATAGAACAGGGCTTGTCCCATTGCCTCTGCGAACTTAGGATTTTGGGGGAAATCTTCACTTGGACAGGACATAGTCCAAGCATTACTAGCCTCAACCAAACCCACCACCGGCTCACTACCAATAGACATGTTGGCAATCTTGAAGTAGAGATCGGTGGTACTATGGACAGAAGACAGAAATACTAGCAAGTAAACAGTACAAATTTTGCGAATGTCTATGCCTCCAAAACATATTTTAATTTTTTTCTATATTATTACAATATAATGTTATTTTTACTCGGAATTAATTACAATTACCAGCCAAGATTCTAGGACACACAGAAATACATAAATAGATTCATAGATAGATACTAACATACATACATACAAAGTGAAGTTAAATAAAAGCTTTAAATTAAAAAATACAGCACTTTATTACAGAATATTTTCTCCTTCAACATTCAATGGCTATTGGTCAAAAGGTACAATGATTTAGCAAAAACAGTTTACGAAATATGGAAACACTTATTCAATATTGGGGTTTTTTCTTCACTCTTTCATATTTGATAATAAGATAACAAATAACTAAGATAAGGGACGTAAATTTATATATAAGTTTCAGAAGAATTCACATTCAACATGCATTCAACCATTTGAAACGGGCGTTGGTATTGTATTATCTTTGGGCCTTTGAGAAAAAAGAAGTCAATACAAAACAGCAATTCACGATTTGTTTATGGTATGAAACGACCACGGTTTGCGGTGCGTTCTGATTTAGGTGCGTTTACCTTCAAGTTACTTTGTTTATGGTTTGTGCCGTGTTGTTAGTGCCGTTATTTAGTTGTATGGTTTAAAATAATGTGTAAATTAAGACGAATTATAAGAAATAAAAAAATAATTATTGTGTGGAAGACCTTTTTTTGGGTTATTCTCGTATTACGTACGATTTAATTTTGAGTGGTATGCAATAAAGAGTTATCGATCTATCTATCTTTGCCCAGCAGTCAGACATATAGCCATTTTTCCTACGTACAATGAGTCGGACACAAAGAGGTAAAAATAATTATAAAAACAACGAGGAATAAATCCAAAATTTGTGGTTTTAACTAACGTTTTAACACTCACCACCCTTTAGTTCACAAATAAGTTGGTGGCACTGTAACTTTGTAATTTATTACATGAAGGCAATATTTTTATCCGACTACGGCAGAGCAAAGGAAGGATTATATGTTCAAACAAAAAGCTTGGCCCGATTTTGACAAACGAGATATCAATCGATCCGTCTTCATCGGAAGAGTGTCATAGGCTATTTTTACCAGACCATAGTCGGGTTTTAGTTTTTGAAGTTATGTCTTGTTATAAAAATACTGTTGTCTGCTGTTGTTTTTACCCGACTACGGCAAAGCAAAGGAAAGGTAAGTTTAACAGTCTATGTATGTATGTATGTATGTATGTGGGTATGTGGATGTTCCACCATAGCCACCATAGCACCATTATCTTAAAAATACGTGACTAGTTAATCTATTCGGATACTTTAAATTCTTTGTATTTTTCGTTTGTATTTATATATATATTGTAAAGGTAAACCGCAAACACTCATCACATCTACACTTTTACATTTACATTTTTATGACTGCTTGTCAATTATTACACTATATACACACCCACATACCTAACATCCACAATTACAATATACCTATACTTTCACTCTTGAACATAAAAAAATATTACACAATTTTACTACCATAAATATTTTATAGGACATTTTTATATTATAATAATACATTTCAATTTAAGTTTTTATTCGTACGAGCCATTTATACTGTTAATGCATATCAAGAAAAATCTATTTTGTGGAATAGCATTTTCATCACATGTAAATAATGGAATGGATAATTATTTTATTATAACTGAAGTTGACAACTCGGAGAAGATTGAATGTCTATCAATTAGTGACTCCAATGGTTGTCTGAAACTTTTAAACATTGATGTAATTAGTCATCACTCGCTTATGATTTTAACAGTTAACATTCGTAGTATTAACTGCAACTTTGATTTATTTTTGGCATTTGTATCAAGTCTTGATGTCTCCATAGACGTTTTCGTAATGACAGAATGCTGGATTATCCGGCAAAATCCACCACCTAGCCTAGATAACTATAACATGTTCTGGACGAAGAACAGTTTGAATCAAAATGACGGAGTTGTTGCTTATGTTCGACATGAAATAAAATCCTACTCATGTGAACCAAATGTTATTGAAGGGAAGTTACTCGTAATTACAATTTCACCTGGTTATACAATAATTTGTACATATTGATCTCAAAGTTTTCGTAGTGCTAGTAAATATTTAGATTCAGTGGACACAATTCTGTAAGGATTCACTTCCAAAAATATAATATTCACCTTAGATATTATTTTAGACATAATGATTAGTACTACGTTATGTGCATGTTCACGTGACTATCTTAATTTAATGGCAAAGTACGGACTTAGACAAGGAGTCAATCGTCCTACTAGAGTAAAAACATGCATCGATAATTTTATGGTCAAAGCTCAAGGTATTTGGAAAACAATAGTATTTGAACAACTGCTAAAAGTCATTCACCCATTTTGCTTTATATTGATAATACTAAAGTAATTAAAAACCCAATCAAGTTTAATAAAGTGACAGTTAATTATAAAAGCATTAAAGATTTACTTATGGAAGAGCACTGGCAAGATTTATTTGATATGACTAATGTTAATATAGCAACAGAGCTCTTTACTAATAGGATTATTACAATAATTAATGATAATACATAAATACAAACAATTACAAAAAGACACCAACCGCTTAAACCTTGGATAACTAGAGGAGTAGTCAGATCCATAAGAAAAAGAGATAAACTACATATGAAAGTAAAAAAAGTCACCAGACGACGATAAACTAAAAAATAAATAGGAATAAAAATATAAAAATAGAATAAAAAAAGTAAAGGAATAAAAATATAAAAAGGAAATAATTGGAAATTTAAAGAGAGAGTATTATAACAAAAAAAAAAGGAAATGTTACAGAGACGTGGAAAGTAATAAAAGAAGTATGTAATTTTAACCAAACAAAAGTACAGTCTCGTGAGTAATAACTCACGATGTTCGAATAATAACTCACGATGATGACGAATGTTCAATAGAACATTACGAATAGTCCAGTACAATCGTTTAATACTGTCAATGCCTACTTTACCTCTGTTGATAGAACGCTAGCTAATAAAACGCTGAGTAGCATGCAAACAACAGAATGTGACCTGGCTATTTTAGCAAAATCACCAAACCCGCCCCTCAACTCTATGGCACTACTTCCCACTGACCCAACTGAAGTTAAGGGTGTGTTCTTAGAACTAAAATCTCATAGCGCGCCAGGCTGGGACAAAATCACTGCAAGCTTTCTAAAACAATTTGTAATGTTTTTGTCAGAACCAATCGCGTTTATATGAAATTTGAGCTTGGGTACAGGAATATTTCCAACTATTTTTAAAAAAGCTGTTGTTTGTCCGATTTTCGAAGCAGGTGATAAAAGAAGTTCATTGAACTATAGACCGATTTCTCTACTTTCAACTCTTTCTAAAATTCTTGAAAAACTGGCCAAAAGAAGAGTGATGAGGTACCTTGAGAAAAATGGACTTCTTAATCAAAATCAACACAGTTTCAGAGAAGGGAGGTCGACAGAGGATGCGGTTCTGACGTTAGCTTCTCTGATTACGTCATATATGGATGTTGGTGATAAGTGTCTAGGAGTATTTTTAGATCTCCAAAAGGCTTTCGATACAGTCCTATTCCTATCTTGTTGACGCGGTTAGAGAACGTTGGCATCAGAGGCTTAGCCTGTGACTGGTTCGCAGATTATTTATCTGGAAGGAGTCAACGTGTAAGGGTTGAAGGTTATGATAGTGATGGCGCAGTGTATTACTACGGCGTGCCGCAAGGTAGTACGCTGGGACCTACACTCTTTCTGATTTATATTAATGATCTATGTAGCACTAATTTACCTGGCCTTGATTTGTTGATGTTCATGGATGACACCGTGCTGCTTTTACATACTAAAACTTGGCAAGGAGTTGCGAAACAGGCTGAGAACTGCCTTGCTAAAGTAACACAATGGCTCGAAAGTCACTGAATACTAGTAAGACTAAGTTTATGTGCTACAGACGTCCTCGAGTGGCCCTGAAAATGATTTTGGTAAAAATACATACTTTTCCGTGTAACTGTAATGACATTCGTTCTCCTCAATGTTCCTGTGCAGCTTTATCCCGTGTCGACTCTATTAAATATCTCGGAGTATTAATAGATGATAAACTTAATTGGACCATTCACATAACTTCGCTTGCTTCGAGGATAAGGAAACTAATGTATGCATTTAAAACCCTTAGAACAGTTGCAGATCTTAAATTAGTTATACAAACTTACAAGGCCTTATGTGAGTGTATCATTAGGTTCTGTATATGCGCATGGGTAGTGCAGCTAAAACTCACCTCATCACTGCGGAGCGTGCACAGCGCGCCATACTAAAAGTACTGCAATATCTGCCTTACAGACATCCCACTACCGCTGTTTACGAGAAAGCAAGTGTTCTCAATATAAGAAAATTATTTATATTTGAAAGTATCCGAAGGTATCATAGGAAAACGGTGCCTACCTTATCTGAACTAACCAAGACAGTCTACCGATGTCCTGTTTCTCGTGTGAAAACTAAATTTTGCACAAAAACAGTATAATGTTGTTGTTCCACACCTATAAAACAAATTTAACAAGGAATATAACGTTAAAAAACATAGTGATTGACAAATTATGAATACTTTAGTTAACTGGTTAAAGAAATATGACTACGACGGAATTGAAAAAATGTTACCAGGTTTTTACTTTTGAAGGCTTCATAAATATAGTTATACATACATAACTGGCAAATTACTTCACAATAAATACACACATACATGATCACATACATACAACACACATACACAAACACACACTTACATTACAATCACAAACAGTGATTCACTACTAACATCATTGATTGTGGAATCATTGTTTTAATTTTAATTAAATTGTTTAAATTTTATTTTTAGTGTAATTTAATTATGTTTTTCTTTTGTTTGGCTTTTAACTGAATGAGGCATAATTTGTAATATATAGATGGGAGAAGTCACTGGCTCCTGAAACACAGTTCTTACTAGTTTGGGAGCCTATGGATTCATCACTGTTCTGTACAATTATTATGTCAATAAACATTATTATTATTATTTATTATTATTATTATAGCGTCGCCCCTATTGGTCCGATTTTGACAAACGAGGTATCAATCGATTCGTCTTCAGATATAGTGTCGTAGGCGTATTTTTTATACGAGTCGGTTTTTATTTTTTAAACGAATGTCTTACTGCTGTATGAAGTTTGTTTCTTCGGTCAGTTAATCAAGTTTTTTGCTTAGTCTGTGAACTTTAACATATAACATTCTCAAAAGTTTAACATTATCGGCGACTATTAACATTGCCGGTAACTATAAAAAGTGATGACATCAACATATAAAAAATCCAAAAATTTTACATTACCGTTGACTAATTATGGCGATTAAAAAGATACAAAAAAGATGATAAAACAAAATGATGATGATGATTTTTTTAGATGTAAAGAGCGATTAGTTAAAAAAAACACAGCACATTAACATTTTTCATTTTCCGGCGACTATTATCTTTGCCAGAGATCATTTACGGCGACTAAAAAGATGCTTACCAACAAATAGCTGTTAGTATTGTCTAGAAGACCTTGCTTCGCTCTTTAAAAGCCACAGTAGTTATTTTTTGTATATCACATGAAAGTACTTCTTTGCAGCTCAGTCGCCTCACATACCCTAAACTCCAGCTTTACAGTGCCCTTAGCAATTGAACAAAATTGCAGTCAAAATGGACAGCGCCGTATTCGGACAAATTTATAGAGTGCCACAGACCGCCGGACGGACGGACAAAAGATACATTTACATAACAAATTGAAGGGCTACGGATGTGCTACGCCGTAGCAACGTTATGGTGCTACGCTGCTATGTAGCGTCGCGTCGTTTGTTCGGCTTTGACGTCAAGTGAAGACTGGACTTTGAGATTATATGCAATTTCATCAAGCGTGGTTTGTCTGAAGTATCATGAAAACATACCTATATAATGTATGTATGTACAAATATAATTTAACAAAATGAGGTCTCTAGAGAACAGAACTTGCAAATTAAAATTTTACTAATGCAAACAAAAAAATACCCACTAAAAGCTTTTTCGACGTTAAACACGAAATGAAAAGTTATTCAAAGAAATATCCGAAGAGTTTTAAAAGCGTTCCCCGGTTTATTTGCGGATAACCGTTAATTTATTATTCAGCATGTAAATTGTTAGCCAAGTTCTTAAATCGGAATGTAACTCAAATCGGGATCTTGAAAAGTTTGACTTTTTTTTCATCTCCCTCTTAATGCCAGCATAAACTTCGCGATTAAGAATTTTCTCGAACATTTTGAATTAACATGGAAATGTACTTTTTCCGTTTATCTTTCGGATTAATTTTTACATAATCATGAGGTTTTTTCCCATAATGAGCGTTAAAATATTCAACATTGTACCGAGTTGGCTATTTACTTACTTCAAAATGATAATTGGAACCATGAATATGAAATGTTTTTTAAAATAGATCTGTTTCAGTCTATCTTTAGTCAGTGCATAATTTATTCATGCTATAAAATGAATTGGTTTATCGTTACTAAAATATTTTTGTTTATATATTCCTCAAAAATATAGCACTTTCAGCATATTAACAGGTGTTTTATTTATTTGAGGGAATTTTTGTGACTATTTTACCTTGTGTTTACTGTCAATTTAGTAGAAAACAGCTAACCACCCCCATCACCTTTCCATCACTAACGACTAGACGATCGGCAAAGCGCCACCCTTTTATGGCTGTACTCGTAATACCTCGCACAACAACGAAACGTTACGCTTCTTCATTTGTTATAAGAACTGCAAAGGAGTGGAATGCCCTGCCCTCGTCAGTGTTTTTGGTAAATTGTAACCAAAGTGTGTTCAAGTCAAGACTGAATAGGTATTTACTAGACAAGCGTGCTACACCTTCGACCACATCATCGCTTGCTATCAAGTGAGATCGTGGTCAAACCATTCGTGGTCGTGGATGGCCTAGTCCGTAACAAAAATAAATAAAAAAAGCAAGTTGAGCTTAGAAATGTAGTAGCTCTTAAGACTCCGGGACACCTCAAAAGGGAGTACTAGCAATTGTAAATTAAGCTATACTTATCTATAGTTATGTTGAAATCTATATATAACTATAATAGTTTAGATTGTTTATATTTTTAATATTGTTACAAAGTAATTTTATTTTTACTCGGGATTAAATACAATGACCACCACATTAAAAACAAAATACTTTGAGATCCTAAGATCTCTTACCAAAAATATTAAATAATGACATATTAAATGTAGTAAATGATCACCAAATCGTATCAAACAAAATTCGTTTGCAAAGATTTGGTTTTAGCAAACTACTTAGTTTTCTTAGAATTGCGACTAAAAATTAGGTAGATTAGTTAGGTTGAACATGAAGTTTTTTTATAAAAATTCGCCTGTTTGCTAATTACTAGGTTTGATAGAATTATAGAATTGCTCCTTAAAAATTAAGTAGGTTAGTTGAGATGGCATAAATGAAACTGCTGAGTGCGTTTTCAATTTGCCTTTGGCTTTTGCACAGGATAACGAGATGGACAAAATGTGGTTTCAAATTTTGGTGATCTATTATTATTTACTATTATTGATATACTGTTATATCATACATAGTTTGGTGATCTATTATTATTTACTATTATTGATATACTGTTATATCATACATAGTTTGGTGATCTATTATTATTTACTATTATTGATATACTGTTATATCATACATAGTTTGGTGATCTATTATTATTTACTATTATTGATATACTGTTATATCATACATAGTTTGGAATCATTTTTTGTAATAGCACATGTATTTTTTTTTTATTTTACATTAATATGGGATTATAAGAAGTAACAAATAACATTACGGTGTTATATTTTACTATATGTGGTGATAAGTTATACATAATGCCTTTTTAGTTCTTTTACAACAAATAATATGTTGCTTTCAAAAACCTAATTCTTTCTCCATTCACGTACCTTTAATCCCAATGACAAATTAAACGCCATCCGAAGATTAATAATTGGAATTCCGAAGAGCGCGATTTTATCACCCATATTCATAACGTACATTATGAAGAAATAACTCTGTGTTGTGAGTAACGGCTTCTATTATGGATGGTAATCAGCACGGATCTCTGCCATGCGTCGTTGGGTAGCTTGATTCGAAGATGGGAAAATTCAGCTTGTTATTGATGAAAACGCGACTGGCTGGCTTATCTTATGAAATAGTGCTGGACTCTGGTAATAGCCTCTGATATAGCTTATCGACTGCTATGAATAAATAACAGCCAGAAAAGACAGCGTAACGTGTCCTCTGAAGCACAGAGCGATGGAAATCTGCTATAACTTTGCAAAGTCATAGGTGCGGTCCCGAGGACCAAACTTGGTATCGTTGGATTCTAACGCGCTGTAGTATACCGCTCGGCCACTATAACAAAACTAGACAAAAACTGTATTGTTTTTTCACATAGACACTAACGTTTGACGCCTGAGTCTATCAGTTATCAACATAAACAATATAAACCTTCTTTGCTATTTTGCCAGTTTTATTAGAGAAACAATCAGTTTTTCATTGAATTGTGCATGCAGTTATATCTGCTCTTATAACTTCCAACTGTTAGGGATTATGCAGATGACGTGTTGCTAACCCGCTTCTCAAGCAATTAAGACACACAAACGTGATGAATGTGGACAGCCTGTGGACCTTTGCTTGCACAGGCCTTTGGGCCTCGTGTGGCACTGTGGGCCTCGTCACGCACTTTACAAAACAGCACCGTAAAAAGACGTATCTGCATATTCCAATATGTGCAGATTGCAAAATTTACATACCTCTTGAAATCTTCGATGAAAGAAACAAACTTCGAGACGAAAATATTTACACTCTTCAAACCCGCCACCATCATTTCGTATGCGTGGTACTATACCCTACCTAAACGATAAGTAGGCGTCAATGCTAGAAGTAAAGTATACAGACTAATGACGGTTTAAAAACATATAAAGCCAAATAAATATTTTGAACTGTGGTACTAACATGTATAGTCTGTCGTTTAGGCAACACTTGTTACAGTTGTCCTACAGGTAGTGTAGGACGCCCTGTGGCCACGTGGAGTGACGACCTGCAAAAAGAAGAAAATGGATGAGAAGAGCTGAACACCGAGCTCAGTGGCGTGCATTAGGCGTGCATATTATTATGTACAGCAGTGGACAAGTATAGGCTGATGATGATTATGATAATGACTAGGTACTATAGTACCTTACAACAGCTCAGTCATTAGTCTGCGCAACTTATAGGCAAAGATGGGCGTGCGTTCAAATGTCGTAAGCAGACCTAAATATTCCGTAAAAAAACTACCTAACTAAATAGCTAACACCTAAAACCATTCTAAAGTTGGGTCTACATTGTATTGAAATTCAAATGCGGAAATGGACGTGATAATGCGCACTCGGCGTATTGCTCCAGTATATCAATGAGCGAGTAAGAAGATTCTGCGTCCGGTAGTTTGGCGTTCTAAGCCGCGATTTGGGCATAACTTGATCCTATAAAACCATAGTGTGTTTTAAACTTAGTTAGAAGTAATAATGTCTATGTACTGAGTAAGGTATGTTTTCATATGCAAAGATATATGACTGTGGAACAGATATAAACAGTAGTCAGTCCACCAAAGATTTTGAATTACGCTTACTGGCGGTGGTCGTCAGTGTTCAATAAAGCTGTCATTTGATTCTTAAATAATCATAGAAAAGCCACATTTCTGTCAAAATTTGTAACCATTGGAACGCTTCCTCACATAACGGCAAACTATGAAGCTTAATATGTGATGCTCAATTCGTCAACAAAGCTACACGTACTCCGTTTCATCTTCAGCTTCCCCAATCAATCGGCATATTCACTTACAGATCGGACGCATTGAATCGGCAGCGATCATCAAATGATCGCGTCATCGAATCAGACGCCAATTGCCGGCTGGGGGCGCCACTGAGCCTCTCAATATGTAAATTGCGTCCGGAGCCTAACTGGCTATTGTTGCTGGAATTATCCCAGGCTAGGTGTGATATATGTAGCTAATGGCGGTGGATAAAAGGTGATTGTGCTAGTACTGTGCTTTACTGGGTTAGAAGACTAGCTGTCGTACCTATGAGTTGTCATTATAAGTGCGAAGTATTGCGGCATGAACCTCTGTTTCTTGGTCAAAGCTTCAAAGAAAAACTTTCATAATACTACATGACTTATCTTTCCACATCGATGATCTAGCGCAGCACTGGCTGAATTTTTGATTCAATAATAAAGATCATAACAAGTTACCTACACGAGTATCATCGTGAAACTGACATGTACGTTTGGAGGAGCACTTTTAGCTTCTAGTATGAAGGCAGCTTGATTCCCGTTACCAATGTCATTTAGATCTAGATTTTTTACCATAAGACATCTGACTCTCTCTATGACTTAATGAATACATAACAAGAAACTATCATGCTTTAAATCCAATTTTCGTTTCTGAATTGTACATAAAATTTGTTTACAAAAAACAAAATTCAAGAATTTTAGTAGAGCATCGCTACGCCGTGCTACAACACCGGATATTGACGTAGCCGCCATTTCCGCCCGCCATTAACTGACGTATGAACTTAAATAGTAGGGGAATGTAGCGCAAAGTAGTATTTTCTAAAAGAAAAACACGATAACATCAAAATGGAGCGGTTGAATATTTTTAACTATTATTTTATAGCAGTCTATTTCTGTCTACAAAATATGTTAATTTTTCACATTTTACATCATGTAGGTGAGGAATTTATAACGTGAAACTGACGTGTTTTAAAACTGCTGTCGATTTTTAGAAACCGGGGCTGACAGCATACCCTTAGAAGTCCGCGAGTGACGATCGTTACAGTGGAGCCTGGCGGACCATGACCTTCTCTGTACTCGGAGAATCTTGTCACCGCGATTCAGAAAACACGCGATAGTGTAGCACTGCGATTAGTCTAATTTTCGATAGACATTTCTTACTGTCGTTAAATTTTTGGTGCCAAACTGTCAACCAAACGTGACTTATGTATAAAACGTCAAGTTTTATTCGTCAGCTCACATACAAAAAATATGTTTTTCCGCGTTAGCTTACCATTTTATGGGATAAATGTATTCTATGTTGGTGTTAATATTGTAGAGTACTTATTTACAAAGTTTTATCAAAATTAATTCTGCCGTTTTGGAATGAAAGCTCTCCAAACAAATTAATTACACACACAATATAATTCAATTTTATATATTACTAGTTTTCGCCTGCGACTTCGTCCGCGCGGATTACAGTTTATCGTGAAAAAAAGCGTCCTATGTTCATCTAGGATATAAAAATCAATGCACCAGCGCTCTTGATGCTTTTTGACAGATTTGTTATAATTTCGTTTCCACGGCCACGTGATTCCATTCCTTACAGCGAGTAATTGACATAATCCTGTTTTCCCGTGGCCACTTCCTTATTTCCGGGTTAAAAAGTATACTTTGTATAAGTATCTTTTGTCTATATTGTATAGTACCTATTTACAAAGTTTCAACAAAACAGGATTTATTTAGTTATATTACGAAAACCATAGCTCATGATGCAACTTAAATATAACTTATGATAATACAAAATACCAAAAACGGTTTTAAATATTACGAGTTAATGAAATTTCGACTGCCACTAATAATTCCAACATACCCAGTGTTTATTGGTAAGTGTAAGTTAGCGCTCATTAAGAGTCAGGTACCAGGAGAGATGCTGTGTACGTGTTTGTGTGAGTGCGTTAGAGGATGTGGGTGAATGTAAGTTTTGTGTGTGTAACAATACAAGTTTAAATTTTAGTAATAATACCTATATCATCGTTAAGTACCATAAGTACTCGTAAGTAAGCAAGTCGCTTAAAACTGTATTTACCCTGATGGAAAATATCAGTCCCATCAAATTGCTTATTATATGTCCTATGTAACCGCCTGACGATCGAGTTCCTGGCATATTTCGTACTTGAGTGCGAAACGGCAAATAGATTTGTATGTCTTGTTCAAGTGTCAGGAACACAGAAACGTAATATTCTTGATGACAATTCAGAACAGTCTACATAACCGATGCACAAACCATGCAAAAAAAAACATGTCAGCCAAATTTCGCCTACTTTCAAGAGTCATTAGATGATGGTGAAGGCACGATTCCTGATAGAACTATGATAGCAACGAAAATTTAGGTGCTGTACAAACTCACTCTGTATACTTTCCAATTTCTGAGAATAAGTAATATACTGTGGGCACCAAGTTATTATTTTTACTCAAGAATACTTCTCACGTAGGAATAATATATTTTTTTAAGCAACCCACATCAGAGAATGGACGACTAACCCGCAATACAAAACCAAGAATTTTGTAAGCTTTATTGTCCACCGCTTCTATATGATTAGAAAATAATAATTTCGAATCTATTTGAACACCGAGATCCCTAACAGAGGTTATTTTACTTAATTTAACATTATTAATTTGGTATTCAAAGTTCGTAGGATATTTTTTGCTGGTAACTGATACGATTTTCAGCATAATAGTGCCCTAACCTATCAAGATCTGAATGCAGGTACGCAACATCAGTGTTGTTCCTTATATTTAGGTAAATTTTAGTGCATCGGCATACATAATAAACTGCGCATGTTCGAAACATCTACCTACATCGTATAGGTAAGAAGCATACAGTAGTGGCCTAAGAATAGAGCCCTGTGGAATTTCGGAAGTATTCTCAATAAAATTTGAACAGAAGCCACCCACAACTACAGCCTGAGAGCGGTTCCGCAAGTACGATTCCATCCATCTCAGTAAATTACCTCTTATCTGATAACAGGCACCCACTACATAATGTTGAACCTTCCCCCAACAGACTCAAAAACTGACACATTTTCCTGAGAACAGTAACGCCTGTTGCTCCAAGCAAACTAAAAGATGCCCGACTTAACCTGTAGACCACAAGGCATAAACCACCTAATGATTACATAACACCAATGGAGGGGCTACCACCTGGTCATGAACAACCTTGGCCAGCGTGGAACAGACTCCGTACCCAGGTTGGACGCTGCAGGACCAACCATGCCCCACCTCAGGTGGGGCATGATTGACCAGTCAAGAATGCAATGCGACTGCGGCGCTCCCGTGCAAATCATGCCACACTTGCTAGAGTGTCCATCATGTCCCTACCGCTGCACACTGGAAAAACTGTGTCAGTATACTAGTATTGCCATAGACTTCGCCACTTACTTGTCCAAGTGGATATAAAATAAATAAAAAATGTACTATCGACACGACGAAGAAGTAAATTACCATGGATACCAAAAAGAAAAGAAAAGAAAGCAAACTGCTTAAGCAATATGTTATGGAAAACAGGAGCAACAACCAAAAAAATATGTACGTATAGTTTACGCAGAAGTATTATGTGATCTACACGGTCAAATGCTTTCTCAAAATCTGTATAGATCACATCAACCGGAGAACCACCATCCATACCATTCGTTACGTGTTCAGTGAAAATTCCCAAGTTTGTAGATGTCGATCACCCTTTCATAAATCGGATCAGCCGTTTTGGCGTGAAAGCTCCCCAATCTATTGGTGTGAACTAGCTGCGCTCCGCAGCCTTGCGCTTGCACGCGTACAAATTTTGCCCCCATCCCTGCCTCCCCTTCCCTCCACCTCTCCCCCTCCCTCTTCCCTACACTCAACATCCTCCCTCTCCCCTCCACCTCCTCCCCTTCTCACCCCGTCCTCTCCTCATCCTCGACCTCTCCCCGCCCGTCCTCTCTCAAACCCCTACCAACAACCCCCGACTCTCCCACAAACCAGCCTCAATTAATTTTATATATGATATCGATATCACTTTCACACCTGTCCCTTCAACGCCTGTCACTTATACACCGAATTCGCAAAAAAAACAACAATGATAACTTAAAAAAACCTATGACACTCCATATTTAAAGAAGAATCGAATGACACCTCGTTTGTCAAAATCGAAGGGGCGACGCTATGGGGAAACATATACATACACCCACATATATATATATATATATATATATATACATGCATAGACTTAAACTCATTACCCTTCTCTTGCTTCACCGTAGTCGGGTAAAAATATATATAATTATTGACGTTGACTTGCTTTGCACAATAGTAACGTTAACTGGCCGCATTAGAAAATATATTCCAATTTATCTCTCGTCCCGTATTAGTCTCTCTCACCCTACTTCTCAAAGCGGCAAGTATGTAACTGACGTCCGAGAAATATTTGTTATTTCTGTTTGGGAATTATGAAAACGCATGAGGAACTCACGTGCAAATGTTTGCATTCGGGGTAAACGTCATGTGATTATTATCGTAAAATTTGTTTGAGGTACGTTCAATACTTTCATATAACTAGGATGGCAGCCGCAACCCGTGGCTCATCTAAATCAAAATTTCTTAAATTGAGTTCAGCAGTTAATAGTTTGTTTATGGATTGTTCATCAGTACCCAACAGTGAAAACCACATTTCATTGAGCCCAGTACTTTTTACGTTATCTTATCATTTTATAAAATGATATATTCTTGTTGAATAAGTTATTTTAAGTTTCTAGACTTTTTTTAAATTATATTATTTGTATAGACTTTTAATATTTACCTTGTCATCTATACTTATAAAACACTACCGTCACTGTCTGACTGACATACAGACAATGCATAGTCTAAACTAATGGACCTAAAGATTTTAAATTTGGAGGAAATATTCCTTGAATACCCTAGAAGTGAACTGAGGAGGGTTTTTGGGGCGAAAAGGAGTGGCAAAGCCTGCACGTATCTCTATACATAGAAGATAATAGTGAGAATATACCTACTACTTAATTATACAAGGTATAATATGGCACGACTCGAAACTTGTTTGTTTCAACCAGAATCAGTGTGATTTAAGTGTCATGTGATGATTAGTTGGGAGATGAGGACAAAAACCTAGCATATAGTTTTTTATGTGAAGTGTGCTGGTCACTGGTAGGTTCACTTGAAATAATAACAGCACAAACAATATTTGTTTAGGAAAGTATTTTGTATTTTTCATAGGTATTTTTATTACTTTACAATAGCTAAAGTTAATTAATAGTAAGGTTATCGACCTCTCGTCTATACTCTGCGTCAAAGTCACATCAAAAGAGATGTTCGGAAAATGTATGAAAGCTGAAATGTATGAAGTCTGTTTTTATTATAAACAAGAAGTAATATTCAACAAGTAGTATTTAACAAGTAATATTCTAAACAAGATATTAGATATTTGTGAAGCAAGAGAATATTATTCTGATAATGACTAGCAAAAGAAAACAAAAAAAAATGCCTCCATTTTTTTTATTTGTGTTTTGTTTTTCGTTTGGTAGAAAGAAAATACTTGCCATACTAGGTACCTTACCTCTGGCAACTCTGATTTGACTAATTGACGACAATAACATTCAACACAGCACAATGTATGTAGTTCTGGCACTGACAGATGATGGGCGACAGATGACAGGACCTTAAGTTAATTCTTAGCTAAGAACCATCTCGATCATATCAGTTTTCTAACATAAAAAACCGCATCCAAATCGGTCCATTTGTTTGGGAGCTACGATGCCACAGACAGACACACACAGTTATACACACCCTAAACTTATAACACCCGTCTCTTTGTTCGTGGGTTAAAAATACAAATATAACAAAAACATTTACACAAAATTAATTGTACAATGGTCTTATCGCTAAAAAGCGATCTCATCCTGACAACCTGTGGATCGAGAGGAATTAATATAATAATGTATTTATTTATATATTTATGTGATTTATCCAGATACAAAAACAGACACAAGTCTAGGTTTATCTTGATTCTGAAATGTTTTCTAAAGTGGAAATGTTAGGTTTTGTTAACTCCTCAGCAGTTGTGATGTGTGAATACTGATTCCCGGCACCACATGACACATCACTGACAATCTAACATGTAAAAGTTCACATAGCGTTATGTAGATGTCGCTGTTCGCAAACAAAATTGTGTTCTCTTATTGCGGCAAAAGAAAGCTCTCCAATTCACAAAATAAGAGAAGAGTATACAAATTGTTTTTTCAATTTCAAAGTTTTCCTTGAGCAATCCCAAAATTATGGACAAATAAATATTAATTAACATAATATGTCTGTCACCTCGATTGGAAAGTTGCGTATGAGGGTGTCTACACGTATTCATATAAATTATGTAGTATGTACATAGAGAGTGTCACATTAACGTAGGCCGGCGTAGTTTCATTAGTACAATTGCGCCGTAGTTTCCGCACTATAGACTTTTATTTTTGCCATTACGAATATTCATGACGTCCAGGTGTGCCGTATATGAGGGCCAGAAGTGGGCTTATACATTATGTGGAATAGTAATGTTTGTAAATTACCAACGAATTAAATGGGTAAGTACATGATCGCCGTGTGACAAGCACGAACGCAGTTCTCTTTTTCGAATTACTTTCTTCCGAATATTTTTTGCCGACAATGATAAGCCGCTTGACTTTTGCAAGTTTAAGACCTTGCGAACCAAATTTCTGTTTTTTTTTTATGCCAGCACACATGTCCATCAGGTGAATGACAACTACTCGTCTGAAAGCTTAGTTGTTAACCGTCTTTAAATAAAAGAAGGTTTTTAAGTGGATGTGTATGTAATATTGTTGAAAATGCGTAATATTCATAGAAGTGTAATCTATATGTCTGTTTAAGCATATGTATCAAATTTTGTGTATGTATGTATGTATGTATGTATGTATGTGATACTGTCCTAAATGTTTAATATACATATATGTTAGTCTATAAGTATATCTGAACAAATATACCAAATTTTGGGCATGTGTGTATGTAAGTTGGTCCACGTATTTCTCTGAAACTACAAGTCTGATTGCAATAATTATTTTTGTAATAGTTTTAGTATGTTTCAACTCAGAGAAAAGTTAAAATTTCATTAAAATCGGTTCTGTAGTTTAAAAAGATAAAGACTGGTAACTGTTTCAAGTAGGATTTTTCACTGCGAACGGAATAAGTACTTCATTTTTTAAGCCTACATTAACAAAACTAACAAGCATGGTCAAGCACCTTAAACAAACCCGACTGCGAACAAGCATGGTCAAGCACCTTAACCAAACCCGACTGCGAACAAGCATGGTCAAGCACCTTAACCAAACCCGACTGCGAACAAGCATGGTCAAGCACCTTAACCAAACCCGACTGCGAACAAGCACGGTCAAGCACCTTAACCAACTGGGAACAAAACTAAAATGAGGCAAAATTTAAATGAGAATGGTTGCTAACTAACTTTATATCGTTACTAGCTGCGCCCGCGGCTTTGCCCAGATGCAATGAAAAAAGATTAAAAATTTAAAACATATCGTATATTACGTATTTTTTTCTTTTCTAAATTGTGATATTTTTTGTAACCATAAACCATCCCAGGCGTCATCAGAATACCTTGCCAAAGTTTCGTCACAATCCGATCAATGGTTTAGAAGCGCATCGCGCTCAGACAAACGCACATTAATTTTTATATATATAGAAGATAGATAGGTAGATCTTAAATGGTCATTCTAAATGAAAAATTATAGGAGTAACCTAAACATAATTTTCAAATACCTATTCAATGATAGCCCGCATAACATAGGTAGTTCACCGACTTTTTTTATTTTTATATTTCGTAATATGGCATTTGGCAAACTTAAATGATTTCTTTTTTTAAAGTTTAATACGATTTGAAGTCGTTTTTTTTTATTATGTTGATACATCTTCTCATCGTATATCTTGGTTTTAAAACACGATCGATAACCATCACCCCACCACTGTCCGCCGCCATCTCATTGACATCGCTTACCACAACAATGGCGGCCAAGCGGTACACAGTGTGGTTAGAGTCCAACGATATGGATTAGGTGTTCTGTGACCAAGCTTCGAGCTTCGGCTTCGCACTTACCACTTTTCTAAGTTGTGTGCGAATTTCCATCGCTCCATGCTTCGGAGGGTACATTTAGTGGTCGGTAAAACTTGTTTTTGAGTGACAGTAGTCTTTAAGATTTGTCGGAGGCCCTCGGACGGCCTGACAAACTCTGATGCCTGTCCATACAAGTTGTCCCAATTAATTGATTTAAAAGCTATAAGAAAATAAGCTTACTTACTATATGGCGAGTTGGTCGTGATACCTATAGATAAGCACAACCTAAAAAACGGTGTGTTCCTATTTTATTCAAACAAAATATATAACAAAATATAATTTATAATGCAACCAACTTTCATAAGCAATTTTAAAATTCATTAGCTTTCTTTCAAAAAGATAATGTATTTCAATATTTGAAATGCAAACTCATGATTGCAAACAATAAAAGCTATCATCCCGGCCAATTGTCTCAAAATATGCACCCTCCATTTCATACACATTACAATGGAAAAAGTTCATGTCATTTATAATCATCCCCTTTTGACAAATGTTCATTTTGTATGTTCATGTCGTGAAGAAATGTGTGCATGCGTAATGGATATTTTTATGTAAGTACCTCTTGGTATATGTAAATTGTTATCGACCGTATCACCGTTAAACAGCGAGAGATGGAGTTGAAAAGCAAGCCTAATAGAATAAAATAAATGTAATATTTTCAATCAAATCTGTGCATAACTTACTCACGGATATCAACTGGTCGATGAGACGTGTGACCAAAGTCATGGTATTTATTTCACTACTCGAATCATCATTATAAAAGAAAAGGGCCATGCCATCAGTAAGTACACTGCCAACTGGTAGTGGGATCCGTGCTTCTCTGTTCCGGTTCATACTGATAGCAGTCACTATGTCAAAGGACTTCGGGCGGACTTTGACTCCAGAGGCCAGCACTACATCATACGAAAAGCAAATAAGCAAGCATCTGGTAGTGGGACACTTAGGCTATCTACTTATAATTCTGGAATTTCATATGCTTAGGTTTTCTAAATATTTTATTTAGTATCTTGTTTACAACAAATCAATTGTTGTTTCATTCCTAAAACGTTCGCTTAACGCGCGTGTCCTCTGCTTTCTGTAGCAAGTGTGCAGGAGCTTGGCTATTTTGAAGTCACTTCTTGTTTTTGATGAGATTTAATCTAAATCTAGAACTATGGGGTTTGTAGTGAAGGATCGCGCGTTCTGGTCGGCGTATCAACTGATCGTGGTCTGTAAAACCCAGATATCGCGATTGGTTTCCGCTGAGAATTTTTCATATGTATTTTCCTTTACAATCTCGCTATCCGTGGAAACCCAAATAAAATAAAATGATTTTCCTTTCTGATCGCGATTTCGGTAGGGTTATGTAAAATGGAAGATATTGCTCCGCACGATATCATAAACTTGAAATACTATGTTATACAAACCACTTTTTTTACAAACAGTAGTGTTAAGACCACACTCCCCAAAAAAAACATAAACAAAAAGCCCATATTTAATAACAAAAACAATGACACCCCACCGTTTACCATTTTGCGGTGAAATAGATAGGGGAATCAGAAATAGGTGCCTACTGCGCGATGTGTCGTTTTAATCTATGAATTATGTATGCAAAGTGGCCGCAGCCCTTTGGGGATGAGGCTTAATAACTTTATTTGCGTTTAAGTTTGCGGAAAACGACTGAGTGATTTCTAAAAATAAATCACTTATTGCTTTTTTGAGGCTTTACTTTGATTATTCAACAGCTCATTGATTGAATAATTGCATTTTTTCTACAACAACAAAAGAAATCATCCTCATTTTCTGGGCAAAAAATTTTTATCTATTGTAATTCAACGTAGCAATGTAGCCAGCATCTTTGTGGAAGAAGCCCAGGGGGCATTTATCCACCAAAGTGCTGTTAGATTTATAGTTTTTTAGTATAGTTAAGTAATTTTTATATTTCTTTTATAATTAACATTTTGGTTTTGTCCGCTTTTTCCTGTACATAGATGGATACACTGAATTTATTTTTTTATGTCTTTCTTATTACAGTTTCATAATATTAACTAACTTTTTATGTATTTTACGTCCAAATGCCTAAACCGACGATGAAGTTGAAATGTTAGACTGCAATAGTTTGGTTAGATAACAAAAGAGTTGTTCACAAACTGGGCTATAAGCTGTAGAACTTCGAAGGTGAAAGAAATAAGATAAAGATTTAATGAAAAATACTCAAAAACTGAGCGGCGCTGAAAAGAAGCAAAAAATTGTTTATTTTCGGAAAAATACTGCAACCCTGGCACCATAGCGCCATGATTGTTACCAAAGAACAACGACGTTTATTATTGTCACTACTGACGGCCTTTTTTGCATCAGCAGTGCGATTTAGCTAATAAACATAACCTGCACTGCAACTTGATCGTTACCTTCCGACTTACTTAGAAAATAAAAAACTGGGGAAATGTCAGGAGATGGGAGAAGATTTGGGGAAGTGAAGGAAAGTGGGGGAAAGTGAAGGGAGGGTAGGGGGAAGTGGATGAAAGGTGGGGATGTCAAGGAAGGGTGTGTGAGGTGGGACAGGTGGTGCTAAGTGGGGCAAGACTGAACGGAAGCGTGGAAGTAGAGTGGGAGAAAGGGGAGGGGAGGTGGAACAGTAAAAAAGGGTGGAGGAATACCGCGAGGAAATAAGGGAAGGGTAGGAAGAAAGTGGGAAGGGTGAAAAGAAGTAGGAAAATGGTGTGGTAAGGATGTCAATTTCACTTTCCCCCCACCTTTCCTCCTTTCTCTCACTCTGCCCCACCCTTCCTTTCAGTTTTCCCCCACTTTGCACACCTTACCCAACTTCCCGCACCCTTCCCCGACATCCCTCACCATTCGTCCATTTCCCACTATCCACCTTCCCAAAACCCCCCACATTTCCCCAGTTTTTTTTTCTAAGTGTAGCCACACCGAAAATTAACGATCGCACAGCAATCACGTTGCGGTTTATTCGCTGAATCGGGGGTTGTGCGTGCTTTCATGCTGTCAATTGCTGATATCAACAGTGACTGTCTGACATTAAAAAAAAAACATGGCGGTGTGTTACAATAATTAACAAAGTTAAAATATGTTTTGCTTAAAATACACTCGTTACTAGTTCAATTGTGTATCTACTGCAAATTATGTTTTTGCTGTTTTATGACACGGTGTACAGTTAGCCTAGGGTCCCACACAAAAATAGAACATCTCCTTTAACATAAACTGTTAACTTCAGGACGAAATTTCAAGTTCGGACGGAAGTGTAGCGCGCAATTTCAAAAAGTTTTAAAGTAAATGTTGTGGATGTGATTTCACTTTAATAACGTAGAGATAACGAGATGCTTAAAACACATTATTATTATAATCTAATGAAGAACATCGGTTATTCTACAAGTCATAACAGTTTTTGACCCCTACCCTCGCACGACCTATCCTAAGCACTAAGATAGATACCAAAATCGAAAATACAAAATCTTTACATAACTTCAGCATCTCGAAAGCTATCTCTGTTGAAACTGGCACATACGAGTAAACTAAGCCAGTGAAGCAATATCAGCTGTAAAATGTAACTGTTATCTCTTGGCTTATAGATAAGTGCTGGGACAGCGTTGGGCGCAGGTATTCTGAAATACATGCACTGTGTCAGACAGCCTGTGTTCTTATCAGAGTGTACTGCAGCTTCTTGTTTCTGTAGCTTGTGGATAGGAAGTTCTTTATTTATTTATTGCTATATAATTAACGTGAGCGTGATTCATCTATCTATATATCTAACTACACTTATAATAAAGCAATATGAACGAAAATGTCTGTACAAAGAAGATAATTAAAAAAACAGTTAAGTGTACTTAAAATAAGCTACAGAACAAGTTTTTCTTTTGTGCAATCTTGTCTGTCTGTTTGTTTGTATGTTTGATCGCGGATAACGTAAAAACTACTAGACCGAATGCGATGTGGTTTTCACTGTTGGATAGCTTAGAGTTTGACTTTAAAACTAGGGTACCTATTTGGTATCTTAATCCGATAATTAGGTGCCAAGCAATCGATAAAAAGCTATTTGATGGCTGAACGAATTTTGAATAAATGTTGTAATGTGTACTTTATAAGTACTTTTGGTCCTGGAATAACAACACACATAGGCTACTTTTAAATGAAATGACCACGTAAGCATACCTAGTGATAACTACCTTAGTGCGTCTCAAGGAATATTTCCTCCAAATTTCTAATCTCTAGGTCCACCGGGTTAGGCTTGCGCTGTCTCCTGTAAGTAGGGAAGATTTTCATGTTTACTTTTATACGATATGGTCAGTTTTAGCCATATCATGAAATATAAGTAAAATAGGTCGATAACGCCTGTTGGCCGTATCATTTTATTTTACGTTAGTTCAATTTTGAGAAAGGGTTGGTTAACGTGGATTGTTTTTTTTTTTCATTTTTCATTATTTTGACTTACAGGGCCATTATTCTCTATGAACAGTCACACGCGTAACGCGTCTCGCTGTGGAATCGTTCGGAAAAGTACGGCAATTTTCGAACATGCACAAACAATGCCACGCAGATATCTTAACGCGGCGCGTTACGTGGCCGAGTGGCAATAGAGAATAAGGTCCCAGTTTGGCGGAAGTAAGCTACATAGTTTTTCTTCGTTTATTTTGCTACTACTTCATGAAAATCAATATATTGATTTTCTCATTCCTAACACTATACATAATGCATCAAAATTTGAATCGTTGTGTAGTTCCCTAGTTAGGACCCAAACCTGAGTGCAACATCCATGTCACGGTAAAACTTAAAACCAGCAATCTTAATAAAATGCATATACAAAATTTCGTTTCTATGTACTGTTGATCGTTGAAGAGTTCCTTTGTCTAGAATCTAACCCTGAGGGCCGTAGACATGTCATGGTGAAAGTTAGAACGAGCTATCACAATTAAATGCGTATAAAACATTTCGTGTCTAAGCTGTTAATCGTTCAGGAGTTCCCTAGTCAGGAACCAACCCTGAGCGCAGCAAACATGTCATGGTAAAACTTAAAACTGGATATAATAATAAAATGCTTACACAAAACTTCCTGTCTATGCTGCAGGGTGACCGCGTTTGAGCGATCGGAGTGGAATTGTAAACGTCAATGCACTGTCCGTCCTTGTCATATCGTAAAAAAATGACAAGGATGGATAGTGCACTGATATCACTATTGCTATAGCTTTGAGTTAAGCGGTCACCGGCCTGTTAACCGTTAAGAGTTTATTAACCTGGAGTTAATCCTGAAGGTTGATTCACGTCATGCATACCATAAAAATGCAATGTCATCGGAACTGACCCAACGTGCGGAGTTCCGTTGGATAAGAGGAAGCGGTTCATAGTCAGCTATTCATAGGCAAGATTTGACCTGATACATACATACAAACACTGTAAGTAAAAATAAAAGTTTTAAAACAATAAAAAGATTGATTAAAAACACTTTTTTCGGATTTTGATGAAATTTCTTTGGGACTAACTATGAAAATTTTATTCGTAACTAGGCATATTTTCGCAACAAAAATAATATAATATAATTTAAAACGTTTCCCAGTACCAACCAGCGTTATTTTGCGGCTCCGAAATGAGTCCCACGGCTAGAGCATGTTTGACAACTTATATTTTAGGATTCCGATGTCTCTTATAGTTTCGTCATGTCCGTCTGTCCATCCGTCCGCCCATCTTTCTGTATGTCACATCCATTTTATTTTAGTTTACGTTCAGCCAGTTCTCCGAGATTTTTGAACCGATTTGGATACTATATTTTTTTGGTTTGAAAGGGTAGACTTTTATTTTAGCCCCATAGAAATTTCATCAAAATTAGCAGAAATGTTTTTAATAAAACTTTTTTGTTTTATTTTTACAACCTATGACTTGAGATCCTTTTTCTTTTAGAAGTCAATTGAAATTGACCGTAATCGACCAAGCTGGTCCAATTAGTTGGTGGATGTCCCAGATATTTGCACTTCGTGGTTGGGTTATGCCAGTTTTCTCATTATTTAATTAGAAGAACACCAATTGGCTGGATACAAACTGTGTGCTTCCGTTTATTTTTTCGGACGTGGACCGCATAGTTTGGGTGCAACACACTCAATTGGCCTTCTTCAGCCTTAGTCGTAGCTCAGTCGCAGCAGCGTTTGTGTAGCATGTATTAGCAGTGACTCTCGTTCGCACTAGTCTACGTATGTATACATACGTAGACTTTGTTGTTGATGGACATGAAACACGAAGGGAGGAATGTACGTGTAGCTATGTGGGTGTGTTTGCCTGTAGTTGTATCGGGTCCAGTTTTTGTTGACGTGATATTGAAGCGTGCCGTATCTTCCCCGTTTAACTAGATCTATGCATCCACCACAGAGCTTGAATAGAGCTTCGGCTACCACCGCTCGCAAATACTGAATACATTTTACCTTTCAGTATAACAGCCATTCCAATTGGCATCAATCGAAGCTTGGTTGCTCATTATCGTTACAGCCACCCCCGGGAATTGAGCCGTTCCCGTAATGAGCCGCTATCTGTATCGAGTGCACCCATTCGATTCCATTCGATAATCTATATAAAACTTTATGGGCACATCACTAGTGGATCGGATTGGCTGTTATTGGTCAGGTGAGTGAGTAACATAGTAGGTTAATAGTCTCGATTTCAAATTATGTGGTTTTGGTTACTAATAGACTGATCGGTTTTTTAATGAGTAACAAACAATCGATCGATACAAACAATCATGTTTGTACCTATAGTTTGCAATTGCTTGCTTCTCGTATGAGGAAATGCTGACCTCTGGCGTCAGAGTTTGTCAGACCATTCGAGGGCCTCCGACATGGCTTGACTGCTATCAATCAATAACAGCCGGGAGCGATAGCTTAACGTGCCTTCCGAAGCACGGAGCGATGGAAAACTGCACATAACTTTGAAATGACATTGGTGCGGAGCCTAGGACCGAACCCGGTATTGTTAGATTCTAAGTCGCACTAGTGCATCGCTCTTAAAACAATAATTGAGTAACCAATAATTAATAAATCTATGGAATCATATTTTATGGGTTTTTTTACCGGTCAGAGTAAAATTATTATTTTGCTGCTTTTAATAATTTTGTTAGAAATCAGTATGTGGTATGTGGTATGGAACAAGCCAAGATTATTCAGACTTTCACTGTGCTTCAAAAAATATATTTTACAAAATTTATTTGACTTAATTTTAACTTTGGGGTAATATTATAACAAACACTCTGGTTACAGAAAACCAAAAAAGTTTCACGTTGTGTTAATTTAATCACTTGTTAAAATTAACAAAACCTTTCCAGTTGCGTATTATCTTTACAAATACCACAAATTACACCGGCAGAGAGGACTGGCGCCCGCCCGCGGTCGCACCTGTGTGCCAAGTTGGCCCACAATTTAATTAGTTATGGAAATGGACCCACCGCCGCTGCCATGTAAATTGTTTTCGGAGTTGTTAGTTTGTCAGCTCGTTGCTTCGTTGGTGCTCCTTGGGCAGGTGTGGGTCAGAGGAAGACGGGATCGAGTGGGTGTGGGTTAGGGTCTTGATTGGTTAGCTAGTTAGAACATCTTCTACGAAAATAGCAGTAAGATTGAAAGCTACTGAACAACTAATAGCTAAAACAACTACGACGGATTGAAATGCGGTTTTCACTATTGTTTAAATTTTGATTTGACATAATATAATCTTATCATGTTAGTCATCTTAATGTGACGAGTAGAAGACGAACAATCGATGAAAAACTATTTGCTACCGAAATGATTTAGATGAAAGGACGATGACCATTCTTGCCCCACCTGTGATTGACATGACCAGCAAAATCTTTTTTTTAGTTATACTTCGTTTACAAAACTAAGATTTATTGTGATCGTTTTGAATGCATCAAAGATGCGGACTATAATTGTAATATAAAAAAACGTAAAACTGCATTTCCGGGTTTCAGTGGCGTCTCCATGAAATATAACGACTGGTTGGTCTCGTGGCTAGAGATCCTAGGTACGAAATCGTATGGTCGCGGGTTCGAATCCTGCAAGGTGCAATCATTTGTATGATGAGCAGAAATGTTTGTTTCCGAGTCATGGATGTAATATTCTTATCTATGTATGTTTATCTAGTGCCCATAGCACAGGGTATCCTAGTTTGGGGCTAGATAATTGGTGTGGAAATGTCCCGAATATATTTATATTATTTATTTTTATAATAAGTGTAAAAAGTACAAAAAGTGTCCGCGCGTTTTGCAAGGATACGTGTTTCTGGCAGATGACATCGTTTTGCAAGGATACGTGTTTCTGGCAGATGACATCGTTTTGCAAGGATACGTGTTTCTGGCAGATGACATCGTTTTGGCTCTCAAAAATGACCGATTTCGCTATTTGTGAATTGTGCGATCGTTGTTTTTATTGCAATTAATTTCGTTTTGATATTTTCTTGACGACTCGAGCTTCTTTAACGGACAACGATAAGCATACGGGTTTTATTGGTGAATTATTTCATCATATTGATATGACTAGCTGTGCCCGCGGCTTTGCCCGCGTAAGCGATTTGCATACGGTTTTTATTGGTGAATTATTTCATCATGTTGCTATGACTAGCTGTGGCCGCGGCTTTGCCCGCGTAAGCGATAAGCATACGGTTTTTATGTGTGAATTATTTCATCATGTTGCTATGACTAGCTGTGCCCGCGGCTTTGCCCGCGTAAGCGATAAGCATACGGTTTTTATTGGTGAATTAGTTCATCATATTGCTATGACTAGCTGTGCCCGCGGCTTTGCCCGCGTAAGCGGTAAGCATACGGTTTTTATTGGTGAATTATTTCATCATGTTGCTATGACTAGCTGTGCCCGCGGCTTTGCCCGCGTAAGCGATAAGCATACGGTTTTTATTGGTGAATTAGTTCATCATATTGCTATGACTAGCTGTGCCCGTGGCTTTGCCCGCGTAAGCGATAAGCATACGGTTTTTATTGGTGAATTATTTCATCATGTTGCTATGACTAGCTGTGCCCGCGGCTTTGCCCGCGTAAGCGATAAGCATACGGTTTTTATGTGTGAATTATTTCATCATGTTGCTATGACTAGCTGTGCCCGCGGCTTTGCCCGCGTAAGCGATTTGCATACGGTTTTTATTGGTGAATTATTTCATCATGTTGCTATGACTAGCTGTGCCCGCGGCTTTGCCCGCGTAAGCGATTTGCATACGGTTTTTATTGGTGAATTATTTCATCATGTTGCTATGACTAGCTGTGCCCGCAGCTTTGCCCGCGTAAGCGATAAGCATACCGTTTTTATTGGTGAATTAGTTCATCATGTTGCTATGACTAGCTGTGCCCGCGGCTTTGCCCGCGTAAGCGATAAGCATACGGTTTTTATTGGTGAATTAGTTCATCATATTGCTATGACTAGCTGTGCCCGCGGCTTTGCCCGCGTAAGCGATAAGCATACGGTTTTTATTGGTGCATTAGTTCATCATATTGCTATGACTAGCTGTGCCCGCGGGTTTGCCCACGTAAGCGATAAGCATATGGTTTTTATTGATGAATGAGTTCATCATGTTGCTATGACTATCTGTGCCCGCGGCTTTGCCCGCGTGGTAATTTCATTTAAAAGTAGCCCAAACATGTTATTTCAGGACCAAAATTACCATATAACATATCATTTTTTAAAATTGTGTCTGTCTGTTTGTTTGTAAGTTTGTATGTTTGTTCGCGCATCACAATTGATTGGCTGAACGAGTTTTGAAGAAATCTATACTTATCATAAAGCAATAGGAATGAAAAAGTCTGTACAATGAAGATAATTAAAAAAATGGTCTAGGGTACTTAAAATAAGCTACTAAACAAGAAAATAACATTTTTAAAATTCTGTGTTGGTCTTTTTGTTCGAAAATCACTTAAAACTACTGGACCGATTGCAATGCGGTTTATTTGTAGCTGGTGTACTTAGTATCTCAATCTGATAAGTAGAAGCTGAGCAATCGATAAAAACATTTTTGACGGCACAAGGAATTTTGATCAAATGTTGGTATATTAGTATTTGAGGTTCTTCATAGAGTACTCTTAACCTAGAACAATGACCACGCGTGCGAACCCGCGAGCATCAGCTAGTGTAGGATACTTTTGATCCTGAAATAACACGTATGGGCTATACTTTTAAATTAAATGCAACGCGGGCAAAGCCGCGGGCACAGCTAGTACACTAATAAGATTGATAAAAGCAGGCAAACATAAGTGCATAATTATTGGATCCTGGAACAATCAATGACTAGATAAAATGATAAGTGCCTGATTAGAATAATTTAGCAAATAACCTCCGACAATATAAGTGCAGAAATAGTAGGTAAAAAAAAAAAAACTACTTTGCGCTTCTTTATTTAGAAAAAAAAATTACGAATCAAAATCTAGGCCTCCTAAGGCTAAAAATGGGCTATAGGACGCTTCTGGATTTATTTCCATTCCTTCGTTGGGCAAGCGCTCATACAAATTGGTCATCGTTCTTTGGTGAAAGGTCCTAGAATAACACGAAAGATAGTTTTATCCCTGAAAAAATAGAATGATGGCAAAGCCGCGGATCACAGCTCGTTCAGAATAAATTCTTCATTGACGTGACAATTGTTAAAAATGCAAAATTCTGCGCGGAGAAGTGAAGGACAGATATTAAAAACAAAAACAAGACTGTAAAAAATTTAGACCAAAAATTGACCACAAATAAGAAGAATAAATAAAAGTCCATACCCATATATAAAAGTAAACGTTTGTTTGTTTGTTGGTTTGGAGAGCTTTCACGCGATAATGGCTGGATGGATTTTGATGAAATTTAGAATGGAGATAGCTTATACCCTAGAATAAAACATAGGATACTGTTTATCCCATAAAATTGAAAGTTTTTACGGGAAACTGGAAAATCTTGATTAGTCGCTGTAAGAAACGGTTGCCATGGAAACGAAATTCTGTCAAAAAACTTCAAAAGCATTGGTTCTATACCTACTTTTGCATTGGTTTTTAATATCCTAGAAGAACATGCTTGCAGGATGCTTTTTTCGCGATAAACAGTAGTCCGCGCGGACGAAGTCGCAGGCGGGAAAACTAGTAAACTTCTAATGTTATGATTTCACTTCGACATTTAACGACTGAATAAGTTTGATTTATTCAGTTTCTGACGAACCTAAACTAGTACTAGTAGACTAGAGTTCGCCTTAGCAGATTCAAAAGTTAAAACTGATCCAACATGTCTGTTTGTCAACTTTACAAATGAAAAATTACCTACAATAGGTCTCCTGCCTCCCAGAGATAGTTTAGCACAACTCCTCGTATGACCCGACATGTCCCCAACGCACTGCTACATTACCTTACATAAATAAAGATAAACGCGACAAACTCGCCGCTTCCATCACTAGTGTGGGGGAAAACGATACTGCGTTTTTTAAATGAATAATGGATGGTCACATTTTTTGATGGGAATCTGTCATTATGCCACTATGATCTATTAGTACCATCATGGTTAAAAAATGAGGTATGTTGTATTTTCACGTTGTTGATTAAATAAAGAAACAACGTACAAATAAAATGAGTTATATTAAATTATTTATAAAGAATTATATTGTTAATAAAGAAGTTAGATCTCGGGCTTACCCCGTAAGCCGAGGTCAAGTCGGGTTTGGTACCAAACACTGTGCTTTGGTACCTTACTTCTCTGGTCTCCGGTGCGCTCTGCGTTAGTAGTCTTCAACCAAGGTGGAATGGAAAGGACTATGCAGACGGTACGGGCGGCGGTCTTCCTTATCTTCCTGGTATTTCTGAAGTCGAGTCCGTATGGAGTTCCTATAAAGTTGCAGAAAATATCCAGTGTTAGCATACCATGGAAGAGAGATTTCTTTCCAAGATTATTTATAGTGACCGCGAGCTAGGCAATAAAGTCGACGCAGTGAGACTCTACGCTGCGGTAATAACCAAGCTACTAGCGAGAGAACAGAAGGAAGTTAGGTACTAATTACGAATTTCGAGTGGTAGTGGCTTCTAGAATAGGCAATCAGAACGGTTACATATCTATTGCTAGTCGCAAAAAAAGACATTTAACTACGTTCCTAATCGGAGAACTACGACATGCACAAAATAGTAGTATAGGTACATTATTATGTTCTATCATGTCTATGATGCTGATAGTGATGATGATGATGATGATGATGCACAAGCGTAGTCTACGATAGAATACTGATTGGTAAGTATTACAACAAAGTCATAATTTACAAAGTAAAAATCCGTCTACACAAATATTTTAATGTACCTTAGCTAACTAGTTAACATATTTGTGAGCAAAATATAACTTACCCAGTATCGTGATGGCTTAATAACACTTATTTGCTGTTAAATATATTTAGCAAGTAGGCAAAATAGAATACCTACAATTATAGTAATTTGCGTATTATAATATGTAAGAAAGTACAGTCGTCCGCAAGATGCCAGACTGACCGTCTCACTGGCTGCCTGCGAGTTGAGAGCCGAAGGGTCAGAGCAGACTTATAGCTCCGGCAACGGATCGGCACCGGAACGCCTGGCTTACGGCTGGTTGACGGCTAGGCGTCCAACGGGCTACGGCGGGGCGACGCCTCCCTTACGGCAAGGTGGCCTGGTTGACTTCTAGACTTGGTGTATTCCCAGTAGTCCCGCCATGGTTGTTCAGTATGTTTATTTTGTAGGTTTTTATTCCCAGTTTCCATTTTCTGGACTACTGGGATTTTAATTCCCTAAAGTCCCATGTATCTCATAAATGATGCATAGAAGCGCAAACGTGTAATTTGGTAAAAATAGGTACATTTATATGTTATATCCTATTTTAATTATACTCATTTCTTTTGTGTGATTTTAATTATTTATACAGGCTCCTCTATTTATGCCTTTATTTATTTTATTTGAGCTTATGACCCGAGTTAAAAATAAATTACGCGTTCGCGCATTATTCATCTGATTAATATTTATCAATGTTAGTATTTTTTAAACGAATTGTGACTAAATGAACCCATTAAATGCAGAATCTGACTAAATCTGATTATAAGGGTCAAAATAGTGCGACGCAAATTTTTGCAATATTCATAGCTCCAAAACCATTTAAAAGTATCAGATGATTTTTTTACCTTATTGACATGAACTAATTATCTTGTTTTTTCAACGTTTTTTCACTCAGTAAATGCCGAGTCTTACTAAATCGGATTATGTCAATAAGGGTCAAAATCGTGTGATGCTAATATGATCTTATTGATATGATGAAGTATGCACCTTGATTTTAGATGTTTTTGTACTAAATAAACACCGTAGAAATTTACTTTGCATTATTTTGCTCTCTATGTAATAGGTAAAAGAGTGCGTAGATAGTAAAAAAAGAGGATCGTACTGATTTTATTCCTACTGAAGAATGTTATAAGATTAAATTCTTACAATGAAATTTATTACAAAAACCGCTACACTTAGAAGAGTAGTAAAGTTTGCCTAAACTGGTGTTGATCAGGTTAAATTATAAATATTTGTTTTACATATATTTATTTTACTAACTCTGTCCGTGTCTTTTTTTTCTGTACTTAATACTTCTAATACTGGTCTTGGGTGAGTAGGCCGCTAGGAGCAAGTAGAGCCCACCAGCCGTACTTGTACAGGTCAGAGCAGACTTAAAGCGCCGGCACCGGATCGGCAATGCTTCACCTTGGCGTTACGTAGTAACTATTTAGTATTCTATTCTTACGGCGCGTGGTCAAGCCGCTGTCACCGCGCCGTCACCGCACTTACGTCTCGCGGTTGCCACAGCTACGGCTGGTGAGCTCCACTTGCTCCTAGCGGCCTACTCACCCACGTTCAGTGTTGGAAATATAAGGTACAAAAAAAGGACAGTGTTAGTAAAACAATATGTAAACCAATATTTTTAATTTAACCTGATCAACACCAGTTTAGGCAAAATTTACTACTATTCTACTAAAAAACAAAACTAAAAAATAAACATACTGAACAACCATAGCGGGAATACTGGAAACACACCAAATCTAGACGTTAACCAGGCCGCCTTGCCGTAAGGGAGGCGTCGCCCCGCCGTAGCCGGGTCGACGCCTAGCCGTTAACCACCCGTAAGCGAGGCGTTCCGGTGCCGACCCGTTGCCGGGGTGTTATGTCTGCTCTGACCTTAAACCGGTCCTACGACGTAATCGCAGCGAATCCGAGCATTTTATATAAGCATAAATGTGTGTCCTTTTGTATGTATGCGTAATAGTTTTAAATTAGTAATTAATAGTAATTATAAATAATAGTATCTTGGCTTCGTATTAAAATAAGCTATGTTACAATTGCGCCAGACTTAAACTTGTGTCTTTCGCAGAACACAAACACTGCGTAACGGATGTATGACGTCATTGTTTGTGGACATGTATTTATGCGTGTTTGTATCCAAGACACACGCACGCACATAAGTATGCATCAAGACAAACAGACTTGTTTCTTTCTCAGAACACAGGCACCGCTGATTCCGTTTGCAACAGATGTTGAGGCCATCAATTGGGGCTATGGATGTTTTGATAAACAAGACCAAGATTCAAGCTCGTCTTGTCCCATCCTTAACTGCTAACAAAAATCGCCTGGGACGCCTCCGCGGCCTCATGCAATTTGCTATGTAAATTCCTCTGTCCACGCGCACAAGTAGGTTACACGGGACGAGACAACCGTTTGTTTATGGACCTTATTTATAATGTTTACCGGGTTTTATGTGTGTTTTTAATGTTACAGGAAGATCAGGACGGTTCCTGAATATATGGTTTGTTGTAAAATTAGAGTGGCAATATTTAAAGCAAATGCACCAAGCGGTCAAAAGTACTGGCCTCCATTTAATATTTTTTTCGATATGGTATCGTATGATGAGACCAAGGATGATTAAGGAATTTTATTAGGTCAACCTGTAAGTATGTAATGGATTACAACTTTATTTACAACGTTGCAAATGTATGTTATTCCGATGACAGTACAATAATAATTATGGTACCATCGAGCTAGTCTTATGATTGAGCTAGAGAGTTGGTAATGGAATCCTTGAATGGCTAGTAACCCCTTCGAGTCTGGGCTTACATTTGTCCTATCGAAGCCTATTCATTTCTTGAACTACTACATACTACTCTAACATGACTTCAACGCCCTCAACAGTGAGTCACAAATCGAAAGCGTCCCCACTTCACACGAACAAAACGAAGAAAGGGCACAATTGCATTGCGCTGCGTTTCAATCAACGCCGGCTAAGCGGTCCCTATTTCCGATCATAGATGGCGCTGTACCAACACGGCGTATCTAAACGCAATCGTGCCTTTGTGCACCCATTGTACTGAAAATACGAAACGCTCCGTCCGTCCTTCCGGCCTTTATTTCGAAATCATGGCTCTTTGTACAGTCAGCGTAAAAAGTCACTAACCATTAACAGTTTTTCAATAATACTTCCAATTGCGTCAATTTTTTCCATCTGCTCTAATCTATGGCTTTGTGGAGTACAACTTTGAATGGCGTTTCTAGTTGTTGTGACACCCTGGTCAGACTAATGTTTCGGACTACCACCTCTTGTTCTGTTGCCTTGATCATGGCAGTCACTATCCTCTTTGTCGGGTCGGCGTTTCCACGCGGGCTATTGCAGCACCCGGAGCAGGAAGATAAAATAAAGTCATTTTAACGCACGGTTTTTAGTTTCGTGACATAAATGACTGCTATACAACTGGAAAAAAAAAAAAAACCTTTTTTAGGTCTGTGAGATGCCCGATCTGACTAAAGTTAGTAAGTCGGCACTAACCTGGCACAGACCTAAAAAATAATAATAATGTCTTTCTTTTAAGTTTTAAACTATTTGAAGTCGGTTATTTTTGTTATTAAATTAGTTATTATTTCTTACGTTTTAGTTTCGTTAAAGTAGGGCTATGAAAATGAAGTATTTCACTACTTGCTTGAGTTTAACCGTTTTCATTCGCTTAGAAGAAAGCCATACTGGAAAGAATTAACAGTCATTTCTTTAAAAAAAACTGAACCGATTATAATGAAACTTATTTTTTTACCTAGTTTGAAAGATATTGAAACTATACAAAAATAGTTATTACAGTCAGACTTGCAGTCTTCGAGAAATAAGTGCACAAACATACATACATACGAAATTTAGTATATTTGTTCAAATACTCATATAGACTAATATATATGAATATTACCTACTATCAATTTGATGACATTTTTTTTTTGAAATCGATTAAAAATGATCATCCTTATCTTATAATACAGCAGCTTACTTTGCCCACTGCAGGACCCAAGCCTTCTTATGCATTTAATCTATGGACCCAATCTGATACCGAAAATAAATATAATAAAAAACAAAATTATTTATGACACAATAACACTGTTTATCTGTCTATAGTTATTATAAAGCAGTAAGTACCAAAAAGTATGTGCAACGAAGATAATAAAAATAAATAATAATTCTAGGGTAATTAAAATAAGCTAAAGAACAAAAAAATAAGCTTTTTAAAAATCGTGTCTGTCTGTCTGTTTGCTCGTGCATCACTTAACAACTACGGGGTCGATTGTGATACAGTTTTCATTGTTGGATAGCTTGATTTAAGAGTACACCAGACTTGGTATCTCAATCCGATGAGTAGAAGCCGAGCAATCGATAAAAAACTATGACAGCTTAACCAAATTTGGTATTTTGTACTGTAAAGGTACTTTTGGTCCTAGAATAACACAAAGCTAACTTTAACCCAGAGATATGACCACATGAGCAAAGCAACACGTACATCTAGTATAATACAAAAAATTGGTAGACTTTCATAACTTTTGTGGTATGGATGTTTATTTTGAACTGATGTAGAAATATTAAAACAATTGGGCATGATCAATTAATATTTTTTTTGATGATGACTTTGTCGTTAACTGTACAATTCTCTTATTCTCTACTATTCCATATATTTCTTTGGTGACGCACAAGCCAATAACACAGTACAAGTTTGATTCGTTAAGAATTCGGACCGGTATACGAATTGCCCTAAAGTTCACCTTCGGAGCTCAATGTTTTTTCTTGATCAAAGAGATTGAATTAAATTGCCTTTATTGCGGTCGGCTGTAGTTACGGCTGCGTAAAGCAGAAACTCGTCAGATGAAAGAAAGGAATTCTATTGCGAGTGATTGGTTTGTCATTCTGGTCTCAGCTTTGTTTGTTACTTGATTTCGTATTTACGCACGACGCCTGGAACTTCTGTTATTTTTGTAACGAATCAGGTAGTGCCGAGTTGTTCAGTTATTTTCAGGTCGTTCAAGGGCCGCTGATGTTATTGGTGTGGAGTCGAGGATAAAACCCTGTGTCATTGGATTGCAAAAAGTACATATTACCGGTCGGTCAAGATCTCTAAAAGTAAAAAGCTAATTGAAACGTATATTTAACTTAGCTATCCATTTACTAAGCAAGCTAAGACACATTTATTTTTCAGAAAATTGGAAAATTATTCACATGAATCCTGCATAATATTCCAATTTTCAAAAGGTAAATTCCACCTTTAATCAAACCTAAAGTACCTATAAATTTAAGAGCTTCATCTAGCACAGATCATTCACGGTAACTTTTTTGACATTAAGTTACACCTTTTATGAAGATCTGAAAGGTATTTTTTTAAACATAACATAAATGTCCAACTTGAAATAGTCACTTTCACTAAACTAAACCATTCAAGTGTAGCATTAACTTGGAACCAAACTCATCTAGATTGGTCTAAAAGCCTGAAAAAAATATCCTCATTATAAAATCTGACTATAACAGCACTCAAACTCTCCCAATTACTACCCCTTACATAGGACGAGAGGCGCGGCATTCCTCTTCCTCCCGCAAGCTCACATGCAATAGTTAGGCCGCCTATAGTACTCTATACTATTCTAGACCTACCGTATAACAGTAACAGTGCCTGGTCCCCGCCAGTGCCAGACTGCCGGCGAGCCTAGAAGCACGCCCAACAGAGCACAAAATATCTGAGCCCATCGCAAAACTTTCAAAAAGTTTCCTTCTCTCACAAAATAACATAAAAGCAAATAAAAACGCGCGATTCATTGTCTAAGTCAACTCGAAAGCGAAAATTTCGTATTCAATTTTTGGATCAAATATTTTTTGCATTTTTAAACTCTAGTTCTTAGGTCAGATTCTTCGTGTTTTAGAAGTTTTAGTGTAGTTCAAAGCTAACTCAGTCGGTTGTGAATAGTAGTTGCAGTTGTAGTAAAGTAGTAATGTTAGTCGCCTAATAGTGCGCGTTAGTTAGTTTTGTATACGATCGAAGTAAGAACATTTGTAATTTGAACTTTACTGTGACACTGTTACTTCGGCAACGTGATTTTTGGTAAGTTATTGTATTTTTTAATGAAAAAGTTTAAGAATACCATTTGTTATCGTAGAATAATTTTGTTTCACAACTTCTTGAGCTGGAAATATATTATTTATGATTAGACCTATCAAAACTTTTCAAAAGATTTTTAAGATAATTTATGAAATGAAACGATTCTATTACAAAGAAAAATTCGAAAAGTTATGACGATATATTTTTCGTCGTAGATTCGTTGCAAGCGCGTAGTAAGAAAAGTTACGGCGTAGGCCGTTACGTAGCCGTTATTGCTACGTAACTGTTACGCGATGTGCAATTTTCCATAGCCACTACGCCGTCCTGCTGCTGGGCATTAGTATGTTAAAACATTAACATTTCAATAATTATGATTTCCTACTCAATCATTACAGAATAATTTAATATTTTGATTTAGCCTTATATATCCATAGTTTTCTGACGACCGGTTGGCTGAGTCAACTACGAAGTCAACCAACTGAAATGAATTCGACTCCCTCAAGGTATAAATCTTTTGCATGATGATCAGAAATGTTTGTTTCCGGGTCATGGATGCAATATTCGTATCTAGTATCCGTAGATTTATCCGTTGTCTAGTAGGTACCCATAGTACGGGGTATCCTAGGCGTGTGAATTGTCCCGAATATATAAATTTATTTATTCCTTCGAACCTAGTTCTACAATTTGTGCATATTAACGACCAGCATCAATAATCAAGCCTACCCGAAACGATGTCTAGAAAATAAAACAATTTACATCGTCGAGGAAAATGAAATAACGTTTTCAGCACGATCAAGTCCCGTTTAAATAATTAAATATGTGTTCGAATCGCGAAAGTTTTAATTTATGACGTCCAAAGTAAAATCGAACATTCGGCATTAGTGGGCCGAGCACAAGTGTAAGTTGGTGTAATATTTCAAGTAAGCTTGTAGATTGCTAACTAAACTTTACAAACTAAGAGAAACTTATCTCTTAAGTTATTAGAAATATAAATAATAAAGCGTTAGTGACTTTTGTTTATTTTTCTATAGGACACAGGAAACATTTTGAATTCTAGGTACTGGTGATAAGACAATTTAATTTATTTGCTCCGTCGCGTAATTTAAATACATACATTTAATCTATTTACGTAATTATATGACTGTATAATACCGTAGTTTGGAAAAAACTTTAATATCTAGTATAGTTTTTACATACTAAAGTGTATTGAAGATTACTGAATAAAATTTCGGCTAAAATTCGGCTGGGCTGGGCAGCATTTGGAAAACTTCGCGTAGCCCATCCTACAGTGCCTAAAGACGAAAGTCTTAGAGCATCCTATCCGTAATGACATATGGCACCGAAACGTAAAAACTGACACTGATCCACAAATTTCAGGTCACTTAGCGAGCTATGAAACGGGCTATGCTCAGTCAGGATTTCACTAAGGGATCACATCCGAAACGAGGTGATTTGGCAGAGAACGAAAATCAACGATATACCTTAAGGAATTAGCAAACTGAAATAGCAATGGGCCGGTCACATTAGTTGAAGAAGCGATAACCGGTGGGGTACATAAGTTCTTGAGTGGAGAACACATATAGTACATGTAGGATACCCTCCAGCCAGATGATGGAGTGACTATTTACGCAAAGTAGCTGGCAGTAATTAGATGAGAAGAGCCGATGATCAGGCTCAGTGGCGCGCAGTAGGAGAGGCCTATGTACAGCAGTAAACTATAGTTGAAAATGATGATGAATACAATTTCTACAAAACAAATTATATAATTCAATTAAGCTCTAAAACCGCACATAACTTTTCATTTTCCATCGTTCCGTGCTTCGGAGGGCGCGTTAGGCTGTCGGTCCCTGCTGTTAATGATTAATAGCAGTCGTTAAGCCATGTCAGAGGCCCTCGGGCGGCTTGACAAACTCTGAGATCAGAGGCCAGCACTACCTCATACGACAAACAACAACAAACAAACAGCTCTAAAACCAATTTTATGACGTCGAATGTTCGCTAAGTAATTTGATACATAATCTAACGTTCAGCGTAGGCCGCGTATGCACCAGCAGCACCGTAAGTTAATGTAATATATTAATAATTGATGTAATAAAGTTGAAAGCCTTCCCAAACCAAAATAAATAGGATCATTGGTCTACTAATAAGAATACCTAATAGAATCAGACATGGTCAAAATGGACAAGATAATGTTTGTTGTCAGGGATGATCAAAGGTTACCTACTACTTTCTAGTACTTTATTCAAACTTTGACTTGGCCACTGAAAACTATTATTTAAATTTGACATTACAGCATACTAGAGTCATCATTATTACCCGTAGACCTGTGGACCCCCCGTGGACCACGGGTAATTTTATTTACCTCTAGACCCATGACAGTAGAGATAGTACTGACTATATCGATGGAAAACTGGAATAGGAAAGCCATCAATTAGTTACAAAGTTTACTTGTTAATTATAGAAATATTATTACATATTAATGTCTTTTTTTAATTGTAAATTATGAAATAGTTGCACAATGAGGGCTCTAAAACACGAGAGTGAGTTTAAAAATGAGTCATAGGTGAATTATTTAATAGCATCTCTCGAGTTTTTTAATCCTTAGTATGTGCCGTTTCATACACTACTTTATCTACACTCACGCAATAGGATTTATCGTAACATTTCTAGATTTTGTTGGTAAAAGCTCGTTCGTCATGTTCGTTGCTGTTTCCGTGATGTCAGGTCAAATTCTTCTCACTTACACTGCTGTTGGTCATTTTTAATCAGGATATAACATTTTATCAACAAAAACACATTAAATTGGTAAAGTAAATTATGGCGTGAAAATGCAGTCCAAAAATTCGCGCGCGTTCCTTCTAGCACGCGCCGCGCCGCCATAGATAATAAATGGCAAAAACCCAACGAATACGAAGCCAACCGGGTGCTTTTATGTGGAAAAATATATATGATAACACTGTTTAGTTCATAAAACAGTGTTATAATGGGTTTTTTTCTTATCAGAGGCATGCCGTGCGTAAAGTGTGCATTATGCCACCATTTTTTAGTTCTTAATCCGGATTTTACGATATAAGTGTAGACAAAAAAAACTAGCTAGATGAAATTTTTGGTGATGCTACCTTTAAAAGTTATTCGCCTCCATTCTTTGAACACTTTACTATATATATATATATATATATATATACATGCTATATATATATGTACATGCTGATTTGAGAAAGTACTGCTTGTACAACTAAAACGGAGCCATTGATGTACGCTTTACTTAGTGACAAGAAAACCGAAACGTACATGATGCTGTTCAAATTAATATTATCACAGTTTACAAACTGGAAACTATTAAAGTATCATTGTGATTTTGAACTTGCAGCTCTTAATGCTATATATGATGTTTTTCCTGGCATTGAGGTTAAAGGATGATTGAGGTTATCACTGGCAGCAGGCTATGTGGAGGATGGGCAAAAATATATTGGTACAAAAAAAAACACACTGTCACTGTGTTTAATGTTGCCATTATTACCCAATCAATGACTTCTAGAAGGGTGGGAATATAGTAAAACAGACATGCAATTGGCTGTTTTTTTTTTTAAAGTATCTAATTCAAATTTTGTGTATCTCTTGAACATGTAAGTAAAATTATCTAAATCCAACAGTATTAATAAAGTTCGTACCAGACCAAAATCAATAATTGAGAATGATATGAATTCATCACCAATGTGCTGATGGAATTAAAAATGTGCTTCCCCGAAAATGACTAGGCGTGATGATAGTTTTTTTTTTATTCAGCAACATGTTTAGCAGCTTTAGTCTACTATACCAGTTATGTTTTGCTAGAAATTATATTTATTTTAAATAATATTTTTTAAAAAAACAACATTAGTATGTAATAATATTTCTATATTTAACAAGTAAACTTTGTAACTCACTGATGACATCCCTTTTCCAGTTTTCCATCGATATACGCTGTTACATCTCTTTTATCATGGGTCTTGAGGTAAATAAAATTACCCGTGGACCCGTGAACGGGTCGAAACAGAGGGTCCACGGGTAATAGCTTGTTATCATGGGTGTATTTTTTTACATACACTATGTCTATACTAATACTAGTGGCTCTGTGAGCTATAAACCTCGCGCATACAAACAATGTAGTAGTGCGTAGTAGCGCCATCTAGTTACCTTATTGTAAAACTAACATTAATAATCAAGGTGCTCCATCAATCCCTACCTAGTGGGTAAAGGGATGATTCTACTGGTAGAAACCTAAAAGAGAGCAATTTACTGTATTTTGAGGAGTTATTCTGCTCATCACGCAGATGATCCTCATCAGATCTTCACCAGTTTTTTATGAGACCAATTTAATGTTACTACCATTCAAATGAAGAAAAAAAAAACATCAAAATTGGCACCATATTGAATTTTGTTAACTGTCATGTATAATGTAGCACTTCCAAGATTAAGACAAATCAAATAACGTAAGAATCGTCAAAATAGGAATACATGTTTGGTTTGTACTGTAGCACAAAGGACAATGATAAAAAACACAATGATAAACACAATGCCCTCGGCTCAGTTGGGTATGAAGTACAGTCGATTTCAAAATAAATACGATGTCAATTTTATTCAAATAGGCCCCAAGAAAAACCAACGAACTCAAGAGAGTTAATATTATTATATTGCCTTAGCATTCTCCACTATTGTATTGCCTATTAAAATGTAATATCCAAGTTTAAGTCCATTATCCAAACGACTTAATACAATATTGTATAATTTGAACAAAGTAAATAAACTGAATTATTTTTTTACCCAGTAAATTGACAAACCGCGTCTTAAAACCACCATCATTTCATCCCCCCAGTGGTTGAAACAACACATTAACTAATGGAACTGTTTAAACTATTACTTCCATTTCAGACCGGTTAATACCGCAGACGGTTATCCCGTATAAAAATATTTGCCCAGCTTTTAAAGTAATTACATCATTTTAAGGTACTGTTTCCGAGCCGGATAGCAACAGACTATTGAGGTGTTTTCGGAATTTTGAGATGAAAGACCGAAATAAACCTTCTAATATAAAGTTTGGGTGTGCTACGAGTATATGTATGTTTATTACCAGCCAGCTCTCAAAGGGTTAAACGGATTTTGATGAATGAAGAAACTTTAGTACGTGATAACACAGGATACTTTTATCCCGGATAATTTTTACGATGATTTTTACGGTCCTAGGGGATAGTAACAAAACCACTTCGTATCTCTGCATCTTGTGATTATTGTCCACACGGGTGCAACCGCTGGGTGGAGCTAGTACTGCATTAAATAAAAATAATTATGTACCTATTTCTTCGGAGCAATTAACAATTTAGAGTTCATATAGAATGCCTCGTATCTCGTATAGAGGTAGGTACTACGAGTACGCGATTCTTCGTATTCTTATATATGTTTAAGAAAATGAGTAAGTTTTAAAAGCTTTTATTTAACTTGCAATGTTTGTGTGTATGTATGTTTGTTTAGATCTAATCTTGCAAGTAGAATTAGAATCACTCCCTTTTATCCTACGGAGTGTTTTTTTTCATTTTGGTTCAGTTCCGATGACAATGCACTTTGTGGGAAGCAGGACCAAAATCGACATCCAGGAATAGCTCCAGATAAAGGATCTCTTCAACTGTCAACAGCAAAGACACGGAATTTTGTGTACGAATTTTATTATGATAGACGGGTTTACCATGACATGGTTGCTGCTCTCAGAGTTGGGTCCTGAATAGGGAACTCCTCAACGGTTAACAGGACAGACACGAAAAATACTTTACTTTAAATGTGCGTATAAAATGAGCGTTTTTCCAGTGACCACACCAGCACGGCAACGTCTCCGCAGTCATTTGTACAAAAACCAGCTAAGTGCGTGCCCGACACTCATAGACTAAGGGTTCCGTAGCTATGACCCTAAGTTAATGCAACTGTAAAACCGCTTTGCAATCGGTGCGGTCGTTTTAAACGCCAACAAAGCTCTTTTTATGGTAGAATTATGTCTATAATATGCAAGTTGTTCAAAGTTGACGAGGAAATAAAATGCGCTATCTTGGTCGGCTGTATCTCGCAAACTAGTAATATCAAGATAGCCTGGATAATTTTCATAATAAATTTGTATTATGCGCATTAGATTTATATTATAATTTTAGTTTATAAACTTTTTTCTTCTCTTTTTAAATTAATACAATACAACTACTAGATTTATATTTAAACGGGACTTAATTGCGCTGACAACTTAACTTTTATTTACCTTGACGTTTCGATTAAGTCCCGTTTAAATATATAACTATGTGTTCGAATCGCGAAAGTTTAAAAGTTACAAATACAACAACTCTTTATTGCATATCAATCAAAAACAAAACAGAAGAAACTTAAACACTAAAATGTACATTCGGTGTAGCGTTTTATATATCTATTCATGTGCCGAATTTCAACCTTGTAGTGTTAATAGTATCTGAATAAAATGGCTGTGACATACAGATGGACGGACATCCGGACAGATGGCCATGACGAAACTATAAGTGTTCCTTGTTTGACTACTGAACCCTAAAAATTCGCCGCCACGGTAGCTGGCCAGTAGTAAATCTCGTCACATGTTTTCACATATTTATGTCGCCGCCTGCAGTAAGCGCCTTTTCGGTGCGGCCGCTATGAAAAATCTTTCATTTCTACTGTGGAAATGGGCCTTTTCCATTATTTTCCATTACTGACTTGAAAACTGAGGCATAACAGTGGGAGTGACATATTCAGGCAGGATCGTAGAAGCTAAAGCAAAAATATATCGAAATGGGGGAAGAAGCGACACATCACTTCTTATGGGGCCACCAACATTTCGATTAAAATATTTTTGACCCTTGACGTTGGACGTCGAACCTGAATACTGTATTAACGAGTGGTTTGCATGAAATGTAAATTATTGTCTCTGTAGTGACTAGATACTGTCCGATAAAGTTTAAAGTCAAAATACATTCAGTAGCAAAGTAAACTGATCGCAAAATGAAAATTCCCATTCACAAGCTTAGACTAATCTGGACTTTAGTTTAATCCCTACATTATGTGAAATTAACTTTTAAGTCTTATAACACCTCAACTCCACGAGAATCCTGGAATGACAAAAATAAATCTCCTAAAGTTATTAAAGAGAAGACACTTTTTCTCAACCAAACTTAGATTCTCTTGCGGATTACTCGTATAATTTTCTAGTTAAGCAAGTTTTTGTCCCGACACTCAGCTCCTGCGGCCGTCAAGTGCTACTGTGTACTATGATGACGTCATGAATCGTTGATGAACAAATTTAGTGAGGGGATGATAGATAATCACTAGTTGGAGATAAAATTAGTGGTTTTTGAAAATTTAATAAAACTTAGTGATAATTATGCACCAACTTGTGAAATTAAATACGTTGGCAATTACTAATCACATTACTCAAACTAACTGTCTTTTTATAAAAAAATGATGCCAATTTTGGGCATCATTATCCTTTTTTTCAGCATTAAACTCGCACAGAGATCACTAGTGGCCAAATGAGAACATCCAGCGGATCTACCTCTAATTATTAATAATACCTGGCAGGCAGATTAGTTTGCGTGTTATCAAATTCAAACAAGAAAAACTGACATCCCATAACACGATCCATTGTAAAATATAATTCTTTAAATTATAAGCGGTGGACTCCGTCCATAAAAATGTACAATATAATGAATGAAATCGGACCTAACAACCCGTTAAATTAAAACTTTACCAATATTTCACACACCGTCCAGAAACGCAAACAAGCGCGCACCATAGTTCAAAAATACGTCATAAACAGACGGTTATATTACGAAACCAAAGTGTCCCGCGCGCAGATGTTAATTAAAACAATAAATTAAGCACCCTGGCCGAATGGTGAGCAATGAATATGTCACGGGAGAGGTTCCGAACTATCCCGGAGGTTGGCAGTAAACTGTTGGGAATTTTGTCGTTTGCGTGTGGCTAGAAGACGGGAGGTTCGAACAGCCGAGGCAGTGTCTTCGGTGCGTCTTGTATTTGATTTACACCCTACGATATGAATAGAAATAAATTTTATTTTTGTTATTAATTTAAAGAGGTATAGGTAACCTCGCACCTACTATCTACAGTTACACACATAGTGTGAGCCTGGTTTTATTTACCTTTGTTTCTTTAGAAAATTATGACCATTATTTTTAAAGTTATTGTATTATTTTTGGTACAGTGAGTTAATTGTGGATTTTCTCTAAGAAAAATATTGCCCGAAAATTAGTATATGGATTTCTATTTGATGTTCTTTTGATTCTTCAATCTGAGGTTCCTCAAGAATTGTTCAGTTATGCTAGGTTGACAGAGAGTAAAATAACACGCACAAACAACGTGATTCCCTATAATGGAGTCAAAATCTCACAGTTCAATTATTACCACATCTTTCTGTAAGACAGGTGCCTCCCCAAGTACTGCTTTCTTATGATACTAATAACGTCAGTAAAAAAATATCTATCTATCTATATAACGGCCATCACGTCCTGGGCATCTAGAATGCTTCACGCATTTTATTTGGTTAATCTTTGCCTATCCTAACCTTGGAGTACCCCAGCTGTAGACGCGCTTGTGAAACTGTCTAAGTTATGAGCAGTACCCACCAATGGCGATATAAAAACAACAGTATTGAGTATATAACCAATATAATATTATTACTATTATTCCATTCTGTGTCACCCATCATTGCTTCAACCATGTACTTGCGCAGATAATCGGATGACTCGAACAGATTGAGAACAGTTACCATATCATGGTTAAACTTCAAATCGGCTAGTATAATATATTGCGTACACAAAATTTTGTGTCTGTAAACCGTTAAGTAGTTCCATAGTCAGCAGCCAACTTAGAGTGCAGCAGCCATGTCATGATAAAACTTCAAACCGGCTATCATAACAAAATTTCTTGTCTGTGCTGTTAACCGTTGAGGAGTTCCCAAGTCAGAAGCCAACCTGGAGTGCTGCTGTCATGTCATTGTAAAAATTCAAACTGGCTATAATAATAGAATTTATACACAACATTTCGTGATTTTTTGAAGAGTTCCTTTATCTGGAGCTGTTCCTGGATGTCGATTCAGGTCATACTTACCATAGAAATGCATTGTCATTGGAACTGAACTAACTTGCAAAAATTCTACTCTTTAGGATGGGAGGAAATGGTTCTAATTCTGTTTGCAAGATTTGACCTAAACAAACATACATACAAAATATTGTAAGATAATAAAAGCTTTTAAAAAGTGGTATAATCTAAAATTTTGCGATAATTTTGCAATCCATGAACAATTTGGTTTAATAAACTTGTGGCCCATATGACTCAACATCTAACTTAACGTGCATGCATAGATAATTAAATTAATTCATTTCTTTTTCATTAACACCATTCACCACGATATTTCAACTTTCGACCCTTACAAACAAATCTCAGAGTACAGCGGTTGAAACATCCACACGAAAAAGAAGAAGACTAACTAACTTTCATTCTTTTCAAAGAATCGAAGATCGTTTCACAAAACCGCCAAATTCATAGCCTGAGACTGCCAGTCAGTCTGCGGTCTCCGCCCGGAAGACACTCGGATCCCCAGTTAGCGTCCATAGCAAAAACTAATTCCGCCAGGACCCCCATAAATTGTAGAGGTCCAAATGTGACTCCCCGTTACACTTTGTTTATTATTTCGCTAAATTCATTGTATTAGGGTCTGATAAACGAAGGCGTGGGAAGGTGGGAAGAGCCAAGGTCTGTTTGGTTTAATAGTATTGGAATATTGTAAGTTATGAGTTTGATAAACGGTTGAATTAATTTGGGATTGCTGTAGAAATACGCGCACCGCACGTTTATTATACGCTAAGAGGTGGAACTCCTTGACGGAGTCGACTGGGTATCTCGATAGTTATAATCTGAGAGTCTTCAAACTAGCATCGAGTGCTGAGCATTAGGTAAGAGAAAGTTAAAACGGAACACTATTAATTATAAAAAAACTTGCTTGCTTGCTTGTCGTGTGAGGTAACGCTGGTCTCTGGTGTCAGAGTTTGTCAGTTCGCTTGAGGGCCTCTAACATGGCTTGACAACAGCTATTAATCAATTACAGCCGTAAGACAGCATAACGTTCCCCTCGAAGCACGCAGGCGACTAAACACCGCACATATCTTAGAAAAGTCATTGGAGCGGAGTCCACGACCGCACCGTTGGATTTTAATTCGTACTAGTATACCGCTAGGCTGCCATCGATAAAAAAACTAACTACTGTTTATATAAGAAATACTTTTTGACAGATCTAGGTATATACAATAAATACCAACATGTGTTTCTTATTTTTCATAAGTTACCTATTTATTTTCATGTATTATTTTTCAATGAAAATTACTAAAAATGTAGCATATGAAGCAGCATAATATTATGTATTAATTAAGATTACGATGCCTTTTCTCCTGATAATGTGGGCAAATTTTCTAGTTGATTGGGAGCTAAGAAGTAAATTTTTACTTATGACTTTATATAACATGAGAATTAAAATTTACAAAAGACAAAAACTGGATATACCTACGTGTAGCTGATGGATTATTAAAACTAAATAAAAAAACTCAATTATTGACTGCTGTTGCTGCTGCGTAAGCAAGTATTATCCTTATAATATAAAATAAACAATAAAATATAAAATCGCAGTATTACACCAATCACATCTCTAAAAAAAAAACAACCCACACATTTCTCAACCGATAACAAAAGAAATACACAAACAACTTTGGCCCATGTTATCGGTTCTATCGCGTCTGAAATAGTGTTTTTTCTATCCGCATATATCTCCAGGCCGTTCAATTTAACTGTTTTCTTACTGAAATTTATAGAGGTCGCTCCGGTAGCGAAATACGGCGCCAGGTGTGGGTTATAGTCGATTCGGTGATAGTTTTGTTTTTTGTTTATTGTGAAAATGATAACTGTTTTGCTTATTGTATTTTTGTATGTGGATGTGTGAAAGTTATATAAAAGGTAAAGGTAGTTGAGGTATGTTTGCAAACAAAAGTGAGGCGTGTAAATTACCATTTCTTCTTCTTGTGGTAACTATCCACTACTGGAGGTTGGCCGTCAGCTCCGCATATTCCTCTCTGTTGCTCACCAGTTGATAAAACTCTTGTACGCTGGCAATTCCAGTCCACTCTCGGACATTCTTGAGCCACGACCTGAAATTTGGAAGTGATAGGCTTAGAACGCTTTCACGCGGACCAGCATGTCATAGTCACATCCACACCTATATATAAAATTGAAAAATTGTTTGTTTGTTTGAGGAGATCTCACGCCAAAACGGCTGATCTGATTTTGATAAAACTTTGTAAATAGTTACTGTACAATATACAGACCAACATAGGATACATTTTACCCCGAAAATGGGAAGTTGCCACGGGAAAACAGGAAAATGTGGATTACTTACTGTGAGGAACTGAATGACACGTTGCCGTGGAAACGAAATAATAACAAGTCTGTCAAAAAGCATCATGAGCCTTGGTGCTACACTTGTGCATTGCTTTTAATATCCTAGACGAAAAATATGCTAACTGTAGTCTGCGTGGACGAAGTTGCGGGCGAAAGCTAGTCATATAAGAAAACAAGAATGCTTTACTATATACAACATACGTATCATGTTCAACACCAATTTTCACCAAACAGTGTGCAAGTAAACTCCAAGGCCTTCGTATCAGTTGAAACTTACTTCGTAAGCAAAAGTTCCTACATACCGCCGAGTAATATATCACCAACACATGAAAATTCTATCAGAATTCCTTACCCTCCCCTTCGTCCTTACTTCACCTCCGTGTTACTTGCGTAGACTGTGAGCCACTGGCAACTTTTTTTAATATAATGTTTTTTTATATTACGTTCTGAGCAAACGTTTGACCACGATCTCACCTGATGGAAAGCGATGATGTGGTTGAAGGTGAAAGACGCTTGTCTAGTAGATACCTACCTATTCACGCTTGATTTGAACATACTTGGGTTATATTTTACCGGAAATACTGACGAGGGCAGAGCAATCCACTCCTTTGCAGTTCTTATAATAAATGAAGAAGCGTACCGCTTCGTTCTTGTGCGAGGTATTTTAACCATAAAAGGGTGGCGCTTTGCCGAACGTCTAGTCGTATGGTGATGGAATGGTGACGGGGGAATCAGATTGTGCAGTGTGCAATCTGTAGAATACCGACAAGCTTGTGACCTCACGTAACTCTTTAGCAGAGTGTCATCCCCAATGAGCCTCATAGTACGTCTCTCAATTGAATCCAAAGCCCCGAGCTGATACTTAGCAGAACCATCCCAGAGGTGGCAGCAGTATCCATACAAGAGCGGACCTGTGCTTGATAAAGATTCAAAAGCTGTCCCGGTGTGAAGTACCGCCTAACTTTAGACAAAATAACAAATTTCTTTGCAGCTACCTTGACTTTGCTGTTACTACAGTTATGGACCATTTCTTTGGAACATTTTAGGCCCATAGATCACACGAAATATTGTGTCCCGTACCCGTTCGAATGAATGAGTGGTGTTGTTTCCCCATCTAAATTAATTCAAAATTTATTTTTAGTACTATTTCCATAGAAGTCGTTTTTTGGTGCCTCTGAGCACAGCAATTTTTTCATTGTCCAAGCAAAAATTTATTCGATTCTGCCGATGCTCGTCTACTTACGGTTGATCTGTAGACAAAACTTTTTCATTCTATACTCATCCTGTGTCTTTCTTGTTTTACATAAGTTATTTGACATCAAAAGTCTAATTGATTTTTCTGTGTCAATAACGACGTTGTTTCGTCCTGGATATTGCAGATGACCTGCAATATCCAGGACGTCCATTATATATATATGTAACTAATCGCACCAGCATCTCCACATCTAACCGTGGCGAAACACGCGTTATCAACGCATATTAATGGCCTCTATGCAAATGTGTCGTTGTACAACAGTGATTATATTCAAATGGAGTTAATTTTATTCATGCTTAGGACAACCGTGCACCTATTTCGGTAGTCTTATTTACGGCAGAGTTTTGCTAAGGGACGATGAGTCTAATTTATGCAGAGAGATGGAAAGCTGGCCCTCGTTCTTCAAGTAGATGTGCTATTGAAATTGAGTTAATATAGTAGGTTTGGATATAACTGAACAAACATTTATTTATGTAAAAAAAAATGTGATACAATGTGGGTACTTATTATTTAGGCCATAAATACCAATTCTTTATGATTTGTTTGCGGATACAATAACAAACAATATTTATAATTTTAGGTGTAGTGCATATTAGTTATTTGATTATGAATTATCATTTCAGCGTAGCAATGCAGCCAGCATTCTGCCCACTTTTCTTTCCACCAAAGTGCTGTTAGATTTATAGTTTTGTTTCGTTTGTATTGTATTAAAATGCAGAAATGTTTATAAACGCTTTTCCACAGATTTTATAGCAGGTACAATAAAACATTTAATATTATGATCTAACAGAAATAATTATTGCCCATAAAACATGAGCAGCATCCAAAAAAATGGTACAACATTTAAGAAGGCTTTAAAGTTTAAAGTTGTATGAAGCAGTGCCACAAATGCCCCACACAAAGGAGTCCCTTATACTCGTACTTAAGATAGAAAAAGGTCAATAAAAATACTCCTATTTGTATAAAGAACCTTTTCTGCCACTAGGAGCCAAATTTAAATATCCTTCTACAAGGCCGAAACATATTTTCTACAAAATTGAACTCTGATCTTGATCCACAAGCCAAGTGAATTCCTCGCTCTGCTCACTCCACTAAGCAGCCGGGATCGCTTGCCATATCGCGACGTGCATCGCGGCTCACTTGATAGACAATATGCTAGCTTCATCCAATTCTACTTTGATAGATTTCAGTTTTAAAGATGGGTCGTTTGATAAATGATTTGCTTTATTTGGTAGAAGAGTACTACAGTTGACTTCGCTGTAAGAAAGAGGCCAGAAAACAAACGACCTAAAATGCGGGTAGTGAAGCAATTATTAGCTCTTTTTGCCTCATTTGACGACCGGTTGGTCTAGTGGCCAACCCTAGGTACGAAATCAAACAGTCACGGGTTCGAATCCTGCAAGGTGCAATCATTTGTGTGATGAGCAGAAATGTTTGTTTCCGAGTCATGGATGTGATATTGGTATTTATGTATATTTATCCGTTATCTAGTGCCCATAATACAGGGTATCCTAGTTTGGGGCTAGGTAATTGGTGTGGAATTGTCCCGAATATATTATTATTTATTATTATTATTTTGTATCATATTTTGGAAGACTTTATAGGGCAATGTTCGTATATCTATAGGATAACAAGTTCTTAAGGTTTTTTTGTCTAATCTCCGTATGCAGTTCGAGTTAGCACATTTGTCTTACAAAACCCGAAATAATGAAACATTTTATACATTTAAAATAATGTACGTTTTGAATAATAGAACATTTTTTGCTAAATGTTTTTGTTAGATGGTAGTTTGATCTGTACAATCAATCAAAATAAACAGTGTAGTTGGTCTCATTGAAATTCTAGAATGATAAGTTTGTAACACCGCTGTATATATATGTATATATACAGCGGTATTATATATATATATATATATAGCGGTATTATGTATATATGTATATATATGTTTTGTTGGTAGATAGAAAGCAACACTCTCGATTTTCTCTTCGCTTATAAAACCGATGATATTTTATATAAAAGTAAGTAGATATGCTATAAAACCGCTCAATAGGTCCCTGCAAAAACGACTTAAAAGTTGTATTTTCTTGTTTCTCCACTCAATTTAAACAATAATATTACATGTCAAATTGGGAGTCATAACTCAATGCAAATAATTTAAGCTTATAACAGCTTATATTAATTAATCCACACAAATTCACGTATTACAAGAAAACGGAAAACAAGGCACCTACAAATAATAAACGGTCGGCTAGTTAACTCCCTAAAACTCGGGTAAACGTTAGTCGTTTGTCACAGCATGGCAATTATATCGTTATTTATGCACTGGAGTGGTGATGCGCGGAGATTTATTTACCCCAATCCGATATTAATAGCTTTATAGGAACAAAGGAAATATTTAATGATGATTGTTGATGATGAACATGTTATTAGGATTGAATGTCAAGTGTTTTGATGGTCATACCGGTTTTTTTAAATTAATTTTGTCTTTATACCGCTATTTGTATTCACTATATTGTTACTGTGCGGATTTAAAACTATTATAATAATACTATGTTTAGAAATTTGTTACTAGTTACTTAACCATATTTTTAGTCATAGTAATATTATTAATGTTACCAAATTGATGAAAACAATAGCATAATAACTTTTTTTTTTATTTCAGGTATGTCTACAGCCAAATTCTAACAAAGAATCTGTAAACGAGGATTGTTAAAAAAAACTTTTGCCAACTATAAAATTGCGGTGAAAAGTCGCGTCGCCATAAAATTGCAGCGGACCCACTGATATAGACAGAAGTACGTCAAATCAGATCTGTTTGTTCATGGAAATACGTGGGTGAGAGCTTATTTCAATGGAATCTATTGTTTTGTCTATTAGAATATCTTTTTCTTCTTGTTTAGGAGACATCTCAAATTTTGACTTGTAAAAGTGAGGATAAGTAGAATATAAAAAAAATGAGCTTGAGTTCGATTCGATGAGTTTTTACAGTTAATTGAGAGATCATTTGACAAGTTTAGGGTGTCAAAGTGTCAGAAAGAACCCGTATAATTTCGTCTTGTCAGTCCATCGGTCTCTATGTGGCAGTAAGTTTTATTAAGAGATTATTAAAAAAGTAACCAAAACTTTAGCAATTTGGCACGTACAAAGAGGTATTCGTAACTGTTGCTCGCTTGCAAGCTGAATGCAGTGACTTTAAGAACTTGATATGTTATTTAATTTTGTATTCTAGCAAATAAAGGAATGATTTATTGATTGATATATAGAACATCAAAATCTTGAAAATAAGAATACGGGTTTTGTACTTAGCTGTAGCTTTCTAAATTAAGCCCCATTAACGAAATAGTCAGTTCAATATATAACGCTATTTAGGCTTAATTTAGTTAATATTTAAACGCCCTTCCCCGCACTAGAATTCCCTGAAGTCACAGGTGGCATGGACACACACATCAACACGCCACAAACATCTAAGATCCGAAAACAAACAGCCGACCAAGTGCCTCGAAAATTAGTTGATCCCGCAATCATCTCCGAACAAACTCTATAGTTGTTTGTTTGTCGTATGATGTAGTACTGTCCTTTGGTGACAGAGTTTGTCAGGCCACCCAAGGGCCTTTAACATAGCTTAACAACTGTTATTAATCAACAATAGCCGGGACCGACAGCTTAATTCTGTAGTGAGACACAGAAATCAACGCTAAAAATAAATTTGTTAAACCAAAATCTACTTTGGTTTACCAAATTTATTTATAGCGTAAACCAAAATATACTTGCTAGAATCTTATCGTTACGTGACCCAACAAGAACTTGAATGCTTTATGTAATTTCAAACGAACTTAGCTCCAATTACGCGAGCCCGCATCGTCGATCAACTTAAAGTATCTATTCCCTCTATATCTGTGCGCGGATCCGATCTCACTACCCGGCAGTTAGTAACTTTTCCAACTACCACAGGGGATTGTTATGCTGTTTCATTGTTCGAAGGGGTTGCGTTGGTTAAATAAATAATATATTTAGTTAAAATCGTATTAATCGAGCAAAAAAATACAAATTGAAACCTAGGTAATTGTTTTAACACGAACAGAAGCATAAATTAAAAGTTAATGAAACCCCACCCCCCACCCCCGTACCCCTTGAATACCGGTCCATTCGTATGGTCTACGGCTGTGCGCGGACTGCGGATTTCCATCGCACCATGCTTCGGAGGGCACGTTAGGTAAGCTGTTGGTCCCAGCTGTTATTGATATTGATAAATTGCAGTCGGCCATTGGGCGGCCTATCAAACTCTGACAACTGAAGCGCGAGGAAGCAATAGGTCAAATTATAATCATTTAATAATTTAGGTACATTCACTGAGCCAAAACTATTAAAAAAAAACGATTGTGAACAAAACTAAAAAGAGGCAAAAAGCTTTATTCCTCTGACGGCATTATCCAGAACCCGGCGATGTACACCTTATGCGGCACAATTTTGAAATTATTCAATTTTACTGTTTTGCAAGCCGCCGTAGTTTTCGTAAACCCTTCATTGACCGAGCGAGCGCGAAGCGCCTCCGTTTCAGCTTGGGCAAAATGCTTTCGTATGTCCGGCGGATGTCCGGCTGTCCTCTCTCTACAGGTCGCATTTCTCAACCGATTCTCGTGAAATTTTGTGAGCAGGTTTTTTGCAATTTTCTTGTGACCCTTATTGAGACGCATCAACTTCAAGGGGTCGGGGGTGAGACGGGGTGAAAAATAATGAAAAAAAAAACGCAAACAGACTCGCGAGGTCTGCAGCTCACAGAGCCACTAGTAAATATCCTTTGTCACTTCCGTGATTAAAACGTGTCCAGTGAAACCTTATTCATCGAAATCCACCAAGCCGTTTAGGCTGTAGGACGCGCTAAAGGAACATACAAGCATACATACAAGAAAAAAGCGTTACGCTTCTTCATTTATTATAAGAACTGCAAAGGAGTGGAATGCCCTGCCCTCGTCAGTGTTTCCGGTAAATTATAACCACGGTGTGTTCAAGTCAAGAGTGAATAGGTATCTACTAGGCAAGCGTGCTACATCTTCGACCACACCATCGCTTTCCATCAAGTGAGATCGTGGTCAAACTAATGCCAAGTCGGTAATAAAAAAATAAAAAACACATTTTCCTCCGCAGTTGAGTATCAGGGTGACAAGCGCAATGCCACAGTACATACATAGTCCTTTCAGACAGTAGAGTAACGAGGAGTAAACGGCCGAATTGACGCATGTAGTGTGGGGGCCGGGAGGCAGGGGTCTCAGAGTGGTTTTGAAACGAAAGCTACCAGCAAGTTTCGCGCATGAAGAATCTTTACGTAAAAATTCGATAGAGAGAGAGAGAGAGAGAGAGAGAGAAAGAGAGCGTGCTGTGCAAGTAAGATGCCAGTACCACAAATAAATTAGACAAAAGAGTATAACCGTGTACTAATATTGGATTAAACTGTTCTACTATTTGTTCGACTATAGAACAGGTTGGACAAAAAAACAATCTGTTCTCTAAGCAGTATGAGTATGACATATTGGATCCGAACAAATTGTGTAATGGCAGTCCATGCTGTTCCACGATAGAACAGATTGGACAACAAAATGACAGGCAATGTCAAAATTACAGTCAAAGTTAAAAATGATAGCTGATGACAAATATGACAGCTATGGGAAAATAGACAGGTGATATATAAATATTAACAATGAGAAATTAGGTAGTCTTACTTACCTGTAGGGCAATTTATTGCCTATAGTTACTACGAATAGTTTCGGATAAATCCATGTACTATGTAATTTTTGACATTGCTGACATTTTTGACAGCAGATGTCAATACTGAATGTTTCATTGTTTGACAGCTGTCACCTGTCAATTTGAAAGCTGTCACATGGAATGAAGATCTCGATGAGATCTATCACTTCTGTTAATAAACTTCTAGTCTAGAATCGTTATTTCAGAGTTATAGCCCTTTTAAGTTTGACAGCTGTCATCCAAAACGAAGATATCGATGAGATCTATCATTTCTGTGAAAAAACTTGAAGTCTAGGATCGTTAGTTTTATTGTTATAGCCCTTTTAAGTTTGATAGCTGTTATCAAAAACGAAGACTTCGATGAGATCTATCACTACTAGTCTAAGATCAATAGTTTCCGAGTAATAGATGAGTTTGAGTTTGACAACTGTCACTTTGACACCTGTCCATTTGGTCCCTGTCACCTTGACACCTCACTTTGACCTGTTACTTTAAAATGTCTTACTATCTACTCAGTAGTCTTTTCTATCGTAGAACAGCATGGACGGCCAATACACATTTTTTTCGGATCCATTAAGTCATACTGCTTAGTAGAACAGATTGTTTTCCTTTGTCCAATCTGTTCTGTAGTAGAACAAATAATAGAACAGTTTGGATTAACCCCCTAATATTGGTATATATGTGATTGGACTCATTAGTTCAATCTATTTGACTTGTTATTGAGAGCCGAAAAAAGTGAACTTCATTTTTCTGTCAAATCTTCGACAACGCTTCCAACCGTTTACAATTTTGTAAATAAACACTTTTGAAATCTTCTAAAATTTTGCGATTTTACCAAGTTTTATTCGGTCGCTGAATTTTTTTTTCGCTCGTGCTTGCGTGCTTCTCAACATCAGCTTGCCTCCTGGCATCATACATAATACATAAACTAAACTAATCTAGGTATATTGTAGTTATATTATCCTCCGCGGCTTTGTCCGCGTGTTTATTTTTCTGGGGAAAAAGTAGCCTATATATTCCAGGACCAAAAGTAAATATTAAGTATAATTTACCAAATTTCATTCAGCCGTCAAATAGTTTTTCATCAATTTCTCAGCTTCTACTCAAGGGATAGGTAGGTACATCAGTTTTTACGTCAAAACCTAAGCTCATAATTATGCAATAAACAGGAGCGTGCTAACAGTGAAAACCGCATTTTAATCAGTGCAGTAGTTTTTACGTCATGTCGAACATAAATGACGTACATAAATACATTTATTCATGCATACATAGGTATTCTGATAAAATCATAACCTTACTATTTTTAGCCGTGTAAAGACAAAGTGGCAACCTTCGGTCTCCACTTGACAGTAGACATCAAACTCGAAAAACAATGCTTCGATACTTTACTGACCATAAGGACTATGTATGTACTGTGGCAATGCGGTACTGGCTGTGCAGGATGTGCATTTGTTATACTAATTTATTTGGCAGCCATGGCGTTTACTATCAGAAAAACGAATTGCTCGTGCAGCTAACAGACAGGATACAATTCATTTCGTGTTATCTACATTTGTTAAAAAGAAATATTGTTTCTTTGTTTCACAAGAACGCAAGCAACAAAGTAGTTGAAGAGAAACTCAGGTAAACTACGCACCGAAAGCGAAGTAGTGTTTAGTGAGAGTTGGTCATAAAATAAAGGTTAATGATCCCGCAGCATTTGTGAAGGAAATTTTATCGTCTCTGGCACTACCCTTTTGAGTGTTGTACGAAAGTTCTGAGTGTTACACCAGAGCTGTCGAAACTTACAAAGTTTCGGTTAGTATCGAACACTAAAATGTTTATAAAATTGTCTTGATTTCAATTAAAATACAGACGATGATAATACATATTGAATTATTGAGAATTGAAATTATCATCTCCAATCTTCTCGTGATCACGGTCGCGTATTCCGAAACCATTGTTGACCCCAGCGCTGAGGAGCATATTCGTATTTCTTATTTTAAGCTAAAACCATTACGTGCTGCAGCGCTAGAATACAATAATTTCAGGATGAAATCGCTGTGCATTTTGCTAAAAATCGTTGTGCAGCACAGCGCAATTCATACGAGTAACTCATATTTACTCTTAAACTAAAACATAGTGATAAAACTGTTGCTAAGTGTTTTATCATCACAATTCTGTGATCAATCATTTTATTTGAATTTGAAAACTAAGTGGTAGCCATATCATTACATGTAATTAATATAGGGTTTTACCAAAGGTGTTCAAACAGATAGGTTTCAGGGCTAAAAAAAACACGAACCTATCACGGCCAAGTCGGGCTTCCGCATAGGGCCTCTCACGGTGGATAATTTCACTAAAATGGCACTGTGCTGCACAGCGATTTCTAGCGAAAAGCACGGAGATTTCATTCTGAAAACATTGTACAGCTCAGAGCGTTCGAGCAATGTAACGCGCAATGATTTTACCTTATAATATAGCAACATGAACGAAAAAGTCTATACAAAGAAGATAATTAAAAAAAAAACTTATAATAAGCTACTTAACCAGAACATAACATTTTTAATATTCGTGTCTGTCTGTATGTTTGTCTGTTTGTCTGTTAGTTTGTTCGCCCATCTCGTAAAAACTCCTGGACCGATGATGGATAGCTTAGGGTTTGACTTAAAAACTGAAGTATTTGGTATCTCAGTCCAATAAGTAGAAGCTATAAAGACTTTTTGACGGCTGAAGGAATTTTGATAAAATGTTGGTATATTGGTATTTTAGGTCTTGAAATAGCACATAGAGTACTTTTAACGTAGATAAATGACAACACGTGCAAAGCCGCTAATAAGAAATAAAACATTGCGTGCTCCAGAGTGTCTCAGCCAGAGAACATATTATATAGGACTATTTATATATATACTGTGCTTAGCGCTGGGTTCAACAATTTTGGAATACGCATCACGGTCAATGCCACTCGATTGAAACGTTAAGTTACTACTCCAAGTTGTGTGCACCATGTCAGAGGCTCTCGAATAGTCAGACAAACTGACACCAGAGACCTGCATTACCTCATGCGACAAGCAACAAGCAACTGTACTCATCAGTTATTGCATTTCCAATGTATTATAATAATCATGTTAATTAGCACACCCTTCTAAGATTGTAACTTTTACTTAACATTTTTTATTAAGTATATATACAAATCAACTGATTCAGCTTTTTCTACATAAATCTTACACACAGTAACTCACTTAAAACTGAAAAAAGTAAATTAAACTAATTGTACCTACTTCATTACCAGCAATTCTTTTAAAAATTGCTGACAGCAAAACTGGGTCACCCTTCAAACGTATATTCAAGCAGAGCCTAATGAGGGAGGCCAGAGTCAGTGGCAGAGTCGCGGGAACAGGAAAATTAACCCTCAAGTGTTTCATAGTTTTTTCTCGGCTTTATTTAGGTTAGAGAAGTTTTGCATGGGAAAAAAACAGTTTTTTATAAATAGTAGGAATGGAAACATGGAATTGTGTGCAATTTAAATCCACACTGTAATTTTGATATACAAGACTCTTGAAAAAGACTGCGATAGTCCGTCTGGTGACACACAATTCCATGTTTTCATTCCTACTATTAATAAAAGAAGTTTTTCTCCCGATACTGCTAGTGTTTGTGACCATGTTATTATTAAACCATATAGTAAGATAATCTGTCTGACAGGACTAAACTCAAATTTAGTCGGAAAGCATAGTTTAGTCTGGTTTATAATAAGATAATTGATTTCACAATTTAGCCTAGTTTAGTCTAGTTGGTAAAAAGAGAATAGATGCGAATATGCAATCACCAAGCAGTAGTGTGTAATAAATCTCAAGGCTATAATTTCAGCGAAATTACTGGGCATAATATGATACGTATTCTCGGATGCCGGGCGCAGCGCATCGCTGCTCAAGATTTAGGAACTGTAATTTTTATGAGCAGGCGTGGCGCTTATGATCAAGTGACGACCTACTTGTCTCGTCACTTAGGAGTGACGATATCGACATATCGGCGAAACCACTTTGTCAGATTTTCGACCCCAAATGTACTGTTTTTAAGTGCAATAGTCCACAAATTATTACTGGTTGATATATATACATATATATATTTAGAAAATTCAAATCGCAGTTCACTTTGCACCCTTCTGCGCAATTTACGATGCAAACACATTTCCACCGTTTAGCTGCAGCTACAATTCCCCGTACAAAAATACAGAAATTGTCACAGCAAATAGGCGTGAGCGAGAATATCGCCAGGAATATGAACCGCAAAGATTTGTGTTCTCGAGCTACCTCCAGCTACTCGCTATAAAGTGCAAGCCCCAGAATATATCGACGATAAACAACTTGGAAAAAATACAGAAGGAACGAATTTGAGTCGTAAAACTGCGGAGTTAAAGTTGAAACTAGATTCAGTGCATCAGTTAAATAATGTAAGTTAGTTGGAAAATATGTTTCCAGATAAATTTCCAGTGCTCCATCGTGGAGGCAAACAAGTAGACATGTATAGCTGTTCTTCTGTCTCTCACGTCAGTTGCGTTGAAACGAAGTATATTTTTGAATATTTGCATATATTTAGCGGCGTAAATGAAAGTGATTTATATGTTTTTCATTAAGAAACTATTAATTTTAATAATTTTTTATATATTTTATTTGAGTCATAAAAATAAGCTCGATCTTTTTTAGTCAACTCCGAAAACTATTTATATAAGAATATAGTAGTGATGGTGGCCGAGGGGTTTACTAGCGCGCGTTATAATCCAATGATACTAGGTTCAGTCCTTGGCTCCTCACACCTATAACTTTTCTAAGTTATGTGACTTTTGTACGGATTTTCATTGCTTCGCTCCGTGCTTTGGAGGAGACAATGATAATTTTCCAAGGGCAGTTATCAATTGAAGACAGTGTAAAAAACAAAACATACCATGACATGTACGAGTGTACCTCTAAACTCACTCCAAACCGAGATAAAGAGGATTGAAGTTAAGATGTTTTGTATGGAAATTGGTGCCCAGTTTTTTCGCGCGGCCTTCTATTAGTCTTGGAATAATCAATTCTTAACATTAAAGCAAATAAAATACATTATGACAATTAACCTCTAAACTCAGTCTGAACCAAGATAATGAGGCTTACATATTTGTAGGCAGGTGGCGCATTTCTATTTTCGCGCGGCCATCAATGAAACATGGAATTATCCATTTTAGACAGTGAAACTAATAAAACATACAATGGTGTCAATTCTGTTGTTCACTCACTAAAACTAAACTACACTAAAACTAAATTTAGTGTAGAGATTCGTAAAACCTATTTCATCATTTTAAGTAAACTAAAAAACTTGCAGGAGAGAGTGTGTTGCATTGTGCACGGCTGAAAGCGGGGAACGGGTGGGGGGTTTAGGGGGAGGTAAGGGCGATTAGGGGAGGGTGGGGTTAGACAAAAAAAAGTGAGGTAAGGGTAATTTAGTACCCCATCCTGCACTCACATTTTCCCAACCTAAGATGTGAAGTTTTCGAAACTTATTCTCCTTTCCCGTCACTTTTTATTAACTTCCCCCTCCCGTCACTTCCCCTACCTTGTCCGACTTTCTCCACAAACCCCTCACATTTTTTCATCTTCCCTACCCTCCTCCGACTTTCCCCTCACCCTCCCATCACTTTTCCCTTAATCCTCTCTCCCCCACCGGTGCCTCCTTACCCACCCCCGGCCATGCATAACACAACACCCGCTCTCCCAAGTCCCTTAGTTCCGTCGCAGAACTTAAATTTAGTCGGAAAGCTAAATTTAGGCTAGTTTAGTGAGTTTGTAACAAAATAATCTGTTTGACAGGACTAAACTTAAATTTAGCGTAGTTTAGTCTAGTTGTTAACAACAGAATCGACACCAATGACATGTATACCTCTAAAGTCAGTTCGAACCGAGATAATGAGGTGTACATATTTGAAGACAGTTGGCGCATTTCTATTTTCACGTGGTCATCAATGAAACATGGAATTATCAATTCTAGACAGTATTAAAACCAAATGTGCATTTAAAAGTATACCTCTAAACTCAGTCCAAACCGAAATAATGAGGTTTACATATTTTTAGGTAGGTGGCGTATTTCTATTTTCACGTGGCTATTAATGAAACATAGAATTATCAATTTTAGTCTGCCACTAATTATCCACTTAACAAGATTAAAAATAATGAACATGCAGTGAAATAATACTAGAACTAGTTCGCAGAACCGACAACCACTGGGGAATAAAGGTTCTCGAATGGCGACCACGAAAAAGCAAGCGAAGTGTGGGGAGACCCCCCACAAGATGGACCAACGACATTGTGGCCAATGCAGGAAGTCGGTGGATGGAGGTGGCACAAGAACTCGTCTCGGCACTCTTTGGGGGAGGCCTATGTTCAGCAGTGGACTTCTAAAGGCTGACTGATGATGATGATGAAAACTAGTCTATCAAGCCGCTGCCAGTGGGCAACGTTCCCAAAATGCTGGCAGCATTGCCACCTTGTATAGCAATACTTAGTCTTTAGGCAAAGTAAAGGCCAAAATGTTGGTCACGACCAGACGCCCTGATAGATCTTTATATATTTTATAATGACGTTTACATATTTCTAGGCAGGTGGCGCATTTTTATTTTCGCGCAGCTATCAATGCAACATAGAATTATCAATTCTAGACAGTGAAACAAATAAAACATACTCTGACATGTAAACTCTGATATCTAAACTCAGTTCGAACAGAGATAATGAGGTATACATATTTGAAGGCAGGTGGCGCATTTCAATTTTCGAGTTTAGAGATATACCTATCATAGTATGTTTTGTTTTTTATACTATATAGAATTGATAGTTCCATTTTTCATTGATGTCCGCGTAAAAATAGAAATACTCCACCTACCTACAAATATGTAAACCTCATTATCTCGGTTCGGACTGAGTTTAGAGGTATACTTTTCATTGTACGTTTTATTTTTTATACTGTCTAGAATTGATAATTCAATTTTTCATTGATGGCCGCGCGAAAACAGAAATGCGCCACCTGCCTACAAATATGGAAACCTCATTATCTTCATTCGGACTGAGTTTAGAGGTATACTTGTTAGAGTAAGATTTGTTTGTTACACTAAGATTGATAATTCCATGTATCATCGATGGCCGTGCAAAAAAATAATGACCATCTATCTGACTTACAGTAATGTATGGAAATATCTTAACTTCAAACCTCATTATTTCGGTTAAGACTGAGTTTGGATGTATACTTTAATTAATATGTTTTATTTGTTACACCATCTAAAATTGATAATTTCACGTTACACAAAGGGACGCGTGAAAAAATGTTTGCGAAAAATTTTGGTTTTTCCAATTTTGGTCATGGTCCGGGTTATTATCGATTAATATAAGCAATAAATTTAAACAAATAAATATATTCTGGACAATCCACGCCAATTACCTAGTCCCAACTAGGATACCCTAGGTACTAGAAAACGGATAAACATACATAGATACAAATATTATATCCATGACTCGGAAACAAAAATTTCTTCTCATCACACACCTTGCAGAATTTGAGCCCTCGCGGGTTGCGAAACCACCACAACGGGCAACCGTTGTGGCTGACTTCGCATTCAGACAACTTTTTTTAGTTCATCGTCTAACATGCGAATTTCAATTCGTTTGCTAAGCTAAGTGGATTGTGTCTTAAATTTCAATAAATTTAATATAAAATTGAAATTTTGGATACAGGAAACAACCCCAGAATCACAATGACTTTACATCTGCCCACGCCAACACTTAGAATAAAAAACTCAACCCCAGAATCGTTTATTAGCGCAAGTAATAAGAAAACTTGAGAAGAATTTGCATTTTATCAGCTCAAGAACACAACTTACTTAGAACAGGTTTCAAAGAGATCGAACCAAGAAGTTTTATGTTATGAATTACTGTAAGTGTAGAAAATTACTGTAACTATTGAGTTGCGATGACTAGACCAATTTTGAATAACCTAAGCCACACACCAATTTTTGATTGAGGTTCTCTACTGGTACTAACAGCTCGGCTACTTAGATATGCAGCGAATTAAAAAACTTTGAAGTTAACTTTGAAAAACTTTACATTGATTTTGGACAGAACGTTCATCATCATCATCAGTCTATACTTGTCCATTTCTGGACGTAGGCCTCTCCTAATGCACACAACTCAGCTTTGCTTTGTTGTTGTTGTGTTGTTCATATAAAGAGTTTGCCTATAATCGCCACGCTGGGCATGGCATAGATTAATATTGGCGTAGCATCACGCACCGGTAGCGTTGCTGCTCGTCACTGGCCTGTGTTTTGGCTAGGCTTATTTTGAGATGGTTATACCGCCATCTGTCGGTTGCCAGAATTTCGTTCGTTATCCAGCAGGAAGACTACGTGCAGTTGAATTGAACTATATTTTAAGTAGGTATTTGATAGTGCTACTCCTACGGGTGAACAAAAATATCTTACAATACCTACTACAGACTAATCAGTAGAAGTAATTGCTTTTTTGCCAATTTTGTTCTATCGTAGAACTACATGGACGGCCGCTATAAGATTTCTTCGAAAATGTTTTTTTCTGATGAGTAGAACTAATAATTGATCATATATTGTTAATTTTGTTCTATCGTAGAATAAATAGTAGAAATAGTTGGACTAACCCGGCGTAGAGCAGTACGAGTATGATCGACTTTCGCTACATTACATCCCTACAGACAAGACAGGGCAGACAAAAATCCCCAAAAAAATGTTGCAATGTAGGTAAATTTTGTGATATCTTTCATAATTATTTTTTATGTTTATAACTTTACTCTAAAATTACCTTATAATAGCAAAATAAGTTCATTTTTTTTATTAAAACTGCATCTTTTATGCACACCACCGACCAAACTCACCTTTACCGAGCACAATCTTATGATAACAATTTTCCTTCCTTTTTTATCTCGAGATTTTTTATATTATTACTGCGACAACTACAGGGGCGGCCGCGATTTCCCGTAATCAGGATAGAAAGTCCAGATTCATTCTCGCTAGAGATCACGCAAACTAAATCTGCTCTTTATTTTTTGTTTTATTGTATAACATGTTTTTTTTTGTTGGTAAAAGGTTATGTTAATAAAATATGTCGTATTTATCATTGAGTACCTAAGTTGACGCATTTTCTTTGTCAACACACATGCTCCTAATATATCCTATAGACCTTTGTTTGGTACAAACGAGTATTAGTCGATAAATTATCATCTATCACAATCCACTCGCGCTTCTTCCCAGTACGGATTTGGGTCTCCGCCACAAAGTAGTCTGTAATTTATACATTTAATTTCATTTCAAGTCCACACATCGCTTTTCTGGCGGCTTTTATGTCTTCCCATCGCTGCTAAGTCATCACAAATGCAATCCTTTCTACCTCTTCTGGGGTCTACCGCACGGTATTTTGTCAAGGGGTTTCCATAATATAGTCGATGCATTTGCGAACCTACTAACGGCTCTTTACGTTTCCAGCCCATCGCAACCTTAGGCAATAGTCGTTTTCTATAAGTTGGGTTAAATCATTCATTATCTTGTGGTACCATCTGTCTCCTTGACTGGTATGTTGCAAAGTATCATTCTTTCATATTAAATAATCCTCCGTAAAAAGCATTAAAATTTGATCCCGAATAATAAAAATTTGCCAAAAGCGAGTAATATTTGCCTTTACTCGTTATCGTAGGTTCAGAACCCAAATAAATTACAATATACCTACGCAATATACCCAACAATACTTATTAACGGGAAAATATTGGTTTTCCAAAACCTGAAAACAATTAAAAATAAGGGCCAACCAGTAGCAGTACTAACTAGCCACTAAACAGCTCAGTAGTTACCATCCAATTAAGAGGCTTATTCTCAAAATCGCCCGACAAACCATCATCCACTACAGTTGCATCAAAAACCGAAATTATTTAACTGTTGAAATTTTAATGAGCATCATAAACCACCCTCGTTAGGCAGGCTTACTCGGGGTAAGCGGGGAGGAGTGTGGAAGGGTTTCCGCTCCAGTTATCGTGTGAAAACTTTCACCCAATCCGATTTACCTGAGTTAATTACGTTTTCTACTATTAAAGCTTAATATGAGTGAGGCGGATATTGGTCTTGGTGTTTCTTTTTTTATTTGGTTTGTTTAGCATTTTAGCAGACTATTAGCAGTAATTGCTAAATAAAAACCAGTACCCTACATATTTTATAAATGTTTTAAATTAAGTTATTTTAATTTAAAAAAAAAATTGTTTTCTCTTGTCGCAATTTATGTCCTACCCAGCATTGTAAGAAGCAAAATTTTAAATACTCGTAACTTAATCAGAACGACCGCGATACACCCTCTATAAATCGCGCACCACGTCCCTTCACACCGATAAAAAATATAGCATTCTGTTTAGGGAAGATTCAACAGTTGTAGGCATACGAAGTTAGGCCTAAAGCCATGCACTAAGTAGACGATGCAAATTACTAGATAAAAAAACCTATACACATTACGTGAGTATAAACAACAAATTTACAAAATTATTTTATAAGGCCTGGAATTTTCTTATAATTTTTCTTGATAAATTGTTTCCCAACTAGACACCGAAAAGAATATTCGACAGAGTTATCGCCCAATCTCGTTCCACACAACAATGTTATAACAAAACAAAATGTGACAGACAATTTGGCACTGTAATATTTCGGAATTACGCGACCAATTTCCCTCTCCACGACTAATCCTCCGAAATTCGTACGTGAAATATCAGAAGTTGTCGCGATCTTAGCGCCCGATCCGGTTTAGACCGGAGGAGACGTGTCAATTATCGAGCGTTACGAATTCATTACGGAGCTTGGAGGTTTGCGAGTGCTTTGAGAATAGGCACCTTGATAGCGTTTTGGTTTATTGTTAGAGCGATGTTGTTTAATAATGGTGGCAGAGAGGTTTTAATGTTTAGTTAAAGTTTAAGTATTAAATGTCTCATGCATGTTGACTCCTCATGAGAATGAAAGAAGGCTAACGTCCCAAAAAATATTACGGTAACATATGATAATCATGACGGTATTTCCAAAAGAAGAAGGTTCTGAACAGGTCAGCCTTTTTACCCGACTACGGCGAAGCAAGGGAAGGGTAATGAGTTTAACAGTCTATGTGTGTATTTATGTGTGTATATAAGTATGAGGGTATGTGGATGTTCCACCATGGAGTCGCCCCTATTGGTCCGATCTTGACAAGCGAGGTGAGATTCGTCTTCAGGTATAGAGTGTCATAGGTTATATTTGACCCGACTATGGTGAAGTAAAGGTTGGGTTATGTGTTCAAACTAAAGTCTTATTCCGATTTTGACAAGCTATTTTTCTTTTTTTCTTTTTTTTTTGTATCAATCGATTCGTCTTCATGTATGTATAGTACCATAGGCTATGTTTTACCCGACAGTAGCGCGTAGTCATGTTTTAGTCTTGTTTTTGTCTTGTACCTATCTTCGGGATTTTTGATAAAAATTTAATGATTCTTTTGAATGGTAGAATCATTGAATATTCAGTGTAGTGGCATATTATAAATGTCACCAAAACTGATTCAGCAGATTTATAGTAAATCAATTTCAGGTTGTTTTTTTGGATAGAAGACCTTTTTTTATTAAAGTACTTAATTATCACTGTGTACTTATTAAACACCAGAGCGCACAAAAAATACTTCAAAACAGCCTCCATCTTTCGTCATACACGCACAGGCAACAGCACAAATAATTTCACTGCCCTTATATGTTTTAAAAGGCCTGCAAGTCTTGTAACTAAATTTAAGGTACGGAGCATATATTGCGGTTCCTTAATGTAACAATTGTTTTATAGCCCTCATTATGAGCCTAGTGAGAATTAATTTAGCAGGAATCTTAGGATATTGTTCCGGAGATATATTGCTGGGTCTTAATTGAAAGTCGAAACGATAAAATTTTCATTACAATGTTTAAGGGGGAATTATGCAAGCTGAGAAAGTACTTGTTCCAAGTATTAGGTAGGGGCTTATTCTGAAAGTATGCAGTATATCTAACATTCCAAAATATTACAGGTTCTAAGTTACCTTTTCAAAAATCAATTATAAACAAATAAACAAGTAAGAGTCTAATAATTTTATTATTCCTTTAGAATATTATTATTACTGGTGACTCGCCCCGGTTTCGCACGGGTAGCGCTCAACAACGCTTACTATGAGGAACGCTCGTGGTTCTTTTTGACAGACTTTTTATATTTCGTTTCCACGGCTTTAAGACAATTCGTTCCCTTTTTACGGGCAAATTTTTGATACCTAGGGTTTCATTGTTGTAATTTTAGTGTGGTACTCTGATTTAAAAAAAAACAGGCCATGTTACTCGCTGATAATGTAGCTACATTATCAGCGAGTAACATGGCCTGTTTTTTTATAGGTTAAATAATGTTTTAATCGGTTCTGTACTTTTTGAGTTTATCCATTACAAACAAACATACAAACAATCAAATCTTTCCTCCTTATAATATTAGTGTTCTCGATAAACAGGCCTTAATGCAAAAACCATATATAATAAAATAGTAGGTATATATGTATTTATATTTTTGCATTAGTGCATGCTGTGTGAAAACCTAAGCTCAAGACGATAATGAGTGGTAATATCCTAAAGATCAGTAGTGTAACTTAGAATCCAACGATACCGGGTTCGATCCAAGGCTCGGCACCAATGACTTTTCTAAAGTGCGGTTTTCTATCGCTCCGTGCTTTGGAAGGCACGTTAAGCTGTGCTGTTATTGATTAAAAGCAATCGTTAAACCAAGTCAGAGGGCATCGGGCTGCATGACACACTCTGATACCAGAGGCTAGCATTACGCTACTACACTAGTATGACGAAAGACTGTCGACTCATTAATTTTGCCTTTTTATTGTAATGTTGGATATATACCAACATGATGCTAAGCGGCATAGTGCGCGCGGCGTTTTCATTTATAGCAAAACCAAAATTTAAATGCGAGTTTCTTATGAACCTTCACTAATGCTGGAAATACAAGTCTACAAGTAACAAAAAAGTCTACATGTAACTCAACAATTGGCATTGTGACGTTCTATGGAGGAGGATCACAGCAGTGGAGGTCTTCGGGCAGATGATTAAGTAAGCGTTTGGCATTGTGACGTTCTATAGAGGAGGATCACAGCAGTGGAGGGCTTCGTGCAGATGATTAAGTAAGCATTTCTCCTCCGTAGACGCCCTAGAGACATCTTGAGCGACCCGGACGATGAAATCGCTGCCGCAGTGCAGGCTCGTCTAACCTGTTCTCACCATCTTTCAACACAATTAGATACAGAAACCAACCTCGCCGGTGAGGTCGAAGGTCCCGTAATTAAAGTCTATTTTACTTTTTTATTCTTCTCGAAGTTGTATTCCGAATCGGCGTCCAGTTATGGAAAAACTTCAGAGGGCTCCAGACATTTCGTCAGGGCCTCCTTGATTACTACTAAAACTAGCGATCCAGGGGTGTTTAGTCAGACCCCCGTAATCAATGGCAACTGTCCAAGCCGAGGCTCGTACCCCCTGGGTGCCCTTGAGCAAGTGGCCAAAACTGAACTTTGGCGTGCGCCTTCTGCGTCCCGCATTGCGGCGGAGCGTTTTCGCACCCGCCCCACTGTCTGATGCCGCTATAGAGGTCAGTTATAGACCAACAGCTCACATAAACAAAAAAAAAAGAAATCATTTGGCATTGCGGCGTTCTATGGAGGAGGGTTACAGCAGTGGAGGTCTTCGGGCAGATGATTAAGACTAGCTGCGCCCCGTGTTTTCACCCACATGGATATTATGATGATGAAAAGTAACTTATATGTTAACCCAGGATATAAGCTATCCTGGTACCAAATTTCATTCAAATCCGTTCAGCGGTGTGAGCGTAAAGGAGTAACAAAAATACACACAAACACTTCTAAAGATAAAATATACAGGCGCTTATTTTTTTCCGTTTTATTACCTTTTGTATGGACTGACAGATATAATGTAAGGAGTTCTGCATCGCACATACGAAGTTTTTCGCTCGATAAGAGAGTATTAATTTTTAAAATTCTAAGCTCTGATTAGCCTGTGTGTAGCCACTGTCGTAAAGTGGCTACACTTCTCTGATTTATAATATTATAGTAAAAATTATTAGTGTAAAGTGTGATTAGCGTGATGTGATGCTCTGATAGTTCAGGTGACAGATCGGTCGAACTCCTATGATCACTTGAGCTAGTCAACGGAATGGAACCTGGCTCCTCCCTGTTTGTCTTTTTCATTCTCAAATGTAACAATAAAGTAAGCATTAAATTTAGACTTTTTATGTATCAAACTTTCTAAAAATAATTCGCATTCGAATGAACATATTCACAAAAGCAGCAACCCATTCCAAATTGACATTATATTACCTATAAGCACCGTTAGCATTCAAAGAGTTCGTGAAATAAATCGCAATTGTCTGAAGAAATAGGCAAGGAATAGTGAAGGAACGATAAATTGGATAAAGCAGCAATATTGCCGTGCGCCGCCCGCGTAATAGGCAATTTTCGACATCCAATCTGGTACAATGGTGTTCTTTGCCTATTTAAATATTTCGGTTGAGAAGACGGACCGATTCGTTTGCTAACTGATCGCCTATTTTGGTCTTTATTCCTTGGCTTTTGCCTTTGATTTTAACTGTATGTCTGCATCTGATACATAGCAACCACAGATTTGATCTCAAATCTGTGATAGCAACTGTGGGCAGAAATACCTGCTTCAAATTTATTTTGGTTTTATGAACGTTTAAAGGTGTGAAGTGAAATACTGCGTAGATATAAGTAGGTACCTATAGACTAGGTAATTGTAGTCACACTTGATGAACTTAAGATATGATTACCTCGGGTATTCGGAAAGTATTTTTCCGCCATGTGTCATTGACGCTATTTTAACACGTTTTAGTCACTTTCTTGTTTGTCGTTCCAAATTTCGTGCATTTCCCGATTAGTTTTCCGGCTAAAACTTTCAGGGTAGCTCACAGCTCGATGAAAATGCGTTTAAAAATAAATAAAGCTTTTGGATTAGTTATTTAATGTATATTTATTTAATTTTTAATTATTACTACGATTTTATTCAGTTACTTTTTGTTTGTCTTTTGTTGCGGGTGGAATCTTGCAGCATAAATTATAGCACTTCTCGATTAGCTATCAAGCTGAAACTTTCAACGTAGCTCACAAATAGATGATAATGACATAAAAAAGTGTTTTTTAAATATAGATATTTAATTTACATTTTGCTGCTAGTTTTTCTATATGATTAAAAAAATAGCATAGGAGCCAGCGCAATCTTTTAGAGAGGTTGATAAAATAGCATAGGAGCCAGCGCAATCTTTCAGAGAGGTTGATAAAATGCAAAAAAATGATATCATTTCACGGACTGACAACTCGCAAAAAAATATGTCACTCCTAAAAATAGTTTGATATTGTTTTTTTGTGTCTATCCTAAATTTAGTAATAAATTAGCCACCAACTTAAAACGTACTTCTGCACACTAATAACTATTCGTAATTCCTGAAACGGAAGACTGGCCTGCTCTTCTATTCGCACTTTTTCTCATTACAGCAAACCACTGAACATTGCCATGCCTCGCTGTAAATACATAAAAAACATTGCAGCGCTAAAAACCATTCCAGTGCTAAAATCCATTCTCGCTTCGTGCCTGACGCCCGCATTGTCTGAAATTAATTTTCCTGTTCCGTCGAATGCGTCTTTTATGAGATAGTGAGACAAAAGTGGGGAGGAATCCAAAGAAAAAGCCGAAAGTGGGGTGACCGGGTGAGCCCAGTGGTTATTAGGCGTGATTTAATTTGTCGAGTTTGTCAGGATTCCACAATTGTCAGATTTGGGTAATTGCAACTCGTTTTGGTCTGAGGTTTGCCATTTGTGTTAGGATGTGATTCTTTTAGGAATATTAAAAGGACGGAATGGGGTTAACCTTTGACTGTTGATGCCTTTTTGTACGTCAGCAGTCAAAGGTTAAGTAGGTTTAGTGGAAGTTACTTTTGTAGAATTTTTAGAATGAAAGGTTTTTATTTAATGGATGAGAAAAATATCGTCATACTAATGAAAAGGTGATTAAATTTTAATTTGAAATTATAAGTTGATCTTTTATGTATCTTTTAGTTATATTATAGATAGATATTTAAAATAAACTTATTAAGTGATAACCAGACAAAAGGGGAGGTTTGGAAAGAAACGAAAAAAGAAGTGGAGGGATGACGTTGTAAGAAACGATTTAAATTGTCGGTGTGTAAGGATTTAACGATTGTCTGGTTTAGGGAGTTGTTGATTGTTATGGTCGTTTTTGTTTGAATTTTGGCGTTTATACGTTTCAAGTCATCAGCCGGTAGATGCGCACTGATGTTATTTTTTATGTTTGAATGAAGAAAACGCCACTCGTGTTCAAGGGCAACTTTTTTTTAAGTTCCTAGTCATATTCTCTAGCTGATTTTGTTTTATGATAACTTTAACAAAGTTTTCTCAATGGGCGATTGCCATTGGCAACACTAACACGGTACAGTGGAAAATTGCGAGATACATTTGCCCCCGGCTGCCGTGCCTCCGCCGGCCAATAGGTGGAAAAACGCCAATTAATAGAGAAATGCCTATTTATTTCTTTAGCAAGGTACACAGAGCCATGATTTAGTTGGTTCATGTCGAATTTAGCAATTATCCATTAATTATCCCACATATCAATTATTTTAACACATGAAATAATTGGACACCTCATGTCATTAGAGGCTTATAATATAGTCCAAGTGTTCTAGCCCACTACCAGTTGGCAGCGATGGTGGCTTAACGGTTCTATAATGCAATTTAGAATCCAACAATACCGGGTTCAAAATCTAGGCTCCGCACCAATTACTTTTCTAAGTTATGTCACAGAATAAATAATAGTAGAAGTACAGAAGGATAACTGAGTAAAGTCATTTAAATACATAGCAACTCTCGCTACATCGCAATAGAGTGCAATTTAACTCGCACAGCGCTGCGATCTTTCAATTATATTTAATAATAATAATAATAATAATAAAATGTATTTATTGCAAACAAACAAACAAAAAATAATCAACACAATAAAAAAAAATAGATATTCCACGATAACATGACTCGCGACAATTAGTAACATTAAATTTACCGTGCCGCGCGTCATGTTAGCATGCACATCTGATGTTTCTTTTACATTAATGAGCTTGTTTGACAATTACCTAGAAGGCGCTCACCGATTGCGTGCAGGCTAGAATGTACCGTATCACAACGCGCGAGAGCTTTCATTGCTCTAACCGTTTCAGAATCGCTCTGTCACTTTTTCGCTCGGCAGGGTTGTATCAAGATATAACTAGGTACTTGCACTAATAGTTATTCTGTGATATCATATGACTTAGATATTGTGACGATGTTTTTTTTTTTACTTATTGTTATAAATGTTGATAGTTCTATTAACTACATATAATGACATTCTTATCAGAATAGACCTAGTACCGCATTATTTGATTATAACTTAATAGGTATTATTATATTACACAGGCACCTTATATTCACTTTGATGAATATAAGGTGCCTGTGTTAATTCTATGCTTAACAATGAATGAAAAAGAAATGGCTAACTACGTAATAAAATGTCAGTATGTAGGTATTTTACGAGACTTGTCAAACCGAATGCTATGCAGTACATTCTAGGTTTCTTCTTGGTACTCATATTTAAGAAAAGAATACAATTTGACAAAATCTTTACGTAAGTAGGTACTTTATCGTAAGCACACGGCGCGCGACTCATCAAGCGCACGCTTGACAGCCTACTGAATTAACCGCAATATTGCGACCGCAAAGTGTAGGTATAATATTTGTACTAGTTGCGGAGTGCGACTGGCCTGGTTATGTGCGGTTTTCCATCGCTCCGTGCTTCGGAGGGCACGTTAAGCTGTCGGTCCCGGCTGTTATTGATTAATAGCAGTCATTAAGCCAAGTCAGAAGCCCTCGGGCGGCTTGACAAACTCTGACATCAGAGGCCAGCACTACCTCATACGTCAAATAAACAAAGTTAGCAGCGAAGCCAACTTGCTGGCGGCATTGCCCCGCTGAATTGCAACGCTAATTCTGTGAGCCTAATAAGTAACAAGCATTTTGGTCACGCGTCGCAACAGGCGCCCAGATAGAATATAGTGTTTTGTTTTTGTTGTTACTTTCATCTATACATAGAATAAAACTGTAACAGGTCCAATTCTGTACATTGAAGATATTTTGTAATTTTTTTTGGACGCTGTTCTGTATTCCACACTAAAGTAAGTAAGTAAGTTCTTCTATTCTTCTGTACTAAAGCCAAAACTGTTTTTTTTTGTCTGTCTGTCTGTAACTTGGCTAGGCATCACGCCAAAACTACTGAATGAATTTAAATAAAACTTGGTATGATTTGAGTTCATACTATGAGGTAGGACATTGGATACTTTTCATACCGGTAAATTAAAGGGTCCCCGCATGATAGGGGTATTTTATTTGGAGTATGTATTTTTTTTGGGTGTTTTACGGTGTATAATTACTTCCGTAGTTTACTTCTAGGATACTCAAGGAATATTCCTCCAAATTTTATATACCTAGGTCCACCGGATCTAAATTTATAATAAAGCAGTAAGTACCAAAAAATCTGTAAAAGAAAGATATTAAAAAAAATAAGATCTAGATAAATGTATTAAAAATAAGAGAAAATGTATAATACATTTTTTACGTGTCGTCTGTGTGTCTGTTAGTCTGTTCACGCATCACGTAAAAACTACTGGACCCTTTCTAATGCAGTTTTCACTGTTGAATAGATTAGGATTTGACTTAAAACTGGTGTACTTATTATATCAATCCTATGAGTTGAAGCCGAGCAATCGATAAAAACTTATTGACGGCCGAAGAAATGTTGTTTAAATGTTGGTATATTATTATTTTAGGTCTTGGAATAGTAATAGAGTTATTTTAACCTAGAGAAATGGCCACGCATGCAAAGCCGCGGGTACATCTAGTGTAAAAATATAAGTGATACCTTATCACTTATATATTAATAACTTATCAAGTGTGACTTTGATACATTAGAGAATTGAAAGCAAGTTACTTTTCTCAATAAAAATACTCAAAATGCTACAACTTCTGATATTGAAGTTTGACAAATACTCCATATCTTCTGTTCGACCTCTGGATTTCTACCTGCTATTGAGAATGACATTTGAAGATTTTATTAGATCTTGAAAATGTCTCTTACATATGATGACTATGTATCATTTTTGAGTTTTGACTAGCAATGCTACTAATTAAATTAAGCATTCCTCTCCAAGTGTTGCCGCACTACTACAAGAACATATAAAAATCGTCCTGATCACATAATATTAGTACTAATGGTACATGTGGGTAACTCTAACCAAGATTTCTATTCACTGCTATGGCTCTTATTGGTAAATTTAAGTACATTAAAATTGTATCTATTTATAAATATTTTAAGACCATTTACATTTTATTTTATAAGATATATTTGTTGTAAAGGGATTAACCGAAAAAAGTGTAGGCAAAGCAAATTCAATCACCAAAAATGATCTTACTAGATCTCTGTCTGTGTCACTATAAGAAACGTTGCTGATTAGAACGTCAGAAAATAAAATCAGAAAATGTAAGTAGGTTAGGTGCGAACGTGTTTTACGTTGTAAAATCTAAGTTTAAATATTAATGAAATACAAAACAAAAATATAACGTTGTTATTTCTCTCAAAATAATCTCATTTTTGTACAACAAGATCAATTTAAAAAATATAAAACCCCCGACACCCTATTCTAGCAAAGAACCATCTCATGAACACATCAGCTTTCAAACAGAAAAAAATCCCACCATTATCGGTTCATTCGTTTGGAGCTACGATGCCCCAGACAGGCACACAGATACATACACATCCTAAACTCATAACACCCCTCTTTGCGTCGGGGGTTAAAAATAAGTTAGGTCTAATCAAAGCGTCTTCCATAGTTCTGAAAAACCTATATCTCATACAGGAAATAATGAATGATTACTAATAAATCATAGTAAATATGTACATAATTTATTTGGCTTTATAAGAATCCATTAGTTGTGATGAATAGTTTTGTAGCTTCCATGCCACCCGGGGCTACAATAGTTGTATCTTGTACACCAGAATATAATTGGTTGATTCTGTAGCAAGTTGGATTAGATTAATTTCAGATAACGTGTCATATATACATGTATGAGGCTTTATATGAAACTTTAGAAAAAAATGAGAATTTGTTGAAAGTTTGGTGTTAAGTGAACTACTAAAATGAGTCCAAACTTTAACTACATAAAATAAATATTTCAAATACAGTTGCTTTTTTATAAATAGCCATCAAATAACATGACTCTTATTAGCGTTTGCTGTCGCTCTGTTACTAATTGTTACAAGTAAAATCCACAATTACGTAAATCTTCTTTGATTTTTCCGTCAAGTGATTTGTTTATGTTTACTGATAGAATGATTGCTTGACACAAAGAATGGAAAAAGCTTTACATAGCTATAATATTGTCGTAGCCAAAACACAAAAATAATCTAAATATAATATATTCTCGTATCTTCTCCATGAGGGATATAAATAGCAAACCCTCAAACTAGAAATCTATCAACCGAAATCAACAACCCAAATATACTTACCTACAAAATGAGGTAATACTTTCCAAACGCTCGTCTTTACATAATAAACGAGCTGCGAACGAGAACACTGCGCTGCGTTTTTTGAGGTACTTGAGGTGGTAGAAACACGGTAAAACACTTAGGTGCTCCTCTGAAGAGGTTTGAGGCATTGAGGTTATGAATTCAATTTAAATTGAATTGTCTTGGAATTTCTCGAACGTGTTGTGATGGAGTGCAATCTTTTATTTAGAGGTTTTAATGAATATTAAATCAATAATGATCAAGAAAAATGCAAGTATTATATTATTAAATTAACTTTGGGAATATTTTATTTTATTTTATTGTAATGTACTTATTGTTATCATTGATTTTATTTATTGGTTTCATATTTAACATTTTGCCTATATTATAATAATAAAATATAATAAAATATAACTAGAATTCAGGTTTTCTAAATACAGGCTTGTGATGAAACCGACAGGTATTTAGTACTTTAAGATAAAAAAAAATGACTGCAATACAATGCAATTCGGAGACTTAAACATTGTATTAAAAACTTCATAAATTTAATATTTAAATTTATATATGAAAAAAAAAATAGAGGGTTGCATACTCACCCCCAATGGCACCTATTTTATTTTATTAAGTGTATCAAGCTTTTTGATTGTCTTTAATCTACATTAATATTATAAAGAGGAAAGATTTAATACTAGTATTTGTATTTTTGTATAATAATAATAATATATTTGGGACAATTCTACACCAATTACCTAGCCCCAAACTAGGATACCCTGTACTATGGGCACTAGATAACGGATAAACATAATATAGATACCAATATTAACATCCATGACTCGAAAACAATCTGCTCATCACACAAATGATTGCATCTTGCAGGATTCGAACTTGCGATTTCGTACTAGACCAACCGTACCGGTCGTATGTTTGTTTGCTATCAAATAAACAAAACGGAAATGAAATAATAATGACATGTTGCCATGGAAACTAAATAATAACGAGTCTGTCAAGTACGTGAGTAATAATAATAGACAACTGCACATTACTCCGTATTCAAGACAGGCTTTTGACGAACGAAGCCAAGAGAGCATTTGACTATCGCCATTTTGGCGCCAGTCACTAGCTTGGCAGTAGTGAGGGTCCACGCAACTAACGTATTTGTTTGTACTATTATTTATTCTGTGACAAATGTCAGGAGATGAAACTAGTAAATGTCAATTAGTATCATGGACCCACGGTGGGGGCGCTTTGAATCAGCACAAACGAAACTACGGCAGAGCAAATCCATATAGATAATAATGCAGTTGTCTATGGTCAAAAAACACCACAATCGTTGCTGCTAAAGATTTTGTATTACTCTTACTGACGTATTTTTTTATAAGTTACGACGGGTATAAAAATGCTAAAAGTAAGAAAAATGCTGCCGTGTGAGCGCTACCCGTGCGGAGCCGGTGCGAGTCACTAATTATTAACATCCACGGAGGTAGAAACATACTTCTTTAAATAAAAAAAGTACTTTTTAGAAAAATCAACACTAAAATCTATTAAGAAAAACTAAAAACTACTTAGCTAATTTTGATGAAATACATTTAGATAGAAAACCAGAAGCCAATTCTTGTAAATGAAGAAATAATTGGATCATATATATATATATCCATACCAATATATAAAAGTGAAACGTTGTTCGTTTGTTTGTTTATTTATATATATATATATATATATATATATATATATATATAAAAGTAAATATATAAAATATAAAAGTATAAAAGTTCATACCAATATATAAAAGTAAAACGATGTCTGTTTGTTTGTTTTTTTGAAGAGCGTTGGTGATATACCTACTTTTGTGAGACAGGGAGACGTTATTTCTCCGAAACTGTTCACCTCTGCACGGGAAGATATATTCAAGCTTCTGAACTGGAACGGATTTGGTGTTAACATCAATGGCGAATACATCACTCACCTTCGATTTTCTGATGATATAGTCATCATGGCTGAAACCCTTGAAGACCTGAGCACAATGCTCAGTGACCTCAATATTGTTTCCCAATAGGTGGGTCTTTAAATGAACGCCCATGTTCATTTCAAGACGAACATCATGTCAAATGCCCATGTCGTACCCATGCCGGTTTATGTTGGGAACGATATTATCGAAGCTGTTGATCACTATGTCTACTTGGGTCAGACTATACAACTGGGTAGATCCAACTTCGACAAAGAGGTCAACCGACGAATCCAACTCGGATGGGCAGCGTTCGGGAAATTACGCCATATTTTCTCGTCGCAGATACCGCAGAGCCTCAAGACGAAAGTTTATAATCAGTGCGTGTTGCCAGTGATGACATACGGCACTGAGACGTGGTCGCTAACTATTGGTCTCATACAAAAGCTCAGAGTTACGCAGCGTGCAATGGAGAGAGCTATGCTCGGTGTTTCACTACGTGATAGAATCAGAAATGAGGAAATCCGTAGAAGGACGAAGGTTACCGACATAGCTCTCAGAGTTTGCAAGTTGAAGTGGCAATGGGCAGGCCATATAGTTTGCAGAACCAACAACCGCTGGGGAATAAAGGTTCTCGAATGGCGACCACGAACAAGCAAGCGAAGTGTGGGGAGACCCCCCACACGATGGACCGACGACATTGTAGCCATCGCAGGATGTCGGTGGATGGAGGTGGCACAGGATCGCTCGTCATGGCGCTCTTTGGGGGAGACCTATGTTCAGCAGTGGACTTCTAAAGGCTGACATGATGATAATGATGATGATATATAAAAACATAAGTGTATTTTTTTGTATTTTATTACATTTATATATTACAATAGTTCAATTTGGGTAGGATTTGGTTAGCGTGGGGTTTTTAATTTTTTGTTAAATTTTAATTGTACCATTAATCATTTGTCTGACTTACAGTTTTGGTGAAAGTAAGCTTCATATTTCCATATTGTTCATTTTAAATATAGATTTCCGCAAAATAACGTCTGAAACTAACAGCTATCAATATTTTTTTTTATCAATTTTGATATATAAAAAACATTCATTTAAGTTTATATAAGACCATTAAAACAAAATAAAAATAAAACATAATCTGTAAAGAAATCATGAATTTATAAAACAAAATAAATAAAATAATAAATCGAGTTACACTAAAAATGGATTTAATAATAAAAAAAAACTGCTAAACCAATTCTGGTAAAAATTTTATGAGACTTTACTGAATATCTATTCTTTCGAATAAAAAAATTATCATATATATATATTGGTTCGTAAATACCGGAGATATGAGTTATCATACACACGTACAACTAAAAAGAAAGAATACGGACGATTGGAAAACCTCCTGTTGATTTAACAAGACATATGTTATAAAAGTAAAAGCAGACTACGGTCGGGTAAAAAATAGCCTAAGACACTTGCGATGAACCTAATCGATTGATTATGCACTTGTCAAAACCAGACCAAGTTTTTAGTTTGAACTCATAATCCTTCCTTTGCTTCGCCATAGTCGGGTAAATAAATAGCCTATGACATCTACCTGAAGACGTATCGATTGAGACCTCGCTTATCAATACATACTTATAAATACTGTTAACTTCATTACCCTTCCCTTGCTTCGCCGTACTCAGGTAAAAAAGCTCCTAAACTAACGTTCTAAAAAAATTAAATGCAGTTTCACAACAACACAAAACATGAACATTTAAGCATAAAATAATCAAATGCCATTGTTTTATTTTCTGCAATAAAGTACTATAAAAATATTCTTGACACCAATTTTCACATTATCCATTTATTTAGGTATGTCTATACTTTGAATACGAAGTTGTTGTTAAAAATATGTATTTATTTTTTCAGTAATCATATTATTTAGTTTTTTTAGCCTAAGGTGACGACGGTGTCCACTCCAGGCCGAAAATCTTCCTAACCCGTTTCTACTCTTCGCGATCTTTCATAATGGATGATCATGTAGTAAAATTTATTATGAAGACGAAGATTTGAACGTTTCGACATACACAATCACATAAATATATGTAAGTCCATATATTATAATTATACACAAAACTCCAGCTTCATTGCATACAATGCTGCAAGAAGCATTATTTTGACCGAGGTGTAGCTGCTAGTAATAAATCCAGTTCAATGAATAACAAATAATCTGGTGAGGCTCTTATCACATGTACTCCGCCTGGCGGTTGCATTACGTAACACGTAGTTATGACTCTCCTTGATAAATAATAAAGTGTCTAGGTTGAAAGTACAGTCAGATTAAATTGTTGGCAGCAGTGGTGTCTGGTGGCCGATCCGTAATTATTGAAGACAAATTATGGCTACCTTGAATTTGTACTATAATTTAGGTATTTTTTAGGGCTTTCACCCTCCATTATATATATTTTTTACTGTAATACGAGGCAAACAGCCTCACGCAACACTTGTCGTTGACTCTTTTCACCCTATAAAGAAGATTATTATGTTGGAGTCAAGTCCTAAAACCTACACGAGTTTTACAATAAAAGTTAGCCCCGTTCCCAAACTTTATCAAAGTAAATAGTGAAAACCTACTCTTGTAATTCGGCAGTACTCCATTGGAATTCCAATTAACACTTGGACTTAAATCTATTGTTTCAATCAATTACGGTCTGAAATAGAAATTTCGCCAATTAGATTATAAGAGCACGTTCTGAAAACACGAGCCGTGCCAAAGAAAGACGTAGTATTATAAGGGGGTCTTTAGATGAGACTAAACGCAATTCGGTATGTAAAGTTTAATTTTGGTATGTTAAAATCACCGCATTATTAAATTTTTGAACGTTTGCGGTTAACAACTAATTACAAAACTATATGAATACTTTCAAATAAGATATTAAATAATTTAGAAATCTGAGCGGTGGTGGTCGAGCGCTAGTTAGTGCGCTTTGAAGTCCATCGAAACTGGTTTCAGTTCTTGGCCTTGGTAAGGACCAATGACGTTTAATAAAGGCAATAACGGGAGTTACTTACGTATTAGCGAGCGTTTCGCACTCGCCTTGAGAAGGACCATCGGATGTGGTCGAACCTATAGTTGGAATAATCCATACCAATATACAAAAGTTAAACGTTGTCTGTTTGTTGTTTTTTGGGGAGCTTTCACGCGATAATGGCTGGACGGATTAGAATGAAATTTAGAATGGAGATAGCTTATACCCTGGAATAAAACACAGGATACTTTCTATCCCGGAAAATTGTAAGTTTCCACGGGTAACCTGGGAAATGTTGATTACTCACTGTAAGGAACGGTTGCCATCACATAATGGTCTGTGGTTGCCATGAAAATGAAATAACAAGTCTGTCAAAATATATCAAGAGTGGTGAAAATTGGATCTTTTTCGCGATAAACTGTGTAGTCCGCGCGGAAGAAGTCACGGGCGGGAAAACTAGTTAAACTAATACGTGAGTAACTCCCGTATTTGCCTTTTAATATGTATAAAAACCAGTTCGTTTTCGTAATGACGTTTAATAAGTAACTAGTTATGCCCGTGGCTTTGCCCCTGTGATTGTTTGTTTGTTTGTTTGTCGTATGAGGTAGTGCTGGCCTCTGATGTCAGAGTTTGTCAAGCCGCCTGAGGGCCTCTGACATGGCTTAACGACTGCTATTAATCAATAACAGCCGGGACCGACAGCTTAACGTGCCCTCCGAAGCACGGAGCGATGGAAAACCGCACATAACTTAGAAAAGTCATTGATGCGGGGCCTAGGTTTTGAACCCGGTATCGTTGGATTCTAATTTGCACTATAGAACCGTTAGGCCACCATCGCTCTGTGATAATTTGTTTGGATTAAGGGCAACATAACATTATGTGTTATTCCAGAACCAAAGTAGGCTTAGTGTAGGTACAATTATTATACCACCTTTCTGCTTGTGGGCGGCTTGATAAACTCTGACACCAGAGGCCAGCACTATCTCATACGACAAGCAAGCAAGCATTTATTTATTTTGTTTTTATCATTTCCTCGGCTTCTACTTCTACTTACCAGATTTCAAGTGAACATTTAAGCTATCCAACAGTGATGTGCGAACATATAGACAGAAAGACATTCATTTAAAATATTCTTGTTCAGTTGCTTATTTTAAGTCCCATATTTTTAAAAGCTTCGTTTTATTGACTTTTTGTAACTTAGGCACTGCCTTGTTCTAAGCACAGATGAGCAGATTTGCAATTGCTTCGTACTTCAGATGGCACGTTAGGCCATCGCGTTGGTACTGGTTTATGTTGGTAGCAGTCGTTAGTCATATTTTAGGCCATTGGGCAGCCTGACAGAGGTCATTTGATATTCACCTAGAAACTTAAATTGCTATATAGGATATTTACCTCTCGATTATGAATTCACTTATTTTACGGTTATGAGGCGACACGAGCAGTTCACTTGCCTATTGGTAAGCAAGCGCCTATTAATTATATATCCCAGAACATTGATTGCAGTCTTGTGCTGTTCTTGCGCTGCAACTTTATCGGCTTTAGTGCCTTTCAGACCAAAACACAGATATGTTTTCTCGTTACTGCTTGACGGCCAGGCGCTGACACTTCCCCAGGCGGACTCATGCAGAAGTTTATTTTTCCTCTTGCAAAAGCTACAGTTTAGAAGACGTATTCAAAATGATCGAGACTACTACAACATCGTTGCAACTAATAATCCTCGACATCATAGCTTAAAAGCCCCTTTATTACGAAGAGAAATATTAATTCTGCACTCTAGCGCGAGGCACGACGAAGCGAGGCGGTGAAGAGTTCAATTGTCAGCTCCCGCGTCTATATTGCTCTCGGCTCAGGTAATTAATGGAAGGTAGATTGTTTGACTTACGGGTTGTTTTAAAGTTTAAACTGAAGAATATTTGTATGTGTGATATGTTGATTGGTTTTTCTGTATGTGTGATATGTTGATTTAAATATAATAAGTTTTTAGAAGACAGGACAGACTCAAAGAAAATAATACACTTTTAATTTCTTATCCACTCCTCAGGTAAGGCAAAATCATCTCGCGGTGATTCAATGTCGGGGAGATTAGAAAACCTGAAATCATTTTACGCCTTGGACAACACAGGACCAACTCCTGGCGCAGAGCAAAGGGAAGGCCCGAAGGAAAGGGAAAACAATTTTAAAATTACTGAACTTAGGATTTGGCAAATCCAATACATTGCTGCCAAAGTTTAAATAAAATGCTTAAATATTTAGCTTCCACAACACATCCAAAACTTCGGCATTCACAAACCAGGCAAAAAGGCATCCGAGCCTTCAAGCTACCATCCTATCAGTCTCCTCAGCTCTCTGGGGAAGATCTACGAGCGAATCCTTCTGAATCGAATCCGATCCATCGCGAAAATCAAAAAGCTCATACCGGATGAGCAGTTCGGCTTTAGAGCGAGACACTCTTGCCCTTAGCAAGTGCACCGCATCACGGAACACATCCTTAAGGGTTTCAATAGGAAACCAAAACCCCAAACCACGATGGCCGTTTTTTCCTGATATACAAGCTGTATCAGCTCGGGTTGCCAGATCGTCTTGTGCTCATAGTACAAGACTACCTCACCAGCCGGAGCTTCCGCTATCGTGTCAAGGGCAACCGATCATCCCCCCACCCCATCAGAGCCGGAGTCCCTCAGGGCTCCGTGCTGTCTCCACTTCTGTTCACGCTTTACACAAGCGATTTCCCCCGCATCCCCAAAGTAGAGATCGCTCTATTTGCGGACGACACCGCAATTTATACCACCGGATGGAATCCAACTATTCTACAAAAAGTCATCCAACGAACGCTCCGAGCGCTCGATGGATGGTTCCATAAGTGGCGAATAACGATTAATCCCGAGAAGAGCGTAGCGATGCGTTTCACTCACGGGGTTAAACGCTATTTCCCAATTAAACAAGTCAGGATCAATGACCGACCCATACCGTGGGAAAAGTCAGTTAAATACTTAGGAGTCACCCTTGACTATCGACTCAACTTCAACGATCACATCCACGCCGTCCACAAAAGGGCGGCATTCTACCTATACCGCCTCGCGTTACTCCTAGGCAGGGGCAGTAAAATGTCTCTTAGAAATAAGTTGACACTCTACAAAACCTGCGTCCGACCGACAATGACATACTCGTCCGTAGCATTTGCTCAGGCCTCCCGCATTTCCCTAGAGAAACTTCAGATTTTACAAAATAAATTCGTTCGCGGTGCATTAGATGCCCCCTGGTATCAGAGGAACATCGACCTGCACAGTGATCTCGAGCTTCCCTCGATAGTTCAATATATGAAAAATGCCTCTCGCTGCTACTTTGACGCGGCACTCCATCACCCCAACCCTCTAGTAGTTCAGGCCTCTGACTACACGACAGACGCGACAACAGACGCACGGCCCCTTCGTAGACGCCCTAGAGACATCTTGAGTGATCCGGACGATGAAATCGCTGCCGCAGTGCAGGCAGCGATTGATTCGCCCACTCCGTCATCTTCACCATCTTTCAACACAATTAGACACAGACACTGACCTCGCCGAATGCGAGGTCGAAGGTCCCGTAATTAATGTCGACTTTATTCGCCTTTGAGTTTCTTGCCGATTCTTCTCGAAGGTGTATTCCGAATCGGTGGTCAGTTATGCAATTCATTTAAAGGGCTCCAGCCATTTCATGAGGGCCCCTTCGATCTCTACTGTTAGGTAGTGATCGAGGGGTGTTTAGTTCGATACTCCCCAAGTAATCAATGGCAACTGTCCAAGCCGAGGTTCGTACCCCTGGGTGCCCTTGAGCAAGTGGCCAAAAACTTAACTTTGGCGTGCGCCTTCTGCGTCACGCACTGCGGCGGAGCGCTTTTGCGCCCGCCCCACCGTCCGGTGACGCTGTAGAGGTCAGTTATAGACCAACAGCACATATCCTTTCTAAAAAAAATAAAAAAAATGCTTCAGTAACAACACACTAAAGATTTCTTGTTTGATATGTTATTTTTTTCTAAAAAAATGACTGTGAAATAATATGAAGCAATCAAGCTTTAGATTCTTGATTTTGAAAATAAAAATGGCCGTCAAAGGTGTAAATGAAATGTATGACGCTGGCATCATGCATTTAATTTCTCCATTCACGGGATCAACTAGAACCTGGCGAGCTACTCCTCAGGCCTCCGACTGTATCTTTTTTATTTTTAATGGTCAATGGTAGTAATAGTGGTATTCTATTTGCCTCCTTTTAGTTTTGTTCGCAGTCGGGTTTTTGTTATATAAAAGCTTTTATTTAACACTAGCTTTCCCGCCCGCGACTTCGTCCGCGCTGACTACTGTTTATCGCGAAAAAAACATCCTGTTCTTCTAGGATATTAAAAACCAATGCAAAAGTAGGTATAGCATCAATGCTCTTGATATTTTTTGACAGACTTATTATTTCGTTTCCATGGCAACCATTCCTTACAGGGAGTAATCTTTCAACAAATCACAACCGCGACTGTAGTATAAGCTCACCCTTTGTGCCACCCCGCAACTTCGAAACTGTCTTCTATGAAATTTCGCCAAAATTGGCGTCAGGGCCCCTTTGTAAGCGAATTAATACGCCACGGTTGGCTGCTCGCATTTTACTCTCAAACTATTACTGGAGCACAAAAGTGAACCATTAGCTCTTCAACTATTATTGTCGTAGTTTGAATGTAATAAGGTCTTGGAAGTTTGCGGTTTGAGAGACATTGTTTCTGTAAGAAAAATAAACGAAGCGTTGCCTATTTTACTATAATATTAACTTGTTAAAATTGTGCTAACTGCTTACAGAAACTTGTTTTGTCAACATTTGTTAAAAGATGACGTCATGCCATAATTTACACGTTAGGCGGCTTGGTGTCGCAGTAGCTATGAAGTTGCTCCTGCCCAGTTCCTGTATCCCTTTGCTGAATCTCTCAGCAACCACGGGATGATGAAAGGGTGGTCTAAAATATTATTATTTTGGCCCGCACCACATGGCCTACACCTCCTTTGCAACATCCGTTATTTAGCCGATTACGGCGAAGCAAAGGAATTATGCGTTCAAACTAAGAACATGGCCCGATTTTGATAAGATGGGTATCAATTTATCTTCATTTATACAGTGTTACTTTTTTATCCGACTACGGCGAAGCAAAGGAAGGGTTATGTGTTAAAACTAAAACCTTGGTTAGATTTTGACATGAGAGGTATCAATCGATTCGTTTCATGGCTAAAGTGTTATCGGCTATATTTATCCGACTTCGGTCGGGTTTTAGTTTTTGAAGTTATATCTTGTTTTAATTATCTTCATTGAGCAGACTTTTTGTTACTTACCTACTGATTAGACATCTTGTTAACCCCTGCATTGTCCACACGTAACATCCACGCGCGTGAAACGCGTACACTATCACTTCCAATATCAAAAAAATGTGCATTAACTCTATGGGTAATCTATTTCCACCAAACATCGGGTAAGTAGCCGCACTGTCGCTATCACACATCTTTTCCTTATTCCCCATGAAAGCTTTCAAGAGCAACAATTAATTAGGCTTTCTTCATTGTGTGTGGAAGGTGATGATATCTCGGTAACCACGTCGACGACTTCTGATGAAATACTATAGAAATTGTTGTATTATCTTGTACGGATAAAAAAGGTAGGCTTGGTGGTGCTATTACGTATCAGAAAAGGAAATACAAGATATAGCGCATTACTGAGTAGGATTCTGTGGACTGAAGTCTTCGAACGACTCCGTCCCATTGTATCATTAGCTCAACAAGAGTAATATTTTATGATAAATTAACTATCTGACTTAATATCTATCTATCTTAGACAATACAGTATTAAAAAACAAAAACTCTGAACAATAGTAAAAAAATATGATCCAGGCGACTTTAATTAGGCTACAAAACAAGTATTTTAAATCTTGTCTTCTATCTGTCAACCAGGGCGTTTGTTTGCGCATCATATGTAAAAACTACGAGACCGACTGAAATGTGGTTTTCTCTGTTTGATAGCTTAGGATTTAACTTACAATCTAATGAAATTATACACTCGATTCGATGAGTAGAAGCCAATCAATCGATAAAAATATTTGACATATTTTGATTATTAGATTTGTGACAGCTGAACGAATTTTAATGAAATTTTGTATATTGTGCTTAATAGAAACTTTTGATTCACACATAGTTTATTTTTAACCCGGACAAATGTCCACGCCGGAAAAGCTGCGAACACAACTAGTTCATTGATAATTTATAAAAGTAGTTCCACTACAAACTTCTTGGAATAATACAACTAACCCGTGGTACTGCCGTTGGTCCTACTGGTAGTAGTGCGTCATAATCTACCTCAGATTAGAAATGCAAACATCAGCTATTGGACAATGCAAAGCGGAAATTTAATAACATCTTGAGTAGCTTCAAACTCATTTTTAAATATGAAACTCATGATGAATATTATATACCTGTATGGTGAAAGTATAGACAAACTTCTGCATAATAAAACATTGTCTTAGAAAAAGAATTCCAAATATTATTTTCATACAAATTCCTATGCATAAACTATTTCATAACTTTTCCTATAAGGAAAATCCCATAGTTCCGCCGTAAAGCCGTGCTATAAAGATATACAGTATACACGCTGGCGATACGAATCAGTAGATCTTGTGGAACGAGTCAATTGAGCCGGGTTCGATTCCTGTTTGGTCCTATCTCTGTTTGGATCTTTTTACTCAACTTGCACGCTTTATGTAGTGTGCTGATTGGTGTTTGCCTACAAGTTTCTGATATGCGAAATAAAATAGAAAAAAGGGCATAAACATTACGTACATATATGTAGATTTATTTTCAAACGGTCATAAAATTAAAGGATTTTTTAGATTTAGTTTTTCAATGCCCAATGAATGAAAACATGAAAACAAAATGGTTCTTAGATAATGCTTTGGACCGTCATACAATTAAATTAGACTGTATTTAATTCCTTAAAATTCCCAACCAAATCGAACAGTTCATGATTTTCTTCTCTTCTTCGCTGTATGCAGCTTACACGTGCAATATTTCATTTGCTATATGCATAGATTTAGTTAACTGGAGGAAGATGCAGCATGATGGACTAGATACAACATTAGGCATACACACCCTCACACCCACACAGCTACAATCCCCTATTCGTGCTTCATGTGCAACAACAACAAAGATAGACATAGGTACGAAGACTGTAGTGCGAATGAGATAAGGATAATTATGTCCCTAATAACCGTGCTACTCAAACGCTACTCCGTTTGTGACTAAGACCAATTACTTGCGTTGCGCCTAATTTATGCAGTCCACGCCCGAGGGGCTGGTACCTAATCTTCCCACTTCTAATTACTTCTATGACTATATGTATTATTTTTAAATTTGTGTTTGTCCACTGTTTTACCTGATGTTAAATAAGGTAAGGCATTGGCCTCTTGCCAATGGTTAAACGTGACTGACTCTCAAAGATTCTCTCGGTCCATTAAAATCCATTGTAATGATCCATAGATTGATCTTTTAACACGACTACCCAAAAAGAGGAGTCTAATGTTTTAAGAATTCATGTACGTTTGTATGTATGTATGCATATGGGTTTCTTTATTCCACCATAACTTTTAAATACCTGAACAGATTTTGATGTGTTGAGGTATCGTTAGAATCCTTACATCATCCCGAGTAACATAGGCTATATTTTTTTTTATTTCATTATGGTGGTAGTATAGCTCCATTATCATTGTAAAGATCCATAGATTGATCTTTTTACACGACTGCCCAAAAAGAGGAGCGTCATGTTTTAAGGGTTCATGTATGTTTGTATGTATGTATGTATGCATGTGAGTTTATTTATTCCACCATAACTTTTAAATGCCTAAACATATTTTAATGTATTGAGGTATCGTTAGAATCCTTACATAATCCCGAGTAACATAGGCTATATATTATTTATTTCATTATGGCGGTAGTATAGCTCCATTATCATTGTAAAGATCCATAGATTGATCTTTTTACACGACTGCCCAAAAAGAGGAGCGTAATGTTTTAAGGATTAATGTATGTTTGTATGTATGTATGCATGAGAGTTTCTTTATTCCACCATAACTTTTAAATGACTGAACAGATTTTGATGTATTGAGGTATCGATAGAATCCTTACATCATCACGAGTAACATAGGGTATATAATTTTTTATTTCATTATGGTTGTAGGTAGTATGGCTCCAAATGAAAAAAAACTTAGAATTTTACAATATAGGTATCAAATAGAAGAGCTTTATGAGCACATTCCTAAATTATATAATTTATAGCAAACTCAAAATTTGTTACTAAAAAGTATAAAATAAAAATAAATAGATACAAAAAACACGACTGCTAATTTTATTTCTCTCTTGTTTTTGACTGTTTAGTTAGTTTTTGGCAGGGCAGTCGTGTCATTTAATATATTTAATTATATGTTTTTCATGACCTTCATGTCCATTTATTCCTTTATCTATGAACTTTTCCATAGTGGATTTTTTAGAAATCACTGATGGATGCAACCTTGAATATAAATCCAGCACAAATGGACCATGGGTAGTGCCTACAAGAGACTTTTAGGAGTCTGGGTATACAGCCATCGACTCCAAACTTGCCGTTGTCCATCACCCCGGCAATAAGTCTCTCTAATCCACATCCAGATTTATCGCGTCGCCCTCCACGCTTGAATAGAAGGGGAGGAACTCATGTATGTCTTTTTTATTATTTTTCCTTTATTCTTTGTCGCGTTTGAATTTGATGTATGATTTGGGGCGATTCTTAGGGTTCCGAGATATTGGATTTTATTTGTTCTAGCGATTTGATTAGATGTGCTGAATGGATTATTGGCAATTGTTTCAATAGGAAGACACCGTTTTGGGGAGCCCTTGTTGAAAATTGGAGAGCTGTCGGTGTTTTGACAACAAAGTGAGATCTTTTTATAACTGTGGCCAGATCTTACAACAGAGGTTGAGGAGGTTAATAACATCCTATACTAATATCATAACAAGACTATACAAGATTTTTTTTACTACTATTCCCTTTTGTAACGGGAACTAAAAAATATAACAAAATATGTTCTGCACCGTGAAACGACAAACATACAATCAGACAACGTTTAGATTTGTTTCATTTTTCGATTGACTTAAATATTGGATACAATATTTAGAATTGCTTGTTTTAAATTCATCAAAAAAATAAAAATAAAATTTATATCTACGATTCATACAATCAAATATTAAAACCATCAACAATATTTCCCCCATAAAAATCCAAAAAACTCATACTTGAGGCCACAATCCCCATTTGATGCGGGGTAAATTTATTGCGTAGGTGGGCATCCCTATTCGGACAATCTAACGGGGAATCTATCTGACAGTGGCGCCCACTTCTGCCATAAGACTGTTAAATGAACCGAAAAATTAGGAGGTTGGCGCGGAGTCGCTGACCGACTCAATAGACATGTTTTTAGGGAAGTAAAAGTATCTATATTCAAGCTTTTTTTCTTTCATGTTGAAGATTTTCTTTCCCCATTTGTGTACTGTTTGATGATGTATCAAATCTTAAGATACTTCTAACTGACCACTGTTTAATTTTCTATATAAATAACATTGAAATGCTGTTCTTTGGTTAGCTTGATAACGGCTGGACCAATCTGATATTTTTTTTATTTTTTTTTGTTATAGTCTGTTATTATGAAAGGAAAAAAAAACTAATTCCTCTTATCCCACGGAGTTGAATTTTTATATGTTGGTTCAGTTCCGATGAGAATGCATTTTTATGGTAAGTATGACCTTATATTATAAATTCAGGATTAACAGAAGGAGCTTTTCGACGGTTAACAGCACAGACACGAAATTTTGTGTCCAGATTTTATAATGATAGCCAGTTTTAATTTTTACCATGACTTGGTATCCAGATAAAAAAACTCTTCAACGATCAACAGCACAGCACAGACACGATATTTTGCACACGCATTTCATTATAATAGTCAGTTTTAAGTTTTACCATGATAAGGTTGCTGCACTTGCTACACTCAGGCTTGTACTTTTATTTATTCTGTGACTCAGGGTTGGGTCCTGACTAGGGAACTCCTCAACGGTTGACAGCACAGACAAGAAATGTTGTATAAGCATTTAATTTTGATAGCCCGTTCTAAGTTTCACCATTACATGGCTACTGTAAATAAGTATTTCTTAAACGTTTTTCTAGCATATTTCTCTAGCATTTTTGTATGAACTCAAACTTGACTTGAATGCTTCGTTAGAAATATTTGTTTTAATAAAAAACGCCTGATACTCGTGTTTTCACAGGTAAACAAAAATGTTTTGAACGATGGATATTCGTACCAGTCCATATATAAACAAACCCGGCCAAGTGCGTATGGGACATGCATAAACTTGAATGCGCGTCATTTAAATGTAATTTGCCAAGCACTACAGGAATTAGTAACCTACCACTGCTAACCTTCTTTTAAAATTCACCCAACATAGAAAAAAAACGCATTAATTAAAAGCTTTTATTTAACTTGCAATGTTTGTTTATATATATGAATGTATGTTTTTTAGGTCAAATCTTGCAAGCTGAATTAGAACCACTTCCGCTTATCTTACGGAGCTGAATTTTTACATTTTTGTTCAGTTCCGATGACAATGTGTTTTTATGGCAAGCATGACCTGTATCAACATCCAGGATTAGCTCCAGACAAAAGAACTCTTCAACGGTTAACAGCACAGACACGAAATTTTGTATCACCTGCGCATAAAACTACACAAATGCGCAGAACTCCTACTGGGATACCGGTTAATACCGCTTTTTATTCTCAAGTGGATAGGTACGCATTTTATTATGATATCCGGTTTTAATGTATACCATGACATGGTTGCTGCACTCAGGGTTGCGTCCTGACTAGAGAACTCCTCAATGGTTAACAGTACAGGCATGAAATGTTGTATACGCATTCAATTGTGATAGCCCGTTCTAAGTTTCACCATGACATGCAACTGCATAAAAACTTTTTAAAAAAAGATCAAGATGTCTAGGAAGTATAATAATATTATGTTCACATCAGTGGGACAATAAGCAAATAGGGAAAAAATAACTTTTATATCCATTGTCCCGATCAAGCGTTAAAAAAAGTATTTCTATCAACAACAGTTTCGCAACCCTCCCCTTTTCGAAATTAGCAGGTAAAATTATAAATTTACTTCTCTACACATTTAAGATTCACTAGCTTTTGGTGTCTTCTCGTTATTAAAAAATAATGTAGACTTTTATAATTTTATTGGACCAAGTACACGCAGCACCTATTCTGGCGTCGATCGATAGGCGCACTAGAGATCGCAACAGAGTGCGGCAGAACAAGCAGCTGCGGATCCCCTTGCAGAATCACTAGACTATAATAATTAACGGCGCGAGATCGCTTTCGTGCAAAATTCGCCATAACGTCGGCAAGGCGGTTGTTTTGAGAACGATATCGAGCGGTTTGAGAATAAGTGGTTTCGGGGAAGTTTGCGCTGTAACTTTGATTGGTGAATTTTGGCGTGATTGGGGAAATACCTAGGACCCAGGTTATTTTATTTCAGGATTCAGTATTGACATTTATCTTGGTTACTTAAATTAGGCTATTTCAAGCAGTGGACGAACACAGGTTTATGGTGACCTGGATTAGTAAAATACAATGATCATCATGATTTTGTTTTATAGTAATTGTGATCCATAAATATGTATTTAAATCTGTTGTCATTTTGTGTTTTTTTTTTAATATTTTCGTTAATTAAGCACTGCACCCGCTACAGCAAACTTCTGTAGGTATGCAAGTTATAAAAAAATTGTAAAAGGAAGGGATACATTATTAATTGGTTGCAATAGAGGTTACCCACACTTAATCTAATAGATATAACTATGAAAACCGAAATCTATAGCTATATAATAGGACACACCTACATACCTACATACCTACATACCTACTTACTGACTGACTAACTGACCGAGAGACGCACAGCCTTAACCAGTGGACCTATGAATGGGATTTGAAATTTTGAGGAAATATTTTTTGAGTATCCTAGATATGCTGCACTAACGAAGGATTTTATGAAAAAAAAAAACATCTTTAAAGGGATAAACCGAAGCAAAGCAGTAGCAAAAATTACACGCGTGCGAAGCTCCGGGGCACAGCTAGTAGATTAGATAACTAAATATATATTGAAATTGTAGAAGATTATTCGTTTACAAGGTAGGAAAACTAAAACAAAATGGAAAATAGACAAATAATTTTAATCACTCTATAATGTGGTTTTCCTTTAGTTATTTTTGCGCCTATGTGCCTTCATTTGTTGTCAGAATTTCAGAATCAATTGAGATAAAAATAATAATTTAAAGGTTAGACTAGGTCTTTATTATAATTCTCCTATAAATTACATTATTTTCTATCTGCTGCTTTTATCGTTCAATCTTAATAACAACAGAATAATAGTAGATAAGAATGGAATTGGAAAAGACTAGAGGAGGAGACTCAGAGAGATGTATCACTCTCACTGGAGAGTGATACAACTAATATGTTCTTATTAAAAAAACAAAAATACTTCAGGTTAATTTAGATGAAATTAGAAGCTCAAGTCTGAGGTCACCCGCCTAGCTCGCCTAGCCTCTGACCTAGCGACCTCAGGGTAGATCGGGATACCGTTACTCGTACATCTTCGTAGCTTTACGTAATGAGAACAGGATTTGGTTCTAGATGTATTTAGACTTAAGTAAGAAGGTATTCTGGAAGCAAAACACAGTGACTCTTGGTGTTGATTTGGAACTCAGAGGCTAAATATTTTCTCTGAGGTTTGGACTCTACAAACTGTCTACATTTACCGACATAGTTTTTTTTTGTCAAGGTACTTTTGAAAGAAAATTAGACTTTCTTCCACAATTACATCTATTAATTCCATCAACAACCGAGGCACACCTTTGAATTACAGCACAACACCATTAATACTTGCAATTTCCGTTTTTTTAAACGGGTTTATTTAGCTTTCTCTGTTTGTTGCTTGGGTTCAATTTAGTAATTTAAATTTTACCCCTTCCTGTTCACCGATTGATCTGAAATTTGGTACATACCTTTAGTTCCGATGACAGTACAATTATGTATATTCAGTATCATTGACTCCTGATGAACAGGTTTCTAAAATAACCTGTTTTTTATTTTACGTCATGTCGCAAAGACTTTATTAATTAAATCTATATTTTTTTGGCTCAATCTACTCATAAATTATTATTATTGTATACTATTCTGGGGAGGAGCTACTAAGACAAAGTTCTTGTAACTGAAAGAGCACAGAGGTCTATAATAAAAGATAAGTATTTTAAGCCTTACCAATACTCTACAGATATGCTCCACCGAGATTCAGGTAAACTTTCAGTCAGAAAACTCTATATCCTAAATGTTGTTTTGAAGTTACATAAATCTCTTGAGTTTAATCCCGAAAAACTCAATAAGTGAAGAAGATAGAAGATATAGCTTCTAGAATTACTGCTTGATCTCAGTTTGCATCGGGACAGTATGCCTTGCAATCTACCTACCTCTACAATTCTATAATTTTTTTTTAAATATCTACCCTATGAATAATTACAGTATAAAAAAAACAAAAAAAAAACTTAAGGAATGGCTATTGTCAATAAGCTACGAAGAAATTGAATACTTCTGGAAATTGTTTCGTAACATACACAAACTACACGCATTTATCTATTCACACATGCTGCTCCTGATATACCCATACTCATATGGGATCTGGCGATCAGAAGCACCCACACATGGATGATGGACAAACACTCATACCTGGATGCTCCTGAAATACTCATGCTTTTTATGAAATCTATGATATATGTATGAGATCAGGAGCACCCATTCACTACACACATACTTTGTACACACAAACAATGTTGCACACATATTTGTAAATCCCTAACTGTAACTTATCATAGACATACGATTAAATAATTAGACTTAATCTCACATTAATTTAACTTACATTATCTTATTTTAGTAAACTCAATTTCTTTAATTTGTTAACTTTTAAAATAAATTAAATCCTTTTTTTTGTACTTAATCAAAAAAAAAAGTTAACACTGGTATCCCCATACTTAAAAAAGTGTGCCAAACCTTGAAATGTATCATAGATTAGGTTTACCGAAATAAATATATTATGTCACAAAATTCCTCGTCATTGAAAAATTGATAACCTGTCCAATTTGAAGACTCACATAAATACCGTTTGTCTGAAGATTCATAGATTTGTTTTTGGTTTCAAAAGGATACGAAAAGTGGTCTCGAAAGAAGTAGCACTCCAAGCTCATCACAGTTATGTAGCTTCCGTTCTTTAGAGCACAGAAAAAGTGCATTCGTGCTATTTGTGGTTCCCATTACTTCAAACCCTGTAGACCCCTTTTTAAAAGCCTTAAGTTATTAACTCTCTCGTCAATGTACATAAATCGGTTAGTTCTTTTTGTTAAGCAGCATCCTAAGCTTTTTAATGGGCACCAAAAGATTCGCCACCGTCAACTTTGTACTCAAATAAATAACAGTATGCAGATATCGAAGTGTAAATAGTCTTAAAAATACACATTTTATGGCAGGAAAGGTTTTCAATAGTCTTCCTGAAGAATTTAAGAATTTGTCATTTTACAAATTTAAATATAGGGTACATAAATGGTTAGTCAAGAAGTGCTATTACTCTGTGCATGAATCTTTCAATTGTATTGTAAATGTATAATTATAATTTAAATCTTTGACATTATTTATTTAGTACCTACTTTTGTATACTGCTAATTTTGGTACCTTCTATTATTTAAATTAGAAATTTTAATTTACTTTTAATTGCAATTTTCTTATTCCTGACTGAATTTAAACTTTTTGAATTAATGATATAATATGCTTTTTATGCTTTACAATTGAATTTTATATCAGGAATAAATATTTTTATTAAAATTTGTATGCTGATATAGCAAAAACATGGTTGATCCTACTAATAACGAAGACCTTTATAATTGTTGTAACCGTGTTTTAAGCAAATAAATTATTTGAATTTTAGAAATTGAATTTTATCTTCTGTACAATAAAACCTTGTAACTTATTTATTTCTTTTAACGTATTTTATCTCTTATCCAACGCAAATACAACTTTGATTTCGTATCTGCCAACGTAGTGTGTGTTCGACAGCACAAAAGCGCAGCAAACCCCAAATCTTCGTCACAGAGTATGGAGTTCGTATAAAAGGCTAAATTACTAAGACTTTATTAACAAAATATTACCAACAGACTACAACTAACTAAAATAGTTAAACTGGTTTGATATGGACAAACTAACGGATGGACATTAAGAAACTTTATGGGTTTGACTACGGAACTCTAAAAAATACTTGAAGCAATTCCACGAATTTCCTCTCGAATATCACCCAAAAATCAAACAATACCTAATCGCATTCACCTCACACCTGACTAAAGAATTTCAATCTACCCTCCCCTCTTCAAATCAATTACAAATGAAAAAGTCGCGCGTCACCTCGCGCGGTGCATGAGAATCGACCAGGAGATCATTAAATCACGTCTACCCGCAAAACCTATTTAAAAAAGCGATTTTTATCCCGCCCCATTCATGGCTGTAAAAATTCGCATTACTTTGCTAGTAGGGTGCGAAGGAGTAAGCTGTTTAGGGGATATATAGCTCTAGAAATTAGAGACACCAAATCCTGGCGCTGATTATCAACTTTCTTAGATTGAAAAGTCCAATTATGATGACAATGAACCTATCAAAAATGTACGAGCTATGAAAAACCCAAAACCCGAAGCGCTTACTTCACCATTGGAAATCCATAAAAATATAGTCATGAATTAATTGTTAACGCGAAAGTGAATATAATAATATAAGAGTGGCTCTATCCTTTCAACCGCTAGGATAGTGATGATCCAACTTACCTTCCTTGTTTTTTTTTGTGTATTATAACGGATTTTGATGAAACTTGTTATCTTTTACCATGTTTTTATTAAGTCACTTTCTTATGTGTCTGTCTGTATGTCTGTCAGATAGACAACTGTGCATCAACTTATTTAAATACGGTTTAAATAGGACACACGCTAGGACTCGTTGATCGAACGAGCTCACATGGATACGACCACTAGGAAGTGGGTAAATCAATTCTTATGTTTTTTAAATAGACATCTGTCCCTAACGACAATTTTATAGGGTTTGCAGGTTTTATTAATAGGTATTTAGTATTTTCTATGCTTTACTTCAAAAACACTTTCAGTCGCAATTTCGATCGATTGGAAACCATGGTCACCATAATATTTCTATGTAAGGTGCTTACTCTGCGCGCCTGTTCCTTTTAATTTATTTCCAAAAGAATGTTAATTCTGCCCTTATTTGCGGAGGTGCGGAACCTTACTCTCTGCATGTAAAATGGTAATGCCACCAAGAATTTATTAGGTTTTTAAGCTAATATGCAGATACTAACATACATACTCATTCTCAAATAAAAATTCGAAGTACTAACATTGGCCCAGAAAAAAAGAGTATTTATAATGGTCTGTTCGTATGTGGTACTTAATAATAATATTAACGTACAACTATTATAATATTAACAAACTAAAAAGAAGCAAACCAGCTTTAGATTAGATGAAAAATAAGATGCAGTAGGAGACATCATGCATTTCATTTCTGATTTGACGGGATCACCTAGAAACTTGCGAGCATGAGGAGAGTAGCTCACCATGTCCTAGGTGATCCTGTCAATCGTCGTTTTCTTGACACTCTACATATCCTATATGTCACTCTCGTGATTATAATATAATATAATAATATATATTCGGGACAATTCCACACCAATTACCTAGCCCCAAACTAGGATACCCTGTACTATGGGTACTAGATAACGGATAAACATACATATATACGAATATTATAACATCCATGACTCGGAAACAAACATTTCTGCTCATCACACAAATGATTGCACCTTGCAGGATTCGAACCCGCAACCGTTTGATTACGTACCTAGGATCACTAGCCACGAGACCAACCAGTCGTCCATTCCAGATTATGTCGAATCCAATGATTACCTCATTTATTAAAATCCACCGAGCCGTTTAGGCTGTAGGACGCGCACAAACATACTCGTACATACTCCGCAGATGGGTAATAATAATGTATTAAACATTAAAAGTGTTTCTTCATATATTATCATATCCATTCCGCGTTAATTGCCCCGTGTTTTTACCAGGACTGCGCAACGCAAAGATCCGGTAATGTGTTTATTAGCCTATGTATGTATGTCTGTTCCTTTGTGGCACTATAAAGTCCAAACGCGTGGACCCATTTTAATTATTCATACTTCAATCGTTTTGTATTAATCTTGCGAGTGCTACTAAAGACATGCTATGCTACTAAAGACATGACATGTCAAAATTCAATATGGTGATAATCAGTCACCATATTGTGAAAAAGAAAAATATGAATCTCGACGAACTATGTCAAGTGGGGTGTCATTGAATAGGTATTTGAAAACCATCTTTAGATTCCACTTAATATTTTTCATTTCGAATGACCATTTAGGATCTATAAACATTTATAGTTTTTTAACAACCATTCTAACTAATTCTAATAAAATGTGAACTAAAAAGTTTAAAATAAAATAAATTATTATAAAAAAACCTGAATGCGAACAAAATTAAAATGAGGCAAACAAGCTTTAGATTTTAGATTTTGAAATATAAGATGCAGTTGAGGAATGATTAGTAGTAACTCGCCAGGATCTAGCTGATCCCGTCAAATGAGAAATGAAATGCATGATGTCTCCTACTGCATCTTATATTTCAAAATCTAAAATCTAAAACTTGTTTGCCCCATTTTAGTTTTGTTCGCAGTCCGTTTTTTTGTTTTAATAATAATTTATTTTATTAATAGTTTGTCCGTTATTCTTGGTGTTGCCTTACACTTATCTATTCTTAGGTTATCTATAAGAAATGGCTTTGAGTGATAAGATCGCCCATAGTTACACTTATTTGTAAAGCGCATTTTTGTTAATTGCTTTTATTTAGGGTGCTACTCTATCTATCTACCATTCTTACGAGGGCTTCAATTAACTCAATAAAAGTTATACGACACAATTTAACTGTGTCTTATACTTACTTACATAGGATCTGAGGTGTCAAATTTTAATGCACAAATCCTACTATTGTGTTACTTAAATTCGGACACAAAAGTCGTTTTCTTTTCCTAAACAATTATTTTACAACGCACTTTTAGTGACAAAATACCTAACGTCGAATTCAGTATCCAGTGAGCCTTTGCCTACAAACTTCTAAATAAAACTCTCAAAGAAACAGCGTCAGAAACTTTAGTGTAACTTCACACGGCTCGATGGCACATTCGCTTCATAAAGCACGGGGCGGAGAGAGAAAAAATAATAATTTAACAGAGAAACACTTTCGAACGGATAAAAGGAAACGCGGTGGAGGGAAAGTTCGAACATTTGGAACACGCGGCCGAAGGTGGCTCTCTGAAACTAGTGATGGCGTCCTCTTTTGTCTAAGTTACTATTTGAACAAACTTGCGACATTTTGAAGCGAGACAGTTGTTAAGCTTAGCTATTTTAAAGTAACGCATGACAATTACTTAGCCAAAACAGTGAACGGTTCCTGTACCGATTAACTATTGGCCGCCCCAATGTACCTACAAACTTAGTTATAGATCGAGGTTCAAATATCCAAATCCAAGATTCACCGGAGAGAGAATGTAGCATGCTCAAGCGGTCTGTATTTTCTATAAAAGGGTAAAAAATAATAGACAAAAGAATTTAATACGGTCGTCTGACCGTGTAGGTTGTTAGAGTCGTGGCCAGTTGAAAAAAACTGGCGAGGCAACTCAAAGCTATCGAGTTGTCTATCATTATGAATATTTTATTTAAACGGAAGAATTAAGTTTTTTTTGGATATTGTTATATTTGTTCGTAGTTCATACGTGGTGCATCCCACTAGCAAAACCAAAAGAAAATGCCAATAACCTTTAAGTAAATCTTAGATACAAAACTCCTACGCATTTCTAGTTGCCTAGTAGAGGTCGCGTCATGTAAAAAAAAACGCTGGCGGTTAGGCTGCACACAGGCGATTTATCGGCCTATTTGGTGGCTAATTATATCTATTTGGTGGCTATTTGGTGGTCCATTTGGTAGTAAAGGGCTAATTAATAATTATTTAAAACAATAGGCCTAAGCCAATTAGGTAAAGCCTAGTACTTTTGTGCGCGAGTGTACCGATGCGCAAACACACCCCCACCACTTTCTTCCAGCGTCCTTTTTGTATAACGCGACCTATATATAGCTATCAAAACAGAAAACTGGCGTTTCGTAAAAATAACTCATTGGCGTACCTACTAGTATGCAATTTCATAAAATAACCTTGCTATCCTCTTACTGGTTTCTGCTCGCCTGGTAGGTACTTGCAAGGTCTAAACAATATCAAAATGTTCCCAACCTCTTATGGGTTTCTGCTCCCCCAGTACATTGAAATAATTTTTAAATGTAAAAAGTTAGGTATGTCGTCTATCAAAACAACGATTCAAAAATAATATTTTATTTAGCAATGACGAAACGGTGATGAATGTATATGAAGGCACCCCTGGAGGACACCCCTTGGGATTCCACGGGATCTTGAATTCGGACCCGTGGCAACCCCATGTCCTCAAATCCATATAACGGTGAACCAGTGGTATCACGGGTTCTATTTACAAGTTCCCATGAATCCAATCGAATAGTGATGGGACAGAAGTACAAAAGTGACAAAATCAATAGCTTAATTTTAATATTTATTTAACGCAATTTCTTCAATGCGTGGCCTATTGTTATTTCTCTGTTCAGAAATTGCTATTGAATGTGCAATATTAAGTCGTCATTATTGGTGTTGGTTGTTTCGGTTTTTAGGCACTGCATTCAAATTGCAAATATTCTGTAAAACGTTTAGTAAATGCATCATGGAAACCGTATCTTATTTGATCAATTTATTAACCAAGCGAGCGCGAAGCGTCTCCGTTTCAGCTTAGGCAAAAATGCTTTCTTTTGTCTGGCTGTCCGGCTGTTCTCCTCTACAGTTCGCATTTTTAAACTGATCTAGACGAAACTTGGTTTACAGGTTTAACGAATTAATTTTTTTGAATTTTTATACATCGGGGATTTCCTCCAGAAAGGGGGCTCCTGATTATCTCCGCCTTATTAGATGCGATATCGATAGTTCTTTTTTTATTTGAAAGGTAGTAACTTTAATTTGGTTTCGTGAAAATTTGGTAAAGACCTGGTGATAATCTTCGGCGTGATGAGCAGAATAGCTCCTCAAAATGCAGTAAATTGCTCACTTAAGGGTTTCTACCGGTGGAGCCAGCCATACTGGGTAGGGATTGATGAAGCATTGGTTATGTACTAGTATGTTAGTTTTACAATAAGGTAACTACATGGCACCACTGTGCAACCCTAGATTATTTGCAAAAAAGTTTGGTGGAACCAGCCATACTGGGTAGGGATTGATGAAGCATTGGTTATGTAAGAGTATGTTAGTTTTACAATAAGGTAACTAGATGGCGCCACTGTGTACCGCAAGATTATTTGCAAAAAAGTTTGTGCTCACGAAGTCTACAGCTCACTGAGCCACTAGTATTAGAATGTTTTGACACAGTTCAACTTGATTGCTGATTATACATTTTTAAGAACAATAAAAATAAATACGTCAACTGTCAGTGTTGAAAATTTGGAATATATTATCACTTCAACAAGATCTGATTAAGTTTTTTTTTATACCTGTCTAGGCAATCGTTTGACCACGATCTCACCTGATGGAAAGCGACGATGTGGTTGATGTTGTAGCACGCTTGCCTAGTAGATATCTATTCACTCTTAACTTGAACACACTTGGGTTATAATTTACCGGAAACACTGACGAGGACAGGGCATCCCACTCCTTTGCAGTTCTTATAATAAATGAAGAAGCGTAACGCTTCGTTCTTGTGCGAGGTATTTCAACCATAAAAGGGTGGCGCTTTGCTGATCATCTAGTCGTACTGTGATGGAAAGGTGATGCGGGAATCAGGTATAAATACATAACTACAATTTAGGTCACATAAGCTTTACATCCATACCAATATATAAAAGTGAAACATTGTCTGTTTGTTTGTTTATTTGTTTGGGGAGCTTTCACGCAATAACGGCTGGACGGTTTTTATGAAATTTGGAATGGAGATAGCTTATACCCTGGAATAAAACATAGAATACTTTTTATCCGGGAAAATTGTAAGTTTCTTCGGTAAACTGGAAAAACTGAAAAAAAATTGATTACTCGCTATAAGAAACAGTTGCCATGGAAACGAAATAACAAGTATGTTAAATAACATCAAGAGCATTGATGTGCTATACCTACTTTTGCATTGGTTTTTAATATCCTAGAAGAACATAGGATGCTTTTTTTTAAATATCACTACCGGCTATGACTCATGTATACGAGTATATAGTCGAAATCAACGACCGAGCACTGTGCGCGTCGGGATCTCGCGGCGTGAACTCCTGAAGAAGAGCGTCGAATACGCTCGAAACCTAGGTCGATGTTTTCGACTATATACACGTGAGTCATAGCCGGTAGTGATTTTTTAAATGATGTATCAGGTTCACGAAAACTTTAACACTAAAGATGCCTTTTTTCGTGATAAACAGTGGTCCGCGCGAACGAAGTCATGGGCGGGAAAGTTAGTAAGAGATAAAAATGAAATCATATATTAGTAGGTAGGTATACATAGTTTTAATACCAAGCATATACCTACATTCAAAAGCTCTGAACTTATTGGTCTGGGGATGCCACGGGTCCTAATCCAAGTGTCCGTGGCACCCCCAGAGGTGTCCTCCAGGGGTGCCTTTGGTCTGGAATGGTTTTTGAGAGCTGTTCAAACTAAGTTTGCGAGATTATATTGTTTTTTTTTGTTCAATGAAGTGTAGAGGATCTACTATGGTAGGATGCTTGTCGAATGGAAAGTCTCATACCTGCCAATAAACATTGCAATTTGAGTTTCGATTGCATTCATATTTTTCATGATCTACACTTACTCCAAGCTAGTTCACTGTGTATTATTTCTACCGCGCTTTCGTTCGAGTTCCTTTGTAAGTATCGCGGTTGTAAGTATCGCGGTTGTAAGTACAAAAGGTGGAAGGAAGATACAAGTTTTGATGGTTCAAAGGACTTTATATAGATATTGTCGAATGGACCCGACGGATCTGTTACTCTATCTAAATTAAAATTGTTTAGGAGTTGCCGTGTCTTACGTAGTATTTGTATACTCTTTGTTGCCTTGCGCGGATTTTCGGCTGTCTAGACGATAACTTTAGTTTATTTGTGGTAAAAAATGGCATTCTTTGTTGAATCAAACCCTGTTTGAACTAAATATTTGTTTAATTGATTGATTCGCGTAACTTTTATTTTATTTTACACTAGTTGTGCCCGCGGCCTTGCCCACGTGGTCATTTTTCTGGTAAATAGGTATGGATCCTGTGATAAACCAGAACCAAAAGTATAAAAAAAACAGACTTCGTTCAGTCGTCAAATGTTTTTTTTTAGCGGCTGTTCGAATTTTACTCATCGGATTCGGATACCAAGTACACCTGTTTTTAAGTCAACCCTTAAACTATCCAACTGTGAAAACCACAAAACATTCGTTCCGGCAGTTTTTACGTGATGCACGAAAAAACAAACAGACAAACTGCAGACTAACAGACAAAGAGAGAGTCAAAATTTTAAAAAAAGCTTATTTTCAGTATCCTAGACCTGAACAAAGATAATAATTCTTTTTTAAATCGTGTCTATCTTTTTTTCAGTCTGTATGTTTGTTCACGCATCACGTAAAATCTATTGGACCGATTGCAATACGAGTTTTACTGTTGGATTGCTTAGGGTTAGACTTGAAAATTGGGATACTTGGTATCTAAATCCGTTGATTAGATGCCGAGCAATCGATAAAAAAGTATTAGACGGCTAAAAGTTTTTTTTAAGAAATGTATATATATATTGTACTTTATATGTAACTTTTGGTCCTGGAATGACACGTACCACGGCTACTTTTAAATTAAATGACCACGCAAAAAAACGCGGGCACATATAGTTAATCATATACGTTTTTCGTATTTCAGCCTCAGTCACTACTATGCTATCACACACAAACTACCAAACAAATTTAATATTGCCCGACTTTATGTAGAAAAATATTAACCTAGTTAAACATAGTACCTATATACATTATTTTATTGAACCTTGTTCTGGATCAGGAAAATAGATTTTTCAAAAATTGACCTTTTTAGACCATAAATTTAGGATTTCTAGAGAAACACAAAAGAAAAAAAAACCTTATCTCCATTAAAAATACTTCGCTTAAAACCTTTTATCCCACATCAAACAAAACACGTTATCACATAAGAAAAAGGATCATCAAGAAAAATCTTCCACTTATAAATAAGACTATTGAAGTTGTTATCAGGCTAACACAAAATAAACAAAATACGTTAACTCCAACATCCAACAGAACAAATAAATCAAAAAGCTTCTTTGTCAAAGATTGCTAAGTCGAAGCCCGGGACAACTTGAAACGAGTTTTACTTCTTGAATTTGAATGTTCCCGCAGTAAGTAAGAGTTGAAAAACAAATGGCGATACGGTATGCACGGTATGCACGGTGTGCAGTCGGTATGCGACAAAGCTTTGACAATCCGGCGAGCCTGGAGTCTCGGTGAAACGTGTGCACTATCCTTGCCAAGCGATTCCTAATTCGACTATCGGTTGGAAAGGGTTTTGAGTTTGGTGTCTTCTGTTTGATGTATTACATTTATATAAAGTACTAGTTTTCCCGCCCGTGACTTTGTACGCGCGGACTACAGTTTATCGCGAAAAAAAACATCCTATTTTCGGAAGCCAAGTGGACGGAGGCCTATTTTCTTCTAGGATATTAAAAACCAATGCAAAAGTAGGTATAGCACCACTCTTGATGTTTTTTGACAGACTTGTGATTTCGTTTCCAAAGCAACCACAGACCATTCTGTGATGGCAACCATTCCTTACAGTGAGTAATAAACATTTTCCAGTTTTCCCGTGGAAACTTTCAAATTTCTGGGATAAAAAGTATCCTATGTTTTATTCCAGCTATCTCCACTCTAAATTTTATTAAAATCCGTCCAGCCGTTTTCGTGTGAAAGCTCCCCAAACAAACAAACAGACAACGTTTCACTTTTATATATTGGTATGGATATATTTGGATGTGCCGTTAGCTTCGTAAACGAATACGCGTGCAACTACATTAGTAAAAATGCCAGTAACTAAAATCAAATTATTTTTTGTAGTGGTTGGTCTCTTACGAAAGAGTCCGCCTGGGGAATTTGTAACCACTAAACAGTTGTGTGTTAATATTTATATCTTTCGGTTTGAAGGGCAATATTTCCAGTGAAATTACTCGGCAATGAGACTTAACAAGCTTAAATTAAAAAAAAAATGTAACCACTGACCCTCCCTCATTATAGCTAAGAACCTCCTCGATCACATCAGTTTTTTAAAGAGAAATAACTAGCTTAAAAGCCAAAAAAAAACTTATGCCAGTAACCGGTTGGTCTCGTGGCTAGAGATCCTAGGTACGAAATTGAACGGTCGCGGGTTCGAATCCTGCAAGGTGCAATCATTTGTGTGATGAGCAGAAATGTTTGTTTCCGAGTCATGGATGTTAATATTCTTATCTATGCATGTTTATCCGTTATTTAGTGCCCATAGCACAGGGTATCCTAGTTTGGGGCTAGATAATTGGTGTGGAAATGTCCCGAATATATTATTATTAATAATTATATATTGTTGGAATGTGCTTATCAAGGCCTTAAATTTGATACCCATATTGTAAAACGAAAAGAAAAAATATATATTGAGAATCGTGCCATACGGCTGATAAAGCTATTTTACTCCGGGGCATGCAAGAATTCTAACGATACCCAATACGTCTAAATCTGTTCAGGCATTTAAAAGTTCATCATCATCATCATTTCAACCTTTAGCAGTGACTGAACATAGGCCTCCCCCAAAGAGCGCCACGAAGAACGGTCTTGTGCTGCCTCCATCCACCAACTCCCTGCGATGGCTACAATGTCGTCCGTCCATCGTGTGGGGGGTCTCCCTACACTTCGCTTGCTTGTTCGTGGCCGCCATTCGAGAACCTTTATTCCCCAGCGGTTGTCGGTTCTGCGAACTATATAGCCTGCCCATTGCTACTTCAACTTGCAAATTCTGAGAGCTATGTCGGTAACCTTGGTTCTTCTACGGATTTCCTCATTTCAGATTCTATCGCGTAGTGAAACACTGAGCATAGCATAGCTCTCTCCATTGCGCAACTCTTAGCTTGTGTATGAGACCAATAGTTAGTGACCACGTCTCAGTGCCGTATATCATCACTGGCAACACGCACTGATTATAAACTTTCATGTTGAGGCTCTGCGGTATCTGCGACGAGAAGATATGGCGTAGTTTCCCGAACGCTGCCCATCCGAGTTGGATTCGTGGTTTGACCTCTTTGTCGAAGTTGGATCTACCCAGTTGGATCATCTGACCTAATTAGGCATAGTGATCAACAGCTTCGATAATATCGTTTTCAACATAAACCGGCATGGGTACGACATGGGCATTTGACATGATGTTCGTCTTACCCATGTTCATTTTAGGACCCACTTGTTGGGAAACAATATTGAGGTCACTGAGCATTGTGCCCTGGTCTTCCAGGGTTTCTGCCTTGATGACTATATCATCGGTAAATCGAAGGTGAGTGATGTATTCACCATTAATGTTAACACCATATCCGTTCCAGTTCAAAAGCTTGAATATATCTTTCAGTGCAGAGGTGAATAGTTTCGGAGAAATAACGTCTCCCTATGTCACCCCTTTTTGCACCTGGGTTAAATTCGTGCTCAGATCCTGAATACATGGTGGCCTTGCTGTACAAACACTTCAACACTTTGATGTACCGGTAGTCAATCTGGCACCGCAAAAACCATGTAAATCTATATAATAAATTTTGATACAACAATGAGAAAAATAGATAATAAATAAAAACAAAATCCCAAATCATCATCAGGATTTTGAGATAATCATCATTATCTCAAAATCCTGAAAAAAAAGTTCTCATCCATATTATGCAAAAAAAAAAACACTGACTATAAAAACCACTTTGTTCCAGGTGCTCAAAAAGCAGCCCTTGCAGCCTAGAGGTAAGTCAAACAATATCCAGAACGACTCTATTCAGTGGCAAATTCCAATAAAATTAGAATTTTAAACTCAAGTATGGCGGCGTCATGTAAATATTTAGCCTGCCGCCAAAGCCAGGAGGACGCAATATAAATCTGTACAGTACATAACTCAGCTCAAGCACCTTAAAGCTGGCGACTAGCGTAGCTGCTTGCTGGTCTTATTTGTTCATAATTTGTATCACTGCATTGTTACATTTGTGCATATTACAATAATTGAAACAATTTCCAAACGTATTTAAAATAATCATTTAATACTGTATGGGACAATAATCATTGTATAACTAATTTCGGTGTTTAATGACTGCGACGACAGATTTCTGAATTTAATTTAAGTTTAGCTATTTTTTAGCGTGTGATGCTATTAAGTAAAAATATACCTAGACATTAACACCGTTACTTCAGTCTTCCCAAGACAACGCTCGCCCTTCTCGACACTGACACCCGCTACTTCAGTCTTCTCGTGACCACGACCAATGCAACTTGATTGAAACGTCGAAGTAAATTAATATAAATTTTTCAGCGCGATTAAGTCACGTTTAAATATATGATTACCTACCATCGTTTTTGTTATTTTTTTATGTCAAATTAAAGTTTTAAAACAAGTTAGCAGATAACCATGGTCTGTAGTGCTGTTCACTGATGAATCCTGATTCGATTTCCATCCGGATTCACGAAGAGTAGGCGTATGGCGAGTTCCTGGTCATGAGAGCCGTCTGCAACACCCTCAGGAAGTCCATCCATACCAAAGCGAAACAATTATGGTTTGGGCGGGATTTCTTGTTGGTGGAATAGCAGACCTCGTTTGGATCAGAAACAACATGACTGCCGAAAAATACCGTAACCAAGTGCTAGTACCAATAGTAAACCCCCATCGACTACAAATGAGCCAAGAATTCACGCTCATGCACGACAACGCCCGTCCGCACACAGGACGAGTGGTGACCAGCTGGCTGTAGGAGCACGACGTGTCGGCACAGAATAAATAATAGGTATCGATCTTAGAATGGCCCGCGCAATCACCAGACCTAAACCCCATAGAGCACGCGTAGAACATGATCCAAAGAAGGGCTTTGAAGATTTTTTCTGCAAACATTGCGACTGAAGAGCAACTTTTTTGGCATTGTAGCAGGACCTGGGACAGTATCCCGCAGCAAGACTTTGATAATTTGATTTAAAGCATAAAAAACCGGTGCAGGATAATTGTTAACGGCATGGGTGGTTTTAAAGACTACTGATTTTTCGCATAATTGAAATTTCGCTTTATATTTCATTTTTCTTAAAAAACACATTCATCGTTATTTTAACTATTATTTCACTTCTCGTCTTTATTACGTAAGGGCAAAAAAATAATGTTTTATTCTGAAATCTAGTCTGATAAATGGGATTCATAAAAATATATACATGCTGTATGTTATTTTAAACAAATGTTGAGTAAATTGAGAAAATTCGATATATCCCTAGACCGTGTTGGTGTGTATTTTATAGGCTCAAAGCGCTCGTGAAAACACCGGTTTTGTGCTGTGTTTTGGTAACCACAGCTACCGCCCGTATTGAACATTTTTATTTAAAAAACTCGTGTCAAAGATAAGTCTTACGTTCATACATTATTTTAGCTCTATGTGAAAAGAAACGCGTCTGTGTGTTTATATGCCTGCGTCCCTACTGTTTATATGACATCAGGAGGGTAGCAATTAGCCCTCTCAACTATAGAATTAACATTTATTACCCTCCGTGAGTGCTACTCTAATATTAGTCCTTTATATTTAAGCGAAATCGACTCTTGAAATTCATTAGATTTCTTGTTTAGTCTACCATTAAAGCCCGTGTTTGCCGCGGAGGCTTTATTACTGATATGTTCACTGTGGTTCATCTGTATTATGTTACTTTAGTTTAGATAACGATTTTAGAATTTTCATAATACAACAATGCATTTAACAATGTAGTGTTTTACTATTATTCAAAATAACGAAATTGAAGCAATATTAAATCAGTATTGATAGCCATACAATTTTGAAAAGTTAATGCGGTTTGACAGACTCTGTTGAATACACACGCTTGAAAAGGAGGGCACCACCTTTCACACGTTAAGATAGGATTCGTGTATATCATTAAATTTAAATAGTATTTTTTGCATACCCATGTAATACCAAGTACTCTAATTCAACCAAGTTATCGTTTGCAGCTCATATTCAACAGTGTAAATGTGGAAAACGCAGGAGAAATATTATTGCTTTGGTGAAAGTATTATGTTGTGGTAAATACAGAAGATAACTTTCTTTGAACTCATTACATTTTAATAACTATCTAGTGAAAATACTTCGATAAAATTTGTGCTTAAACTTTCGAAAATCATCCGGATAGTGAACGGAAAATTACAACTCATTCAAATAAACAGCAGTACGTGGAAAAAATATATTGAATTTAATCAGTTATAGGCGTTAGCCTTTTTAGATACTTTGTACTTAGATACTTGGCTATATTAAAATACATTCAAAAATGAATAATAATACTATTAATCACCACAAACCTTGAGGTAGCTGAATACATAAACCTATTGCACGTGAATTCACTCAAATTTTATTTTGACTCAATCCAACAAAAACAATTTTCGAAGACAAAGCCAAACCAATAGATAAACAGTGAAATTGTTAACAATAACGATTTATACCCCCACCCCTAGCATGGGGGTTGAATAGGAATGCTCGATGATCATAATGATGTATTGCGCCCGTCCATACGTGCGGGAACATCAAATTAGGGGGCTTTACTTTCTTTGGTGACGGTTTTCCCTTTTTTACTCTTTTAGGGTTCTTCATAGCGGCAAAAGAGACAATTTCCTTGAGTGTAAATCTTGGCCTATTAGAAAAGCTCCTGAATATTTTAATTAACGAAGACAACGTTTAGCTAATTACATTCTATTTGATTCTCAAAAGAAATAGTCTGAATTCTCAGGATAAGATGAATCTAATTAAAAACTTTATCAGACACACCACAAAATGTAACAAAAGTTTAGAGTAATATTAGAATTATTGGCAGCCTTATCGCTAAAGCCAGCTCATCCAGGCAACCTTTAGATAGAATAAGCAATGCCATACAACGTGGCAATGCTGGCAACATTTCGGGAACGTTGCCCACTGGTAGCGGCTTGTTAGAATAAGCCAGTCATTGGGAGAATCTATGAAACTTTGCCCTACAAATGGTGGAGTAGAAGATGTTTTGATTTGTATTGTTTAGTTAAGAGGTCTATACATCAAAACAAATTATCGACCTCGTCGAATTAGCGTCCATCTTTAATTGAAGGGGCCAAATATTTTTTTTCCTAAATAGTTCTTTATCGGTTAGCTTGGCTAAAATTTATTTAAAAAGTATTAAAAAAAACAATGTTTGCAAATTTGCAAATTTTTTTGCATTCTTAGTTGTTTTCTAAGTCTCATATGTAAAAAGTTCAAGAATCGAAAAACACATCTTTATTAAAAATGCTTCAATGCAGGAACAACGTATATACTTAACGGCTGAATGTAGAAACTTGATATTTGGAGAGTATGTTTAGAGGTAAGAACGTACACCACAAGATGTATTTAGAAGAATTAAAACGCATTTCGCATTTTTTAAGGCGTTTAAAAAGAGGTCAAAATTTTAACAAAATATCTCAATTTTGAAGACACTGTTTACAATAAATAGCCAAAATTTTGAATGTAAGCTCTCGAAACAAAATAAACTTACACGTCTAGCAATAAAATAGATCTGAACTGTAGTGAAGTTAGTTGAGCTGCACAGTGACGTGTCTTTGTAATTTAAACTTCTGGATCGCGATTATCAATCAATTATAAGGATAACTAATGTGTACTTACGGGCTACCAAGAAACAGGCATGCCGAATTTGGGGCTCCCTTTTAACTCTTTTGACTGTATATAATCATAGATTGCAAAAATATCTTTAATAATCCCATATAATCACAGTGACATTTCATTGTGTTTGGAAAATAACTAAATATTTACCATAAACTAATATATTAATATATACGGAATCCTTCCACAAAACATTCTAACATCTCTTACAATCAGTTTTTGCTTTGACTCAAACGGAGACAATTGATTTCTGTATGTCTCGGTTGTTTGTTTGTCCAATAAAGGGAGATTTCGACAATCGTGCAGAGCTCAGGGCGGCTTAGTTGTGCTTACAGAACCTTGAATAAAATTATATCTTTCATTCTGTTCCTTTTTCATACAGCCTTTTTACCCCTGACGCTAATAGAGGGGTTATATGTTTGAATCCTTTGTCTGTCTATCGGTATGTCTGTCTGTCTGTAGTATCGTAGCTCCCAAATGGATCGAATGATTTGAATGCCTTTTAATTTTATTTGAAAGCTGTATTAGTCGAGATGGTGTTCGCTATTGTTCAGAAGAAATCGATGCAGCTGTTCCCAAGATGTTCAGCTATGATCATTCTTTGTAAAGGAATCTCAAGTTTTACTACAGCTAGAAACTATGTGAATACGAGTAGTATGCTCAAATGTTCAGTTTTGATGGAATTCTTCGTACCTCCGTCCGTTTGTGTGAATAAACATATATGAGGGTCTTAAAATAAGTAGCATTATGAAGACCATATTTGGGAATATGTGGCATCAAACAACTTTTTAATATGTTTTTGAACAATAAAATACGGTTATGAACAATGTTGGTCGGGGATTTTAAATGTAAGCCAGAACTTACTTGTTTGAACTTTGTTACTTTGATTAAAACGATTTTGCTAATATACACTAAATTATGTCAGACTGGTAATAAATATTTGATAAGTTTTATTTCAAACAGATTTTTAGGAATCCGTATTTAAATAAGGACTCTTAAAGTCATGTCCGTCCGTCCGTCTGCTTGTCACAGAAATGTTTATCAGACCCTATAACCACATTTTTTGCATGCCATCCATGCAAGAAAAAGTGGAAAAAATTGTTTTATTCCCTCAGATCTAACCAGCTCCTCGGGCGTGGACGTAAAACCAGGCCCTCAGAGCTCAACACGCTGATTCAACATGTTTGCACATGTTATTAGGAGCGGACATGTCGTCCGTTTGTCGTCCGTTACTGTGTCCCGTTAATTTTTGTTTGATTTGCTTGATTGTGACACGATACAGAGGATAATTCGTTTGATATGTAGCAATTGAGTTATCAATCAGCGATAGGTTTTAAGCGAAGTATTTTATTCATCAGAAACATGTCTAACGAAGGGAAAGTTACAAAACCTTGTTTAGAAAGAAGAAAAAGTTTAAAACAGTTTGTTGTACTTTATCATTAGAAAGTAAAATTGCTGTACAAATTTTTTGTATTGCATGGTTTTAAAGGTTTTCTCGATTCTAAAGAGTTTGGCTCTATTAAATTGATATATGTGTGATGAAATAATATCTGATAACTGAACAAATGCACAGCAATCCAAATAGGGATGTGTCAGGAGTGAAATACTATTATATTTTTCTTTTCATATTTCTCCAAGCCAAGCTCAGCTGCACGCGGTCTTCCTGCTGAATAACGAAAGAAGTTCTGGCGACCGACAGATGGCGGTATTACCATCTCAAAACAAGCGTAGCTTAATGACACAGGCTGGTGATGGGCAGCAGCGTCAACGGTGCGAGCCGCATGCCCAGCATGGCGATTATGGGAAAATCCTCCTTACATGAACAACACATTTTTTGTAGTGGTAGGCCTCTTACGCAAGAGTCCGCCTGGGGAAGTACCACACCTTTGTCAGATATTCAACCGCCAAGCAGTTGTGTGTAAACATTTCTGTGTTTCGGTTTAAAGGGCAATTTTTCCAGCGAAATTTCTGGGCAATGAGACTTAACAACCAATGCCTCAGGGTGACGTGCGCAGTGCAGTGACGCGCAAGACTTTGCAACCAAACTTTTGGGTGGCACTGCAACTGTTATGGACAGGCGTGACGTCAGGCCACCATTACCATCAGGCGAGCGACCTGCCCGTCTCGTCATTAAAAGTAATTAAAAAAAAACAACAACGAAAAATGGCCCCCAGCTCCCAGAAGCCCGACGTCAGCCTATACAAGATTGAGATGGCGCTCCAATAACTTAAGAATGGGCATTGGCATCATTCATTTCATTTCTTCTTTGACGGGATCAGCTAAAACCTCATACCTCCGACTGTATCTTATATTTAAAAATCAAGAATCTAAAGCTTGTTTGCCTCTTTTTAGTTTTGTTCGCGGTAAGATTTTTTGTTGTTTTATAATAATTTATTATTATTTTATACTTTTTAGTTTCCCAGCAGAATGAATTAATTCAGCCAAAGAATTTTCGTCGTGAAGTCGAATTTAAAACAACTCGCGTGATTAGTTACCTAGATTCTCAAAGCAGGCGTGGAACGCGGGACGCACGACGCAAACATATGCTCGGGTTTAAAAAAAATTAAAAGCTTTTATTTAACTTGCAATGTTTGTATGTTAGTATGTATGTATGTTTGTATAGGTCAAATCCTGCAAGCTGAATTAGAAACATGTTGGTTCAGTTCCGATGATAATGCATTTTTATGGTATTCATTTTATACCTCATTTAATAGGTTTTCATCATATTTCGTTCCGTCGGAAATACAATATGGCAGCTGTAAGCCGCCATATTAGTTTTCTTGACACATCATATACCCTATAGCACTCTCGTGATTTAGAGAATCCAATGATACCTCATTTATCAAAATCCATCAAGCTGTTTAGGCTGTGGGACCTAAGGCGCACCTAAGAAACTATGATAAAAAATAATAAATAAAATATACAAAAAAACATACAACCCAAACACATAACCCTCCGCAGTCGGGTAAAAATACAGAATTGTCACGATCACGAGACACAACAGATCACTTCTGACATAAATCGCGACGCAAACACTTGCTTATCAAAGGGTTCCATGACGCATCTTCTTGGACGCAGCCAACTTAAAACTATTCCTCTGGTTGAAATTGGGTACTTCTTAATTTTAAACGTTTCATGTACAATCCTGCAGAAGAAGCGACGTTCCGTGGAGAGAATCTTCGGGTCGTGGAGTTTAATCCAGGCTCAAATCAGGTCAAATCATCCATTGATTTGGTTGCCAAATGTTCAGAAACTGCAAAATTATTTACATAGCGGTTCATTAGAAGTGCAATGTATTCTTTGACCATTTTCACTATAGGTCGTTTGGTTTGGTCTGAAGGGAAGTTGGTTGGGCCTCTTCATCCCCTCAAAAAGTCTGAGTGAAGCATTACAGTTTGATGAACCAAAAGTGTAGGTGCTGATAAACTCTTCTTGCAAGCCTCAAAACACTCCTCCAATACGGGAGTGCACACAAAAGGTTTAGCGCCTTTGCCTTGAGTACCATCACAATAAGTACGACGGGTAGGCACGAGATGTCAGGAATGAATGCTGGATGCGGCAGGCAAGAAACGGGGCTGAAACTGCAGGTGTCTGGCAAGGTCCACGTACTCCACGGCCAGGAACTCTCACGCAGAGTTCCAGTGGGCAGAACAGCAAGCAGCAGACAGGAAAATGGCACCCACGGCGGTGCACTGAACAGCATCAGACTTCTAAAAAATAAATTTAAAGGTGTTCTAAGGGTCACTTTGAGGGGTCACCTTGAGGGGTCACCAGTTGAAGGGAAGTTAATTGGGCCTCTTTATCCCAAGTTTGCATAGTCCTGCTTTACAGGACGATTAATAGAAGTTTACTCGAATGAAAAACTAGCGTTTCACTTTACGGAATATAAATAAATTAATTCTGATCTTATAGCGAGAAGTCATTCTCACTCCGAGTTAGCAGGAGATGTACTCTGTACCTCGCCCACCGCACAGATTAGGTACAACCATTCACTGATAATACAATAAGCAGTTATATGCCATCATATCATTGCAGAAAACACAGGTCACCAAATACATTTTACTGTAACTGAATGATTATACTCTGCAAAATATAATTTACCGATTGTTCACAAGACGATATTACAACCAAAACTACACGGCAGCAATTCAGTCATATTACTCCTTAAACTAAACTAAACTAAATTTCTTCAAATGTAATTGAAACCTTGTCGATTTTCTAACAAGGTCTTTTTGCCCCTGGCATTTATTCTAAACTTACGTCAAAAAATACCGTGTTACGACGCCAACAAGGTTACACAACAATTACATCTGAAAAGAAAATAGTTTAGTTTAGAGTATGTCCGAATCGCTACCATTTTAAGCCATGACTTTGAAATACATCTACACGAAAAAAAACAAGCACTGTCAAACACCTTTATAAGAAGCCCGACTATGAACAAAATTAAGAAAGGGCAAAAAAGTAAGTGAGCGAACTTTATATCGTTATAGATCCTAAATGGTCATTTGAAATGAAAAATTATAAGAAAAACTTAAAGATGATTTTCAAATACCTATTCAAAGATACCTCACTTAACATAGCTCGTCGATTTTAATTATTTTATTTTTCACAATGTTGAGTCTGGTTGTCGCCATATTGAATTTCGAATACTCTCATGTGTTTCTTTAGTAGCATTTGCAAGGTTAAGACCAATCGATTGACGTAACAGTCATCAAAATCGGTCCACGCGTTAGGTTTAAATGTATAGTGCCACAAAGGAACAGACATACATACATACATACATACATACGTAGTCTGATAAACACAATACCATCCGCTCAGTTGGGTAAAAAGAAAAAGTAACTTGTACTATCTATCCACTTTTGCTAGCTCTCTGCTGCGACTAAGGTGGTAAATTTTATATTTAATGGGCGTGCAAACGACAACGTCGATGCAGTCCCGTACAATTTGTCGTTAATGGCGATAGCTTGATGTAGGCTGCTATTATTGCTGACACCTTTTAGTGGCTGTTTTGTTTTTTGTTCTATGTCTGCGCTGTATCTGTTATAAAAATTCTAGTTGTAAATCCTCAAAATAAAAAAATTTGGTTAATTCAACTTCGATCCAAAGGGAGCTCACATCTTATCAATGTTTTGAGAGGCACATAATAATAACGTGGAATAATATCTACATAAAAAACAGGCTGTTCCATAAGTTAACGTGTAGACGTAAAGCACATGCTCAGTTACGATCAGATGAGCACAACTTGACAAGTACATAATCATAGTAAGAGAAAAAAAAAACTATAAAAAAAAAGTTTGTTACTCTGGATGATGTAAGGATTCTAACGATACCCCATACATCCAAATCTGTTCAAGCATTTAAAAGTTATGATGAAACAAAGAAAGACACATACATACAATCATACATACAAACGTACATACATACATACATACATACATACATACATACATACATACATACATACATACATACATACATGCATATATACAAACATACATACATACATACATACATACATACATACATACATACATACATACGTACATACAAACATACATGAATCCTGAAAACGAAACAATCCTTATTTGAGTAGTCATTCAGAGTTGCTTGGGTTAATAGCAATACTAAACATTGTTTTGATCATCTAATCGGAACTGAGCTAGTGCATCACCATCCACATCCTGTATATTCACTTCATTGAATTCCCTCTCAGAAACGTCCGCTACAAATGGACTGTGAAAGCTGGATGTGGCAGAAAATCAATTTATTGTATTATTATTATAAACAATACCATGAATAATTGAACCCGAGGCGGACAGCGGAACCAATGTTACTGGGAGGTGTCATTGTCGGGATTATAGGGATGCATCTCTTTGCAAATTATCTCTGGAAATGTCGATAATGTAGATCGTTTCTACCCGACTACTGCAAAGCAAGGGAAGGGTAATGAGTTTAACAGTCTATGTATATTTATCGATTTTAGCAAGCGAGGTGTCAATTGAATTGTCTTTATTTATATAGCGTCATAGGCTATTTTTTTACCCGACTACGGCAAAGAAATGGAAGGGTTATATGTTTAAACTAATAACTATGAATCTATTCATCTTCGTCACAGGCTAATTTTTACCCGACCATAGTCGGTTTTTTAAAAGGAAAAATATTTAACTTATTCCATAAATTCTACAAAGGGATACTAATTACTTGACATCATCATCCATCACTGCAGTAAGGATCCATCTCAACTCATATTTTATATTTTTAACAAATGATTTTTGTGTAACATTTCAAACTTATAGCCAACTAGTGATTTGCCCTGGCTTCGCACGGGTAGCGCCTCACACCGCGGCATTTATCTTACATATAGCGTCGTAAATTCTATAAAATTAATACGCCAGTAAACGTAATTCAAAATCTTTGGCAGCAACGCAGCGCCAAGGAGGTTGAATCACGCTTACTTTGAGGAACACTCGTGGTGCTTTTAAACAGACTTGCTATTTTTCGTTTTCACGGTAACGTTATTCTGATCCGTTTTTGTAGGCAAATTTTTGATACCTTGGGTTACATTGTTGTAATTTAAGTAGGGATCTCAAATAGTTTTGATAAATAAACTTTCTGATAATATATATATAGCTTTCTATAGTTGAAAGAATTTTAAAATTCGGTTCAGTATTTTTTAAACAAATCGGAAAGATTTGATTGTTTCTATGTTAGTTTTTTTTTTATAATATTAGTTTGGATGTAGATAGACATATTTTCAGGTAGATCTGCAATGTATGTGGCCATGCCAAATCATAAAATTATAGCGGTCAAAACGATTATAGATAGATAGATAAACACTTTATTACACATGAAAAAAATTACATGTAATGAAATACATTTATATACAAAAATAATACACAAAACAATATCAAATGTGAAAATGAATGTATAGAAATACAATTTATACACAGACTACAAAATTTCAAATGACTTTTCATAGGATTTTTAGTATGTAATTACAACATTTCAACATAATAGTACGCCGTTAAGTAGATTAAAATTTACTTGGATATATCGACAAAACAAACACCACCCCTTCCCTAGTCCCCGATTATAGTGCTAAAGATTTCTCGGCTAAGTTTCTCAGCTGATGGTGTTTCTATGTAATCTACACTATTTAGCTGGCTCACCATGGCCGTGTCATATGGGATTTGAATTAGTTGCGGCGCGTACATGCGACAGTACGGGGGAAATTGTTATTACTCTTGACAACTGTGTTGTGTTAAAGATTATACGGTGGTGCTATGATATTTGTTTTGTTGATGATAGTTAATAATTAAAGTAATTTGTCGACGATGTCAGCTAGCTCCCATTTCAAAATTCTAAGTCGATACATTCAACAGCGCCGAAACACGAAATCGTTTGGCAAATAATCGTAGGACATTTTTTTCCAATTTCCGTGTCTTAGTTTAGTTATCTTGGGTTGTTGTTCATTTTTCACACGGCAAGTCTATCATCTAACTATACTTATAACAAAGCAGTAAGTAACAAAAAGACTACACAAAAGATAATGTAAAATAATTGGTCTAGGTTGATTAATATAAGCAATAAGTAAAGAAATAGTATAAAAATAATATATTTAAAAAAGAAATGGTCATAAAATAAGCTTCTGATAGAATTTAACATTTTTTTAATGATTTCTGTTTGACTTGATGTCTGTTCGCGCACCACGAAAACACTACGAGATTGAAATGCGGATAGCATTGGGTTTGACTTAAATTCTGGTGTACTCAGTATCTCATTCCGATAATTAGAGGTTGAGCAATCGATAAACATATTTGGCGGATGATTAAAATTTGGTATTTTGTACTTTATAGGAACTTTTGTGTGGAATAGCTTACTTTTGCGCCAAATAATGCGAATCCGCGGACACAGTAAGTATTTAATAAAATAAAACTTATGTTGTAAAGTCACACATTGAAAAATATACTGTTTTATTTGTGCAACGTGATATTCTTTTACAATCGAGCTTTCGTAAAGTTTGTTTTACCAATAAGTATCCGCTCCCGAGCTTACTTTAACCGCTGCTTTTTAAACTTATCCAAGTCGGACACATTTAGAACAATCAAAATAAACGACATACATAACGCTTTTAAAATAACGTAACGTGTGGACTAAATTAGAATATTTATATGTAAAAAATGAGGACTATCGCAAAAGTATACCCGAGTACGTGCGTTCGTAAGTCGCACGACAATGCGAGAGTCGCAAGAGCACAGCGCTCCTTACCGCTGCGTCGCATTGCATTTGAATAAGCCCCAGCGTACGCTGCGGTGCGCCTGTTGGATAATAGGATATTAACACAGAGTCCGTTCTGAATAGATTCTCATCGAAATCTCGATTTACGGGTTATATATTTTCAAATAATACTTAAAACTCATGGTCACCTGTACGATCATGGCAAAACTATTGTTGACCTTTCAGCCTCGATCAACATGGTTAAAATCACCTTCTCACTAATGGGCTGATGATGACTAGGTGTAAATACGATAAGTTAAGAGAAAAACTGTTGAATAGATGTTGTTCAGCTTTGGTATAGATATTGTGTTTTAGTAAGTATCGTGGAGTCTAGAATAGTTTTGCGTACACTCTGTGCCAAGCAATCGTCACTGTTTCGGTTTGATTGGTATCTTAAAATAAAAACTAATGTTGCTCTGCAACATGAACTGTAACATGTGCAACGATAGTTCTGATTGGCACTATAACTATTCAGTTGAAGGCAGCCGTGACTATTTCCATCAGATAACTAGTAAGTAGTAGTAAGTCATCATCAGCCCATTAAATTCCTTATATCCTATGTGAAACCTTGCTCAACTGTTCTTCATTTTGTAATGTCATTGTATTTATAATTCCATTCGTTTAGGAGCTACGACGCCACAAACAGTCACACACAGTGATATACACCCTAACTTATAAGACCCCTCTCTTTACGAGTTCGGGGGTTAAAAAGGTACTTATATACGTGAGTAGGTTGTTTTCTTAATTATCAGCATATCAAGTTCCCATCATTTGGAAACAAGCCTGCTCTCAAGCAAGTAGGTGATGGCCTATCGCTCGCCCACTATAAAACACGAAAACAATAGGATTATTGCCTATATTAGATAATCAGTAATTCGATCAACATTACACAATGACATTGCTGTCACTTTCAACATCGATGGAGCTTCACTTCACGCATAGCACTCTTGACACGGCGTGACACGTTAGAAAAATGACGTGTCAAAGTGTAAGATAAATCTCAGGGCGCAGTGTGATGCACTCTGAAATTGTTTCGATGTATCAACCCTTGCCCGTGGACCGTGACGGCAATCATAAAGGACAGTCGGGTGGAAAATGATTTTGTGTGAATATAATAAATATTAAACAATAAACAAATAACAAGGTAATTTACTTGAAACGATGGCCAGCAAAGTTGAGAATATGAGACTTTAAAAACAGGCTATTGTGAGTCATGCCTCCTGTATTAAGGATCAATCTTCAAATAGCATAATTAAAAGCCGAAAGTTTCGTCTCATGGACCGCAAGACTGAATTCATGTTTATTGGTAGAGAAACGGGAACTATTCGCGCACAGAAAAATATAAAATAGTATTTTAACAAACCTCGACGTTTTGATCAAGTTGCAATGGTGGCGGTCACAAGTCCTGTCGTGACTTCATTGGACCCTCTGGGTACTAAAGTATACCAAGCTCTCAGGGTGATGAGCATACTGCACAGCTATGTCATCAAGACATTGCTATAGGACGTTGCAGGTGAATCACCTGCATATTTGTCACATACGGTTGTTTAAAAAAAAGTGTAGAGATCATGTTTCTTTACTCATAAACTTTTCATCGCAACAGTACTATGTTGTCGCACCGATTCGGACAGCGGATGAGTGTTGCAAAAAATATTATAAACGATATCTGTTCTGAAATCTGAATTCCATCAATAACGGTTCGGCCCGCCTTCCTGATGGAGTGCTTTAGTTTTGGGGGAAGGGATGAAGTTTACTTAAGGTGTTTTGTTAGGGGTGTCTATTCACATTAGTAATGATCTTTCCTTTTTTATGAATAAATAATTAAGTGTTCATTTCGATGCTGGTGCTTTTTAATCGACTTCAAAAGAAAGAGTTTCACGTTTCGGCTGTTTATTTTAGTGTGTTTATGTTAATTTATATACCTCTAAGATACTTCAAAGACCATCTTCTATATCGATATGTTTTTATTATTTGGATAGATCATCAGTGTTCTCCCATATAAATTTCATCAACATTGGCTTACTTTTTTTTTTGTTATCCATTTAATTATTTTGTCATTTTGACGAATTTGTCCTTGGGTACCCAAAGTTTAAGTTGCCATAATCTGTCGCACTATCCGCCTTTTATAACCCCGGAACTCGAAAAGTGAGTTGTGTAACAAGTTTAGGATGTGTATCCGTCTGTCTGTGGCATCGTAGCTCCCAAACGAATGAACCGATTTTAATGCAGTTTTTTCTGTTTAAAAGCTGATGTAATCGAGATAGTTCGTAGCTATAATAGGGACGGGAAGGATGAGTGAGGATTGTAGTTCTCAAACGAATGGACCGATATTGATGTATTTTCTCTGTTTGAAAGCTGATGCAATCGAGATGGTTCTTAGCTATGATGGGGCAATCAGGATCGTAGTACGAATGGACCGATTTTGATGCATTTTTCATGTTTAACACATGATGTGATTGAGATGCTTCTACGCTATAATGGGAGGTGGGGGTTCGGGGGTTATATCTATATTTCTTTATTTTTTTATTTGTGCTTTTTGAGAGTTAGACTTTCTGCTGAATTTCTATGCACTTTATTTTCCTTGTTTCCTCGCGGGGATAGGACTCGCAATCCTGAACTGCTAAAGATCTAAGTAAAAGTGAGAAGATTAGGTAATAGCTCCTTATTCGCGGACCTAATAAATTAAGTGCAACGCACACAACATACCTTCTTTGGCCTTAGTCACAATCGGAGTGGTGTTTGTGTAGCACGTGTTATCAATGACTCTCATTAACGCTACAAATTGCGTATGTCTCTCTATCTTTGTTGTTGATACACATGAAGCACGATGATGGGACTGTGTCTACCTGTGTGGGTGTTTTTGCCTATAGTTGTATGTAGATCAGTTTTTGTTTACGTGATATTAAAGTATTCCATATCTTCCACATTTAATAGGATCTAAAAAAGTTAAGTTCAACGACTTAATCTGTCATAGGGGCTGTAAAAAGATTTATAAACTTTCCTTTCTTTAAAAACCTTTATCACCGCATGTTTTCTGTTTCAAAATATTTCTGTTACTGCAGAGCGTCACTATTGTTCGGATGATCGATAGTGTCCACCCACCATTAGTTTGGATTCCGTCCAGATTTGGCGGCCCCTTCCATCGATGGAAAGGCACCTCGAACGACGTATAAAACGATACAGTAGCTTAGATCGATAAATACGATGTGTAGTTCGGTTAGAGAGCAATATGTCATTTTCGTATTATTGGTAATTTAGTCTTGTTTTAGAATTAATTTAATAATGTTTTAGAATTAATTAAATAATGTTACGTGATGAGTGAATATATAGACTAGCAGTCGGACACCATTCTCTAAACGTCGTTTTGATGATCACTATCTCTTTTACAATTTTACAAGTTAACGCCTTTTTAGCGTAAACATAAATGATAATTTTCTAATGGGAAAATTTGAATGATTTGTGCCTCTGCGTGGCTCATGCGTCTAACGAATTCGACTACCGTGACCTATGTATCGCAACCCAAATTTTTCCCCAAGCTTCTGAACCCCTCTTTTGGGGATGGTAACGCCATCACACGCCTCTAACCAATTCGGCTACCGTGACCTATGCATCGCAACCCAAATTTTTCCCCTAGCTTCTGAAACTGTCTTTTGGGGATGGTAACGCTATCACAAGCCTCTAACTTATTCGGTTACCGTGACCTATGCATCGCCACACAAATTTTTCCGCTAGCTCCTGTACCAGTCTTATGGGGACGGTAACACCATCTATTGGTAGTATTTAGAACTAACAAATTTCTCCATTACAAAATTATCATATATGATCAGTATCTTAGTTTAAGTCCCCTAGACTTTTTTCTTATCTTGATAGTAGGTGAATTTTTATTACTTATATAGATATATTAATGAAAACGCCATAGAAATCCGGATGTTGAGTTGATTAAGAGATTAAAATAATTTGTATAAACAGTCTTCTTAATAATGTATGCTTACATAGACCATTTGAACATAAGAATATCCACACCAATATTTAAAAGTGAAACGTTGCCAGTTTGTTTGTTTGCTTGGGGAGCTTGCACGCCAAAACGGCTAATCCAAATTTTGATAAAACTTAGTAAATAGGTACTGTAAAATATAAAGACCAACAAAGGATACTCTTTAACCCGGTAAAACCGGAATGCTGCCATGAGAAAATGGGAAAATGATGATTACTTGCTGTAAGGAACGGAATGACATAAACGGTTGTCGTGGAAATGAAATAATAACAAATCTACCAAAAAGCATCAAGAGCGTTGTTGGTGTGTAATGTTGCATTGGTTTTCTATTATGATCATAAATGAAAAAACTATGCTATTTTTTGCGATAAACATTAGTCCGCGCGGAGGAAGTCGCGGGTGAAAGGTAGTGTTTAATTTAAATCGTTTATTGCTGGAGTTCTAATCGCGAAGTCCAAGACTGTTCAGTTTGTATGAAAATCTGCCAGAGGAAAAAAAATAGCGTCACTTTTATAGTTGTCGCTGGCCATTACACCCATCAGCTGCCATTATTTTCAGGGTTCATGTATGTTTGTATGTGAGTTTATTTATTCCACCATAACTTTTAAATGCCTGAACAGATTTAGATGTATGGGATATCATTAGAATCCTTACAATCATCATCTCAAGTAACATAAGCCATAACTGTTTTTCAAAAAAAAAAAAAGTGGCTGCTGTATGGCTCCATATTCAAATACGAAAAACAATTAGAATATGGAATTACATTATGGGTATTAAACTGAAGACCTTGATTGATGAAACATTCCAACAATATATAATTTATTGGCATAAGTTATTTTTTGGCAGGGCAGTCGTCTTTTTTTTTATACTGTTTTATGACTCTTCATCACCTTCTTTCGTTTGTATGTTTAGTAGCAAGATGAGTTTCTGCCAGCTTATAATAGTGTGACCCAAGGCTCAGCAAATGTATCTTTCAAAAGCGATCGTGTGAGACGAATCGTGCTTTGGATCGCGTGAATGGCTCTTGATAGAGTTTTGAGACTGTGATGGTGCATCTATAGATTTGATTAAGATGTTTTTGGTTTTATTTATTATGGTTTTCTGTATTTAACTGTTTTCATACTGGAGGAACCTGTTGTAACTCTTAGTAATGCTTCATTGATATATATATGAAGGTTCTTCGTAATTTATTATAACTGTATCAAAGGATAAGAGATGAGACACTGTGCGGATCACTGCTACCACAAACTTCACACTTCACCTGATATTATACCAAATCTGTGCATTATTGTCTCTAGCTCTTTACGAGACATAATTACGCAACATTTAAAAAGGTCCAAATTCATTCGTAGGTTTTGTTACCAGAGGTTTCCTTACATCTATTAGCAAAATAGGTTTATACCCCCTGTTTTCCTCTTCAGCCTCAATCACTCGGATTACGGCCAAGTTTAACGAACACTCGTGTGTAAGTGGTGCATTAACATCCACAATTAATCTGCCTAATTAATGTTTGCTCACTCCATTTGGCCGACAATCGGTCAAACCCCCAATATTTGCCGTGCACTCGCCGACACTGGCCGTCTAATGAGGCCTTGTCGGCCATTGATAGTGTTCCGTGTTATGATAATGGATTAATCTTGTCTTGAGATGTATCTGGCAGATTCGCGGATAAGTGAATGTAATTATATTGTACCTTCACCAACAGTTTTGTTTCTGTTCACGGTCTTTACCAAGTGTGAGTTAAGTGTGATTAATCAATTACAGATTTAATTTATATTACAAGGTAATTTTATTAAAGTGCCTTAATTCACCGAACTACTTTGGGGGCAAACACACAATTTAAGGTTTTACTCCATCCTCTGCCTCATTGATGATAATCGGCTAAAATATTATCCCACATAGTAATTTGTATTATTTATGGTGTTCAATAAAGAGTTCATCTATCTATCTGTCTACCTATAGTGTTATCCTTCATTGCTCATCAAATCTACGATTTGTTTGCTTTATTTTCTACTTCGACTTCAGATTACTTTTGCTTACTAAATCTTAGATTTATTTGCAGATTTCAACATTATTTTCACGAGTTGTAAGCCATCTGCTAGATAGATAAACTCCGCTACAATTAGTAAGACTTTATCTTGCTTTTCGTCCACTGACTACCAATAACAAAAACAACAACATCGAGTCTTTCCGGGGACCACCGAGCGAGTAATTATGGGCATCCTTATCGAGCCATCTAATGAGATAATTCCTGTCAGACAGATAAACCTTAGATTGTTTGTGTATGTATATGTTGAAGGTTTGCATTGTTCCCTGATTTATTACTTATTGAGTCCCTTAGTCTTCGGATTATCGCGACTTCATCAGCTTGTGTATTACTGTGTAGATATGTCAAGTGTTTGGCCAACGTCTTGTTCGGTGAAACTATGTGCATAGTTTGAGTGATCGCATTTGATGCTGGCTTCTAGTTATTGTCTTGTACTGTTAAATATGTAGTACCTATTTATCTTCTCTATTAAATAAGTATCATAAGTATTATTTTCATGTTCACTGCACTCGCTAATAAAATTAACTTACGTGTCAGCCGTTTAATATAAAGCACGACAGTGGGCATGTAGTTGTCCAATTTAGTTTATTATCTACTCTAGTTATATTTATATGTTATCCAGCTTTAGCATCCAGTATCTGCCAAATTATTTCAAATATTTACTCTACAGGACACGCTTGACCTTCCGTTATCTCTGCAACTTCCTCTTGTCCAGCTACAATAGCAAAACAACGTTCCAGTCAGCTCGAAGCAATTCATCAGGAAGCTATATCAGTACATCTAGCTAGACTAAGCATTCATTCGGTGCGTCGTGCTATTAATCAGCCCGACTCAGGCAGCTGTTTTGTTTGACTGTACCTAGTAAGCGAGTTAGAGGGTGGGGGTTACGAAAGAATTAAAGGTGGTAATTTGGATGTAAGAAATTGAGCATTTTTAAATTAAATTTAGTATTTGGAACCAAAGGTAACATGAATCTCAGACTGCAGCTTTGGGTTGCGGTCAGGCCATGGTCAGGCTTAATATTACCTATTGAAGTTTAGCTAGTCTGTAAGGACTGTAATTGAATCGGATCTGTTGATTGATTTAAAGCCCCGATGAATTTTTGTATTGAATAAGGCTTTATTTAAAAACATATTTAGACTAGACTCCAATCACACGATGCAACCTTTCAATGCAAGTATGAAAGAAACCAGTAGAATCAAAGAGTTTATTTTTGGTTAAATTAGGGAGGCTATGTTAGCGTGATAAGCGCGCCGCAACTATAATACTTATGTCTCTCTAGATTTGTCAAATCTAAAGGAACGTTTGTATCAAAGCGTAGGGAAACCAGCCGTATTGCCCTACAATAAGGTATATTCAAATAGTACAAATGGCGTTTGTAGCTTTATACAATAGTGATAAACGTGGCGAATAGGTTTTTTGTGCATTTATTGCTTCAGATATGATACCTACCTATCGTTCGAATATTCAAACAGCTCAAGGAATATCTCATCCAAATTACAAATGTCTGGGTTCATTGGTTTACGATATGCGTTATTTGTCAGTCAATCAATAGGTATGTCACGGTACTTGCCAACTCCGTCCACCTTAGGGATGGAATTAGAAAAAGAAAAAGTTAGTGCACCCTACGATACTCAAGAAATATTTCCCATAAATTTCCAATCTCAAGGTACAACTACTCCGACTGTGCGTTGTCTTTCTGGCAGTAGTATGTCACGGTACTATTTTATAGGTATATAAGATAGAAGATGATCGAAATATTCGAATATCATGTTTACCTAATTACTCCTCAGAAATTGCCACATCCAGAATTCGCGTCCCGGGCGTCCGTCCGGTCAGCGCGCGTGTTTGAGCTTCGCCGTGATAAGAGCAACGCAAACAAAGCATCGAGTGAGCTGACGTGCGCGATACCGGCGAGTGATTGCCGATCTGTAGCTGACTGCCCGTAATGCTGTTTGTCTTCCATCCAGCTTACACATTCTCGTCCAGCTGGGCTAGCACGGGCGACAGTATTTAAGATACTTATCTGTATCAAGAGAGCGTTTGACAACACCAATAATAATTATTATCATAATAAACACTTACCCCCTTACATATACAAACATATTTTAACTACGTTTAAACGAGGCATGAACTAGGAATAGTTATGCTAAGAATATCCTAGGAATAAGTTTCTTACAAATATACTTCGTTATAACTATTCCTCCGATTAGCAATAAAAGTTTTATAATAAGTCAAATTTCGTCTAAGGCCTCGCTGTGTCTGTCAATACTCTGTCTCTTTGCCGTTTCTACTCGATAAAATTTTGCGGCAGGTGCTGGAGCATAGAATAACTTTACTGCACTAGTTGGTGAAAGAGCTACCAAACAATTGGTCTAAAAACATAACACTGCTTTTAGAAAATTGACACGAAACTCTTCATCGCCATCATATAAAAAGGATTTCCCTGTTTTTGAATGTTCTAACTTTTAACGTAACTTTTCTTCCAGTCTATATTTGACTAATTATATAATTAACTTGCTCTATATTAACTTATGCCATGGTAGGTATAGATTTCAAAGTACTTATTAACTATATTTATGAGATAATGCTGTGCATGTAAATAAACAAATCACATTTGCGTTTTAGAGGTTATTCCGGACTTTACTACATTAAAGGTAAGAACAACGGTAGTTAAAAGAGTTACGCCGACGTTATACTAGGTGTAAGTTACTCCGAGTTCATTTTTTGACAGTTTGCTTATTCTTCGTAGGTATATTCTCAGTATAACTTTTTAAACTAGGTTTATTTGTAAGTCCCTTATAATTTATCAATATTATGTAAGTACTAGCTCTACCCGCGGCTTCGCACGCGTGGTCATTTCTTTAGGATAAAAGTTCTATTATGTACTATTCCAAGGCCATTTGATCAAAATTCCCACAGCAGTCAAAAAGTTTTTATTGATTGCTCGGTTTACTCATCGGTTTTTAGATAGATACCAAGTACACCAGTTTTTAAGCCAAACTTCAAGCTATCCAACAGTAAAAACCGCATCGCAAATAGTCCAGTAGTGTTTACGTGATGCGCGAACAAACAAACAAACAGACAGACACGAATTAAAAAAATGTTTTATTCTTGACAGTAGCTTATTTGAAGTATACTAGACATATTTTTTTTCGATTATCTCCATTTTTTGTACAGTTTTTTTCGTTCATATTCTTCTTTATAATAAGTATTAAAAATGTTATTTCATGTTCAGTAGCTTATTTTAAGAACCCTAGACTTTTTTTTTCAATCCTGGAACAAATAATCTATGCAAGCAAAGGATATACATTTCATATTGCTTTATTTTATGATTATCGGGTGGTGAATGTAACATTGCGCACTACCACGCGCATACTGCGCGTGCGCGTTGCAGCATGCAACTGGATATGTATAGATTAGGGTGTGTACGCGAAAGTATCGAAAAAAGAGCTACCCGACAACGAAGTTTGCCAAAACCACTACACGATTCACATTAGAAAAACGTTTGCGCGATGCAGGAATTGGTTCTTTTACGATGCTATCGCCATCTAGTGTGCGAGGTTTAGACTAAAACCAGTATTCCCCAACGACAGTTAGAAATGTCTATGTAGTATGCCCACATCATCATTTTAAATTATGATGTGGGAATGAATACTAAATAATGCAATAAATAAGATACGAATATCACAAACTAAATTAATATTCATATTTAGAATTATCATTTGTGTCTACAGGGTTTATTAATATTTTCTTCTTTTCGACGAGACAATAAGGCGCCTTTCCACCATATTTATTTTCTTCAGAATTTTAATGTGTTTTTTTTTTGTAAGGCATAAAAGATATTAGAAAAAAAAGAAATACTAACATCTGATAGTTAGTATCAGGTAGGTAATATTTTAAAGTCACAAATAAAACGTTTTAAACTTTTGTTTAAAAAGCCCATGAAACGGAATATAACTTAACGGACAGAAAACTGAAAAGCAATTCCGTTTGAAAACCGTTTCTAGTGACTTTGTAACATGGAAATCATTGTAATGTAATATTTTGATGCTTTTGCACTATTTTAATATTATTATGATTATTATGATTTTAGCGTCTATGATGTATCCTTGGAAGACCAGAGACATTAACTTATCTGCAAGCTCTTTGAGCATTGATTGTTTGAAATTACATTAAAGAAATAAACATAATTTGATTTTTAATTTTATTGATACTTTGTAGATACAATTTTTATACAGCAAATAATATTGGACAAAACTTTGTCTTTATTTACCTGTTTACCTAGTGAAAAAACCCCAATATTGGGGTTTTTTCTTGATACCTAGATATAACCTCTACTTGAACGCTGTCACGGGTCTGTGGACACCTGTCCCCCGGGAGCTGCAAGGCGCACTGCTGCATTACTTCTGCACCACTACTTCTGCACCATCTCACCGCGGAACGTCTTCCCACGCGCGCCTCAAAGCTAAGTCCCAAGCCGAAAGACAATATCATACCCACGCCACCTCCTGTAACTCACTCCCTGAGTTTTTTTTTCTTTCTGATTACACTGGTAGTTTACTATTTTATTCGTTATTTTTTTTAATACCTACCGCCACTTCACGAGTAGGTAGACTTCTTAATTATTATATTATTTCTAAAACTAAACTGCCAGGTGACAGCACCATAAATCATGTCACAATATACAAAATAATTGCCAAGTGGACACGGCTTAGAAATAGGTGCACACCTTCTCACCCCTCGGGTGCTGTGAGAACCAACAAAAGAAATTCAGGAAATGGGCAGCCGCATGCACCTGAAGCCAGTGTGTGGACGAGTCATTGCGTAGGTATCAACATCTGCTATCACTACGCTGCCAAGTGTGGTGATTATGGTACATCCACCCTATTATGGGGGAAGGCCATGTTAGTTCAACAGTGGACTTCTTTGGGCTGAAGAAGTGATGATTCCGTCTTAGAATACAATAATTATTTATTGAGTGCATTGAAAACATATGATTTATTTTATTTAAACATACACTTATAACATACACTTATAACAGAATCCAACGATACTGGGTTTGCTCCTAGGCTCAGAACCAATTATTTTGATAAGTTATGTGCAGTTTTGCATCACTCTGGGGTTTGGAGGGCACGTTAAGCTGTCGGTTCCGGTAGCATTCAATAAGCCATGTCCCTCGGGAGGCCTGACAAACTCTGACACCAGAAGACAACACTACCTCATACGACAAACAATAAAACAAAGTTTGTTAATCTCTAATTTAAATCTAATCACAGGTCTTCAACTTTTCTTTTCTGTTAGTCGGTTTACTGGATTATAGTTGGGTGTATTATTCCTATTTGTTTGGTTTGGTCACCTTCAAGTTTTAAATATTATAATGGTAGATTTATGTCTGCAGAAGAGTGGTAATGGTTACAAATTCATCATTACCTCGGGCCTGCATCAAGGACTTTTAATATGTTAAGTGTGCATTTGCCATAGCTGCATGCTTCAGAGGAAATATTAAGCCTTTGATGGTCTCGGTAAGCCACCTATGAGGCCAAAGTATCATACAACAATGATTGGCTATAGCCATAGCATGTTTTGGATTATATACATGTGTAAATGTGCTTGGTAGCAGCGTTAGCTAAGTCAAAGGATTATCTGAATAGATGAACATTAAAATGGTAAAACAATTGATAAAAATTTACATATTAGGTATTGGTAGTAAAAATTTATTTACTTTCTCTCCCTAAAATCTTTCTTGCAGTCACAGATCATAATAGTAGGTAATGTCTTTTGGGCCCTAACCTTTTTTTATGGTATTGTTGCCATCATGTAGCGTTTTATTCTCTTTGTTATACTAATTATTCACTTCTCTATCACGTCCGTCGTAATAAAAGTAAAACAAACATATGTTTCGAAGAAACGTAAACTCGAGTAACTCGACTTCACCAGCTGATTTAGACCACAGATTAGACCATATGTAGCTTAGGATTTGGCAGATACGTTCCGTTTTACGTATAACTGTCAATTCATATGAAAAATAGAAACCGGTACATAGTACCGATAAAAATATTTGCTGCGTAGAATGTAACGTAATCATACGATTGTCTATTAGCAAAGCTGAGCAGTATTTATATGTTGGTACACCATGCGCAGTGAAGTGAGTTAGCGCAATTGCGCCGCGCAACGCAGTGTTACCCATGTCTAATCACTTATAAGTCATGCAAGTACCAGAAGTCTGTGGGTTGCGGCGGAGCGCTTTTGCGCCCGCCCCACCGTCCGGTGACGCTGTAGAGGTCAGCTATAGACCAACAGCACATATCCTTTCTAAAAAAAGAGGAAGTCTGTGGACGCGTTGCTTCTTAGTCCTTTCTTGTGTCTATTCACTTGGGATGATTATGTTGTGGTGGTGGCGACGCGCTCCGTCTGACCACAGGCACAGCGGGAAGGAGGCGCTGGAGCTGTGAGGCCGAGCGGCGGCTAGTCAACGTTGTTGGCAGGCAGGCGGTATGGTGTGTTTGACGTTGATGCTCTAGCTATAACTAGACATAATCGAATGTGCTAACATACCCGATTGCGAACAAAACTAAAATGAGGCAAAAAAATATGTGAGTTTGGTTACAAATCAAATTTAAATCGTTATAGATCCTAAATGATCATTCAACATGTAAAATGATAAAAAAAAAACTAAACGAAAAAAAATGATTTTTCAAATACCTATTCAATGATACCGCACATAACTTCGTCTTTAGTGACACTAACTAGATTATGACAAATCAATTGATGTAAGAGTCATCAAAAGCAGCCCACGCGTTTCGTCTCTAGAGCGCCACATGGGAATAAACATACATACCTATACTGATAAACACAATACCCTCCGCGCAGTCGGGTAAAAAGTACTAATAAGTGCCCGTTGCCTATTATTTATTCTGTGCCGTTGCATCGATAAACGACATTTAATGACATTTGGCTTCACCACCTGCACATAAATAAAACTTAGTTATTATGGAACGAATTCGATTTCTCGAGGTTCGAGATACAAAATCCACACCATATATTGGAGCAGAGAAACGTCTGTTTGCTTGTTTTTTTGTTTGTTTGCCAAAACGGCTAATCCCGTTTTGATGAAACTTTGTAAATAGGTACTGTACAAAGAGACGAACATAGGATACTATTTATTGCGGAAAATGGTAAGTTGCCACGGGAATACTGGAAATTGTCCATTACTCGCTGTAAGTAATGGAATTACATTAACGGTTGCCATGGAAACGAAATAATAACAAGTCTATGAAAAGAGCATCAAGAGCGTTGGTGCTATAAGTTTCCATTGGTTTTTAATATCCTAGATGAACATACGATGCTTTTTTTCGCAATAAACTGTAGTCCGCGCGGACGAAGTCACGGCGAAAGCTAGTAATACCTTTATCGAAGAACTCGATAGACACTTTATTGATAGAGTCGCTATGCTAGTTCTCCAGCTAGTACACAAATGTAGGTAACGAGTGAAAAGAGCAAAGCAAACAAAACATCGAGTGAGCTGACGAATTGAAACTCAAACGACTGAATCGCTGAAAATTTGCCTTTGTTTATTTCTGAGCAATTAATGTTACGCCGGAATAACACCCGTGGGTATTATTGCTAGATATATTATTTATATGAAAATAAATAACTTTCGGTCAAAATGATTAAAACTCTGATAGGTATTTATCCACACACACGTGTTGAATAATTAAACGCCATCAACAACCAGTTTTTCAGACACTATTTGTAGACAATATACCAATATACCAAATCAGATCAAAATTCCTTCAGCGTTCAAAATGATTTGTAATGCTTTATTATAATTTATATACTAAGTACACATGTTTTTAAGTATAACCTAAGTTATTCAACAACTAAAACCGCATCGAAATTGGTTAAGTAGTTTTTACGTGATGCATGAAAAGACAGACAACACGACAAACAACATTAAAAAAAATATTTACTTATTCAATAAATAATTTAAAAAAAACCGTTCCGTATCCTTATAGACCATTTTTTATAAATTATTTACATTGTATAAACTTTTAGTTATTGCTTTAATATAAGTTCTAGCTGTTCCCGCGGCCCGCGGCGTTACACGCGTGTTATTAATGTTATTCGAAAACCAAAAGTACCAATATACATAATTTCAGAAAACATAGTTCAGACTTAAAATAGATTTTTATCGGTTGCTCGGCTTCTACTCCTCGAATTTAGATACTAAGTACACCAGTTTTTAGGTCAAAATCTAAGCTATCCAACACTGAATACTACTTTGCATTCGGTGCAGTAGTTTTGTAATGTTTTTACAGAAAGACAGACAGACAAACAGATAGACAGGAAAAATTAAGAAATAGAAGATTTCTGCAGCTTAAAGTGCCATAGACCATATTTTTTATCATCTTCATTGTACAGACTTTTTGGAACTAACTGCTTCATTATAAGTTAATAATAGATATAGATATATAGATACGAGTATAATATACGAAGATTAAGCAGGTGACTAGTGACCATAGAGTTTTATTTGTTTATTTAATGACCATAATAAGTTACTACAGGGTACGTTCCAGGGACTCCATTAAAGTCGATTCGTAATCATGTTCGTGCATATTTATTGTTTTAATGCCGATGGTGTTGTGCGCTCGAGTAACTTTTGGAAAATACCTTAATTTTCCAAAAGCTACTCGAAAGTTTGTAAAATAAATTAAATTGTTTTTTTTTTTAATTTGATTTAAGTACATACCTAGAGCAGCTTACAATCAAGCCTCTAGTTTACATCCTTAGTCCCTATAACTCAAATGCACACCTTGCTGCAGAAACCAAGGAACACAGAGCAATCTTGCCTACCGTATCTCAAACCAAACAAACACGGTACCCGGCTATATAGCCAGTTGCGTTACCGTTACGGTTGTAATGAAACCCATTTGTCTGCCTCTGCCTAATGTGCGTCCAGGATATCGTCTAATATGAAATAACGTCTGCTAGACGATGGGTCATTATATCTGGCTATGTGTCTTCATGAACGCTGATCGGGAGATATGGCCAAGGTGTCTGAACGGTTGTTTTGTTACCGAGATTGGTGCTACATTGGTCTGACTCTCTTTTATTATAGCGAAATGATAAGAACGTTTTAGTAGTTTGGTGAAAATATAATCTTTTAAAAATCACAGACGGAAAAGGATAGAGAGAGCGAGAGGTTTCGTTATATTATGCTACTAAGCTCGCCAAGTTCTTAGGTGCTAATGCGGTGGCCTAGGGCCTATGTCCAGCAGTAGACTGACACAGGCTGATGATGATGATGAATGCTGGCGTGGTAGAGCTTGATAGATAGGATACAGACAAGTGGTATGTCGTTTTTTTACTAATTTCCCGTCCCCCTAACTCCCAAAATACGTACCAAAGACGCATCGTGAGCAATATTGACTAATCGTAAAGCTTTTCTTATGTTTACACGACTGCCCAATAAAGGAGTGTAATATTTCAGGCTTAATTTATGTAAGTATGTGAGTTTCTATGTTGCACCATTACTTTTAAATGCCTGAACAGATTTGGATGTATCGCTAGAATCCTTACATCATCCGAGTGACATTTTTGTTGAAAAGATCCATTTTTGTCGAGGCAGCCATGTTTTTGGGGTTACTTTGTTAACTGTTTTCAATCTGACTTACTTGTTTTCAATCTTCATCATACCATTGTTAGGTATAAATTAACTTTAGTATACATTTTGGAAAACCCCGGCAAACAGTTTTTATAAGAATAAGAATAAAAATAATTTATTGCCAAAACAAACATAAACAACTTAAAGAATACAAAAATCACATGAACCGCGACAACAAATCTATTAGTGCTCAATAGGACCGTATTTATCTGTTTTGGAATGATAAAGACTCAATTATAATGTTCCTTGATGCTGCAGACTCCCTCGATTCAGGCCTTAATATATCTACTAATTATTATAATATTTATCATTATATTATCAATATGGGTAAATAGAATGCCATCGAAACTCGGGGGAACACTATTGCTGTTAGAAACTTTGAGTTTGCACTCAAATTTTCTAACAGCAATAGTGCCCGAGATCTCTTTACAAACAATGCTCAGAGTCAAATATACAAGTAGGCTTAAAAAAACGGAGTCTTAACGACTGAAGCATAGACAATTGCCGCTGCGTATGTATGTGTGAGTGGATATGTCGTGGCTTATACACAATTTCATCACAAAATACTGCATTGTTTGTTATTTTCCGTGAGAACTTGACAGAGTTACACGATTATCAAAGTTGAAATCTTGCTGCGATGTAGCGGCCAATTGGCATAACATGGTGTAGTGTGTACGTGAGGCTTGTGCGTACGAGCGGATCGGCATATCTTGAGTGCTTGGTTTTCAATTTGGCTGTGTGGAATCCGCCTTTTTTTTAATATTCTTGCGAATATCTTGAGAACGGCTGCTCTAATTTCTTCCTAAAAATGCTAAGAATTATCTCGTTATTCCATGATTCAAATAAAAAACACCGCATTGAAATCGGTTCATCACTGCTTCGGGGTTTTAAAAAGCTTGATCTCCTTTGCATCAGCCTTGATCCGTTTTTTTTGCAATACTTGTCAAAATACAAGCTTTTGCCCATTGACTACGATCGCGTGGACTATATTTTATAGCGATAAAAAGTATCGTACGTCCTCTATCTCCAGACCAAATTTAATGTCATCAAGACATACAGACAGACAGATATACAAAGTTCCTTTCTCTTTCATAATATTAGTGGATGGAGAAATAAATTTCATTATATTTTCGGAGAAGCATTAAGCTAGGTATAAAATCAGGCCCAGTGTTTATCCGAAAATACTTCAGCTTCTGCCCTCGGATACCAGCATTTTACAACTATAAGAAAACCGTTAAATCGTTTCCGTCTAACTACCCTATGACATGCCTTTAAACCCTTCAATAGCTAAACACATAAAGGCGATTGCATGCTGCACCACTTTCCGCAAATTGAGTTACAAAACGTTTCTTTCCCGGACCGGCTCTCAAACTTTTACAAAGGAATCCCACTTTTAAAAAGGAATCCCGCTTTTTTGTGGGACAGCGCAATAATGGAGTCTTGGTGGGCTAAGTGGTTGCGAGATTGTGATGTTCCGCTCTGGTGATTTGATCTAGAGTGGGGGCCTTGTTTGTTTTTAGAGCAGCTTTTTGAAGATAATTATGTATTTAAAAATGAATTGGCTGCTGTACTGTTGCAACAGACTTACTGTCCTGTAGGGTTTTACAAGTAACAAGTGATATGATACGCGCCCAACACACATTATATACCAATTATTCATCTTTCAACGTGGAATAAAATGTATACGTACCTAATAATCTTTAATTTATTTATTTATTTATTAGCAAACAAAACAGAAAGTAATCATTACATGATAAAATTTTAAGTGTAAGTGTTATGATCTAGATTACATTCCAAATAATATGTATGCCTAGAAGCTTATTAGTTTAAATTTTATCTAGTTCTATCGCTAGAGAGGACATTATTACATGTTATAAAAATATTTAATTTAACCATTACAATGTTATGGTTCAAATAAATTGCTTCTAATTTGCTTCTGGAACTGATATAATTTAAGGTGAAATATATCGATGTCTCTGTTGGAGACAAGGATTTCGTTGTATTGGCGACACATCCTAACTAATGGGTTATAATAAGAGATATTGTTAGAAGAAACTTGAAGGCTGAAAATATTATAATTTCGATTTCGGAGCCTGAAATTTAAGAGGGAAAGTAAGGCAGGGGAATCCATAGTGGAATGAACTATTTTATGAAGCAGCACAAGGTCATTATACTTGCGACGGATCTCTAGAGGAGTCACATTAAAATAATCTAAACGTTCCCTGTACGACGCTAGTGTACGTCCCATGCCACACCTATAGCTGAGGATATTTAGAGGTCGCTTTTGAATGCGTTCGATTCGATCACTGTGAACATTGTAGAAAGGAGACCAGATTGATGAGTTGTACTCCAGAATACTACGTATGAGTGTATAATAAAGATAAATAAAGCTTTTTATTTTACGAAATTGTTTTGTGAAGCGCGATATAAATCCAAGTAGCCGAGAGCTCCGCTCGACGATGTGGTCATAGTGATTATGAAATGAAAGCTTTTCATCGAAAAATACACCCAGATCCTTCGCAACATTCTTACGCGTGAGAACTTCACTTTGCAGGGAATAATCGAACATAAACTTGTGAGTTTTTCTGGTGAAACTTATTACAAAGCATTTACCAACATTAAGTAGCATGTAATTCTGATGACACCACTTTGAGAGGTTTATTAAATCATTTTGCAGGTTAGATGCATCATTACAATTATTTACGACGGTAAACACTTTGAGATCATCCGCATAAAATAGACATGGGCATGATAGTGAATCAATCAAATCATTTATAAATATAACGAATAATAAAGGTCCTAAATGACTGCCTTGAGGTATACCTGATGTGACAGTAATAGGTTGAGAGAGATGACCCTTCACTGCAACGAGCTGGCTTCTGCGAGTTAAATACGATTTAATCCATCGAAATAGACAACCATGAATTCCGAAACCTGCCAGTTTTTTACATAGCACTATGTGGTTTACCTTGTCAAATGCCTTTGCAAAATCTGTATAAATGGAATCTACCTGAAGTCTCTTAGTAAATGCGCCACACAAGTAATTTTTATACTCGAGAAGGTTGGAAGTTTTTGATTTGCTTGCCACAAAGTCGTGCTGTTGCGGATTCAAAATGGGCTTAACATGGCTGTAGAGCACATCATACACGACACTCTCAAACAGTTTTGCAAAACATGACAATATACTAATAGGCCTATAATTCTCACATTGAGCCTTATCGCCCGATTTAAAGATTGGTATAGCGTGCGCTGTCTTCCAAAGCGTGGGAAACCTACCTGACTTAATCGACTTTTTGAATAAGATTACTAATGGTAAGCTTAGTTCATCAACACAAGTTTTAATAAATTTAACAGGAATTTCGTCCCTTTATTAATATATAACTTTTTTATTTTCCTTATGATGACGTCTTTTGAAATATTCATGTCACTTAGGGTGTTGTTATGACTAGAACTAAGAGAATCATCTGGATAATAATTATTATGGATAGCGATTCACCCTGGTTTCGCACGGCTAGCTAAGGGTTTCTCTAAATAATTCTTAATACAAAATTTCGATACCACCATTGTTTCGATTGACTAATTTGAACAAAAAACGGTTCTTTTTACCTTACTATTATAGTTAGACATATAGTCTTGCGGGCTATTTGTGGGTAATGAATTAATGATTAGTACTAATTTAAAATTTAGTGCATTATTTTATGTATTAACCATTAGTTTTCGCAGCGCACGCCAAATAATTACTTAAATAGTAACATTTTTGATACCTTGGATTATATTATTGCAATTTTAGTAGAGAACTCTAATTTTTTGAGGAAAAAAATACATCCCATGTTACTTGCTAATAATGTAGCCTCCTAAAGTTGAACTATTTTTTTTAATCTGTAACGTATTTTTTTAGTGTATCCATTCTACATACAAACGTACAAATAATTAAATCTTTCCTTTTTATAATATTAGTGTAATATAAGAGTATACATATCTATTTTTTTCCTATTTTCTTGCTGTATTTGAGTTTTTATAAGTACGTAAAAGTAAAGTAAAAGTAAAAATGTATTTATTGCCACAATAAAAAAGAAACATAGGTATCTAATAAGTTATCTAATTAATTATTCCTTTGGCTATTGCTACTCATATTCCTTTCACTATCGTTATGAGCAGTCTTGAATCCACATACACGAACTTTATCGTAGTATATAGGAAACGAAACGTTGAGCACCTCTGTGCAACGGAAGCAGGTGACGTCAGCGCGCGTTCGTTACGTCGCGGCGCGGGCGTCTCGCTTCATTACGGCGAGCCTCAAGGGCGAGGGCAGCGAGAATGTCGCACGTCTCAGTTCTTGCGACACTGAGATTTAAATAGTGGAGGTTTATTTTTTTGGTGTGTAGGGTGGAATAGAATTTCTAATGAAATTAGATTGAAGTCAATAGCACAGAATAAATAATAGTAGAAACGTCAACAACATGGAAATACTATTTGTAACGGGTAAAATCTAGACCGATAAGCTGAAATTTCATTCCAACCAATTTCGTAGAAACTGAAAATACTGGCCAACGCAACTATTCAAATTCAAATTCAATATTTTATTTCAGACCGTAGTCCATATTTTTGTTAGTATTTAGTACAAATTTGATAAACTTATATAACTAATATTAATAGCACACAAAATTATAAAAAACATAAACAAAAACAACTTAATTAGGCGCTGTGTGTACACATATCCAGTGTCTCAACACAGGACAGTCCCATCTGTCAGCTAATGTGCTCAGGATGCTGTTAGAGCTGGTACGCACGCGATTTAGTAAAGAGGCACATCTTTTGCGTATTATCGCATAATAATCATCAACTCCTGCCTCCGCGAACATACCAGAAGCACTACAAAAGCGTGGCAACCCCAACAGCACCCTGAACGCATTATTGTACTGAACCCGAAGGGCATTGTATGACCTCTGCGTATAGTTGACCCACAGGCTGCAAGTGTAAAAAGTCTGACAATACGCTTTAAAAAGCGTTATCTTTACCTGATTGGTACACTTTGCAAACCTCCGAGCCCGCATGTTAGCGCGAACAGACAATGCCCTACGTTCTCTTTCCAAATCATCATCATCACACAATTTATCGGTGACCCAATGACCCAAATACTTGAAACTCGAGGTCATGTTTAGAGTTTTACCGTTGATAGTGACAGGTGGCACATGAGAGTAGGTTTTGTTCCCTGATTTAAAAATCAACAACTCGCACTTTTTCTCATTGTATCTGAGTCCGTGGGCCAACGCAAATGATTCACAAACTCTTACCAATTTTCTCAAGGCACCAATCGAGGGACTCAACAGCACCATGTCATCAGCATAACTGTAATTATTGACGCTCAGTCCGTCTATAGAGCATCCGACTTTGGTGTTGTCCAGTTCCACGATTAGCTGATTAATATATAGGTTAAATAATCGTGGAGAGGTAAGGCCACCCTGCCTAACACCACATTCCGATATATATGCTTCAGAAAGCTGCCCTGCCCAACGTACATAGTTGACCTGATTACTTTACCAATACTGGAAAATAGATATTAGATCCGGCGGTAAATCAGTGTTACTACGCAGCCGCTGCCACAATATATCGTATGATACAAGGTCAAAAGCCTTAGATAAATCAAGGAAGCACGCATATATAGGTGTCTTCCTTCTTGTTCTTGTGCTATGAAGCCGAAAACAAATCCTAGACAATTTAACTTTTTAAATCTTAACCTACTCTCTTCCAATATTTAGCTTTTCTTTATAAGTTTCAGTCTTTTTTATCTACTACCTCTTCTATGTTATAATTGTCTAAAACTTTGTTTGCCATGTGCTATACGCGTACGAAACGTTTTGTTTTCCTTACTGGTTAGGAAATCAACCGACCGATTTTAAGTCGTCTGCGTCTCGACCATGATACCCGCTGATAAGCGTAACTATTTTTATACTCCTATCTTCTATACTTAATTTTAATAAAGCAGTAGGTAAGTAACAAAAAGTCTGCACAATGAAGATAATTTAAACAAGATATAAGTTGAAAAACTAAAACCCGACTAAGGTCAGGTAAAAAATAGCTTATAACACTCTAGCGATGAAGACGAATCGATTGTTATCACGCTTGTCAAAATCGGTCCATATTTTTAGTTTGAACATATAATGCTTTCCTTGCCTTGCCGTAAACGGGTAACAAAAATTGCCTGTGTGACACTCTATACCTGAAGACGAATCGATTGACACCACGCTTGTCAAAATCGAACCAATAGGGGCAAAATTATGGTGGAACATCTACATAACCACATACATAGATACATACATATATATACTGTTCAACTCATTACCCATCCCTTGATTTGCTGTAGTCGGGTAATAAATGATCTAAGGGACGGGACTTCAAATAACCTACTGAACAATATTATAACATTTTATTAAATGGTGTCTGTCTGTTCGTGCATCATGTAATATTGGACTTATTGCGATGCGGTTTCCAATGTAAGATAGCTTTGGTTTTGACTTAAATACTGGTGTACTTGTAATCTTAATCCGAGGAGTAGAAGCCAAGCAATCGATAAAAACTATTTGACGCCTGACCAAAGTTTTATGAAGTTATTGGTATTTTAGCATTGGAATAACATATAGGCTCCTTCTATCCCAGAAAAATATCACACGGGCAAAGCAGCGGGCACAGCTAGTACAAAATAAGTCTTTAATCATTGGTACTAAAAATTACTGATAACAATCCGACGAATATTTCAACGTCCCACACGCTTTCCGGGAAGCCCATCAGTATTTTTTCTCATTCTGCATATTTTTATATCCGTCCAAATTAACTTTTCACGTATCCCCGTAAGGAAACTGTGTCACCAACTCCCAATGAAATCTCATAAAGCTTCTCATAATTTACATGTCACATAATCTCTACGTTGCTGACTTCACAGAAAAGTTAGTTTTGTAGAAAAGTGAGTTTCGCTTTTCCGTAAAGTTGCCGAAGTTTCATTATCCCGAAAATGAAGGCTCGATCGGAACTCAGGCTAGTAATGTACAGTACCCTAGGTCTCGTCCTTGCTATGAGTTGTAGCAATGCCGTGTGAGGTCAGAAAATAATAAATCAATGCTCTATAAATATACACATTAGGGCAATGTTAATTTTGAAATTGTGTTAATAAGTTCCAGTTTTTCCCACATCAGCATTCAAAATGCTCTATGCACAATAAACAAATATTGATTCTACATTAATAAATCTGAATACAATTGACCGAACGAGCACGAAACGCGAGCGAAGCGTCTCCGTTTCAGCTTGGGCAAAAATGTTTTCGTATGTCCGGATGTCAGTCCGGATCTCTGTGGTCTACAAGTTGCATTTTTCAACCAATCTAGATGAGGATTCTTTTTTTATTTAAAAGGTAGTAACTTTAAATTGGTCTCATACAAATTTGGTGAAGATCTGATGAGGATATTCGGTGTGATGAGCAGAATAGCTCCTCAAAATGCAGTAAATTTCTTACTTTTAGGTATCTACCAGTGAAATCAGCCCACTAGGTAGAGATTGATGGAGTACCTTGGTTATTAATGTTAGTTTTACAATAAGGTAACAAGGTGGCGCTACTGTGCACCACTAGATTGTTTGCATAAAAGTTTGTAAGCGCGAGGTATATAGCTCACAGAGGCACTAGTAATCATTATAATTATCAGTTACACATGTACCGTATGTTAATATGTTTGTATTTTTATATGTATCATCATCATGATCATCATGTGAGCCTTTAGAAGTCCACTGCTGAACATAGGCCTCCCCCAAAGAGTGCCATGACGAGCAATCTTGTGCCACCTCCATCCACCGACTTCCTGCGATGGCTACAACGTCGTCGGTCAATCGTGTGGGGGGTCTCCCCACACGCTTGCTTGTTCGTGGTCGCCATTCGAGAACGTTTATTCCCCAGCGGTTGTCGGTTCTGCGAACTATATGGCCTGCCCTTTGCCACTTCAACTTGCAAACTCTGAGAGCTATGTCGGTAACCTTCGTTCTTCTACGGATTTCCTCATTTCTGATTCTATCACGTAGTGAAACACCGAGCATAGCTCTCTCCATTGCTCGCTGCGCCACTCTGAGCTTTTGTATGAGACCAATAGTTAGCGACCACGTCTCAGTGCCGTATGTCATCACTGGCAACACGCACTGATTATAAACTTTCGTCTTGAGGCTCAGCGGTATCTGCGACGAGAAGATATGGCGTAATTTCCCGAACGCTGCCCATCCGAGTTGGATTCGTCGGTTGACCTCTTTGTCGAAGTTGGATCTACCCAGTTGGATCGTCTGACCCAAGTAGACATAGTGATCAACAGCTTCGATAATATCGTTCCCAACATAAACCGGCATGGGTACGACATGGGCGATTGACATGATGTTCATTTTAAGACCCACCTGTTGGGAAACAATATTGAGGTCACTGAGCATTGTGCTTAAGTCTTCCAGGATTTCAGCCATGATGACTATATCATCAGCAAATCGAAGGTGAGTGCCAAATCCGTTTCAGTTCAGAAGCTTGAATATATCTTCCAGTGCGGAGGTGAACAGTTTCGGAGAAATAACGTCTCCCTGTCTCACCCCTTTTTGCAGCTGGATAGAATTCGTGCTCTGATCCTGAAGACAAACTGTCGTGGTGGCCTTGCTGTACAAACACTTCAACACTTTGATGTACCGGTAATCAATCTGGCACCGCTAATGACTGTAGCACTGCCCAGGTCTCGACTGAATCAAAGGCTTTCTAATAGTCCACAAACGCTAGACATAGTGGCCGATTATACTCTTCGGTCTTCTGTATAATCTGTCGGAGCGTATGGATCTACGGTGCTAAAGCCTTTCCGGAATCCAGCTTGTTCGGGAGGTTAAAAGTCGTCAAACCTACGAGCAAGATGGTTTGTTCTCAAAAATAAACGGTTTCGGTTGATTCTCGAAAACAGCTTATAGTCGTGGCTCAGCAGCGAAATGGTCCTATAATTATTCAAGAGGGTTTTATCACCACTCTTAAAGAACAAAACCACTACGCTTCTGTGTCATGCCTCTGGCGTAGTACCCTCGAGGATGACGGACTTAAACAGCTTCTGAAGGACTTTAAGTACCGGTGTTCCACCCGCTTTCAGTAGTTCTGTCGTTATTCCGTCCTCCCCTGGTGCCTTGTTGCTCTTAAGCTGTTTGAGAGCCATTCTGATCTCGTATAGGCTGACGTCCGGGATATCTTCGGTATAATGTCGGGTCAAACGAGCTCTTGCATCGCTAGTCGTGCTAGGAGGACTACGCGATGAGGTGTATAATTGTCCATAGAACTTCTCGAGCTCACTCAAAATCTCTGGCTTCGACGAAACGATGCTGCCACTGTCGGTTTTCAGCTTCGTCAACAGGCTTTGCCCAATAGACAGATCTCTTGCGAACACTTTGGAGCCCTTGTTCCGCTCTATTGCGTTCTTAATACAGGTAGTATTTATTATAAGAACGCAAATCGTGTCGCATTGAGTTGGAGATCTGTTTATTAAGCAAGCTGTAACTCGACATATCTTTTTTTTGCGGGAGGTCTTAAAGAACTGCGACCCAACCGCGTGGACAATTTCCACCAGCCCGTTATTTAGTTCGTCCACTTTATCGCATCGGTAAGGATTTGGAAGCGATTTTGAAGCTCCAACTGAAAGCTCTCGGGGTTTTGGATTTGGGCAGGACTTGGGCGAAGAGTAGATCCCTCTCCAGCTTTACGTTGATATTCAATGAGCCTCTTACCATGCGGTGATCACTGCCGGTCATAACCCTGTTGATCACAGAGACATCATTGAATATATGCTTATTGCTAGTCAAAATGAAATCTATCTCGTGCTTATGACCACCGGGGTGCAGCCACGTCCATTTCCTGGACGGGCGCTTCTTGAAAAAAGGAGTTCATCATAAAGAGTCCCTCCTTCTCCATGAAGTCGGCTAATTGCTGACCCCTTTGGTTCCGCTGTCCAAATCCAAACTGCCCCACTCTCAGTTCATCGCCATTCGACATGCCCAGCCGTGCGTTGAAGTCCCCCATCACCACTGATATATACCCCACTGATTTTATATGTATTGTTTCTTGAATCTACGAGTAGCACTGATATTGCATTTAGTTGGGTTGTAATGTTAGACACACCATTGTCAATACTATGTGCGTTAGTGTGAGTGCACTAAATCCTAAATGCAGAGATCTTATGTACCGCTTTACACTACGTCGACACCGACTTTGAAACAAAACCGATATATCTCGAAGGAGGGTCGAACGGCTTCCAGTCTCACAATAGACTTAGTAGTTCAACTTTAAAGAGTTTTCAGTCTGTTTGTTTTCGAGCTGATTCCGAGTGTAAGCATCTCTGTTGACTCTCGGAATATGTCTGCAACTTGAACTTATATGCAGCATTAACATTATTTCTTTATCACCTGTCAAAATTTAGACAAAAACAAAATTTTTGCTTATCAAAAATTACGTCGTGACTTCTATTTTCAAATAGGTATTACAATTTATATTGTGTCTTCTCATATTACATTCTGTTCTGTGCGGTTATCTATCTATCTATAGTAACTTATATTAAAGTATAGACTAACAAAAAGTCCGTACAAAGAAGATAATTAAAAAATGGTCCAGGGTCCAGTGGACTAAGTACGCTACGAACATCAACACATTTTTTTTAAATGGCGTCTGTCTGTATGTTCGCGCAGCACGTAAAACTACTGGACGGATTGAAATGCGTTTATCACAACTAAATAATTAAATAAGATAAAGAATAGTAAAATTATTGTTTTTTTCTTCATAAGAAAGTACTTATTATGAATAAAAAACACTTACTTAATGCTTACTTACTTACTTTTAGGTTCAATTATATCAGTAACTTTTTATATCAAGTAGGTAGGTAATTTGTTTAGAGTAAGATTTTCTATAGTGTATATTCAGTGACAACCTTTTTTCTCGATTCTATGCGATCCCACGTAACTTTCTTTAAAAATCACACACCACGGAACTAGTTCGCCTGTTCAAATAACATTTTGTTTCTCGACCGAAGTCAGCCCCTTTTGAAACTCAATCTACCCACATTTACAAAAGGCCGGCTGATGGACTGTTCAAACTAACAAAATTATTCAAAGTAGACCTCTGAGTTTTTGTAGGGTAACTGAGGTCTAGAGTGGACTAGCGTAGTAGGATAGTTCATATCATATTTTGGAAGTAAAATTTTGGATGTTTATAACTTCTTATTAGTTAAGTCATGAAGGAACGGAAGTAGGATCTTAAATATTTTGAAACTTTTTGTATTGTATAATTGCCCTATTCTTGGGTCGGTCTTTCATTAAACCTTTCATTTATTGAACATATGTTTTGTAGCTGCGATAGAGCCAATCCGTTGAAAGTTCCACTCTCTGCTCACAATGCCAGCCGTGCTAAAAGTCCGATCATAAGCGGGTCAAATCCTTTTTGCAAGAGATAACGTAACATAATTTGACATTCTGTTACATTTTATCTCTTACCTACACAAAAAATAATTCAATTAGATCGAGATAGGCTCTAAGCAACAAAATCTAAATTAAAAAGGTCTCTGAAACTTTTATCAGCGCCTATTATTGTGATTACAATCGTGCAAAGTCACATAAAAATGCTTGCAAAATAACTGAGCTACTGTCTGCGACCTTTGCTCTCTTTGGCTTGGGGTCTTACTCTAAATTTGGTTAAATCATTTGACGCTATTTGATCAATATTTGCGAATTGTTAAACTATACAGGTAAACTATATAAGACGGAACTATACAGGCTATATATATAAATATGTGCTGTCAATCATTCTACTTATATGTAATGTATCTTTTTTAAGGTTCACAACTCCCCGCACTGTCATCATTACGAATTGTATTAATTGATCGCGCGCGGCAGTCATCGATTGGCTGTGAAGGGAATATCTCTAGTGTTACAGAGGTCAGAGCAGACTTAACGCCCCGGCACCGGATCGGCAACGCCTCGCCTTGGCGTTACGTAGTAACTATTTAGTATTCTATGCTTACGGCGCGTGGTCAACCCACCGTCACCGCACCATCACCGCGCTTATTTCTCGCGGTCGCCGCGGCTACGGCTGGGCTCCACTTGCTCCTAGCGGCTTGCTCACCCACGCCCAGTGTTGGAAATATAAGTAACACAAAAAAATAAAAGGACAGTGTTAGTAAAAAAAAAAATTTAACATATATTTTTAATTTAACCTGATCAACACCAGTTTAGGCAAACTTTACTACTCCTCTAAGTATAGCAGTTTTTGAATATTACTGTCATTGTAAGAATTTAATCATAAAACATTCTTCAGTAGGAATAAAATCAATACAATTCATATTTTTTACTATCTATGCACTCTTTTACCTATTACATAGAATGCAATATGATGCAAAGTACGTATTGCATTCTATGTAATAAACAGGCACGGTGGGCCTTATCGATAAAAGCGATAAGACTCTTCCAGACAACCTTTGGATGGACAGAAATTATAAATTAAAAAAAAGGACGGAGGTGCAAAACAATACACTAAATGATGCAATATATAAAAAAAAAAAAAAAAAAAAAAACAATAAACTACATACACTATACCTACTTATATATGATAAATACAACTACAATACATATTTTATAGAACAACGCATACATATACTAAAAAATATAATATAATGCCTAATATACATCAGTACACCAAGTTGGAATACACCAAGTCTAGACGTCAACCAGGCCGCCTTGCCGTAACGGAGGCGTCACCCCATCGTAGCCGGGAGGACGCCTAGCCGTCATAAGCGAGGCGTTCCGGTGCCGATCCGTTGCTGGGGCGTTAAGTCTGCTCTTACCCTTATGATGACGACTGACGTCACTATCTTCAACTATTAACCAACAGGTTCCAGTCGATTGGCTGAAACGCATCACCAACCTATTTACTTGGTTATAGAGTAGAGAGTTAAGGACCCTGAACCCGATAGTTCAGGGGTTAGAAGATTACGTCAAGTAACCGGATTATATGAATAAGGATTGTTTGAATAACGAGTGTTGTTTCACACTTCCAATTCTGGACGAAAATGGATTTTGGGGAATCAGGACGAGAATTGAAGGAATGTTTTTTGAGACAATAGGGTGAAGTTTTCACTCAGAAACACTTAATTTTTTCTAAGAGGTTTTTTTTCGTAGGTTTTACGATTATAATTTATTTATGGAATTTAAACACTTTTTATCGAGTTACAGTTTTAAATGTGTTAACGTTGAAATAAAAAATAACGTGCAATGTCAGTATTTAAAATCTATACATAAATTAAAGCAGTTAATAACAAGAAGTGTGTATAAAGACGTTATCTAAAAAAACGGTATATTGTATATAAAACCGTAGTACTAATATTAATTCTGTGCTAAAACAAGGGTATCTACTTTTGGTGTTTTTTAAATGTTATATTCTAGTTCAGTAAACAATTAAAGTTAAGTTTCTTTTTTATTTATTGTCTTTATTGTACAGACTTTTTGCTACTCACTGCTTTATTATAAGTATAGATATAGATGGAATATACATGGTATTATTGTAATTTATTGTTTAATTCAATAATAAATAATAATAATATATGAATAGTATTAGGTAGATACATAGAATGAAAGAAAGAAAAATCATATGTCTGTCTGCCTATACTTATAATAAAGCAAAAAGTACCAAAAAGTCTGTACAATGAAGATAATTAAAACAATGATATTAAAAATAACCTTTTATTTATGTTTCCTATTTTCAGTCTGTTTGTCTGTTTGCGCATCACGTGAACTACTAGACCAGTGCGGCTTCAATTAAAAGCTGGTGTTCTTAGTATCGTGATCCAATGAATGAGAGACAAGCAATCGATAAAAAACTATCCAACGGCTAAATTAAATGTGGATTTTTGTACTTTATAGGTAATTTTGGTCCTGGAATAACACATACATTACATTTAAACCAGAGAAATGAACACGTGGGCAAAGCCGCGGACACAACTGGTATTATAATATATATATATAAGTATCGTAGCACGAATTTTACATGGTAATAAACTTCGTAAGACCCTTGACAAAATGGCATTAGTCCTTGGTGTCGGCTGACTAAAAGTGGCGCATGAAGTGAGTTTTCGGACTACCGGTTCACCAAGCGGTTATCGACCCTGACTGCGAAGTCAACCAATGTGTGGTCGTGGTTTCGAATCCCGCAAGATGCAATCATTTGCACAGCAATGTTTGTTTCCGAATCATGGATGTAATATTCTTATCTATTACAGGCCATTACAGGGTGAACTTGTGGGTAATTAAAGTGACTAGTCCCAAATATAGTATGTATATTTATAGTTCCGATGAAGGTGAGAGGTACCATAATACCATAATACTATACTATAACTTCAATGGAATCTATGTATGTATGTATGTATCTATGTATGAATGTATCTAAGTATTTTGTCTGTCCTGGAATCAATTCAAATTTCGAGCACTTCCCGATTAGCTATACGACTGAAACTTTCAGGGTAGCTCACACACCGATGACAAAGCAATAAAAAAAAGGAAAAATAAAACGTAAAAAGTTACAAAGCAACAAAACAAAAGTAAAAGTTACATTCATTAAAAAACCCATAAATGCTTCTTTTTTTTAAATTGTACTTATTTAACTTCACTAGTATGTATTATGTATCTATGTATTTCTGTCTGTCCTGGAATCTTCAAATTTCGAGCACTTTCCGAAAAGCTATCCAGCTGAAAATATAATATATTTAAACGTAATAATGCATTAAAAAAAAGGAACAAAAGAAAAAAAAGCACATACAAGTTTTATTTTTTATTTATACAATTTTTTTGCTAACGTCACTTCGTCACGTCGTCTGACAAGCAGCGTAGCCGGTAACCACTCCCCTTACATTGCTAGCGGAGGGTACATGTTCACTGTCTTGATCGTCATTACTCGCATTACGTCTACGACGGTCGCCGACACTAATAATTGTCTGAGGGCTGTCGGTGGCACTTGACAAAAAGTTTGCTGAGTTCGATTGGATTTAAGTCTATATATAGGATTGAGGCAGTTTTACGATGAACTTCTAAAACTGCCTAAACTACAACTTCAATCCACTACAATTTAAATTATTATTAGCCTATATGGACTAATATAAAAAAATGGGAACACTAAGTATAAAATAAAATTTGACATTGCATTTGCAGTTACAAAACAAGCAGGAAATGTAAATTTAAAAAAAACTATGAGCAGTTGTTTTTTTTTAATTGGATTTTCTTCGAATTTTAGTCTACCCTGAAAGTTTCAGTCAAATAGCTAATCGGGAAGTACTCGAAATTTGAGTTACTAGATTCCACCCGGAACAACACGAATAAAAACGTGTTAGTATGAAACCTTACCTAATTTAGGTCTCAGAGGAGGTAAGTGCGGTAACTACTTTAAAAAAGTTTCTCATCTTAATTTCTAGGTGGCAAAGAAACTGTTATGGGAAAGCATAATACTTACAACTAGTGAAGAGGCCTGCTCGCTCCGTGGTTTAAATTAAGAAAAAAATACTGTGGCATTCCTCAAAATAATAAGATACTGTTAGTACCTAAGTTCAAATTACCAAGCGCCAAACAAAAGCACCAATACTCCCCTAAAAAGCAAATCCACCCCAAACCCAAAATAAATCCTGCTGACGTCACCATCGAGACCCAAATCTCGTTAAAGTCAATTAACTTGAAGAACAAACGCAAAGCACATTTCGATTTGAATGGCACTCGATGGGGGCCTATAAATCATTACGGGCCCGTGTCCTCATTACCGACGGTCCGTAATCTGGTGAAGGACCTCTGGAGAGAGCTGAAGAAATGATTAATGCGGATCTTGAGATTGATGTGAAATAGTGCTAAGATGAAGTTACGGTTAGAGTTTTAGGTGGGACTGTATTTTTTTACCCGACTTCCGGGTAATTTTGTTGAGTTGATAATTGAGGTATGTCATTTGACTTAATTTTAACTTTTAGTGACTTAGAGTACAATTATGTTGTACCATCCAGTGACTCTCTTACGACATAAAGTTAATTGCAATATTAGCCTTGTTGGTTGGTAAGTTACAACAAAGCTGCCAATAGATATTACCGTCCCCGTAAGACGGAATTAGAAACTAGAAGGAAAATTATCACTTCACGTTATTTTTTTACTGCACCGCTATCATTTTTCTTGCACTTCCAGGTTGACTGATAGAAAATTCTACTTAGCAATAAGGCCTCCTTGTACATTGTATTTGTGTGCTAAAGAATAAATAAATAATCCATACCAATATATAAAAGTGAAACGTTGTCTGTTTGTTTGTTTGTTTGATAACAAGCTGGACAGATTTTGATGAAATTTAGAATGGAGACAGGTTATACCCTAGAATAAAACATAGGATACTTTTTATTCCGGAAAGTTGAAAGATGGAAAACTGGAAAATGTTGATTACTCATTGTAAGGAACGGTTGCTCTGGAAACTAAATACCAAGTCTGTTAGAAAACGTCAAGAGCATTGGTGCTATACTTTTGCATTGGTTTTTAATATCCTAGAAGAAACTAGGATGCTATTTTTCGCGATAAAAAGTAGTCCGCGCGTACGAAGTCGCTTGGGGGAAAACTAGTAATAAATAAAATTTTGATAGCGGTGTAGTGGTCACGGAGGCCGTATAGGTTAAGGTATGTACCGCGCAGAGGTGTGGATGATGCAGGTTCGAGTCCCGTCCGTGATCCAAATTTTATCATTGGATTCTAGCTCGCACTAGTTTACCGCTAGGCTACTATTGTTCTCACTAATGTTGTGCGCAAGACTAATGGCAGGATAACATCTGAATTTTATCATTGGATTCTAGCTAGCACTAGTTTACCGCTAGGCTACTATTGTTCTCAATAATATTGTGCGCAAGACTAATGTCAGGATAACATCTGAATTTTATCATTGGACTTTAGCTCGCACTAGTTTACCGCTAGGCTACTATTGTTCTCAATAATATTGTGCGCAAGACTAATGTCAGGATAACATCTGAATTTTATCATTGGATTCTAGCAAGCACTAGTTTACCGCTAGGCTACTATTGTTCTAACTAATATTGTGCGCAAGACTAATGTCAGGATAACATCTGAATTTTATCATTGGATTCTTGCTCGCACTAGTTTACCGCTAGGCTACTATTGTTCTCACTAATATTGAGCGCAAGACTAATGTCAGGATAACATCTAAATTTTATCATTGGATTCTAGCTCGCGGCAGTTTACCGCTAGGCTACTATTGTTCTAACTAATATTGTGCGCAAAACTAATGTCTGGATAACATCTGAATTGTATCATTGGATTCTAGCTCGCACTAGTTTACTGCTAGGCTACTATTGTTCTCACTAATGTTGTGCGCAAGACTAATGTCAGGATAACATCTGAATTTTATCATTGGATTCTAGCTCGCGCTAGTTTACCGCTAGGCTACTATTGTTCTAACTAATATTGTGCGCAAGACTAATGTCTGGATAACATCTGAATTGTATCATTGGATTCTAGCTCGCACTAGTTTACCGCTAGGCTACTATTGTTCTCACTAATGTTGTGCGCAAGACTAATGGCAGGATAACATCTGAATTTTATCATTGGATTCTAGCTCGCACTAGTTTACCGCTAGGCTACTATTGTTCTCAATAATATTGTGCGCAAGACTAATGTCATGATAACATCTGAATTTTATCATTGTACTTTAGCTCGCACTAGTTTACCGCTAGGCTACTACTGTTCTCACTAATGTTGTGCGCAAGACTAATGGCAGGATAACATCTGAATTTCACAATTGGATTCTAGCTCGCACTAGTTTACCGCTAGGCTACTATTGTTCTCAATAATATTGTGCGCAAGACTAATGTCAGGATCACATCTGAATTTTATCATTGGATTCTAGCTCGTACTAGTTTACCGCTAGGCTACTATTGTTCTCAATAATATTGTGCGCAAGACTAATGTCAGGATAACATCTGAATTTTATCATTGGATTCTAGCTCGCGCTAGTTTACCGCTAGGCTACTATTGTTCTAACTAATATTGTGCGCAAGACTAATGTCTGGATAGCATCTGAATTGTATCATTGGATTCTAGCTCGCACTAGTTTACCGCTGGGCTACTATTGTTCTCACTAATGTTGTGCGCAAGACTAATGGCAGGATAACATCTGAATTTTACAATTGGATTCTAGCTCGCACTAGTTTACCGCTAGGCTACTATTTTTCTCAATAATATTGTGCGCAAGACTAATGTCAGGATAACATCTGAATTTTATCATTGGATTCTAGCTCGCACTAGTTTACCGCTAGGCTACTATTGTTCTCAATAATATTGTGCGCAAGACTAATGTCAGGATAACATCTGAATTTTATCATTGGATTCTAGCTCGCGCTAGTTTACCGCTAGGCTACTATTATTCTAACTAATATTGTGCGCAAGATTAATGTCTGGATAACATCTGAATTGTATCATTGGATTCTAGCTCGCACTAGTTTACCGCTAGGCTACTATTGTTCTCACTAATGTTGTGCGCAAGACTAATGGCAGGATAACATCTGAATTTTATCATTGGATTCTAGCTCGCACTAGTTTACCGCTAGGCTACTATTGTTCTCAATAATATTGTGCCCAAGACTAATGTCAGGATAACATCTGAATTTTATCATTGGACTTTAGCTCGCACTAGTTTACCGCTAGGCTACTATTGTTCTCAATAATATTGTGCGCAAGACTAATGTCAGGATAAAATCTGAATTTTATCATTGGATTCTAGCAAGCACTAGTTTACCGCTAGGCTACTATTGTTCTAACTAATATTGTGCGCAAGACTAATGTCTGGATAACATCTGAATTGTATCATTGGATTCTAGCTCGCACTAGTTTACCGCTAGGCTACTATTGTTCTCACTAATGTTGTGCGCAAGACTAATGGCAGGATAACATCTGAATTTTATCATTGGATTCTAGCTCGCACTAGTTTACCGCTAGGCTACTATTGTTCTCAATAATATTGTGCGCAAGACTAATGTCAGGATAACATCTGAATTTTATCATTGGACTTTAGCTCGCACTAGTTTACCGCTAGGCTACTATTGTTCTCAATAATATTGTGCGCAAGACTAATGTCAGGATAACATCTGAATTTTATCATTGGATTCTAGCAAGCACTAGTTTACCGCTAGGCTACTATTGTTCTAACTAATATTGTGCGCAAGACTAATGTCTGGATAACATCTGAATTGTATCATTGGATTCTAGCTCGCACTAGTTTACCGCTAGGCTACTATTGTTCTCACTAATGTTGTGCGCAAGACTAATGGCAGGATAACATCTAATTTTTTATCCACAATCTTCTAATTATAAATTCTATAAGCTTCACAAAATCACGTTTCAACTATATATCAATCACAACATGCTATTCAAACTTTTTTCAAGATGATTTACAAATCGAATAAAATGATAAAATAGCTTTATGTCATCGACTAAAAATCAAATTTTCTCAAATTTTACTGCCATTTTGATTGATCAAACTTATCCTCTAAAATCTCGATAGGATTCATTGTCCTCGGAGCATTAACGAGTATCTCGTTCTAAGTAACGAGCATCTCGTTATTGTCTAATCTAAGGCATTACGTGATTACGAATTATGTTGGCGCTAAGTAATTACCTAAAACCTAAAATGTCTTGTGTTTCGGGAATTTGTTATCGATGGGCTCTAATACTTTAATTGAATTTCTACGTTTGAAGTTTAGTAGGTAATAATTAAAGTACATAATAGAGGTCTTCACTTAATAGTTAGGCTACGTGATATTGTATTGACTGAACAATAGGTGAAGTTACATTAAAACTTATAACTACATAGTCTTAGTATTCGTTATTTTCTCTTGTTATTTTTGATTTTGAAGTTTTTGAGTACCTAATCATAAGCTTCACGTTATAATAACAATTACTATATATAGGTACTCACAATATTATTATTGCGAAAGAAACTCTGTCTGTCTTTTTATTCCATTTTCATTACCAAATTGATGGACCAATTTTGATGAAATTTGATAAAGAAATAGTTTGCATTACGATCTTTTTTTATTTTAACCCCGAAAAATAACCAAGCGAGCAAAGCTCTGGGCGCAGCTAGTAAGTAAATACGTGAAACAAACAGTACATCAAGTGGATTATTTTTAAAAACTGTTATTTAACTTTCAATGTATGTTAGTTTGTTTAGGTGGAATCTTGCGAGCTGAATAAGAACCATTTCTTCATATCTTAGGAGTCGTACATGTTGTTATATATATAAACGGAACTTAATCGCGCTGAAAACTATTATTAACCCCGACGTTTCGATCAAGTTGCATTGATCACGGTCACGAGAAGAGTGAAGAGCGGGTGTCAGCGTCGAGAAGGGCGTGCGTTGTCTCCAACTACCCGCATTTGGTTTTGTATAAAAAACAGAATTGTCACGACACAACACTAACGACATCTGCAGATTTCTTCTGACATAACCCGCGATATATTTCCCTTTGGCACAACTGGTAGTGCCAAGCAGTACCACGGGTAAGGAACGGACGCGAACACTTGCTTATCACGGGATTCCACGACGCACATGTTGTACATGTTGGTTCAGTTCCGATGACAATGCATTTTTACGTTAAGTATGACCTGAATCGACATCCAGGATTAGATCCAGATTAAGGACCTCTTCAACGGTCAACAGCACAGGCACGAAATTGTGTGTACGAATTTTATATAATTTATTAATATAATGTTATTAGTTAAGTTTTACTATGACATGGTTCCTGCTTTCAGGGTTAACTACAGAACTGAACGGTTAGCAGCACAGATACGAAATGTTGTATAGGCATTTAACTATTATTAGCTTATTTATTACATAGTCTGTTTGCACTTTCAAAGTTTAGGTATACATATAAACTGCTTGATTTAGTTTGTCGTATAAGGTAGTGCTGGCCTCTAGTATCAGAGTTTCTCAGGCCACCCTAGGGCCTCTGTCATGATTTAACGTCTGCTATTGAATATAGGGTAAAACTGGCCAGCGCTCTCTAACTTTTCTAATAATTTTAAGTATTTCTTATTGTATATTTTGCAAGATACTTGATCTCTGTATCCATTGTTTAAATTCCTTATTGGTTGTTAAGCAGTTACTTAGTTATATATGGTATAATGAATGCTGTGTTTCCCTTCAATGGATAGTGCATTAAGCAATATAACCTTAACCTAGAAATAAATAGAGTAAGTTCTAATGTAATTATCAATGGGAAGCCTAAATAAATAAATAAATAAAAACAATTGCTCTCTGGATGAATGTTTACTTATTCTTAAAACGTTATCCATGTTAGCCTAAGAGCCGCAACTTGCCATTTCCTCACCTGTCCACCATTGATTGTGGTCACGTGCGGACCACGTGACTCGCTTGGAGAAGGTTGAAATGCTTAGCATTTTTCCTTGTTTAGACTGATCGTTTTCCTGTTTGATTTGTAAGTTGGGTACAGAAATAGAAGTAAAACTTGTTTGAATCACCAAAATAAATGTGAAATCATATAACATTTAGGTACTTAAATATTAATATCCGTTTCTATTCTTGATTCTTTCAACAGTTTGTCATTATAAGTTTTTATTTAACTTGTAATGTTTGCATGTTTTAATGTCTTCTTCTTATCCTACAGAGTTGAATCTTTGTATCTTGGTTCAGTTCCGATGACAATGCATTTTTATGGTAAGCTTGACCTGAATCGACATCCAGGAACAGCTGCAGATAAAGGAACTCTTCAACGGTCAACAGCACTGTCACGAAATTTTGTGTACACATGATAGATATATGATACATGATAGATGATAGACGGTTTGAAGTTTTACCAAGACATGGCTGCAGCACTACGGGTTGGCTCTTGACTTGGGAACTCCTCAATTGCATTGACATGAAATGTTGTATACGCATTTAATTGTGATAGCCCGTTTTAATTTTAATCATGATATGGCTACTGTATAAAAACTTCTTATTTATTTATTTTTTACTAGCTGTGCCCGCGGCGTTGCTCGCGTGGTAGTTATTCTGGGATATAAGGATCCTATGAGTTATTCCAGTACCAAAAGTACCAATATAGGTAACTACCTACCTGTGTTAACGAACTTAAGTAGCGACCTGACATGGCCGTGATAGGTTGGAAGGCAAAATCGGGTGCGAAGCGTAGCGAGCACCCGCCTTCGTCCTCTAACCTATCACGACCATGTCGGATCGCCACTGAAGGTTGTTGACAGAAATCTGTGTTACGGTAGCATCTCAGCTCGGCTATAAAAGTTGGGTTTTCGCTTTTTTGATATATTATCAATATCCCAAGATATAATAAATGCGCAGTCGTCTGTATATATTAATGTGCATGTTTTCAAATAAAACTTGAAGGTTCACTTCAGGAAATTACAGCAGCCTTAAAAATTCAAAACAATCTACCAAACCAACCAACGAATCTAATTAGAAACCGCAAATACTTTCGAACACATTGCTGTTTTTTTCCTATATGAGAGACGACTGTCAACGACGCCTGCCCTCAAGCGTCTGGCCCCACAGAGTAATATTATGTATCTATTACGTATAAACGGAAATAGAGGCCTATCTTCGCGCCCAATAGGGGTAAAGCTCAGTGGCGCCTCTGTATTTAGCTAATGGAACTATTGCTTCATGAAAAGTTTTTGTTGAGTGCAAAAGTTTTTGAGGCTACTCGGATACGAACCTGGGAATGACGGCACGTGAGTTGGGTACTGACACCACTGCGCCACGAAGGATCTTAATCATAGGCCGAAAATTGAGTGTCCGCTTCTGTCTTTACACTTTGTTTGTAAACTATAATAATTATAAAACTACAATCGGCAATATTACGTAACAGCGACATCTCATAGAGACTATTATTAATATAGAGACATTATAAATGTGTATTTACCGCGGCGGCACGCAGAAAGTACAGAATAAATAATAATAGCACCCTGATACAGTAGGTAGGTACATCGCGCGAAAACGAATGAATTATAATAGCTTATTTCATTTTATTACGTTATATTTATAACTTCATAATTTAATATAACTTTCGTCCCCTATCCCGCAGCAGCCCTTTAGTTTTTCAGTATAAAAGTATTCTAAATTTTAACCCATAATATAAGTTATAACTATGCTAAATTGCATCAAAATCCATCCGATAGTTTCAGCGTAGTGCTTGCGTTTTACCATAAATTTGGTAAAAATATTAAGGAAAATGTAAAAAATAACGCATTAAAATATGTAAAAATCTTTTAATTATGGAGCAAAATATTTCTAGGGCGCGTGATTACGATCTACGGACGTCTGGATCACGCAGCCATCCATCTTCCGACTGAGCCACTGACCTTTGTAGCAGAATGACGAAATTTGGTAACGTTCTATAAACGGATGTATTTTTACTTTAAATTTAACACAACTTTGGACCCTTATGCTGCAGGAACCTTTTATTTTTTCGGGATAAAAAGTATTTAACATTTTAACACATTATATAAACTTTGACTATGCTAAGTTACATCAAAATCTGTCCAGTAGTTTCAGATTGATACGTGTACTTTTAAATAACTTTCTACCCCTATCCTGCGGGAACCGTTGATTTTTCCGGGATAAAAAGTATCCTAAATGTTAATCCATTACATCAGCTATGATTCTGCCAAGTTGCATCAAAATCCGTCCAGTAGTTTCAGCGTGATGCGTGTTCAAAGAGACAGACAGACAGATAGACAGACAAAAATTAAAAGAAAAACCTTTTTGCATATCGATTTTGAAGTTCATCGCAATTAAAATTTTCAAAAAATATTTAATGTACAGATTTAGCCCAGTTACAGTTATATTATAGTATAGATATAGATAGATAGATAGATATTAACTTATTTTTCAACTATCAAAAATAAACGTATTTTAACTAGATATACGTATATTATTCTTTTCCCCCCATTCAAATGTTGTCAACATTTGTTTTTTTTTTATTTCCAATTTTTTATATAATTAGTTTTTTGTTATATCATAATATTTTTCGTAAAGTATCGTTTCGTATTTTTCCTGTAAAACATTTGAGATTGGTTTTGACTTACCTTAATAATATCCAAACTGCTTGTTTTAGTCCTTCAAATCTTATAATAATTCAACCATATCTACTTACTCCTCTAATTAATTCATACCACTTATTACTGATAACAATAATCCAATTACCAAACAACATAAAACAGTGGAAAATGCACAACTCGCCAAGGCAGGTAGTTCATAATTTACTCGAGGGCTGGCCCGCTCGATACGCGGCTTACTTTGACAACTGACAGATTTATGAGCGTTCAAACGAAATTCGCTGGACCGTTTGCGTCGCGCTTAAAGTTGGTGCTGGCTCTCGGACTATGTTTTGCTGAGACTTTTTGTCAGTGAAATTCGTGTGCCAATTGTTTCTGAAAAATATGAATTTAAATGCTCATTTATCATAATTTGACGGCCGGTTGGTCTAGTGGCTAGTGACCCTGGGAACGAAATCAAACGGTCGCGGGTTCGATCCTGCAAGGTGCAATCATTTGTGTGATGAACAAAAATGTTTGTTTCCAAGTCATGGATGTAATATTAGTATCTATGTATGTTTATCCGTTATCTAGTGCCCATATTACAGGGTATCCTAGTTAGGGGCTAATTTTTTTAGATTAAAAACACATACATGTACCCTAAAACTAATTTAATGTTAAGCCTGCGCGTAAAGTTAAAATTAACTGCGTACACATTTAGTGTCCGTTCACATAGACCGGCTCAGAGAAGAGTGTAGTTTTCAATCGTGTTTATAATAGATTTTTGGATCATTGAAATAAGGTTTATATTTACATTTCACGTCTAACAAAAGAAGTGAAATGAAAAAAAACTTATTTCAATGATTTCAAACCATTTTTTTTAAAGCAATTGATAACTGCTCTCCTCACCGAGCCGGTCTGTGTGAACGGACACTTACGCGGTGGCAGGGGTGATGGATGCGAAAAGCCAAATATCGGGCCAAATGGCGTGCCTTGGGAGATGCCTATGCCCAGCAGTGGACGAACACAGGCTGATGATGATGATGATGATGATGAGGGGCGATAGACACACTTCTGTGTCATTTCATAGGACCGAAAAATAACAGCAACTTTTTTTTTGCCCGAATGCAGAGGAGAGCTATCAGAGGAGTCAGTTCAGGGGCTAAAAAATAAGTTCACACAAATATAACACACAATAGTAATTTCATCAAGAATCTTCGATCAGGATCTTAGACCGTTGGAGCAGCAGCTGGAACTAGCGTAGGTCTGGAACTGCTTCTACACTCAGGAGTCTCTATCTAGATTAACAGGTTGTACACCAATTTGAAGAGTCTGAAGGTAGAATCTACCTCGACTGACTATTACTGACTTTCAGTTCTATCACAGAATAAATAATAGTACAAGTAGTGCTGTGAAAATATAAACTGGTGCTTGATGCACTTAGACTTACCAGTACGCTAAGAGATTCTCCAAGTCTTTGACTCCATCCAGCTCACGACACAGGAACGTTCAGTGTGGCCTTCAGCAGCGGTCGTTCACGGCACGGCTTTTTAGTTTGGTTCGCAGTCGGCATTTTTGTTTTTTACTCAACTGCACGGGGGTTATGTGTTTGGGTTGTATGTATGTTTGTTTGTTTGTTTGTACGTTTCTTAGGCGCGTCCTACCAGCATAGACGGCTTTATGGATTTTGATAAATGAGGTATCATTGGATTCCTCTTGATCACGAAAGTGCTATAGGATATATGAAATGTCAAGAAAACTAATATGGCGGTTTACAGCTGCCATATTGCATTTCCGACGGAACCAAAAATTTCCACAACCTAAAAAAACCTATCAAGATATCAAAATAAAGGTATTTAAAAGACTATTTCAAAAATATATAATTCTTATAACTAAACAGTAGGAATTGTTTTAGGCTTCTTACAAAATTTTTGATTTTAGATTAGTCACGTGCGCTACTACTACTATAGTCTCATGTTGCAATTCGATTTAAAAAAACATGAGTCGATGAAGGTGTAATAATATGATGTATGCAGTTATCTATACAGTTACACCATAGTATGGCCAAAACATTTTCATCAAGCTACTATTTAAATAGCTAGGTAGTTAATTTACCATAAAATGATGGCAATGGATAGATGCTTTATCAGGAGTTTACTTGCACCCCATTTATTTTCAAAAGGCTCTCCTATACGAAATAAAGAATAATAATACGATTATACAGATTTTATTGTCTTAAGTTTTCAGCTGTATTCTGGAAAAATACATAAGGCCGTTGACTTATAAGCTTGGGTCAAACAAGATGCGTAGGATATCACACCGTCCAGTTTGTTGTGATGTTCTGTGCTGCAACGCTCTGCGCTACAACGTTCTGGACATATACCATTTTCGTTTTAAATGGAATACAGTGAGCACAGTGTTAGCATTTCTGAGTTTTCTGATGAAAGATGGTTGGACAGTATCTCATCTGATGAAAATATTAATTATTTTTTCTATAAATTCCACATCCATTTTTTTATTTCTATTCAAATCAAGGCAGCAAGCTGTCACATAGCGCTGCCCGTTGTCGTCCACGGTGTGACATTAACTACATAAAGTCATATTTTAATACAACGTCATCAGGGCACAAAACGCGCGCGACGTTGCCAGGGCCCTATTTCATAAAGCGACAAATCATAATAAACCTACAAATGTCAGTCGAATACGCAAAACCTGCGTTTCATATAACAAAATGTATAGCATTTCGATAGTTTGACTGATAATTGTCAGTTCAATTGACATTTATCAGTGTACTATAGTTTCATGAAATAGGGCCCAGACCGTGCAAGACCGCCTGCTGCGTTCACGCATTCAGTTTGTCTCTGCGTGGCTTGATATGCGGTAACGCGCGTAGATGCGCAGCGCTGTACAGAATCGTGCGTTTGGTGTGTCATATCTCATAATATTGCCTACATTACAACGTCATAAGCTGCGCTGTGCTACGTTGCGCTACGCTGCGCTGCGGTGCTTTCGGTATGACCCTTGCTTTATTACCAGACTGCGCACCGCAAAGGCCCGAAATTGTGTTTATTTGCATATATATTTATGTATTGTATGTCTGTTCCTTTGTGGAACTAAATAGACCAAACGCGTGGACCTATTTTGATGGTTCTTACCTCAAACATTTTGTCATAATCTTGTGAGTGCTACTAAAGAAATGACATCAATCAAAATTCAATATGGCGAAAATTGTGAAAAAGAAAAATATTAAAGTCGACGAACCATGTCATTGATTAAGTATTTGAAAATCATCTTTAGGTTTCTCTTGTTATTTTTCATTTAGAATGACCATTTAGGATCTTCAACAATTTAAAGTTGATTAGCAAGCATTCTCATTAATTCTTATAAAAATATAAACTAAAAAAGTCAAAAATAACTTATTATATTTAAAAAAAAACTTGACTGCGAACAAAGCTGAAAAGTTGCAAACAAGCTTAATATTTTTGATTTTGTAATATAAGATGCAGTCGGAGGCATGACATCATGGGGAGAAATGAAAAGTATGATGCCTCCGACTGCAACTTACTCGTATATTTCTAAATCTAAAGCATGTCTTTTTCTCTTTTTAGTACTGTTCGCAGTCGGGTTTTTTATTTTTATTTGCACTTTCAGTTACCACACTTTTTACACAATATTGACCAGCTTGCCTGCGCAATATCTTTGTAACGTCAGTGTGAAAGACCCTTTACAATATACCTGCATCAGCAGTGTAGAGGAGACGCTCCAAAGACGAAGGAAGATAAAACGTTTTATTGCCTCCTCAAAATTCGCCAAAAATCAACAAATCAATTCAATGCGGCCCATAAAGTTGAGAGATAGATCTGAAAGCGTGGTCACTACTATGTGACTTCGATTTCATGTGATGGAGTGAGATGTCTATGAGATCAACCTTAAGTTGTTAGATTAAATACTCTTTCAGATCATGTACCCTCAGGTTTAACATTAACTTCAAACGGTTAATCTTGTTCTACTACAGAAAGTAAATTACTCTATAACCGAGTACGTCGAAGCAAGGGAAGGGTAATGAGTTTAACCAGGTTCAATCCTCGGCCCGCACCAATTACTTTTCATGAAGTTATGTGCGCATTTGCCATCGTTCCACGCCTCGCAAGACACGCCGTGGACGTGGGTCCGGTTTTCTAAATAATGACACACTAGAGGTCATTACCACCTCATTCGACATAGTATGATTGTTTCAGTCGACGCTATTTCGAGTTCCAATAGTAGGGTTCACTATACAAATACTCGTAAAATACCGTCGATATCATCCAATAGGTTTAATGCCTTATGAAGAGCGAGACAGCGGGTGGAGACAGAGAGAGATGATCTGTTCAAATACACGCGATTACTTCGCTAAACTGAAGGAGGAAGATCACCGTAGGGAGTGCAATCGGGACAATAATATGCTCTACTTTAGTTTCTGAAGTTCTATGAAATTTTAGGTTATCGCATTTAACTTTTTTCTGACTACTTATGTACTTGTTCTTAAATACTAGAAGACTTTGAGTAAACTTAAGTACTTACTTGGAACTACTAAATGAGCCATTTCTTATTTCAGATTGTTAACGGTTCAGTTCAAGGTCTTTAACTTTTTAGTAATAGACTTGTTTAGAAATGAAATACCTACATAAATTTTCAATTTGTTTGTTGGACAAATTGCCATAATCCGAACATAGTTTTGTCAAAGTTCATACTTGAGAAATAAACCGTATTGTACATCCATTTCAAAGTATCTTGATGCCACGCATCCGCATCCCCTCGATTCAGGAATTGATAATATGCTAATCATTATCCTATTAAAATCTTCCAGTCTTCCTCTTAAGATAAGCAAGCTAATGTGGCAGTGAGCTGGTCACATCTCCAGAAGAACCGATAACCGTTGGGATAGACGAGTTCTCGAGTGGAGACCACGTTTAGGCAAACGTAGTCTGTGGCCAGGTTGAGTGACGACCTGCGAAAAGCAGCTTGAAGAGAATGGATCAGAGGAGCTGAAGACCGAGCTCAGTGGATTGCATTAGGACAGACCTACGTCCAGCAGTGGACAAATATAGGCTGATGATGATTATGATGATCCGACCCTCATGTATTCAGATACTAAGGAAGACATTGAAAATAGTCATTTGAGCACAAGCTTAAGTTTCTACTTGCAATAATGCCCGAGATCTCTTCACGTTGAGTGATCAGAGCTGAATATTTTGGAGATCCAGCACCAATTTCTTTCAAACAAAGCTAAACACCATTTCGTCAACTCCTAAGTCCTTTGTAAGCTACAAACAAAAAACCCCCACATTAAAATTGGTCCAACTGTTTAAAAGCCACTATGCTACAGACTGACAAAGGCAATAACTAAACTTTTTGCGTCTGCCGTTAAGGAAGTAAAGCGTAAAAAGCTGTAGCATAAAAGTGATAAAAGTTTGGCTATGTTTACTGCCAAAAAATAATTTTGATAAATTGCTTTAAAAGACTAAGAATAAAGATAAGTAGTAATTTTTGAACCTGACTATACGAGCAACAATAAGAAAAATATAATGGGTTTCCAGATGGGATCAAAATTATGTATGAAACATTAAAAAGTTATCTAAATGCCAGTTTTTACTGGGCATTTTATAAGGTTCCAAAATGGGAAGTTACCAAAATGTGATGTAAAAGACATGTAAAGCAAGTAGAGCCCCTTATAAACCTTTTCCTCTATGTTACGGATGATAGCAAATTTCGGAGTTTCAGATACCGTCTAGCATCGTACGATGGGGTTTCAATCAACTTTTACTTTTTAAAGCCTGAGGCTAGGCAACCAATATCTTTGCTGCATTTTAAAAACATGACTGTATCTTTGTGAGATTTTAAGGTTGAAAATAAAATTATTGTTGGTTGTCGAATTTAGAACGCATAAATGTTTTCTTCAAATGCGCATGAAATTTGCAAGGTGTTATTACAGGTTGTGTTTGCATTTACGAACAACACTAAACCAAAATAATGTTTGAGGGTATGTATTTACCGTTTGATATTTACGTTTTGACGTATTTCAATTGATCTTTGTAGCGTGCCATGCAGGATGCCAATGTTCAGCAGTCGTTGACTCATATTCTGGCTAATGATGTGATATGTACCTAAAAAAATTAAAAAAATAGTCCAACTTAAACGATCTTACCTTAAATTATCTGCATTCTTACCTTTATCTACATCTTACCTATACCAGCTATGTTACCTGCAGTGTAACCTTTACACGATAAATTAGTGAAGCTTAGCGCACTATGACGCCACAATAGCTCAGAGCGCATCTACGTATTAATCAGAGCACCTGAAAGATCACGTGTCAGAGCCACCGAGCCGACCGTTAGTTGGTGCTAAGTCAATTTGTGGCTACTGTGGCAGCGGATAGCGAGATAAATAATGTATTTTACCCGACTGCGGAGGGTTATGTATTTGGGTTATATGTATGTATGTTTGTTTGTTTGTACGTTTCTATGCCACGTCTTATAGCTTAAACATCTTGATGTATTTTGATAAATGAGGTATCATTTGATTCGTCTTAATCACTATAGGTGCTATAGGATGTATGAAGTATCAAGAAAACCAATAAGCGGGCAAAGCTGCCATTTTGTGTTTCTGATGGAACAAAAAATGACCATATCGAGTGAGGTATCTTTTAAAATGAAAGCTAGAATGAAAGTATTTAAAAGTATTCCAAAAATATACAAGGGGAATTAAAAAGTTTAAAATAATGATAAATAATTAGAAAAAAAAAACAAAAAAAAGACTGCAATCATAACTAAAAAGAAGCAAACAAGCTACAGATATATAATAATTTTTTTAATTTTTCTAATGGAAAAATTTGGGTCACGGACGAGATTCGAACTCTGGCACTATGCCTCAGCGCAGCACATTCCTTTACCAATTCGGCCACCGAGACCTATGCGTCGTCGTCCAAATCTTTCCACTAGGTTCTTTCAACCCGTCTTATGGGGACGGTAACTTATTGGTAAAAATTTTCCATTAGAAAAATATTATATTACGCTAAGCAGGCGTTAACTGCTATAAAAACATAAAGCTACAGATACCTGATTTTTAAATAGAAGATGCAGATGGAGGCATGAGGAGTAAGCACGTCAGGTTCTAGCTGATCCCGCTAAAAGAGACATGAAATTAACGATGCCTCCGACTGAATCTTAAATTTAAAAGTCATGAATCTAAATCTTGTTTGCCCCTTTTTAGTTTTGTTCGCAGTCGCGTTTTTTTTATCGTTTTGTAGCGTGAGCAGTTCTACTTAAACTGTCTACACTTTTGTTTATATACAAAGTTTAAACACTCACACTCCGCACCAGGATTGCCTGCGCCGGTGGGTTGGACACTGTCGTGGTTATTAATTTATAAAGTTGTATCTATGTGTTACGTGTCCGTCGGGTGGCAGCCGGGCGAACCGGGGGTGGCAGAATCACGACGAGGGTCGCCGCCCGCAGCGTCGCAGCAGATGGTAGAAGTCCGGTTTGCCACCGACGGACGACACGATTTGCTGTAGGGAAGGGTAGCCTGGATAGTGTGCCAGTTGGAGAGCAATTTGGGCCTTATGACCAAGCCGTACTGCTCGATGGGCCTCAGAGGCCCACCGACGATGGAACGGGGCCTACCTGCGCCTACAGCCAAGGAGAGTGAGGGGATATTGTAAAAAGAAAACGGTATTATAAGGAGTACTTACAGATAATTTAATCAATGTTTCTATAACAATGTTTTTATATACAAGGCTTAAAAACTAACACGTGGTTACGATGGTTAAGTCAAATAGTCTATGAAGAAGAGGGGGGCACGAAAAGGGGGCTTAAGGTTACGCGCGCGATTTGTGGATCGTCTATTTTACGCTCACTGGGAATAATTGTTTATAGGTACCTCAACGCCGGCTGGCTTACGTCACTAGACGGGAAGATTTTGGCAGCGCGAACGCTTGCCCATGTGCTTGGTGATCCTTGGGTCCGGGAGCGCCCTGCTCCCTCGCGTCGTGTCGGCTCGCAGGCTGGTTGCGCTGCCCCCCTGGCCTTCTGGCTTCCCGCCAGCTCCGGCTCCTTTTCGCGGCAGTCTCCCCTCGTCAAAATGGCTTCCCACGCGGCTGCTCTGCTACTCATCCCTTTGTGATGGGCCACACGCCCGCCCCAAAGACGTGGCTGGTCTGGTCTCTCCCTCTCCACGGGAGCGAAATCCTTATATATCAGCCTCCGCGGGGGTGAGGTGCGGGGTGAGGCGCGTGTCCGTCTTCCCCCCTCGCCCCTTCTTCAGCTCCGAATACAATCTAGTTCGTATTACTATAACTTTTACAATTAAATAGGGTTTCACTTATATTGCTAGACTACTAATAAATACTAATACATCTACATAAAATCCTGACATATAGAAAGATGACAAAAGTGCTTTTATGAACAGCCGAACGATCCGATACGAAAATTAGAGGTCTAAATATATTTGAAACGATTGGGGAGGCAGAATGACCTGCTCGCTCCTCCTGTTAAATTTCACCGTTTTGTTATTGATTTAAATAACAATAATCCATGAGTTTGTTTTTACGTGGAGAGCACGCCTGACGTGGTATCGAACGACTCGATGCATTGCCTTGCTATGCGAAAGATGACAGGCGTTATGTTTTCGTTTTATGGGTTCATCCAAAGAATACCAGTTTTGTCCATATAGTGGGGTCTCTATGACCACTGCTGGGATTGGCTTCCGGTCTGTCTTGGATGAAACCACAAGTTATTGACATCTATCACGAAGCAAGGGTAAGCGCAGGGTCATAGAAATGGAGTTTCACGACAACACACATCAACTCACCAAAGACACTGAACAAACAGTTATGCTCATCACACAAATGTCAGTCCGGCCAGGATTCAAACCTAGGAAACTAGGGCCTCTATACAAACTGCACACTATTATTTATCCTGTAACCACAAGTTACCTCTTTCTACAGTGAATGATAAGTTCGTTATTTACTGCCTGAGAGCAACCGTCCATATATATTTCCCTGCGTGCAAGGTTGTCTCTAGGAGATTGCTCTGCAATACAAACTCCCATTGTCACAATTATTGTTAGTTTACAATAGCACAGAGTGTATCTATATATTATTAACTAGCTGTGCCAGCGGCTTCACACGCGTGGTCATTTCTCTAGGTTAAAAGTACTCTATGTACTATTCCAGGACCTTAAATACCAATATACCAACATTTTATCAAAATTCCTTTCGCCTAGTCAAAAATATTTTTATCGATTGTTCGGCTTCTACTCATCGGATTGAGATACCAGGTACCCCAGTTTATAAGAACACCGCATCGCAATTGGTCCAGTAGTTATTACGTGATGCGCGAACAAACAAACATACAGACACATTTTTTTAAAATGTTATATTCTTATTCAGTAGCTTATTTTAGTAGGTACCCTAGTTTTTTTATCTTCTTTGTTCAGTTTTTTCGTATTTATTGCTTTATTATATGTATAGATATTTTGTAGTTTAAAATTAACATAACTTTGGACCCCTATCTTGCAAGAACGCTTTATTTTTCGTAATAAAAAGTATCCTCAATTTTAACTCATCATATAAACTATGACAAGGCAAGCGAAATCGCTTCAATATTTCAAAGATCGGGTCAGAAGCTTTTATCATTCAACGCTATGACATGTTGCTGTATTTACTTATTTAAATATTTATTATGCTTATGTAGTGTAATGTATTTTGTGTGTAGGTTCCTATTTATTTTAGTATGTATTATTATTATTAGTATATATGTTTATATGTATGTATTTTTATATTATATACATATATATATATATATTTATTTTATTTTATATATTATACTTATGGTATTTTAAGTAATATTTTATCGTATTGATATTTCAATAATATAAATTTATTCATTTCAGTAAATATATACTTGCATCTGCACTCTATCCTTAATTAATGTTCATGTTCTCGCTTTCTGATCTAAGGTTGCCTGGAAAAGATAGCTGCTTAGTGATAAGGCCGCCGATTGTACTATTTTAAGATATTTGTTGATGTGCCATAATTTAAGTTTCTTTAGTGCAATAAAGAGTAATCTATCTATCTATCTATGACTGTGTCAAGTTGCATCAAAATCCGTGCAGTAGTTTCATCGTGATACGTGTTCTTTTAAATAAATTTCAACCAATATCCTGCCAAAAATCATCGGGTCAATCCACCCTCTCGTGTGGCACCGACAACGCATGTTAACCTGACAGATCGCAGAATCGCCGGTGATTGCCGACTTGAAGATGAAAATGCAGGCTTTAGCCACTACTATTTATTCTGTGCTTAAGCGATAATACACGAACAAAATACTCTACTCGCTGTTCGCTAACACTGGCAACGCGTCTCGCCCGCTCGTGCGGCACCGACAACGCATGTTAATCAGACAGATCGCAGGTAATTGTCGACTCGAGTGTGAAATGCGGGCTTAGCGATGAAATTATCTACAGTTAGCGCTGATTTATAGCACACGTCAGCAATTTGTTTTATCAACCTGATGCATTGTTGTTTCGGATTTAGAACTGATCAACTGGTAAACTGGATGCCATGATGATGTATTCTATAACGAGTTTTTTATTCCTTTGGATGACGAGTCTAGCAAGACGCTCGCCTGATGGTAAGCGTCCCGCCTGCCCGTAACAGTTGCTGTGCCGCTTAGAACTTTGGATGCTAAATCTTGCGCGTCACTGCACTGCACTCGTCACCCTGAGACATTGATATCATTGCCTAGAGTTAAATGATTTCTTGATTTGATTTCGTGTTGTCTATCAATTCAGTTTTTTTAAAATCGTAACGTTTAATCTTTAAGGATATAACAAATTATTACATTTGAGAAGATATTACAAACCACTGAATGTCGTTGTCATAAAAACAAACTTAGTTCTAATAATAATTATAAGTTTCACTTTTGTCTGGCCTTAAAGCTTTCCATAATCACGAGTAGTGTCAAACTAAGCAGTTACGACATCATTTGCAGCAAAGAGCATACATAATCACCTTCAATTTGCAATAAGACGGTGTGTGGGCAACTGTGGCACCACTGTGGCACTACTGTGGGCCCCACAGTGCGGAGCGATAATTGCGCCACCCGCTGCGTGTCTTTACTGAAATGTCACTAGTTATTTTGTTACAAATAGAGTTGTTAGTTTATTGTTTGAGGCTTGCTTGCGAGGTAAGTTGTTTACAATGAGGTCATCTATCTTCCTATATGTAAACCTATAAAAAATGTACCGTGACATACTCACTGGCTGACTGACATACGACGCACAGCCTAAACAGAAATATTCCTTGAATTATCATAATTTATATTTTTATTATTGTCGTGAGAATGAACGAGGGTAGTAGCATAGTTTGCACGCAGGCAAAGCTGCGGGGCGCAACTAGTAACTACTAGGAAGAGATTTCTAATCACTAACAATAGTACAATACACAACTATTTTTACTCGAATGCTGAGGGCTATGTTTTTGGGCTATATTATTATACTAGCTGGAAAACCCCTCCCAATCCTCCCGTGGATATCGTAAGAGGCGAGCAAGGGAAAACACACCGGAAGATGGGCAGCAGCGTCCTCCGAGTACATATTTGTTACGCTGCGGTCACCAACCCACACGATCTCTGGACGTGGTAACATACAACGCACGAAACATGTGGGTCGATGAGATGTTGATAGAGCTGGAAGAAGTAGTTACTAACCCAGCGCAACTTGCTGAGATATTATAGGGTTATCAGAAGTCCGAAGAGAGGGAAAGAACCCTGAATTCCGGCAACTTAGCGACCTAACCGCTCATGCCTCCAAATTTTGATATATATTTTGAAATAAAATAAAAGGTATAAATAGAACAAACCTCATATCATCATCATCATTATTTCAGCCTTAGCAGACCACTGCTGAACATAGACCTCCCCCAAATAGCGCCACGACGAACGGTCTTATGCCGCCTCCATTCACCGACTCCCTGCGATGGCTACAATGTCGTCGTCCATCGTGGTCTCCCTACACTTCGCTTGCTTGTTCGTGGAAGCCATTCCAGAACCTTAACTCCTCAGTGGTTGTTGGCTCTGCGAACTATATGGCCTATCGACATGATGTTTGTCTTACCCATGTTCATTTTAAGGCCCACCTGTTGGGAAACAATATTGAGGTCTCTGAGCATTGTGCTTAGGTTTTCCAGGGTTTCAGCCATGATGACTATATCATCAGCAAATCGAAATTGAGTGATGTATTTGCCATTGATAATAACACCAAATCCGTTCCAGTTCAGAAGCTTGAATATATCTTCCAGTGCAGAGGTGAACAGTTTCGGAGAAATAACGTCTCTGGATAGAATTCGTGCTCTGAACCTGAAGACGGACTGTCATGGCAGCCTTGCTGTACAAACACTTCAACACTTCGATATACCGGTAGTCGATCTGGCACCGCTGTAATGACTGTAGCACTGCCCAGGTCTCGACTGAATCAAAGGCTTTATCGTAATCTACAAACGCTAGACATAGTGTCCGATTATACTCTTCGGTCTTCTGTATAAACTGCCGGAGCGTATGAATGTGGTCTACGGTGCTAAAGCCTTTCCGAAATCCAGCTTGTTCGGGTGGCTGAAAGTGGTAAAACCTACGAGCGTGACGGTTTGTAACTACTCTCGAAAACAGCTTATAGCGTGGCTCAGCAGCGTAATTGGCCTATAATTCTTCAAGAGGTTATCACGTTTCTTAAAGAACAAAACCACTACGCTCTTGTGCCACGCTTTTGGCGTAGTACCCTCGAGGATGACCGAGTTAAACAGCCTCTGAAGGACTTTAAGTACCGGTGTTCTACCCGCTTTCAGTAGCTCTGTCGTTATTCCGTCCTCCCCTGGTGCTTTGTTGCTCTTAAGCTGTTTGAGAGCCATTCTGATCTCGTATAGGCTGAAGTCTGCGATATTTTCAGTACAATGTTGGGTCAAATGGGTTCTTGCATCGCTAGTCGTGCTAGAAGGATTACGCGATGAGGTGTATAATTGTCCATAGAACTTCTTGAGCTCACTCAAAATCTCTGGCTTTAACGAAACGATGCTGCCACTGTCGGTTTTCAGCTTCGCCCAATTCAACAGGCTTTGCCCAATAGATAGATCTCTTGCAAACACTTTGGAATCCTTGTTCCGCTCTATTGCGTTCTTAATACAAGTAGTATTATTGGAACGCAAATCGTGTCGCATCGACTTGGAGATCTATTTATTATTTATTTTCTTCAGTGGATATGTAACTCGACATATCCACTGAAGACTGTAGCCTCACTTTGCCTCGTTCCGCCATAAGTTTGAGTGTATGCTCAGCTCTGTGTTCTATTTTTGCGGTGGGTCTTAAAGGACTCCGACTCAACCGCGTGAACAATTTCCAATAGCCCGTTGTTTAGTTCGTCCACTGTATCGCATTTGGTAAGGATTTGGAAGCGATGTTGGAGCTCCAACTGAAAGCTCTCGGGGTTTTGGATTTGGGCAGGACTTGGGCGAAGAGTAGATCCCATCAAAGAAAAAGGTGTTTCGAGTGTGGGGCGTACACCTGTATGACCTTCAACGAATACTGTTCGGTAATCCTGAGTATCAGGTATGCCACCCTGCTCGAAACGCTTTCGATTTTCACATTAACGAGGGACTTGTGGACGGGAAACTCTATACCGTGTTGGGGCTGCTGGTCGTTCTCCCGGTAATAAAGTAAGTTGCCGGAATTCAGGGTTCTTTCCCTGTCTTCGAACTTCTGATAAACCTATAATATCTCAGCAAGTTGCGCTGGGTTAGTTAGTACTTCTTCCAGCTCTATCAACATCTCATCGACCCACAAGTTTCGTGCGTTGTATGTTACCACGTCCAGAGATCGTGGGGGTTGGTGACCACAGCGTAACAAATATGTACTTGGAGGACGCTGCTGCCCATCTTCCGGTATGTTTTCCCTTGCTCGCCTCTTACGATATCCACGGTAGGATTGGGAGGGGTTTTCCAGCTAGTATAATAATATAGCCCAAAAACATAGCCCTCAGCATTCGAGTAAAAATAGTTGTGTATTGTAATATTGTTAGTGATTAGAAATCTCTTCCTAGTAGTTACTAGTTGCGCCCCGCAGCTTTGCCTACGTGCAAACTATGCTACTACCCTCGTTCATTCTCTTAAGGACGGAATTTAAAAAAAAACTTGTTTGTGAATTTTTAGCGAATTCAAGGAATATTTCTGTTTAGGCTGTGCGTCGTATGTCAGTCAGCCAGTGACTATGTCACGGTACATTTTTTATAGGTTTACATATAGGAAGATAGATGACCTCATTGTAAACAACTTACCTCGCAAGCAAGCCTCAAACAATAAACTATCAACTCTATTTGTAACAAAATAACTAGTGACATTTCAGTAAAGACACGCAGCGGGTGGCGCAATTATCGCTCCGCACTGTGGGGCCCACAGTAGTGCTACAGTGGTGCCACAGTTGCCCACCCACCGTCTTATTGCAAATTGAAGGTGATTATGTATGCTCTTTGCTGCAAATGATGTCGTAACTGCTTAGTTTGACACTACTCGTGATTATGGAAAGCTTTAAGGCCAGACAAAAGTGAAACTTATAATTATTATTAGAACTAAGTTTGTTTTTATGACAACGACATTCAGTGGTTTGTAATATCTTCTCAAATGTAATAATTTGTTATATCCTTAAAGATATCGTCATCGTTACGATTTAAAAAAAACTGAATTGATAGACAACACGAAATCAAATCAAGAAATCATTTAACTCTACGCAATGATACCAATGTCTCAGGGTGACGAGTGCAGTGCAGTGACGCGCAAGATTAAGCATCCAAAGTTCTAGGCGGCACAGCAACTGTTATTTTGACAATAATGGCAGGACACTTTTCATCCTTTCTTAAATAAGTTTGACCGTAACGCACCCATACAAACTTATAATTTTTATCAGTTCAAAATTTTCTTGCTAAACGATGCAGCTCTTTAGCTTCTGGAGACAAGTGTTCAGCTAGGTTTATCCGTGAAACTGCTCTGCTCCAGTAATGCCGATATGAGTTGTGCACAGCTTATCGCCCGAATGAGCTTTGTTGAAACAAGTGACCGCAAAAAGAAGAACATCGCGAAGGCGCTGCGACGAAAAAGAAATAAGAATGTTCCGTGATCTTTTTGAATCCTTGTTCATTTTCGCGATTCGACGATATGCCAAAATATCACTATCGGATACAACAACCTGCAGGCACTCCCACAGACTCTTAAATAAAGCCTCATTCTTACTCTCCGGTATCATATGTATTTCAATATTTAAGTCACGTGAGATCTTCTCAACTGTATCTATGCGATTTTGAAGCATTGATAAGATCACATGAGACTTAGCAAGCTCCGACTCAAGTAGCTTAATCCGGTCATCCTTCTCAGCAATGTCCAATCTGATCTCTTTCTGCTCAGCAGCGATGAAGTCCGTAGAAGTCTTAAAATCAATCTTCATCCCCTCAACAGCCCGATTCACCTCCGCAGTTACCATCTTTTCCACGTCCTTCTTAAGCGCAGAACGTAAATTTGACATAAATATAGAATCAGGTGAAAGTTTCAAGTCGAAAAGTTGACTAATACTCTCCATGGAGACGGGTATATTTTTTATATTAGCGCCTGAAGAAATCGAAGTATTCACATCTAGTACCACAGGGACATAATCAACATCGTCGCCGTCGCTAGATTGGCATTCTGGAGAAGGCGTGGGCTTAATAGGGGTGCTCGAGTTATCACCACCTCGCTTAATCTTAGCACTACAGTCCAGACATGACCATCCTTCAGCAATTCTCGTTGATGGAAGTGCTCTGGTACCCTGATAATTGACACATGTCTGGTGAAAGTCAGATTTATATTTCGGACACTTAACCCGATGACGTTTTATCTTCTCCTTACAGCCCCCACATGTAAATTCCATTATTATAGTTAATTCTTCAAGGCGTAAGAAAAAATTAAATAAAAAAGTGAGCCTCCGATTGGAATTGAACTTGGGTCCGAGCGACGCAATCTCTGTATCTACGCCTTCCGTACGCTAGACCAACGTGACGGATAAACGAGGTGACGAAACTTATGAGCAATTTCTCCAGTACTTGTGTTTTGTTTAATTTCTCAGGTTTACCCCCAAGTTAAATTTCTTAATCGTGAATTCACTATTTGATTTGAGTTAATTTACGTTAATCCACAGGGTTTATTAAACAGATTTAACGAGAACACACACTCACTCACTTTGTTTATACTTTGCACACAGTAGCTTGAGTCGTATATAACTTTAAACAATTTATTTGTATATTTTCGATCAGTGACAGCTTAGTACGTGTTGACGCAATTAGAACACACAGGTATACTGAACTACTGAATGAATTTACGTGAAACTTGGTACAATTTGAGTTCATACAACCAGGTTTGACATTGTATACTTTTCATCCTAAAAATTAAAGGGTTCCCGCAGGACAGGGGTCGAAAGTTATTTGAAAAAAAAAAACACTTACTTCTCTGAAACTACTGGACGGATTTTGATGCAACTTGGCATAAGTATAGTTTATTTAATGGGTTATAATTGAGAATACTTTATATCCCGAAAAAAATAAGGGTTCCTGCAGGATACGGGACCAAAGTTATGTTAAGAATGAAGTAATTTAAAAAAACTGAGTGTACCTACTCGATATTCGATTCTGAAGCCAAAACAATTTTTCTCTTATTTTTCTGTCTGTCTGTCTGTCCGTCTGCATGTTGGTATCGTGACCGCGCATCTCACCAAAAGTACTGAATGAATTTATATGAAACTTGGTACGATTTGAGTTCATACTACCAGGTTTGACATTGCATACTTTTCATCCTAAAAATTAAAGGGTTCCCGCAGGATATTGGTTTAAAATTTATTTAAAAGAAACGTATCACGCTGAAACTACTGGACAGATTTTGATGCATTTTGGCACAGTCATAGTATTTATGATGGGTTAAAATTAAGGATATTTTTCTCCCGATCTTTTTTTTGATTCTTGCTTGATAGAGGTCTAAAGTTATGTTAATTTTGAAGTAATCAATATATATTTTGTAGGGTACTCTATATTGTATACTGATACTGAAACCAAAACTTTATTTTTAATTTTTCTGTCTGTCTGTCTATCTGTATCCTGAAAGCGTATCACGCCGAAACTACTGAATGAATTCAACTGATACTTGGTATGGTTTGAGTTCATACTACGAAGTAGGATATCGAATACTTTCATCCCGAATAATTAAAGGATATTGTTTTAAAATGTATTTAAAAGAACACGTATCACGCTGAAACGACTGGTCTGATTATGTTGCAACTTAACACAGTCATAGTTTATATGATGGATTAAATTGAGGATAATTTGTATCCCGATAACATACAGGATTCATGCGGGATAGGGGTCCAAAGTTATGTTAATTCTGAAGTAATAAATAATATTTTTTTGGGGTACTACTCTATATTCGATACTGAAGCCAAACTGGTTTTCATAAAAACTTTTACTATACTTGTTTATGTTTGTATGTTTGTATGTATGTTTGTTTAGGTCAAATCTTGCAAGCTGAATTAGAACCACTTCCTCTTATCGTACGGAGTTGAATTTTGACATGTTGGTTCATTTCCAATGACAATTTATTGTTATGGTAAGCATGACCTGAACCCACATCCAGGATTAGCTCCAGACAAAGGAACTCTTCAACGGTCAACAGCATAGACACAAAACTTTGTGGACGCATCTTATTATGATAGCCTGTTTTAAGTTTTACCTTGAAATGGTTGTTGCACTCAGGATTGTGTCCTGACTAGGGAACTCCTTAACGGTTAACAGCGCAGACACGAAATGTTGTACTTATACGCATTTAATTGTGACAGCCTGTTCTAAATTTCACCATGACATGGTTACTGCATAAAACCATTTTTTTAAACCTTTTTAATATATTTATTTTCATTGTTGTCTGTCTGTTTGTCTATCTGTCTGTAACTTGATCATGCATCACGCCAAAACTACTGAATGAATTCAATTGAAACTTTGTATGATTTGAGTTCATACTACGAGATAGGACATTGGATAATTTTCATCCCGAAAAATTAAATGGTTCCCGCAGTATAGGGGATGAAAGTTATTTAAAAGAACGCGTATTACGCCGCTGAAACTACTAAAAGGATTTTAATGCAACTTAACGCAGTCATAGTTTATGTGATGGGTTAAAATCGAGGATACTTTTTATACCAAATAATTAAAGCGTTTCTGTGGGATAGGGGTCCAAAGTATGTTAATTTGAATGTGAAAAATATCTATACCTATACTAAAGTAATAAGTGCGAAAGAGCCTGTATAAAGAAGATAAAAAAACTAGGGTACATTAAATAAGCTACTGAACAAAAATATAATATTTAAAAAAAAACGTGTCTGTTTGTCTGTATGTTTGTTCGCGCATCAAGTAAAAACTACTAGACTTATTGCGATGCAGTTTTCTTTGTTGAATAAAAAAATTAAAAAATGAAAATATTATGTACTGAAAATAACGTAATTTTTGATAAGAAAATGTATGTAATTAATCAAGTTGTCAACTTGTTAATCAAGTTTTTGTCTTGATCACAGAGATATACAGATCTCTAAAACATATAATTATGTCAAGTTTCACATTTATCAGGTGTGTGGTTGACCCAGTATATTTATGGAAAAACCCTTAAATATACTACACACACTATAGAGTAGTGCCAGTGCATACTATAGAGTAGTGCCAGTCGTAAAGTGTATTTTTATTATACTAATATAAACATTTTGTACTTGACACTACTCTAATATCTAGTTATTAAAGTTAGAACTCAGCTGCAGCTTGAAGTAAAATATTTGCAATGTTTACCTCCACACTGCAATTCCTAGGCAGCAAAGCGCACCTTTTCCATATTATTATTTTGTTATGTACAATAGAGGACAACGAAACTTCCCGCGTCTACAGGCATTGCAGACAACGTGCAATGAGTCGCAGGTGTTAATATGCGGAGAGTATGCGGCGTTCGTTATCGGTGCATTGTGTTGCAGTGCGGGCCGTTGTTGATGTATTAGATATTTAAGTCTAGAAGAACATCTAGTACCTATCGCATTTGAGAACAGCTGCTGCTGATTGCTACGGTGTTTTCGTTTCATTTCTGAATTTTTGTCTACGTTGTGGAATTATTACGTCTTATCCTATTTTAAATGCTTCCTTATATGTAGCTCATGCTTGGCGGAGAAGTAACTCGAACGATGATACTGTTTTGAATATATTTTTGTGTGTGTGTCTATTTTTTTGGGAGATTTCTGAACTAACTTATTTGAAAAGCTAAATTTCAAGGGTGGTCCCATATAAATTTCACGAAAAGTGGTTCAGTAGTTCTTTCGTTGATCCACTGGAATACGGTTTTGGTTCAAATAATTTAGAGCGTGACGACGGAAAATGCTTGACCAAATTGTGCATAATCTTTCATTGTAGACTCACAGGTTAAATCAATTTTATGGTATTACATCACTTATTTCAAGAAGTGAAATAGAAAATCTAAAAAATCAACAGTAATTGAACCAAAGCGGGTAGTATCTAAAGAACGTGTCCGCATTGCCTACCGTCTACCTGATTCTACCGTCGACTGCACCCGCGCGGGCATTCAAAGCGATCCGACTATTCAGAGATCACGTTCGTTGCGGAGCACTGAACGAGGCACAAGCGGTAGCGATTACACTTATGAACTATGTGGTTTTAAGTAACTGCGGTAGCGGTTTTGCTATAAATTTAACAAAAATGATACTGTTTTAACAAAAATGTTCAATGCATGAGAGGTTAGCGATTTCGGAAATAGACGACGATGGTTGAGGCATTTAATCTACGAGTACATCTATATTAACACTAATCCACACTAATATTATAAAGAGGAAAGATTTGATTGTTTGTATGTTTGTTTGTAATGGATAAACTCAAAATATATGGAACCTATTTTAAAAATTCTTTAACTTGTAGAAAGCTACATTATCAGCAAGTAAAATGGGCAGGATTTTATTTTTCAAAAAATTTGAAACTCCTACTACAATTGCAATAATGTAACCCAAGGTATCAAAAATACAAAACGGAATGACGATGCTATGGAATCGAAATAATAATGAAATGTTGCCATGGAAACGAAATAATAACAAGTCTGTCAAGTACGTGAGTAGTAATGCAGTTGTCTATGGTCAAAAAACACCACGATCGTTGCTGCTAAATATTTTGAATTACGCTTACAAGCGTTTTTATTTTTGGAGTTACAACTGTTGTAAAAGTAAGAAAAATGCCGTGGTGTGAGCACTACCCGTGCAAAGTCGGGGCGAGTAAAAGTATATTATATACCAAAAATAGTGATCCAGCTGCACAAGAATAGCGACTTTCTATGATTTATTCATTTTGCGACTTATGGAAAATTATACGAAACAAATTTATTTATGTAAGCACGAAAAGTTAAAATATTTTTTAGAGCGTGTTTTTATCATTCTTTACGATCGCAAAACGATTATTTGAATGACATAACAAATATTTGTGGATACAGACTTTTTACAATTGTACAATAAATACCTCAAAACAAACGATTCTAGTAAAAACACTGCATCTGCGCAAACAACAAGCTGTGGCCGACGTCGGCTTACTTCTGAGATTTTAAAAAAACTACCCCATACAGTGTGTCTGCAGCCTGGCAAAATTCATACAAATTGCACAGAAACATTTGGAATGTCACGATATAAAACAGCTAAATATATTTTACTCAAACAAGCTTGTAATGTGGTCATTATTTCGATAACCTTCTTTAGGCAAAGTCGACCTTGCCGCGCTGCTTGAATAGGCGCCAGCAAAGTTGTATGGAATTTCATTACCGTCGTGTTTTGCGGCCAGCAATTTCCTTTGAAAATCCATTATTGTCGTGTTTTTTTTAGTACTATTATTTATTCTGTGGTTTTGTTAACCACCGAACTCGAAAAGAGAGGCGTTGTAGCTCCCAGACGAATGGACCGATTTTGATGTTTTTTTTCTTTTTGAAAGCTGATGTGATCGTGATTGTTGTTTCTGTTTCTGTTTCTGTTTCTGTTTCTGTTTCTGTTTCTGTTTCTGTTTCTGTTTCTGTTTCTGTTTCTGTTTCTGTTTCTGTTTCTGTTTATGTTTATGTTTCTGTTTCTGTTTCTGTTACTTTTTCTTTTTCTGTTGTTGTGGTCGTTGTTGTTGTCTTTGTCGTTGTCGTTGTTATTTTCGTTATTATTGCATTGTTTAAGTAAATTCTTATTATGCTAAGCTGGTTTTATTTAAATTCCTCGCATTGTTTGAGTAAAGCACTATACAAGCCTTGGTCCGCAATGACTGCCCTGCTGGCCACGCTATGATGGCCTCGAGCTTTGCTTAGTTAAGTTCTCGGCCTTCAAGCTTGGCCAAGAAAATCTTCCCGCGCTATAAAGGCCTCGACCTTCGGTCTCAGCCTTCATTCCAGCTTGGCCATCAAAGGCTGCAATACTGACTGCGCTGTGTTGGCCTCAAACTTAACTTAGCTACGCTCTCGACCATCATCATCGCTGCCATCAACGCAGTCATTACAGACCGCGGCAGTAATGTACTATTACCAATGTACTTTGCTTATAAGATTGCTAGTGGTGTTCTGTGCAAACAATTAAATAAATAGGTAAATCACAGACTCTTACAACTTGCACCACATCTCAAGTACTCCTGAAACTCACAATTCTTGAAAAAAAAACCGAAGGCAACAATGAGGTGCGGGCGCCGAGAGGCGGTCTGAAAGAACTGCCTTATTTAGTTTTCTTACCTCTAGTTGATCCTGTTCCTACCTACCCTCTACTGTGGAGTTTAACGCTTCCTTTAATTTGTAGACGGGGTGGTCGGAATAGTCGGATAAAAATGAATTGACATTGAGCATAATATCCTTTAAGAAAAATGCTGGAAAGATTTTCTTCTGCGATTTATAGTTAAACATTATTTATGCACACCGTCTGTTTTTTTATGAAGATTATGGATCTTATGAATGTTTGCTACGAGTATGACGTGATTTATGTTTGATGATGAGATAATTATACGGATTCAGTTTGAGTGAGGCTCTAACGATTGAACCATTAAATAGCAGTTTGATTCATTAGACAATACGAACATAATGGGTATTATTTTGTCTGGAACCGCTAAAACTGAATGTGTTTTTTTTGTGTGTTTTTATAAACGCGGCAGTTGTTGCTACCGATAAACCAAATTAGGTAGGTATAGAAATAACACTACATATCTGGCCTATACTATGCTATAGGTTTTTCGAAATTAAATTTCACTATCCAGCTGCACCTGCGAACGCAATTGAAGTTTCAATACGAGCCAAGGAGTTCAATACGACCTCCTAATGAAAAATTCCTTTGCAGCCGCCTCCGTTAATGAACACACCTGTATTCAAAGAAACCGTAATGGGCCCGGGTGAAAGCACACGTGCTCGACTCTTCTAGAAAATTTCCTTTTTAAATAACGCGGCTCGGGACGCTCGTAAATGAATCGGCTCGATCTTGAGTGAGTGAATGAATGAATGGCGCAACGAACTCCTTTCAGACCTGAGAAATTTATGCGGCTTAGTTAGAAGTGCTGGAATATAAGCTGCAAGAGCTGCGACAAATGCCGACTAGCCTAGCTGACTCTTCAGGACATAGATAATCGTGTGATATCAGTGTGGGGCGATCTATTAGTATTTTATTGTAAATTTAATATTATGTAATTGTAATTTACCATAGTTCGTTTGAATAACAATTACAAAAAAATAACAATTTATTTTAATATTCTTACATAGTTTGATTATGATTTTAATTCATATTATATTATTTGTTTCAGGTTTAGTACCAGCCCGCACCGCTACGATCTTAAGGTTAGTACGAGTATTCTGAAATCATTTTCCTGCAATACGATGGCTGTAATCAATAATGTTATATATAAACTGAGGTAGATACGTTGTACCCCGCTCTGCATGGCAAAGTAAACACAAGCTAATCAGCCCGTGTTAACTTAGTCCCAAACAGAGTGGCAACGACGCAACACGTAAATACAAGCGACTCCCGAAACATGAAAAATTAATCAAAAATGCCATCTTGTGTGTTTAGAAAGCACACTGTATACACTAGGACGACTGTTAAAGGCAGGAAGGATGTTTCATTTTTAAGTACTGTTTACGGTATTGAAAATGGAAAATAATAAATTTTATTTTACCCTAAATCAACTGTTGCTATGTTACCGCTTCGCCACCTACACGAACGAGACACGTAGCGGGTTAAGTGTAAGGGCGACAGAGAGAACGCGATAATGGCGAGTAGCGTTTATAGTTCGTATGATGCAACGGGATGTTGGGGCTTACCAACGCCTGATAATCGACAGTCTGCGCTCCGAACCGTAATGGCCACGGCTGACGATCTTCATCCGGCGAGTCTAGCGGAGTTGCAACCCTATTTGTATGGGATTAGGATAGAGTATTGTATCTGTGTTACATAATTATTTGAAAACAACTTGAAAAGAGCTATTTTATGAGATAACTAGCTGTGCCTGCGGCTTCGCACGCGTGGTCTTTTCTTTAGGTTCAAATTACCATAATGTGCTATTCCAGGACCAATATGCCAACATTTGATCAAAATTTCTTTAGCCGTCAAAAATACTTTTGTCAATTGCTCGGCTTCTAACTCACCAGATTGAGATACCAATTACACCAGTTTTTAAATCAAACCAGCAATCTAACAATGAAAACCACTTTGCAATCGGTCCAATAGTTTTTACATGATGCGTGAACAAACAAACAGACAGAGGGGCACATTTAAAAAAAAACATGTTCAATACCCTTTTTAAGCACCCAATCGCATTTTTTATCTTCTTATATAGCCTTTTTCGTACCTATTGCTTTATTATAAGTATAGATATATGACTGTGTCAATTTGCATCCAAAAATCCGTTCAGTAGTTTCAGCGTGATACGTCGTTTCGCATAGAAACTACTGAATTTATTAAAAAAACTTACTATCTTACTTATTGTTTTACTTTTTATTTCAAAATAAAAAATAAAACAGTTTTGGCTTCAGTAGGTATCGAAATAGAGAACCATCCTAAAAATATTATTTATTACTTAAATATTAATATAACTTTGGACCCATATCCCACAGAAGCCCTTCTTTACGGGATAAAAAGTATACATAATTTTCAACCATCTTATAAATTATGTCTCTGCCAAGTTGCATCAACATCCGTCCAATAGTTTCAGCGTGCTACGTGTTTTTTGAAATAATTTAATTAATTAATTTAATTTAAAAAAAAAACACCCCTATCCTGCAGGAATTCTTTAATTTTTCGAGATGAAAAGTATCCAATGCCCTACCTCGAAGTATGAACTCAAATCATACCAAATTTTATTTGAGTTATGTGAGTATTTTCAGCGTGATGCGCTGCCAAGGTAAAGATACACAGACGGAGAGACAGACAGAGAGACAGACAGACAAAAATTAAAATATACATTTTTGGCTTTAGTATTGAATGTAGAAAAGCCTCCAAAAATGTTACAAAATATCTTCAATTTACAGAATTTGGGACATTATCCAGCAGGAACTCTTAATTTTTACGGGATAAAAATTGTCCTCAATTTTGTAAACCATGACTGAGTTTCAGCGTGATACGTGTTCTTTTAAATAAATTTCAACGCCTATCCTGCGGAAACCCTTTAATTTTTCAGGATTAAATATGTCCTACCTCGTAGTATGAACTCAAATCATACCAAGTTTCATTTAAATTCATTTAGTAAATTCGGCGTGATGCCTAGCCAAGATACAGACAGACATACAGATAGACAAAAATGAAAAAAAAAAACAGTTTTGGCTTCAGAATCGAATATAGTACCCTCCAAAAGAAAATTTCAAAATATCTTCAATGTACAGAATTGGACCCGTTACAGTTTTATTATATGTATAGATATGCGCAGAGTTATTTGATATAAACCGGACAGTAGACAATTCAGCAGACAGACAACTTCCAGTCGCAAGGATTTGAGAACTGGAGCTGGAGGTCGTGCTGAGGCAAAGCGCTAAAGCTAGTGTGAGCCAAATACGAAAAGTTTATAGATTTGAATTTAGCGGAACGCTTGGTTGCAGGAATGAAATGCTTGCGTCTTTTAAGGACAATCAGCGCCATCTAGTTAAATCAGAGGCAGAACTTTGATTCGTTTGATTTATGCGCTGGAGTTGTTGATGCCGGCAAAGATTTTATGCTGGTTTCTAATAATTTTTGATGCTGGTAAATTATGTAGTGTCATTTTTGTTCTTATTGCTTTATTATAAGTACAGATAATACGCTCTCTTGTGTAGAGGTTCTATAATAAAAATACTTACGCCATGTTAAGGAAGTAGGATACTCCATTTTGCTATACCTATTCGTTCCTTAATATCTAAGAACCATCTCGATTACCTCAGCTTTCAATGATAAAAAATCGCACCTAAATCAAACCATTTGTTTGGAAGCAACGATTCTCACCACTTTTTCTCACCTCCCCCCTCCCCCTCCCCATATAGCTAAGAACCATCACAATCACATTAGCTTCCAACAAAAAAAAAAAACGAAAAAACACACACCCACACACTCACACACATACACACACCCTAAACTTATAACACCCGTCTCTTTGTTTGGGGGTTAAAAAATGTAAAAATAACGCATAAAATATGTAAACGCTATTAATTATGGAACAAAAAACTAAAAGCGCGAGGTTTCGATCCACGGACATCTGGATTAGACTTCCGCCCATGTTAACCGCTCGGCCACTCGTTACGTGACGCGGATAACGAAATTTGGTACCGTTCTTTAAACGGATGTTTTATTACTTTAATTTAACATAAACTTTGGCCCCTTAGCCCTTAAAAATCCTTTATTTTTTGCCAAAAGGAGATTAATAAAAGTAAAAACAAATAGGAAAAAACAATCGGTGAAACATCAAACAAGATTGTTGGCAAACCCCAAACTAGCACGAGGCCTGTATCTTGGGGCTTGAGAGCAAATTTACCAGATAAGTTTGTATCATTAAACTAAACTATAAGAAAATAAATATAAGGAAAGTATACAGTGGCAATGCAAAAGACTAAAATGTATAATTATAATAATATTCGGGACAATTCCACACCAATTACCTAGCCCCAAACTAGGATACCCTGTAATTTGGGCACTAGATAACGGATAAACATACATAAATACGAATGTCAACATCCATGACTCGGAAACAAACATTTCTGCTCAGCTCACAAATGATTGCACCTTGTAGGACTCGAACCCGCGACCGTTTGATTTTGTTCCTAGGATCTCTAGCCACTAGACCAACCGGCCGTCAAATGGCCATCTAATTTATACATATTTGTTTTTGCAAATTAATTTTGTGTTTAGTGTCCCGCGAGTGGCGATTGCCACAAAGTGCTTCAAAAGTGCATTTCGTCACTTTTGGCGGGAAAATGTTAACGTGAGTATATTTTTAATAGTTTAGTAGTATTATTTCGATGTTCTTTATTGTTTTAGCTATAAAATGGTATATAATATAATGTAATTTATTCTATAAGCAATTCGCAAAATAAAAAAGTTTTACTCGCGTTTCTCAAGTGTCCGGCGAATATACTGTACGGTGTTCTCGGGATACGGAACACCCGTATATTCGCGGAATATACGGGATATATAGAACTAATAGTTTTTCCGCCCGCGACTTCGTCCGCGCGGACTACTGTTTAACGCGAAAAAAGCATCTTATATAATAAGCACTTGTTATATCTATTACAAACCAATGCAAAAGTAGGTACTTATAGCACCATTCTTGATGTTTTTTGACATACTTGTTATTTCGTTTCCATGGCAACCGCTTCTTACAGCGAGTAATCAAAAAAATTCCAGTTTTCCCGTAGAAACTTTCAATTTACCGGGATAAAAAGTATCCTATATTTTATTCCAGGGTATAAGCTATCTCCAATCCAAGTTTCATCAAAATCCGTCCAGCCGTAATCGCATGAAAGCTCACCAAACAAACAAACAAATAAACAAACAAACACAACTTTTCACTTTTATATATTGGTATGGATTATTATGAAAGTATTTGTTTTTCAAAAATATCATTTTATTTTCATCTTGAATAAACCCTTCCATCCATTTTGCCCCAGTTTTCTCTAGCTGCTAGCGCACGTAACTACACAGGCCATCATCGGCGGTGATTGGCGATCGGCCGCTTACTGCAACTCTCTGTAACTGAGAACATATGTGTATATCTTTCTGACGACGCGGTTCTGTATATCTCTGTGATCTCTTAGCCTCTCAGTGATGCAAATATAGTTGCTTAAGTTCTATGTATGTAGCTATAGTACAATTTCGCCGTGTTTTTAGTGTTTTATAATGGGTATGACGTCTCTATTGGTAAAATCTCATTAACTGTAATAATATTTTCGTACAAACAATGGTTCACTTTGCAGTTCTCGTATTTTCTTCGCTTTATCGCTATTTGCTTCTGAAGAAATCCTCTAGAAGCTACTAAAGTGACTGTTCATAACATTTATAGTTATAATCTATATCCATTCTAATATTATATAATTATATTATAGTATCTAAAAGACTGTACAAAGAAGATAATTGAAAAAGAACCAATTTGACTTAAAATAAGCTATTGAACAGCAATATAACTATTTTAATGCATAATATTCTATTATATATGTATTTCATATGCTGCTTGTTCGCGCATCACGTAAAAACTAGTTGCCCAATTGCGACGAGGTTTTCGTTTTTGGATGAATTATGTTTTGACCTAAAAACTCTTGTACTTGGTTGTCAATAAGATAAATAGAAGCCGAGGAATCTATAAAAATCTATTTGACGGTGGACGAACTTTGATAATCGTAGTATATTGTACATTTTGTTCCTGGAATAACACATAGGTTACTTTTAACCCAGAGAAATGAGCACGCGGGCAAAGCCGCGGGCACAGCTATTAAGAAACTAAAAGTCTGTACAAAAAGGACAATTGAAAAGAAATAGCCCCGAGGACTTAAAATGAGCTATATAACAAGTAATCGGGTCTGTCTGTCTGGATGTTTGTTCGCGCATTCAGTTCGTAAAAATTACTGGAGCGATTGAAGTGCACTTTTTACTGCTGTGTAGCGTAAGTTTTGACATAAAACTTTAATTCATTTGAATAACATTTTTGTAGGACTTTGAATTTGCGATACTAAAAAGATCCATCATATACCTCCGAGGTATCATCCAACACTGTGCATAAGTCGCAGCCAATCTAATTATGTTTGTGAAGTAAGGCTCCGTGAACGATTGCGCAGGTACTGCTGTGGGGATAAAACAGCATAAAGTAAGAGCGAGATAGAATATGTGAAAAACGTAAGCGAGTGAGCGAGGCAGTTATACAATGCTGTCTTCACCTTCAACATTGGGATTGCGCCTGAAAAATATCAGTTTGCGCAGCGACTAGCAGACAACTTCCGAGACACAAACTTCAGCTGCGACTACTGTATGTCGTTATTGACTTCTATAAATTACAAGCACAAGCTATACAAATATGGTCCAGTGTAGTTTAATCATCGACCTGATGCCATTTTTATTCAATTCACGCTTCAATCTCGATTCGGTCAACTTTCATTCAAATAATTGATAAGAATGAGCCGTTTTCTTGTAGGTAAATAAATGTAGTTTCTTTTGTCCACAACAGATAGCGTTGTATTGCTATATGAGGTATGTGCCAAATATATATTAACCACAGAGAAATAATGTTAGTTTTTTTTTCGTTTTTTATTGGTTTTTTGTATAGTATGTACCAAAAAGTCAGTGTGTTTCACAAATAGAGCTTTTATTTTAAAATGTTGGATTAAAATTGAAATAAAATATATAATACGCGTTTGTGCCTACTTGATATATGTAAAATATGAGACGTCATTCATTCCCTACAGGTTAGGTACATTATGATCACATTGGATTAACTAGATTCTGCGTCTAAGTTCCTTGCAGTTTATTGAGTACAACGCCATCTATTATATCTATGAGATTTTTTTTTAAAGAAAGCTTATTCTGTTACTGGTGTAAGTGGGTGGATGAATGTAGTGGTGAAAGTAGAGTTTAGAGCTTAGCGCACCAATAACTATGGTTTTGTTCACTGTTTTATTCCATAGCGGTTTTAATTTAAATTTAATTCAATATTGAACTCTATCCAAACATTCACTTACAATAAAAAATCCAAGAAAACTCCATCCTCGCTCACTAGACTAAGATTCCAAATTTATCGCAATTCCACCCACTTAAATAATTTTCTAACGGCCCCCTTACACCACTTCATTGTTTCTCCTGTAGTCGGCGAGCTGTTAACGGCGAACAGTTAACGTCATTAATTCCAACGGCGAACAGTAACGGCGTTAATTCCAAATTAATTCTGTGATACAGCGCGCTGATTAAAACCTGATTAGTACATAAATCTTAAGGTATTTAGGCCTATGAGGTATGTTAATACACTTTTCGGTTGAGTTATTGAAGTAATTAGTTTGGCGGTAAATTAATTTTGCTGTTAGAAACTTTGACGCCACTTACCAAGAGATTAGTTGCTAATCAATACAAACTAAACTTTCTGGTCAAATAGGTTAGCAATTGACCACTGGATGGTAAGTGATGACACCAATGGCAATAAAACCAAACACACACACACACATACACACACACAGACACACACAAACAGACACACACACTTCATCCCCCTATCTCAAACACTCAGTAGTTTTATAGTAATTGGATGAGGTTCGATCAATAAATGTGCACTTTGCAATCCAACTAGTTGAAGTTGGATTCGATCCTCGGCACCAATGAACAATGCGTATCTGCCACCACACCGCTCCGTGCTTCAAAGGGCAAGCAAAGCCAGCTTCACGGTTTCTAACAATTGATAGCAGTTGTCAAACCACTTCAGTGGTCCTAGGGCGGCCTGACAAACCCTGTTACCAGAGGTCAGCGCTAACTCATTCGACAAACATACATTAGATTACGCGGTAAAGCGGAAAAGCATGCTTGCCAGCAGATAAATTGTGTTTTCGATTTGATCTGCAGAAACAAAGATTTCTAACTCTACTAGCAGTGCCCGCCGCGTCATTTCTCTGGGTTAAATGTATTATGTGTGTTATTCCAGGACCTAAATATACCAAATTAGATCAAAATTCGTTCAGTTGTCAAATCGTTTTTTATCAATTCGGCTTCTACTCGTCGTATTGAGATGCAAAGTATTAAATATGTTAAGTCAAATCCTAAGGTATCCAACTGGGAAACCCGCATTTCAATCGGTCCAGTAGTTTTCGTGGTGCGCGAACACACAGACAGGCAGACAGGCAGATATGCACCATTTTTTTAAATGTTATTGTTCATTAGCTTATTCCCCTATATTTGTCCCCTTGACCATTTTATTTATTAACTTAATTGTACAGACTTTTTGTAAATTAATGCTTAATTATAATAGAAGATAAAAATTGACAAGCATATACTGTTTTCGTAAGTGTCTACGTTAAAGTGATCTAGGAGATTCCTTCAAGAGGTAAAACTTTTCACCTTACACATGAACTTGTAAATTATTTCAGTTGTAATATTACGCCTACACTTTCACAGAACAAAGTCGATATTTATTCGCATCGTTTGCTCTAAAAGCGTGCCTACTCGTTCGTACAGCACGCATACAATATTTCCCTTTTGAGCTTTGAAATTTAATAAACGCTTAACACTTCAAAGCCTGCGTGTAAAACAATTAAGCGCCAGTCGGTGAAAAACAGCGAGTTTTCGGCTAGCTACGTAATTGGTTTAGACTACAGCCAGGAGAGATTAATTAGTACTGCAAACAGCAAAGGCAGCGCAGCGCTTTCAAGCGATTTCGCCGATTAACGTAATGACGAAACATTCAACAAAAAATCTCTTACGTCCAAGGACTTAAACACCATTTTCGTGTTTTTCTCTTCGTGGTTCGAAAGAAATTGTAGAGAGATAGTAGGCGCGCGCATTAATGTCCGTGTTTTAAGATTTCAAAGATGAAAATTGTGTCAAACGATTGCTTTAAGTGCAGCAATTTTTTTACTTTTATTGCGAAGTGGAGAGGAAAATAATCGGAACTGGGACGCGCGCTCTGTTTGTGAGCAACAAAATATAATTTTATTGCTGCGGAGGAAACAATTTTAAATCGCTGTTTTGTAATATTTATCTTTTTGCACTACCCTAGAATCCATGCCATAGTTATTCAAGAATTGATAATGTAGTGTTGGTTAATTAATAATTATACCAATCTACGAAGTACGAAGTACACAATACACACCAATATACTCGTATAAAAGTGAAACGTTGTCTGTTAGTTTTTCGTTTGGGGAGCTTTCACGCGATAACGATGAACGGATTTTGATGAAATTTGGAATCGAGATAGCTTATACCCTGGAATAAAACATAGGATACTTTTTATCCCGGAAAATGGTAAGTTTCTACGGGTAAACTGGAAAATGTTGATTACTCGCTGTAAGGAACGGTTGCCATGGAAATGAAATAATAGCAAGTCTGTCAAAAAAAACATTAAGTTCGTTCGTGGTATACTTTTGCATTGACTTTTAATATCTTAAAAGAACATATGCGATAAATTGTAGTGCGTGCGGACGAAGTCGCGGGCGAAAGCTAGTTAACTAGTTAATTATAAAACAAAATAATAAGAAAAAAACATTTATGTATTTTCCCTATTACTTGTTTTATAATTAACTAGATTTAGCCGTTTAGTCGTGAAATGGTAAAATATAGACAGACAATCCAACAATTCACTCAGGTAGCTATAGAAAGAGCTATGCTCGGAGTATCTCTGAAAGATCGTATCCGGAATGTGGTGATCCGGCAGAGAACCAAAGTTGTCGGCATAGCCCTAAGGATTAGTAATCTAAAAAAGCATTGGGCTGGTCATATCTGTCCAAGGACTGATATTCGTTGGGGTAGACGTGTTCTTGACTGCAACTCGGCAACTTAGTGTAGGGCCTCCAGGTAGCAGGTATGACACAAAGTGGGCAGCAGTTCGAAGAAAAAAGCCGTAGATTGGGCTAAGTGGCGTGATTTGGGAGAGGCCTATGTCCAGCAGTGGACTGACACGGGCTGATGGTGATGAGACAGACAGACAGATAGACAGATTTACTTTCGATTTTATAATATTAGTATGGATGGATCGTTATGTATCCATACCAATATATAAAAGTGGAACGTGGTCTGTTTGTTTGTTTGTTTGTTTGGGGAGCCTTCACGCAATAACAGCTGGACGGATTTTAATGAAATTTAGAATGGAAATAGCTTAAATCCTGGAATAAAACATAAAATACTTTTTATCCCGGAAAATAGTAAGTCTCTAAGGAAAGCTGGAAAATGTTGGTTAATCTCTGTAAGAAAAGGTTGCCACGGAATGGTCTTGGAAACGAAGTAAAGAGTCTGTCAAAAAACATCAAAAGCATTGGTAATATACCTACTTTTGCATTGGTTTTTAATATCTTAGAAGAAAATAGGATGCTTTTTTTCGCGATAAACAGTAGTCCGCGCGTACGAAGTTGCGGGCGGGAAAACTAGTATTGTTATATTTAGTACACAAGATTGTATGGTACTGTTAGATACATACCTATTGATAGGATAAGTTTTAATTTACTTCTTATTACATACATAGACATAGACATAGACATATCCTTAATGTGGAAAAAACAGGTTCAACTAGTACTATTAATAGGTAATATACTTTGGTTTAGGTTTTAGGTTTTTATTTTTATGTCAAAATAAGATTAACTCTTTTCAAATAACTAAAAGTCAGATTGATCCATCAGAAAAATTAAACGCAACATAAAAAAAAACTTTAAAAAACTCCAAGAAATGGGACTGTTCGGAAAATATTTGAACCAATTCCCGTTACGGGGAACTTTTCGCTTTATTTTATGCTCATCTTACTTGCAGAAGTTTGATGAACTATCTCGGAGAATGACTTCCGTGAAATTAGTTTTACACTTGATAACCCGGCGCTATTTTAGGCTACTCTGCTCTCGAGAAGTCTCTGGGAAGTTTAAAAATGTGGTGAAATTGATTTGAGAAAGTTTGACTGAGTTATTAAATAAATCAGCAGGTTCTATTCAGCTGGCAATTCATCATCATCAGCTATTATTCATTCACTTCTAGACAAAGGCCTCTCTGACTGAGCCTTGTCTTCGGCTCTTTTTGACCAGTTTCTGGCAGCCACCTTTCGCAAGCATCGCTCCAGCTGGAGAGCATCCTTTGCCAATTCGCGGTCCCGTGGTTGTTGTGAAAACTTGCTAACAATTAAAGCTATCACCAAGACAGGCGTCTTGGTGATATAAAGCTAAGCTATGATATGATAGCTAAAGCTAAGCGTGCTGATTATGTCAAAACCGTCCTCAAAGAGTGAGCAACTGTTTAATGTGGTGTTCTATGAGGGAGGCCTATGTTTATCAAATGGACTACTTCTGGCTGATAATGTGTAATGTTGTTAAGTAGGTACTAACCACAAGAAACGATTTTCCATAATAATATTAGGACTCCCCTTATATCTTCCTATTCTCATTAAGTTTTCCACACAACCTTTTTTATCAATCGAAACTGAAACTGTTCCCGCAAAGTTTTCCTTCGGTTTTTTCCCAAGCAAAACATTATTTATCACGCACAAAAACACTATCAACACATTTGTATGTATTGCAAAATTCAATAGGATGGGATATAAGGCCTTTGCGGACTCATCCCAGCCGCTCTTCGGGATATGAAATTGGTTTGGGCGACAATAAAATACATAATTTAGGTACGCGCCCCCGCTATGTTCAACCCTACGGGTAGTGGTCGCAGTTAAGGTTGAAACAGATATGTAAGTTGGTGGTATTTTTGTTTCGATTTTATATAAATAATATTAAAATTATGATTGTCTCCCAAACTTACAATCAACAAATACAACTGAAACAAAAATGTACATTAGTTCCTTTTAGTGTATCATTTGGTTCGGTAACTATGCAAAAAAAGTCTTCGTATAATATTTCTACACCACCGTCTCTTTTTCAGCAATTGACTTCTTTCTGTCCTAAGGTTGTCTGGAAGAGATCGCTAAGAGCGCGATGACTATACTCATTATATACTCATATAGACTATAGCTATTTATAGTGTTTACTATATTTCTCAGATTTAAAACTCACACTGTTTCGGGATATTAATTAATGGGTAGTCTAGAGTATTAAAACAATTTAAGTTGTAAGAAACCTTATTCCGCACCTTTCAAATACTAACCAGCTCTAAATTTTATATCTAATGTAACCAGCCTAGCAATATACTGAATCATAAAACAGAACTGGTGCCAAAACTGAATTTGCACATTGCCTACTGCCGTTCGTCCCGCTGTGGCGGCACTAAAACCGGGGGAGCCAGGGGTGCCAACTTATTGTATTAGACACAGTAAATTTTCGTAAGAAGCACACGTGCGGACAATGATTATGCGGCGAGAAATAGTACGAATGTTCCAGAGGTGGGGCGGGTGTTTTTAATTTTTCGATGTCGTGAATTTTGGTTCGATGGTGTTGGTTTTAGTGGTTTAACTGCGACATTTTCGTCCACACATCACACATTTCCTTCGGTTTCTCTCAGATAATCATTTAGAATATTTACATGGATTTATTAAAATTTACAATTAGTACGAAACATGAGAGTTGCCTCAAAGTCCAATAAAACAATCATCGAAATCTTTACAGAAATCCTGGAAATAAGAGAATATGAGAATTACATATGGGTATAAACGTAGTTAGTGCGCTTTTTAAACGGAATTTAAGCACTAAAAGAAGTCTGTGCAACTTATTTCATTTAATTCTAGTTTTAATGAGGTAATTATGTTATTACTGTGAGTATTTATTATCGACACATTTCAAAAAACCGTCTTGATTTTTACTGGTTTAATCCAGTTTCGCACTACATTTTTAGCGCTTAACTCCTCAACTATCGGTAGCCAGTACGGCCCAAATGCGATTATACTTGCAATTTTGCAAAAAAATATATATATTTATTGTTTTTTTGGTTTATTTACCTTCCTCAAATACAGATTTTGTGTATGGATAACCTATTAAACATTCCATATTTTAAAAAATAGCCAAGAACTAGTTATACGCGAAACATTAAAAAATAAAAAAGTCTGTTGTCAACAACACAAGACCTTCCTTTCCACTTTCGAGCTTCCAATTGTGTACCCTAAACTGTAATAATAATCTAAAGAAAAGGTCTTGAAAAATCACATATCTTTTACATTGATGGGATATGAATGAACTTAACTAAGCATTCATATACTAACAACATAATATTTTGAAAGCCCCACATTAGAAGGCAAAATCTAACGGCATCTCTGAGCACCAATGCTCCATTACAACAGTCTCTGATTGAAATGGTCGGCTAGGCGCAGCTGGGTACTAAGTTATGAACGAGTCTCTTAGACAACTGTTGTCATGTCAAAGTTGATGTGTCGAGCTGTAGGTGGTGAGGTGTGGCTCTGGTCGTAGCGGGTGGTGCTTTTTGAACTGTCTATTTCCTTTGTTGTTGTCTGGTGGACATTGGGAGAAAAAGATGCGGTGTCCACCAGTGAGGGAGGACCAATACAATAAAAAATTGAGTTGAGCAAAAAGGGAGTGGGGGAGTGAAAATCGTAGCTCCCAAACGAATGCCTCGATTTTGATGCGTTTTAATCGGTTTGAAAGCTGATGTGATTGAAAAGCTTCTAAGATAATTCACTCTATAAACAGATTTTGATTAAATTGGGAATTGAGATAGCTTATACCCTGGAATAACACATAGTATACTTTCATCATCATCATCATCATCATCATCATCATCATCATCATCATCATAGTTCACACTCTCAAACGGCTGAACGGATTTTGACGAAATTTGGAATGGAGATATCTTATATTATGGATTAACCCATAGGATAATTTTCATCATCATCCCTCACGCGGGTGAAGACGTGGGGCGCAGACGTGGTAAACATAAATCCGACTTTGAACAAAACTATTGAATAAAATTTTGAGCAACTCACCTGTTATGTAGATTTGCAGAGCAGTGCAGGTGTGCGGTGTAGGAGGCGCGACATAAACGTACGCGCGGGGGTTTGCTTTTCAGCCGCGATAGCGGATGGACGCGCTGTGCGAGCTAACCGCCCGCTACACTATTTTTATCCATTAAGCTGTCGGCCCGGCTGTTGTTGATTTAATAGTAGTCGTTAAGCCATGTCAGAGGCCCTTGGGCGGCCTGACAAACTCTGACAACAGAGGCCAGCACTACCTCATACGACAAACAAACATCTAGACTCGCAGAGTAGTGCAGCTGTGGGGCGGGGGAGACACGACGCAAACATATGCCTGGGTGTATGCTTTTTAATCACGGTAGCGGGCGTACACAATGCGAGCTATAAAGGAGAAAATTTGTATGTATGTTTCTAACTCCTTCACACTCAAACGGCTGAACCGATTTGGATGAAATTTGGTACCAGGATAGCTTATATTCTGGATTAACACACAGAATACGTTATATCATCAACATCATTATCATCATCATCATCATTTACTCCTTCACGCTCAAACGGCTGAACCTATTTCGATTAAATTTGGTGTCAGGATAGCTTATATCCTGAATTAATACATAGAATAAGTTTTATCATCAAAATCATTATCATCATCATCATCATTTACTCCTTCACGCTCAATCGGCTGAAACGATTTGGATGTAATTTGGTACCAAGGTAGCTTATATCTTGGATAAACACACAGAATACTGTTTATCATCAACATCATTATCATCATCATCATCATTTACTCCTTCACGCTCAAACGGCTGAACCGATTTGGATTAAATTTGCTGTCAGGATAGCTTATATCCTGAATTAATACACGGAATAATTTTTATCATCAAAATCATTATCATCATCATCATCATTTACTCCTTCACATTCAATCGGCTGAAACGATTTGGATGCAATTTGGTAAAGAGGTAGCTTATATCTTGGATAAACACACAGAATACTTTTTATCATCAACATCATTATCATCATCATTTACTCCTTCACGTTCAAACGGCTGAACCAATTTGAATGAAATTTGGTACCAAGCTAGCTTATATCCTGGATTAACACATAGGATACTTTTCATTATCTTCATTATCATCATCATCATCATTCACGTGGGTAAAACCACGGGGCGCAGCTAGTAGCAATATAAACTTAACAAGGTTTAGTTAAAATAATTATATATTTTTGGAATGGTCTTTTAAATACCTTTATTTTGATACCTCATTCGATAGATTATAATCATGTTTTTGTTCCTTCGGTAATACAATATGGCTGTAAGCTGCAATTTTTGAGTTAGTTAATTTTTTTGCATTCTCGTGATTGAGACGAATCCAATGATACCTCATTAATCAAAATCCATCAAGCCGTTTATGCTGTACTAAGCGCCTAAGAAATGTACAAACAAATAAACAAACATACACACAACCCAAACACATAGCCCTCTTCAGTCGGGTGAAAAACGCATTTCTAATTAATAACAAGTACCTTTAGTTAGTTTAATAATAACTAATAACTTGGTTTGTTACCGCTTAAGAGGCCTGCACTGTTATGATATTTTAACATTACGTTTGTACAGTGAACAGAAAATCATTCAATGTTTCTTAATACTCGTAACATAGGTATTTATTTTTACCCGAGTACGGTGAAGCAAGGGAAGGGTAACTATATTTGCATAAATGTGGATGTTCCACAATAGTGTCGCCCCTATTGGTCCTATTTTGACAAATGTGGTATCAATCGATTCTTCTTCAGGTATAGAGGAGTGTCATAGGCTATTTTTACCCTACTACGTCGAACCAATCTTCATCAAAATAGTGTCATAGGCTATTTTTTACCCACCGTAGTCGGGTTCTAGTTTTTGAACTTATGTGTTGTTGTGAAAAGTTAACCGAGCTTAATTCGGGATTGCTGACGATAAAAATGACGCGTGTTACCATGACTATGTATGGTGCGATTGTCAATACAATGATGAACAACTATCGTAACAAAACTTTGGGGAGCAAATCTCTCATCTCTCGGCAAGCATTTTAATTAAAACAAAATCACTTGCAGCTGTATCTAAAGGGTTGTCGCAGAGTTAAACCGCATATCGATAAACCCCGACACAATATTTCGGTACACGAAGTTTTGACACGACATATTGTGCGGTTTTCAACACATAGTTTATTGCGACCCGAGCCTAGAACAACTGTCAAGCTCTTGAATTAAAACCTTAGTTATAGATAGACATAGGAACGACCAATGGGGTAAACTTTCTTGTTCATGTTTCGAGGATTACCTAATACCAACTATACCTCTGACACTGCGTTATTTTTGAGTTAGTTTAAATTAACCCGAGATTGAAAAAAATATAACAGCTCGACAGTTTCTTTGGTGTGTATACATTACTTTCATCATAGACCGGTTGTTCTAGTGGCTAGAGACCCTACTACGAAATCAAACGGTCGTGGGTTCGAATCCCGCTAGGTGCAATCATTTGTGTGATGAGCAGAAATGTTTGATTCCGAGTCATGGATGTAATATTCGTGTCTATGTATCCGTTGTCTAATTCCCATAGTACAGGGTATCCTAGTTTGGGGCTAGGTAATTGGTGTGAATTGTCCCGAATATATTATTTAATATATATAAATAATAATTAATATAGCAGTGCGACAGGCCGCCCAAGGTCTTATGCCTATGCCAAGCTATCTGTTTAAGATTTAAAATGCAATCGATTTGCGTAACGACTACCGCTATCAATTCTCAGCAACCAAGAAGGACGGCTTATCGCGCCCTCCGATGCACTTAGCGATGCCGAAACTGCCCAAAACTTAAAAAGTTCATTTGGCCGAGGATGGAACCCAGCGTCGTTCGATTACAAAGCGCACATATTATTCGATAAAGCGCTATTAAACCGTTCAGACATCAAATCTGTGTTATTGGTTTGGTACCTCCGGGCTACAGAAGATAGCTTTCTGAAATCCCTTTCAAAAAGCCTTTCAGAAAAGAAAGGAAAGAGAAAACAAAGGTTAGCTTTCTGAAAGGGATTTCAGAAAGCTAACCCTTGTTTTCTCTTTCATTTCTTTTCGTCACTATCCCCGGCCATGTCCCGGCAATTAGAGTTTTAAATCTGTAAAATAAATTCAATCTATAAAATGAATTCAATCTAATTAACAACATGGTGTAGAATTGTAAAGGTCTTCTAACCTTTATGGCATAGTTCAACCATGCAAAGTCTCAGAGTGACGAGTGCAGTGCAGTGACGCACAAGATTTTGCAACCCAAGTTCTGGGTGGCACTGCAACTGTTACGGGCAAGCGTGACGCTTACCATCAGGTGAGTGACCTGCACCTCTCGCCACTCATTTTTTTTTAAATTAATTTATAATTAAATAAAAAAAGGTACAAGTGTAAAACCCGAAAAGTTGCGGCCTCTGACCGAAGGTTAATAAATCGATAGAAGACTTCAATGCAAACAAAAAATGTTGAAACATTAGTAGGTATCCTAAAGTGTCGCGTAAGTTTCTTAAATATTGCCCCTCAAATAAAGCAAACTGTCTTTGAGGTCAAATATCTCAGAAACGCAACCCTTACCAGCAGGATAAGTTTCCATAAGTATATAAGACTAGCTGTACCCGCGGCTTCGCACGCGTGGTTATTTCCATGGATTAAAGTACTCCATGTACTATTCCAAGACCTAAAATACCAATATACCAACATTTGATCAAGATTCCTTCAGCCAAAAAGTTTTTATCGATTGCTCGGCGTCAACTCATCGGATTGAAATACCATGTACACTAGTTTTTAAGTCAAACCCCAAGCTACACAACAGGGAAACTGCATCGCAATCGGTCCATTGATTTAACGTGATGCATGAACAAACATACATACAAACAGACAAACAAACAGACAGACACGAATTTAAAAAATATTATATGCTTGTTCAGTAACTTATTTTAAGAATCGTCGACCATTTTTTTTTAATCATCTCTGTTGTACAGACTTTTTATTTCTTATTGCTTTATTATAAGTATAGATAGATAGAAAGATAAGTAGTACCAGTTTTCTAATATTTTTTAGTTTATTTAACCTTAATAAATTGATGGAGGACTTCAATATATTGAAGTCCTCCATCAATTTATTAAGGTTAGATCAGTGCGCGACTTTTCGGGTTCTTCACTTGCAACTGTCAAGCGTCTTTATAAACTGTAATATCCTCTCTTAAGTTTAACTTACTTTCACTAACTCATAACATTTTCATCTCCACAGATACAAACCTTTTTCCGTCTGAAAATAAAAGATCTCTATTTAGATTTAAAAAGTGCCGTTAAATCTCGGTCAGCTGATAGGCCGGTGTAAAATTACAGGCAGATAGCTCGAGGTAATTTATCACGACGCCGCTGTTTTTAAAACTCTGCAGTAGCGCCCTTAGTGGCAAAGCCCGGCACTAAATCAAGGGGCAAGAGACAGGAATTATCAAATGAGTCAAGATAATGAAAAATACATTGGTAACATTCTGAAAAAAGTTATTATTAGCTAGACGAATGCGGATCGAATTCTGCTAATCAAGCGTCAAAATCATTGAAGGTGGTATAGAAATCGACGATCCGAATGGAGCTAGCCAGTTAAGGAAGCTAAGTCGTAACTTCTTGATGAAGGACAAAGTGTTACATTTAACAGTACTTTGTCCGACTCAACCGAAACGATTCTTACAAAATAGTTTCATTGAACATTTTAAACGTACAAGAAGGTAATATAAGGAAATGACAACTATTATGAGGAACTTAACTTGATGATGAGAGAGAGATGTGTGACGGTGCGAAGGTTTATGGCTTGATATAGATGTGGTATTATAGAGCACACACACACTCACGTACTCCTTAATAATTATCAACTTACTGATGAGTGCGTTATGATAGCACAACGCACTAGGTCAAGTCAAACGGGTGTAGATGGAATTGGTGCCAATAACATAATTTTACCTTGTCTAGGACCTTGAACGGATCCACCGAATTTAAACTTCAGGTGTGTCAACCTCTTCTCGTCGTTTTGATAACGATCAAGTTTTCGTAAAAACCGCATAGCACCGAATTAAATTAAATAAATAAATCATTCAAACTTTTTGAGGTCTGCGCCTAAGCCGACTAAAGTTAGTAAGTAGGCATTACCTGGCACAGACCTCAAAAAGCATTAATTATTTATTTCTTCGGTTAATAAAAGTCGGTTTAATTTTTTAAATTAGTTTTTGTTTGCTACTTTTTAGTTTCGTTAAACTAGGCCTAAGAAAATGAAGTAACTTATTCCGATCGCTAAGAAAAAAAGGCATACTAAGAACCGTAAATATATATTTTAAACCACTGAACCGATTGTAATGACTCTTTCTTTAACTATTCCCGAAGTTGAAAAATACTGAAACTATTCCAAAAATAATGATTGCAATCAGATTTATAGTTCCCGAGAAATACGTGGACAAACAGACATACATACATACGCGAAATTTGGTATATTTGTTCAGATACTCATATAGACTAACATAATATGAATATTACGCATTTTCAACAATATGAGACTCGTAATTACATACAAACATACATACATTAAATTTGGTACATATGCTTTGATACCCATTTAGAATTAGCTAAATGAATATTACACATTTTCAACAATATTACATTCATACACATCAACTTGAGAACCAAATTTTTTTGAAGTCTGATATTTAAGAAAAAAGGCATACCTACTGGATACCGTTAACAGTCCATATCTTTTAAACTACTAAACGGATTTTGATAAAACTTATGGTATTCCCTAAGTTGAAAGACACTGAAACTAATAGAAAAAGAATTATTGCAATCAGACTTGTAGTTTCCCAAAAATATGTGGACAAGCATACATACCTACACACATGCATACATTCACGAAATTTGATATATTTGTTCAGATACTCATATAGACTAAATTACGCATATTATATGAATATTACGCATATTCAGAAATATTACATAAATCACATCAACTAGAGAACCTATTTTTTTTATAAGTCAGTTAAAAAAAAATAACGCTAATTTGGCATAACGTCTCGCGTATACTCTTGAAATAAAGTTGTTTTAGCTTACCTGAGCACCCTAACTACCCAATAACGTTTCCTTTAACCCCTGTCACCTCGTCCTGTCGTATCCAGACAATATTCGTAAATCCACGCCATCACCCTTCTCGAGTGGTTCTTCATTACACCTCCAGACGAGGTAATTGCAGGGCCGACACACACGAGCATAACCTCTTAATTTATTGAACGAAACTAATGAAATTCCTGAGCAAAGTTTATTGCTTGAGACAGCCCTGTTTCGCTAACAATTTTCGGCCGCTCGAGTTCAGGGTTGATGCTTTAATCGTTTCTTTAATTATTTCGGAATTAATGTTTTGTCTTCTCCGGTGTTAATTTCGCACGGTATCCTTTGCAGGGTATTTATCAGCTTTTTTGGCAGTCAATTTGCTTTATTCTTTCCTGTTGATAAGGGGCATTACAATTTGGGACTGACTTTCATTATTTTGGTTTCTTTTGGAATGTATTGTATTTTTACGGTTTCGAGTCATGATTCAGAGCAAATAGTTGAAAAGAAACTAGTTTTGACAATGAATATTATTTCTATGGTATGATATTATTTCTAAATATTTCTATTACGTCAGATCATAAATGTAATTTCAGTAGGGGAGCAAAATTACAGCAAGCTGTTTTCTGCCTCATGCAGGCCTTCAATTTTTTTTCTTCTGCTCTCTTTTCTAAGGCGGTCAAAAACTGAAAAGGAAGATGTTAATAGTCAGTTATTGTTCCTGACGAATAGTTTAGTTATTGTTTTTCCTCGGGCCGCACCATCACCGCACTGGCAAGGCACCAGCAAGGGCCCGATAGAAAATCCACCCCGGGTCATAGAGAATTCGCCAGTAGCTGGCTATAGCGGAAAATCACTGTATTTATGTTCCATACATTTATGCTCCCGGCACTCAATAAATAACAGTACTACAGTAGTTCGTGAGGCATCTCCAGTGCCCGGCCTAATACAGGTGTCCAGACATTAGAGAAATCTTGAGTTATACTTACTGATCACGTGGTTTCAATAGTTAAAATGGCTAGGTGTTGCAGAAGCCCTGTATTTTTTTCCACACAGTCAAAAATAGTTCTGTTAAGTATGACACTGTCTAAGATGGCTGCTTCTCAGTTGGGATTGGGAAACTCTTTGCATTTGGGAATCTTTTCTCTGCTGGGAAACTTCATATACTCAATTTTATGAGCACCTGCTCCAATATCCAGTAATCAAAGTTTATCTGATTCTCGACCCAGAATGGACTTTTGAAATCTGTTTCAGATGGAGTAGCTGATTCTAAGGAGTGGTATTTCCTGTACCAGTAAAAAACCTGGTTCCTATGTCGTTATGCTATCATGTTATACGTACACACATTTGATTTATTGCACGCATGCATACATTTAGTACCACAGAACTGGGGTATCAATATTAAGTTTTACGTGCGACCGGAACAAATTAGCGAACCCGCACCTGTGACGGACATTTATGGCTGGCTTGAGTTGTGTCGTTAACTGGAGTGTGTACAAGCAAATGCAGGATCAGGCAAAGGATATATATAGCAGGCTGCCTAATTCTACAGTGTGAAAGCTGCTTTAGTAGAATATAATAATCGATAGGTTATAAGGAGCTGTATATGTATGAACGAATTCTTCTAATGTTGGTTCTGCTCGTCCGTGAAAAAGTTGAACGGAAGAATGATTAAAATGGGTGTGACGAAGTACGAGTATCGCTAGGGAGAAGAATACATCAATTTAAAAACGAACGTCTAACAAAGCAAGTTTCAATATCCATTGGGAAAAAACAGAAAAAAAAACGCTTATTTCCTTAGTTTAGAAGTGCTGTTGAACCACATCTTTAGAGGGAAGTAAGCTACATAATTATTCCTCGATCATTTTTAAATATGGATTTCCTCGAAGTAATACCGACGATTAGTTCGATACTCTCCGTAATCAATGTAAACTGTCCAAGCCGAGGTTCGTACCCCCTGGGTGCCCTTGAGCAAGTGGCCAAAACATAACCTTGGCGTGGGTCTTCGGCGTCCCGCATTGCGGCGGAGCGCTTTTGCGCCCACCCCACCATCCGGTGACGCTGTAGAGGTCAGTTATAGACCAACAGCACATATCATTTCTAAAAAAAAAAACGACTACCGCACTTAAAGAGTCAAATAACCGTCAATTTCATTCAATCCATACATCATCACCATCATTAGTCTGTATTCGTCCACTGCTGGACATAGCTCTCCCACAGAGGGATGTAAGTGAGTACAAATAACACCTGAGTGCTCCAACTCAACCTCACCTGCTCATGATACATCCTGCCGAACAACAAACGAGGCTCTGAATACCAACTGATGGCGGTATATCCATCCAAAACTTACCGTAGCCAAATAACACTGGCTGGAAACGAGCAGCAGCGTCACCAGTGCGAAAAGCTATGTTCTGCGATCGTCAACCTGCCTGTCCATCGTGGCCATTATGGGCATTAACCTCCCAACATGAAATCCATACAAAAAGAGCATGAAATTTCTCTTTCATGCTCTTTTTGATCCTGATTGATCCTAATCAAAAACGTCACTCAACAATAGTTGACTGACATTTATGAGTGTGGCATTGGCTACCAACTAGATTTTACGATATTTTAATAGGCGATTAAAGAATAGTAAAAAAAACGAGTAAATACAGAGCAAACATGATTTTCTTTCGTAAAAAAATATTTTACAATAAAATCCAAAAAAAAAGCGCCTTGTGTCGATGTATTACCTACTTTTCTTTTTATTTCAAGAATAAAATTTTGACTTCTCGTAGAATATTATTACTGTGTGGAGAAAAAGGTGTTCAGTTACTAGCTGAACACCTTTTTCTCGCCGTTTTGTTGAAGTATGACAGAATTACAGCAATAAAATTGCTGCCTTAGGATGCGTCAAAAATGGACGTGAACTGGCTTAAAAGCTATAAACGTGACCGATCCTACAATGACAATGTAGTTACTTTTTCAAAAATAATTATCTTCAGTGACACATTGTACAACGTTAAATGGGATAAAATGCCTCTAGATTCTAATGAGATCTCAAGTGTAATTCGACGTCGTTTCATACTTTAATTTGATCGTTGAAGTAACAATTACCGCGCGTACCAAATTCAGAATGGTAAGCTTAATTAACGTTTCTTCTTAACAATGATGCCTAAGCGAAACTTGGAGTAAATGTTAAGGAATAGAAATGATAACTTGAGGGTTTGGAGCGAGTGACAGGTGAAAGCAAATTATTAAAAACTTTTATTTAATTTCACGTTTAAGCATGATCGTGTGTTTGGTCCAAGTCGTGCAGCTAAAAATGAATATAATTTGTAGAAGACTTGCATTAAAAAAAAAAAAATATATACACTACAGTTGTTACAGACATCCACATATAACCGTTTATGCGGTAGTGGTAAAAAAAAAACAGTTAAAAAACTTGGGTAAATTTTTATTTTTCTTGTAAATTTCAGTGAAATACTTGAGCAGGTCTTACGCCTGGTGGTAATCGCCATGCGGAATTCATTTATGAATGTAATAATTCTGAAATTAAATGAAATAAATGAAATCTATTGTCACAGATGTAGGTATAAGAAAGTTGGTAAGTGTAGCAATGTAGAGTCCCATACAATTTGCCCCATTTAGGAGTGTGCAACATATTATCTACAATTCTACAGCATGCATTATATAAAAGAAAAAAAGAAAGAAAAATCGTTTATTCAACACTTATATAAAAAAGTAGTAAAATTAACATATAAATTAAACATATAAATCTAAGTGTACAAGTGTATATACAAGTTCATAATCTCTATCCAAATGTCAATATTTATATTATTCATTCATTTTATACAATTTTAATAGGCATGAATGTCAAACGAGTACCAATTATATTTTATTGAATACTGTGCATGTTACATCTTATTTAATACTAGCTTACCCACATGCATAGCATGACAATGCTTATGGTAAAGGGTTATTTTAGGATGTGTATCATAGACCAGTCTGTCTAGATTTCTAGTATTTCTGGGATAGACATCACGTGCCGTCCTGAAATATTGAGGGTTTGTTTTTACGTATGTTGCAAGCTCAAAAATGTACATGCACGGAAGGTGTAAAACTGAGTTTCTTAAACAGGGGTTCACAAAACTCGAATGGAAGTACACCACACATTGCACGTACGCATTTCCTTTGGGCTATAAAGACCTTGTTAACGTCTGTTGAGTTGCCCCACACCAATAGACCGTATTTTAGTATTGAGGACACATAACCATGATAAGCTGCTAGCACCGTACTTAGAGCTGAGGTTTGTCTCAACCTGGTGAGAACATTCTAACAAAATTCTACGCGAAATGGTGTCCCTTAATATGGAACTTAATATGGAACTGAAAAGCATCACTAATCTTCGTGAAAGGATAAATGGTCCGGCGTGAGTATACAATGTATATGCAGTTGCACGTGTGAGAGTATTTCCTTCAATGTATTTTGAAAATCTTTCAATTCTTATCACATAAGGTGCTAGCAACCGATCTTTTCAATCAAGTTCATTTAAATCTTTTAAACTTCAAGAAAATTAAGCAACAGTTAGCTGACTACATATAAAAAGTTTACATTATATCATCATCATCATTATTTATAGCCACTACGGTACCCACTGCTGGGTATAGGCCTCCTTCCTCTGTTGCCACGCCTTTCGATCGGATGTTAACCTCAACCATGTCTTTCCCCTCCACTCTGACGAGATCATCGAACCATCGCGCTGCTGAACGGCCAACCTTCCTCTTGCCTCTTGCCTTCCTCTTACATTATACATTCATCATCATCATCATCATTTCAGCCTTAAGATGTCCACTGCTGAACATAGGCCTTCCTCAAAGAGCGCCATGATGGGCGATCTTGTGACACCTCCATTCGAGAACTTTATTTCCCAGCGGTTGTCGGTTCTGCGAAGTATATGGCCTGCCCACTGCCACTTCAACTCGCAAACTCTGGGAGCTATGTCGGTGACCTCGGTTCTTCTACAGATTTCCTGATGTCGGATTCTATCACCTAGTGCTATCACCAAGCATAGCTCTCTCCATTGCACGCTGCACAACTCTGAGCTTGTGTATGAGACCAATAATTAGCGACCACGTCTCAGTACCGTATGTCATCACGGGCAGCACGCACTAATTATAAACTTTGTCTTAAGGCTCTGCGGTATCTGCGACGAAAAGATATAGCGTTATTTCCTGAACGCTGCCCATCTGAGTTGGATTCGTCGGTTGACCTCTTTGTTGAAGTTGGATCTACCCAGTTGGATCGTCTGACCTAAGTAGACATAGTGATCAACAGCTTCGATAATATCGTTCCCAACATAAACCGGCATGGGTACGACATGGCCATTTGACATGATGATCGTCTTACTCATGTTTATTTGAAGACCATATCCAAGAGGAAGTTATCACCATGCTTAAAGAACATGTTGTTGTTCTTCACACTTCACTTCACACACTTCTGTGTCACGCCTTTGACGTAGTACCCATGAAGATGACGGAGTTAAACAGCTTCTGAAGGACTTTAAGTACCGGTGTCCTGCCCTCTTTCAGTAGCTCTGCCGTTATTCCATCCTCCCCTGGTGCCTTGTTGCTCTTAAGCTGTTTGAGAGACATTCTGATCTCGTATAGGCTCACGTCCGGGATATCTTCGGTATAATGTCGGGTCAAACGGGCTCTTGCATCACTAGTCGTGCTAGGAGGACTACGCGATGAGGTGTTTAATTAATTGTCCATAGAACTTCTCGAGCTTACTCAAAATCTCTGGCTTCGACGAAACGATGCTGCCACTGTCGGTCTTCAGATTCGTCAACAGGCTTTGAATAATAGACAGATCTTTTGCAAACATTTTGGAGCCCTTGTTCCACTCTATTGCGTTCTTAATACAATTAGTATTCTAAGAACGCAAACTGTATCGCATCGACTTGGAAATTTGTTTATTAAGCAAGCTGTAACTCGACATATCCACTGAAGACTGTAGCCTCATCTCGCTTCGTTTTGCCATAAGTTTAAGTGCATGGTTAGAGAGTTTCTGTGTTCTATTTTTGCGGTGGGTCTTAAACTCCTACCCAACCGCGTGAACAATTTCCACCGGCCCGTTGTTTAGTTCATCCACTGCATCGCATTCGGTAAGGATTGCGAAACTTTATATATTATATAAGAAAAAAAAAAAAATGGAATAAAATCGCTTCCTCCTGCCCCTCACTTCCAACATAAGAGATTCAAACTTTCTTCGAAACAAACAGTAAATTACGTTGATAAGTTATTTTAAGAATCAGAACAACTGCAATGGGGAGAAGAGAAAAAAGAGGGGAGGAGTGCAAACTCGCGAAATTTTTCACATCAATCTAATTGGACCAAATTAAAAATTAAAATCCTTGACGCATTTTCAATTTTGAGCAGATGAAAGTTAATAGCGAACTTTGTTTTTCGAGCTTCGAGTTCAAGAAGTGGGGTTCTTCAAACAGATGAATGAATATTAATAATAATACAAAATAATTAGAAAAATGAATTAATCTTTCGTGAGCGAAGCTCCTCCGATTCAGCTTGGATAAAAAATATTTCTAATGTGCGGATATCTGTCCTGCTGTACAGCATTTCTTCTCTTCAGGTCGCCTTTCTCAACCGATCTAGACGAAACTTGGTATACAGGATTAAAGAACGATTTTTTGAAGGGTACTTCCCCAAAAATGGGCAAAAAGGGGGGTTTTTTTATTTGAAAGGTAGTAACATTAAGTAGGTCTCATAAAAATTTGGTGAAGTTGTGATGAGGATCTTCGACGTCATGAGCAGAATTGCTACTCAAAATGCAGTAAGTTGCTCACTTTTAGGTTTCTTCCAGTAGGATCAGCCCTTAACCATGTTACTAGGTAGGGATTGATGGAGCACCTTGGTTATTAATGTTAGTTTTACAATGATGTAACTAGATGGCGCTACTGTGCATTGCTAGATTGTTTGCAAGTTTGTGCTCGCGAGGTCTTAGCTCACAGAGCCACTTATTTTAATTAGCATTACAATTCAACGGGGCAATGCTAACATTGGTAGTGGACTTGAACACTTGGGATATCTTTAAGCACAGAATAAATAATTGATATATGTCTGTTATAAACCGCCTGAGGATTTTCCAATTGTTAAAATGTATAGTAGTTAGGTATTATAGTCTGTGGTAACATGCAGAGGTCTTGATTTCTTGACGTTTCTTCTCGAGTGGTTGTGGTACGAATCCTATGGTGGAGTCATCTATCTTTGATAAATGCTATGTATGTATGAATAAACGTATTTAAATTTTATTGCTACATTATCAAGTAGGTACCTAGATAGTGGCGGCGACTTGATGAGGAGAGCCGAAGATCGGGCTCAGTGGCTTTTACAAGGAGATGTCTACGTCCAGCGGTGGACGAATATGAGTTGATGATGATTATGATGAAGTACCTAGTCCCTTTTGGGTTAAGCTGAGAGGAAGAGCCGTTTCATGTAATAATTATGGCTACATAATTTAAGAATATTACCGGGTTTTTCATTTTCGTCATTGGTACACCTAATACTTCATATGTCTATGAAACATGCCAATAAGATTTTCATTACAATGTCACTTCTTAATTGATTATAAGAATAGCAAGGGAGTGGAATGCTCTGCCATCGTCAGTGTTCCCAGTTAAATATAACCCCGGTGTGTTCAAGTCATACATTGAATATAGGTATCTACTAGGAAAGTTGACCTATATGGTATCTACTAGGCAAGCGTGCTACCTTCGACCACATCATCACTTTCCATCAGGTGTGATCGTAGTCAAACAATTGCCTAGTCCGTAATATTAGAAAAACGAGCGTACAGTAGTCGAATGCGATGGGTAATAACTGACATCTCCCTTGGTATAAAGCAACATACTTACACACATACTCTTGCTTAAAATACGAGTACTTTAATTAATTACACCACGTACGGTCATTGATCAACTGTGAATCAGCAATTACTTCATCTGCCCTATTTGATCTTACTTTTCGTCAGAAAATTGGCTGTCTTGATAGCGCAGCCAGGAACCGTTCGGCTGATAGTCTGAAGTGCCTGAGTTCTATTCCCAACTAAAGTGCTTATTTTTCACATTAAAAAAATATGTGACGACTTCTATCTCAGAAGCTTGACAGCACCGCACGCGCTCATTGGTCAACTCAAATAGCGCGCGCTTCCCCGGATTCCTGTTACACTTCCGGTTACACACTTCCGGTTATATATTGTTTAACACTCTTCACGAAATCACTCCCATAGGTTGCAGGAAAGCGAGCGGAAAGAAATTACAAACCAAAAAAAAATGCCCGCCGGTAACGATGCCATTTGAATACATTTGCAGACACTTACTCGAAATCACTCCCATAGGTTGCAGGAAAGCGAGCGGAAAGAAATTACAAACCAAAAAAAAAATATGCCCGCCGGAAATGATGTCATTTGAATACATTTGCAGACACTTACTCTCCGAACAGTCTTCAAAATATGTCTTTGTACACGAGGCCAGTGAAAGGAGAGTAACCAATAAGAGAGTAATAATGCAATAAATGTATTGACTTTGACTTTGACTCGCAAACCAGAGCGCATCAGGTGTAAATGTAGGTGATGAGCGCAGTGCAGTGCCGCGCAAGGTTTAGCAATTTTGGCAGGCACTGCAATTGTTATAGGATGCCGTGGCACTTACCATTAGGTGAACGATCAACGACAGGCTCTACTGGTTACTCAGCTATTCAAAAAATATGCTTTTCCACGACCGTTATGAATTAAACCTTAACTTTTAATTATATTTTTTATTTGTCACATTTAATTTCAATTTCCTTTTTCAATTAATTTTATTTTTAATATGTGATTTAATTAATTATGGATTTTATAATCTGAAATAAATGAATTATTATTATTATTATTATTAACTACTTTGCTTCATAAAAAGTCCGATTAAACTGCATGATGGATTAGTTAACCAACGATTGAGGCAATTTATCTTAATCAGCGGTTATCCAAGGGTATTTAACGGGAAAGTTATGAACTTTCAGGGCATTTCACGGTTTTATGAGCGACTTGACAATGATTGGGAAATAATTTTGGACTGGTGATTTTTAATATTTTTTTTGTCGAACAAATCTTTGTCCATTTTTCCCAAGTATAAGTATTCCTTTTATTCATGTACAGTCAGACCAAGGAACAAACAAAAAGGTTTTAATTTCTTTTAGTCTTTTACTAATCCAACTTCACATCTAAATAACAGGAAACTCTCCGATAAAATCACTTCTAGAATAACAATCGTACTTATTCATAAGTTAATTAAAAACTCCAAGAATAACTGTTGGTCTTGCACTCGGCTTAAATAAACCTTTGAATTACCTGAGCTGGCCAACTTTACAATATAAATCAAGGAAATTGTACTGCTGTAAACTATTTTATTAGGTTTTACAATACAGTGTTCTTAAAGGGGTAACTGCCAAAGACAATATTAAGGATGGATAGATAGAACTATTTATACCACCTAATTCTTAACATAACTGTTTATTTCTTATCTAGAGTTAAACAATAGGCGGTATAATCGCCTAAAGTAATTTCTCACAAACAACCTTGATAGATTGAACAAATAAATGAATTTATAACATGCGGAAATAGACAGATACAGGGGTTAGTTTAATCGGATCATAGACTTTTATTCTCATAATTTAGAAGGTAAAACGGTTGGTTTTGAGATTTGCCACATCGACATTGTAATAACTGACCTAAAATACAATAATCTATTCGACCCTACATTATAGCCAAGAAGCATCTTGATCACGTCAGCTTTTATACATAAAAAAAGCAAACAAACGCATCAAATTAGATCCATTTGTTTTTGAGCCACAATCCTCCTCCCCTTCTATTATAACTAAGAACCATCGTGATCACATCAGCTTTCAAACAGAAAAATCTGCATTAAAATCGGTCCATTCATTTGGGAGCTACGATGCCACAGACATATACACGGATACACACCCTAAACTTAAAACGCCCATCTCTTTCGTCAGGGGTTAAAAATAAAACGGTTTCAAAATGTATTTACTAAAAAACTGCTGAATGAATTTTGACGATACACATATATTTGGGGTGGTCCGACTGGAGGTCTAAAATTAATAAAAAGAAGCTAAACAAAAGTTCCTTCCAAATATTTAAAACAAAAGAGAATCATCAGAAGGAAGAAGGTTCAGAAATCCCAGAGATATTTCCTCATTGTGTACGTCAAAAAAACAATTAGGTACTTTCGCAACCTTTTCCGTTTTGAAAATAGTTTTACAAAAGTATAATATTGGATACCTCAGTTGTCATGAATGAAAAGTTACCAACATCTTTTCTTAAACTTATTTACAACGTTTTTGAGTCTCGCAGCCTTAATTGCCCTCCAAATAAATCGCTACTCCCAATGCTCTTGGAGTCCAAACAAAGGCAAATCCAGGCAATAGCCAGTGCATTCACAGTCTAGACCAATTCTTAGATAGGTGTCTACTCCATTATATCGAGTAGATCGGTAATAAGCTGCCCGATGCAATGTACGGATTTGGGAGGTGATTTTGTAGATACAAGTCGAAATGTTCGGTAAAAGTGCAGTTTATGCGGCGGATGTTTATTTCTTTCCCATGTGTGGTTATTGCAACAACGTAAATATTTCTTGCTTCGAAGATTTTCGTTCAAAAAAGTAAGATCGAGCCCGTTACTCTTGAAAACTGGCATAACTGATGTTGGTTACAAAAGTGGTAGGTTGAAGTGGTAACTGGTCCGGGAAATATCCCACTCTCTTTCCTCCCTTTCCTTGCTAAATGGACACAAAAGAATCACTGAATGGGAGCTTGCAGATGGTCGCCAACATCATGGTCAGCTCGAAAAAGATGTTGTATGACTTAAACGCTTCGAGATAGGCTAGCAAGACCTAGCCCAGGAAAAGACGATATGGGGAGACCCTTGCCCAGCAGAAGGCACAACTGGTAAGTAAAAATAAGTTAAGTTTGTAATAATTTAAGTACGTTTATATTTCTGCCTCCGCTCCGGTTAGTGGAAGTATAAATAATGCATCTTAATAGAACTCCGTTGTTTTGTAGAACGACAGCAGGTAAGCTAGCTAGCTAGCATTGACACCAATAAATATGTCAATATTTTTTTTGAAAAAACTTTAATAAGTGGACAAAATATGGGCGGTCTTATCCGTTCCTACTCGAAAGTTTGCTAGAAAAAACTGCTTATTTCATATGTTATAGACCTAGATACAGGAGAAGAAAGTATCAAGTAAATCGAGGTTGTATTGATTTCCATACATCCATAAATAAACATAGCAGGTTGAGTGTGGCTGAGCTTCTTTGGGTTGACAGAATATTAAACCTGGTCTTTGAATGTTAAGTTTGTAAATGTAGTTTGTGTTTTCTGTGTGTCTGTTTGTCGTTACCGCTACGATCGCCAACAGTAGGTACTCCTTAATGTATAATTTGAATTCTTGGTTGCATTATTCTTCGGTGTGCAATAAAGTGTGTTTGTATTGTATATATTTATTCAAAGATACATAAACTAATGTACTCTTACCACAACTCAACACGACTGCAAATGAGCGCCTCGAGGCCACAAATCAGCGTCACTTTGGCCTAGAAACCTAGATCCGACGTCAGTCGGGCACAAAGGGCCGTTTGCTGCAATCGGAGATTCATGATGGAGATTACGCTTGCCACTCGTACTGCGACGGCGCTGTACGGACAGTTGGTTAATACCTTGATACATAACATTAATTACTACATTAATGCTCATTGCGTGATCGTATAAAATGAAGAAACCACGACATCTTTATCAAATCAAATCGGTTCCATTCCGGCAGTCCGTCATCAAACCCGTTATTTTTTTAAATGGAGTAGGCAAGCGTTTGATCATATCGTCGCTCATAATTTATCATCAGGCGAGTTGGTGGCCAAACGTCCAGGTAACAACGATAAAATATGAAAAAAACTGGTAACCTCAGACATTATTTTAATATAAATAAGCGCAAGGTATCTTTTAGTGGAACGTGCCTATTACAAAACTAGCTTAATTGATATAACGGGATAAAAGTCAATAGATACCTACAGGCGATTTGATTAATTAAAATATTGAACCAATGAAAAACAAACAAAAATGAAACGTAAAAAGAATTATCCTATAGTTTTCGTGACGTATTTAGTTGCCCCTAAATACATGTTGGCACATATGAGCCAAAATGCCCGGACCTCTGCTACATTTAGTCACAAATGTGTCATTTTTGAAAACGCGCCGATGCACCTGGTTGATGCGGCAGCCAGTTTTTGATTTAAAATTGATTTCGCGTTTTTACCCATTCGGAGTGTTTTATTCGTTCAAGGAATATTTTTCCTATATGGTAAAACACTTAATAAGGACACATTACCTTAGTAGGATAAATAAAAAACAAACCTATAATTTGGACATCGGCATACAGAATAAGTCTTTGACATAAGATTCAAAATGCTTTAAGCGGTTATTGTCCACGAATTTTTTACATTTAGAACTAGTAATCGATTTATCAGTATTATCATCGTCTTGATGATTGAAGTATAACTAAGATAAGATATTTTATTTTAACGCTATCGATGGAGCTTGAGCTAAGCTCCATCGATAGCGTTAAAATAAAATAACATCAAAATCACTAAAGCATTATAACTCAATTTACGCAACGTTTTCTATAATTAAACAAAACGGTTTTTCCTCCCAAAACTTCCATGAAGACAATTGACCAATTAACAAAATTCCCAGGCACTGCCACGCTGACGTTGTAGCGCATGATTTGTCCTACAGGGTGGGTGGATACAGAATAGGCGTGTAAAAAGCCGGGGCGCAATGCATGCCAATTTGGTCGGACTGTTCGGACCAGCGGCTGTGTATCGCACCTTGTACCGTCGGAAAAAAACAACTAGGTGATTTCATAATGAAACGTTTTTTATTAGATAAATATATGTAGTTTATTTCATCCAAACCAGATGGCGTGGTAATAAGATATATCTGACAAGTGTATACTACCCACAACAGAGTAGTAATGTTAGCACAGTTTGTGTTTGCCTATAGTTTTTGTATATACCTAATATCATTGTGATAGACAAACAGAGCTTTTACTGCAAAAAAAATAAAACGATATAAAGTTGTACTAAAATTTTAAATACGCTTTTTCGATCTTGCGGTATAAAGAGTATAACGCCAACTGTTATAAAACTGAGAACTATTAATTTCGGCGCTTTTATTAATCTATGCCTAATCAGCATTCTGCTGGTAACAGGCGGATTATGGCTGATTATGATGATGAATTAATTCAAACCTGTAATGCGTAAAAGTTTCAGGCGCAAAAAGAAATATAATAATTTTCGGACTCAATTAATAGCGACATTTGACACTGACTGACAACGCAAGTTTCCAAGCATGAGCATCAATAGTTGAATACCATATAGAACAGTACCATAATCGGGTTAGTCTATGACGAGGTTAGTATATCGACTGATGATTTCAACCAGGTTGGTTGTTTTCCCGAAGGCTGATGATGGCCTTCGGGAAAACAACCAACCTGGTCGAAATCATCAGCCGATAAACGTCTACTGTGGAACATCAGCTTCCCCTAGCGCGCACACTACGAGTAGCTGCCAGTGTATACTAGACAGTTTTTAGAGTAACTGGGATAAATTAATGTAAACGCGAGATCCATCTGCATGTTTTTTTTGCCATCTCTACTGTCCTCCGTGCCCAGTATACGAATCAAGATTACGTAGCTGTTACTATGCACGGTATTCAGAGATTACGTAACTGTTACTATACGAGCAAGACAGTAGGTGCAATATCAACTAGCCTCGGGGTCGAAGCTGGCAGCCCGCCGCCTGACCAGCCAGCTGCACTTTGTCACTTTTCTGCGAACCGTATGTGACTTTACATAAACTCTGCATCTGTTACATAAACTAGGAAAACTGCAAGAGTAGTATCACAGAATAAGTAAAAGTACTACTAATGTTTTGTGAAGTTTTGCATATAATGGTGGAGGCACATGGCGACATTTTGCGGCGATATATTAAAAATCTGGGCCATTATTCTCTATGAACAGGGCGCTTATTCACTATGCCGCATGAAATTCCTTGCCAAAAACGTGTGACGTCAGTACGGCAATTGCCGTACGATTCCACGCAGATATCTTAACGCGGCGCGTAACGTGTCTTATTGGCAATAGAGAATAATGGCCCAGTCACACGCGTAACGCGTCGTGCTATGGAATCGTTCAGAAAAGTACGGCAATTCTCGAACGTGCACGAACAATTCCACGCAGATATCTTAACACGGCGCGTTACATGGCCGAGTGGCAATAGAGAATAAGGGCCCTGTACGTGTACTGTACCTTAGCAAACGCAGTTACGATTATGTATCGCTATTATCGTGATGCAGCCGCTTTAAAATGCAAACGTCATGTAGCAAAATAGACGCGCTGCACCCTACACGGATGGCATGCTTCCGTTCCTTTCCTTCGCTTTCGCTCGCATTTTTACCAAGTCGCAAAATCGACGATGATTGTCCTAGCACTCGTAGGTCGTCTAAATCGTACCGTAGCGCGCGGGCGCGTATAAGTTCGCTTCAATAATACTACAATGGTAGTTTTATTACGACTGTATCGTTTCCGCATGGTTTCTTATTTTTACACGACTGCGCGGAGGGTATTGTGTTTGTTTGTTCCTGTATGGCGCTATAAAGACCAAACGCGTGGGCCGAATTTTATTGGTTATGCCATTGGAAGTGTCAATAACGACATGACAGTAATCAAAATTGAATATGGTGACAACCAGACGTCAAATTCTGAAAAACAAAAACGACGAACTATGTTTGGGGTATATGTGGGGTTTCTTTGAATATATATTTGAAAATCATCTCTAGGTTTCTGTTATCATTTTTCATTTCGAATTAACGATTTAAAATTGGTAAGCAACTATTCTCACTTAAATATTTGCCTCTTTTTAGTTTTGTTTGCAATCGGGTTTTCTAGCACTTTAGTTTATGTATTGTGTAATGTGTAGCAATGTATACTCGATAATGTGTCGTCGCAAAAAGTCCCTGTGTACTATGCTTCAGGTAAAACATGCTCTAGGTATTCATTACATAAAGCATATTCTTGCCTGGTTAGCATAAGAGGTCTAGACTAACTACAACTTGCACTTTGTTCAAAGTTTGTTGTTGTAAGTATTTTTGTACTTATTAAGAAGTATTTTATTGCAATAATTCATTTTTTGTACATTTTGTTCATAACTTTACCGTGAAACTTTTAAAATAATGTTAAGTAGTTTGTCCCAAACTTAAACTTTTCAATGTACCATTTCTTTTCACATTTCTGTTAATACTTGTAAAGCTATGGAGTTAAAAAAAAACGAGTGGAGTGCTATCGTAAGACATTTCATTGGCACGGAATCTTGGCCACCAAAGTTTTTTTCGTAATTCTCACTATCTTTTTTTTTATTGTAGACATGGTCCTACACACACATTTTAACTTTTTATTTTTTTTATAGAGTTCGAAGGATAATAATTGCAGTATATATCAAGCTAATTAGGAAATCACAGTTTTTTACTACAATTATTGCCTAAGTTTCAAACATAACAAACTTAAAAAACATATTACAGTTATTTTTCATCTTAATATTGGGCGTTTCCTCCTCTCGCCCTGATGACTGCCTGCATACGATCTGGTATGCTCTGAATAATGTTTTTAACTTCCACTTGGGGAAGAGTCTACCAAGCGGCCAGTGCTGCGTTCTAGAGATCGTTGAGAGTTTGTAGTGGATTGGGACTGGTCTTTATCTATCTGAACATTTTCCAGATGTGTTCTATAGAATTTAAGTCCAGGCTATGAGCAGGCCGCTGTAGTTTTTCGATACCGACCTCTTCAAGGTATTCGTTCAACAATAATTCGCCACGACTTATCGAGCATTAACAAGAACTGATCGTAACCAATGAACCTCATATAAGGCACTACTTGTTCCTGAAGGATCTCTTCGATGTACTGCATTGCAGTCAATCGATTGTCATTGACAACCAGCTCCGTACGACCACCGGAACTTATTTCTCCTCATACCATTATAGAGCCTCCGTGAGAACTTGCAGTTTCAGTGGTGGTAATGTCCAAAAATCTCTTTCCTGTTCTTCTTCATACACGGCCGTCCAGTGAACGCAACGCGATCCTTCACTCGTCGGTGAATAAAACTCTAGCCCATTGCTCAGGAGATCAGTTCTCTAGCAAATTGAACCCTCGCTACTTGGTACTGTCGGAGAAAATTTGGGCCGCGTGCTGATTTACGAGCTTTTAAATTAAATTCCTCGATGCGTCTTCTCACCATTCGCTCTCATTAACACCTCTCGTTATTTGGAGTCACTTGCGGATGTCAACGGCGGTGAGGCAGCGGTTTCTCAGAATTTCAAGCACAATAAAGTGGTCATCTCGGCTTATTGTGCACCTTACGCCACCGATTCCTGGTCTGCGGTTGTAGTTACCTGTCTCTTGGTTTCGTTTCAGTGCATATTGCATTGATGAACGCGGTACATCGAGGCTGACAGCCACCTCACGCTGCGTCAGCCCTGGGCCGTTTAAAGCTACAGCCAGTGCAACCTGTGCTGGTGTTAAAGGCATTTTGTTCAGTTTTAATGAACGCTTAAGTCTTTAATTAGAACCACAAAATCACAAAAAGTTTGTAATGTAACAATGCACTTTTCTCCACAATGTTTTTTAACTTGAACTAAACTGCACAAAACACTGGGTTAGGCCAAAATTAAAAAAGCATGAACATAATTAATTACCCACTTAGAATAACGCTGACAACTTTTTCGACCTACCGTCATAACAAACATTTGTTAGAAACACAATGTTTCCTATCGCCAGATGAGCTCGGCCAATACATACATACAAACATTCATACATACATACATACATACATACATACATACAACGGTTGACCGCATCATCAGTTGAGATAGAAATAAAACGCAAATTGATCCAAATAATAAAATAAAACACATAATTTTCCATACTGTTGTGGAGACTTGAGTTTATTCATGTCGATAAATGGGCTAGATTTGTATCTTCTAAGCGTTTGTTTTATCTTTAACCTCATCGTTCTCACCAGGTTATATAGCGGACAAATACAAGGCCACTCGAAAACAACACAGCCTTTTTTATCATCAATCACATCGAACATCTAAAGAGATTGTCCCAGAAAATGTGAGTAGGTATGAATTTCCAAATGGTCCGTGAAAGAGAAACTGCCTTTTGTGAACTTGACATGTCCCTTCTGACATGACCTTCCTTGGTAAGGTCAGCCGACCTTGCACTTACATTTAGTGCTTGCTTATCGTACCTACACTGAGGAGTTATGACCCGGAGCGAGGCAATTTCACTGGCTTTGTGTCTTAAATTGAATTGTAATTGAGGGGAATTGGTAATCGAGCAGCTCGATGATTGTTTTACATTGTTATCAATTATTTAGTTTCTATTACACGTTAATTCCTAAGCATTGAATTCCTCGGTCTGTGTGAGCTGTATACGGCTATATATGGCCATCAATCAGTACGTTCCAAAGCACAGATTCACAACTACTATGTAAAGATGAATACTATTTATAATTGACTTCACGAAAGGAGGAGGTTTTATTCTATGATTGACAGTTTTTTTTTGTTTGTTCACCAATTTATCCGTCAATTGCAGGCCGATTTTAAAAATTGTTGTTTACAGAATGGACCTCCAGTTTGGTCCCATATAAATTGTATCAAAATTGGATGAGTAGTTTTTCTTTTGTTATTTGTTAATCCATTTTTAGTCGACTTTTTTGTACAATGGTATTTTGTAAAGTATTTGTTTCAAAATTTGCTCTCGTGATATACCTACACTCTAGACTAGGGAAACTAACTTCGGATATCGCGAAAAAAGCATCCTACGTTCTTCTAGGATATTAAAAACCAATGCAAAAGTGGACTTAGAGTTTTTGGTTATGGCCTCTGTGGCTTGTTGTTGATACAGCATCAACTACTTAATCTGTGGCACCAACGCTCTTGATGATTTTTGACAGACTTGTTATTTCGTTTCCATGGCAACCGTTCCTTACAGCGAGTATTCAACATGTTCCAGTTTTCTCGTGGAACTTCCACGGAACTCGTGGAATTTTCCGGGATAATAAGTACCCTATGTTTTATTCGAGGGTATAAGCTATCTCCATTCCAAATTTCATCAAAATCCGTCTAGCGGTTATCGCGTGAAAGCTCCCCAAACAAACAAACAGACATCGTTTCACTTTTATATATTGGTATGGATAACCAACATGAGACAAATAATAAAAGTTTTTTTTTATTATTTCAAAAAATGTGATGTTACTAAATTGGGCGAGAATATACATAGATATTATTATTATATTAGAATTCAAGCTCGGTTTCCTGGATTTTCTAAATGGCATCTGATAGTACTTTTACTATTACATTCGGTGGCACAAAATCAATCCCAAAAATTTAGAATACCATCTTTTCATAAAAATACCGTTCACAATATTCTGGCTGCCGTACGTTTCCTCAGATATTTTAAAGCGTACCTTCCCGACAATTTGCCACCGATTCTCGGCCGGTAAATAGAAATTTATATTCGATGTCGAAAATATTTTATTTTCTTTCGCCCGGAGAGCATAATCTTTTCTTGTCATGAAAATATTGAGCGCGATGTGAACTTTAAAATGTTCACCCTTGAAGAAATTAGGAGAGGACGGAGAGGTACAAATATGAATACAGCCCAATCTATAGCTATAACCAACAAAATGTTGGATCTAGTAAAAAAAAAACTGTACTATAAAAAAGTAAATTTAAGTTGTTTCATTCCTCTCCCCTCCGTAGGTGCCCGCGCGATTTCCTGAGCGATCCAGATGATGACATCGCTACTGCTCTGCAGGTAGCGATGGAATTGTCTAGCCAGTCCCCAAACAACACACGAGTAATCAGACGATGACCCCGCCGGCGGGGTCGACGACCCCGTAATTAGTTAGTTTTTATTGGTCTCTGAGTTTCTTACCATTTCTTGTCAGAGATGTATTCCGAAATGGTGGTTAAAAATGAGTGGAAATGAGTTATTATATCACTTAAAAGGCTCATAGTTCAGGGTCCACTGGATCGCTATTAAACACTAATACCGACCCAGGGGAGTTTAGTGAGATATCCCGTAGTCTAAGCAACGGCCCAAGCCGAGGTCTGTACCCCTGGGTGCCCCGCCCGGTACGCTGTAGAGGCCGGTAGAGGCCAACAGCAAGTAGTAAATCATAAAAAAAAAAAAATGTTTCATTCCACAACCATCTCTAACTTAATACCAGTAAGTACCTATCTGAAGTAAAACAATGTTTTCAAAGAACAAAAGTGCAAGTTTTTTGTCAGTATGCATATCGACATAACATGGTTGCTTGAAAGAATCATTACCCTTCGCTTGCTTCGCCGTAGTCGTATAAAAATAGCCTTATTCTAGACTAGCTTTTATTGTCTGCGTCTTTATCCACGCGGACTACCGTTTATCGGTAGTATGCGTGTATATTCTATGTCTATACCCAGAGATCAAACTATCTCCATTCCAAATTTCATCATGATCGGTTCAGCCGTTTATTCGTGAAAAGGTAACAAACTGACAGACAGAGGGACAAAGTTACTTTCGCTTTTTAGGGTTCCTTAACTCAATAGGAAAGAAGGAACTTATAGAATCACGTTACCTTTTTCCCAGGAACGCGTAGAGGTATCAAAATGAAATTAATATCAAAAACTCAGGGTTGCAACCCATTAGATCTTTGAAAAAAAAACTTCTTAATCAACGCATTTAATAGATACGGTCGTTTATGCCACATGTATTAACACTCGCAAGGGAATCAAAACCTACATGTTACTTTCCGTTGACCCAGAATCATGAAATTTAGCAAGAAGCAAATTCTTATAGCATAAGCAAAGGGAACAATCCGAAAACCGTTTTGTAGTTAACGACGCACTATTTACATTCCTACAAGTTTGTACGGAACCCTCGGTGCACAAGTCCTACTTGCACTTGGCCGGTTTTATAATTTAGTATGGATAGTTTGGAAGTATAGATAATATGGGTAGCATGAAAATGGATTTCATTTTGCTCACCTCATAAAATAATAACACCGCACACTCACGAAATTTACACAACCCTTTCCAATAACGACACAGAAATCAACATCACATTATTGCAGCAGAATTATGCAAATTACCTTCCAATTATTCACACAAACGGTTTCCAATTGGAAATTAATCGTGGTCGCACCACGGCTGCTGCACCGCAGAGGTGTCACGATCGATCTTCGTCGAATGCAGCGCGATTTACGACTGACAAGATGACCATCGCTGTATTCATTGACGGTGGCAACAGACACGAGCTGCGTGTATAGGCAATGGGTAGTGAATTTATGGATGGTGATTCTGAGACATTGGGAAGATGGAACTGGGTAGGGGAGGGCTACCCAAGGTAGATCATGTGCAATGAAGAAAAACATAATTTGTATTGTATGTAGAATCCATTTTTGTTCAAGGATTGATTGATGAGATCCATATATATATTATTTTTTTGATGGTATGGCATTTATTACACACAACTTATAAAACAGAAATTAATGAAAACTTAAAATACTGACTAAAAATAAAACTAAAAACTAAAACTTAAAATAACTATATAAAAACTTAAACTAAAAGACCATTAGTGGAAGGAAAGGTCCCAGAATGCTGGCGGCATTGCCACGTTGAATGGCATTGCTCAATTTCTGTGCGAAATAAAAGCCAGCATTCTGGACACCCGACGCCTCCACCAATCGCCTGGCCAAGTCCCGATAAAGTCCCAAAGCAGCCGGCCCCCACGGACCTATCGTCTCCACCCCAAATGGAGCGAACATGTACACCCGGTCAAGGTGCGCATATTTGCGCCGCTTGAGCCGCCCCACCTTCCAAGGTATGAGGGTCATGCCGTCGGGTCTTTTGCCGTCGTCTCGCATCAGTCCTTTAGGTTCCAGGACTGACGGGACGCCGGCACAGATAAAAGCCCGACGGATGACATCATTTAGGCTAGCGTGCCGTGGTATGCGCCCAGCACTCTTCGTACACGACAATCCGTGGTGACCGAGGCGATCTACAGTATCGCCACAGTTGCAGCGATGGGGGACCTGACAAGCTGCGCCTATTCTTAGCAATACGGCTAAACAAAACGTTTTTTTCTAATGAATTTCCAATATTCCTGGAAGGTAGAGCGTGCAACCAAAGCCCCGACTCCCAACGAACAACAGCCAAAAGACGAGCGTGCTCTGCGGAAGAAGTTGAAGAGTCTAATAGACTTTTATACTCTAAAGCACAGAGCGGCCCGTCCCTCTGCATATATTATATCCATATATTATATTTTCGCCAATGGTCATTTGGTGATTTGGTGTCCTTACTACACACACACACACGCACACACATACACGCACACATTAGTGACTTTATTATTAATACTGCAATAGATAGAAGTCTAACAGAAGGACTTTGATTCAGGCACAATTATTATTAAAATTTTGTTTGTCCAGAAAAACATAGCCTTGATTCAGCCAACCGTTTCTCAGTGACTAATGCATCCAAAAATGTTAAATCCACGTTGAAATCAAAGCAAACCTGTAGCAACTCTTCAAGTTACATTATAATTTAGGATATTGCACTTAATGATAGTTATGATCGTAAACATAATTATTATTTCGAACGAAATTATATCGGCCATCGACGTCTAATGATGGGTTTGGAAGGACTGGTTGAAGGGTTCCGTGTTTTATATGATAATTTTAAATTTGCCTCGAGGTTAAACTAGTTTGTTGAATAAGTTTATAAGCTTCTTTTATCAGGAACCTTTATTGTTCAAGAATTTTGTATCTAAACTCATCTTAGAGGAAGTGATAATAGCTGTTATGAATGTGACCAAATTCAAAGGATTAGCAAGCTGAAGTGGCAATGGGCTGGTCACATTTGTCGAAGGACGGAACACCACTGAGGCAGACGTGTATTTGAGTGGAGACAGCATATTGACAAACGTAGTGTAGGACGCCCCCTGGCCAGGTGGAGTGTCGACCTGCGGAAGGTGGCCGGCATAAACTAGATGAAAAGTGCTGCAGATCGTGGCGGATGATCGGATGAAAAGAGCTCTGTGGCGTTCATTGGGAGAGATCTTTGTCCAGCAGTGGACAAACTTGGGCTGATGATGATGATGATGATGTGACAAACAATCAACATGAATTATGAATTGAATGTAGTGGGTACAAACATAGATCTAGATAAAGGGGGAAGATAATGCACGCTTATTAAAGCGTGCCTTATCTTCCCCCTTAAATTGATATTAATCACGTAAACAAAAACTGGACTATATACAACTACAAGCAAATACACCCACATAGCTTTAATTCCACTGTCGTGCTTCATGTGCTGATGCACACAAAGATAGAAAGACAAACGCAGACTGTAGCGCGAATAAGAGTTACTGCTAAATATACTCGTGCTACACTAACGCCACTCCGATTATAAATGAGACCAAAGAAGGCCAATTGTGTGCGTTGGACTGAATTTATTCGGTCCACACCTGAGGAGCAGATAAGCTGCCCAAGAAGTATTTTTTTAACCTTCTAGAATACGTCTTTCAACATAATATTCATTATCAGAATCTGAAAGTCACACTACCATTGCTACAGAAGATAATTTGACAGACGTAGAGTTTTGCTTGGATGTTTTGATTATAGACCGATAAAAAGACAGACAAATTATACACCTATAAAATATAGGTAATAATGTACAACGTTAATTCGTGAATAAATAAGGGCTATCAGAGTAATGCCGTAAAAATGGGCAGCTTACTCCGTCACCCGCCGCTCGATGCGCGCCGTGTAATTTGTGCATACGCGGGCTATTTGTCACTCGCTTCTACCTACCTGTATTTTCGTGTTATATTCGTGCAAGGCCATATGTAATAAAATATTAACGAAAAAAAATATAGCATATCCATGTACTTATTACTCCGTAATATAATTGTCATATCATTATTAGCCTATCATATTCCCACCGCTGGGACACAGGCCTTACCTCAAAGAGAGCCCTCTCTCTTTGAGGTAAGGCCTGTGTCTTACCTAAGGGGGAGGGAGAGAGAGAAAGAGAGAGAACATAGGCTTCCACGCTGACCAGTGTGTGTTAGTGGATGTCCACATAGTCTGCCACGCCGGCCAGTGCGTGTTAGTGGATGTGCACATAGTCTGCCACGCTGGCCAGTGCGTTTTAGTGGATATTAACCAATCCTTCAATTTTTCATCATCATTATCACCATTATATTTTTTCCCAACATAAAGAAAATACTTTCACACTACGGTTATGGTATATGTATCTATAAAAAAAATGGTCTAGTGAACTTAAAATAAGCTACTGAACAAGAACTAACATATTTTTAATTGCTCTCTGTCTGTCTGTTTGTCTTCTTGTTCACGCATCACATAAAACTACTGAACCGATTGTAATGTAAACTTCGGGTTTAACTTAAAAACTGAGTTATCTTGGTATCTTAATCATATAAGTAGAAGCCGAGCTATCGATAAAAAACTATCGGCCTGCGGAACGAAATTAGATATTCTGTACTTTACAAGTAATTTTGGTTCTGAAAAAACACTTAAGTTACTTTTAACCCATAGAAATGACCAAAATATTTACTTAGTTATTTAGAAATTACCACGGGGCAAAGCCATGGCCACATCTTTTCTTTTATAAAATAAATTAAATATATCGAGCTCATTAGAGTTATTTACAATGTATTTTGTAAACTTTGTTACTTTATAACACATTAGAAAGCTATTATACATATTTCATCATTAAAATTTACTAAATACGAAATCGCAAAACAAAAATAGCTATAAATAACTAGTATACTGTTATTTCTCCGAATATCATAATCAAAACCATATTGCCGCTTGTTACCTTCTGTTATTTAGATATCTAAACATTTCAACATGCAAATGATTTGTTGTAGCATGCCTTTGAAAAACTATATATTGTCAGCCATAAAAAATAATACGAGCATAAAACAGCACATTTCATAATATTTTTTTAATTCGGAACTATGACATCGTAAATAAACTTAATTATGCGAGATGAAGTTGTTAATTATTTATCTATTTTTGACTTCATCATTATGCCACTACAGAAAGTTTTTAGTGTGTTTATAAACAGAATTAATGACGATTCCTTTACTATTATTTTTTCAGGCTACTATGAAAATATATTTATATTTATTTTAGGGCTTCAAAATATTTTACATTAGTGACTCGCACTGGCTTCTCACGGGTAGCGCTCACACAGTGACATTTTTCTTACTCTTAGCATTTTTATACCCGTCGTAACTTCTAAGAAAAATACGCCAGTAACCGTTATTCAAAATCTATGACAGCAAAGATCGTGGTATTTTTTACCATAGACAACTGCAGTATTTCTAACGTACTTGATAGACTTGTTATTATTTTGTTTCCATGGCACCATGGCATTATTATTTCCTTTCTATGGCAACATGTCATTCCGTTTTGTATATTTGATACCTTGGCACAGAACACATAATAATACTACAACTTTGAGTTACGTTATTGCAATTTTCGTATGAATCTCAATGTAAAAAACATAAGTATTCTGCCCATGTTACTTGCTGCTAATGTAGCTTTCTATAGGTGAAATAATTATTTAAATGGGTTCAGTATTTTTTGAGTCTATCTATTGCAAACAAACAAAAATACAAATAATCAAATCTTTCCTGTTTCTAATAATAGTGTAGATAAATATATAGATATCTCATTATTGCAATTATAGCACATTGACATTGACCTTAAAATAGTACAATCGGCGGCTTTATTAAAGCAGCGACTAAGAAGACATTGATGAAGTTTAAGACGACTGAATTATCACCCTATCTATAGACAAACAAGCACAAATTAAAAATCTATATAACCCCGACCCCCAACCCCCATTATAGCTAAGAACCATCTCGATCACATCAGCATACAAACAAACAAAAAAAACTGCATCAAAATAGGTCCATTCGTTTGGGAGCGACGAGCCTCCCCCTTGCCCCCATATTATAGCTAAGAACCATCTCGATCACATCAGCATACAAACAAACAAAAAAAACGCATCAAAATAGGTCCATTCCTTTGGGAGCGACGAGCCTCCCCCTTGCCCCCATATTATAGCTAAGAACCATCTCGATCACATCAGCTTTCAAATAGAAAATACCGCATCAAAATCTGTCCATTCGTTTGAGAGCTACGATGCCACAGACAGACACACACAGTGATAGGTACACACCCTAAACTTATAACACTCCTGTCATTTCGAGTTCGGGGATTAAAATTATCCAAAGGATACCTTCGAATATTTTTCATTGTCAATAATATAAATTACTTGGTCCTAATTTAATGTAAAAAAACAGGAAAAACCGCATTAACATCGGTCCATTCGTTTGGAAGCTACGATGCCACAGACAGAAACACGGATACACACCCTAAACTTATAACACCCCTTTGTTTTCTAGTTCGTGGATTAATAAACGGATAACCTAAGTATTCACTAAAAGCTAAGTGTCTCACCGACACCTGCATACATTTTCAACTAAGTTTCTAGTTTTCGAATTATTTTTATCTGAAAAAAGCGAACGATCTCAGCAATTTAAAAATAGATTAAAAAACTAATGGCCTCCCGTGATGGATAAGACAGCCAGTTATACGTTAAATTATATCCTGGAGCAGAGACGTGTTTTTTTAATAATATCCTCTCTGATGATCTATTTGTTTAGTGACAAAGTTGGTTATGGAAATAGTTCGTTTTAGTAGCGGCTTATTTATTTTAAAAGGGTTATTTAAAATGCATGGAAAACATTCAGAAGAGGATGTTTGGTGTGTCTCATAGTTAATGGAGTATTGTGTTTGAGAACACGATTCACTATTATGTTAAGATTAGTATACAGAATTAGGTTTTGGGTGGTTTATGTTGATATTAATAACTGAAAAAAGAAAACAAAATATGTAACTACCTATGTAGACTATGTAGTTATATGTGTGCTGCCAGAACAGATGAGGTCGGAGAGCTAGTTACAATTTCGCTAGTAAAACTACCAGTTGTCCCTACCTAGATTCAAAATTTGAGGTCAGCAATTAGCACGAGTTCATTTTGCGCTTAAAGGCTCACTACACACGGCTACCGCGGCAGCCAAAACTCAGTACCAAAACCGGTTTATGAGCGCGCGCGTGTACGTAATAAGATTTCAACCATTTACAAAGCAATAGATGCCTAACATTTTACATTACTTCACACTTCTTCTACTATTGTTTCTTCATTTTTGTAATTCTTGTTTGTGGTGTGTACGATAAAGAATTTATCTATTTATCTATCTATCTTTCATTTAAATGTCAGGAACGATATGAACACCGAGCCAGCTCATGGCTTTTCATTCGCAAAAATAATCATATTTGAAGGATTCGTTTATACCATTGCCCCAATGATCATTGTTGTGAGTAAAACTGATCAGCTTGGAAAAGAAAGCAACTGAGCAGCTTGCCAAAAATCAGGCTCCAGTGGCAGTAAAAAACTGACTGATTCATCATCATGAGCTTATTAAGTTCTCATTGCAAGCGCACAGGTTTTCTCTTGTAGAGAGTGTCACTGGTGTGGAGCAGGTTGATGAAAGACACATTTCTTTGATTAGATTTTTGGACATGTCAGTAGTTTCCTCACGATGTTTTCCTTTACCATTTATGGGCGATGGCGACGTAAATCCGCACATAAATCATAGATCTAGTTAAAAATGGGAGCATTAGGTACCAGTTCCTCTGGTGTGGATCGCATAAATTAGATAGATAGATAGATAGATGTTTGATATGATTGATAATTGTATGTATCTACTAGGTTTATATCTTTTATTCCAATTTTTTATTGTGTTTTCCCAATTAATTTCATTATTATTTTGTAATTTTTAAGTGCTTATTTTATGGTTTATATATTTATTTATTGGTCGAAACCACCGTCCCTATTACCTCCGTTGTTCTTGTCCGTGCATGGTTGTCTGAAAGAGATCGCTCTGAGCGATAAGACCGCCCATTGTGACACTTTGTTGTATGATTTTTATTTGTGTGGTTCAATAAAGAGTTACCTTTCTATCTATCTATAGATAACTCTTTAATGCACTAAAAACTTAAATTATGGCACATCAACATTGACCTAAAAATAGTAGAATCGGCGGCCTTATCACAAATAACAATATAACATTTTAAATTATTAGCTTTGTCACAATCGTAGTAGCATTTGTTTAGCACGTATTAGCAGTGACTTTCATTTGCGCTACAATTTGTGTATTCTCTGTTGCACATGAAGCACGAGACCGTGGAAATGTAGATTTGTTTGTGTGTTTGCCTGTAGTTGTTTGTAGTCCAGATTTTGTTTACGTGATATTAGAGCATGCAGTATCATTGCCCCTTTAGCGAGATCTAAGATAAAACTTAATAAAAGTCATTGGTGTAGGGCATACGTACGTTTTAAACTGATTGCCTTTGTATTGTGAATCACACATGTTACCGCTAGGTTCAGCCGCTAGGTACAAACTGATTATGATGTATGTGTTGCAGGCAGATAGCTAATTCAACCGTTTGATTAACTGCTTAGCCTTGTTATTGAATGGTTCCATTCAACTAACGGCCTGAATAATATTCAGCCATTCAATAAAACAGGCAAATGATTTGGATCGATCCCGTGTAACTAATGGCCTAGGCTAATCATTTAAATTTAGTTCTACATATAAATTTAGTTCCAATTTCTGCCACCTGGCAAGGAAGTCACTATCAATATACGTAGTACATATCACTACCTATTCTGTGGTCAATATGATATTGGCAAGCAACAATATTGTTGGTGTTTCTTACAGTTTGATTGCATTTACGCATAAAAATAGTATAATGGAAAAGTGTAGAGACAAAAAATAAAAAATGTGCATTTAGCTGTGACTCGTTTATATGCAAACTACTATCCATCTACACCAATATATAAAAGTGATACGTTGTCTGTTTGTTTGGGAAGCTTTTACGCAATAACGGCTAAACGGATTTTAGTGAAATTTAGAATGGAGATAGCTTATACCTTGGAACAAAACATAGAATGCTTTTTATCCCGGAAATGGTAAATTTCTAAGAGAAAACTGGAAATAGTTAAATACTCGCTGTAATGAAAGGGTGCTATGGAAACGAAATTGTCAAGTCTGTCAAAAAACATCAAGAGCGTTGGTGCCTACTTTTGCATTGGTTTTTAATATCCTAGAAGAACATAGGATGCTTTTTTAGTGACAAACTGTAGACTACGCGTAGTGGGTGAAAGCTAGTGTTTAATATAATTGCGCCTTAAATCTGGGTAGGTTAGTTAGGTTGAACATAAAAACTGTTTATAAACATTTGTCTGTTTGCAAACTGCTATGTTTAAATGAAAGAATAGGCTCATGACCTGGTTAGCCACGAGATCCTCACAGTCCTTATCAGAAATACTTCCCGGGACATTAAAATAAAATGGTACAGTTGTTTTTGAGCGCGTCACGAAAGACCGATTGCTCCATAGGTTTCCTAGTACATATGAAGCGGCCAATGAGAGTTGTGACGTCACTTCACAAATGAGCCTTGACTTGGCTGCAGCAAACTGGAATTATTTCCTTATTTTTCAAGATATTTAAATATATTTTTCACCAGGCTTCAATGCAAGCACAGTTAATTTATTTAAAGCATGAAAAAATGTGAAGTTATTTTTTGTCACATGGTCCCCCTATTGTATGAATGGCCTGAGCAATTAGCCAGCCAGTTCATTAAATGTCATACGGCTGAATATCATTCACGACGTTAGTTGAACGGCACCATTCAATCATCAAATGGCTAGGCAGTTAATTAAACGGCGGATTAAGCTATCTGCATACGACATATGTACCTAACGCATCTGCAACACTGTTAAACACCTAACTGTCTGTTAAGAACCTCGGCGGTGCCACGACCCTGTTGCAAACAACACAGGACTGCCGCGGGGCGTTTGCAACAAACTATTGTAACGGTTATTGAATAACTGAGTTAGTTGTACCAGTTTGCATTTTGTGAACTTAGTTATATATTCAGAAGATAACACCGAGATGATAATTTCATTCCGCATATCTGTGTATCGCATTTATCTCAGATTTTCGTGGTTGATTTAATTATAACTTTTATTTGAAAACTAGTTGTAATCGCGGTTTTTCCCACGTAGTCATGTCTGTGAGTTAAACTTATCCTGTGTGACAGGACCTAAAATACCAATGATACCAAATATAATAAAAATAAAGTTTTATTCATTGTTTTATTATTATTTCTTACTTTTTATGAATTAATGTGATTTATTTGCTGTAAATATGTGTACAAGATAACGGTGGTAAGTACAGTAATAAGGTTTCAACAAATTTTACCGTTGCTGGCTCATATTGCTACACATGTATACATTTCAAATACAAAGAATCCGCTAATTTTAGTTACGTTAAACTGGTCCTCAGAAAATGTAAAACTAAATTCCGTTCAAAAAGAAGAAATCCCTACTGGAAACACATATAAGTCCATCTCTTTAAAATTACTGAACCGATTTTGATGAATCTTGAACTACTCCCTGAGTTGAAAGATACTAAACCTATTACTAAGTATTATAATCAGACTCGTAGTTTCAGAGAAAAAAAGTGGAATGGATACATCCACGAAATTTGGTATATATGTTTAGATACCCCCATAGACTACACATATTAATATTACGCATTTTTAACAATATTATATACATACCTATACATCAACTTGATAACCTCCTTTTAAAAACTAAAGTTCTTCAGCTGACAATTTATTTTTATAGATTGATCGGCTTCTTCTCATCGGATTGATATTGAAGTTCACAAGGTTTTAAGACAAAATCTGAGCTTTCCAGCAGTTAAAACCACGTTTCAATTGGTGAAGTAGTTATACGTGATGCGCGAAAAAACATAGACAGACACAATGTTTAAAAACGTTATATTTTAGTTCTGCAGCTTATCAGAACATCATTCTGCAGGCCATTTTATAAGCTTTTATTTAAGACCAGGCTCTGGTTTTTAAGGGATTTTTGCATAAATATGCTGGGTCAACCACAAATCTGATAAATGTGAAACTTAACATATATGTTTTTGAGATCTTTATCTTTCTAAGACTAAGACAAAAACATGATTAACAAAATTTCATTCGATACATTTTCTTATCAAAAATTACGTTATTTTCGGTAAGGTTTACATCTTTCTACTCAACGGGTTAAGTTTTATCTCTAAAATAAATCTCACAGCAAAACATATAGTTTATTATCTAAGGCTAAGACAAAATTTACCTAACTAAATTATTAGCTTGCCAATAAAATAAATAACTTTTGAGACATACGTCATTTAGTTCCGAGCTAAATTGTGTGTTCAAACAGTGCTCGCGATATTCAACCTTGTTACGCAGGCACTTCAGTGCTTATTGCTGGTAGCGGGTGGCAGAGTGTAGGGTAGGTGGCAGGGAAGTGGGGAGTGGGAAAATGTAACCTTGGAGCCTGGCCTTAACTTGCAATGCTTGTATGTATGTATGTATGTATGTCGAAGTCAAATCTTGCAAGATGAATTAGAACAACTCCCTTTTATCCTATTAATTTCTCATATCCTGGAGTTGAATTTTAACATGTTGGTTCAGTTCCAATGATAATGCATTTTCATGTTAGAATCAACATCCAGGATGAGCTCAAGATAAAGGAACTCTTCAACGGTTAACAGCACAGACACGAAATATTATATACAAATTTAATTGTGATAGTGACATGGCTATTGCATAAAAGCATATGTTTTTTAAAACGTTTTTAATTAACTTATTTTGTAATTAACTTCTTTGTAAAGACTGTTATTAACCTACTGCTATAGTACCTAGACTAAGTAATAAATGTATCTATCAATCTCGGATTAACAGTAGTTTTATTGTTTTATTGCTATATTCTTTACTATTAAATAGATTACTAAAGTATTATTATGAAAACTAACGTGGATATTACGCATTTTGAAAGGCGGGAGTTACTCGCGTATATTTGAATTATTCCAACTATAATTTACTTCAACCACATCCGGTTGTCTTTCTCAAGGTGAGAGCGGAACGTTCACAAAAACACTACTAAAGTTTTCTACTAAAGTACTCAGATGAACACAAAAATTGCCCAAGTATTTAACCATACGATTAAAATGTTAACCTTTTCACACCGCAAGCAAGTAAACACGTTTATAATTACATTCTGACACGAACGTAATAAAACAAAGTCTGTCGACAAAGCATAAATATTTATTTGTCAACGTAATTCACTGTAAATGCGGAGTTGTCAACTGTTTATGTTAATATGTCAACGAATTAGCACCTAATTCTTGGGTTGATTGCGCGCGACGACACGTTTAAACAGTAAGTGCATGTGTCACGGTCTTTTTTTACTCTAATATTCAGTACTTGTCTTGATTTGTAATGTATATCGCAAGCTAATTCTGTATACCTTTTTTCCTTTGAGTGACGAGACGGGCAGTTCGCTCGCCTGATGGTATGCGTCTCGCCTGCCCATAACAGTTGCAGTGCCACCCAGAACTTTGGTTGCAAATCTTGCGAGTCACTGCACTGCGCTCGTCACCCTGAGACATTGATTGTTAAGTCTCATTGCCTAGTAATTTTGCGGAAACATTGCCCTTTATACCGAAGCAGAAATGTTTACACACTACTGCTTGGCGGTTGAATATCTGACAAAGGTGTGGAACTTCCCCAGGCGGACTCTTGCATAAGAGGCCTACCACTATACATTTAATAACGCTTAAAATTTTTACCTGAATAATACATTATTTTTCCTTGTAAATCTATTAAAAATTCACCTAAACTAATTTTACACCAAAATGCCACGAATGCAGCATCCTGCCACACATTGTTCACCCGCGGGTGGAGACGGTAAGTTGCCGGTCGTTCGTCTGACCCGCGAGCTCGTGCATAGGTCATGTACATTGTTCTCGCACCAGCTCCACAGAATAACTAATAGCTACCACAACCATAGTGTATTAATAACAAACTTGCATTAAGTATGGTTGCGGATGTCAAACACGTGACAAGAAAATATGTATCGTGCCAGTTTAGAAGTTAAATTTAAATCTGCCTATGTTTAGAACTTTGTTATACATAGTCAAAAGAGTTATTTATCCTGTTTCGCTGAAACTCTCCATTTTATTTTTATCGCACCAGACAATCAAACATGGTGGCTACAAAGTTTCATTCCCGAAAATCTTGAAGCTGCCTTCAAGATTTAAAACTCAAGTCTATATTACTTATAACAAAGCAGTACGTAACAAATACTCTGTACAACGAAGATAATTAAAACAAATTAGTCTAGGCAACTTAAAATAAGCTACCTACTAAGTAAGAAAAAGACATTTAAAAAACTGGTGTCTGTCTTTCTGTCTGTTTGTCAGCACATCACGTTAAAACTACTGGACCGATTGCGATGCGGATTTCATTATTGGATATAGGTTTTGACTTCAAAACTGGGTCTTTGATATTTTAATCCGATGATAACAAGTCGAAAAATCGATACAAAGAATTATCTGATAGCTGAACGGAATTTGGTTTAACTCAGACAAATGGCCACACGAGCAAAGCCGCGGGCACAGCTATTTTTAAATAAACTCGCTTGTTTTGAAAGGCCTCGGTGTCACGGGGTCCCCGAGACCCACTCGAAACTTCTTCCTTATTAATAAAGATCTGGTGATTAGTAACTTTCGATGCCGAGTTCTCGAGTCGCGATGAGGAGCAATTATTCGACACATTGATTTATTGTTCTCGCGAACTTTTAGATTCGTCCTTACCAACTCGGGCCCTCGGAGATTCGTAAAATATAGGAAGCTTTAATAACTTTTGTTCGCTGTTATCTAGTGATATGGCACGTTTCGCCTCGCGTTTGATTTATATTTGTAGGTGGATGTTGACTTTGTAATTTGCTGATTCTTTGTGGGATTTTCGGACTTTAATATTTAACTTCTCAAATGATTTTGTACAGTGTAATTTATGAAAATAACTAGACTTTATGTCAGTTTGTTTTACCAACAAGCTGTTTAGACATTTCCTTCACCATCGAACAAGCTACACACTGCGGCATTTTTGTATGTTAATAAGTATAGTTATAAATGTCGTGGAAATATCTTAGAATTTATCATTTTATGAAATAGCCAACTAAAACTGACCATATCGTTGAAAAATCAACGTTAAATGATATTTAGATTCAAGTTCGGCCATATAATTAAATGTGAGTAATGTTGGGTTTTCTTGATACCAAATGTGTTCAAACAGATAGGTTTCTAGACTAAAAAAACCATGAATATGAAGGCGGGAGCGAAGCGTAGCGAGCTCTAATTCTAACTTATTACGGCCAAGTCAGGCTTCCGCCTAGCACCTCTGGCGGTGAATTATGTAACTATCTTACAATATGATCATTAATGTTTGACCATATCATGATGTAGCCGTGCATATAGCTGTTCATATCATCAAACGCTAAAAAAACATGATGTGTGTTTCTAGATTTCATGAAATGATCAATTGTACGATATCGCCACGACATATAATATAAACTAACTAAACATATTAAAGGAATAATTTTTTAAATAGTCGAATGCTATCCCTATAACAAATGATGGATATTCAGTGTACCTATCGGCTGTTAAATTTAATTTATTTGAATGAATCATTTAACTTCACTTAAATTTATTATTTGTACCTCTATTGTGACTATAAAACAAATACATTTGTGATAGTAGTTAATGTATATATTTTTTGTTACAGGTAATCTATATGAGTGTGAAATTGTCTAATGGATGTATTAGATAATATGAACCCAATAAAATAGAATAATAATCAGTGAGTATTGTTAAACCTGTTATTCTAGAAGAAACTGAAGCAAAATATACATTTTGTTTTATTAGTAGAAGTATATATTCTGACTACTCGCCAACACGCACTGGCCCAACGTGGCGAGTTACGGTCCAAACGTAATCTATTTCATGGATAGTTCAATAACAGTATATCAGCCGTTCTTCGACCACGGCTCACATTATAAATGATACTGTTTTGCTCAATTTAATTACTTATAATGTCAGCACCTTTATGAAGGATGAGCGTCTACTGGAGGTCGAGAATGCACTCAAAGACGTCAAGTGAGACATATTTGGCCAAGCAGAGGTGAGAAAACAACGCGAACAGACAGAAGAGCGGGACGACAGTATATTTTTCTACTTTGGTGAAAACAGCGGACGCCATGGTGTAGGTTTCCTTATAGCTAAAGAGCGGAAAGATAAAATTATTGAGTTTGTCGGATATTCAGAAAGAAAAGCCGTCCTCAAATTTCTGGTGATTCCCAATAAGATTCTAACACTCGTCTAGACATATGCATATTGTGATAAAGAAGTCGAGGGCTATTATGACCTTCTTAACAGAGCTTGCGATGAAAAATGTGGCACATGGAAAGGCGATGCATAATTATGTTACCATATGATAAAGGAACAAAAAGCATAACAGAGATAAATAATGACAATATGCACTAACTTCTACAAACAAATGTTCTTCGATTATTCCAAAAATTAAGTAGACATACAGTAGTTCCGTCCTGATACCATTCCTTACATAACGGGCCAAGAAGTTCACATAACTTTAAACACCATGAAATATGGGAAGAGTTCTGGGCATCGACAGCGATTGCTGTATAACCGACATCTGTCGCAAAGTCCGATTTTAACGATGTTTGGTAGTTTCTGCGAAATATCGAGGTCAATCATGACCAATCTCAGTACAGATACCGATGACAATCGATACTTTTGACAACAACTTTCAAAGCTAACAATTGTCATCGGTTTGTACCATAGCTATTTCGATTGTAAAGCAATGTTGTTACGACGGAGGGTCTCAAAATAGGTACTATCTAGGTAGGTCACTATCTTTATTTCCACCATCACAAATTTATTTAATTCCATACTGGAAACAGGAAAACGGCCTGTAAACATGTAACACTTAAACATCGTCCTGTTACATAAAAAAGGTGATATATCTTATATTGAAAACTACAGACCAATAGGTCTAGTCTCACAAATCTACAAAACATTTAAAACCCGTATCGCAGGCAAACTCGATAGATGTCAACCACCCGAACAAGCCAGATTTCGACCACACTTCTCCACCACTGATCATCTTCACACTCTCAACCAAGTAATAGAAAAAATCATCGGGATCCATTAATCTCTGTACCTTGCTGTCGTGGAATATTCCAAAGCTTTGATAGCTTAATATACACTGCAATATTTTCAGCATTAGAACAAAAAGACGTTGATGAAACTAACATAGACTTAGTTAAAATCATCTACAGCCACAGCAGATATAAAACTTCATTCTTCCATTGCCAATACACAAAGACGTAAAACAAGGTGACCTGCTCTCCCAAATTATTCACGAGCACCTTCGAATAGGTTTTTAAGACACCTACAGTTTTTTGGCAACAAAGGGCATTGAAATCGGTAACAATCGTATCACAAACCTGAGATTTTCGTATGACATTGTCCTTTTTGCTCCATCTGCACCTGAGCTTTAAAAAATAATGCTCCAAGAACTGAGCACGGCAAGCCTTGAGGTGGGACTTATGATGAACAGGTCTAAAACACAGTTCGCGGTTAATGAGCAAATGATACATGATGTCAATGAGTATGTCTATATGGGCCAGTTAGCATCTTCCAAAACAGGCAAGACAAAGAAATTCGTTGCCGTATCGATAACAATATGAAGGGGCATGAAGGGTGACCTTCTAATCTCTCTGAAGCGCAAACTCATCGACATGTGTATACTGCCCATTCTAACCTACGGTGCCCAGACCTGGGCACTAACTGAATGTTAGAAGTTCTGACTCAAGATTTGTCAAGAAGCAATAGAACGCAGCATTAGAGGTATATAACGAATTGATAGAGTTAGAAATACCGTTCTACCCCAAATGGGATTCAGCGGGTCACGTGAGCAGGATGCATCCCAGAAGATGGGCAAAGATCGCCACAAATTGAGTACCAATAACTGACGAAGGTGTCGAGGCCGTCCACGGAAGCGGTGGCGTGACGATCTCGATACTTTCAAAGGAAATTGGCTCGAACTTGCAGAAGATAGAGATAAATGGAAGGAATTGGGGGAGATCTTAGCCCAGCAGTGTGACAACACAGGTTAAATAAAAAAAAAGAGAAGCATAGGTATAGTTCGATTATCCAAACAAACTTATTTTCCGAACAACCGTGTCACAGAATAAACAATAGTACTACACCAGATCCCTTAGTTCGAATAATCGATGCTTTACCTTAACAACTCAATATTAAACATCTAAAGCTTTGTATTTATTCAGTTTGTTAAATAATACTTCAAAACATTCCCAAAATTAATGCACGTACCGTATTGTCAGCAAATTGTGTAGATTTATGAAAGCATTATTGCAGTGCATTTATCGCAGGACGGAAGAAATAACAAATCATAACCTTGGTAATAATAGTTTCTGTGCCCGTGGAACAATACGGAGAAGGAAAGAACGATGACGAAGAAGGCGTGCAGTTCCGTACAAAAACATTAATATACAAAAAAAAAACAACAATTCTCAGTAAGTTTTTTTTTAATTGAAAATTCAATTCCTCGCAATAATATTTATTGTAAACTAAAAAAGATTCAGGAATTTTGAAATCCAATGCAAGGAACTCTCTAATAATTTTAATACTTGTATTTCTACAGCGGAATAGACCCGACTTCGATACCATGGAAGGATGCAAAAATAATTAAGCATGAGACATTTGATTGCTCTCAGTTTTTGATCTATGTTGACGAGCGCAACAATTATGTTAAAAAGTACAATAGCAACCTAGCTATAGCTATGAGTAGATACGAGTATATGTATAGCTATAAGTAGGCATGTATAGAATCTTAGAAATTAAGATTGTAAAAGATCGCAATGAAACCTACAAATACATGTGAATAGGTGGGTGAAAAGTAGCAACACAGAATAATAGGCTTAGGTGTTAAGAATACTTTGCGCCATTCGGCATGTGGGTAGGTTAACGCATAAGCGAGATATTAATTGTTTTGTATGGGTTTAGGAATCAAGCAAACGTAGTGTAGAATTTACGTGCCATCTCTTATGACGTCTATAGCATACGGGATGGCCGCGTACCTCTTTAGGTAAATAAATGGAAATATGCAGCTACAGAGAGACTGAAGCTCTCTGTGTTTACATGGATATTGGTGCAGATTGGCTCAAGAGAAGCCCCGCTTTGTAAAGGTACTAGTTTACAACGCGGGGCGAACCTGAGCCAATCTATAGGTAATTTATAAAGGTAGTTTTTAAAGGTAATGAACAATATAGATAGTAAGAGCGAGATGAGGCTAAATGGGAGAAGCTTTTCTAAAACAGTCAAGTGTGTTGACTTGCAATGAGTCACACACTGGAATGTCTTCAAGCGTGGGAAAGTTAGGGCAGAGAACAAAAGGGCTAAGATATACTACGAATAAAATGAAACAAATCGCCTAATAGGAGAGCTTCGCGTGTGTTGCGTTTACTATAAATACGCATAGTTCCTAAAATTTTGGTGAATTTCGTCAAAAGTTCCCGTTCGTAGCAGCCGTGGAAACAAGAAGCTCTCAAGTAGACCAATATTATACAGTAGCACCACAGTATATTACGGCTCCGATAGCCAACATTTATAACCGGGATTACAAAACTATATTATGTACCATCCTTGTTTATTGTGAGTGTAAACAAACTGCGTTTATCTTCAACTGACCCCTGAACGAATGTCCTGTGCTCAAAGAAGTCGCATTATCTCTCAACTGGTACCCTGCACCTACGTGAGAGTCTGCAACAATCTAGCTTATCTTAATTTCGCCATCCCTGAGAATCACTCGGGTGGTCCACAAGTCCAGTCAACTATTTCCCCCTCATACCTTCCCAGCTTTCTCGCTCTCGCAAAAATTGTGTTCACAATTTCTACAACTGATTCCTTCCTGCGGAATTATTGCGCACGTGATCGTTTTACTTAGAGATGTAACGGGTTATGAAGACAAGTTGTGCCGTTTTTTCGCGTGCCGGATCTGGTAGACCCGTCTCGGCCTTTGAGGGTTAACATTACTGAACAAATCTTAAAAACAGTTTCGTAGAGTGATTATGTGATGAACGGTCTTGTTGCTAGCAAGGTAATAATTTCTAACAAGCCCAAAAACAATATTTTATTTTCTTACCACTACCTAAATATCACTGTGGTTTTTTAAAAGTGTCCTCTTTCTTTAATGATTTTTACCCAACTGCAGGATATGTGATTGGGTTGTATATATGTTTATATATTTGTACGTTTCTTAGGCGCGTCCTACAAACTAAACGGCTTGATGGATTTTGATAAATAAGGTATCATTGGATTCGTCTTGATCACGAAAATGCTATAGGATATATGAAGTGTCAAGAAAACCAATATGTCGGCTTACAGCTGCTATAATGTATTTTCGACTCAACAAAAAAAGAAGCTTATCAGCAGCATTTTTCTTTTAAGCTTCTTACTAAATTTTAATATTTTTGATTATTCAAGTTAATGTTAATACTATAGTCTAATGTTGCAAATGCAACTATTAAAGTAAAGTCATATATATATAAGAAAAAAGAAAAAAATAACCTCAGGAACCATACAATTTTTCGGGGTAAAAAAGTACCCTATGTGTTAATCCAGGTTATAAGCTACAGCTTATAAATTTTATCTAAATCCGTTCAGCCGTTTAAGCGTGAAGAAGTAACAAACAAACATACACACACACTGACTCTTACCCCTTTCATACATACAAATTTTTGTCGTTGTTAGTCTGATTATTTTTGCGGGCGGTCAGCTCGTATTCAATAATTTTGTTCGCAGGGGTTTTTTGTATTTATATAATAATTTTACGTGTCAAAGAAGCTTTTCAGATTTATCAGTTACATTATAGCTATAACGAAATTATTTTCGTATATTTTTTATAGTCCTGTGACTTTGGCACTAGCACAAAAATAGTACAAAGCAACTGGAATTAAAGAAAACCTGATAAGGTCATTACGTAATAGAAAATATTATATGGACAGGTGAAAGCAGTTTTTTTTTTGATCTGGAATAACGTCGAGCATTGTATTAAGAATTAGAAATTGAACAACAGCTCCACCATCCTGAGCTTTAAAATACCTTTGCCATAATGGCAAGTGCCCAATATGAACACGCTACAGATATAGAGTCACGTAAACATAGGCACAAGCAAGCGTACGTCTACAGCCAGCAGAGAATTTTAAAAAGCTGCATTTTTTCGTCAGGTGCGTGCATGTGTACGAGTCTTTTCAGACTTCACAAGTTGCAGCACAAGTAGGTATTCAATCCTGGCAACGTTAGCGCGAGGTTGCGAGTTCGTTTTTTACATTTCAACCATTCAAATGTGGAATTTTAGAATGTGTTTTCTTTTTAAGACTTTTTTTGTTTTGGTGTATGTTGCCAGCAAGATTTAATTTTAAGGCTTTTTGTATGTAGGTATTTCATGTTTTATAAAACGAAGCCAAAGATATCTAATAATTTTCTAAACAAAAAATTTGAATCACGGCCGGGGTTCGTTTAGAAAATTATTAGTACCCACGGCTTCACACGCGTGGTCATTTCTATAGGTTAAAAGTACTATATGTGCTATTTCAGGATTATTTTTTATTTTTATTTTTTTATGTGTTTTTATGTGCTATACTAATATACCAACATTTGATCAAAATTCCTTCAGCCGTCAAAAAGTTTTTATCGATTGCTCGGCATCTACTCATCCGATTGAGATACCACGTACCTTAGTTTTTAAGTCAAACCCTAAGCTATTCAATAGCACATAATACCACATTGCAATCGGTTTAGTAGTTTTTACGTGATTCGCAAACAAACATACATACAAACAGACAGTCAGACAGACATGATTTAAAAAAAAACACATTCTTGTCCAGTAGCTTATTTTAAGTACCCTAGATAATATTACCTACCTATCAGTCGTTAAGCCATGACAGAGACCCTCGGACGGCTTGATAAACTCTGACATCAGTGCCAGCACTACCTCATACGACAAACAAACAAACAAAGTACCCTAGACCATTTCTTGTATTATCTTCTTTTTACAGACTTTTTCGTTCATATTGCTTTTATTATAAGTATAGATAATCTCGGAAGAGAAGTTAATGCAAAAATCATTTAATCATGAGGCCAAAGACGTAGACTAACTAGATTTTTTGTTAGATAATGCTGTACCGATTTAGTTCGTAATCTATAAATATGTATAAAAATAGGTAATTATTAACGGCACACCAGATAAATATTCATACATCAAATAGTTAATAATCTAAATGTACACCAAATATACTGATTGCACGTCAAATTAACTTTCATTTTCAATTACTATGTTTGATTTGTTACTAAAAGCGCATTTAGCCTAAAAAACTAGGTAGGTTAGATTAAAATGGCCATTTGATATACCTACATTCAAAATAACTATATTTTTAATTTTTTATTACGGACTAGGCAATCGTTTGACCACGATCTCACCTGATAGAAAGCGATGATGTGGTCGAAGGTGTAGCACGCTTGCCTAGTAGATACCTATTCACTCTTGACTTGAACACACCGGGGTTATAATTTACCGGAAACTCTGACGAGGGCAGGGCATTCCACTCCTTTGCAGTTCTTATAATAAATAAAGAAGCGTAACGCTTCGTTCGTGTGCGAGGTATTTCAACCATGAAAGGGTGGCACTTTGCTGATCGGTCTAGTCGTACGGTGATGGAAAGGTGATGGGGAATCAGGTTGTGCAGTTCTTGTGCACACTCTCCATAGTGCAATCTGTAGAATACCACCAGGCTTGCTACATCACGTCGATACGCCAGACTTTGAAGCTTACTCTTTACTAGAGTGTCATCCCCAATGAGCCTGATAGCACGTCTCTCAATTGAATACAAAGACTCGAGCTGATACTTGGCAGAACCGTCCCAGAGGTGGCAGCAGTACTCCATACAACATTGGACCTGTGCTTGATAAAGATTCAAAAGCTGTCCCGGTGTGAAGTACCGCCTAACCTTAGACAAAATACCAAGTTTTTTTACAGCTACCTTAGCTTTGGATTCAATATAAGACCCAAAATTCAGGTTCGATGTGAGTTCGACACCCAAAACTCCAAATGGTTGCCTATTGATATTTTTACACTTTGGAAAGACGGAGATCGGTTTAGAGGACTCATTTTAGCAGAAAACAAGCACGCCTGCATTTTAGTAGCATTAAACTTAACCAGGTTAGCATCGCCCCAATCAGACACGGCTTCTAAGGCTAAATTTAAACAGTCTACCATATAGCCTCTCTCTGAAACTGGACAGCGTCACAGCTGGCTTGAGCATTGGAAGTGAATCTCTCAACTACAGTACTGTCATCAGCATACCCAAAGTATTATGCTGAGGCGCGGCCTTTTTGGCACCGCACTTAATTTTTTACTATTTTTTGTTATTATTATTGTCATTTTTTGTAATTGTGTGTCAATAAAATGTTTTTTCTTCTTTCTTCCAAAGGTACCGGGCTTCAGAAAGTCATTCATTTGCAGTAAAAACAGTGTAGCCGAGAGAACTGATCCCTGAGGTACACCGGTATTGATAGCCATTTGATCAGACGAGCAGCCCTCTAAGACTACTCGAATAGATCGTTCCCTCAAGAAATCATCTATCCAATTGCATAAGCCAACAGGTAAACCATATGAGGGAAGCTTATTTAAAAGGCCATCGTGCCAGAACCGGTCAAATGCCTTCGATATGTCACGGGAGACGGCAAGCGCCTCACCATGCATCTCTATGGCTTCGCTCAGTACGTGAGTGGCATACGCAAGAAGATCCCCAGTAGACCGGTTTCAGCAAAATCCGTATTGCCGGTCATTGATAAGATCATTGTCTCCAAGGTATGCCAAGAGCCTAATGTTTATGACATGCTCCATACACTTACAGAGTAAGGAGGTTATCGAGATGGGACAATAATTGGCCGGATCAGCACGACTACCCTTTTTTGGTACTGGTTGTACATTGGCAAGATTCCAGCTCTTCGGAACTTTACCAGAGTGAAGAGAGAGACGGTACAAACGCGTTAAGATGGGAGCTTGAAGCGTTCGGAGAACCTCCTTCTGGCAAATGCAAATTTCGGGCATAAAAACCTCGCAATGAGGAAAGCAGGAAGGTATCTTGCCAGAAGCATCTAGATGCGAGGCTTCTGCAAAAAGAGACGCAAATAAATTCGCTTTGTCTCCAGCAGTGTGAGCTAGTGATCCATCAGGTTTCAGCAATGGTGGAAGTGAGGGGCGGCAGAAGTTTTCTTCGACCGACTTGGCAAAGGACCAAAAAGCTTTGCTACCCGTTGGGTATGAAGCCAGTTTGGCCCCAATTCGACTTACACGATCAAAATGAGCCTTCCTAAGTATCTTCTTGCAGGTCTTAGCGGCAATGTTAAATTTTATTTTCTTAGTCCGAATATCAGAAGACTTGCGCTTTCGAGCATCAGCCCAGTCTAGATATGCCGCATGCTTTAGAGCCACAGCACGACCACAGCTGGATCCAAACCAAGGCTGAGCTTTGCTGGAAAGAGTCTTGATAAATTCATAATACAAATTGTTCGTAACACAATAAGTAGACGATTAGTTGGTGCGCAAACAGTATTTTTGATATACGTATAATATGTTCTGTTGGTTCTGTCAATTATATGAATTAAATTATATGAAATTAATTACTACCAACCGTATAAAATCAATTGCCGTGAATTTGTATCGCAAAATCTCGAGAATGGATCGACATAACTAAATAAATAAAATGTATCCGTAACTGTACGGATAAGGTTTATAAACAAAAAAAAACAGTATGAATATTTATTGCAATGTACCAGGTACCCAGGACACACAGGAAACTTTTGATAATCATTATCATCCACGCGGGTGAAACCGCGGGGCGCAACTTTACAATATACTTTACAAACTATGTATACACAATAAATAACACATATATAAAAATAAATAAATTATCCCTTACATTAGTATTCAAATAACCTAATATTATAATGTAGGCAGTACATATATAGGTACTGTTCTTTATACATTTGCGTCTTATTTATTGTGGTATTAGCATTTATCTAACTACTAGCTATCCCGCCCGCGACTACGTCGCGAAAAAAAGCATACTATGTTCGTCTAGGATAAACCAATGCAAAAGTAGGTCTAACACCAATATACTTGATGTTTTTTGACAGACTTGTTATTTCGTTTCCATGGCAACCGTTTCTTACAGCGAGTTATCAACATTTTTCCAGTTTTCCCGTAGAAACTTACAATTTTCCGGGATAAAAAAATCCTATGTTTTATTCCAGAGAATAAGCTATCTCCATTCCAAATTTCATCAAAATCCGTCCAGCCGTTATCGCGTGAATTCTCCCCAAACAAACAAACTAACAGTCAACGTTTCACTTTATTATATTGGTATGGACAAAGATAATCGAAAGGAAAGATAGCTAACGTCATACATTAATACAAAGCTCACGTAAAACTTATTATCGTCGCCGGTACCTAGTAGTTTGCCTTAATATATTAGATGGCGTTACTATACTAGCTGAAGTGTGATACACCTAGTGCCATCTATTGAACAATTGGAAACTAAAACTTCGTTGTAAGTGTGTGTAAAGGTATGTATAGCGTGACATATGAGTGGGTGTGATGGAGCGTAAGTCGACTAGAGAATGAATCAAAATATCACTGTTTTTATCCAATGATGCCTCGACTCAATGATTAGGACATCTACCCTAGGTTCGATTCTCTTAACACTTTTTGGGTTTTTTAGAATATTCTAGATAACTAGAATTTGCCTAAGTTAAATTGATAAATTAAAGTGAAGGGTAAGGAGAAAACACAAATACGAGGCGTTTTTCGTGCCGTTTCCTGGCGAAAATATAGCATGTGGAGCTTTGAAATTAAGATATCGTATTACACATATCTTGAAGTACCAAGATCTTAAAATCTTAGAAGTCTTCTTTTATCGGTGTCTCAAATTCTTAAAGTACAACCGAACAATACAAGCAAACTCGGCCTAGTTATTCTTATAGTTCGTAAGTTTTGTCAGTAGGTCCTATTTTTTCAAATATAGTATTAAGCATAAGGATTTTAACGTATTTGCGCCTACTAAAAAGCAACTTTTCACGAACGTATTTTGCCCGTAAAATATGATATTATGAATTAGTATGCGCATGAGATAGCGACGTTGCATGCCCGCGGCATGGCGCGTGGACCGCGCCTTGACCTGTGTGCGAGGTTGCCAGACTTCAGTTAGAAGCTCGGCACATCTGCCGGCTGAGCTACCTCTTACGTAGTAACTATTAGTTAATCTGTGCTACCTGTACGCCATTTTATTTTAGTTTTCTATTCTGTATGTTCTTAACAGCGCGCGCGTGTGGTCTATTTTTTATTCTGTGGTTCGGTGCACTAAATAATAGATTAGCTGTGCCCGCGGCTTCTCACGCGTGGTCATTTCTTCAGGTTAAAAGTACTCTTCCAAGACCTAACTTTTCTTGAAATTAGTTTCGAATGAGTCCGAAGGGAAAATACCATATAGCAACATTTGATCAAAATTTCTTCAGCGGTCAGAAATATTTTTATCTATTGCTCGGCTTCTACTCATTGGATTGAGATACCAACTATACCAGATTTAATTAAATCCTAAGCTATCTAACAGTAGAAACTTCATCACAATCAGTCCAGTAGTTTTTACGTGATATAAAAACAAACAAACATATAGAAAAGATATAAAAAAAACTTGCTCAATTGCTTATTTTAAGTACCCTAGATCATTTACCTCGATTTTTATAATTATCTTTGTACAGACTTTTTCGTACTTGTTGCTTTATTAAACGAGTAAGTATACTTAGATATTAATTACTTCAAATTAACAATACTATGGACCCCTATCCCGCAGGAACCCTCTACTCTATATTCGATACTGGAGCCAAAACTGTGTTTAAAAGCTTTTATTTAACTTGCAATGTTTGTACTCGTATGTATGTATGTATGTTTGTCTAGGTCAAATCTTGCAAGCTGAATTAGAACCACTTCCTCTTATCCTACGGAGTAGAATTTTAACATGTTGGTTCATTTCCAAGGATTAGCTTCAGACAAAGTGATGATGATGATGATGATGATGATGAAATGTATCATCACTCACGCGATTCTGATTTTGATGAAATTTGGAATGGAGATAGCGTATACCCTGGAATTACATGTAACATACTTTCATCGTCATCATCATCATTCCTCACGCGGGTGAGTGTTAGCTTATACCCTGGAATATCAAAAAGTATACTTTTCATCATCACTCACGCGGGTGGAACAGATTTTTAAAAACTTTGTAATGGAGATAGGTTATACCGTGGATTAACACATAGGATACTTTTTATTTTCATCATTATCATCAACACATCATCATCATCACTTACGCGGGTGGAACGGTATTTATGAAATTTAGAATAGAGATATACCATGCAATAACGCATAGGATACATTTAATCATCATCATCATCATCATCACTCACGTAGGTGGAACGGATTATGATTAAATTATTAACAATTCCAGGGTATTAGCAATCTATTCCAAATTTTATCAAAATTTGTTCCATCCGCGTGAGTGATGATGATGATGATGAAAGTATCCTATGCGTTATTCGATGATGTAAGCTATCTCCATTCCAAAGTTTTTAAAAATCCGTTCCACCCGCGTGAGTGATGATGAAAGTATACTTTTTGATATTCCAGGGTATATAAGCTAACACTCACCCGCGTGAGGAATGATGATGATGACGATGAAAGTATCTTACATGTAATTCCAGGGTATAAGCTATCTCCATTCCAAATATCATCAAAATCCGAATCACGTGAGTGATGATACATTTCATCATCGTCATCATCATCATCATCACTTCCCATCCCATCCCTGTCCCACCCGCGTGTGTGATGATGATGAATATGATGATGATGATGATGAAAGTATCCTGTGTTGTTCCAGGGTATTAGCTATCTCCATTCCAAATTTCATCAAAATCCGTTATACCTGCGTGAGTGATGATGATTATGATGATAAGTGTACTACGCGTTATTCCATGGTATAAGCTATGTCCATTCGAAAGTACTTCAAAATCTGTTCCATCCGCGTGAGTGATGATGATGATGGTGAAAGTATCCTATGCGCTATTCCATGATGTAAGCTATCTCCATTCCAAAATTTATCATAATCCATTCCATTCACTTGAGTGATGATGATGATGATGATGATGATGATGATGATGAAAAGTATCCTATGTGTTATTCCAGGGTATTAGCAATCTTCATTTCAAATGTCATCAAAATCCGTTCCATCCACGTGAGTGATGATGACATAGGATGATGATGAAAGTATCCTATGTATTATTCCATGGAATTAGCTATCTCCATTGCAAATTTAAACACAATCCGTTCCACCTGCGTGAGTGATGATGATGATGATGATAAGTGTCCTATGCGTTATTCCATGGTGTAAGCTATTTCCATTCCAAAGTTTATCATAATCCATTCCATTCACGTGAGTGATGATGATGATGATGTTGATGAAGATGAAAGTATCCTATGTGTTATTCCAGGGTATTAGCAATCTTCATTTCAAATGTCATCAAAATCCGTTCCATCCACGTGAGTGATGATGATGATGATGATGAAAGTATCTAAGCGTTATTCCAAGGTATAAGCTATATCCATTCCATTTTTCATAAAAATCCGTTGAGCTTTTGAGCGTGAAAGCGAAACGGACAAACAACCTCACTTTCACATATATAATAGTACTAGCTTCCGCCGGCGATTTCGTGCAGTATATCCCGGAAAAAAAACCTATGTTCCTGAGCGTTGGGATGCTCTTGATGTTTTTTGACAGACTTGTTATTATTTTGTTTCCATGGCAACCGTTCCTAACAGCCAGTAATCGTCATTTTCCAGTTTTCCCGTGGAAACGTACCATTTCCGGGATAAAAATATCTTATGTACAGTACCTATTTGCAAATTTTTATCAAAATCTGATCAGCCGTTTTGGCGTTAAATCTCCCCAAACAAACAAACAGACAACGTTTCACTTTTATATATTGGTGTGGTTATACAGGGATGGGATTGTTTACAATTTCTTTTTGATAGGTAACTATGTAACTAAAACATAACAAACTTTACTCCAAAGCTTGAACTTTAATAAACTATAGGTAGGTACTATAACTTCCTAGGTATTTATGAAGCGTTCCAAAACAGGTACTTAATAGTTAGTTAGGTAGGTTGGCTTTATTAGGGACCATACGTATTTTTATAATTGATAGGCATTCTTTTATCTCTAATAAATATGGAAGTGAGTTTGTCTATCTGTATTTTTGATACTAAACTACTGTATTACATAAAACGCTTGACGCCTATAACACAAACAAAGACAAACGCGCGAAAATCTTAACACTCAAATGTGCGCCATCTTCCGTTTTTTTTGTACAACTGCATGCTCCTTCAGCTAAATCGTGATATTGGTTCAATAAATCAACTGTTAAAAATACCTGCTTATGAAATTGCAAATTTCGTTACTAATGTTATGAAATTTTTGTATTTTATCATCAAAATAAATAAATATGATAAACCAGAACAGTAAAATGCGATATTTCGTCGATTTCAGGTAAATTTTAGTTCTAGCGAGCCAAGTATCGCCATCTAGCAACATTTTTTAAAACTACTGTGAGTAGAGTAAGGATATAGCTATCTTTCCTTTCGATTATCTTTGGAATGGATAATATATCATTTGAACAGATACATATACACAAAAAACAAATACATAAAAAAAACATCAAAATACTTAATAATATTAAATAAATTTGATTTTCACATACCTATTTTTATCAGACCCACATCCGACATGGTAGAAATGTATACATACGACACAAACTGACCAATTCGGTAAGTACCTACGCCTACGGTACAAAAAACTCCGGTAAAAGCGGCGCTAGCGACAAATCCTTGTAGCTTAAATATTTAAAGGAACAACGCTTCCATCAGGGCACATTCGATCCAGTGCGCTTTTTCTCTTTTTGTTTTTAATCTGTCGTAATTGTTTAAGACACGTTGCCTTGCTTTCTACGCAATTAAAAGCTTTGGATTTGTAGGGTTATCATTAACACGAGAGAAAGTATATTTTTAGGCTTAAAAAATAAGCTATCCTTCTCTAGTACGTATAATATTGCAAAGAACTAGGATATAATATATTAATTGGTTGTACCTACTATGATAGTAAGTAAATCCTCCTGTCTAACAAAATGTACTGTCACCAGAATATGGAATAGCTATGTTTTTTTGTACTTAGTAAACTAAGTACGGTGTTCCTTTTTTCCATGCACCAACGCCTTCTGTGTTTTACACGACAGAATCCTTACATCATCGTCAGAAACCTTACATTATCCCGAGTTACATAGTTTTTTTTTTTATTTCCATTTGTCATGAAACATAAGTATTATGTTTTCAGCATTCATGTATGTTTGTATGCTTGTATGTATGTGAGTTTCTTTATTCCATCATAACTTTTAAATGCCTAAACAGATTGGGATGTGTGGGGTATTGTAAGAATCCTTACGTCCCCCCGAGTATATAGGCTATTTTTTTTTTAAAACATTCATTATGGCGGCAGAATGGCATCATTTTCAAACTACAAAAAAAACTTTGAAATTTACAATATGGGTATCAAATTGAAGGTCTTGATAAGCCCATTCCAACAGTATATAATTAATTGGCAAAAGCTCTTTAATTGGCAGGGCAAAAGTTTTTTTTAGCTTTTAAGCTAGTTCTACTTGATGGTTTACTTGTTTTTGAAACATCGACAAAAATATTAGACTAAAACCCATACGCAATAATAATAGATCTCATTTTTCCCCCAAAAGTACTTTTTTCTCTTTAATTATTAAATTACATTTACACACTCTATTCGCACCCAACTGAAGCACTCCACCCTCAATCTAGGTCATGTGCCGGCACTCGGTCTGCTTTGAGAACTAAAAGTGTTGCTTTTTAACGTAATTAGTGTTGCTAAGCCACTACAAGCTTGTACTAAAAAGGTTATACACGACCATTTACAGGACCTGTTGTGACTCAGCTTTGGTTTGTGATCGTAGCTCAAGGTATACTGGTGTGAAAGTAACCAGTGAGTGAAGACCTCGTTTGCACAAGAGATGTATGTTTTGGGAGGTTTGGATTAGTTGGGCGGTTGTTAACTTATCTAGCCAAAGTTAGGCTCTAGTGAAAGTCGAGAATGGTATTATTAAATTAATTGTTTTTTTAGGAATTAAATTAAATTGTGTACCTTGCTTCCACTAGGCGACAAATACGACAAGTGTTGCGAGTCATGTAGTTATGTTGCGCATCATGACATGCAATGACGGTCAATATTTTTTGGGGGATGTATTCTGCCCATATTTCATTCGTCAAACTGGACCTGGACCTTCACCTTCTTGAAATCGTTTACTGATTTGACGTGTTAATTTTATCTCATAGAAGTTGTAGCGCAAAATGAGCTATTTAGCATATTTTCCTGTTCCTTGTTTACATCACAATGATAGAGCGATGCTAGTCTAACAATAGTGCAACTTAGAATCCATCGATACCGGGTTCAGTCTTCAATCAGTGCGTCCTACCAGTCATGTCCTACGGAGCCAGAACGTCGACACTCGTGGTCAGACTAGTCCACAAATTTAAGGTCGCTCAACGAGCTATAGAGAGGGCAATGCTTGGAGTTTCTCTGAAGGACAAGATTCGTAATGAAGTTATCTGACGGACAGATGTAGATGTAGATGATTTTAGTTTAAGGTGACCGACATAGCTCTAAGGATAAGCAAGCTAAAGTGGCAGTGGGCTGGTCACATTTCCCGAAGAACCAATAACCGTTGGGGTAGAAGAGTTCTCAAGAGGAGACCACATTTAGGCAAACGTAGTGTAGGATGCCCTGTGGCCAGGTGGAGTGACGACCTGCGAAAAGTTGCTGGAAGATAATGGATGAGGAGAACTGAAAACTGAGCTCAGTGGCGTGCATTAGGAGAGGGCTACGTCCAGCAGTGGACAGATATAAGTTGTTGATGATGATGGGTTCACCCCTACGCTGTGTAACAAAGTTTTTTTAGAAGTTATGTGTTGATTCTATCGCTCCGTGCATTGGAGGTCACTTAACTTTAAGCTGTCGGTCCCAGCTGTTATTGATTAATTGCAGTCGGTAAGCCATAAGCTCAGGCGACCTGACAAACTCTGACACCAGAAGCCAGCACTACCCCATACGACAAACAAAAATCACACTAATGCACCCCATCGTTATTAATTTTGTTACAATTTAGTATTTAGTTAGGCCAACTAAGAAAAGCATTCTAATGACTTAGCAGTTTTTATATGTAAGTACCTACTGTCACTCTTGTTTGCATTATCGGTTCATCAGTGTAAAAGCATTGCATTGTGACCTACGATCATTTGAAGGTACAAAATTTTCAACTTTATCAAGAGGCAGTTGTCAGTGGCAGCTGTTAGCTTATAAGCTCTCAAGATTTGACCTATACTTGTACCTATACATCCTTATCATACTAAAATGGTGAGATAAAAAAGCTTGTAAAAATAGTTGGAAAATGAATTAGAAATTACGAGGGAGGCTCAGATGTCCGAGAAATGAAGGAGTAGTAATTAAATTAAAACAAGGAAACTATTTTTCCACTTTGATATATACCTTTGAGTTTAATACATTTTTCGGATCTAGAAACTATCTTATGTACGGCAACAAAAAAAAAAAAACCTTGCTCTCAAAATTTTCTCCTTTCCTTTTTGCCTTGCCAAAATCGCCGCCATAGCTTCTTTATCGTCTTGAAACTGTTTACCCAATAGTTCTTTTTAAAAATTTGTAAATAAATAAAAATCTCTGGGAGCCAGGTCCAGGCCGTAGGGTGGATTTAGAGGGCGGGGAAAACTTTCAAGCGGTGTGTTGCTTTTGCAAGACAACGCACCAGTTCACAAAGTGCCCCCCACCGAGCGTCCATGAAACTAAAATTGTCATTGTTTAATCAGGTACTATTTTTTTGTGACTATCGTCAGGAGACAATAGTCACAAAAAAATAGTTCAAGAACGTTAGTTCCGTGGACGTTAATTACTGCCAAACTACTGCTATCAGTGCGAAAATGGCGATATCAAATGCTCTCATTTCGACGTTCGTCAAGAGCCTGTCTAGTATGGAATAAAGAGTTACACTTAAAATTATGTATGTTAGTATGTATATGTTAAATGTAGACAAGCAACAAGACGTAACGTGCCACGATGCGTTTCTCGTTATTGGACAACGTTGCCCCTTAAGCATCATCAGCAGCCTGTATTTGTCCACATATGCCTCTCACAACAAATGCCATAGAGCCCAATCTTTGGCTCTTCTCATCTAGTCTTTGCCGGCCGCCTTCCGCAGGTCGTCACTCCACCTGGTTGGTGGGCACTACACTACGCGGTCCTACACTAGACAACTAGACAAGTCACGATCTCCACTCGAGGACACGTCTACCTCAGCGGTTGTCCGTCCTTCACCAAATGTGACCAGCCCATTGCTATTTCAGTTTGCTAATCCTTTGAGCTATGTTGGTGACTTTGGTTCTCTGTCGGATAACCTCGTTTCGGATGTTATGTGATGAAACTCCGAGCATAGTTCTCTCCATAGCATTCGATAAGCGACTTTAAATTTGTGGTCTAATCCTTCTGTCCTCGTCTCGGCTCCAATTCAACAGTGGCTGGGCGCACACATTTTTTTTTGTCTTTTGGCACTGTGGAATGGACGACAAGAAGACGTGACGAAGTTTTTCGGACACTGCCCACCAATTATGCCCCATAATGCTTTATTAAGCAGATTTTTATTAATGAGCGGATGAGAGTTATAACAATTATTGAAGAAAATCAGACATAAATATTCTGTGCTGTAGTGTTCTATAAAGAATAAGTTACAAGGCGACTGCTCGCAGCCAAATTATAAAGTCGGCGCGGGTCCAACTTGAGGAACTGCAGCCACAGATGGCGCTGGGGTGAATTAAAACAATTCGAGAGTAGGGATGGATAGTTAAGTGCGGTCTTAGAAAACAAGTTTAGTCGTGAAAATTAACACCAAAGTTACAAGAACAATCTGGCTTGAGAAACGCATTGTCACGTACTATTTATGGTGTACCTCGATCATATATATCGCTCGCAGATCTAACACATGAACTCGAACATGAACAAACACTACAACAAAAAGAAACATCCTCCAAAAAGGGGCACAAAGGGGGCTACTGAATATCTCTACCTTAATATTAGACCTGATTTCCGTGTTTTTTTTTAATTTGTATCTTCGGCGTGATGAGCAGAATAGCTCTTCATAATGCAGTAAATTGCTCACTTTTAAGTTTCTACCAGTGGAATCAGCCCTTTACCTGCTAGGTACATCCGAAAGGAGGTTATCCGACAGAGAACCAAAGTCACCAACATAGCTCAAAAGATTAGCAAACTGAAATAGCAATAGGCTGGTAAAGGGCTACCTGCTAGGTAGAGATTGATGGATCACCTTGGTTATTAATTTTAGTTTTACAATAAAGTAACTAACTAGGTCACTACTGTGCACCGCTAGGTGTTTGAAAAAAAGTATTTACTCGCGAGGTCTACTGTACGCAGAACTACTAGTATATCAGTTTTCCAGGACTAACAAGACTGTTAATTTCTAGTGTGCCCCATCTCTAGCACCGGGTGTGACATACCCGGTAAAGAAAGACAAACACGTAAAGTTGCCGGGCCGTTGTTGAGATTATTAAATTTCAACAACTTTGAATAAACTGAATCTGAAATTTTTGGGGGTGGCAACTTTGCGGATTAAATAACACCCAGGAGATTCAGAAGTAGTTGATTCCTATGAAGTTAACGATTGGTTTGGTAGTTGAAGAGATAGACATAGCAGATTTGGTGTAGCAAGAGGTTCGGATAACTGAAGTAGATTTTTCCACCTCGCGTTTCCTTAAAGTCCTCGATTTTGTGACTGATAGAACCTGAATGGAAAGTGTCAATAGCATCAGTAAATTCTTTAATGGGTCAGGCTTTTTTAATTTTGATCAAATTAACATATTCAGAATGTGGGTGTCATCAGTGCTACAAAAACAGGTTTTTCATTAATCCAGTTAATCGAACACTAAATTCCTTCTTGCAATTACTTATTTCTCAACCCGAGTTTGACTCTTACACAAGTATGCAAGCACTTAATAAAAAAACTTTGAACTGTTTTGGCACAAAAGCCGAACTCTTAAAGCAAGTCCTTATTACGTCGACTAAAGGAGCCCGGTCTGCTTTCACAAATTATATGCCAACGAAAGGATTTTCTAAAGAGTTTTTTACCTGCGGAAAAACTGGTTTTGTCTCAGAAGAAAGTATATTACTTTTATAGGTAAATTAGTCAAGTGGCTGGAGCGAATAACTCGCATAATGAAATTAGTGCGATGCCGGGCGAAGATGTTTGAAATAATAAGTTATAGTTGATCTTAACATGTTACAATTGTTGGGTGTAAAACACCCCACATTGCAGATATTGAATGAGGTTTAAAAGGGGTTTAGTAGGTACTTATAACATTCATTTTGTTTATCTATAAGCTGTCATAAGCTTTGTTTTATCTAACACGCAAATGAGAATAAAATAATCTCAATCCATAAAAAAGTAATAGAATATGTATAAGTTTTTAAACTGACATGGTCACTATTTTATAGTAGGTAAATTATGTTTGGTTTTCGATATTTCAGAACTGCTGCAAGCGTAATGGTCATGGAGTTACTAAAATACCTAAATGATCGTGGGTGTTATTCTTCTATTGTTGACACTAGAACTAGTTGACGTTTTTTTCTTTTTATAGTAAATTTTAAGTATGTATCCTATTTACAATACAATTTAGCCATTGATTAGGCTAATAAGTAATTTAAATAGAACTTAAATTGAACAGAACTAAGAATGTGTCCCAAGAACACTTTTCTTACAATCTCTATTAAGGCGAAGACACTTTGTCTATGGTTTCTTTATACGTAGCACTTGCATCACATTACATTAATACACTAACATTAAGGTGAAATATGTGGGTAACGAAGGATTTCGGGTGTACAAAATAAAATCATGCAAATGTATGATTTTATTTTGTATATCCATTGAATTTACTTAACCTCTAAAAAATAACATAATATGACTAAATTTGTTACTAAATAAACATTTATGTTAAAAACAGATTTTGTTACGGGTAAAAAATACCCAACAAAACAACTAATGCCAGCGAAAAAACGAAGGCGGTTAAATGGTTAACCGTTGGCAATCCGCTTTGAGCGAGTTTTACTTTAAATTGTTCAAGCAAGTTCAGTTACCGCATAAATAGATTTAATCAGCCTTTTCATTGGTTCTGCGATCCTGGTCTCTGAATCAGTTAAGTAAAAATATTTAAAAAAAGAAGCTTTTAGCAAGTAGCCATGTCATGGTGAAACTTAGAAATGGCTATCACTATTAAATACACAATAAAACATTTCCCGTCTGTGCTGTTAACCGTTGAGAAATTCCCTAGTCAGGATCCAACCCTGAGTGCAGCAACCATGTCATGTTAAAACTTAAAAACGGCTCTACCATGATAAAATGCGTACACTAAATTTTGTGTCTATGTTGTTAACCGTTGAAGATTTCCTTTATCTGGAGCTATTCCTGGATCTCGATTCAGGTCATGCTAACCATAACAAGACAAAAGTTGAAAACCTAAAACCTGACTACGGTTGGGTAAAAAAAAAACCCTATGACACTCTTGCGACGAAGATGAATCGATTGATTCCCCGCTTGTCAAAATTGGACCAATAGGGGCGACGCTATAGTGTAAAATCCACATACATAGATAGACTGTTAAACTCATTACCCTTCCTATGTTTCGCCGTAGTCGGGAAAAAATCATTGTCATTGAACCTGAACCAATGTGTTAAAGTTCAACTCCGTAGGATTATAGGAAGTGGTTCTAATTCAGCTTGCAAGTCTTGAGCTCAACATACATAGATAGGTACATTGCAAATTAAATAAAATGGCAATCAAGCACAGAAATAATGAGGTAATGTTAACGCAAGGGTCCCTCTGTGGGTAAAACCTTCTTCAGATTTTCTGCATTCAAGCAGTACGTAGGTAACCTATTCTATAGGGGTCAATACCACCCACCTAGCCCACCATTGGTGACGTAAGTATGTCTGTAATACCGGGTAGTTCATAACAGTAGATTAACTTTTTTATCCGCCATCGAATTGAGTTGTAATTTCGAGTACTTTCCTCATAGCACGCCCCTCACCGTTAGACCAACCCGCGCTGATGACGTGGATGCACATCTTGGAGTTTTGGTGCCAACCCGGTGCGTGAGACCGGGGTCAAAGACGGGGGCAATGACAATGTATGTACATATGTATGGTAATATTTCATGAGTTTTAGTTCATTTGTTTATGTAAATTTTCCGTGTGAAATAAAGAGTTATCTATCTATAAGTTTTATTAAAATAGTATGACTCTTGAGAACAGATATGAGTCCTACAACACATCTATCTATCTATCTAGGTTTGTTTAGGTCAAATCTAGGAAGCTGAATTCGAACCATTTCCACTTATCCCACGAAGTAATTTTTTTACATTTGGTTCAGTTCCAATGACAATGCATTTTTACGTTAAGATTTACATGAATCAACATCCAGAATTAGCTCCAGGTAAAGGAACTGTTCAACGGTCAACAGCTCAGACACGAAATGTTTCGTACCCATTTTATTACTATAGCCGGTTTTAAGTTTTACCATGACATGGTTGCTGCACTCAGGGTTGGCTCCTGACTAGGGAACTCCTCAACGATTAAAAGCAAAGACCCGAAATGTGTATTTAATTGTGTATGTGATTTACGATACGTATAAATAAATGTATTCGGGACAATTCACACCAATGAAATAGCCCCAAACTAGGATACCCTGTACTGTTGGTACTAGTCACCGGATAAACATACATAGATTTGAATATTAAATCCATAGCTCGGAAACAAACATATCTGCTCATCACACAAATGATTGCACCTAGCGGGATTTGAACCCACGATCGTTGGTTGACTTCTTAGGCAGGGTCACTTTCGGCCAACCGGTTATCGAGTATTTTTATTTTATTTAAAAAAAAAAGTCGATGTAAAAGTAGCATGGAGTATTCCCTATTAGAAAAATCTTAGGTTGAAAACCCGGTGCGTAGGACCAGCGTCACTTAAATTTTAAGTCAAATTCACGTCATAAATGGCGGATTATATAGAAAAGGTGCATGTTGCTATATAAACTAATGTGACCATGATTTATAATTTAGAGATATATTACGACTGTCACTCATTCAGTCGAGTAACTCCCGAGGATTGAAATCTTAAACGACCAAACACCGGTCGAATCGTTCGATGAAATAACCCGTGAGTGACAGCCGTACTATTATCTATTTGGTAGTAATAGGTAAAAAAATCTTCCGCATATTATATTCATTTCATGAATAGCACGCCTGTAATACGTATAGTAACGTACCTAACATGTCAATTACTATAACATACACCGAAGTACAAGTCGGTTTGTCATTAGCAACGCGGCAGTGTGTTTCCGGTTATATGGCCATCGTTAACTAGCTCTATCTCTAACTACGTGAGTCAGTCATCACACCTAGTTTGATCCTTGTCTAATCATCGGTTAATTGAAAATAAGCATAAATGTTCTCTCATTAATCATAAGTTTTCGTTAAGTCGAAGAAACCCGTTTTACAAACTCTCCATAGTTGCTTGAACATATATGAGTTCTTTTTCTCTGTTTTCCTCATCTATCTCATGTAATATTTGCTTATAACTTTTATAATCTTTCTTGTATGAACACTAGCTACGCCCTGCGGTTTCACCCACGTGGATTATGATTACGGATGATGATGAAAAGTAGTGTATATGTTAATCCAGGATATGAACTACCCTGGTACCAAATTTCATCCAAATATGTTCAGCCGTTTGAGCATGAAGGAGTAATAAATACACAAAAACACACATACACACACCACACAACACACACACACACTAACACACATACACACACACACACACACACACACACACACACACACACACACACACACATGTACACACATACTTCTTAATATGGCGCTAACCGGTTATTATGCATTTTACGACGTTTTGTATTATTAGTTCTATTGTATGGAGTTCTGCATCGCAACTATGAAGTTTTCCGCTCGATAAGAGAGTATTAATTTTTAAAACTCTAAGCTCTGGTTGGCCTGTTTACGACAATGGCTACGCTTGTCTGATTTATAATAAACTCATCAACACCGTCAGGGGATATTTCAAATTGTCTCAATTTTCTCAAGATTTCATAACATGTATTTATTTTTTTATAGCCCATTTATCAGACTAGACTTCAGAATAAAACATACATGTACTTACTCATATATGCAGGCATGCACAAACACCTTATCTTTTTATATATATACACACACACAAACACGCACTCACACACCCTAATATATATACCACACTCATCGTACGCACTCATACATAATCATTTCATTCATCATTCATCGTTCATTTGGCACAATCGCAATCTATACTTATAATAAAATGGGGGGTACTCTTTATTCGGTACTGAAGCCAAATCTGTATTTCTTTTTATTTTTGTCTGTCTGTCTGTCTGTACCTTGGCTAGGCATCACGCCGAAACTACTAAATGAAATTAAATTAATCTTGACATGATTTGAGTTCATACTACGAGGTAGGGCATAGGATACTTTTCATCCCGAAAAATTAAAGGGTTCCGCAGGATAGTGGCTGAAAGTTTTAAAAAACCACTTACCACTCAGAAACTACTGGATGGATTTTGATGCAACTTGGCACATCATAGTTTATATTTTTATTATAACTGATATTTCAATATAATGTGTACTCGTACAAGCCGAGCAATCTATAAAAATCTTTTTTTATGGCTGAAGGAATTTTCATTAAATGTTGGTATATTGATATTTTAGGTCCTGGAATAGCACTTAAAGTTCTTTTAACCCCGTAAAATGAACACGCGTGTGAAGCCGCGGGCACAGCTACTATATATTATGATATTGAATATAATGTCCATAAGTACTTCTACGAGTAGATTACTGTCTCTTCTCCAACGGGCGTATTTCCGCAGCACCGGCAGAATGGTGTTTCCATTTCCAGTGTGAGATTTAACTCTGTTGGCACATAAAAGGGAAATTTCCTTTTCAAACTCAAAGCATACCTAGTTTACCTAAGTATTAGTAGTAATATTACTTTGTAATCTAAGCTTTGATTAATTAAAAAAGCATGGTAATCTTTACAACTGGTATACCTAGCGGCACGTAATTCTAGCGATGAACGAAACGTGGCGGGCATCATGGCACGTTCACCGCTAGACTTACGTGCCGCTAGCTATAAAACTAACGATGAATGTGTTTTGCAAGACAAAAAAAACAATGAATTTCGCAATTATGCGAAAAATCAGTAGTCATTAAAACCACCCGTGGCATTAACAACGGTCTTGCAACGGTTTTTCATTCCTTGAATCAAGTTATTAAAGTCTTGCTGTGGGATATTGTCCAAGGTCCTACTAAGATGCCGAAAACTTTTCTCTTCAGTAGCAATGTTTGCTGGAAAATTCTTCAAAGCCCTTCTTTGGAGCATGTCCCACGCGTGCTCTATGGGGTTTAAGTCTGATGATTACGCAGTCCACTCTAAGACCTACGTTGTGCTCCCAAAGCCAGCTGGTCACTACTCGCCGTGTGGGGACGGGCGTTGTCGTGCATGAGCGTGAATTCTTGGCCCATGTGTAGTCGATGGGGGTAGACTATTGGTACTAGCATCTGGTTATGGTATTTTTCAGCGGTCATGGTGTTTCTGATCCAATCGAGGTCTGTTCTTCCACCAACGAGAATTCTCGCCCAAACCATAATTGTCCCGCCGTGTTATGGATGGACTTCCTGAGGGTGTTGCACGACCAGGAACTCGCCATACGCGTACTCTTCGTAAATCAGGATGGAAAACAAATTGGGACTCATTGGTAAACAGCACTATAGACCACTGGCTGTCTTCCCAGAGCAAAATGTTCACGAGACCACTTTAATCTTCGTCTACAATTTCCTCGGCATATAGCAGGAGTATGAAGCGGTCTACGAGCAATACGAGAATGAAGGTTAGCTCCATGCAGTCTTCTCCTCATAGTTTGGTCGCTCACAATCAACTGGTGCTCTGACTGGAGCCTTCGAATCAATTGCATGGCCGTAACATTTGGTTGTCTTCTCGGGGCAACTTGCAAAAATCGGTTTTGTTTTGAAAGTTGGTAATGCGCTTCCCTCCTGGGTGTCTGTCAGACACTTCACCAGTAGCACGCTAATGTGACCATAACCTTGATATCACGTTTTGTTTTGTTCCAATCTCCTCAGCAATACTCCGTTTAGGAGCCCCAGCTTGGAGCATGCCTACTGCCCTTAACATTTCCTTTCTCGTTAATTGGCGCCACTGCATGATGCACACGGTGGCATAAATTCGAAATTAACTGGTAACATCTGCGATGTAATATAGTTTATTTGATTGAAGGCTAACATGTTTTAAAACTTTAATTTGACACCAAAAATTAACAAAAACTATGCCAGGTAAATTGAAATCTTCGAACTTCGCTAAAGTTATACCGCGCAAATCTTTTGTTATTAATTTAATTTTTCAAATTCAAATTTGGAATCATCCAAAAAGGCCTAGAAAACAAGCTTTCTTCAAAAGATTTTAAAAGCGGGTACTATGTTTTAAGTTTAAAAACTTTATACATAATATTCCTAGACGGTGTTGATGTGTTAATGTAATAAATAGTTTAACTATCACACTCTTCTTTAAATACATAACAATAACAACAGCGGTCGTTCACCACACATCCTAATCCCGCAAGTCCCAAGCTTATCCCATGTTAATGACTAGTCCACTTCATTGCCATAACGGCTCCATAATGGGCCATAAACAGGCCGCGCCGGCGAAGAAACCGACGGACCTATATGTACCCACCTATAAGGAGGCCACCTAAAGCTGGATTAGGATATAATTGGAAGAGGCTAGAAGTGCCTGACAGAAAATATAATTACATAGTATAAATTACGTGAAGGCAAAGAATAAAAAAAGGCATACATAAATAAAGGTACAGTATAGTTGTCGGTTCGTTCCTTCAGCGCGCAAACGAGGATAGACCTAGCAACCTGAACCCACAGCTGGATCAGTTTGTACATACGTACTTTTGAGTGCGACGTGATAAAAAGTAAACAAACATTTAGGGTTGTCGCAACTTTCTAAGATAAAAATAATTTTACTTTTGTATGGGAATTTTAATCACGATATATCATTGCACATGTTAACGAAATAACATGATGGCAACAAACCTGCTGCTTACTTATAAGGCTATACAGTGACACGTTGTATAACTTACTGTGTTAGTATGTTTAGGAAAAATAATGCAAGTGAATTTTGAACCACATACGACGTCCAATGAAGCTGAAATTTTGCATACTTGTGTAGTTCCGATGATCATATTATACAATATATTAGACCCATTGAGATGGTTTGATTATGGAGGTGGAACGTAGTCACAGGAACCCAACATTCAAATGATGAACCCCTTCGATTTTAGGCTCATTTGATTTGTCTTGATTAGTTCTTTGGTCTTAAGTGATACTGGTGAAGGCATGTAAAATATAGCTGTTGACAATACTTTTAAAGCAAGCAAACTGATGACGTTTTTAATAAGTGATTTTATGTATTTAAGCTGGCGTAGGTATATGGTATGGTATGGTATGGATCCAATGTTTGCTCCATCAACAGCCTGCATTAGTCCACTGCTGGCTTTTCCTAATGCGCTTCCTCCACTGAGCCCGATCTTTGGCTCTTCTCAGGTAATTGCTGCCAGATACTTTGCATGAATCGTCACTCCATCTGTCCGGAGGGCGTCCTACACTACCTTTGCCCATACTAGGTCTCCACTAAAAAAACTCGTCTACCCCACCAGTTATCGGTTCTTCGACTAATGGACCGACCCATTGCCACTTCAGTTTGCTTAATGTTTACTTATGCTTCTCAAAATAAATAAAAAAACAACATAAAAAAACGACTATACTTATATTCGAAATCTTTTTTTTGTATGTAAACTGCTAACTTGAAAATGCTCACCTTACTACTAAAAGTACAGAGCTAATAATTGAAAGATCGAACCACTTGTCGTCGGATCGCTCGTTCACTATAGGTAAAATAAAGAATCTTATCTAGTAATTGTACATCCCCAAGAGCCATAACATAAGTTTTCGCCAGGATAATCCTACAAATTTTATGCTGGTTTCATTGCCGTCTCTCCAGTGTGTTCAGAATGATAGTTTAACTAACAACATTTAGATTTTAGAGGGAATTAAATATGAATTATCTGAGGAAGTTCTGAGAGCTCAGTAAAACCTGTAACTATAGTTCGTGCATTATAATTACCTGAGTTATTCATTTAATACAAATTTAACAAGAAGTTCTTTGAAGCAAAACTAATGTTGCCTATACTATTTATTCAAGAGCAAAATTTTAACAATCATTAACAAACCCGAATTCGATATTATGATAAATTTTTCAAGCATTTTTATCAATCAACAACAACTGTTGTACTACTAACGCTTTAATTTGTTTTTTAGGGTTCCGTATCTCAAAAAACTCTTATAGGATCACTTCTTTATCCGTCTGTCTGTCTCTCTTGACACTTTTTCTCAAAAACGCTTAGTGGTATCCAATTGAATTAATATCAAATACTCAGCAAAACTTCTAAGTTAACGCAATCAAAAGATACGGCCGTTTATGTCGCATCTTTTGACACTCGCAAAGAAATCAAAGCCTATAGGGTACTTTACGTTGACCAAGAATCATGAAGCAATGTCTTTTAGCAAAAGTAAAAGAGAAAAATTGAAAATATATTACAATATAAATATCTATTATATATTTATTTCGGACAATTCCACACCAATTATTTAGCCCCAAACTAGGATACCCTGTAATATGGGCACTAGATAACGGATAAACATACATAGATAATAATATTACATCCAAGACTCGGAAACAAACATTTCTGCTCATCACACAAATGATTGCACCTTGCAGGATTCGAACCCGCGACTATTTTATTTCGTTCCTAGGGTCACTAGCCACTAGACCAACCGGCCGAACCGTAAATGAAACCAACAAAAAAAAAAAAAAAAACGTAAATCCACTAATCGTGATGTCGCGTAATTAATGTATTATTGCAAATCCAATGTATCATAAACCTCGTTACGCGAGTCAGACTTGGCCTGTTATTCTTTTAGCTAGGCCTCTAAGTAAGTGTATGTATTATTGCAAATCCAATGTATCATAAACCTCGTTACGCGAGTCAGACTTGGCCTGTTATTCTTTTTGCTAGGCCTCTAAGTAAGTATATGTATTATTGCAAATCCAATGTATCATAAACCTCGTTACGCGAGTCAGACTTGGCCTGATATTCTTTTTGCTAGGCCTCTAAGTAAGTGTATGTATTATTGCAAATCCAATGTATTATAAACCTCGTTACGCGAGTCAGGCTTGGCCTGTTATTCTTTTTGCTAGGCCTCTAAGTAAGTGTATGTATTATTGCAAATCCGATGTATTATAAATCTCGTTACGCGAGTCAGACTTGCACTGTTATTCTTTTTGCTAGGCCTCTAAGTAAGTATATGTATTATTGCAAATCCATTGTTTTATAAACCTCGTTACACGAGTCAGACTTGGCCTGTTATTTTTTTTGCTAGACCTCTAAGTAAGTATATGTATTATTGCAAATCCAATGTATCATAAACCTCGTTACGCGAGTCAGACTTGGCCTGTTATTCTTTTTGCTAGGCCTCTAAGTAAGTATATGTATTACTGCAAATCCAATGTATCATAAACCTCGTTACGAGAGTCAGGCTTGGCCTGTTATTCATTTTGCTAGGCCTCTAAGTAAGTGTATGTATTATTGAAAATCCAATGTATCATAAACCTCGTTACGCAAGTCAGACTTGGCCTGTTATTCTTTTTGTTAGGCCTCTAAGTAAGTTTATGTATTATTGCAAATCCAATGTATCATAAACTTCGTTACGCGAGTCAGACTCGGCCTGTTATTCTTTTTGCTAGGCCTCTATGTAAGTGTATGTAGTAATGCAAATCCAATGTATCATAAACCCTGCACTGAAGGTGATCGAAGGATGACGCAGTTACAATATCAACTAACAGTGAAACACATTAGAATACGGTACAAGTAAATAATTATTTAGACCTTAAGACAGAAATAATGAAGTAAGCCTTGGAACCAATCGCATTTCATTCAAAGCTAATGTATGAAGCGGCCCCGCAGTAATGCCCGGCTTGCCTGTATCTTATCGTCAATAATCCAGGATTAGTCTAAACCTAGACTAAACGGTTCATTCTAACGCTGTATAATATACCTACTAGGCCTGGATTCAGAAGATTATTTTCGTGGCAATACAAAAAAGTTTTGTTAAGAATAAAATCAAGCTAATTTGGTTTTGATGCCTAATAAAGACTAGGTTTGTTGAATTATCTGTTTGTTAAACTTTCATCTGTTTTTTTTATTAGGTAGGTACAGGCACAGAACACATATTCCGTAAGAATATGTACAGGTCAGCGTTAGAACACTCTGTTTGTTGGTTTGTCGTATGTAGTGCTGGCCTCTGGTGTCAAAGTTTGTCAGGGCATCTCTGAAAAGGCTTAACGTCTGCTATTAATAAATAACAGCCGAGATCGACAGCTTAATTTACCCTCCAACTGATAACTGCACACAACTTAGAAAAAATTGAGCACTAATTCGTCACCTGGAGTGAGGATGAAACTTGTGAAGAACTATGATATACGGTTTATTATTTATTGTGCTGAAAATACAAAGACCCTCTAACCTTTTTGTGTGCCTGGCATACTTAAACAACCAACATATTATATATATAAAAAAAGATCAATAAAAAAAGCACAAATAAAAATAATATAAATCCCCCTATTATAATTATAGCTAAGAACCATCTCGTTTACCTCAGCTTTGAAACATTAAAAACCGGAGCTAAATCGGTCCATTCGTTTTCTTACCCCTTTTCTCAACCCCCCCCCCCATATATCTAAGTACCATCACGATCACATCAGTTTAATTGGTCATTTTTTTTATTCGATGTTTCTATAATTTGTCATTTTTCTAGTTGGACGTTTTTCTGATAGGACGTTATTATATTTGGATACTAGCTGTACCCGCGGCTTCGCAAGCGTGGTCTTTTCTTTAGGTTAAAAGTACCATAATGTGCTAATCCAGGTTCAATATACCAACATTTGAACAAAATTTGAAGCGAATAACAAAAAAAAAAGTTGTACAATAACTTTTTAAGCACCCAAGAGCTTTTTTTTTTAATTTGAATTCATTTATTATTAAAACACAGATAAAATTAAAAGGTAAAACAGTTTGGCTTCAGTATCGAATATAGAGAACCATCCAAAAACTATTTTTTAATACTTAAATATTAACATAACTTTGGACTCATATCCCGCAGAAACCCTTTACTTTTTCAGGACAAAACGTGTCCTCAATTTTAACCCATGATATAACTTAAGGCAGTGCCAAGTTGCATCAAAACCCATCCATTAGTTGCATCAAAACCCATCCATCCAATGTCCTACCTCGATCTATGAACTCAAATCATACCAAATGTCATTTGAATTCATTGAGTAGTTTCTGCGTGATGCACTTCCAAGTTACAGACAGACAGACGGACGGACAGACAGAAAAACATAAATAAAAAAATACAGTGTTGGCTTTAGTATTGAATATAGAACGGCCTCATCAAAAAAACTATGTCCTACCTCATAATATGAACTCAAATCATACCAAGTTTCATTTAAATTCATTCAGTAGTTTCGGCGTGATGCCTAGCCAAGATACAGACAGACAGACAGACAGACAGACAGACAAAAATGAAAAAAAAAACAGGTTTGGCTTCAGTATCAAATCTAGAGTAAGGTCCAAAAAATATTTTTTAATATCTTCAATGTACAGAATTGGACCCGTTACAGTTTTATTATAAGTATAGATTATTAAGCTCTTGGTCATTTTTCTTTTTTGACATTAGTCGCGCGAATCAAAACCCCAGCTAGATCGGTCCAATCATTTGGAAGCTACGATTGTCACGCCCTTTTATCACCACCCCCCTCCCCCATACCCTATATATCTAAAAACCATCTCGAACACTTCAGCTTTCAAACAGAAAAATCCGCATCAAAATCGGTCCATTCGTTTGGGAGCTACGATGCCACACACACACATACACACACACACACACACACACACACACACACACACACACACACACACACACACACACACACAAACCTTCACACACAAACACACACACACGCGCGCGCGCGCACGCACACACATGTTCTAACTGCTTGTCATTCATGTATTGACTCAACTTGTATAAAGTACGTTATGGGTTATGTACAGTGATACGCACAAATATAGGCAACGGACTCGTGGTTACACCGATTTGTCACACTGGTGTGACCACGATAAAATATTTTTTACTCGTGTTCTCACTGCATGGCGTGACCAATAAAGCTGTAAACTATAAGACTCGTAGCAGTGTGAGAAACCAACCGACCAATTACTTATCGACATAATTATATGCAACAATAATTTAATTAATTTGTGTCAAAATGACAGCTGTCAAAGTGACTGATATCAAATTTAAAAGGTTTTAACTCAGAAACTATTGATCCTGGACTAGTAGTTTCTTTACAGAAGTGATAGATCTCATCGATATCTCCGTTTTAGATGACAGCATTCAAATTTAAAAGGGCTATAGCTCGGAAACTATTGACCCTAGACTAGTAGTTTTTTACAGAAGTAATAGATATCATCGATATCTCCGTTTTGAATGACAGCTGTCAAACTTAAAAGGGCTATAACTCTTAAATTTACGATTTTAGACGAGTAGTTTCTGTACAGAAGTTATAGATCTCATCGACATCTTCGGTTTAGATGACAGCTGTCAAACTTAAATGGGCTATAATTCTTAAACTTACGATCCTAGAATAGTAGTTTTTTACAGAAGTAATAGACATTGTCAATGTCTTAGTTTTGGATGACAGCTCTCAAACTTAAAAGGGTTATAACTCTAAAACTAACGATCCTAGTTTAATAGTTTCTTTACAGAAGTGATAGGTTTCATCAATATCTTGGTTTTGGAGGACAGATAATTCGAAGAAACTACTAGTCTAGGATCAATCGTTTCCGATTTAAAGCCTTTTTAAGTTTGACAGCTGTCATATAAAATGAGGATCTTTATGCGATCTAGCACTTCTGTAAAGAAACTAATACTTGACTAGGATCAATAGTTTTCGTGTTATAGCCATTTTTAGTATGACAGCTATCATCCAAAACGAAGATATCAATGAGATCTATCACTTCTGTAAAGAAACTACTAATATCGGATCAATAGGGTCCGAGTTAAAGCCCATTTAAATTTGACAGCTGTCATATGAAATGAAGATCTCAATGAGATCTATCACTTCTGTAAAAAAACTTCTGGTCTAGGATCAATAGTTTCCGAGTTATAGCCAATTTTAGTTTGATAACTGTCTTTAAAAACGAAGATATCGATAAGATCTATCATTTCTGTAACGAAACTACTAGTCTAGGATCAATAGTTTTCGTGTTATAGCCATTTTTAGTTTGACAGCTATTATCCAAAACGAAGGTCTTGATGAGATGTATCACTTTTGTAAATAAACTACTAGCCTAGGATCAATAGTTTCTGAGTTATTGGCATTTTTAGTTTGACAGCTATAATCAGAAACGAAGATATCGAAGAGATCTATCACATCTGTAAAGAAACTACTAGTCTAGGATCAATAGGGCCGAGATAAAGCCCTTTTAAGTTTGACAGCTGTCATATGAAATGAAGATCTCAATGAGATCTATCACTTCTGTAAAAAACTTCTGGTCTAGGATCAATAGTTTCCGAGTTATAGCCAATTTTAGTTTGATAACTGTCTTTAAAAACGAAGATATCGATAAGATCTATCATTTCTGTAACGAAACTACTAGTCTAGGATCAATAGTTTCCCAAATAAAGCCTTTTTAAGTTTGACAGCTGTCATATGAAATGAAGATCTCGATGAGATCTATCCCTTATGCACATAAACTACTAGTCTAGGATGAATAGTTTCTGAGATAAAGCCCTTTTAAGTTAATAAGTTTGCATCATTAAATTAGTATATAGGATTAGTACATTAGGAAAAAAGAAAAATTAATAAATTTATAGTAATATTTGACTATTCGTCAGTACTCGTAAACAAAGGATGAGCTAATTATGTGTTATCTCACTGTGACGCAATAGTTAGGACTTGAGGAAAAATAATTCCTCGTGGCCGAGTTAGGCTGCCTTGTTAGGCCACGAGGCAACGGCCGATTTTCATTTATAAGTAGTACTTCTAAATTGTCCTATGGAAATAAAAATAAAAAAGGTTTATACAACTTGACGACAGTAGGTAAATGCAATAATAAAAGTTCCATGTTTGTTATGATGGAGTTGGAAAGTAGGTATTTAACCCAAGCTAAGTAGTGCTTGGTAAGTAAAACTACAGAGATTGGGCTAATTTTTCACGACAGACTGATGATGAAGCTGTCTGGAGCTTATGTGAATACTAAGCGTGATCTGATCAAAATCATGAATATTCATTGCTTTTATAGTATGTTTTATCACGCTGCTGTCAGATGACATGACTCCACACTTTATTACACACGGGATCAGAAGGAAATCTACAAATGAGAAGTTTAAAATATTATATGAGGTTAGAGAAGATATGAGGGAACTGATGAATAAACTAATATAGACTGCTGAATTCTACTTATTAATCTGATAATAAACATTAAAATAATAAACATTAAATTAATAAACAAATAAAATTAAAATTTTGAAACGTCCTTACAAAGTTATAGCGTTCAACGGTCATGATGTTCATACATTATGGTAAGCGATTTAACAATAATGTAAAATTCCAAAGGCAAGATAAATATTCAAAATGTTAACTTCCCGATGATAACAAATGCCATACATTGTTTTATTGTATTTTATTATGTGTGTTGGTGCACCTTTTCACCACACAATTTGGCATTTTGTAACAATAACATACGCGGCCGACCTCCGTCATAGTCGCAGACTTACTAAGCTCACGTTGGTGTCACGTCTGTGAGTTTGACACTGACGAATTGGCGACCTTGCAAATCGTTTTCCGCCCTGTCTTTACGAAGTAAGTATATATGTCTATGCTGAAGCCCCAAAAAATACAAATAACTAGGACACCCTCGACACATCTTAATAAAATATAGCTATGATTAGGTACTTCATTTATAAATCGAAATGAAATCAATTAGACCGGCGCTAGGGTGCATGGCTTTAAATTGAAATTAGGCAGAGTTTCTTCGGCAGTAAGTCCTGGGAGCACGGAATAGGTGCCTCATTGCTTTTGCTGCAGTAGGCGATGGTCTAAGTACAAGCTTAAGTATAGTTTTAGGGACGCTTGTATAACATTATATATAAACCAGTAGTAATTTTGATTAGCTAAACAATTTTAGCTGCAAAGGCATTACATTAACGTGATTAAGGTTGCCAAGCTACATCAATATTACGTCAATCAGGGTGCTTTTGCGTAATTTTGTCATTCTTGTCATGTCACATTGACATGTCAGGCTGACATGTGAGACATACGTAGTATTGTATTCTCTTTGGTGAGATCAAGGAAGTTCTATGTACTTACATAGAACTGGGTGAGACATGGCATTTTCTGTTTGAAGGCATGTCTTCTTCATTGTCGTGTGCGTGTTCGTTCTGTATGCAAATAAATACCAAGCTATTGCAGCATTTAGTGCTTTGTCTTGTAGTAAAATAACAACAGTTATTTTGGATTTGTCGATAGAATGTCTGAAAAGGTCAAAATTGCTAGAACGTGAGCCCCTAACTTTATGATCTTATCTTGATGTGATCATCATATTCGTCATCATTTCAGCCTTAAGAAGTCCACTGCTGAACATTGGCCTCCCCCAAGGAGCACCACGACGAATGGACTTGTGCCGCCTCCATCCACCGACTTCTTGCGACGGCTACAATGTCGTCAGTCCAACGTGTCGGGTGTCTACCTACAATTCACTTGCTTGCCCGTTGTCGCCATTCGAGAACCTTTATTCCCGAGTGGTTGTCGGTTCTGCGAACTATATTGCCTACCACTTCAACTTGCAAATTCTGAGAGCTATGTCGGTAACCTTGGTTCTTCTACGGATTTCCTCGTTACGGATTCTATCACGTAGTGAAACATCGAGCTATGACACTCTTTACCTTAAGACGATCCAAATGACACCTCCCTAGTCAAAATAGGGGTAACGCTATAGCGGAACATCCACATACCACAGTAAATATATATATTTTCATATATACATACATACATACATACATACATACATACATACATACATACATACATACATCCATACATACATACATACATACATACATACATACATACATACATACATACATACATACATAGACTGTAAAACTCATTACCCTTCCTTTGCTTCGGTATAGTCGGGTAATAAGGAATGGCCCGACTTTGATCTCTTCAGACGACCGCTAAATTTCATGAAATCAATGTACGAGTATTTGTTTCAAAGATTGAAGTAAAAGTTCCCAGGTGCGCTAAACAACAGATGTGTCAAAATAAACTAACCTCTGATCTCACAGCTCACCAAATTGCTTAGCCTGAATAACAAATTAAATCTACTATTATTCGGAGTTTAATTAAAATTTACTATCATTGCGTGTCTCACCGTCACTTGCATGTCGTTAATGGGTGGGAAAGAGACATGTTGCCGCCAATACAGCGTATTTATTTACCAATAAGTCTGTATCGACACATGTATGCAGTGCCGTAACTAGGGCGGTGCCAGCGGCGCCCAGGCACAGGGCGCAGAATCCATTTTATTGTCAGAACCGGTTATGATTAGAAAATATTTATAGCAGTTCGCACCGGGCGCATAAAAGGCTAATTACAGCTGCGCATGTATGTGACGGGGACGCTAATCAGGCAAAAGCCACGTGGCATCGGCTATTGTCACCCTCTCAGACATGATCTCGTATTTGTTCTATTATATCTACCTATATTGTGAAATATTACCATTCAAAGGTTAATATTGTTCTTATTGTAGGACCCAGATGACTTTGTGAGAGAGTATAATTCTATTACGTAATAACTTAGTAGGTACCTAAAGTGGTAACCTCGTGAAATTTGTTTTCTTTCGTTGTGACGCCTCAAGTCCTAATGGGTACTGTGTCAGGGAAAACGCTAATACCTAAGCCTTGCGCCATCACATCGGAAAGCAAACTGCTGGCTGAATGCCACGGCGGGTAGTTATTAACAGTGCGCGCGCAGCTGACAAATGAACCGCACAGGTTATGAAGACGGCATATTCCTACTATGATGTTGGACTTAGAACGATTTAATGTTCATGATCATCATCATCATCAGCCTTTATCTGTCCACTGCTGGATGTAGGCCTCTCCTAATGCACGCCACTGAGCTCGGTCTTCAGCTCCTCATCCATTTTCTGTCAGCCGCTTTTCGCAGGTCGTCACACCACATGGCCACCGGCCGTCCTTCACTACTTTTGCCTAAATGTGGTCTACACTCGAGAACTCGTTCACCCCAACGCTTATTAGTTCTTCGGGAAATGTGAACTGTGCCCACTGCCACTTCAGCTTTCTTATTCTTTGAGCTATGTCGGTTACTTAGGTTAACCGACATAACTCAAAGGAAGGCTCAAAGGAAGCTTGGTTAAGATTTAATGTTAAACCGATTAAACATTTATGGCTTACTTTCCACAATATCACAAAAAAAAAAATAGTGCAAGACAATATGGTTAAGAGTCTTTTATCATTGTATATGAGCATTCATGAGTATTATTTAATGGGGATTAAGTGTGGTGTGGATCTTGTCAGACTGAGGAACAAATCAGGGCAACCTGACACGTTTTGGAACTGCACCCAAAGATCAAATGGGAGTCATCCCACGTGATCCCTGGATGCAGTTCTAAAACCTCCCTCGTGATCCCTGGGTACAGTTCCAAAATGTGAAGCCAGAAGCGAGTTCTGGCGATATTTCCCTGTTAGATTTCTATCAGACGCGTCGAGAAAGGGTATAGTTAGGCCTGCTTTTTCTTTAGTCCTAAACACATCCCATCTGAGTAAAATCGCCGTATCGTCGGATTGGGTATATTCAGGGGTTATCACGTCAGGACGAATTTGATTCCTTAATTATACCCGAACTCAGGTTCACGACGTCATCGGAATTTCTACTGGGTATATTTAGAACAGACGCATACCTCTCACATTCGTACATTGTAATCGAAACCAAACGGAAACAACAGTCATAACAGCATAACCCTAAATCAAAACAACTAAGGTATTACTGGAGCACATTAACTGCCGCGCTGGGCTTTGCGGGATCTAGCGCGATCCCGCGCACTCATCGTACCGTTTACGCGCCATTACCGCTTGGGTACCTGCAGCGTGCTCGCCTGATTTTGGACAAGTTCAAGGTTCGTTTCTAAGACTTCTTACGCCACGTTTGCAGCAAACACGAACTGTAGTATTCTACATACATCGACTACTGAAACTCGGCATTTGCCTTCGAGAGGGGAGGGTAGAGGTGAGAAGGGTGAGAACTAGCCCCTTTAACTACTGGGAGTTCCCATATGTACACTTACTTCTCACTGCGTCGACCATTATCAGCTTGCTAGAATTGGACTAAACATATCAACAACTAGCTGCGCCTTACGGCTTTGATCGCATTGACATTTTTCTGGTAACTTCCTATCCAATCTGGTAACTAAGTTCCTTTGTGCTATTCCAGGATCAAAAGTATCTATCTATAAATGGAACCAAATTTCAGAATTCATTCATCCGCCAGATACTTGTGGCGATTGCTCAGCTACAACTCGTCAATTTGACATTCAAAGTACATTAGATTTAAGTCAAATCCCTAAGTTAACCAACAGTGGAAACCTCATTTCAATCGGTCCAGTAGTTTTTACTTGATTCGAAAACAAACAGAATTTCAATGAAAGAAAGAGACAATTTAAAAAAAAAATGTTGCGAATTTTAAGTCCATTAGACCAGCCTGTCGCTGACTGTTCCTACTAAAACTACTTATTGTACAATCACGACAGACCATAATTAGTCAAGATAACTTTCTAGTTAATAACCAAAGATAAAACCGCACAGAAACTTGAGAAGAAATTTTATCTCAAGCTCATAAAATTGTACAAATTAATTTGAGTTCGTAACTTTGTTACAAAAAATCTCGAGTATGGTGGGGGAAGCTCGATTGCTTAACTTACTTAGTGATCGTTACTTAATAATGTTACAAGTTAAAATGGTAAGAAATAATTTGAACTGTTAATTTATTTTGAATGATTATGCGGAAGCTCTGTGTGCCTGGCGCTGTAATGGCTGGTACACAAGTCATACATGTAAACGGATGCTGTTGTGGGGACTGGTACAGCCTGGTTTCATTATAAGTCAATTGTTTTTTATTTTATTTTCCTCAGTTTGATGGTTTGATTAATGCGGGATATCTATCTCATTGTCACTTCTATGTTTTATATTTAACGTTGACAACAATGGAAAACAATACTTTCTCGTAGAGTTTCTTGGTGCTCAATTCTCTAAAGGGCATATTTATATAAATACGCCCTACAAATACGAATAAAATACGTCTAGAAATACGCCTAGCCAGAAAAGAATTTCCTTTTCCCGTGTTAAATTCAACTCTTTAGTCGGCACATGAAAGGGAAATTTCCTTTTCACTTAGTTTACCTAATTTTATTGATTTTATCTATTTATTATATATTGTTATTCTTCTTGTTCATGTTAATTTTGACCTGTAAAAGTGCTATTATTATGAAAATTTACTTTCACATTACTTAACTTTGACTTGACTTTGATTCGTCTTCTTTAATGGTGGTAGTTAGCGTTAATTGACTACTATCTCACGTGCCGTGGAAATGCTTTGGTCCGTACGGACCAGAGGGGTTTTTTTTTAATTAGAAATACAGCAAATAAAAAAGGAATACTGAATTTGAATTAGGTGAAAGCTGCATTTCGATTAACAACATAGTACTGCCATCTATGAGCGGGTGAGGAACACCTAGTTAGTCCTAGTTCCCAGGTTCACCGCTAGTACATCTAAGCGCCCTAAACGCGACGGAAACGGTGTACTATTATAATTTATTCTGTGACGGAATTATAAATGACTATAAATAGGTACCACTAATAACTTTAAACCAAACGCACAGTACATTTACCAGTCCCCCATATGTGTGACTCATATAAATGAGTTGGTTGCAAAACTAGCCAACTTCATTCGAATGCATGCATTAGCAAAACTAGCCAGGGTCTGTACAGGTACTGGTACAACCTGGCTAGTTTTGCTAATGCATCCATTAGATTGAAGTACAGAACCTGTCTAGTTTTGCTAATAAAAGCAGTAGATTGAAGTTGGCTAGTTTTGAAAGTGGGTGTCTCATATAGTCCTTACTATATATTATGTACTGTGCCAAAAGTAACCTTAACTTAATAATGTTTTGTTTTATGTGTATAAATGATAAATAGCTAAAAAAAAACACACCTGCCCTGCCAAAAAAGAGCTTATGCCAATAAATTATATATTGTTGAAATGTGCTTTTGAAGGCCTTTAATTTGACACTCATATTGTAACAAGCGAAGTTTTTTTCAAATTTGATAATGGAGTCATACTGCCACCATATTGAATGTTTTCAAAAAAACATATAGCCTATGTTACTAGGGGGATGTAAGGATTCTAACAATACACCATACGTCTAAATCTGTTCAGGCATTTAAAAGTTATGGTGGAATAAAAAACTCACATACATACAAACATACATGAATGCTAAAAACATTACACTCCTTTTTTGGGCAGTCGTGTAAAAAGTAGGTGTATAGTAAATGTAAGGTATGGGCAGGAGCGGCAATTACCTTCAGGATAACGACCTGCATTTATCGCCTCTCATTGTAGACATTATACTCAAAAAACGAAAGGCGACAGTGGGCTATACCTTCGAACTTTGAATAGAATATAAGCAAATAAAATAAAGATATAAGATATGTTCTCGCTAAGCAGGCGTTAATGCTAAAATCATATAAACATAACATAAAATACAAGTAACAAAAACTTTCAATAAAATGGTAAGGCCACATTAAGGTGCAACATCAAGCCTATCTCTTATAACCTCTCAACTCCGCATTATCTCTTTAATAAGCCTTACTTTATTTACTCCTCAATAAATCCCATCGTAAAATTCAGAGCTGGCTCCGCGGCTATCCTAGGCCAGGAGCTTAAACTTTTAATGGCACTTGACAGCGAAGAAAATGGGGTTAAAGTACGCTAAAGGACATTATAGTGATCTTTAATGGGTTAACTTCACTTGTTGTGTCCGAAAATAGTGTCGTTTATGAGACATAGGTGTCCTTGGACATTATTTTGACTAGAAGTGTTTATATTTAATTTTAGTGGTTTGAATATTGTATTAATTATTATTTTAACTTACTAATATTGGATGAAGCCCTAGGCTAAATCGAATACAATCAAAGTTGACAGTTTGGTTGGCTGGTTTCGATTCCCGTAAAGCAAAAAAAAAAAGACAGAAACCTAGACTTAACTTTTCAAATAATTGATTTGATAGTATTGATACGATCATCATGAAATTTGATAGGTTGCTAGGTTTAACAACAAAAGGTTTTTAACTTCGTATATATGAGCTAAAGGTCACCGCGCACTTAACGACCCGGCAATGGATCGGCACCGGAACGCCTCGTTTAGGGCTGATTGGCGGCTAGGCGTCCACAGCTACGGCACCGGGGCGACGCGGACGCCTCGCTTACTTCAAGGCGGCTTGGTTGACGTCTAGATTTGGTGTATTCCCAGTAATCCAATTATTCTGTAAGCTTTTTTTGTAGATTTTTCTTCCCGGAGGTTCCATTAACTGTTCTATTGAGCTTTTTATTCCCTGAAGTCCTGTGTGTCTCATAGAAGATGCACAGAAGCACAAACGTGTAATTTGGTAAAAATAGGTAAATTTATGAATTAAATCCTGTTTTAATTATTTCTTTTGTGTTATTTTAGTTTATTCTTTCAGGCTCCTTTATTTATGTCTTTATTTTATTTGAGCTTATGATCATAATTGAAAATAAATTATCCGTATTTTGTAAATGTTTATATTTGTACAAAGCCCCAAAATAATTTAGAGATGTCAGATAATAATTTTCGACCTTGTTGACAAGGACTAAGTACGTTGTTTTTTTTAATGTATTTTGACAAAAAAACACAGTGTATGCCTTAGCTGACTAAATCTGACTAACGTAAATAAGGGTCAAGATTGTGTGATGCTGTCTTTTGAACATTACTTAGACCCAAAGTCATTTAAAAGGTTCAGACGATTTTCGACCTTCTTGACATGGACCTAACTACCTAGTTTATTTAACGTGTTTTCACTAATACTAAAGCGATGGTGGCCTAAAGGTTCTATAGTGCAATTTAAAATCAACGATACCAGGTTCAAAACCTAGGCTCTGCACCAATGGCTTTTCTAAGTTATGTGCGGTTTTCTATCGCTCCGTGCTTCGGAGGACACGTTAAGCTGTCGGTCCCAGCTGTTAATCATTAATAGCAGTCGTTAAGCCATGTCAGAGGCCCTCGGGTGGCTTGACAAACTCTGACTTCTGAGGGCAGCACTACCTCATACGGCAAACAAACAAACAACTAAACGAAGACAGTAAATGCCAAATCTGACTAATGTAATTAAGGGTCAAAATCGTGTGTCGTTCATTTTTGTAATCTAAAAATCTCCAAAACCATTTAGAAAGTATCAGACCATTTTTGATTTTATGGAAATGAGCCAAATACCTTGATTTTAGATGAATTTTGACTAAATTAACACAATAGAAAATTAACTTTGCATAATACGAGTATTGCACTATATGTAATAGGTACAAGAGTGCATAGATTTAAAAAAAGTATGACTTGTACTGATTTTGTTCCTACTGAAGAATGTTATAAGATTAAATGCTTACCATGAAAGTAATATACAAAAAACGGATAAACTTAGAAGAAGAGTAAATTTTGTCTAAACTGGGATTGACCAAGAGATTAAAAATAATAAAGTGTACATTTATGTTCTTCGTTCTTTGAGAAATGTAACCAGCCCACTGCAACTTCAGCTTATTTATACTTAGAGCTATATTGGTTACCTCGGTAAGCACAGATTACTAAATAATTATTACGCAACGCTGAGGCGAGGCGATGTCGATCCGACAAAAAGGGGCGAAAGGGGGTGTTAAGTGTGCGATGACCTTCAATTGGTTTGGGAGTTGTTAAGATATCAGGGCCTAAAAGAATTAGATTAAATTTTCATCAGGTTAATTTTTCGAAAAAGGTTTTTTTTTTCAAGTATTGCAGTTAAGTCAAAGGCGTGTTGAATAATCTTAGTTTGGACAATATACACTTAAAAACAAATAGGCTTCATAGTTTTTGAGCTATAAAAATAATACTAAATGTAAAAAGATATCATTACCTATAAAGAGATTGATGTTTTATCAAACTTCGGGGCGCATGACTAAATAACCCAATCGAAGTTAACTATGTTCATTCGTTCATAGATTTTGCAGACAGAAATTGAACATTAATTAATGTTCAAACTAGATAAATCTTTATGAAAATTTAAATTACATTCAATTCAATGAACCCACACTTGTATGTCCACAAGCATTATAAGCATATTCTTCTTATTTTAAACTACATGATTCAATTGCATTAAAATACATGATTCTGATCTCTAAAGATTTAACCACAAAGCTCGAAACTAAAAATCTGTATATGTGGAATAAGTCGTTTTAATTTATTTACACAGTAGCGTCATCTGTCGTGATCAATAAGCATTTAAATCCGTATTCTTTTTTGAAATTAAGTCGGTGACTGTTTTATGCGCTTGAGACTCATAACTTGTTTTGAATCATGTTTGATTATGAACATTGGTTGATTTAAAAATTTAATTGAGTTCGTTGAGAACGTAATAAAATTGATATCTTAGGTATTTTTATTGTGACGATGTGATCGAACACGATAAGCCTAGAATAAGATTCGCTCTCAAGGACTAACTACTATTTGTAGTTATTGTAATAAAGCTATGGTGGCCTAACGGTTCTATAGTGCAATTAAGAATCCAACGATACCGGGTTCAAAACATAGGCTCCGCACCAATGACTTTTCTGAGTTATGTGCGGTTTTCCATCGCTCCGTGCTTTGGAGGGCACGTTAAACTGTCGGTCCCGGCTGTTATTGATTAATAGCAGTCGTTAAGCCATGTCAGATGCCCTCGGGCGGCTTGACAAACTCTGACATCAGAGGCCAGCACTACCTCATACGACAAACATACAGTATTGTAATAATTGGGCGGTTATCGCATAATAAGCGTAGACCCGGTCGGAACATGTGCGCCCGGCTGTGCCTTGTGGGCCCAGCTGTCAGTAGCAAAAGCCGTATATATTTAGAATGAAAAATTTAATACTTCTTAGTAAGTCACAACGCTAATATTTTTATATGTATTTCTTTAGTCTTTTAGCTAGATACCTGAGAAAAACAGAATTACAGTAATTATATTCTTGATCAAAAGATTTTTAGTAACTTTGCTATATTCGATCTTATAGCGAAATACCTATCTTACTAATTATTATGAATTCACTTTGCAATATAGTTTTTAAGTTAATCTATATTCTTGATACATCTCGTCGGTATGTCGTTCTAAATCTAAGAAATTATCTTAAATCTGCTCCCGAGCTGCATCACCTCCCGCTCAACCTGAACCAGGAGCAGGGCAAAAATTTGAGAGCGTACAGCGTCTTAATAATAGGTCTACCCACAAAATCTCGCGGGTGCTGCTCACAGCACACACAGAACCACCAGAGGAAATTAAAAAATGGGCTGCAGCTGCACCTGCATACGTATAAACATATACTGCGATCACCTGCCGCCTGCTGAGCGCGATGATTATGGCAGCACCCCCTCTATTAACGGGGAGGCCTATGTTCTGCAGTTGAAGGCTTTCGGCTGAAGATGACGTGTTTAGAAAAAGACGCATTTGATTTGATCTCACAATATCTAACTGCAGTACGCCAAAGAGGGTATTGTATTTCACACCATGGTCATAAAAGTTGTCAAGTCCCAACATCTCGTATATCAGCTTGAAGTTTATTGTATCTCAAGGTGATAATCAGAAAACAATTACCAATGAGTTACAAATCAAACCGCTCGTAGATTACAGTAAGTTATCGATTCAATTATACTCGTATTCAGATGGCCCGCGGCGAGAGAGGGTTCGGAGAAATGGTGCTGAAACTATTGTAAATTATTTTATTTATAAAGCTAGAGATTCTGAATTGGTGCCATCCAACTCAGAATCTCTAGCTCCGGCTCCGGCTCTATTCCGGACTGATACCTTTAGGTTTATCAATTTTAGTTTCTTTAATTCGTACAATTGAGGAATTGTTCATGAGTGAATGATATCTGTTGCTGTTACTATAATTCGAATTTGATTATCTATAAATCAAAATTAAGAAAATTCTTTAAAAACTTCAAAGAAAAAGAAAAATCTTTATCTATAATTTCCAAAATTAAACTGATCCACCACTATTATTATTAAAATAAAATTCTAGTCTGATCCACCAAACTATTTATTTCCGTTCCGGTAGCATCCAGCGTGGTTGTGTTTAGATAGTAAGGATGACAAAAAATACATATTAAAGCCAATATCACACTTCATTTTAATTCAATCATAACCAAATCTATAGTAGTTTGCAAACAGACATATATTTATAAACAGTTTTCATGTTCAACCTAACTAACCTATCTAGTTTTTCAGGCGCAATTCTATGAAACATAGTAGTTTTTGTCTGTGCATACTACTATGTTCATAGAATTGCGCCTAAAAATCTAGGTAGGTTAGTGTTAAACATGAAAATTGTTTAGATACAAATGTTTGTTACCTAATATTGAATAAAACAATATACATTTTTATTCAAACAGTACCAAATAGCCTTAAAATATTAAAGAGGATCCGACCGGAATAGGAATTTAATTAAATATTAAAATTTTGAACGATCCACAAACAAAGGGATCAGACCGGAATAAAAAATAAATATTTAATAAAACTGATCCATCACGATACGAGAGCCCCCTTTTTGCCCCTATTTGTAGGAAATACTCCCCCAATCAAAAATCACCGTATGCAAAAAAAAAACTTTAAACCTGTATACCAAGTTTCGTCTAGATCGATTGTAAAATCGACCTGTAGAAGAGTACCAACAAACTGACAGATCAAAGCAAATTGATTGTAATTGAAGCAGAAATTTGAGCTCGTTTTGCTCGCTTGGTCAATAATACAAGCTGCGCCCCGTGGCTTTGCTCGCACTTGGATATTTTTCTGAGGAATAAGTCAAAGAGATTCCCTCCTCATTATGCATCCTAGTCAAATTCATCTGGATTGATTCAACCATTATGTCGTCAAAAGGTTACAAACAGAAAGAGAGAAAAAGTTACTTTAGCATTATAAATAGTTAGCTGCGACCCGCGGTTTCACCCGCGTGAGTGATGCTTGTAATGGTGATGATGTAATGTATCCCCGGGTATAAGCTATATATATTCAAAATTTCATCAAAATCCGTTGAGACGATGATGATGATAAAAAGTATCCTTTGTGGTATTCCAGGGTATAAGCTATCTCCAGTCTAAATTTCATCAAAATCCATTCAGCCGTTTGAGCGTGAAGGAGTAACAAACATACACACTCTCAAACACAAACTTTCGCCTATATAATATTCGTGTGATATGCATTGGTATGATAATACTTGGCATGCTTAATGTTTTGACAAACTGTATATTACCAGTATTACCACTGAATTTATACTCATTAAAGCGGTATTTTTTGTTGCTAAAGGATTATGTGTTAATTAATATACACCAGTTATAGGTAGTTCTAGTCAACTGCAATCTCCTACACCTAGATTTTATAGTTCCATGGTTTAAAGCCATTAATGCATTTCAACACTGAAATTTTCGAGAACACTGTCTATAATACGTAAAACACTACGCAAAAGTCCTTTAATAATTACATTTGCACATATGAAAGTTGTTAAGGCCACCTTTAACCTCAAACGCATTTTAGAAGATAAACATAGTCTTGAAATATTTGAACAGCTTAAGAAACTTAACAACTCTATCCGTGAGAGCGAGCTTATCCAAACACAACAGATAACGAAACATGCATATTATCACCAGAATTACTAAACCCGTTCTGATAGAGTTGCGCCAATAAAAGTTATCTCGGAACAAGCGACGCCGAGTGTGAGCACTTATCTTATCGGCAACCCGTGTCGAATCTCTTATCAAGAACAAGAGTGGAGTGTGGGGCCAGGAAATGAGCGCGAATAGCGGTTCCGTACTTTTGTTTTTGAAGTTTAAATACTAAAACCCGACTACGGTCGGGTAAAAAAAAGCCTATGACACTCTAGTGATGAAGACTAATCGATTAGTACCACACTTGTCAAAATTGGACCAATAGGCGAGCAACATCCACATATAGTATACATACAATAGACTGTTAAACTCACTACCCTTCCCTTGCTTCCCCGTACTCGATTATAAATACCAAGAAACTTATGGTAACTGTCATTTTGTTTTTATTTGTAAGTTTGGTTTGCCAATTTCATCACTTATATTATCGTCTTTTGTTTGTATTTTATCATATTTCTCCATCCAAACCTGGAAGAGATCGCTTTTAGCGATAAAGCCACCCACTTTTCCTTACTTTTGTTGTGTGTACAGTAAAGTGCTCATCAATCAATCTCATCTAAGACGAGTCGGCTAGTGAATCAATGTATTATTATGATTTGTTCAATGCTTTACATAACTCTTTGACTAAAAATTATATATGGAGACGAGTATAAAAAAACCACATGATATTTACTTAGGATAAGCTTAGTAAACGATCCTGACCCCGTGATCTCGGTAACGGTCCATAAAAATTAAGAACACAAAGTAAATAGCTTGCTTTACTTACGCTCTAGCCTTTTCTATAAAGTACTAGCTTCCGCCCGCGACTTTGACCGCGTGGACTATAGTTTATCACGAAAATAAAGCATCCTATGTTTTTCTAGGATATTAAAAACCTATACAAAGCTAGTAATCAACATTTTCCAGTATTCCCATTTTTTACTTCCCATTTTCCGCGATTAAAAGTATCCTATGTTTTATTCCGGGGTATAAGTTATCTCCATTCCAAGTTTCATCAAAATCCGTTCAGCCGTTATAGCGTTATAACTCCCAAAACAAACAAACAAACGTTTTTACTTTTATATACAGGTGTGGATCTTCTTAAAATCGGTATAAATATAAAAAGTATAATCGCTTATTTTATAGCTCAACCTAACATCTTCATCCAAAGAACAACTAACACCAGAACATCCGTTACTGTCGGTGCATAAATCTTGGATCGAAAATTGCCTAACATTCGATCCACCTTCGATAACTATCGAATCCGATATCTATGGGCACCGATATTTATCGGCTCTGATATCTATCGCATCCATTGGATGGAACATCGGGGGGTAATCAAAGATTATCCGACGTCATACGTCAATGTTATTGGTATCAGGTACTGTGGCGGTGAAAAGCTGTTAGAAGAAATAGTGAGTGATTTTAGCACAGAAACACCTACCTATAGATATTTATGGAACCTTATAAAAAATACACATTTGGCTTTCAAGAGATCGTGGATGATCTGGTATACATAAAATATATTGAGCTACCCCATAGAACGCCACAACAAAAGCTTACTCGCTGTTTGCCTATACTTGTCTACTGCTGGACGTAGGTCTTCTTCCATCCAGTTAGTAGGTCTCTTTGCATCCAGTTTCAGCCAGAAGCTTTTCGCAGCTCGTCAGTCTGCCTGGCCACAGTGCGTCCTACACTACGTTTGCCTTAGCGCGATCTCCACTTGAGAACTCACCTACCCCAACGGTTATCAGTTCTTCGGCAAATGTGACCAGCCCACTGCCACATCAGCCTGCTTATCCTTAGAGCTATGTCGGTTAATTTGGTACGCTGTCGGATCGTTTCGTTTTGAATCTTGTCCTTCAGAGAAACTCCAAGAATAGTTCTCTCCATAGCTTGCTGAGCAATCTTAAATTTGTGGAATAGTCTGACCATAAGTAACCACGTTTCCGCTCCGTAGGTCATGGCTGGTAGGACGCACTGATTGAAGACTTGTCTTCACCACGCTTGGCATGAGAGTTGGTGATTGCAGTACTTCATGACAAGTCATGGAAAAATACTGCTTTCTCCTGGAAACAGCCGCGGAAGGAGAAGGTCTGTTCCTAGTATAATTATTATACTTTATTGATAACGGGTGCTCCAATGAGAACGTCGATTTTGAATTAAAAAATACATATGTATTTGTGGCATAAATTTAAAAAAATATTGAATAATGAAGTACACATCATGAGGTTATGAATGGAATAAGACATGGGGCAAATGGCCGCCTCGGCTTTGCTGGCATAGACATGCTCTTTTCATTAAATTTTCAAGTACTGTTGCGCATAAATTTTAGCGTTGTGGATTTGTTCACATATACTTGTGACTATAAAAAACCCAAAAAAAAGTCTAAAGAGGTTAAATCGCATGATATGGGTGGCCAAAGCTGATCTTCAAAACGAGAAATGACGACCAAGAAAAAAATGATTTTCATTGATATCACCATCCAATGTTCCAAAATCCAATCAACAAACGGTCTTCGTTGCTCGTTCTTCCGACTTTAACTCTTGAGTCAACTGCACTTTGTAAGGATGTAGAATGAAGTTTCAAAAAATTCGATGCATATTGGTTATGGAAACACCAATTTCCTGAGCTCTATGCCAAATTGATATGTAAGGGCTTTCCTCAACATTTGCACGCACTACTGCAATATTTTCAGACAAGCAACCATGACGAACGCGTGTTTCTTTTTTAACATCATTAACAGACCCAGTTTGCTCAATTTTTTTCATTAATATTCTCGCAGTGGCGTCATTTGGAGCATTCCGATGGCCTATAATTGTACGCATTTTGCGAACTGTGGCTGCAAAAATTTCACCACTTTGATAATAATTTTTCACGATGAAAATTCGGTGTTGTGTATTGTAGCGCTCCATTTTACTTAACCTCCTCATCTACTAACAATCGGCCATTTTTTTTAAATGTCATTTCATTTCATGAAATGGCGCAAAATTTAAAACCGGCCTTCTCATTATAATCTCTATCTAAAAAATATAAATCTATCAAACTAATTAGCACTATGAGCCTGTTTTTTCTTCTTTAATTCAGTCTTTTCTATTTTCACTTAACTTCGACCTAAAGCTTTTTCCGCCACTTTTTTGAACTAAGCCTAAGAATGATTAATTACCTACCACTTAAATATTTCACCAAGAAAAAGAGTTAACATTCAAAAAGCCTTAAATTTAGTAACACTTTGTTCCTCGAGCGTACTTCATAATAATTGAATATTATAGTAGATCAAAAGTTCTCGCAGGGTTTTTAAATATTAAATTTAATTTGACGTAATTTTTGTAACATTAATTGATTTAATTTTAAATTCACAGTGATGAAGCAGAGTTAAATGGAAAAAATAATGAAACGAACATTCGATTGTTTTCATTCAAATTGGGGAATAAATTGGATCAACTGATAGAGTGATTCCCAAGTTAATTGAAGCTGATTGAGGAACTACGAGTATTATATCAAACCTGTACCAACACAAAGTAACTCATGAGTTAAACTCGTATTATTACAAATTTGCTCGAGAAAATGTAGTTGTAAATGTTGATTTATAAACTGACTGAAATTTTCATCGAAATTGTTGTACTCGTTTTCGAAGAAATATATAATATGTATCCCACAAAACTAGAAAAAATAAAACAATATCAAAAGAGGTTGGCCAATATCAATAACAAGAGTTCTATCTATTTATATAAATAAAATTAATGTATTTGTTTGTAATGTCAAAATAAAAGCTTTTCACTAAATGCATAGTAATTAAGAAAGTATAGACCTACGGCAATAATAGAAAACTTTTTTTTAAATTTTTGACTCTGTCTGTCTGCCTGTCTGTCTGTCTGTTTGATCCAGCTAATCTCTGTACAAACAGCTGGACTGATTTTGACGATAGATCAGATAGCTGATGTTATAAGGAGTATGTACGCTACTTTTATTTTAGAAAAATAATTAGGATTCCGCACAAAAAAACTATGAATTTGACCACGCGGACAAAGCAGCGGACTCAGCTAGTTATACTATAACATTATTAATGACTAAGGAACATTTTTAATATTGGAAACTGCTCAAGCGCCCACTGGCGACTAACTTAGTTTTGACATAAACTCATTGAAGAACTAAAAATAGGAATGAAAAAAAAAAGAGTCCGTTGTCCATGCCAGCTGTATTCCAAATCTGGCGGTAGCGTCATTTTTTCATAAGTGCTAACCTTAGGGTCCATGTGAAGAAACTTAATACATATTTATAAATATAAATATCTGATCGGGGCTGTTTTTACCAGACTACAGTAGATATATAGAAGGACTATATACGAGTATGTACTGTGACCAGAAAGTGCAACGTATTTTATCGCAATTTATTCTATGGCGCAACGCGAAGTTCTTGTATTCTGTTTATCAGCATATATATGTATGTTCCTTTGTGGCACCGAATACACCACGGACCGATTTTGATGATTCTTACGTCAATCGATTTGTCTTAACCTTGTGAGTTAGATACATAACAGAAATCAAAAGTCAATAAATAAAAAAAGTACAATATGGCGTCTTGTTGTCGCCATACCTACTGTGAATTATGATATTTCGACGAACTATGTTAATTGGCGTATTATTGAATAGGTATTTGAAAATAATCATAATTCAGTATCGTGACAACAAGACGCCAATTAGAGAAAAAGAAAAAAAAATCGACGTACTATGTTAAGTGGAATTTGTATTTGAAATAGTATTTGAAAACCATCTTCTCTTATCATTTTACAATTCAATTAACCATTTAGGATCTTTAACGATTTAAAGTTGATTAACAACCTTTCTTACTTAAGTTGCCACATTTTTTAATTTAGTTGGCAGTCTGTTTCTAACAGATTTCGAATATCTATGAATATTATTCAAGTGTAATAACATGCATTCACGTGTAATCTCAGCAATTTGACTAACCACAGTGCATGGCACCGCTCGTATATTTATTTCATCGAATACTGCAATAATTGCAAGTCTACTGCCTGTTTCTTGGTATTGTTTTATTTTACCAAGAAACAGGCTTGGTATTGAGTTCGTAAGTTATCATCTACATTGTTTACATATAATACATATAAATAGGGACATAGGATGAGTTTTTTGAAGGGGCATCTATGGCAGCAACACAGGAAAATTAAATTTTCGTTATTTTTCAATAAGATGCGTTAGTGACACGCAACTACATGTAATTAGTCAGTAGACCGCGCGCCGCCATTGTTTTTTTAGAAAATATGAGTCGTCAATTGATAGGTCTTTAGAATAATTCCATAAGAAGGCAAAATTCCAATGAAAATAATCCACACGAGCACAAATTAGGAAAGATTGACAGCTCGGCTAAGAACTTGGTCACTACATAATTCACGATATAATAAGGTTGTTAGAAGAAAACGACCTAACCTAAAGGTACACTGAGACCACGGTGCCACTGCCATCTCAGCCGCCATGGTCTCTTCGCACCTTTTAAAGTTCACTGTAAAGTAACTGGAGTGGTTATTTATAGCACATTGATATGCAGCTCAGTATCTTCGGAACTCGGAACGATAAATGACAATAAATCGATCGCTGTGTAAGCGCAGATGGGAGGTCGATCGCACGACCCCTTCTATTACTCATTATGTTGGACCATATAACTCCGGAACACTGGACAATGATCCTGTTTAATTTAAGTGTAAATGATGAGGCCATCGGCTTTCTTCAAAAAAAGAGTGTCGTGTGAATTTGTTAGTTGACTTCATTTGCGAATTTCGTGTTACGCATGTGCTTTGCAAGTATGCGGGCGTCGTTGGTGTGGTAGGGTACATTTTATAGTGACACTTAGCTTATCTTCTTCTGTCTTTGTTATCTCTTTTGTAAGTATTTGGTATATTTTTCATTCAATCACGAATTTTGTTATTGACGATGTCTAAGCTTAAGTTTTTTTTTATGTTTGTTATTTTCGCCATCTGATTGACCCTCTCCGGTTTTATTTCAATATGTAATTTTGTAAACTAGAAAGCGCTAAATTAACATGTGGAGGGTGAGTTTGCCACCAATTTCTTTGCTCTCTTTGTAACCAAGCCATCAATTTACCGATCGAATGGTCCTATGAAAAGTCCTAATATTCGTACTATAGAGAATTTTAATTAACACATTACACATTATAAACACTTGGTTACCTATGTATTTTACCTATTTTTATTTATCTTTCTTTATTTTCATGTGCCAAGGTTGCCAATCTTCAACAAACATGATAATATAATTAACTAAATGTTGGTATGAATACCGGATTGAGTTTCACTTGGAAAATCTTCCATAATCCTTACAAGTTATCTTATTTTGTCAATTCCGGATCCAACTTCCGAACAACTGTTGTTGCAAATATATTATAACTTCTTAACTCTTAATAAACTTAATTGAAGGGAAGTTTGTATCTAATTAATTATTTACTCCTTTAAATTCTGGGAGCCTTTAACGAAATAATTGTCTAAGTAAAGGGAATTAAACCGAATTTGATTAAGTCAAAACATCTTAGGGCTTGCTCCGTTGAAGGATGGAATATTCTAAATTATTGTGCTGGTTTTCATAAGTTTTTATTTAACTTGCAATGTTTGTTTGTTTGTATGTATGTATGTATGTATGTTTGTTTAGGTCAAATCTTGTAAGCTGAATTAGAGCCACTTTCTCTTATCTTACGGAGTTGGATTTTTACAAGTTGGTTCATTTCCGATGACTCTGCATTTTTATGGTGAGCATGACCTGAATCGACATCAAGGATTAGCTCCAGATATAGAAACTCTTCAACAGTCAACAGCACAAACACGTCATTTTGTGTACCTACGTATTTTATTATGATAGCAGGTTTTAAGTTTTACAATATCATAGTTGCTTCGCTCAGGGCATAGCTAAATCATCTATGTTTTATCTATGCTCAGGGTTAGGTCCTCACTAGGGACCTCCTCAACGGCTAACAGTACAGACACCAAATTTTGTATACGCATGTAATTTTGATAGCCCGTGTTAATTTCACCATGACATATTATGGCTACTTCACAAAAGTTTGTATTTAAACATCGATCTATTTAAATAATGTTTAATTAACTTATTTCATATAATATATATATTTGTGTTGACGTTGAAATTGACAAGTAACTTGACGAAGTGGTAGGTATCGTGAGGGAAGAGGGAACGACGAGGGAACGACGAGGGTTCTGCGAGATGCGGCATACAGGCAAATAATCAAAACTTTTGTTGGAACTCTGGAACTCATTGAAAAACGACGTGAAGATCCAGCAGTCACTTCGTCAGATCAGCGGGCTTTGAATAAGATAATATCAAAGCGGTAAGGCGAGACCTCCGATGCTCCAATACAAGAGCTATAGAATAAGCGATAGAGCGAAATCGGGGGTCAAAAGTCTTCGTACAAACAGCTTGGTCGAATCTATTTGACGAAGTTGCCCACATTAAGCGGGAAAGTTGTAATTTCTAAGCCGGTGATTATCGCGGAAAATGAAGATTTTTATGGCCAACGTGTCACACGTGAGGTCGGAATTACAACGGAGCTCCTGAAGACAGGAGGTAATCCCACGCTTAAAGAACTTTAGCATGTTTAATTCTGTCCTCTTCTCTGGGACAATTCCAAAGGCATGGAACAAGAATGTGGTCGTCCTGTTTTTCAAAAAGGGTGACAAGACCCTTTTGAAAAACTAGCGGCCCATTTCCCTCTTGAGCCATGGCTACAAGCTGTTTTTGAGAGTCATCACAAATCGTGTTGCGCAGAGATTCGAAGAATTCCAGCCAATAGAGCAGGCCGGGTTTCGGAGAGGATACGGCACCATGGACCACATTTATACAGTTTGGCAGATTATACAGAAGACAGAAGAGTGCAATCAGCCCCTGTGCCTGGCAAAAAAGAAAGTCTTTGATTCTATCGAGACTTGGTCTGTTTTGGAGTCCCTGCAACGATTCCAAGTCGACTGGCGGTATATCCAAGTGTTGAGATGTCTGTATGACGCCGCAACAATGACCGTCCAAGTACAGAACCAGCAAACTAAGCATATCCCCTTGCATCGAGGTGTGAGACAAGGGGGCGTTATTTCTCCGAAACTGTTCTCAAATGCATTGGAGGATATGTTTAAGACTCTGGACTGGAAAAGATGTGGTATTAACATTAACAGTGAGTACATCTCACACTTCAGATTCGCGGATGACATCGTCATTGTGGCAGAAACGTAGCAAGACTTGCAACAGATGTTGGACAGCCTAGCTGATTCGTCTCAATGCATTTCTCCGGATGAACTTGGAAAAAACCAAGGTTATGTTCAATGAACGTGTTATTCCGGAACCAATTGCTGTTAACGGAACTGCTCTCGAAGTTGTTCAGGAGTATGTTTATCTGGGACAAATTTTGCAACTAGGTAAAAACAACTTCAAGAGGGAGCTGCAGAAGAATACAGCTGGGCTGGGCAGCATTTGCGAAACTTCGTCAAGTCTTCTCGTCACCAATACCGCAAAGTTTGAAGACAAAAGTCTTCAACCAGTGTGTCTTACCTGTTATCACATACGGAGCCGAGTCGTGGACACTCACGATACTACTAGTCCACCAATTTAAAGTCGTTCAGCGGGCTATGGAAAGGGCTAGTCTTGGAGTTTCTCTGAAAGATCGTATCCGGAATGAGGTGATCCGGCAGAGAACCAAAGTTATCGACATACCCTTTAGGATTAGTAAGCTGAGGCAGTGGGCTGGTCATATCTGTCGAAAGACTGATAACCGTTAGACGTGTTCTTGAGTGGAGACCGCGACTCGGTAAACGTTGTGTAGGACGCCCACCAGCTAGACGACAGCTAGATTGACGATATACGCAAAGTGTCTGGCAGCAGTTGGAAGAGAAGAGCCGAAGATCGGGCTCAGTGGCGTGCTTTGGGAGAGGCCTATGTCCAGCAGTGGACTGACACGGGCTTATGATGATGATGAAGATGATGATATATTTGTGTTCAACTGAGTAGATCCAACTTCGACATAGAGGTCATCTGAGGAATCCAACTCGGATGGGCAGCGTTCGGGAAATTACGCCACATCTTCTCGTCACAGATACCGCAGTGCCTCAAGGCAAAAGTTTAATCAGTGCGTGTTGCCAGTGATTACATACGGCACTGAGACGTAGTCGCTAACTATTGGTCTCAAACATAAGCTCAAAATCACGCAACGTGCAATGGAGAGAGCTATGCTTGGAGTTTCACTTCATGATAAGATCCGTAACGAGGAAATCCATAGAAGAACCAAGGTTATCGACATAGCTCTCAGAATTTGCAAATTGAAATGGCAATGGGCAGGCCATATAGTTTGCAGAGCTGAAAACCGCTGGGGCATAAATATTTTTTAATGGCGACCACGAACAAGCTAGCGAAGTGTAGGGAGATCCCCACACGATGGATGGACGACATTGTAGCCATCGCAGGGAGTCGGTGCTTGGAGACGGCATAAAACCGTTCGTCGTGGCGCTCTTTGGGGGAGGTCTATGTTGTTGTTGTGGACTGCTGAAGGCTGAATGATGATGATGATATATTTTTGACAGTTGGCAAAGCGTGGTAAATTGAATATAAGCATCGATGGATAGTATGGGTAGTATATTTATTATTTATTTATGGGTATAGTAGTTTTGATTTCTAGGGCGGATAAAATGTAGAAAATATAATTTTTAGATGATTTTAGCATTAGCGCCTGCTTAGCGAGATCATATCTTATATATTTTAACGGAAAAAATTGGATCACTGACAGGGCTAGAACCCGCATCGTGGCTCTGCGTGGCAGATGCCTTTTGATTCAGCATAATCCAAATTTTCCGCTTAGTTTATAAATCCCTCTAACTGGGGACGGTAACGCCATCTATTGGCAGTATTCTGAACTGACCTACCGAATACGACTAATATTGCAAATAACTTCGTGTCGAAAAATAACGCCTTCTTTACTTGAGTTGATGATAATGAAAAGTTCATTATAATCAACTCTGCGATCACCAAGAAGCCTGCCACGTGTTGTGACAAATAGCAACGGCTCGTTGTTGTGTTGTGACCGGCTGATGATGTGATATGCATTAAATATGGGCTCAAATTCAGAAAAAAACACTCGTCTCATACTCGAATCAGAAAATAATTATGATGGTTGTTTTGAACTATCAAAAAGTAATCTTGCAACAATTACGTTGTTATTCCGAAACACGAGTGGTTTATGGTTTAGTCCATAATAAAAGTTTTATGGAGTCATAGTCCGTGAAACTAGTAAATACCAAGACATAATTATAATGAAGTTATTAAACCAAGACTCCAAAACTACGCATAGATATTATTTAAACTTGACTACGTTCGCTTTATTTAAATCTCCTCATATCACAAAAAATGCAATTAAATTTGTCTCGCCCCTGCATCACGACTACACAGGAGGATGCCACATACCTCACCACCTCACTATACGTGAGTACAAATATGACGTTACCTCGCGACTCACAATAGGAGAAGACAATAGTCAGGATGCCGTGAGTGCTAGTACGAAAATGTCTGCGTCATTACTGCAATGAGTTTTATAAATTAAATGTAGATTGTAAAGCTGAAAACACGTCATCCGTAAGATAAATCGGGTCTTTTGCAGGCAGAGATTTGATAATATAGTTTCATGAAACCATCAGGCATTGAGAAATAAATTATTAATAATAGTAAATAGAAAAAACTAGCCTTTTCAGTGGCAAGAACGTCCCTTATTAGAAGAATTAAACTGTGAACGACACTAAAGTATTTCATGTTTGATTGTTTCATAGCATAGTACAGTAAATTACGTTCGTGCGATAGCGCATGAATGGCCTTTGAAGAAAAACATAATAATAAATAGTAGCCATGACATGGTGAAACTTAGAACGGAAAACCAACTTGCCTCAGTAGTGATTTGGGTTTAGTTTCTACTCACTTTGGACGCCAGGGGGCGTCCACCCTGATGCGGGGTGCGGGAAATTGAGACAAGAGAAATCTCGATGGGCCAGAGTTCCTGACTATAGTAATAGGCAGTACGCTCCAGTGTTCAATAATGTCACTAAAACAGATCCTGCTACACCTTTGATTATCACAACAATATTTATAGTTTGTTTTGCAGTGTAATATTTCGGCACCCAAAAGGGTACCGAAATATTTCGATTTTATGTGGTTATTAAGAGGAAACCACGCGGTATTCTGGTCGACTTAACACTTCGGACCTCTTGGTCATTCCTTTGCGGCGGCTACGGTCAGCTGCTATAATTTCTACCTACACGAGCGCCGGTCGAGGCTTCAATCTATTTCTTTGTTTCACACAGACCTCGGACGTCTTGCGAATTCTTCACGGTGGTCAGTTTCGGACCGCAGCTATATAAACTCGATCTCAACAGGTGCCAATAGAGGCGGCAATGTTCTGCGGTTTCGGTGACCCCCAGCGGCATCATTTCGTTGCATAAAAGACACATATATATACATATACATAGAAGGCGTAAGTGCGAGGGAAAAACAATGAAGGAAATGCTAGGATAAAGGAATATGGCTGACAACCGAACCAATCATTCAGCCTAGATTATGGCGCACGTTTGAATCTAGGTAAGGTATTAAACGGCGGTAACACTGTGTTTGACCAGACGCTGTTAAAGCAACAGCAAGTGTCTTTATGTTCACTCGTAAGAATATGAACCACCTGAACATAAGTGCGACGGGAAACTGAGCAACTCCTGCAAAGAAAATTGAGAAGTTTATTACGAAAATTACACTTCCAAGAACAGGCTAAACTAAAGACAACATAAACATGAGTATCTTAGTTTACTATTCACACCTGCAAGAATATACAGAATGTACCGCATTACAAAGACCACCCACCCAAAATACCATGCACGTATTTATTTACGTGCACTATTTTCTAATCAACATTTTTCCAGTTTTTCCAGTTTTCCTGTAGAAACTTTCAAAAAGTATTCCGTTTTATACAAGGGTATAAGCTATCTCCATTCCAAATTTCATCAAAATCCGTCCAGCCGCTATAGCTTGAAAGCTCCCCAAACAAACAAACAATGCAAATAAACAAACAAACAAACCAACAGACAACGTTTCACTTTTATATATTGGTATGGATTTAGGAATTACAAAATGAATCGCATGTTTTGTAATCATATACTATGATCCGATCTAGAGGCTAGGGCTTGTGACCCGAACTACGAAATCAAACGGTCGCGAGTTCGAAACCCGCAAGGTGCAATCATTTTTGTGATGAGCAGAAATGTTTATTTCCTAGTCATGGATGTAATATTCGTTTCTATGTATGTTTATCCGTTGTATAATACCCATAATACAGGGTATCCTAGTTTGGGGCTAGGTAATAAGTGTAAATTGTCCTGAATATATTTATATTTATTATAACAATCTAAGCAGGCGTTAATGATGATATCATTAAAAAAACATTTTCATTATAGGATTTTAGAGTCTAGAATTAAATGATTATTGAAATCATTTGGTCTTCATTGGAATCTATTAATTAGTTGTATTTTTAGGCTGGTGCCTGAAATCTTCCATTAGTTGTGTAAGGCTACAACTAATGGAACATTATAAACTGGCATCCACATTGATTTTGAGTATTATAACGTCTGCATGCACAATAACCCAGTTCTGGTACAGATGCATAGATACCTAACTACAAGCAATTATCACACTAAGGGTTGTAACCTTTATGAAATATCGGGTAAGCCTTGCGGCTACAGGGCAGAGCAATGAGACAAATATGTGCTGGGCTGGTACATTTATTTTAAATTTATTTTATTAATATTTAGCAACAAATACAGTTATTCTTTCCCTCTCTTCCAAGTGGGTATTTTGGGATCAGCAAAATATCCCAAATAAATATATAAAGGTAGCAAAAGGTTATCCAACAATGTGGGGCGCATAAAATTTATATTATACTAGCTGTACCCACGGCTTCGCACGCGTGGTCTTTTCTTTGGGTTCAAAGTACCATAATGTGCTATTCCAGGACCAATATACCAACATTTGCCTAACATTTCTTTAGCAGGCAAAAATACTTTTATCAATAATTGCTCGGCTTCTAACTCACCAGGTTGAGATATAAATTACACCAGTTTTAAAATAACCGCATTCAATCCAGTTTTAAAACCAGGTTGAGATATAAATTACACCAGTTTTAAAAAAACCGCATTGCAATCGGTCCAATAATTTTTACGCGATGCGTGAACAAACAAACATACAGACAGACAGCGACACGATAAAAAATATATATATTCGTGTTCAATACCCTTTTTGAGCACCCAATAGCATTTTTTTTATTATCTTCTTTTTACAGCCTTTTTCGTACCTATTGCTTTATTATAAGTATAGATATATGACTGTGTCAATTTGCATCAATAAATCCGTCTAGTAGTTTCAGCGTGATACGTGTTTTTTTTAATAACTTTCAACCCCTATATTGCTGAAACATCCTACTTCGTATTATGAACTCAAATCATACCAAGCTTCATTTAAATTCATTCAGTAGATTATGTGCGATGCGCGGTCAAGTTACGGACAAACAGACAGACAAAAATAAAAAGTAAAACCGTTTTGGCTTCGGTATCGAATAATATTATAATATTATTTATTACTTAAATATTATCATAACTTTGGACCCAGATCCCGCAGAAGCCCTATAATTTTTCTGGATAAAACGTGTCTTCAATTTTAACCCATCATATAAATTAAGAAGATGCCAAGTTGCATAAAAACCCGTTCATTAGTTACAGCGTGGTACATGTTCTTTTAAATAAGTTTCAACCCCTATCCTGTGAGAACCGATTAATTTTTCAGGATGTAAGGTATCCTATGTCCTACCTCGTAGTATGAACTCAAATCATACCAAGTTTCATATTAACTCATCCAGTAGTTCCGGCGGCGTGATGCGCGGCCAAGATACAGACAGACAGACATACAGACAGAAATGAAAAAACATACAGTTTAGGCTTCATTATCGTATATAGAGCAACCTCCAAAAAAATATCACAATATCTTTAATGCACAGAATTTGGACCCATATTCCGCAGGAACCCTTTATTTTTTCGGGACACAGAGTATCCATAATTTTCACCCATCTTATAAACTATGTCTGTGCCAAGTTACATCAACATGCGTTCAATAGTTTCAGCGTGCTACGTGTTCTTTTAAATAATTTTCCACCCCTATCCTGCAGGAACTGTTTCATTTTTCGGGATGAAAAGTATGCAATGTCCTACCTCGAAGTATGAACTCAAATCATACCAAATGTCATTTAAAATCAGTGAGTATTTTTGGCGTGTTGCGCGGCCAAGGTACAGATGGATAGACAGACAGACAGAAAAAAAAAACACAGTTTTGGTTTTAGTATTGAATATAGAACGGCTTCCAAAAAAAAATACACAATATCTTAAATTTACAGAATTTGGGACATTATCCCGCAGGAACTCTTTATTTTTTCGGGATAAAAAATATCCTCAAGTTTTACCCATTATATAAACTATGACTTTGCCAAGTTGCAAGAAAATCCGTTCAGTAGTTTCAGCATGATACGTGTTCTTTCAAATAACTTTCAACGCCTATCCTGCGGGAACCCTTAATTTTTTCGGGATTAAAAGTATCCTATGTCCTATCTCGTAGTATGAACTCAAATCATACCAAGTTTCATTTAAATTCATTCAGTAGTTTCGGCGTGATGCCTAGCCAAGATACAGACAGACAGACAAAAATGAAAAAAAAATACAGTTTTGGCTTCAGTATCGAATATAGAGGACCAAAAGAAAATTTCAAAATATCTTTAATGTACAGAATTGGACCCGTTACATTTTTATTATAAGTATATATAGATTTTAGTAAATAGGGGCTGGACAGAAAGCCACAGTCCCAAATATATCTAAAGTGAACCTGTAATGTCAAGGATGAAATATAATAGTCTACATTCACTATGTACATAGCCTGCGGAAATAATTTGATGTATTTATGTTGATTTTGTGTTTGAAGACTTTACTATATAAGGAAAGGGATAGAAAACCGCCAAGCCATCTCCGTGAACAGTGACTCCGAAAGGGTGCTTAACAGTGGCTGGCAGCCAGACGACACAGCGCCTTTGCTTGTAGACAGCCGGGGCTGCCACCTCACGTAGTCAACCGAAGAAAGCGTGCAGTTTGAGGGGCGAAGGCTTATTAAAGCAATATTAAAGCCATCATCAGCCTATATCTTGTCCACTTCAGAACGTAGGCCTCTCCTAATGAACGCCACTGAGCTCGGTCTTAAGCTCTCCTCATCCATTCCCCTCTTCCAGTGGGGTGATGACCGCTTTTCGCAGGTCATCACCCCACTTGGCTACAAGGTATCCTACACTACGTTGGCATAAAAGTGGTCTCCATTCGGGAACTCGTCTACCCCAACGGTTATCGGTTCTTATGGAAATGTGACCAGCCCACTGTCACTTTAGCTTGCTTATCCTTTGAGCTATGACGGTTACCTTTGTTCTTCTTTGGATATCTTCATTACAAATCTTGTCCTTCAGAGAAACACCAAGCATAGCTCTCTCCATAGCTCACTGAGCGACCTTAAATTTGTGGACTAGTTTGACCGTGAGTATCCAAGTTACGGCTCCGTAGGTCATGACTGGTAGGACGTACTGATTGAAGACTTTTGTATTCAGGCACTAAGGCATGGACGACGAGAAGACTTGACGAAGCTTGCCGAATGCTACCCAACCCAGCTGAATTCTTCTGTTGGGTTCCTTCTCAAAGTTGTTCTTACCTAATTGCAATATTTGCCCAAGGTAAACATATTTTTGGACAACTTTAAGATCGTTAAAAATTATCTTGGTTTTATCTATGTTCATTCCTAGACCGATGCGTCGAGAAGCATCAACTAGGTTGGTTAGCTTACTTTGCAGCGACTCCGCCATTAGGTCTATGTCATCGGCAAATCGTAAGAGTGGGATGTTCTTGCCATTGATATTAATGCCCATTTCTTTCCCATCCAGCGTCTTAAACATATCTTTCAAGGCATCAGTGAATAGTTTTGGAGTTATAACATCCCCTTTTTTTCACTCCTCTGCGCAGTTGTATATGTTTGGACTGCTGGTTTTGTACTTGGAAACTCATAGACGCAGTGTCATACAGAAATCTCAGCACTTCAATGTATCGCCAGTCCACTTGACAACGCTGCAGAGTGTCCAGAACCGACCAGGTTTCATCGGAGTCAAAAGCCTTTTCATATTCCACAAAAGCAAGACACAGGGTCTGGTTATACTCTTTAGACTTTTGTATAACCTGCCTCACTGTGTGTGGTGTGTGGTAATCTTCCGCGAAACCCGGCCTGTTCAGAAGGCTGGAATTCGTTAAGTCTCCTTGCAAGACGATTTGAGATGACCCTCGAAAACAACTTATGAGGTGGCCCAAGAGTGCAATAGGTCGGTAGTTCTTTAAAAGGGTTTATCCCCTTTTGAAGAAGAGTACTACCAAGCTCCGGCTCCATGACTCTGGAGTTCTCTCACTGTTACGGACGGTGTTAAATTACCACTGAAGCTTCCTAAGTACGGGTTTCCCCTCTATTTTCAAGAGCTCCGCAGTTACACCATCCTCACCAGGAGCCTTCCCATTCTTAAGTTGTTTGAGTGGCATCTCAATCTCATCTAGGCTGACGTCAGGCAGTTCGTAACTGAAGTGGCGGGTCATTCAATCTTTTGTGCTAGGTTTGGGTCTAGAAGCATGTAAGTCATACAATCAGCCATAGAAGTCTCAGAGAGGATCTCTCCGGCTTAGAGATGGCGGTTGTGCCATTATTTGTCTTGAGCTTTGTCAGATGAGATCTACTCAAACACTGGGCGAAGACTTTTGTCGTCCGAGTCTGCTCAATTGCCTTTTCTATTTGGCGTGTATTTGAGCATAGGAGGTCACGTCTCACCAGCTTACTGATCTTTTTATGGAGCTCCTTTTTCTTTGATGATGGGCGAGTGACGGGAACAACATCAAGCCACACCGGCTTGATGTTGTTCCCGTCACTCGCCCATCAGCCGAAGAGCGTCATCTGAGATTTTAGACTTCGTGCCCGTACGCTGCAGCTGACGTAATTAAGTGCCTGCCTCCCTAAGGATTCCCAAAACTTTTTGGAGTTTCACGTCCACGTAATTTGTGGTTTCCAAGCCAGAAAATCGATTTTTCAACTTAAATAGGAACTGTAATAATCCAAAAACAGCCTGGAGCAGGTTGGGCTGGAGCGTAGACTCGCAGATGCCAGACGGCATTTTTCAAGCTTGTTGTCGATATTCGAGGAGCCTCGGACAAGTCGGTGATCACTACCGGTATCAAACCTGCTGATCACTGCGACATCCCTGAATATATGCTAATCGTCCATCATGATGAAGTCAATCTCATTTTTACTCACACCATCGGGGTTTTGCCAAGTCCACTTCCTCTCGGGTTGCTTTTTGAAGAAATAATTCATCAAAAAGAAAACTTGCATTTGCCCCCTGTGATTTCTGTGCCCATAACCGTGTCGATAACTTCGAAAAGTATTCACCTCTTCACTGGAAGATATATTCAAGCTTCTGAACCAAAACGGATATGGTATTAACAAACAAGCTTCTGAACCAAAACGGATATGGTATGGTATTAAACGGATATGGATCAATGGCAAATGCATCACTCACCTTCGATTTGCTGATGATATAGTCATCATAGCAGAAACCCTGCAAGACTTAAGCACAATGCTCAGTGACCTCAATATTGTTTCTCAACAGGTGGTTCTTAAAATGAACATGGGTAAGACGAACATCATGTCAAATGCCCATGTCGCACCCATGCCGATCTATGTTGGGGACGATATTATCGAAATTGTTGATCACAATGTCTACTTGGGTCAGACGATCCAACTGGGTAGATCCAACTTCGACAAAGAAGTCAACCAACGATTCCAACTCGGATGGGCAGCGTTCGGGAAATTACGCCACATCTTCTCGTTACAGATACCTCAGTGCCTCAAGACGAAAGTTTATAATCAGTGCGTGTTGCCAGTGATGACATACGGCACTGAGACGTGGTTGCTAACTATTGGTCTCATACATAAGCTCAAAGTAACGCAGCGTGCAATGGAAAGAGCTATGCTTGGAGTTTCACTACGTGATAATATCCGTAACGAGGAAATCCGTAGAAGAACCAAGGTTACCGACATAGCTGTCAGAGTTTGCAAGTTGTAGTGGACTTGGGCAAGCCATATAGTTTGCAGAGCCGACAACCGCTGGGGAATAAAGGTTCTGGAATGGCGGCCATGAAAAAGCAAGTGAAGTGTAGGGAGATCCCCCACACGATGGACGGACGACATTGTAGCCATCGCAGGGAGTCGGTGGATGGAGGCGGCACAAGACCGTTCGTCGTGGCGCTCTTTGGGGGAGGCCTATGTTCATTAGTGGACTGCTAAAAGCTGAATTGATGACAATGATCAGGATGACGATGATGATGATTATGATGATGATTATGATTATGATTATGATTATGATTATTATTATTATGATTTTTATTATTATTATTATTATTATTATTTAGGGTTAAACATTATGTTTCTCAGGATTTTTTATACCTGGTTTAATAGAGTAACACGGGTGGGTACCAAGTGCTAGTCTAGTTCTGGTTCGAGAGGTGTTGAGTCAACATTGTCCATGTCAACTTAGCCAGGGTCATTTGTTTTTGTTTAGGGTGGCCTATGGTAACCTGGGGATTCTTCGCACCCCCGGACCTGCCATTTCTTTGACCGCCGCCTTATTCAGGACAAGCAAGCGAAGTGTAAGGAGATACCCCACACGATGAACTGACGACATTGTAGCCATCGCAGGAAGTCGTTGGATGTAGGTGGCACAAGATCGCTTGTCATGGCACTCTTTGGGGGAGGCCTATGTTCAGCAGTGGATTTCGAAAGGCTGAAATTATCATACCGCCATTTGTAGGTCGCCAGAGCCTCGTTCGTTATCCAGCAGGATGGTCCGCGAGCAGGTGAGGTTAGTTTGGAGCAGTGAGAGTGTTTTTCGCTCCAACACATCCCACACCAGTAGTCCGGGTATTTAAAATCAATACTTAAATTAAAAAAACTCCTGTTATTGACAAAAAGATATCCGTTAGCTACTTCATCCATTTCAAGAAAAGAAATGAAACCTGAGGGTAGACTTTGGGGACGCGGTACACTCACCCGATATATGGGGTTATTTCAACAGATGCTCGTTTCGTCCAGGAAGTAGTACGTGGCTATAATTACGCCCGCTAGTGATGCCGGTTTTGCCTGTGTAGACGCCATTTAAAGAAATAAAATGACTATGAGGCCCTGGTCGACACGTGGCGCTAGGCCCATCCATTCTGACCGTAAATATATTTATCATTACTAACTAGAGGCGGTTTTACTCTAAACCAAGATGCATTTTTATGAATTCAACGTTGTTAATGCGGCATCCGAGATAGGGAGGAACTCCACGTGTTCGGGAGGTACTCCACTCGTCCGCTGCAGAAGGCACTGGCACTCACGGGCCTCCAGGCACGATTTTTAGAAGTAAAAAGAGGCTCTCCATGGCATTTGCTATAAATACCAACCCTCTCCAAACAAACTAAATAGGAGATACAGGCCTCTCCATGTCCTTCTCGACTTTAGGGAGCTAAGGAGGACCAAACCAAATTACCCTTGGGGAACGCGACTACTCCAAGATCCTAAACCACCACGTTATCAATGTGCTCGAGTAGTTTTTACGGGAAGATCCCTCTATAATCGAAATAATTGTAGATAATCCAACCAAATAGGCTTGGTCTACCAAGCCTATTTGGTTGGATTATCTACAATTATTTCGATTTGTTAATCTCCAAACTTCCGATATTTCCCCAATAATCGGGAAAAAAAACCCTTTACCTTTCAAAGTGACGTATCCTTTTATGTTTCAAAGTGACGGGATGTGTGTCAACTTGACGTTTAAAGTCTACCGCTCTTTTGTGAGAAAATAGACCGGTGAGGAGCAAAACAAGTTTATAGGGGTTATAGGGTAACATTTTAGGTACATGTTTACAACTTAGTGGACTAAATGGCTGATGTTGGAGGCGTTTGGGAAGATGCATAGCTGCTAGTAAGGTCTTTCGCCTTATGAAAAACGCGATGAACATTTGAAAAACACATTTAATTATCCATTATAATAAATTAGCTTTTCTGGGGAAATAAGTTATTCTCCAAGAACTAAAATACCAAAATTTGGTCAAAATTTGTTCAGTAGTCAAATAGATTTTATCGATGGCTCTCGGCTTCTTCTAATCGAATTAAGATTCCAACAGTAAAATTTGTATTTCAATTAGTATACAGACCGACACAATTTTTAAATGTTCTATTCTTGAGCAGTAGTTTTTTAATGTATAGGGACTAGACAGTTTTATTATTATCTATATCGTACAGACTTTTTGTTACACTTCCTACTTTATTAAAAGTTAGGAGGATACGAACGTATGTGTTTATGTGTTTGTTACCCAGCTGGTTGACGCCTGGACGAATTTTGATGAAATTTGGTTTAAAGATTTACGTTCTAGACCCAAAATAGATATAAACAGTAGTAAATAATAAGATACTGCTAATTATACGTCTAACAGTTTTTTTTTAAATTGATAATAGTTTTATGAATTATCATCATCATAATAATGCCACAATAACAATAAAAGGTAATTTTCATCATTTTCCGCACGGGTAAAACTGCGGGGCATAGCTATTAGTGAGAAATAATATTAACATATATTTTTTTCGCCGGACACGGAGGGCCAATTGGAGAGTTAGTTCATTGAGTCAGTTAAGTCACTGGCCTCTCGGTAGCCTTGCGTATTTGAAGACACTAACTCACTGAACTGTCTTCTTATGTATTTGTACACGAGGTAAGTGAAAGGCCAGTAAAAGGCCAGTGACTGAAAGTGTCTTCAAATGAACTGACTCACACGTAGTATTTTTATAATATTTGTGGCTCACTTGAATTGACTCGGAAACTGGCCTCGCGTCCGCCGGGCATAGATCAACAAGAGCGGATGAAAAAATGTCCAGTACATTTTAACCAGGTACCTTACAAATGCGGTATTATCACTGTCACATGTAAGAAGCCGAGGTGGTTATGAGACAAAAAGCCTCAGGTAGGTCTCAGTGAATCACGGTGTCAGTTAATAGGTGCGTAACATATCATTTATCAAAAATAACATGATTCAAACAAATATGGTCTACAGTTGTTTAAGTGGTTCTTTTCATAGATTTTTGTAGTAATTTTAGGGTCCTGTACCTAAAAATGAAAAAGGGGCCCTTCTTCGTTGTCCGTCTGTCTGTCTGCACATACCCTTTTTTTTCAGGAATGCATGGAGGTATCAAGTTGAAATAAATATCAAATACTTACTCAGATCTGCAATCCCTTGGAGCTGTGAAAAAACAAACTTCTAAGTCAACGCAATCAAAAGTTACGGCCGTAGCTGCATATTTTGATACTAGCAAGGGAATTAAAACCTATAGGTTACTTCCCGTTGCCTTACAATGATGAAATTTGGCAAGAAGAAATGTCTTTTAGCATATAATATATACGAAAATTTAATGACATACCTACCAGTTTGTACGGAACCCTCGGTGCGCGAGTCCAACTCGCACTTGGCTGCCTTTTATTATTACTTCAGTTGTAGAAAATGTAATATCTTTGGATTAAGAGTGAAACACAAAGTTAGATTGTGTGGATTTTGGTACCTAATACCGATTCTTGATTACCTAATTTTTGTGTAGAGTGGAAGTGGGGGGCAAGTAACCCAACCCGCCCTACCCTTACTACTCATGCTGGTGTCGTTGCAATGGTATATGTATCAGTGCTGGACAAAAAGATAAAAACCGCAGTGGTATTGCCATAAACAATGCAACAGCTGGTTTGGATGTGGCAAAAACTGTAGTTGTTATGGTGAAAGTTGGTGCGTAGGATCCAATGGATGTGGTGGTTTGCATTTTATTATATTGGAAGAATGAAATTAAGAAAATTAAGCGTGGGGAGTGGTAGCAGTTTTATTTTAGCATTTTTTCTTTTAATTTGAGTAGGGATTATCCATAGCGGAAGTGATGAACATATATAGCGGCAGCGGAGCGCCAATGTACTATGATAAAACTATTATGTCACTAACGCTGCTAACGTAGAAGAAAAATATTTAGTGTGTGCGTTTACGTTATATTCTCGTTTAACTTTTGGCCAAATTCATTTACGATATACGTTAACATAGAGCAACATCTTGACCAAATCAAAGATGAGCATGACGTGCGACAACTAGCCAAATCCATATCAATAAAAGTGAAACGTTGTTTGTTTGTTTGGAGAACATTCACGCGATAACGGCACAGAATAAATAAAACGGCTGGACGGATTTAAATGAAATTTGTAATGGAGATAGTTTATACCCTGGAATAAAACATAGAATACTTTTATCTCGGAAAATTGTAAGTTTCCACGCGAAAACTTTAAAATGTTCATTATCTCGCTGTAAGGAACGCTTGCCATGGAAACGAAATAACAAGACTGTCAAAAAACTTCTAGAGCATTGGTGCTATAACTACTTTTGCATTGTTTTTTAATATCCTAGAACAACGTAGGATGTTTTTTTTCGCAATAAACAGTAGTCCGCGCGGATTGGGCGGGAACGCTAGTAACCTAATAAAGCAAATAGCAAACCAATGATTACATTTTAAGTTTTGTTCATACTCTGCACCTAAATACTTGGTAAAAATATTACAAATAGCTTTTATTTTTATAGCCGCGGGCCATGTTATCGTGGTATGAAGATTTAAAGGTTTTAAAGTAAGTAGCAAGTTTTTTAGAGATTTAAAGTTTCCTTGTACACGCATTTAACGCATTATTTCGATAGGTGACTTAAATCCAACTTGGTAAGATGTACACCAAAAAAAAGATTATTCATTAAGTTTTACATCACAAGCGCACCGAGGGAAGAAAGTATAAGCTATTGAAACCAAGAGCCACATCCAAATGTAACTGTGCTCAGTTTATTCATCATCCCACTGACCATTCAATGACCATACTTGCATTTCTCGTTTACCCGACGACATTACCATACCAGACCAACGAGTACTAATTCAATTTACAATGGCGCTCTCCTTTTTGCGTCCTCTAGGGCCCTCGTACACTGCAGTTAAACGCATCTAAATGCCGATGGTTGAGTGGGTATCGGGCAATTTAAAGCTAGTATGCATCTTCGCTGTATCCGACAGTTTATAGGTTTACTCTGTGTTCTGAGCCCAAGACAGAACTTACTTCGGATTTGATTTGTACGCCGCAGGCTGCATTTTCCATAGATTTTGTGGTAGCAAGTGATCGGAGTGGCGCTGTAGAACATAACTCCTGCACTGTATCAATTTATCTGAAAAACTTTGGAATTATAGGAAAATAATAAGAAATTGAGTTCCTTGAAAAAAATATATAACTCTCTTTTATCGAAATAAAAACAAATAGTATTATTTATAAACTTTTTGTCAAAAGGTCACGGGAAGGGGTGACCGTAACGTTTCATGCAGTGACCTCTCCGGCCCCTCGATGTTAGTTTGTTGAGGTCAAATCTTGCAAGCTGAATAAGAACCACTTCCTCTCATCCTACGGATTTGAATTTTGGTTCAGTTCCGATGACAATGCATTTTTATGTTAAGCATGATCTGAATTGACATCCAGGATTAACTCCAGATAAAGGCACTCTTCAACGTTCAACAACACATTCGAAAAATTGTGTACGCATTTTACTATGAACATGGTTCCTGCACTCAGGGTTGGGTCCTGACTAAGGAACTTCTCAACGGTTTACAGCACGGACATGAAATGTTGTACACGCATTTAATTGTGATGTCCCGTTCTAAGTTTCACCATGACATAGCTACTGCATAACGCGTAAGGCACCGGTAGCCATGTTTTTTTTTTATTTTTCTACTGACACATGCCTCCAATGAACCCCAAAATTACAATTTATACGTTTTGCACCATATAGGTACTACAAAACACATCTATCTACTATAGAAATAGTTGGAAAACCATACCTAATAGGCTTTTAGGTAAGTCACATATTCCAACCCTCTACCAGTAGGCACTGTATCCAAAATTCTGGCGGTATGCCCGCGTTGAATTGCAAAACTAATTTGATGAGCCAAATAAGTATCTATACTACTAATATTTTGGGCGTGCATCGCATGGCCGGCGCTCAGAGCGGATTTAGAAAATACAATGAGCTCCAATCGCAGCGGTTCCAAATTCTCAACATCAAACGGCTAAAATATTAATCCTTTACCGCGTTAGCATATTTTTGCAAGCCGCGCTCTGCATCTTAGAAAGATCCCAGAGTGTCAACGCAAGTAGTCCTACACTAAAGGCCACCCCATCGTCTAAGGAAGAAGAGTCATACTATCTTGTCTAGTTTTAGTTATATCACGGTCTCAGTTATTTCCAATGTAGGTACAGAAAAAGATCAGGATCAGACTATTATGGGCTTTGTAGGACTGCCTACCTAGATACAAAAGGTCAGAACTTAATTGGAAATATATTGGACAATGCCTCAACTTAACTATCCTCAGATAGTATATGTGCGAAAGCCTTAATACTTGAGTTTAGTTTTATTCAGCTTACAATGGCATTCGCCTTTTTGCGGCCCTTAGTGGCATTTAGCTTATTCAATGCTAATAGTATGCCGATATGGGGTATGGGGGTAATTGACGTCTGGATGCTTTGTGCTCGGTCTGTTGCTTGCTACCTTTTTGGGAGTAGACTGCTATAAGTCAGTGATAATGGTAATTATTTGTGTAACTACCGACTTTTTGCTACCCAATACAGAAGCTGTACTTTTAATATGCCAAAGTAGTTGATTAGGGGAAACCCCGTCATGGGTAGTGAATTTTTGGACAAATGGATATGCTCCCCAGGGGTGTATTTCCATCCAACCAAAATGTTCAAATTGGGGCGAATTTCATGTGATTTAATACCCGATGAATTGATAGAATGAATACGGGATCAAACACCGTTTTTTTATCGTAATTAAATTAATTATGATGACAATGGGACTATTTCAAGTAAAAGTCTGGGAGTAATTAGAGAGCGAATAAGTATTTTGTAACCAGCCTGTTCTTTGGGAGAACTCCAGAAGCGTGGAGCAGGAGTTTGGTAGTACGCTTCTTTAAAAAGAGGCTTACACCCTTGTACAAAAATACCGACCTATTTCACTCTTAAGCTACGTCTATAAGTTGTTTTCGAGGGTTATCTCAAATCTTCGCGCGAGAAGACTTTACGAATTCCAGCCTCCTGAACAGGCTGGGTTTTATTTAGCACCACAGGCCACATAACACAGTGAGGCAGGTTATACAGAAGTGTAAAGAGTATAAGAGTAAGTGTATTAACCAGCTCCGTGGACTATGAGAAGGCCTTTGACTCCTGGGAGGTTCCAAGTGAACAGGATACATCGAAGTGCTGAGGTTTCTGTATGATGCCACGACTATGAGTATCCAAGTACGAAACTAGCAGTTTTAACACAGCCAGCTGCGCAGGTAGATGCGCAGCGATCTCTGTTCATTCTGAGACCGATGCGTCGAGAAGCATGCTTCTCGACGCATCGGTCTCAGAATGAACAGAGATAAGACCAAGATCATGTTTCAAGATCTTATTGACCCGGAACCGATTGCAGTCAATGGTGTACCTCTTGAACTTGTCCGAAAATATTTTTACCTTGAGAAAATATTGCAATTAGATACGAACAACTTTGAGAAGGAAGCCAACAGAAGAAGTCAGCTAAGTTGGGTAGCATTCGGCAAGCTTCGTCAGGTCTCCAAACCACAGGTCAGGTAGTCCATACCACAGTGAAGAACACAGCCACAGAACTCAGTGGCGTGCATAAGAAGAGGCCTACGTCCAACAGTGGACAGATATTGGCTAATGATGAACCAGCTTGCCCCACCGTCGACCGCATCGTCGCTTATCAGCAGGCTAGACTGCGGTCCAATGCTTCCCTATTTGGCAATAAAAAACATGTTGTGACACTGTATAAATAAAAATAGTATGCGAACTTAATGCTAATAGGCATTTCTTCCAGCGAACCTTAATTATAAAGAAAATGGTGGAGGTACTTAAAAAAAACTACTGAAAAAGAATTTAAAATTAAGAAAAATCGTGTGTGTCTGTTTGTCTGTTTGTTTGTTTGTCTGTATGTTTGTCCGTTAAGTAGAAGGCCAGCAATCAATAAAAAACTTTTTGACGGCTTAAGGAATTTTGATCTAATGTTGGACTATTGGTAATTTAAATCTCGGAATAGCACACATAGTACTTTTAACCTAAAGAAATGACAACGCGTGCGAAGCCGCGGGTATAGCTAGTGATGAATAAAGGAATGAGTAATGTATGTACTCATCAAATAAGTAAATCTTTATTTTTGGGATAAAGGCAAGAGTACATTTATGTTAAATGCAGCACCTGGATCCTAAACTAGGTTCGAAACCCGTACGATAATTCCCAGGCCTCTTTCATCGCAGCAAAACACATTACATTATTGCCTACTAATACACAAAAAAGTATGTTTAGGGACTAGCTGTGCCCGCGGCTATACCCGCGATGTAATTTATCTGGGTTAAAAGTAGCCAACGTGTTATTCGAGGACCAAATTAAAGTACAATAATACAAACTTTTTTTTTTTTTTAGTTTTTATCGATTTCTCGGGTTTCACCTATCACTTCAAATCACTTTACTACATTTTATAAAAGAAAGTCACCGAACGCCTGGTTGTCTGTTTGCCATAAGTACCTCAGAAAATACATAACCGATTTTGTTCCGGTTTTCACGTAGGCGTATGTTGATTCAAGGTGAAGGTAAAAAGGTTTATACCTTTTTAACTATTTTATATAAATGTAGTCTATGTTGGGCAAATTTTCGTAACAAAGTCGGAAAAAACAGCCAGTCCCGGTAACGGATTTTTGTGTAAGTTGCGAAAACCATGTGCTATTTTCAAATAATGTTTTAACGATTTTTTCTCCATAAAATGTTTTACAATAAAATATGCGACATCATACGTGTACCTGACTGTACCTATTACAAGAATTAAATTATGTATTTTTATTACTGAAAACGTTTATTTTGAGCTTCTTGTAAATGAATCCATTTGAAATAAGGAAGATAACTGTGATATTGAATTTGCTAAGGATGTATACAATTTAGCACAAAGAGCTTTAGTAAATTGAGTTAGGATTTATACAATTTAACACAAAGAGCTTTAGTAAATTGAGTATTAACTCATAAATGAGTATTAACTCAATTTACTAAAGCTCTTTGTGCTAAATTGTATAAATCCTTAGCAAATTCAATATCACAGTTATCTTCCTCATTTCAAATGGATTCGTCTTGCACTTGAAAGCATACTTTTTTGTTGAGTTGTTCGAGAGCTATGACGATGTTTTTGATAAGCGGATTTCAATTAATTCTGCTCGCCCTGTTCTTCGAACTTACTATTAGTTTATTCTGTGGTGTAATAGTGTAGCCGCAGCGCGGGTGCGGGTAAGCCGCGGGCGTATGTGAACAGTATTGTATTGTACAAACATAGAAGTACTAGGAATAGAAGGTAGGTACCGACAAGCGCTCGTCCAAAAAGTAAGGAACAAACTCGATTTATGTACGCGTAAGGACCGCGTATTGACGCTCGGCGACACGCACACAAGTAAAGAAATAATGTTGCTAGAGGTATCACATTGATCTATTTTACTATTTTTTTTTATTGTTTTTTTTTTTTTATGATACCGTATATTAAAGATTGGACGGTTACTAAATGCAATAGAACGTAATAAGGAAATTACAAAATGGGTAGGTAGGTAAGAGAAAGTTGATGGATGAGTTATTGATTCGCGGGCAATAGAATGAGCTTTGATATTATTGGATGACTTGTTGCTTGGTAGAATAAAAATAAGCCATCTATTTAAAAAACCGGCCAAATGCGAGTTGGACTCGCGCACGGAGGGTTCCGTCCTTTTATGTGATACAATTTCATCTTTACGGTTTATGGATTTTCTCTTTACATTTACTTTGCATTGCTTCTTGCCAAATTTCGTGATTCAAAGTCAACGTGAAGTACCCTATAGGTTTGATTCCATAGCTAGTGTTAAAATATGAGGCCTTAACAGCCGTATCTTTTGATAACGTTAACTTATAGGTTTGTTTTTTTCACGGCTCTGAGGGATTGTAAACTTGAGTATTTGATATTCATATCAACTTCATACCTCCACGCGTTCTTATGAAAAAGGGTCTTGACAGACAGAAAGACAACAATGATCCTTTATTATAAGGGTTCCTGTTTTTCTGTTGAGGTATGGAATCCTAAAACATCAGCATCACTTAACATCATCTTCATTATCAGCCCCCATCAGTCCACTACTGGACATACGCCTCTTGTAACATACTTTACGTTGTCATTGAAATGTATCGAGCATATTTTGGTGATTTTAGTTGGCTTCCAAGAACTTTCGTTTCGATTTAATCTTATTTTTTCAATCCAACGAGCCGCTTCTGTTGGATCTGAAGGGAAACTAAAAACTAACAAAAAAATAATAACGTTATTATACCATGGCAACAACAAAAATAACCATCTGTGGTTAACAATACCAAAGTACTTACTTGGGTTCCTATGAAGTATGATGATGATGATGATGATGATGAAAAGTATCCTATGTTTTATTTCAGGGTATTAGCTATCACCAATCCAAATTTGATCAAAATTCGTTCAGCCATTTGAGAGTAAAGTATGATGATGGTGATGATGATGATGATGAAAAGTATCCTATGTGTTATTCCAAGGTATAAGCTATCTCCATTCTAAATTTCATCAAAATCCGTTCTGCTATTTGAGAGTAAAGCATGATGATGATAATGATGATGGTGATGATGATGAAAAGTATCCTATGTATTATTCTAGGGTATAAGCTATCTCCATTCCAAAATTCATCAAAATCAGTCCAGCCGTTATCGCGTTAAAACTCCCCAAACAAACTAACGATTTTACTTTTATATATTGGTGTGGATAATCCACAAAAAATAGTTTTTCGTATTCTAGCAACATCAAACCATTAATGTATTAACAAAAGTCAATTAATAATTATCACGTATCAACAAAATCTTCAACGACGGCAATTTTTTTTTCAATACCTTGCAACCCAAAACCATTATGGCGTCAGTTAAAACTACGATTTATTTTTCTGTAACGTTTTATTAATTACTCAAGAAATGTAGGCTATAGTGTTGTTCTTACCATGATAACCAATCTTATTATCTTTCTTGTGCTTTGCTGATTGGTTATGAGTATGACACCCTTTCACTGCACAAACCGTCATTTTTAACGAAAAAATCGGGAGCTCCTCTCTCGTAAATACGATGTCGTGCACTGACAAGTCGGCGCGATCGCTAAACCTTTTAAGGCTTTGGTTGATCTTCTTCACTATGAGGGCGCCTACCTACTTTATATTCCTAGTACTTCTATGTGTACAAATAAAGAGAAAACCTTAGATACCCGTCCGAAGCCAGGGCGGATCGCTAGTTGAGATACAAAGTACACCAGATTTTTAATTGAAACCAAAGCTATAGGTTAAGTGAATACCGGTTAATGTGAATACCGGTTAATGTGAAAACCGTTTTTCATTCGTTCCAATAGTTTTAACACTGCGAACATACAGACAGCCAGACACCATTAATGTAATATTCATGTTTAATAGCTTATTTAAATCCTCTATTATAATTTTTCGTCGGACTGACTTTTATTAATTACTTGTACCATTATTTATTCTGTGCTTACTGCTTTAGTATAAGTATAGGCATATAGATACTGTAGCCATGTATTCACTGAGAAACAATCCATACCAATATATAAAAGTGAAACGTTGTCTGTTTGTTTGTATGTTTGTTTATTTGTTTGGGTAGTTTTCACGCGATAACGGCTGGACGGACTTTGAGGAATGGAGATAGCTTATTATCACGGAAATTGTAAGTTTTCACGGGAAAACTGGAAAATGTTAATTACTCGCTGTAAGGAAAGGTTGCCATGGAAACCAAATAACAAGTCTGTCAAAAAACTTCAAGAGCATTGGTGATATACCTAATTTTGTATTGGTTTTTAATATTCTAGAGACATTTATTCGTTTAGCGCGGAGACTAGACGAGTTTCAGCCACTGGAACAGGCCGGGTTTCGTGGAGGATATGGCATCATAGACCACATCCACACAGAGTGGCAGATTATTCAAAAGACAAACATATGCTGATGATGATGATTAAATTAATATAAATATTTGAAACAAAACGCATATATGGCATTGAATGAGCAAATCAAATCTTGTCTTCTTAACAAATAGCTCCTAATCCACCATCTTTTTCTTTTCATTCGACTAGACATCGCCTGCAAATAAATTTACGCAGCACCCAATAACACTACCTTCTCGTGTGACATAATGTTAACAAAATAGAGTTTCCCAAACATTGTTCTTTCAAACATCTAAAAATGTTTCAGAAAATGTGTATCCGAAACATTGTTTCTCAGTGAAAACATGGACTTATAGTGTGTCTAAACATGGACCAAAAATTCGCATAATAATATTGAAACAAAGGAAGATCGCACTCAACAAAACAAACCCTCAAGATAAACCAAAGACACACAAAACCGCGCAGTAACTTATAAAACCGCAGCAACTTATCAGGCAATTGTTAAACATGAGTTAACCGTAGGTTATCGTTACTTCTCGTTTTACAGAGTTTATTAAGACAAACGGTGCTTTGTTAACTGTACGTTTAATTGGCCATAAAATGCGAGATGACGCGGGCTCGTAAGACGGTCGTTGTTCTTACTCTACTGTGCTCTATGTAGAGATGGTAGAGTATGTAGAGTAGGGATTAATGTAGCCACTGTAGTGCCGTAAAACTCATGAACCTTGTGGAGTTGAATGCGTTGTTTAAAACGGGACGTTTTGATAAATAAACTGTATTTAGTTCAAGGTTCTCTAGACCCATAACATATAACAATGTCGGGCGCTTTTCTGTTCTGTAGAACTATCGTTGTTGTACACTTAACAAACAAGAGGACCAACATTTACGTCTATAAACTACTTTTCTCAAAAGTGGTGAAAATGAACGAAAATACGATGTTATTGCTCGAATTTAACTCTGGTGTCACAAAATGAAATGCAGTACACATAAAATCTGTTCATACGGCATCAAACCCATCCCTGTTGGATAATGTTAGGTTTGGTCAGAATTTGATCATTGCTTGAAAAAAAGTTCATGAGACTAGATTTTTATTAATTCTATATGAAAAATATTTATAGAGCACGAAAGTCTATTCATGCAGGCGTATGAAAAAAAAGCTACTCGTAATAATTAAGCTTTTTTGAATTGACTTACAAAAGGAGGATATTCTAATTTTCATTTTATGTATGTAGTCTCAAATCCGGGATTTCTAAACCGATCATGTCGATTCTTTTGTTACACTCCAGGTAGAAAGGTTTATATTTTTTATTAATGATTTTCAAGAATGATCATAGGCTATTATTTTTAACCCGAATGAGTTAAACAAAGATACATGCTAACAATTATTTAACTTACTTTTCATAAACAATTAAAATGTACTTTTACCTAATTTATAGCATGTTTAAATTAAATCCATGTTTTCAGCAAAGCTATGCACCCTCAAGATTTTTTCATCGCACGCAACGTTACCCCATATCGTAAAATTTGCATACGTTTGATAGTTTACAAGTTCATAAACTTTGGTTTAATTGGCTCGTTTTAATTGTGAAATAAATAAAAGCAAAATTAAACAGAATGTCAGCTTGCAAGGTTGCTAGTCCACTAGAGCTGAATGAATAAGATAATGGGGGATTTTCTAAGAGCTCAAAAAGGCATTACATGAAGATTGTGATAGATGGCGTTGACAAAGTTAGTGTGACCCTTGGAACATTTAATATAACCTATCCGGTACCTATATTTTTGATGTGAGTGACGTTTACAATAAATGTTCAATCATGGTCTAATGTCACAGTCAAAATAAAGATCCAAACTAAAAAATAATAGTCAAAATATGTCATACATTATCATTTTAAGATTTGTTTATTGCCCCTCTCGAAAGTAAATAAAATAAATAAACTGTTTGGAAATGGCTCCACTTCCATGTGTAGTAGTTTGCTGCATTAAAATAGGAACGCTTACCCCAACGCTGAAGCTGAAACTCGTCGAGTAGAGTTTTTGAAAATGTGAAGCCTGAATTAACGATTAAAAAATATGGTAATACGTGCGTAGCCACAGAATACTAGACTAGGTCTATGATGGTAACTATATGTGCATTCATACCGATAGTACCTACTCTGTGACAGTCAAAGAGGATAGTGACAGTGAGTGATTTGACTTGATGTCAGGTGGCTACTCGCTTTTTATCACTTCATTATTTGCTAACGCCATCTATAGAGTCATTTGTTTTTTTAATCGGCTGTCGGAAAATCCCCATTAAAGAAACGACGTGATGCGGAAATTAAAAAAAAATGTTTTGATTACAAATAGATTTTCTAAAAAAAAATACAAATCTAATTTTAATAACATTAATAGTACTTTAATACGAACCTTTTAAATAAATAAATCAATTATTGAAATCAGGAGATAATTATGAATGAACACATTTTTTGTGTTTGTTCACCAACATCCACTCTTATTAACCACAAAACTTCCTAAATACCACCAATGGGTCTTTTATGTCCCGATTCCAAATATGAGCAAAAATTCGAAGAGAAATAAAACAAGAAAAACCTACTTTCGGGGAGGCCTATGTTCAGCAGTGGACTTCTAAAGGCTGACATGATGATGATAAATTACATAAATTCCGTTAGTTTAATTTTAATTTAAGCGTAAATTTTTTAATTGTGTATTTTAATAACTTGTGAATGACCCTAGATGGTCGAAATAAAGAATATATTATTATTATTATAATACATTTCATTTCAAAACCTATGTTTAATGAACATAGCTTGAAGTTTCACGGTTTAAGAATTTTATTTCTCATAAGAATTTACAAATTCACTTATATATAGAGAAAATACAGATTATTTATGTTTAAATGTTATGCGCCATTAAGCGTAGTATATGCGTAAAATTAGTCGTAGCATCAAAGTACAATTTCCAACTAAAAAATGGAATCATTCGGTACAAGTGAGTAATCTTAAAATGAAAGAGCAAGTGAACACAAGCGGCGCAGGGCGCATGGCGTACGGCGCTCGTACGCCGTGCGCGGTGCGAAAGTGACGTATGTTAATAGTATGCAGCAGACGGAAACTATGCCATGTAGCTGTACAGGTGTTCGTACTTGCAGCTGCGAAGCCTCCACTGCCCGTTGAAGGAGGAGCTGCCACAGAACTTAGTGCTGACAGGGCAGCTAAGCCAGAAGTCTGTTGACTTCTATATTCTTCTGCTACGTCCGTCGACTTCTACATTCTTCTGCTGCGCCTACTCCTCCGTCTTCATCATCATCTTCATCATCATCATCATCATCATCATCAGCCTATATCTGTCCGCTGCTGTACGTAGGCCTCCCCTAATGCACGCCATTGAACTCGGTCTTCAGCTGTCCTAATTCATTTTCTTCCAGCCGCTTTTCGCAGGTCATCACGCCACAGGGCGTCCTACAATAAGTTTGCTTAAACATGGACTCCACTCGTCTCTATGAATTACAACTAAGTACCTACACATTTTGATTTTCATCCCCTTTCATGCGGAAACCCTTTAATTTTTCGGGATGATAAGTAACTAGTATCCAATAGTAGTTACGGCATGATGCGAAGCCAAGTTACAGACAGACAAACGGACATAAATGAAAAAAAAAACAGTTTTGGTTTCAACATAGAACACAGAGAAACCTCCAAAAATTGTTACTACGAATTATTGTTATTGTTGTTTGAATATACAGATTTGGACCTGTTACGGTTTTATTGTAAGTATAGATTATTTAACGTTTTCATAGCCGTCGTTATATTAAGTGATGCATGATGAGCCAAACCAATAATTATAGTACGTTAATAAAACATTTTTAACTGTTATTCTGATAACAAAGTATATGAAGTTCAAGTAACTCTTCCTTACCTATAAAAAACGTTTGAATAAGTAATACCTACTTAGACAATGCATCATTATTAATCTTGCGGAAAATATATCGCCCCAGCCGCTTGCAAATCACGACGCAAAAACTGCGACAAAACTGCAAATGAATACTAAAAACCTCTAATTGTTATTCTATTCACTTGGTTCCTAGGCTTATGCTAATGCTAAGTATTCTAGCGTTATCTAAGTGATGGATAGAGGGCGCTACTGTCACGCAACCTGGGACAGAAATAGAAAAGGGGGGCATAAATAAAAACGGTATTTCAAAGATACGAGTGGACATGGGTCAAGATGGACTTAGCCTACTTTTTTAGCCGTGTTCGAGATAGAGTGTAAATAGTGGTAGATAAACGATTATTGCTATGCAGGTACTAAAAAGTATGAAAGTAACTTTCAGTTAGAAAGAAAGAAAACTTTTATTGGCACATAAAAACATTACAACATATAAATCATATACAAATAAAAAATCTATCAATTAGTATAAGTAGGTACTAATATGTAATAGCTGCGACTGTACCAAAGGGGCCGGTGCTCAGCTCAAATTACGTCATCTACGCTTCCCAAGAATGGACGGATTCCACACCGCCAAATTGAGAGTAAAGCACCCAACATAATATTTTATGTCGATACGCTCGTACGCACAAGCCTCACGCACATATTCACACCATGTTATGCCGATCAGCCGCCACATCGCAGCAAGATCTCGTCCTTGTTAGTCGTGTTAATTCTGTCAAGTTCTCATGAAATATTAAAAACGATTCCGTATTTTGTGGTGAAATTTTGTATCAACCACAAAACACCACAAATTATCCACTTACACACACATACGCAGACCCCATTTGCTAGCTGCATACGGTTGTTGTGCGGTATGGAATCCATTTTTTTTTAAACATTCTTGGTTATTCTTAATTCAATTCAAGTAAGTACTTAGGTATAAACCAGAATAAACGAGCAAACAAAACCTGCCAGTTACTCAAAATCAGTTCGAATTCAGCAGCAAGTAAAATTATTATAAAAATACAAAGAACCCGTCTGCGAACAAAATTATTGAATCCGAGCTGACCGCCCGCAAAAATAATCACACTAATATTATAAAGGCGAAAGTTTGTATCCATGAGTTGTGTGTGTGTGTGGGTGTGTGTGTGTAACTTGTGTGTTTGTAACTTCTTCACGTTTAATCGGCTGAACGGATTTGGATGAAATTTGCTACGGGGGTAGCTTATAACATGGATTAATACATGAGATACATTTTATTCCGGAAAAATGTATGTTTCCTGAGGGACGCGGGTAAAACCACAGGGTGCGCTAGTATTTATATAAATGACATGTTTCTTTTTTCGTTACTTACCCGTGGCACAGCTGCTTGGCACTACCAGTTCTGCCATGGGGATTTGCTTTTCCCTTAGGCACTACCAGTTGTGCCAAAGGGAAATATATTATACCAATGACACAACCAAACGATGCCATTAGTGCCGTGGGGAACTGCTGTTTAAGCACTAACTGTGGCGATGGACTCTAGTGTGACCACGAGTAAGTTACAAAATATAAGTCTCGTAGTCACACCAGTGTGGGAAACCAAAAGACCAATTACTTAACGACATAATTATATACAAGAAGTAATTAATTCGGGGCAAAGTGACAGGTATGAAAGTGACAGGAGTCAAAGTGACAGGTGTCAAAGTGACAGGTGTCAATGTGACAGGTGTCAATGTGACAGGTGTCTAAGTGACAGTTTGTGGAAAAGTGAAAGTAAGAGGAAAGGGGGAGTGGAGGAAGTGTGAGCAGGGTGTGGGGAACAGACGATTTTCGAGCTTATCGATCATAAGTAGTTTCTTTACAGAAGTGATAAATCTCACCGTTATCTTCGTATTGGATGACAGCTGTCAAACTTAATAGGACTATAACTCTGAAATTAATGATCCTAGACAAGTAGCTTTTTTAAACAAGTGATAGATCTCATCAATATCTTCGTTTCATATGACACCTGATGTCAGAAATAACAAGCAGTGTCAAAAATGGCAGGTGATATATAAATATGAACAGAGAAATTAAGCAGTTAATAGAACAATTTATTGGCTGTCATATAACACGAAGATATTGATGAGATCTATCACTTCTGTTAAGAAACTACTAGTCTAGGATCATTCCATAGTCGTTTCATAGTCTAGCTTCCCTCATATGGTTTACCTTTTGGCTTATGCAATTGGATAGTTGATTTCTTGAGGGAACGATCTATTTGAGTAGTCTTAGAGGGCAGCTCGTCTGATCAAATGGCTATCAATGCCGGTGTACCTCAGGGATTGGTTCTCTCGACTACACTGTTTTTACTGCACATTAATGACCTTCTGAAACCCGGTACCTTTGGGTATGCTGATGACAGTACTGTAGATGAGAGACACTTCCAATGCTAAAGCCACCTGTGACGCTGTCCAGTTTCAGAGAGAGGCTATGGTAGACCGTTTAAATTTAGCCTTAGAAGCCGTGTCCGATTGAGGCGATGCTAACCTGGTTAAGTTTAATGCTACTAAAACGCAGGCGTGTTTGTTTTCTGCTAAAAAGAGTCTTCTAAACCGATCTCCGTCTTTCCAAAGTGTAACAATACCAATAGGCGACCATTTGGAGGTTTTGGGTGTCGAACTCGCATCAAACCTGAGTTTTGGGTCTTATATTGAATACAAAGCCAAGGTAGCTGCAAAAAAACTTGGTATTTTGTCTAAGGTTAGGCGGTACTTCACACCGGGACAGCTTTTGAATCTTTATCAAGCACAGGTCCGATTTTGTATGGAGTACTGCTGCCACCTCTGGGACTGTTCTTCCAAGTATCAGCTCGAGTCTTTGGATTCAATTGAGAGACGTGCTATCAGGCTCATTGGGGATGACACTCTGGTAAAGAGTAAGCTTCAAAGTCTGGCGCATCGACGTGAGGTAACAAGCCTGGCGGTATTCTACAGATTGCACTATGGAGAGTGTGCACAATAACTGCACAACCTGATTGCCCCATCACCTTTCCATCACCGTACGACTAGATGATCAGCAAAGCGCCACCCTTTCATGGTTGAAATACCTCGCACAAGAACGAAGCGTTACGCTTCTTCATTTATTATAAGAACTGCAAAGGAGTGGAATGCCCTGCCCTCGTCAGTGTTTCCGGTAAATTATAACCCCGGTGTGTTCAAGTCAAGAGTGAATAGGTATCTACTAGGCAAGCGTGCTACACCTTCGACCACATCATCACTTTCCATCAGGTGAGATCGTGGTCAAACGATTGCCTAGTCCGTAATAAAAAAAAAAAAACGTTTCAGAGTTATATCCCTATTAAGTTTGGCAGCTGTCATTCAAAACAAAGATAATGATGAGATCTGCCACTTCTGTAAAGAAACTACTAGTCTAGGATCACTAGTTTCAGAGTTATAGCCCTTTTAAATTTGATAGCCGTCTCCAAAACGAAGATATCGATGAGATCTGTCACTTCTGAAAGAGTGGCCAACGATCAATAGTTTTCGAGTAATAGCTGTTTTAAGTTTGACAGCTGTCACTTTGACACCTGTCACTTTGACGACAACTGTTACTTTGATGACGCCTGTCACTTTGACGCCTGTCACTTTGACGCCTGTCACTTTGACGCCTGTCACTTTGACGCCTGTCACTTTGACGCCTGTCACTTTGACGCCTGTCACTTTGACGCCTGTCACTTTGACGCCTGCCACTTTGACGCCTGCCACTTTGACGCCTGCCACTTTGACGCCTGCCACTTTGGCGCCTGCCACTTTGACGCCTGCCACCTTGACGCCTGCCACCTTGACACCTGCCACTTTGACACCTGCCTGTGAACCGTCGCCTGAATTCCCAACCTACGAGAGGGTTTTCGTGAGTCGGTTCCCTTTTTTGTCTCGATTTTTAAACTTCCCTTTGGCACAACAGTTAGTGCTCAAGGAAACATCAGTTCCCCAAGGCACTACTGGCATTGTTTGGTTATGTCATTGGTATAATATATTTCCCTTTGGCACAGCTGGTAGCGTCTAAGGGAATAGAAATTCCCCATGGTACAACTGGTAGTGCCAAGCAGTTGTGCCACGGGTAAGTCACGTCTTTTTCACTTACATATTTTACTTTACTTTAATAGTTACAATTGAATTAGGAATAGCCATTAGACTGTTACTGACTGTATTTACAGTAACGTAAAATTTATAATCTGAAATTTAAAATTTTGTAAGAAGCTTAAAAAGAACATTGCTACTGTTTAGCTATAAGAATTATATATTTATGGAATGGACTTTTGGACTTTTAAAGACTTGTATTTTGATACCTCACTCGATAGGTTTCAGTCATTTTTTGTTCCATCGGCAATAGAAAATGGCAGGTGTAAGCCGCCATATTGGTTTTCTTGACACTTTATATATCCTATAGCACTTTCGTGATCAAGACGAATCAAATTATACCTAATTTATCAAAATCCATTTAGCTGTTTAGGCTGTAAGACGTGCCTAAGAAACGTACAAACAAACAAACATACAACCCAAACACATAACCCTCCTCAGTCGGGTATAAAACAATATATGGGAAAAGTAATGAAAATGTACAAAGCACAAGGACTAGTCACCGGATTATCTTGCGTCGTACAATTAATTTGTCAAATCATAGTATCAGTTTATAAGTCAAAACTTAACCTATCCAATAGTGAAATTCGCATCGTAATCGGTCCAGTAGTTTTTACGGGATGCGCGAACAAACAAACAGAAAAACAGACAGACAGACACGAATTTTTACATGTTATATTCTTGTTTAGTAGCTTATTTTATGTACCCTAGACCATTTCTTTTTTTATTATCTTCTTTGTACAGACTTTTTCGTTCCTATTGCTTTATTATAAGTATAGATACTGAAAAGCCATCGAAATCAACGACTATAATTTGGAGTTATAAATGTAGTGCAGTAACCAACACTGGTAATTTGAAGTTCCGATCGAATACTTGCTTATAATAAAATTACAAACATCACTTAAAACTCAATATACTCGTATCTCCATCTACAACATCGCTTACACATAAAAGACACCAAAGCCCCTGAATTGCAAGTCAAAACTTTGTCGAGATAACGTTCGCAAGCCTGAATAAAAATTTCAGCGGATTACAGAGCGATAGCTTGGGCGGCGGTAGTCTCGACGTAGGCGCTACGCAGGGCGGACGGCGTCGAAGCCTCCGCGAAATAAAAACCAACGTAAAATTGAACGTCAATGCGTAAAGTGTTGTGATTTACATACTTTTTAAATTTAAAACTGTATTAACGATAGAATAGTTTTTACTTGTATGACTAGTTTCTGAATGGTGTATATATAGAAGTTGAATGAACTGATTTAGACCTAGCTGATGGGTCGGAACAGCTGACTTTGACGTTTGTGTTTAGTAACAAGGTTGTGATTTTGTTTGTTTTGCTAGCGTGTATTCGTGTTTTATAGGTAAGTTTTAAAATGTATCCATAAAAGATTGATTAAGTGTTCCATTGTCTTTCGTTCGAGTATAAAATATTACTGTCAAACATTTTCCAGGAATATAATTAGCAATAAATATAATTTGACGCATCATTTTAGTGAGTTTTCGTAAAGTCGGTGTGTTTATAAAATAGTGAGTGTCATATCTAAGGTGTAAGAGGTAGACTACTCATGGCGATTATGTTAATGAATATAATAATCATAATAATCGGGACATTTCACACCAATTAACAGGCCCCAAACTAGGATGCCCTGTACTATGCGTACTTGACAACGAATAAATATATATATATATATATACACACGAATATCACATCCATGATTCGGAAACAAATATGTCTGCTCATCACACAAATGATTCACCTAGCGGGATTGGAACACGCGACCGTTGGTTGACTAGTCAAGGTCACTAACCATTCGGCCAACCGATTGACAAAATATGAATGAATGGAATATGTATGTAATGATAGGTAAGTATTGGGCGACAATCCCACCTGATTGAAAGTGTTGATGTGGCTGAAGATGACGCATGTTTGTGCTTACTTAGAAAATACTCTCTAGACTTCAAGACACCTGGATTCTATTTGTCAGGAATTAAAGACGCTGGTAATGTGACGCAGATCTTCTTTACATTTTGATGACCCACATTGTATTTATTTACAGAAAAAAACAATTATATAATGAAAAGTAACGATTACTTAACTAATCTGATATTGATCTGAAATTAAACCTTTCAGTAGGAAAAGTAGGCTAACCCCTAACAGTAGGTAAATTTCCCAAAATGATACCAGTATTGCTAGGTTGTTCTCTTACTCAATGTATTGCTAGGTTGTTCTCTTACTCAATGTATTGCTAGGTTGTTCTCTTACTCAATGTTTTTGATATCAATATAGTACTTATATTCACACACCTTTACGTACGTACGTAAGTATAAGTAGACCTGTAAAATATGTATTTCTTAAAATATATTCTCTTTGTTTTAACATAAAATATTTCTCAACCAAAACATATGGCTAAAACAAAACTTCAACCCCAAAGAACTCATTCGTTCCCTGACGTCCAATTGGACGCATGACGCTTGCAAGTGATCTTAATAAGTTCATATTAATGCAACATGAAATAAACCAGATTCTTTCAAACGATTTCTAACCTTAAGTTTATGGAAATACGGTACTTAGTGGTATTTATGGTGTTGGCAGTGAATCATGAGGTCTGCTTTTGATTTATGCGCTGTTACGATTTTAACTTGGCGTTCATTTGCACGTGCTGTTTGCTTTTCGTTTTCTGATACAGAATTGATAGCGAGAACGTGGACTTGATATTGAACGAATCTTGTATTAATGTTACAAACTTCTTAGATTTTTCTAGATTATTATTTAGAGAAACAATATGTTGCAATTAATTGTGATTTAGTATTTGATGATCCGTTGCGTACTGAGCGGTTTATTTCTTAGTACGCTCGACGCATCTTCCGTTCCGTCCCATCAAGTGTGGCCCGACCCTAATTGCACGAATTGAAAGATTCTATTTGCTTTTTGTCACGGTGACCGATAACAACAATCGACTGGTAGTCATTGATCCGATATTTGGCAGCCTATGCGTTTGTACAGTCAACATTAACAGCCTTACTTATAGTTTCTGATAAATTTTTGTTTTGATTGCATCCGTCTGTACGAACAGACCGAAACTAGTTAATTTTTCGCCTTAAATTTCTTTCTATAAACTAATATTTAACGTGAAATAGGTTTTAAGTCTTTTCACATTTGGGTTTTAGGGGCATCACTTGTCGTTATCAAGGTCTCCAGTTGTTTTCGAGTCATATATTTTTTAATAAATCGATAGGTATGGGATTGACCGCTATCTTAACTTATGGAAAGTATTGATGCGGTCGACAACGGTGCACGCTTAGATAACGCTTTGCTATAAGTAATTTATTCACAATCAGGATTTCAGAATAAAGAATGCCACTCCTTTTCTCAGCTAATCTCGACACATCCCTGCTTCAGTGGATTGTGGCCTACACCACCAACGTAAAGCTTGACTCTCCCCAGATCTCTCCCAGATTAATTCACACAGAGATGACCTCATTAAAACACCACGGGCTTCTCTTAACCGAAGCTCGCTAATTTCGGGCGCATTATACCGTATTTGTATTCCCTTTTTTCCCGGATAAGTCGTAAATTACCACGATAAATTTGCCGGGACACGTAGGTACTGCTTTCCAGGGATTCATTAAGCCTATGAAAGTGCTGTTTTGTACCTCATAGGCATATTATTTCTAGGTATTCGTGTTTTACGCGCTGGCAATCTGCCATTTCGTATTTGAATCGAATTTTGGTTTGGATAAAAAATAATGCTCCATTCATATCTATCACATGAAATACCTGTTTGTTATCACCGTAATGCAATTGTTTCTTCTTATCATATATTACATTTCTGTATGAATCTAAAATAAGTAAATTATACATTTATAGTCATGACTTCAAATGATAATACCAATAGTTAAATATTATCTTTTCAAAGCTCTTATAAACGAAATAAAAGAGAAAGCACAAAACCAAATGTTTTTGTTCCCATTAAAATATTTAATTTAGTATCGTCAGGCGTTTTATTACCATTCTTTGTCTAGATGAAGACCTACGCTTGCTGAAAAAACATCATAACAAGACTGTTTTTCCATAAACCTATTTTTTTTAATACCAATATTTTTTTGGTTGAGCAGTTTAATGGTTTGTGTTAGAACCCAACGATACCAATACGGTTTCAATCGTCAGCTCCAACTACTTTTCTAAATTACAAGCGGATTTTCCCGAATCACGGACCGTGATTCGGATGGCACTTAAGCTGGCTGTTAATATAAAAATTAATGAATTGAGCAGTACAAATATTCTACACTTATATAAAACTAGTGACAAATTCACCAAATCATAAATACAGTTTTTCACAGTTCGAAGACTGCATTCGACTGTCCTTGAATCCGTGCCAAAACGAGTGGAGCTGTGAATGAAGATGAGATGTCATGGCACCAGGAAAAATAGACGACATTTACAGAGCGGGATCGGTTGCAACAGACGAGAAGATTTCATTTATATGAAAAACCAACCTCTACCAAGCATGGCCTGAAAGTATCACACCTTTGGCAGACGTTTAACCCCGAACGTAGTGAGCAAACATTAGTCTAATTTTCAATAAAATATGATATTAATTAGCTGTAAGTATTGATATGATATAATTCATTGATATGATAAATTATCCTTATCTTACATCCACAAATACAATTTACAAAGATACAAAAATTATGACCATAAAACAATTATATATTTATAACATTTGTATGTTTAGCCGTAAAACCCTTGAAAAAAATGTACATACAGATTAAATTGAAGCTTATTAGCAAATGTAGTACTCGCCGAGCTAGTTTCTTAGTTATACCAAAAACGCGTACAAACTATGGTAAAAAAAGATTACATACGAAGGAGCAAAACTTACCTTCACATATAAAAAATGTACATTCATTTAACGCATTCGAAGATAAATTAACTGAACATTATTTAAGTCATATTTTTAGTGAAATTATGTGTTAGATGAGTACCTAGATTTTTACATCGGAACGACGCTTTTAATACTGTAATTACATATATATTGTTTTCATGTAAGTGACTTTGGTCTTGATTTGAGAATAAGAATGTCGCTAAACCTAATGATAACTATCTGATGCTCGCGGCTTCGCACTCGTGGTCATTTCATTTCTCGAGATAAAATGTACTCTATGTGCTATTCCAGGACCTAAAATACCAATATATAACCAACATTTGAAAAATACTGCTAAAACGAGAAGCCAAAATCCAAGAAAAGGCCCTTGAGTTACTGCAGGTCCAGTGCAAGAATCAAAAATACTCGTTGGATTTAGTCGTATGAGAGTAGATTGTCGTACTGCAATTTAAAAAAAAAAACGCTTGCGTGGATCGTAAACACGAGTATGTACGCGTGGATGGAAACGGATTACTAAGCAGATATGAAAATGCATGATTGCCAAGATTAATATTTTTTTAATATTTATAGGTGGTATGTATGTTTTGTGAATCTATAAAACGGAAAATAGAAAAATAAATTGAGGTGTCATATTTTCGTAGGTTACTGGTGCAGTATGGACGGCTCGCGGAATGTTTAAGAGTGAAACAGTTGGTGCCGAAACTTAAGTTAAAGAAGGTTCATTCATTTATGGATCAGCAAATATATTTTTACAAGGTGGTGATTAATTTGGCCGCGATACAAACTTTAATAACCTCCTCAGCGTAAACTAAAGCAGATAGATACAGCTACGAATATTGCACGAACGTTAACACGTAAAGTATTGGTTCGTGTTTTAAAGTTATCAAGATGGCGGATCCCGATATGGCAGCTGAAGTTTAGGACGTTCTGATCAGGTTGAAAATTAATATCTGGGGATTTCAAGAGAAACTGATTATACATATGAAGCCGTTTTGTAAATTACGTAATTTACAAGATATCCACCATACAGAAACATACATTTGGATGAAAAATACTGCTAAAAAGAGGTTGAAGGCCAAGTTAAATCCTGACTTACTTACTTGGTATTTGGTGGTCGGGCTTCTTATCCGCAACTAGGCCGATCATTGGCCCCTTTTGCGTGAAACAGGCGGTGATAGATAGTTAAGCCACCCGATGTTCCTCGGGAAGGCCATCAGCTCACAAATTCAGGCCTCTCTCAGGGTGGAAGTTGTTCCCAGGAACCGTTTCCCTTTGTGGCGCCAAGCTTTCGCACTCGAGGAGTACATACGTGTCCATTTCTTCTGCCCCAGTGCATCCTCTGCACAAGGGGCTGTCTTTGACACCTAATCTGTGAAGGTGTTGGTTAAGAGGATAATGACCAGTTACAATTCCCACCACTTGTCGGAGACTGTTCCGTTTAACGTTCAGAAGTTTTCGGGAGTATCTTGGATTTAACTCCGGGAAAGTCTTATTTGACTATCTACAATTCTTTAAACTTGCCCATAGTTCTTAAAAAATAAGAATATAAACAATTTATTGCCAAATAACACTTACTTAATTAAACAAAACAAAACACACATATTATTATTTTTTTTTCATGATGTGTTAAAGCCCTTAAGTCACTGCTGGTCCAGTGACGTGTAGGATTCAAACATAATCGAGTTTAGTTGTAGGAGACTAAACTGTTGTATTGCAGTTGCATTGTTTTATAAATAACTTGCGTCTGCGCGGATGGAAACGGATTACTCAGCAGATATGAAAATACATAATTTTACATCATTTACATAGTAATTAATTAATTTTTATTTTTAATATTTAACTTTTGTTCTTCTATATTGGGCAATTATAAATGTTAAAATAGTTTTTCCAATACAAGACAATGTAAGAAGCAATGACAATGTAAGAATGACAGATTAATATTTAACTTAAGAATATGTAGCGACAATACAGTGATAGACTATGAAAAAGGTTTGTTTATGTTCATGAAAAAGGTTAACATCGTTACACATTAAATTTACAATAAATTTATTTACACTGTTTCGTCCAATATTAAATTAAATTGATGTTTCTTCTTCCACTACTATATGTGAAGTTGTTCTTATCGTTTTTTTTATTATTTGTGTTTTTTTTTATTATATGTGTTAAATATTTTCTTCTTGTCCCTCCAAACTGTTGATTCCCATTTTATCAAAATTCTTGATTTACCTCTTTTCTCGCGCAAACCGTTAAACAGTCTGAACTTGTTGATGTGTGCGTGACGGGGCACGCAGCTAGCGCAGCGCAGTCAAATCAACTTCATTCTACTTGTTGTAACTTATGCTTTATTATAAGTAAAAGATTTCTATCCCTAATTGCAGAATTCAGTTACTCTCTCATCGCAACAACAATCAAGCTACAGGTAAAATCGAGCAAGAGAACCACAGGCACAGAAGCCTCCGCTCGTAATTGTTAATTTCTATAGTACCCATGAGTGCGTCTAGTGAATATTTTGTCACCGCAATCTATCTTGCATACTAACGCCATCTAGTTTCATTTCAGTGCACTAAAAACTGAGCGAACAATACTTTTAAAAGGTTTTAAAGATTTCTCAGTTTCTTATAGGTACATGATAATGTTGCAAGGTATGAAGGTATATGTTGAATGGGTAGATATCGGTAAGGCAATTAAAAAATAATAATAGTTTTTCAAAATGCCATAGATGGCGTTGACGAGACATGGATTTGAAGATTTTGCAAAACCAGACGAAGCAAAGGCAATAAGAAAAAAATATGCTTATTCTCTTAGACAAGTGTATATCTGTCTGTCATGCTTGTTTTTGTTATATTATTATGAAGTATTTATCCTCTTTGTTTTTATGGTTATTATTTCACATCAAACAAAGAACCTACTTTTGTTTTTCCACAACACAAAATTAGTAGACGAAATCCGAAAAAAATTAGAACCATGTCTCGTCAGCGCCATCTGTCGATGGTTGCAGAAGTATGTTTCTCTAGCTATCAGAAAACCTCCCATTGTAAGCTATTAAATAGTGGAAACCTCATTGTGATCAGATTTATAATTCCTACGTAACGATTTAAAAATATTTTTATCGATTGCTCGGCTACTACTCATTATATTGACATAATGAGTTTACTAGTTTTGTAAGTCTAAGACTATCTAACAATGAAAACCGCATTAAAATCGGTTCAGTAGATTTAACTTGATACGTGAACAAACAAACAGACAGACACGGATTTTTAATAACGCGATTTTTATTATCTTGTTCAGAATCCTATTTTAAGTCCCTCAGAGCATTTTTTTTTAATAATCGTCATTGGACCAACTTTTTGGTACTTAATATTTTATTGTAAGTATAGATATCATAGACTGACGAGCGCATTAGGACAGTGCTGCACAATATTTTGTAACGTAAAGTTCTATGAAGCACTGAAATTGTTAATCAGACGTGGTGCTTACCAGCAGGTAAATGGCCTGCTCGTCTTGACCCTTGTTAGTTGGCTTAGTATTAACTGGTCCAAAAATTATGCTCTGCAGGTCCACAGGTTTTGATTGCTCTTTTTAATGTAAACAACTTTTCTCCAAAGATTCCATGAATGTTTCTTGAAGAACGTGTGCAAAAATTTCAACAAAATCGGAAATTTGAGTGTCGAATCACACAAAAAAAAAAGCATTTACCTTTTTTAATATTAATTGGATTTGTCCAGTTACAAAAAATGTTTTTTTTTTTTATATATGGTGCACTGTTTATTACATTTTGCAGGGAAATAATAGCAAATACTAGACATGGACCTAAAAAAATTTTTCAACATACAAGCTGGTCTAATACGAATGTTTTTCCCACTCATCTTTTACCCATTACAATAACTCACGTAGAAATATAAAAGCCGGGACGACGTATGAACCCGTTGGCAACAGAAAGACAAACGAGCCCATATCGCATGCATCCATCACGATCGGCCGCATGTGCGCGGGACAAATGCCTCCTTAATCTGCTACTACGATATATCGCTCAAATGGGTCTGTACAGGTGATATTTGGTAGCTTTATTATATTTTAATATATTTTCTTGTTTTCGTACTCAAATAACGCTATAATTGAAACATAAACAGTTGATGCTGACTCCGACAGTGTTTCGTAGAAATAATATATTTATAACGTACCCAAAATAATAACGTCATCCAGTTCATCTATTTAAAATCGTGCTCTGACCACGTAACAACACGTCGGGCATATACGTCTTGTTACATAACGTTTTATTTGACGTTCCCCAGGTTTTTGGGCTAAGCGGTTACTATTTTAATAGATTTGTAACAAAATTGGAGACAACTGTATTGAAATTAAGAATTTGGCGATATCTCGCCTCTATATCAAGAGATGTGAAAAAAAAAGGTATTTTTTGCGTTTCTAATTCTTGTGATATCATATATTCTGTGTATTTACTCGTAATTTAAACGAGTGTGTACAATCATTTCCACATAATCTAAAATAACATAACTATGTTCACTTAACAAAAGTCTTAACACCAAAATTCTTGTAATAAACCCATTAGTTAGGTACCTGATAAAACTGTAAACTGATAAAAATTTATTATAAAGAAATCGACCACAAAAATAGTTTGGAGACTCATAAAACAAATTATTAAACAATTTTGTCCCTAGTTGGTACAGCTCACGTTTGAAAAGATACTGGAACTAAATATAAATAAAGTCCTAGCAAGGTAGTACCTTGCTCGCGGGCGCCAAAGCTACCTCGCGCACTACCGCGCGTATACTGCGCGTGCGCACGCGTCGCAAGCTAACACACTGCTAACTTACTAATAGATCAAGTAATTGACTATTATATGTAATGTCTCACAAAGACTTATTTACCTGTTGGTAGCGCAGAATGTTATAGTTGTTTCGTTGGTGGTATAAATGTCGTGGCGATATCATAGAATTAATCATTTCATGAATTGGTTCATGAAAAAAACTATTGCATGAAATTTTCAGTGACGTAATGAAATGGTTTGGCCAGATGAATGAATGATAAGCGTTTGACGATATGAACAGCTAAAGGCACTTAACGCACGGCTACTTCATGATTTGGTCAAACATATCGTATTTAAATATATTTAAAAACATTTGATAAATAAATAATAGTTAAAAAAAAATAAAAAAACACGCTTTATATAGAAAACCAAACTAAAAAATAGAAAATATTTTTTTTATAGTGTAAATAAGAAAAAAAAAACTAATTAAAAAAAAACGTGGGGTGCATGGGTCAATAGTTATAAATATTTCATTGAAATATATGAGAAGCACCCCACGCTTTTTTGGTCAATAGTTATAAATATTTCATTGACAGATATGAGAAGAAGGATTATCAGTTCGATAATATCTTAAAAAGCACCCCACGCTTTTTTTAAAATAAAACAGTTTTTATATATATTTTTTTACAATTATTGCATTGTCATCGGTCTTTGACAGGTATGCAAAATTTGAATGAAAGCTGACCGTTTAAAGTGGGTCAAAATAGCGTCCAATGGAGTCGGTTACAAACATACAAACATACAAGTGAAGCTAATATAAAGCGTATAATAATAATAGTTTATAAAATCTAAAAAACATGCGTTATATAGAAAACCAAAATAAAAAATAGAAAATAAATTTTAAGGAAAAAAGAGTTTTATTTCAAAAAAATCGTGGGGTGCATGGGTCAATAGTTATAAATATTTCATTGAAAGATATAAGAAGCACCCCACGCTTTTTTTATATAAAACATTTTTTTCTTATTTACACTATTAAAATTTATTTACTATTTTTTATTTTGGTTTTCTATATAAAACGTGTTTTTTAATTTTTTTAAACTATTATTTATTTTCTACTTTTTAGTTTTGTTTTTTTTTTCGAATTATTGCATTGTCATCGGTCTTTGACAGGTGTGCAAAATTTGAATGAAATCTGACCGTTTAAAGTGGGTCAAAATAGCGTCCAAAGGAGTCGGTTACAAACATACAAACATACAAATATACAAGTGAAGCTAATATAAAGCGTATAAAAAGGATTTTATGCAGTAGCCATGTCATGATGGCACGTAGAACGGGATATTACAATTAAATGCTTATACAAAATTACGTGTGCTGTATGCTGTTAACCGTTGTGGAATTCCCCAATCAGGAGCCAACCCAGAGAGCAGCAACTATGTCATGGTAAAACATCAAACCAGCTAGCATAATATAATGCGTACACAAAATTTCGTGTCTGTGCTGCTTACCGTTGAGGAGTTCTCTATGACAGGATTCAACCCGAAGAGCAGCAGTCATGTCATGGTAAAACTTTAATTTGGCTATCATAACATAATATGTATACAAAATTTCGTGATAGTGCTGTTGACCGTTGAAGAGTTCCTTTATCTGGAGTTATTCCCGGATCTCGATTCAGGTCATGCTTACCATAAAAATGCATTGTCATTGGAATTGAACCAACATCCAAAAATTCAACTCCATAGAATAAGAGAAAGTGGTTCTACTTTAGTTTGCAAGATTTGACCTAAAAAAACATACATACAGACTTACAATGTAGGCATTTCACATCGCTATTTGGTGTTCGCGAGTATTCGCGTTTTTATTCGGCTATATAGTGTAGAAGTCCTAATAAGAAGAACACACCGTCCACACATCGTGAACAGCAAATAAGTATGCAGAACATTCACGAATATTTTTGCAACCTTTTTGCTAATCTGATCGCAAAGGTAGACATGTTGATGGTAGCAGTGACTTATTATTTCCTCAGTGTTAATTACCAATACATGATATGCGTACTTAAAAACAGAGTCGTTAAAAGGAAGGGAAGACGCTGGTGGATGTTAAAAATTCACGTAGGTAAGTAAGTATGGAAAAACATCAGTGCTGATCAAAAGACTAAACAACGTCCGTCGTTGTCGCGTACCGCACTCTAACTGAGCAAGCCAAGTGTGGACAAACGAACTTGTTCGTTGGTTTGATATGTGACTAAAAACCGACAACCCGGCAAATACGAGTTTTCGTCTTGTTCGTGAAAAATAGGCAAATATAGGCGAAAAGAGTCACATCGTCGTATTTGGGCAAATAAGACGAATACACGAACACGAATAGCGATGTGAAGTGCCACCACATGATACAAATATTGCAAGTTATATATTAGAACGCAAGGGAGGAAGCTCGACTTGGCCATGAGCTCCCGCCTTTAGCTTATATGGTCAGTTTTAGCTGGCCATTTCTTGAAATAGAAACAATTCATGAAATAGAACTATTTTTTGAAATTATCAATTCTTTTATATGGCTACGACATATATATATTATAATTGTTCTAATAATTATGTATAACTGCAATCTAGTGAGACGATCCCGTATGGGGAGTGAGGGGAGGGCAGGGGGAAGCGGACGAATGGTGGGGGAAGTGACGAATGGTGGGGGTTGTCGGGGAAGGGTGCAGGAAGTGGGGAAGGTGGGGAAGGAGGTGCAATGTGGGGGAAGACTGAAAGGAAGAGTGGGAGAAAAGAGGACGGGTGGTGGGAAAGTGAAAAAAAAGTGGAGAAAGGTCGCAGGGAATAAAGGGAAGGATAGGAAGAAAGGGGGAAGGATGAGGGGAAGTATAAAAAGGGTGGGGGAAGGACGACAATTTCGCTTTCCCGTCACCCTTCCCCCTTTCTCCTTCTCTGCCCCCACCCTTCCTTTCAATATTCCCCCACTGTACCTCCTGCCTCACTTCCCGCACCCTTCCCTGACATTCCCCAACATTCATTTACTTCTCACTTCCCACTCCCATTTCCCCATTTTTTCTTCTATTTATGGCCTCACCGAATGGTTATAATCGCGCAACGATCACGTTGCAGTTTATTAGCTGAATCGGGGTGATGTGCGTGCTTTCATGCTGTCAATTGCTTATCTTGACACTGGAATTTCTGACAGTTTAATGTGATATGTTGGCGGAGTGTTCCAATAATAAACAAAGATCAAAAATGTTTTGCTTTAATAACACTCGTTACTTTTTAAATTGTGTATCTACTTCGAATTCCCTTATATTTTTGCTGTTTTGTGACATGGTGTGCAGTTACCCCAGGCTCCCATACAAAAAAAAACATCTCCTTTCAGATCAATCGGTCAACAGCAAGGGGTTAAAATGTTGGTTACAAAATTTGACCCAAAATACAACAACAAACAGGGCAAGCTTTCCATTTAAAAATGAATGGTCTAGGGGACTAAAAATAAGCTACTGAACAAGAATTTATCATGTCTATCTGTCTGTTCGCGCATCAAGTAAAAACTGGTGTACTTGGTATCTCAATCCGGTGAACAGAAGCCAAGCAAACGATAATATATTTTAAACGGCTGTGTGAAATTTGGTATTTTGTACTTTATAAGTACTTTTGGTTCTCAAATAACACATATATTACTTTTATCCCAGAGAAACGACCACGCGGGCAAAGCCGTGTTGTCCCACTTAGAATCTGCAAACGCTTGTTTTTGTGATCTTTAACTTGGTGTACCTCATGGCGTAGACGTTTCACGACAAATAATCGGCCATGCGCCCCGACACAACAAGAACTGTTTTTTTTTTGTTATGGACTTTTCCTGTGCATCAATATTCTTTATCAAATTAGACACACGACTTGTCAGTCCGCAGTCTTCACAAACCTCCTATAAATAAATAAATCCAGCTGACGATCACGCTGGGATTGATGTTCGTAAAATGGGATATTTATTTAAGTAATGAAAATATCCATTCAATGCCTTATTCTGGGAGGAATACCCGTCTACATTACGCTTCACTTCAACGCTTAGTGCAATTCTTTTATTAATTAATATAAAGATTTTTATTATGGTGGTATTTTATGGCGGTTTATATTTTTAGAAAATAAAGCAGATTGTTTGCTGTACTTCTTTTTTTATCTCTTCAGTTTGCATACCTTCTCTGAATGTGTGTGTGTTTTTTATATTTTGTTTATTTAGTAATACAACAGTGCTAAAAATAAGAAAAACACAAATAAACTCAAACAATAAAGTGAAAACAGGATTACAGTATTCGTTAGTGTTAGAGCGAGAGAGATGTAGAGAGAGAGAGAGCGAGATAGAGAGAGAGAGCGAGAGAGAAAGAGAGAGATAGAAAGATGCTATTCAATATCCAAAAATATTTTGCCTGTTTTTTTTAAATAATTTTCGTTTGAAATATTCGAAAAAATCCTTACAAATTCAAAGTTGTGAGTTACTACTGATATTTTCGAAAACTAAGTTATTTTGGACTACTCTTTGACTTATCAAAATATAGTAACAATAAAAAGTACCTGTATAAAGCCATGTAATAGAAATCAAGTAAAGGATACGGCTTTTAAAATTATAAAAGCCAACACCGTCCTTCGCTTCAGTATCGTACTGGAATCGCTTTGACATCGCATCTGTATCATACCGTTTCCATAATACGCCTGCACAGTTCAATCATGTAATGGCTCGAACGGCGCTGAGCAGGGTTGCCATGCACCATTCATAGCCGCATGCCGCTGAAAACGAAAATCCAAATATATACACTCATAATCGCTGAATCGGATATTTTATATTCACGAAGCCTCCAATATTTGAAATGAATGGGAAAGTCTAAAATGCGGCGTTTTTGTAACTTTGAATGGATGAAAAATGTATTTTAAGAAAATCATAGTAAATAGAAGACGATTTAAAAAATAAATGTTCTGAACTTGACTTTGTCCACTTCAAAGTTCAAAGTATTTATTTTAAGCAAGGAAAAATATAGCACTTTTAAAAGTCACAACTTAATTCTTATGAACGTTGAACAAAGATATAAAAAATATATCTTTAAACATTTTAAAGAGACCAAATCAATAAAGTATGTACGCTTACTAACCATAAGTACTTTGTGTTTAAAAATGAAATTTCCTCTAGTCTTTAGACTCAGCGTTGAATCTCGTCCCCCTTCATCCAGTATGATGGAGTTGTCCATCCAGTGCGTGGTCGAAGTTCGAAAGTCTAAATTAACTTGGCAGATTCATTCAAGCAAAATTAAGTACTTTTTGATTATTCTAGAAGTGGAATCTAGAAGACAGTATTTCATTCACCAATGCGTACAAAGCGCTGGTGAAGTGGAAAGGGTCTTTATTTTCTTGAGATTATTATCAATTCAACATCATCACTATCATCAGTTTATTATGTTCTTACAGCTATTTTTCCCCTAATAATGTAACCTAGTGTATTTTGTCAGTTCTTAGAACCAAAAAATCGGCTTCAAATGGATTTACTAAAAATACTACTGCACCAATTATTATGAAATTTGTATAAGATCACTCCGGATATTCCTACTAGCCATACAAATTAAAAAAAATACAAAAATCGGTTAATAAATCCTAAAGATAGGAGTGTACCCAAAAAAACCCTTCGAATTGGGAACCTCCCTTTTTGAAATCGATTAAAACCTTTAATACCCTAAGCTTTGAATCATTGTATTTCTGGACGTTCGAATGCAGTTTCCTTCTTTTGCTTCGACACAAAAAACTCAGAACTTCGATAATGTCGTTAATCCTAGTGCTCACATCCCGAACCACGTTTCCGCGACAATCACAACATTGCCTGATACTATCAATAACATGGCAACATTTCCAATACGCACCGAGGATCAGTTTACCCACTGTCCAAACACGATACTATGATCTGTTTGTTTCCACGACGCCCGAGGACTTGAATGTCGTTACTTGACTTGGAATTGTATTTACTGAGTTGCTATTGCATGTAAGTATGTACTATGTATGTTAATTCAAGTGCTTATATCACAGAAATCCTAATGTTATTTTTAGGAGTTCTGTGGCTTAGATATTTTATACATGAAGGTCTTGATATTGATGCAATAGCCTTTATTTCAGCCGCATTGCACTTGCGTAAACCACCTGATCGCCATATTAACTCGATTGTTTCGATCATTTTAGGTGTTTTTCGTAGAAAATAGTACATTTATGAACTATAAATCTGTTTATGATAATCTTTGACTTGCAATATTTTTTGTAGTAATTAGATAGATATAGTAGATTACTGCATCGGGCGAAAAGAGGCTTATTGCTGTACCGTTAAGCTCGAGAGCAGCAAAAAGTCACTTGAGCGAGTGTCAGTAATCTGGTTTTCTTTCCACTACAAAGTAATATCACAATAAAAAAATATGAACAAAATAAAAATATGTAGTCCGCCAAAACTGTAAGTCAGACAAAGTTAAAAATCTTTTTGACAGCTGATGAAATTTTGATTTTATTTGGTACATGTTTTTTCCCGCGACTTCGTCCGCGCTGCCTGCTGTTTAGCGTTGGTGCTACCAACGCCCATGATGATGCTTTTTGACTATTATTTTGTTTCCACAACAACAGTCATGTCATGTCGTTCCTTACGGCTAGTAATAGTAATTTTCCAGTTTTCCCGTGGCAACTTACCATATTCCGGTATAAAAAGTGTCTTATATTGGTATCTATATTTTACAGTACCTATTTACAAAGTTTCATCAAAATTGGATTAGCCGTTTTGGCGTGAATCATCTTCAAACAAACAAACAGATAACGGTTCAATTTTATATATTGGTGTGGATATTGATATTTTAGGTCCTGGAATAATAAATAGGGTTATTTTTGATCACGCAGGCAAACGAGTTATTAATAAATAAGATTATACGGCAAAAATAAGGTAGTCATTTTTATTATATTTATTCTAAAGATAACTTACTTAATAAAATGTACCACTAGGAATGATGATATACAGATTTTTACGAGACTGCACAACGCAAAGGCCCGGTAATGTGTTTATGTGCCTATATGTATGTCTGTTCCTTTTTCACTACATAGACCAAACGCGTGGACCAATATTGTTGATTCATACTTCAATTACTTAATCTTGCGAGTGCTTCTACAGACTTGAATTTAATCAAAATTCAATATGGCGACAACTAGATATAACTAGCCATATATAGTATCATAGAATTGATTTCTCTTATCATTTTTCAATTCGAATGACCATTTGGGATCTATAACGATTTAAATTTGGTTAAAAACCATTCTCACTAATTCTTATAAATATGAACTAAAAAGTTTAATATAAAATAAATTATTATAAAACAAAAAACCGACTGCGAACAAAACTAAAAAGAGGAAAACCAGCTTTAGATTTTTGATTTTGTAATAATATAAGAGCATTTTGTAATATAAGATGAAATGCATGATGCCTCCAGGCATCATGCATTTCATTTCTCCATTGACGAGATCAGCTAGAACCTGGCGAGCTAACTCTTCATGCCTCCGTCAGCATCTTAAATTGAAAATCAAAAATCTAAAGCTTATTTTCCTCTTTTTAGTTTTGTTTGGGTTTCTATTTTTATTATAATATATTTTATTCATTGTTTATCTATCTCTCTCTGTCAAATGATAATGCAGTACAAATTCAAACGTTTGGAGTGAAACTTTGGAATGCACCCCTTCCAATAATTAAAAAAGCCCAACTTTTTGACGTTAAAAATGTTGTTACAATATGTTTATCTGGAGTTTCTAGAATCATAGTGATCCATAATGACCTGACCCCAAACTTACCCCACGTCTCAAAAACATACTGAACCAATCAGTCAACCAAAACTTCATCGACACCCGACCGCGGCTGTTTTTTTGCCCCATTTCGACAACACAATGCACGTGCGGGCGCATTCAATGCTGTTTGTCTGTATAATGTCATGACCTAGAATCGGCAGAGTGGTGCCGTTGCAGACGACGCATTTAATCTTCTGCAAATGTTTGAGAGAAATTACTTTAGAATCGGGACATTAAAGAAAAATAAACTGATACTTAAAAGGTGAGGAGTCACCAAGACAGCGCTTATTTTAAATAAATTGAAATCAAAATAGCCTAAAAATATACCTAAATAGAACCTGACACCTGCCACGGGCTGATGATGATGATATCAATCCCTAAAGCCAATAAATTCGTCATAACATTCACAAATACTCAATGTGCCAGCGTTACCAAAGTTGACAAGACTTGAAGCTGCACAGACTAGGAGCTGCAGTTATATGGTCCGGCAGCTTGTACACCGTGGAACCCATGATGTGCGTGAGGTTGGATGACTTCACGAGCTTCCGGGGCAAACCAACAAACTTCCGTACATTGCTTGTGTTTTACGTTTGTACACTGTTTTCAGTCGCGAATGACACCAGGTTCATGCCACTTGCATAATTACTATAGTTGGCAATGTAAAAATCCCCAAACTCATAAAATAAGGTTTCACGGTTTTATCCCATGGTATTCGTACGATTGTTCTGACCAATAACAAACTATTATGCAACATGACAGTTTAAAAGCACGAGTTTATTGATATAATCGAACCTACAACTACTCCCTAAAAATTAGAGGCACTTCGTCATCTTCTCGTACTTTATCATTTGTATCCGGTGACCTGATTTGTTTTCGCTGTATTCATTAGAATATCAACCATATCACAAAGCATTTTTCTTCATTCTCTGATGGGTGTGGAAGCTGCAGCCAAAGAGTATATAAATACTACGTAAGAAGAGACGGGACTGACGTATATTGGAACAGATGTTGTGAATTTTTAAAACGTACGCTGAGAATAAGTGCAACATAACAAAACTAATGACCATAGGTAATAAACACTCTATATCGAGCATTTTAGCCAACATGACAAACAGAGAAGGATGTCTGCAAACATAGACACATTTTTATCGATATCGATATTTTGAGAAAAAAAAACGTATTAGGACTATTTTATTTATATGGGGGTAATAATAATATGTTTTTTCTAAGTATGTGGTTTTTATTACATACAAAAATAATAAATTATATAGTACACAACACAATTTGTGTCTTTTTCCCTTAAAATAATCTCTAATCTTCCTTACTCGTTACTTAATATTACAAACTAGCAGTGGTCCGTGATTAATAGCAGTTAAGGTGTAGCAATTTTTTTTAAATTGGGTTGTTTCATTTTGTAGTCGGTGTTTTGAAAATGTTTGCCACAGAAATATTTAATTCATGCAGCTTTTCGATCGGTATGTATGTCAAGTCCTCTTTATCGGTCACTTGTATACAGTTTTTGGACCTGAAAATAAGTTTTTTAATGATAATTAGAAGATTAAGCGGTTTTAGGCTAGGCGACATTAGGTATTCTAAATTTAATTAAAACAGACGGTAATTATCACGAAAGCAACTTGCCTAGTAATTTTGTAAACAAACTTAAACCACAGAACACATATTCATTTCAAACGTTCATAGCGAAGGCGTGCAAGAAGGTCATGCATATAGTGAAGTAGAAAAGATAGCCGCCATAGAAATTAGCTCACGTTTGATACAACAGTTATGAACAGTTTTTTATTAAGCTGTTTCGCCTGACTAGCTGCAGCTATGCATCTGATCACACATTCACATTGAAATCACAAACCTTACTCAACAGTGTTCTGAAACATACTTGTACAGTTGTTCTGTGACATAGTTGACATACAAACCTGGAAGTTTTGTCCCATTTTCCGACAACAATGCATCGGAACAACACATTCAACGATGCTGAAAGGTGTAGTGATATATGTTATATGACCTAGAACTTAGAAATGAAGCAAAGATATATCACAGTATTATTGTGATTGAAACAGGTTGTACAATACATCGTATTAAATATCATTGGATCCATTAACAAATGTAGGTTTAGGTACTTTTCATCGCCTTTGTAAACATTTATATGCCTACATGGGTTTTATTTTTACCTGGTTAGTCATAAATAAGAGATTAATCAGGACAAAAACGCCAAGGTAGGCTACATCTAGATATGGATGGTATTTCCACATACATGTCGAGAACTAAACTCCTTTGTTTGCTGATTGCCATATTTCAAGTAGTATAAAATGATGCAGTTTTTTAATGTTTATCTTTAAAGGTCTTTGACGAAGTTCCTTAGTTGATATATCGTTGTCGGCCTTTAAGGGCTTTTTTTTTCAATCTAAATAATGCAAAATATATCATGTACATTATTAAAATCACAGGCATTATGGTTTTAGTTTCAACATGTGACCCTCACAGGATATAGCAACAAGCAGACCGAGTCAGTATCCATAATGTCAATTAAGTGTTTATGTATGTAGATTTATCATTTAAATACTCGTCAAGGATATAATATCATTATCAATCAAAACGTTCATTAGTTATTATGGAATGTTGTTTGTTTTTCTTATTTTTTATTTTATCAGGTAGTTTGTTATACATTTTTACTGCCATTTAATTCGTTCCAGAACTGTGGATTTTTAATTTGGAAGAAGGTAGAACGAGATCATATCTATACCTAGTCGCAAATCTTCTAGGCTCGTCAACCGTTATAGAACGGAATATTGCGTATTTCCATACAAAATTGCGAATTTCCATTAAATAAATTGATATTAATATCAAAAGCTTAAAATATATAAAATTTGCTTTACAACTGTCAGGTACTTTTATATTTATAAGAATACGGACACTTTGTTTTTGCAAAATGAAGAGGTCCGGTGCGTCTACAATATTGCCCCACAGAATGATGCCGGTCTTAAGCCACGAGTATGCATACGCATAATACACAAACAAGGCAGTGTCAATCGCTCTTCTCAGTTCCCTTAGTGCATATATGAAGCTCGACAATTTAGCTTTAATCATTTAGACGTGACATTTTCAGTTAATATTTGAATCTATTTCTAAGCTTAGCAAAGTATACGCGTCAACACATTTCAATTTAGTATTTTTATAAGAAAAAATAATGTTAAAAAGAAAGGGGAGGCTCAGAGCGTGACACGTAACTGTAATGGCTTAGATCGTTAGAGCAATCCAACGGTATTCCATAACCCTACTTCAAATCCTACACCAAATGAACTACTAATTTCAAGTTTAAATTAACACATATGTCTATTGTAGGTAATAGCAAGTTCACTTTAAAGCTGTTGTGCATTAGATCACGCTCCACGCGTGAGGTTTTCCCGGAATTTTTGTCCAAGACAGTATTTTACCTCGTCTGCGCTCCGTTGGCCACGCCGTGATAAAGTGAGCCTGTGAGCTGCATTTTTGTGATTAGCTGGATCGGAAGAAGTATCAAGCTTTGTTGCAGCGATGTGTTTGTTGCGTTGTTTCTTAATGTTGTTCAGATCATATATAGCGTTTCTAATCTAAAGATATTATTTATTTAAAGACGCAGATGACATAGTGCTAGGATATTTTGTTTAATATTGAGTAAGTTTTCCATTGAGATAGCTTATACCCGGGAATAAAACATGGGATACTTTTTATCCCGGAAAATTGTAAGTTACTACGGGAAAACTGGAAAATGTTGATTATTCGCTGTAAGGAACGGTTTCCATGGAAACGAAATAACTAGTCAGTCAAAAAACATCAATAGCATTGGTGCATACCTACTTTTGCATTGGTTTTTAATATCCTAAAAGAAAATAGGAGGTTTTTTTCACGATAAACAGTAGACCGCGCGTACGAAGTCGTGGGCCGGAAAGCTAGTATTAGATATTTATAACCGCTATATAGTTATATATTATAAAAAAAGTTTTAGTTTCTTACTTTCATGAAAATTAAAGATGAAAATCATTTTTTGTGTACCTTTTTGAGGATCATCTCGTTGAATAGGTATTTTAAAATTATGCTTATGTAAGCCTTAAATCTTAGATTATCCCGCACCCTCGATGATCAATCTGTAGGCTTCCGCAGTGGATACTCAACTATAGACCATATCCATGCTGTCAGGCAGCTGATGGAGAAGAGTAGGGAATACAACCAGCCCATGTGTTTCGCCATTGTCGATTACGAAAAGGCTTTCGACAGTGTCTTACCAGCCCCGTTTATCTTAAACGGGGTGTACGGCAAGGTGACACTCTCTCGCTCAAGTTCTTTACGAATGTGTTAGAAGACTTTATGAAAACACTAGACTGGAGCGAGAGAGGTGTCAACATGAACGGCAGTCGCATGACGCACCTGAGATTCGCTGACGACCTTACTCCCTGCTGAAAACATTGTCGATTTGACAAGTAGGTATGCTTGAACAACTGCAAGGGGCATCTCTGAGGGTCGGCCTCAGTCGTGTCCAAGACAAAGATTATGACCAATCTTTTAGTGCCAACATCTCATGTGTTTGTAGATAGCAACCAGATTGAAGTTGTAGACGAGTACATCTACCTTGGACATCGTTTATTCTTTGGACAGAACTCTCAAATTGCAGAAATCAGTCGGCGTATTCGACTAGGATGGGCTGCTTTTGGGAAACTTGACGATATATTCAAGGCAAAAATTCCGCAAAACCTGAAAACCAAAGCTTTTAACCAATGTGTCCTTCCCATCCTCACTTACAGTTCCAAAATATGGCCGCTCACGCTGGAGAACATCCACAAGATTAAAGTAGCCCAAAGAGCAATGGAGCGCGCCATGCTAGGAATCAAGCTGGTGGATCGTGTGCCGAATATCGAAATTCGTCGAAGGACGAAGGAGATTAAGAGGATTAAGTGGAGATGGGCGGGATATGTTGCAAGGCGGAACGATGGAAGGTGAACCAAAGCAGTCACCGAGTGGTGGCCACGGGAAGGTAAAAGATCAAGGGACAGACTTCCGGCCCGGTGGAGTGATGTCATATCCAGAGTTGCTGGCAAACAGTTTCTGAGGACAGCACAAGATCAAAAGGGGTGGCGTCAAGGAGAGGAGGCATATACCCAACAGTGGAATGACAAAGGCTGAGAAGAAGAAAAGCCTTAAAGACTTTACGTATAATATAATACTGGTTTCCTACGCACTAGTCAAGTATATTATTGTTTTTAATTATAACTTTATTAGCTTCCACCAAAATCCAGAGATGCTCACGCTGTCTAATAAACACCTTCAAGCATATACAGCTCAGTTTTGTAATCACTCCAAAACAAAGCTCGTGTACGAGCGTTTCCACGGTCTATAAGTCAGGACGCCTGACGCGATCCATCACGATATTACCGGGACTTAGCCCGCGGATGAGTCTACAGTACTACGCAAATATTTGTACTCGGTGCTTTTACGGGGTGCGATTGCATTGTCTCACGTCACAGGGAGACGACATTTTATGATTTTATTAGCTGTACCCACGGCTTCGCACGGGTGGATATTTCTCTAGGTTAAAAGTACTCTATGTACAAAACCTAAAATACCAACAAACCAACATACCAACATTTGATCAAAATTCCTTCAGCTGCCGTCAAAAAGTTTTTATCGATTACTCGTTTTCTTCTTATTTCATTGAGATACCAAGCACACTAGTTTTTAAGTCAAACCATAAGCTATCCAACAGTGAAGACAATCGGTCCAGTAGTTTTAACGTGATACGCGAACAAACAAACAAAGAGACAGACAAACAGACAGACATGCTTTTTATAAAAGTTAATATTTATCTTAGTAGCTTATTGTAGGTACTCTAGACCATATTTTTTTATTATCTTCTTTGTAGATACTTTTTCGTACTTATTGCTTTAAGGTATAGGTAAATTGTCGTTTGTTTTTAAAGCCGTCTCCTAAAGGCCTATGTCTAGCAGTGAACTGATACGGGCTTATGATGATTATGATAATCATAGTTTAGGTTAGCTTATTAGTTATTCTATTGTTTATGTATAACACGAAGACTACGACGCATAGCGAGAAAAATGATAAGTGGGTACATGAATATACATTAATCAATAACCACCTAAACACCCGAACAAACAAACAGACGTTTCATTTTGATATATTAGTGGGGCTATTAATATAATTATTTAGCCACTTAAATATGTAGGATACCTTCATACTTTAGTAATTACTTAACTACCTATTTTTGTGACTACCATCAAACAAAAATTATATACTTATCATATTATGTAGATTTACTTTGGCTTATGTTCGGCATATAATGTAACAATATACATGTAACTAGTTTTGAAGCTGTATAATCTAAGTTAATAAATCAATGTTTATCATTATTTGCCAGAAACTTTTAACCCTTTGAGCACCGCTCACTCGATATGTGCACTAGAATGCACGGTGCCTGAAGGATTAATGCCGCACTACGAGACGTCAATAAATTCTAAACTAGCATCAAATCATTTTTTTTGTATCTTGGTAGATTTTAATTTTTGTATGGATTTTGATAGATTTAGCGTTCACAGAAAAAAATGGAGAGCCGACCCCGTTTAACGTGGGTAAAGTGGGTATAAGACAATAAGAAGAACAATACTTGCCAGATATATAAAACAATTGATTGTAAATAATAATAAATTCGAAACAAGTACGGCGAAAAAGGACACAGTCACGCGCTATACCGTTGCTGGTTCAATCCACAAGTTTTGGGGATCCCCTTACTTTCTATTAATTTCGCTTGCGTCGTATTATTTTAGTCTCAAATTTGTTCCGATCAAAACAAACTAAAGGTATTAGGGTATTTTAAAAGTATTTTTTTCAATAACTTATAATTTTAACTGAATTTTCGTATAGTGATCTTATTGACATCTCAATAAAGACGCCTTTGTACACTTTAATATCTTTCTAAGGCACTCAACGTCTAAATTTGATTATTTTTATCCTCGAACGCCCGGAGTCACGTATTAAATAAACACAAACCCTGAATGTTAACGTAAAAAGAATTAAGTAGAAATGCAGTATCTAATGGAATTGACGAAATCGCGGTTTTCTTGAAATTCTTTCAAGATTGTTTTCTTTTGGGAAAGCATCTGTGAGTGCTTTCTTTGTAAATACTGCGGTTTTATGTTAATTTGTGTTGTCTTCTTTAGGTCTGCGATAGCATAGTTAACGTTATCAGATCTTGTATATAGTGTTATGTTTTGTAGTTTTAGTATTAACAATATTACCAAGCGAATAAAAATAAGAATGTCCTTGTTTTTTTCGTAAGTGTATCTCCGGGACTTCTAAATTGATTTTAATAATTCTTTTTTATTTGAAAGGGTAGACTTTAAAGATTCATGAAAATTTGTTCAATAGTTTTTATCAAGTCCATTTGAAGTCAGCTTTTAATTTCAAAGTATTACATTTGACCAAATTACATTTGAAGCGAGGTAAGGAAAATATGTGCTCCTTGAATTTCAAGGTTCTGGGATTAATTATATCAATTATTGTGGAAAATAGTTACTTTCCACGATAATCGGTATTAATCCTTATGAATAAGTCAATAAAAATAATTAAAAAGAGGTTTTATTCAGTAGCCATGTCATGGTGAAACTTAGAACAGGCTATTTTAATTAAATGCATATACAACATTTCGTGTCTGTGCTGATAACCGTTGAGGAGTTCCCTAGTCAGGACCCAAACCTGAGTGCAGCAACCATGTCATGGTAAAACTTAGAACCAGCTATCATAATAAAATGCGTACACAAAATTTCATGTCTGTGCTGTTGACCGTGGAAGAGTTCCTTTATCCGTAGCTAATCCTGGATTTCAATTCAGGTCATGCTTACCATAAAAATGTACTGTTATGGGAACTGAACCAACATGGTAAAAAATCAACTCTGTAGGAAATGAGAAAGTGGTTCTAATTTAGCTTGCAAGATTTGACCTAAAATAACATACATACATACATACATACAAACATTGCAAGTTAAGAAAAGCTTTAAAAATATATGTCAAGTGTTGGGCAATGCATAGGGTAACTAACCCTGAGTAACCTTTGAGTTTGGGAATACACTGGTTTTTGTACTGACTTTTGGCTACCACCGCAGCCGCAGGGCATTGAGCCAACTAGGTGCTCAGTATTACATTGCAGTTAATTCTGAAGAAAAAAACAGCTCCACAACAAAACTGGTATCAAATTAACGGCCAAAATCACCCCTTTAACTTTACCCCCATTGACAAAAAGCAACAAGTTCCTATTAAATTGCAACTGTACACCCTTTGGTATAAAAAAGTAAAATTAGGCTCGTCTCAAATTAGCTGCATTTCGGGGTAGTTTGACTTTTGTTATAGTATACCGTTGGCTGACAAGCTATGGGGTGGTAAGCCCTAAAACTATTTTTTCTGGCGTCGGATGTAGATGTTAGTTTTAGTGATGGACGCTTTGGAAGTGTCGACATCGATATAATTTTGTATTGATTTGAATTTATTTTTATCTATGAAAGCTGTTTTCATTGAGGTTTTGAATTATATCAATGTATTTTCAATACATACAATGATTAAGATACATACACATATTGATTCATTATACATATCGATTACCATTATCAAAGTCCATACTTGATACTTTGTACTGTACAATGTATTCTTTTATCAAAATAAATTTAGTAATAGGCAAGCATAACTTTAGGGCAGTCATTGGGAGAAAATATGAAGCTTTGCCCTACAAATGGTGGAATAGCAGATGTTTTGATTTGTATTGCTTAGTTATGAGTTCTTAACGAAAAAAATAATGTGATTTTTAGATGTATAACTGTGCCTAGCTTTTTATTTTCAATTCAAGGTGGCGACTAAAGCTCCCATCCCTCGAGTTCAAATTTTTTTATATTTCGTAAAGACCTCATAACTAAGCAATTCAAATCAAAACATCTTCTACTCCACCATTTGTAGGACAAAACTACCTGGTTACTGGTATACGTTATTTATTTGAAATATTTTTGGAATTGTATGTTATTAATGCCATTTCATATTTAATTTCGTTATTAATTATTATTTTTTTTTTTTTTTTATTTTTGGATTGCAAGCTGCAAGACTTAATATAGAGCCCTATTTACTAACACCCTTCCAACTTTTTATATTGTATAAAAAATAAGCGCAATTAATAAATACGTTTGATTTTTGACCATAAGGCTAACTACTTGCGTGTCTCTTTATTTAGTTGTATATTGGTTGCAGTACTATTCAATATTCTATGTCTAGTTTAAGTTATTCCCAGCGGCCTGCATGTCACCACACATTTTCCTAAGAAATCTGTTACAGTTCCACAATCTATCGACACACGTCCCCCCACTATGCACACGCGTTAGGGCTGATCCAAATTGATTTCAACACAATACCGGCGACCCTGAATAGGACCCTTATTTGTAGCTACGATGACACGCCGCCCGATCCATCATCCAGCCTCTATGGCTGTCACGTGACGCGGGATAGGCATGGTTAGGGCAAATGTGGTCCAGAGACATGATTGAGCAGATGTCCGATTGTATAAAGAAAGACCAGGTGTCATAAGATTGGTGTTTATTGACGTTTGCATCATTAACACATGACTGTTTCGTTTGATACTATAATTATGCTCTAAAAGTAATGGGCCAAAATGGGACAGTGGCGGCGGTGATCCTTAAGAACATAAAATTTACAATTTATGTTTATGGTTCCGTGGTCCAACAAGGAAATCTTATGTCATCTTATAACCTTGTTACCATAAAAATTATTTCCATAACAAAAACGTCTTCATATTAGAAAATATTATCTTTTGTAAACTAACACTAACAAGACATAAGTTCAAAAACTAAAACCCAACTACGGTTTTGTAAAAACTAGCTGATACTCTTGCGATGAAGACGAATCGATTGATACCTCGCTTGTCAAAATCGGATCAAGTTTTTATTTTGAACACATAACCTTTACTTTGCCTTGCCATAGTCGGGTAAAGAAATTTAACCTATGACACTCTGTACCTGAAGACGAATCGATTGACAACTTGCTTGTTAATGGTTTGTCAATGGTGATGAGCCCAAACTCGAAGAGGCTCCATCATTTTGTTGTTGCGTTCCTGTGATTATCTTCCGGATCCATCATCAGACCAGCTCAATAGTACCATAGTATTGTATTGTAACCAGAACTACACCCTAGTGCAAAACTTTAGCTCCATTGGATGTCGTTAAATGGTTCAAAATTGGCTTTTAAACCTGGCCCAAGCATAATAACCCAGAAAATAGTAAAAAGCTACTGAACCAATTTTGATGAAATTTGTACAGTACCTACTCCAGATGTATTCCAGATGTATCAAGTAAAAACAACTATCTAATTAGGTTCAGTTATCTCGAAGATATGAATAAAATAAACATTAAAACAAATATATTTTTTAATGAAAAACTACAAAAACCAATTTTGATGAAATTTATATGGGACTATACTGAAAGTTTACTCTTTTTAATAAAACAAAAACCATCCAAATCCATTTAGAAATTTTAGAGATATAAGGCAATATAAACAAAACATTAGATGGATGTTCTAAAAAATAAATAAGCATTTATTTAAAAAAAAAACTACTGACCTTTTTTGATTATAAAAATAGGACCAAATCGGGGCCCTATACAATATTAAAAAAAATAAGTCGGTTCAGTAGTTTTAGAGATATAAGGTAACAAACATACAAAAAAAAACAGACGGCTTGAGAACCTCCTCCGAAACTTTCAGGGTAGCCCACAAATGCATGACAATACATAAAAAAAAATATGCAGTAAAAAAATGTGGTTGTTAGTTTTTTAATCTAAATAAGCTGCTTGTTTTTAATGTTGTTTTTCATTGTGTGTAAATACTAAGCGTGGTTAGATTGGAATATTAATTTTATTTGGTTGTGTTACCATTGCTGCCATCTCGCTCACTGCGGAATTTTGGATTCTTATCTATCTAAACATAATTATAATAAAGCAGTAAGTACCAAAAAAACTGTACAATGACGACAATTAAAATTAAAATTGGTGTAGGGCACATAAAATTGGCTACTGAACAAGTTTTTTTTTTTTTTTTTAATCGTGTTTGTATGTATGCTTGTTTACGCATCACGTAAAAACTGCTACAACGATTGACTACAAAGGTTTCATTCTTGGATAGCTTAGGGTTTGACCTAAAAAATGGGGTACTTGAAATCCGATAAATAGATGCCGAGCAATCGATAACAAGCTAAATAGCTTATTATCGATTAATGACGGCTGAACGAATTTTGAAGAAATGTAGTATATTGTACATTATATGTACTTTTGGTCCTGGATCAACACGTGTGGGCTACTTTTAAATGAAATGACCACGCGGACAAAGCTGGGAAGCAGTACGTACCAAAAAAAAAATGCTATCGCGGGCACCTGGCAGGTGGTAAACATCGAGTGTAACCGAGCTGAGGCGGAAAGAGCCGACGAGCCACGAGTTGGCGTTACCCCGCACCGCCCCATTAGATGTTTACACATTAAAATTAAAATGATCGCTGCATTTACAAAACGAGGTTTTACATAATCAAGTAATCAAGTCACACGGTAGTGTTTATCGTTATCAAATACAGCAGCCGCAGTAACATTGCGACTTCGTCGTGACTGTCTAACTCGGTTTGGGTAATTAGCGCCGGGTAATGCCGGCACGTGTCGCCTTCGGCTGCGGTTGCGACTATCACGAGAATATGGTTACTTGAATAACTGTCTCACTTTGCTGTAAGGTGCAATTAAACCAAGGGTCGTTTAGGCAAACGTGTGTTAAACGCACGACAGCCTGTGAAGTAGCAGTAACTGGAGGCAGAGAGTTGAAGATATCTTAGTTTAATGCTTTTGATAGAAACACTAAAAATCTTTTAAACGCTCCTGATATGTATTCTATCTCTATAAATTAAATTACAGAGATCTTTGATCTTTAATCAATAAAAATCCAATTTCTTAGACGGGATTGCGTGGATCAGGTGGTATTACTTCGAAAATTAATTCGCATCCGGACAGACGTTGCATTCTATATTGATACGTATTAATTTTCTTCATCTATGGGGGAGAGATAATTCTTTCCGAAACCCTCCTGGTATTAGAAACTTGTATCCATGGGAGCTACGTCAGTAGAATGATTTTAGTGTTGACGTGGAAATGTATAAGTGACAATATCATTCATCGGTAGAATGATATTGTCACGGCTCCATTTACGTGGCTATTTAGTTCTAACTCTAAGATTGCAAAAGATTCTTGTTCAACCTAAAGTTTTTAAACGATAGTTTTTTAGGCGTAATTCTATCAAATATAGTAGCTTCCCTACCCTCCTTCCATTTACCAACGTAAAAAATTAGAAAGAAGTAATAAAATGGTTTCTCATTCATCCCTAATGCTACTATAATTATAACATAATATATATCCAAACATATGATCAATCCAACATAAAATATCCGAGGGCTCAAGGTTCAACTTCAATTGAGTCCGACGATCAAAAACCAAAATCAAAATCTTAATTTACTTGGGCCCCAAAACGGCACTCTTAAAAATTTATTAACCCTACCATCAGATTTAGAATAAAACTGGATCTCGACAGCAATCGTTATATATCCAAGAATCGTAATTGAAGTATGATTTAGATCAATGATACCCAATGTGGTCTATATGGACCACATTGGGTATCATTGAAACGACCAGAAAGGAGTAACGGCAACAAAAAAAAAATTGGGGGTCCATGAGATGTGAATACGAACGGAACGATAGATAACGGATAGATGTGGAACGATAGTGGATCGTGACGTGACATTAATTTTGGCTTTGAATTTATTGAAAAATATACATTCACAGATAGTACCTATTTACCTATATACATAAAACTTTATTATAATATAAAGACATATAATTATATATACATAAATTATAAAACTATCTATGAAGTAAAAAAAACATAAATATTCATGAAATGTAATGAAGAATTATATTAAAGTTTTAGTTATTTGTCATATTTTCTGATATATGAAACTGTAAATTATTATAAACTAGCAGCTCCGTCTGCGTTCGTTTTTATTTTCTATGAGAGTAAGTTTATATTTTGAAGAAAAAAAAACGCGATAAATAGTGTCCTGGTGTCAACTTTTTAACTAGCTTGACCTCCAAATTTATCTGAGATCACGGAAATTTGATGCTTAGTCTTTACGTGAAAACGTAACAAACAGACTGTCAATTCAACTACTACTGTTTTATGTTTTGTTTTTTGTGTGCTTATTATGTTTTTCACACTAATCTTCACTACAGTTAGAAAGTTAAATCTTTCAAAGTGAGTAGCGCTATACCAGGCTGTAAAAATATATATGAAGTTAATGAATTTGCAAAAAGTCAATATTAGGGGGTCTACCCAAAACCGAAAAACATAACAAGTGGTCTACGAGACAAAAAGTTTGAGGACCTTTGATTTAGATGGCTTCACGTGGTACGTGACGTTTATTTTTTCAAATAGAATAAAATGTATGCATGGTTAGATTACCTAATGGGCGTCAACACGGCGAGGCAGTTGGGGGCATGTACGGCAACAAGTGATGATATTTTCCATGGCCATTTGCCGTGCTGGCAGATTTTCGTACAAGTGCCTGCTGCGCCTTCGACATTTCCGCCCTAGTGCAGCCAGGGGAAAAAACCCCAACGAAACTGTTCCAATATCTTATAATAGATTTTGGATAGAAGATTTTAGATCGAAATTCAATTTATTTTGATATTGACCCTTGATTTTATGACCATGATAGCAATCCAGATAACCGTGTAGTCTTCGCTTAATAGATGCCCAGATCGATACACAGTCGGTTTTATAAGGGGTTGCGGTTCCCCTGATTAAACTCTGGATTATCCCTTACCCTGGAGGTGATGCTATAAGATTATTGTCACTCCATTAATCCAACTGTGTTTAATTAAATTACGTATTGTGCAAAGGCCGGAGTGTCGGAGTTGCGACATTCGGATTATGCGATTTCGCGTTATTTGAGTTCCGAAGATTGATAGCTTTGGAATATTATGGTTTATGGAATATCGAGGAATGTAAATTATGGGTAAAAGGAGGATGCCAGATTTCGGCTTCCAAGACTTTTTAAAGTTAAATGCCGCGGACACGAAATCTATCCACATTATTGACTATATAAAATAATTTAATTCATTCTTATTAAAACAATAACATTCTGGAACTGTTATTAAAATAAAAACAATTAATATGAATAGAAATGACTGGAAGTAGCTGTGCAAGACTTTTAAAAGTTAAAAGCTGCGTACACGGAAACTATCCACATTATTGACCATATAAAATAATGTAATTAATTCTTATTAAAACAATAACTTTCAGGAACGGTTATAAAAAAAATGGAATTAAATTGGATAGAAATGACCGGGGAAATTGCTGTGAATTGATACTAATTACGAATCATAGTCTTCCCTATAACTCGTTATTAGTGCAAATAAACTATTAGTAAATCGATAAACAAAATCAATTTAAAAATAATCTAAAGGCTATCTTAGTTTATTCTAATAGAAATCATTTCATTATATTATTTTATGATATTAGAAATAAACAACAATAGACGCACACGTTTTTTTTATCTTGCTTATACGTTAATTCATTATTTGTTGTATAAATGTTTCAGAGGTTTAGGTACCAAGCTCATGACAAGAGCCGAGGAGGCCCAGGGTTCGATTCTCAGATTGAGTACCTAAGTAAAATACTTTATAAATGATATTAAATATGATCATAAAGTGTAGGTACCTACATAATGTATCAGTTTAATATTAGAATTCAATGATTATCTTGGCTATATTATTCTCTTGACCATAAACCGTGTCATAATCTAACGAAAGTCACATAACCACAAAAGTTAACTTTATTTCCTCATAACTTATTTTTGAATAGTTCCCAGAAAAAACTAATAACACACAAAAGCTTCAAACATAATGCTTTAATATTAAAAATACTGTTCAATTGTGTCCGCGATAATTTTACATCGGGCCTAAGTCACTACGGAGATCTGGAATAGTCCTTTGTGTAACTTAGGTTAGTACGCCTTGCTGTAGCACCTTAAAAAGTGATTATTTCTTCGCTTTTAAAATATATAAGAGCTTGCATATCTCTTTTCTAACTCCGTAGTATGATAAACAAATAAGAGAGTAAAAAAGAGAGAGAGAGAAAATAAAAGTAAGATAACTTTTTTTTTAAATTGCTTTGAATTCTACAAGCAGTAGTATGAAATGCAGTCTGAAGAACACACACTGTTCTATGCTTTTCAATTTACAAAGGTCTGGGTAACTTTGTGATATTTGTATCTATGTATGTTTACCCGTTATCTAGTGCCCATAGTACAGGATATCCTAGTTTGGGGCTAAGTAATTGGTGTGAATTGTACTGAATATTTATTTAATTACAGGCAAATGTAGCTTTTACCAGCATCGCCTATTGCGCTTGGCGACGCAATTTAACAACGAAATTATTACAAAAATAACAACTAAAAACTATAAAGTCAATTCGTTTTAACTCAAATTCGAGTAACGTTTCGCACTTATTATTATTAACAGTACCCGACGACAGAGTACAGAAAAGCAACAAACAAGCACATGTAGATATCATTAAATGGTAACATAATAATAAAATGGGGTATTTTTATAATGGGAGTCGAATGAATGGGGTCCATTGTCAAACAGCAGACGATGGGCAATTTACAAAATGTAGCATGGGGTACAAGAGGGCCCCACTCCAGGGGTCTGCAAAATAGTAAGTTTACTTTGTGATCGGTAAATTATAGTCATTCGTCAGATGTTTCACAATAGAGATGACGGTAAAATGATGTATCGGTTGATAAAACTGGCTAATTTTAGGTACAGTTGAAAACACAGTTACCTTCCACCTGATGTTGTTAATGGACTTCCTTTTTTCAGTTTTGTAGGATTTATTTCGAAGACACTGTCTGTCATAGAGTTAATAATTCTAGTCGTTTGATCCAATTTTTGTGTGGTAGAATCTTATTTTATTCAAATACTATTATGGTAACATATTTATTTTATTTTCCTATTTCAAGGTACGTAAGACTTACGCACCCTATTTTTATTACAATTTAACCACGAATTGGCTAATAAGTAATTTGATTATAACTTAAACTTTTACACATTACACTTCACTAATACAATATTATACACTACACTAACTCAATAGGTTTTGTCCTTTTAAGTCTTCTAACTGTCAGTGTGATCGAGGAGCTGAATTGCGTCATGATGTCACATGATGATGAAGCCTGTAGTCGTGAGCTTCTGCATACTTTTTAATTATTTTGTCAATGTCTATTTTGAGGTCCCGATAGAGATTGTTGTTTCTATATGGTAACAATAAACATAATAAATAGTTTATTATATTTCAAGTAAGTAACTATTGCATTTGGATATATAAAAATCATCATCATCAAGCATGAAATTCTGCATGCTTTGTTCTCAAATAAACAATAAACATTGATATGTATATACTTGTTATACAGGCATTTCCAATATTAAACAAAAATATTCTCATTTCAGCAATTTGCTGAGATCGGTAGACATATTTTTCCTTTTGAAATTGGCAAATATGAGCGTATATTCGGGTATGTTATTAAATTCCTTATTACTTACTATTTAGCTATATTAAAAGAGGTATGTGTGACAAAAATATTATCTCTTCTTAGAAAATATGTTGGGAGCTCTGTTAGGCCTTCGAAGTAGGTACTTACTTTAATGCTTTCTTTACTATTTGAATTTAGTTGATAGAGAGGCAATATCTAAAACTACTAGTTAGAATGTGAATAAGTATATTTACTGATGTACTAGCTGTTCTTGCGGCTTCGCACGCGTGGTCATTTCACTAGGTTAACTCAGGTAAACTCATAGTATGTGCTATTCCAAGACCTAAATTACCAATATAACAACATTTGATCAAAATTCCTTCAGCCATCAAAGAGTTTTTGAACGATCATTCATTCATTCATCGTGTCAATAAGCTCTGTTATAATATTGTTAAATTTCTTTGCTCCAGTATGTAGCCACCTCCACGGCCCTATCGGATGCCTCAATCAGATCTTCTCGTATGCAGGTAGTCGGGCACAGAAGGCAGGAAAGCAGATGTAGCATATTTTGTGTGGGAGCACCGCACTCACACTGTTCTTCAGATACCTTGATTATTCCCCATTTTGCTAAGTTACTTCTGCAACGACCAACTTGGAAGCGGAGTCTATTAAGTGACTTCCAAATTGGCCACTGCAGCTCATGTCCAGGAGGCAGATGTTCTGCCGGGGTAATAAAGTCTTCTTAAGGGGGGTGTTTAGTCTTCCACAACTCGCATTTTGTTTCCACTGCACCTATTTTTAAGGAAGCGGTGTGTGTAATAAAGTTTCTTCGGCTCTTGAGACGAACAGGTGGTGGCCGGTATTCGAATAGTGGGTGCCGGCTGTCTGTTTCCTGTTTGTGTTTTTCCATGCAGCAAGCAACTTCGCGTCGGACATCTGGTGGAGCTATACCTGCTAGAGAGTACAGCATCTTAAGCGGTGTTGGTTTTAAGCACCCAGTAACGATGCGGCAGGTATCGTTCAGCGCTACATCAACCTCCTTAGCGTGAGTGGGCCGATGCCACACAGGACATGCAAATTCACCAGCTGAAAATGAGAGAGATAGGCCAGTTGTACGTAGTACATGAGGTGTAGCTCCCCAGCTGGTAGACGTCAGACGGTGAAGCAAATTGTTCCTCGAGGCAATCTTCATTTTTGCTTTCTGACAGTTAGCTCTATATGTAAGTGCTCGATCTAAAGTTATACCCAGGTACCGTGGGTGATCGCAATGTTCGATGTCGACGCGACGCCAAGAGAGGCTGAGGGTCTTTTTAGCTTGCCTGTTTCGAAGATGGAAGACACACGACTGCGTCTTGTTTGGGTTTGGTTGGAGAGCGTTTTTGTTGTAGTAAGAGTCGAGTGTCTCCAGGGCATCCATCAACCATTCTTCGGCCTCCGCAAAACTGGGCGTTTGGGCCGCTAACGCAAGATCGTCTGCGTATAAGAAACGGTGAGTATATGGGGAGCTAGGTTGGTCATAAGTATAGATGTTAAATTATGCCGGCGCTAGTACGCTTCCTTGAGGGAGACCATTTTTCTGGCAGCTTCATCTACTACTTGTGTGGTTAAGATCTACTTGGAAGCGCCGGTTATGTAGGATCTCGCTCAGAATACGCACAAACTCTATATCGCGAGTCAAATCGTTAGTTTTTAGGAGAAGTCGTCTGATATTGACTGTGTCATAAGCAGCTGTAAGGTCTATGAACACAACACTAGTGATATTTTACTACTCAAAACCATCTTCTATAAATTGAGTTAATTTTAGTGTTTGATTTGTGCATGACTTTCCTGGCCTAAAGCCAGCTTGCTCAGAGATAAGGTCTGGGTCGATTATGGGCATCAAGCGGTTCAATAAAAGCCTTTCGAAAAGTTTGAACGTGTGGCACAGCAAGGAAATGGGGCGATAGCTTTTGGGGTCTTTCGGGCATTTGCCAGGCTTTAGCAAAGTAATCACTTTAGCTCTCCTCCAGAGTTTTGGGATTAAAGCATCTTTGAGGCAGACGTTAAACAGAGCTAAGATCCAAGATACGGCAATTGGGCCAAGATGTTTTATTTCTTCAATAGTTCAATCGTCGAAATCAGCCGCTTTAGCATCTTTCATGTCTTTAATTCCCAAAATGATGTCTGTAAGTGTGAAAGGCTTGCTTATGTGATTGCTACACGGGTTATGTGCAACTAGTTTATCAGCTTTAGGAAGGTGGTGGGGTGATTTGCCATTGACCAGAAGTTGATGTGCTACCTGGTTTGCAGTGACTTGGCCAGGATTGGAAGGCTCAAAAAGGTCGTCTGTAAGCTTTTTGATATTATGCCATGCCTTTTTGCTATTGTGTGTCAAGTCTATGCCCGTTAAAGAGACAGCCATTTTTGCTTGCGGCTTTCTCCAATTTCTCGCATGAGCTTTACCCCAGTTTCAATCGTTTTAACGGTTGCTTGGCACCTAATCATTGGATTAAGATATCTAGTATTGCAGTTTTTAAGTCAAACCCTAAGCTATCCAACAGTGAAAACCGCATCGCAATTAGTCCAGTAGTTTTTACATGATGCGCGAACGAAGATACAGACAAAATAACAAACAAACAGACAAACAGACGGACACGATTTAAGAGTAGCTTATTTTAAATAACCTAGACAATTTCTTTTATTATTTTTTCTTTGTTCATACTATTTCGTTCCTATTGCTTTATTAAAAGTAGTGAAGATAGATAGTTTTATAGATTTAATGATATTTATTTTCTCTTCATGTATATGAATACTTTTAAACTATTTGAACGATGAAACATAAACTGATATATATTTTTTAAACTAAACTGCATGGCAGTAATACGATACCGATAATGGTAATCCCGTTAACATTCAACTGACTTCCACAGCAGTTAGCAGAAAAGTGGACAAAGTGAGCATGTAAACATGTCTCCCGCGCTGTCGTAAGAAATATATTACATAGCGAGGTGGCCATTTTGGCATAATAGTTAAACGGGATCATAAAAATATTCATGAAAATAAATTTAATTCGTAACATAATCGTTATCGTGTCACACTTAATAATAAACTGATTTTACCTGTGACTAAACAGACCAAAAGCATTGACGTTGGAATTCACGAAGATTGAACTGTACAGAATCAGGTACCTAAAAATGTTAGAGCATTTATCAGTTAACCTAAGATTTATACCTTTGATCAATCAATTCAATGTGATTAGTACAAACCAAAGATAATCGAAAGGACAAACCTTTGGTACAAACGAATCAAAATGGGGGTTTTAAGTGTACACTTTTTTGCGCCTCTGATATTATAAAGTCTGAGATTTTGCGGGGTTTATTATGTTACTCGTTGGAGTTAGCCTCGTTGAGCTTACGTATAGAGTAACAGTTAGGTACAAATCAAAACTTTGAAGAAAAACTAATTAAAAATATATTAAACCGACTTCCAATAAAAAAAGCCCTACAAGAAAAGGTTAATCTTTTAAACTACTGAACTGATTTTGATGAAATTTAAATAATGCCCTAAATAAATAGATACTTAAACTGTTACATAAATAATTATTGCATCAGACTTATAGTTTCCGAGAAATACGTGGACAAACATACACACATACATAATATATACATACACAGTCGTGATATTTGGTATATTTGGTCTGATACTCATATAGACTAACATCCATACCAATATATAAAAATGAAACGTCGTTTGTTTGTTTGTTTGTTTGTTTGTTTTTTTGTTTGTTGAGTTTTACGCGATAACGGCTGGAAGGATTTAGATGAAATTTTGAATGGAGATAGCTTATACGCTGGAATAAAACATAGAATACATTTTATTACGGAAAATAGTAAGTTTCCACGGGTAAGCTGAAAAACGTTGATTACTCGCTGTAAGGAACGCTTGCCATGGAAACGAAATAGCAATTCTGTCAAAAACTTTAAGAGCATTGGTGCTATACCTACTTTTGCATTGGTTTTTAATATCCTAGATTAACATAGGATGCTTTTTTTCGCGATAAACAGTAGTCCGCGCGTACGAAGTCGCGGGCGGGAAAACTAGTATTTAATAAAAGTGAAGAGTGGGGTGAACAATTAATATCGAGCAACCCACGCTTTTTTTACAATGACATTAATTTCGCGATAAACATTAGTTCACGCGGACTAAGTCTTAAGCTCGGAATGGTGCTGTGCTTCCGAAGGCCAATTGGCCTACGTGGTCACTGACGGAGCGATCGCCAAAGGCCAATCACATACATGGTCATCGAAGGGTTTAAGTACTTTTCACAATATCACTTACATACATGTACGAAATTTGTTAAATATGCTTAGATATCCATATACTAGTAGATTAACATATTATGAATATTACGCATTTACAACAATATTCCATACATACACATCAAATAGAGAACCTTTTTTTTGAAGTAGTTGATTATATTGCATAGAACTACAAACTATGAATAAAAACACTGCAACCAGCAGATCATTTGTTTCGATTGCATAGTGCTTGACATAATTTGGACTGTAATAGTCTGGGAGACAGCGCGAGCGTTTCAGACTGCGATAAAAACAGAAAGGCGCTTCAGTTTATTTGTGATAATGAACTCTTGCCAGCTCCAGGGCTAGGAGTGGCTAAGGAGATAAGTCACTGGAAGTGCTCAAAAATATATCAATTTACCAGAAATCTAGTTGCGCGTAAAGGCGACAATCAGCATTATGCTCCTATAGTGAATCTGTATGTAACCAACCACTCGTTGTGATGTTCTATGGGGAAGGTGGATGTTCAGCAATGGATCTTTAACGCCTGTTGAAGCGATTGGATGTGTTAAAGTGTTAAGGTTTTACTATTCTGCCATACGTTATCCTTACTATCATCTAAATCTAATTCATCGGGTTTTCTTCAGAATCTGTCTCATGAGAACTTCCTTCATTCACATCAGCTCCGTATTCGGAGTCCTCGCCATCAATATGGCTCATACACATGATCTTTGAGTTCTTCACCTGATCACCTAATTATGTATTTCTTCTAAAGGATCCATTTTCCATCGTGTAAATCACCAAATTACGTATCCACCGCTAAACTAAACAAGACAAGAGTTCAAAAACTAAAAATTAGCCTATGGCACTCGACACTATTGCGATGAAGACGAATTGATTGATACCTCGCTTGTCAAAATTGGAACAAGATTTAGTTTGAACGCATAACCCTTTCTTTGCTTTCCTGTATTCACGTAAAAATAGCCTATGAATTTAACTAAATGAAGTCTAATCGATTGACACCTCGCTTTTCAAAAATGTACAAAAATTTTAGTATGAACACATAACCATTCCTTTGCCTTGCCGTAGTCGGGTAAAACAATTGCCTATGAAAATCTTTAAATGAAGACAAGTCGATTGAAACCTTGCTGGTGAAAATCGGACCAAGTTTTTAATTATAACACATAACCCTTACAAAAAAACCCTTAAAACTTTTTACCCGAGTAGGGGAGCGAGGGGCTTATTGTAACAGAGGTAAGTAGTAACAGGCTCTTTTCACTAGGATCTTAAACTTTCTTAGCGTATTTCTTTGACTCGATTTTACCTATAAACCGCGCCGCAACATGTTGCCATAGTTTTTGCGGCGGAGTGCTTGTAAGCGCCCGCCCCCAAGTCCGGTTCAAGCTGTAGAGGCCGATAAGGCCAACAGCATTAGTCCTTCCTAAAAAAAAAAAAAAAAAAAGTTGCCATAGCCAGTGTCCCGCCGGCCGGCGCAGTGAGCGGAAGTGTGCACGCGCTTCATTTTGGCCAGGTAATATAAAATTGTACTGTCGTAAAATTTTGGTTTGCGTTACTATTATCGACTAATTTCAAACTTTCTATATCTTATTTACATTCAAATTTATCTATCTCTGATAATATGTAACAGTTTCTAAGATTGTTAAATTGTTTAAATAGTTATCTTGATAAATGTTAAAAATCATACCATGGGGTTAGTTGTAACAAAATCTCGGGGCTTGTTGTAACGTGTTACAACATGCCCCAAGTTATGATGTAGATACCTACTTATTTTTTTCCTTTCTTCTATAATGAGGGTGTATAAAAGAAAGTCAGAGCGGGCAACACAAATCCAAGAAGTGTACGAGTTAGCGGCAGCTGAAGTTTTAGAAAAAAAAAGCAGTATTCGGAAAGCTAGTCAGACTTTCGGATTATATCACGTCTCTCTTTATAGATACACTAGCTGTGTCCGCGGCTTTGCCCGCGTGGTCATTTCATTTAAAAGTAGCCCACACGTTTAATTCCAGGACCAAAAGCCAAACCACCACCAGACCAGTTGTAGGTTTGGTCCAGAGGACCAGGAGGACCAGTACCAAACCTACAAAGTACAATATTATACTACATTTCTTCAAAATTCGTTCAGCCGTCAAATAGTTTTTTATCGATTGCTCAGCATCTAATCATCGGAATAAGGCACTGCCTTGCCTTTTTATAACGTATATTCTGTGAAGTACGGAGTGCCGTACTTCACAGAATATGCGTTATAACACAATTGCACTTCTATGACACTTCATAGAAGTGCACGTATTGCAATGAAATAAACGAATATAATAAAATATGAAATAAACGCATATAATACAATGTGAAATAAACGCATATAATACAATGTGAAATAAACGCTAGAATAAACGCACCGCGTTCCACTGCAAGGCAGTGCGTGCAAGGCCTAAGATACCAAGTACCCCAGTTTTTAAATCAGCGCAAGGGCTTGAGAGCAGGGCCTCGATTCTGTATGACGACTCACGCAAATTCCACGCCACCTGCGTGGAATTAGGGAAGGTGGGTATTTACGCGACCAGGTTTTTAAACCAGGTTTTGGCTTGTAAATACGCCGCCCTGGTGCCCTGGTCGCCCCGTCCGCACCTACATACTCGGTGGCTGGTTCGGCATGGCTTCGGCTGAGTTCGGCTGCACTCGACCAGCTGCGTCACAAGAAGCTAGATGGCCGATACATCGCTCAAAAAACTTGCAAGGCTTCGAAGTTTTTTTAAGCAAACACAATTGTGCTCTATATTTACTTTCAATTCCACGCTTCCAAGTACTTTTTTCGCAAACACGATTGTGCTCCTTATTTATATAGACACGAAGATCAATTTCCTTTCTTCGTGTCTATATAATAAGTATTTTCTACTTTTAAGTTGAAAGTATTTTGAACCCTGGTTTTTATAATGAAAGATTCATGACATGAATGAGTTAAATTTATTTTTTTAATTAATAAATTACTATTTTACTATAAATAATTCAATTAATTTCGCTGCGCGTTTTACAACTGAAGTCGACTTATTCTATCAAAAAACACAAAAAACATGTCATTGAGTAGAGAAAATTATCTCCGAAGGCTTGTACTATTATTTATTCTGTGCCGAACGTAAGGTGGCACAGATTAGAGAGTAATTAAGGTGGTGAGGTAAATTGGATGGGGCATCAAGGGTAGGTCATTATTATGAGGTCCATACGAACAAATTTTAATGCAACGAAACATTGTGTTCTTAGTACAAAATATTTTTTATGATGTTTCACAGAACGACGTACTTACTGGCACTTTAACTGGCTCTTAATAATTACCTACCTACCTACTTTTTGAGCTTTTTCAACACAATATGAGGATTGATTTGAAAAAATAAAAGTTTTCTATACTTTCTCTGTGAAGAGCAATACATGTACCTACCTCTGTATGTACACATTTCAATACCGACAACCACAGTAATCTGTGCCGACAACTAACCATTTTGCCAGTAAGACATTATGAAGAAACCTCCGATATAATTATATAATTATGTAGGTAGGTACTCAATGGAAGAAACATAATAAAAAAACGTAGTACATATAATGTATATACATACTCAGAAAACTTGCAACGCTTCGAAGTATTTTTTACGCAAAAGCAATTGTGGTCTTTATTTATGCATACCCACGGATCAATTTCCTATTCAATTATTTTTTACTTTCATTTCAAAAGAGCGATGGTGGCGTAATGGTTCTATAGTGCAATTTAGAACCCAACGATACCGGGTTCAAAACCTAAGCTCCCGCACCAATGACTTTTCGAAGTTATGTGCGGTTTTCCATCGCTCCGTGCTTCGGAGGACATGTTAAGCTGTCGGTCCCGGCTGTTATTGGTTAATAGCAGTCGTTAAGCCATGTCAGAGGCCCTCGGGCGGCCTGACAAACTCTGACATCAGAGGCCAGCACTACCTCATACGACAAACAAACAATTTCAAGGCTTCAGAGTACTTTTTCACACACGCGATAGTGCTCCTTTTATATAAAGAGACAAAGATCAATTTGCTATGCAAGTATTTTCTACTTTCAAGGCTTCCAAGTACTTTTATTTTGCAAACACGATTGTTCTCCTTATTTATATGATGGCAAAAATCAATTTCCTATGCAAGTATTTTCTACTTTCAAGGCTTTAATCTGTTTCTACAGAAAGCACTTGAAAGTATTTTGAACCATGGTTTTTCGCCCTGGTGTTTGAAGATGGACGTACTTGAAAGCCCTGGCGCTGGATAAAAAATAAATTTGAATTTAGCGGGACCCTTGGTTGCAGGAATGAAATGATTGCGTGTTTTAAGGTCAATCAGCGCCATCTAGTTAAATCAGAGAGAGAACTTTGATGCCTTGGTTTATTCACTTGAGTTGTTGATGCCATTGTGCTATCTATACTCGTACCAAACTCGTACTATACCATCTCGATTACCTCAGCTAGCAAACATAAAAAACCGCACCTAAGTCGGACCATTCGTTTGGATAGCTCCCATTATATATATTGTTTTCAAACAAAACTTGACGGGTTACTTTAGGAAATTACATAAGCCTTAAAAAAAAACAAAGAAAATGTAAAAAAGGCACAAAATATGTAAATGCTTATAAATATTGAGGCAAAACATTCATAGCAGCGCGTGGATTCGATCCATGTGCCTCTGGGTTGCGAGCCAGACACCGCTTCTACTGTGCCACTCTGACTTGTGGCATAGGTGCCGAATTTACGGTACCGACAAGTATTTACTGCAGAAGAAGAAGGTAAGATGGCTTCCTACCTACTCAAGTGCGCCGAAATATATTTTGGACTACTTCCTATAGAAGTAAGGAAACTAGCTTACCAATGCGGTGTGCAGCTTAATGTTAAAAACATTCCTCCTTCATGGCATCAAAATAACATGGCTGGTACAGACTGGTTCCAAAATTTTATGCGCAGAAACCCACATTTATCTTTAAGGACACCAGAAGCGACGTCTTTAAGTCGAGCGACGTCTTTCAATCTGACTAACGTTAATTCATTCTTTGAAATATATCAACGACTTCTCCAAAAATATCAGTTTAATGCTTCTCGAATATGGAACATTGATGAAACAGGGGTCACAACGGTTCAAAAACCTAAGAAAATAGTAGCTGCTCGTGGCCAAAAGCAAATTGGAGCTATCACATCGGCTGAGAGGGGAACTCTTGTAACACTTACTTGTGCCTCTAACGCTGCGGGTAATTTTATCCCACCGATGTTCGTTTTCCCCAGGCTCAAATATTCTGAAATGTTTATTCGCGGTGGACCTCCAGATTGCATTGGAGCTGGTAATTCTTCTGGATGGATGACCGAAAAAGAATTTTTAATTTTTATGGATCATTTTATCAAACACGCAAAACCCACCAAGGAAGAGCCAGTTCTGTTGCTACTTGATAACCATAGCTCACACGTGAATATTGGAGTTGTTGAAAAAGCCAAAGAAAATAATGTCATCATGTTATCGTTTCCCCCGCACTGCTCCCACAATTTGCAACCTTTAGACGTATGAGTATACGGCCCTTTTAAAAATTATATAAATAGGGCACAGACAGAATGGATGCACAACAATCCGGGGAAAACGATGACAATATATGTCATCCCAGGTATTGTGAAAGAGTCGTTACCGCTTGCCTTAAACCCTGCTAATATTATGAGTGGATTTAAAGCTTCTGGTGTATGACCTTTGATTGCTGATATTTTCCAAAACTCCGACTTTGCGCCATCTTATGTTACTGATCGTCTAGATCCTACACAAGAGCCAGATGTCGTAAATGTCACAGAAAATTTATCATTGAATCTTGAAAATCCAGAACTATTAGATTCTGCCCCTGAATTAGATATCAGCACCATGGAAATTATAAGCTAAACCTACTTTTCCGACTTTGCGCCATCTTATGTTACTGATCGTCTAGATCCTACACAAGAGCCAGATGTCGTAAATGTCACAGAAAATTTATCATTGAATCTTGAAAATCCAGAACTATTAGATTCTGCCCCTGAATTAGATATCAGCACCATGGAAATTATAAGCTAAATTGAAACTGCGAACGAGCCAACTCCGAGTTGCTCCAATCTACAAAAAACTTTTTCGCCATCGAAGATTAGACCTCTACCAAAGGCGCCAAAAAAAAAAACTAATACAAATAGCAGACGCAAAAGAAAATCTACAGTATTGACGGACACTCCTGAAAAAGAAGCTTTACAAAAGGAATATAAGGAAAAGATGAAGAAAAAACAGAAAAAAGATGACAAAATTAAAGGGGAAGGTAAAGGGGAAGGGGAAAGGCAAAGGTAAATCAACAAAAAATAAAACCGGAGTGGACAGAGCTAAAGAAAAGATTTTATGTTCAGATTCAGAATCTGAATCAGAAGAGTGGTATTGTCTGGTATGTGGTGAAGCTTACACAGATTCAAATAAAGAACATTGGGTCGAGTGTATCATTTGTAAGATGTGGGCACATGTAGGATGTGTTACAGGAGACACTATATCTTTTATTTGTATTAATTGTAGCTCAGATGAAGACTGAATTTAATTATAATGAAACCCACCAAATGTTGATTCTTATATAAGTGCAATACTTTGTTAGATAGATATTAAAAAGAGATAATTACGAAGCATACCTTAGATATAAATAATTTAATTACTTAATTTTTAAGTGTTGATTACTTAAAAAGTGTATTTAAGTTGATTTTTGATAAGAATTACATAATACCTACTTTATAAAGATGTGAATTTTGTTAAAAATAAACAAAGAATAAATGATTAGAGGTATTATTGTTGTTTTTTTTTGTCGTTACTACTTGCCCCGGTAGATGTTACAACTTGCCCCAAGCACGAGGTAAGTTGTAACGCCTCACTTCTTCTAGAAAATAATTGATTGTAAAATAATGACCAATAGTTATGGTATTTAATTTGGTAGATGAAGAGTTACACCATCCATCCATCTTTATTTAGTAGCAATTTAATCAATGGATCTCAAGATATATTAGTTTTCATGAAAACTGTTACAACAAGCCCCTCGCTCCCCTACATGCCGTACTCGGGTAAAAACTTTTAGCCTATGACACTCTCTACCTGAAGACGAATGGATTGACACCTCGCTTGTCAAAAGTGAACCAAGATTTAGTTTGATCACATAACCCTTTCTTTGCTTTGCCGTATTCGGGTAAAAAATTGCCTATGAATTTAATTAAATGAAGACTAATCGATTGAGACATCGCTTGTCAAAATCGAACCAATAGGGGCGACTCTATGGTGGAACATCCACCTATCCACATAGATAAATACATACTTACTCGTACATACATACATACAAACATACATACATACATACATACATACATACATACATACATACATACATACATACGTACATGAATACATACATACATACATACATAGACTGTTAAACTTATTACCCTTCCGTTGCTTTGCTGTAGTCGGATAAAAAAAACAAGCGAGTCTTAGAGTAGTCGCATATGATCTGTAACATCAAGCTCTGTTTTATCGTATAGTAATTTTCCCGCCCGCGACTTTGACCGCGCGAACTACTTTTTATCGCGAAAAAAGCATCCTATTTTCTTCTAGGATATTAAAAACCAATGCAAAAGTAGGTTTAGCTCTTGATGTTTTTTGACAGACTTTTTATTTCGTTTCCATGGCAATCACATACCATTCTGTGATGGCAACCATTCCTTACAGTGAGTAATCAACATTTTCCAGTTTTCCTGTGGAAACTTACAATTTTCCGGGATAAAAAGCATTCTATGTTTTATTCCATCTCCTTTCTAAATTTCATCAAAATCCGTCCAGCAAAACGTGTCACGTTATCACGTGAAATATCTCCAAACAAACAAACAGACAACGTTTCACTTTTATATATTGGTATGGATGGATAACACTAACAGGAAACCCGAATCTCTGTTTTATTACCCAACTGAGGAGGGTTATGTGTTTGGTATGTATGTTTGTTTGTTTGTACGTTTCTTAGGCATGTCCTACAGCCTTAACGGCTTGATGGTTTTGCTAAATGAGGTATCATTGGATTCGTCTCAATGACGAGAGTGCTATAGGATATATGAAGTGTCAAAAAAACAAATATGGCGGATTACAGCTGCCATATTGTATTTCTGATGGAACTAAAAATAATTATAACCTATCGAGTTAGGTATCAAAATGAAGGTATTTAAAAGATCAGTCCAAAACTATATAATTCTTTTACCTAAGCCGTTTTAATTTTAAGCTTCTTAGAAAAATTTCAATTTTTGATTATTCAAGTTATACATAGAGTAAATTGTTACAATTACAACTATTAAAGTAAAGTAAAACATATAAGTAAATAAGAAACGTTAAATTTATATTGCTACTAGCTGCGCCCCGTGGTTTTACCCAGGTGGATGATAATGATGATGATGAATTGTAGCCTATGTTATAATCCAGGATATAAGCTATCCTGGTAGCAACCTTTATCCAAATCGGTTCAGCCGTCTAAGCGTGAAGGAGTAATAAATATACATACAAACATTCGCCTTCATAGCTCGCATTGTGTCCGTCCGCTATCGCGGCTGAAAAGGAAAACCCCGTGCGTTTGTCTACATAGCGTCTCCCGCACCCCACGCCTGCACCGCTCTGCGAATCTACATAGCACGTGAGTTGTTTAAAATTGTATTCAATAGTTTTTTTCGAAGTCGGGTTTCTTGGTTTTTTATAGTAAGGTTATTTATAATAAGTTTTATTTGTCATCGCTGGACTCTATTTTATCGTAACTCTAGCATCGCGCGCGCTAATTGGTCAACTGTTACACTGTTACATATGTTACACTTTTCACGAAGTCACTACCATAGATTTGAGGAAAGCGAAAGGAAAGATGAAACACGTAAAAAACACACGTTGGATCACATTGGATCTTTGAAAGCCCGCGCATAAAATAGACGTATTCTACACAACCGCAACGCGCAACGCATGTTTATTCACACTCAGCTGGCGACGCAAACGGACTCGACTTTTTTAGTACTTATGTATCTTTTAGAAAGCTACTGTGAGACATAGGTTTGTTAGTTACAGGTTGTAGTTTTCTCTGACCCTGAACTTTGGGTAAATATCCTAACTTACCACATTTTGTATTGGCTTTTGCCTCAATTGATAAAACTCTCAAAACTACGTTGATTTTTCCACCACATCTAGCAGAACCTCCATCTGTGTACCATCACGCTGGCACACCAAGGCAGGAGCAGTTTGATACAATTTATGTGGAGCGATGTGCAGCTAATTGGTGGCAGAGCAAACACTGCCTTTTGATTGCACCCTTTAGAGGGCGATCGTGTAGTTTAAAGAAACGGAGTGGAAGTATTATATGGTTTCAGGTTTCGAGTGTATCTCATAGAAATAATTAATATTTAGCCAAAAATCTGAAGGTAAGCTTCAGTAACTCTTCTACCAACACTTTTTATTGGACACCATGACGCTAAACTATAGGAGGTGCCTCCTCGAGCAGTATTTTCCGCCATGATGATGATTCAACAAATCATGTTAGGCTTCTACTTCTTGTCAATTAGCTGAAAAAACTTAGGGTAATTAAATGGTTTGAGATCAAAACTTAGCAACTTCTACCGCTTGATCAGTGGCCAAGTTAAAGTCTTGTCTGGTACAATGAGCCGGGCATGAAGGGCAACAGAGAAGATGCAACATTGATTGGACGGCAGTACCACAATCGCACTCCACCTGATCTCCTAAGCCCCATCGGTGCATGTCTTCTCGACAGCGAACAACCCCGGCGCGAAGCCGTTTATGGGATTTCCATTCTGGCCACTGGAGATTATGCCCTGGTTTCCGCTGGGGTATTAAAACCAGGTTAGAGTGCGTGTCGGGCTTGTAATAGGTTGCATCTTCAGGATCTCAGGAGTTTACTTACAGGCCTATTACTGACAAGCGTTTGGAACGGTTTGCAGATAACATTGATGATCAACTTACTCACATGCCGTTTGATGGGAGTTCTGATGACCTTTGCAATTCCTTGTTTAATATAGTGGATAAAGAGTTTAATGATTTATTTAAATTAAGGGTTATGCCAGTTGCTTGGTATACGTAGACAGCCTGAGATTCGTAATAGCTTACAATTTTGATTCTTGCGTTGTTTTGTTGCTCATTCAATGTCTTAAATCAGTTCTATAAATAGTACACAAACGACACACAACACATTGTACTAAAACATGCACCTATTAATCTTAGTACTCGAATTCGTAAAAAAACGTACAAGTACGAACGAGTAACGGAGGAATGTACTGTTCTCGATTTATGCGTTCCGGAACGAAGGTTAATTAGTGGTAAGATCTTCTATACACGGCGCGACTGTTTATGAAGACTGAAGATAATCATGGTTCTGTTTAGACCCTTTAATATATTTAGAGGTCCCCAAGATATGATTACCATGGTTTTTGTAACTAAGCTTATACCAATAAACATTATTCTTATTTTAATAAAGAATAGAAATGGGAATAGGAATGCTAATAAGAATGGGAATGATAATGGAAACGAGAAAACGAGTTAGATTGAGAATGAATATCAATAATAACTACTAAATCCTCGGTCTCATCCGTAAAAATTTATGTAGGTAGTTTTTTTTTAACCTTATTAATATAACTTAATAGATTCTGATAAAAAAAATACTAAACAAACAAAAAAGTAGAGTAAGTTTTCAAACCTTATAAATAAGAAAGAAAATGTAACAAATAACAAACTAAGCAACAAAAAAGTGCGGATGCGGACCCTGGTGTCCGAAGAGTGCACATCCACTTAAAAAAATTACAAAACAAATGTGTATAGAGACTTTGAAATAAGGAACCCAAAGAGTTTGTTAGAAATAATTCAGGTCAAATTAATTATAGCTATTGTTGCTATGAGTAGGTATGAACAGACCCGCATTGGTAGTGTGAGTTTTCTAGCTATCATCCGTATACTGAACAAAAGCGATGGTAGCCTAACGGTTCTATAGTGCAACTTAGAATCCAACGATACCGGGTTCGATTCTAGGCTCCGCACCAATCACTTTTCTAAGTTATATAGTTATATATATATATATATATGGTTTTCCATCGCTCCGTGCTTCGGAGGGCACGTTAAGCTGTCGATCAGCTGTTATTGATAAATAGCAGTCGTTAAGCCATGACAGAGGCCGTCGAGCGGCTTGATAAACTCTGACACCAGAGGCCAGCACTACGTCATACGATAAACAAACTGAACTAAAATTTGAGATATGTGTTCTATGGTTGGCCACATCCTCCGCGCTGAACATTGCTTTGACCTGGTTCTACCTTAAAATTGGTTTCAAATCCATAACAAAGTGTCAAAAAATAATAATCATGAAGTTCATCATTCATGGCACAAAATATTGTATGTAATATATAATTATGTGTACTTAGAGTAACATAATTATTGCGGATCATAACAACTTATCACAATCTTTTTCCAAAATTATAAAAGCACACAAATATTAAAAGTATTGTATAATTATTATTACTGTGAACATAATGAGATCTTTTATAGTAACTCGTCTTATTATTGGTATTTACGATTGCGCACCGTGTATAGCCCGCTTTGAGCACATAACCTCTGTTTTGGTTACCGTTTTAACGAAATTTATCGTTTTTTTCTTTTTCTCCTGATTCTTGGGTCCATTTGTTCCTGTTGTGGGGGTTACAGTAAAGGTTACAGTGAAGTTACTTTTAAGATTACAATAAGGTTACGGAATTTGTTGTGATTGACTTTAATGGTTTCCTTTTTGTTACAGGTACGTAACAAGGGATATTCTTACGTGATGCCCGACGGTACTTATGGACTTTTTAATATTATTAACGTTATTTTACTATGGAGTGGTGGCTTACAAGAGCGCAACGTTCATGGGACAGACCCTCAAACCAATATTTGGACTGGATGGGACTTACAGTGGACCGGAACTAATAGCGTGAAAAAGAGGAAGCCTCTCTTCCTCTTCTTATCTTGCTTCTCTCTATAATTTCAAAACTGGTAGCACTTAATTAGGGTAAAGATTCAGAATATCCTACCCTAACTCATGGCCCTAATTTTACTTATAATTATTATAAAATAACATAATTTGTGATAAGTATGTTTGTTACTACTCAGCGGTGAAACGTCTGATCGGATTTTGAGGTGGGTAACGCAGAATACATAAGAGTACTGGGTTACTTTAGGTCCTAGAATAACACTTAGGATACTTTTATCATCATCATCCATTATCATTGTCTATTTGGGTAAAACAGTGAGGCGCGTGTTGTATAACGAGTACCATGTTCCACAATGGCCAGACATGGAAAAAACATTTGTGTACTTTTTTCTTGACACAAAATGATAATATCGCAAGGAACGAGCCCACCACACAAATTTTCCGTCGAACCGGTACTCCACAAGGGTTGTTTTTATATTAAACTAGCTGCACCCCGTAGCTTCGTTCGCGTGCCAACCTTGCCACCCCCGTTCACCCCTTAAAGAAGTAATTTCAAATAATGTTTAAAAACTCAAAGAATATTCCCTCAAAATTTCAAATTTCTTGGTCCACCGGCTGTGCGTTGTCTGTCAGTCAGTCAGTGGAGATATGTTTTTAGGTATAGATTTGACCTAGTGACCCGCCTCAATTTCTTGGTTCTAAATATTTGCTTGAACAATATACCTACTTATTTATATACCTTTGATAAAGATACGCATTGTCGGTAACCGCACACGAATCCATTCAGTGGTTCTCGAGATTAGTGCGGTCCTAAGAGATACAAATGTGCGCTGGAAACTTTCCATCATCTATCTGGTAATGATATATATGGACTTATTATGGCTGCTGCCAGGTGTAAATTTAAACTTTCCATCGTAAAATATGGGCCAAAAATAACGAACTTCCAGGCATACCACTAGCTAATCGATGATGTTCACTGGTTTAATCCAAAACAGTGTCGTCGTGTTTGATTGATCGCTCCAAACCGTAATTTATAGTTTTAGGACCGCGTGTGGGGTGGGGTGCCCTGTCTGTATAGTTTCTCTGGATATAAGGTTACATAAATTCTTTTGACACTTAATTTGCTCTAACAAAAACAACTTAAGAACTTGGAAACTTATATCAAATAGGTAAATATATGATTTAATTAGCATCTTGACAATTGAAAACGTTACTGGATACCTTCAAATATTATACTGTATAGTGTTTTCGTTACACATAATGCTTCTGTTATTGACTATTTTTAACTCGAAAAGAGAGGAGTGTTATAAGTTTGGGGTGTGTCTGTCTGTGGCATCGTAGCTCCCAGACGAATGGACCGATTTTCATTAGGTTTTTTATGTTTGAAAGCTGAATTGTGATCAAGATGCTTCTTAGCAAAAATTAGGGTAGATTAAGGGGTGAGGATCATTTAAAAAAAACTTGTTTTTGTAAGCGCTTGGTGAATCAATTATGTTTGAAAACTGAATTGTGATCAAGATGCTTCTTAGCAAAAATAGGGGTAGGATGAGGGGTGAGGGTCATTAAAAAAAAAACCTGTTTTGTAAGCGCTTGGGGAGTCAATTCCAATCCAAACACATTCCAGTTATTACTCATAGTTCTCATGGTATCTGTTCTTCTGATGTAGGAAATCTTAGGGGTAAAACAAATGAAGACCTTTGGATAAATTTAAGATTTTTTCTTATTTTTTGAAACCTTGATACAAGAGCAGTGACAGGCTGGGGATTCACCATCACGGTATGTTTAAAGTAAAAAAGTGCTTCTTTTATAAAATTAAAAAAATGTTTTTTTTTCTGTAGTCTTATCAAAATATGGTGCCGCTACAGTCGTGAGAGCGGTGCCGGCAAATTTTGAATAATGCAGTTATGCACGTTTGGTTATTGCCGATTTTGATCGATGGCCGATGGATGTTGCTTTGTAGGGTTCTGTCGTCAATGGCAAACCTAAACAAAACACTAATATTGAAAATATAGTTTCAAAATGTCCAGACCTTCGTATATAACAGTTTTATAATTAAAATTAGCTCTACGTTAGGAAAAAGCTATCATCTATACCAATAAAACATTTCCGTGACTGACTGACATATAACGCACAGCCTAAACCGGTGGATCTAGATAGAGATTTTTGGAGAGATTTTTGGAAAAAATTGTCCCTAAGGGACTTGGTGGCAAAGTTTGCACGCAGGAAAAAAGCGCGGGGGGTGCAGCTAGTGCTAAATAAAGATTATGCATGGCAATCATTATTTTTATAAAACAACATACGAGTTAATACCATACCTATGTCAGATATTCAACCGCCAAGTGTAAGCATTTCTGTGTTTCGGTTTTCCCAGCGAAATAACTGGGCAATAAGAATTAAAAACCAATGTCTCAGGGTGACGAGCACACGAGAGAGAAAAGCCCAAAATTTAGGAACCAAAGTTCTGGGTGGCTCGCAACTGTTATGGGCAGCCATGACGCTTACCATCAGATGAGCGACCTGCTCGACACGTTACATAAAAGAATAAAAAAGTCTGCCACTATTCCACTTTTACAATCGAATAAATGCACTGCCTCTATTTTTTAGCCCAAAATTCTAAATCCTTTACGTCATGCTCTACTTCGCTCGCGGCATTTGTCGCGTCGCGGTGTCGTATCGCGTGACAGGCGCAACACGCAACATGGCGCAACGCCACGCGGCAGGATGTTCCCGCGGGCGATCGCGTCCATCCAGCACGATGCAACGTTTTTATCGGTCATTTTATGTTTTCTTTATCATATATTGCGTCATTTTCGCCCGTTGTTTTCGGGATAAAATATTTTTGCGTTTGTTTTCGGATGTGGGTTCAGATGTGATACAATGAAAGCTGCTGCAGCAAGCAGCACTGGAATGTACCGTACTTTAAATTTAACCTTTCAGTTGCGACAGTTTGATCGAAAGAGTTTATTATATTTTGTAAAGCCATTTAACCCATAATCTACCGATGTGGTAAAAAATGGACACGCCACAAAGAATAACGGAGACAATAAATACCGCGCTGCCGCACCTATCGCTTCGACAACGTCGGCCATTGTTATGATGGTTCGGAGACGTATGTGGAAGAGAACAAATGAGATAAAAATAAATTATTTTAAAACCAAAAAAAATTACTGCGAACATAACTATGAAGAGGCAAAAAAACTTTAGATTTTTGATTTTGAATTATAATATGCAGTCGGAGGCATCATGCATTTCATTTCTCCTTTGGCGGGATCAGCTAGAACCTGGCGAGCTGAATCTTCATGCCTCCGTATATGAAGAGTCAGCTCGCCAGACAATATAATATCATCATTGTCGCCAGCGCGCTATTCAAAATCAAAATTCTAAAACTTGTTTACCTCTTTTTAGTTTTGTTCGCAGTCAGTTTTTTTATTCGTATTTTTATTCATTTTTTTAAACTTTTTAGTTAATTTTTTTATAAGAATTAGTGAGAATGGTTGATAACCAACTTTAATCCGTAATAAATCCTAAATTGTAATTCAAAATGAAAAATTATATGTGAAACTTAAAGATGATTTTAAATACGTATTCAATGATACCCAACTTGACATAGTTTGTCAGTTTTTGATTTTCACAATATGGCGTCACGATATTGATTTTTTATTGAGGTTATGTCTTTAGTAGCACTTGCAAGATTGGGACATAACTATTAACGTAAGAATTATCAAAATTGGTCCACGCATTTGGTCTTAATAGTGCCACAAAGGAACAGACTTATATTAAATCGTTATAGATCCTAAATGGTCATTCGAAATGAAAATTAAGAAGACAAACCTAAAGATGATTTTCAAATACCTATTCAATGATATCCCACTTAAAATAGTTCGTCAACTTTCATTTATTTATTTTTCTTAATTATGGCATCTGGTTGTCGCTATATTAAATTTTGATTATTGTCATGTCCTTAGTAGCAATCTCAAGATTAAAACAAAACGATTGACTTAAGAATCATCAAAATTGGTCCACGCATTTGGTCTATATAGTGACAAAAAGGAACAGGAAGGTAGAAAGAGGGTTGAACGATAGTGTATGGGGCTACTATTATATGGTCTATATTTTTTATTATCTCCGGTAGGTACAAGCTTATTCGTAATTCAAAAAGTTTTTAAAACGTATCAAAACCGATAAACCGTGTGTAGTATGGTATATGTGTAGTATGGTATATCGGTATATTTGTTGATGTTATAAACCGTACTGTGTGTGTAGTATGGTATATCGGTATCTTTGTTGATGTTATAAACCGTACTGTGTGTGTAGTATGGTATATCGGTATATTTGTTGATGTTATAAACCGTACTGTGTGTGTAGTATGGTATATCGGTATATTTGTTGATGTTATAAACCGTTCTGTGTGTGTAGTATGGTATATCGGTATTTTTGTTGATGTTATAAACCGTACTGTGTGTGTGTAGTATGGTATAATGGTATATTTGTTGATGTTATAAACCGTACTGTGTGTGTAATACGGTATATCGGTATTTTTGTTGATGTTATAAACCGTACTGTGTGTGTGTAGTATGGTATAATGGTATATTTGTTGATGTTATAAACCGTACTGTGTGTGTAGTACGGTATATCGGTATATTTGTTGATGTTATTTTTGAAGAAAAATATAACAAACGCATTACAGGACAAAAAACTTAGTTTAACTGAAACTGCGATACAAAACAAGGATACTTGTACTGTTATTTATTCTGTGCAAGGGTCCACACAAAGCCGCGAATCCGAGGGTCCACGATCATTTATAACGAACACGTTGACGGGATGAGGATTCCGGCCGGTTCAGCCCTATCTGTTCCAAGTTTGGACACTTTTGGAATTAGCTATGCAAAAAACCGTGATGTAAAAAAACAAGCTTACACAAAAAGAAAAACACTTTCCTTTACCGAAAAAAGTAGAAAGTTATAACTTTTTATGCGTTTTTTTCCGTACGTTTCACAGATGTAAGCTTATTTGAACAAAACACCTTCTCAGTACCAGTGGTAACTAAAACTACTGAGCAAATGTTCATAAAAATCGGATAGAAACCTCGAATAATACTCAAAATATCTCGCAAAATGGCTGCGGCAGCTCGATGTAATTATTACACATTCATAAAAAATACACCCGAGTCTATTTGATAGTTTACAAAAGCTTTGGAACCTCAAAATTAAAAACACTTTAGACATTTCCGCCCTCATTACCGTTTAAAAACAAACTAAGACCCACAACGATTTAAACGTAAAAAAAAGTTTTAAAGTAAGACTGAACATTTTCTAACGCAGGCTCAGTAAACCAGCACTAATAAGGAAGCTGGCAATCCATCAAGTGCGAGGTTTTTTCCACTCTCCTTCCAAAACGAGGATTTGGACGTGTTTCTTTTGGCAATAATGTTGGGTATTTAACCTCTTTTGCAGCCGTCCAGGCGAGGGTAGCGTTGATTGATTTGATTTTTGTAAGGAAGCTATAAGTTTTGTTTTTGGCTGCGTTGTTCTCATTATAGATAGATAAATAGATAACTCTTTATTGAACCACACAAATAAAAATCTTACAACTAAAAAACAAAATTAATAATAAAGTGACACAATGGGCGGTCTTATCGCTCAGAGCGATCTCTTCCAGACAACCGTACACCGAAAGGAATAACAGAGGTAATAGGGACGGTGGTTTCAACCAATAAATAAATACATAAACCATAAATAAGCAGTTAAAAATTACAAAATAATAATGAATTTATTTGGGAAAACACAATAGAAAATTGGAATAAAAGATGTAAACCTAGTAGATACATACAATTATATAATATAATAAACATACATACTTACATACTACTATACATATTGTTGTTAGATAACGTATGCGGATACTTACCTACATCAATTTCAGTTTTTCACAAAAGAAGACGTTCAAACGCTATGAGGTGATGCACCAGTTAAGTTACAATCATTTGACCTCCTTTGATAATTGCTTGGATGTGAGCCTTTTTTTTTTGGTAAATTTTTACCTAATTTGAAACATAACAACACATTTTCACTTCAATCCAATAATGCCCAAAATATGCGACACAGACTAATCACACCCAGTAATGCAAATCACAATTTTAATCCGAAACAATAGACGACCCATCTCAAGACACAGTATGGCAACAATCACGGGAAATATTAAACTCTGTGGGACACACGCAGAACAATAAAGATGTGACGTGGGGAGATAAATCATCCGTTGGCATGGCAACCGCAACATCGGGAGCCAAATTAGAAGTGAATTCGGTATGGTGTACGTACACAGTTGAGATTTGTGACGGAGTAGGAACTTAGCAACGATATAGTTTAAATCATAGACAATGGCATATTACTCTGTACAAATCAAGGAAGTTATATGTTCTTACGTTAAGTACATATAACTCCCTTGGTACAAATAGATAAAATCCTCGTCGAAATACATAATAAATAATAATTAATGAGACAAAAAGCGCAATTTTTCGTGAAAAAAAAAGTCAGCTATTGCAAGTCAGCCACGCATAGGCATAGGCACGCATAGGCTTCCGTAGCCATACCAACAACAAAGATTACTATTAAAATTGCAAATGGTCCCAGAAGTTTTATCTTCACTTATATGTGAATGAGTCAGTCATTTTTTCTTCTTCTAGATTTTCATGCAACATTTATAAATAATTTCACATGAGACAAATTCTGACCAGGAAAACCTGAGGAACCTGGAAACCTGGGCCCTTATTAGCCATGGCCGATAGGCCACGTAATGCGTCGCGGTACCATATCTTAGTGAATTTGTTCGTGAATGTCATGAATTACGACAATTGCGAATGATTCCACTTAGATATCGTAACGCGATGTGTTACGTGTGTGAATGGTCATAGTTAATAACTAACTTAAAAGCTAAAAAAACACGCAGGCTCTGCCAAAAAATAGCTTAGGCCAATAAATTTGATTCTGTTGGAATGTTCTTATTAAGGCCTTCAATTTGATACACATATTGAAACAGGTGAAAAAAAATATTTTTCACTACTGCCCAAAAAGTTTTGGCAGGGCAGGCGTGTTTTTTTTCGCATTTGAAAATGGATGGCTCCATTTTCAAATGCGAAAAAAAACACGCCTGCAGCCGAAAGGTTTTTTTTCGAAAAAATAATATAGCCTATGTTACTCGGGGGGATGTAAAGATTCTAACTAACCCATGCGTCTATATCTGTTCAGGCATTTAAAAGTAATGGTGGAATAATGAAACTCACATACATACATACAAACAAACATTCATAAATGCTAAAAATATCACTCCTTTTTTGGGCAGTCGTGAAATTTTAATAAAATTGAAGGACCCTTGTAGTTTTAATAAAATCTAAATGAAATGTCTGTGACATACAGACATAGGCAGATGATGAAACTGTGAGGGTTTGTCGTTTAAATATGAAATCCTAAAACTTGAGAAGACAATGTAGGTGCTTCTTTTTCCTTCGTGTCGATGATTCAACCATTGTGCCCTAAGATGAGTTTTGGTTGAAACACCGTGGTGACCTGATTAGCAAAATACAATGTCAGTTTTTAGTTTTTTAATGTTATTCTGCCCTTTAAATGAATCGCGTACATTTTACGTTCTTTCTTGCGTGCTCTGTGACACGAGGGTTGATTTAACGTTATATTGGTAAATTCAAAGTTGAATGTGGTGGATCAGGTGTGAAAAATGGCACTGGTTTCCGAACGAACAGCCCCGGTGCGGGCCATTGGGCAGATGGCGACGATTCGATTGCCCTTTTGATGGTAAGGTGTTGGGAAAAATCAGGAGATTTTTTAATATATCTGCTTTATTCATTTCAAAAACGAAACATTATTAACTGGTGATGCAACATGCAAACTGTCATGACTGGAAAAAAACAATAATCCCATTTTTTTTCTATTTGTTTAAAAAGTAAATCTAAATATTATATACAACCTTCGAGTCGCTGATTGACTTACCCACAATCAACGCACAGCCTCCCAAGCCATATCTCGATGGGAAACTGGTCCATACATTCGTCCTAGCTAACCTCTACTGTGTTGAGTGTGACCTAACTGGGCCACGGCCCAGAGATGAGTTTTCCCCTAAGCCAAAATGACATGGAAAGAAATAAAATTAAAAATGCTATCACTATGATGAACTGCGGGTGCTGCGAGAACCAGCAAAGGCAATGCAGGAAATGGGCAGAAAAACTTTCCTGTAGGTATCAACATATACTGCTATAACCGCCTAGCGAGTGGTTATTGTGGTAAATCCCTCCTATTATGGGGGAGCCCAAGTTCAGCATTGGACTTCTTCGGGCTGATGATGATGTCACGATAATAATAAGTTAATCCATTTGAATGAGGCTCCATTCAATATAACCAGAATTTACTTAGGTAAATTTAGTACTTAAGTACTCTGCATAAACTTAAAAGTAGTAAGATAATTTAAAGTTGCTGCACAACTCCTCTTACCTTTATTTACGTTTGCCTAAAGTTAAGTAATTTCACAAATATTTACCAGACCTCGCCCCTCAAGGTCACTTCATCCCCCGAGAATACGAGTCGTCACGTCAAAAATCACCCCCAATTATAAATCCCTCTTCCCTTTATTTTGTTGCTAATTTCATTGAGATTTCTCAAGAACTCGCCATTCTTCGTTAGAACAGATCTTTATTGGATTTGAGCAGAATATTCGGTGTGCTGGCTTTTCATCTCTATTCAAGTGTTATTTTGAGAAGGGGCAGTAAGGGGCAGGCGTTGTAGCTACAGACAAACTTTATTAGGAGAAAGACAATAATTAAAAACAAAACGACACGCATTCACAGATTCACAAGAAAATTGTCATTTTACACAAAACATTTTATGATGCCAATCGATCCTGTTTAAAAAGTAAGGAGAAAAAATATCTACTGTACCGAGCCGTGAAAAACTTTTTCCATACATTATGTACGAAATAACCTTAACCGTTGTAGCTACAGGAAAACGTTCTCAGGAGATTGTCATTATCTCTTGAAGATGTTTTCACTTGCATTCACAGATTTTGAAAAAATAAATAAATTAATCGAGAATATGGTAATTTAAACGAAACCATTTTTTCAAGCGAATCGGTTCCAGTGCCCCAGCTATATAAAAATAACCTTTTTTTTTTGAAAGGATATGTGCTGTTGGTCTATAACTGACCTCTACAGCGTCACCGGACGGTGGGGCGGGCGCAAAAGCGCTCCGCCGCAATGCGTGACGCAGAAGGCGCGCGCCAAGTTTTTGGCCACTTGCTCAAGGGCACCCAGGGGGTACGAACCTCGGCTTGGACAGTTGCCATTGATTACTTCGGGAGTATCGAAATAATGCTGAATATATGTAGCCACTGACAAATTAAACCAAAGTGTTATGAAATTACAATGTAGGGAGAGGACACCGCGGAAAAATGATGAAGCCAAAAATGGGAGTATTTTCAGAAAAAAAAATATGTATTTTGGAAATGGAAGCGATAACATAGTGTTTTTTGTTTTATTTAAATACTAAATGAACTTACCTATCCGTTAACACTTAAACATTAACACAATTTAGTAGAAAAAGTGACCAGTTTTATTATAAACCAACAAAAATTGCAAAAATTTACAGGTCGCGGAGAAGCTCCGTTGTTTTATTTAAAAAAAAACTTTTTTGTTGTTTTAACGTATAATATATGCTTTAGAGAAGAAAAACACACAAATTCGATAATAAATGCGGAATTACATTAAAATCGGTCAAACTGTAAAACTTAAGGTCCATGTTATTTTTTGGTCGCTGCATCAACCAAGGGGGATTTAGATTTAGGGGAACTGGTTGCTGCTACAGTGCCAAAGGGGATTTAGCGGTTAATAGGATCAAAATACTCTACCGAACCAACTGAGGTTATAGGACTAGAAAAGACAGAAATCGCTAGAAAAAACATACATTTGTACGAAATAAATGTAGATGAATAAAATATAATTCAAACATCGTTCGAATACAAACTGTTCATAGTTTACTTTCACTAAGAAAAAGATACTAGAGGCCAGAAAAAAAAAGTAAAGAAACACAGTATTTTTTCCTAGTACTCTAACCTTAGTTGGTCCTGTAAGAGACTTTGATTCTTCTATGAAACACGATCGATTGGCATCAAGAAAAGTTTTTCAGTTAATTGCCCATTTTCTTGACGACTGTTTTCTTTTTTACAAAATATGTAATCCCAAAAATGCAAGTCAAAATATCTTCAAAAGATAAGGAAAACCTCGTTTATATGTACATGTATATGTACTTCGGTTTAGTTAAGGTACCTGCCCTTACTGCCCCATCTCATAAAACCAACCTGTATACCACATTTCATTCAGCCGTCAAATAGTTTATTATCGATTGCTAGGCTTTTACTTATCGGATTGAGATAACAAGTACACCAGTTTTTAAGTTTAACCATAAGCTATTCAGGAGTGAAAACTGCATTGCAATCGGCCCAGTAGTTTTAACGTGAGGCACGAACAAACAGACATACATTTCTTTTTTAAAACAGCTAAATCTACCTATGGTCTCTGCAGTCCACACTATCCTTCAACTAGCAAAATTTCATCAAAATCATTTCAGTGGTTTGCGCGTTAAAGGCACTCGTTTTCCTCATTTTACTTTTAAAGTAAGTGTCAACAATCAACAGTTTTTATCTTGGGCATAATAAGATCATTAAAAGCTTGTATGAATATAAATAATAACATTCATAAGTTTTTATCACTTCTTAAATCGTAACGGATGTACAGATTTAGATGGACCTGAACCTCTGGGTTCTGGAATGACATTTAATATTATTTATCTACACTCATAACGTAAAATCCGGATTATGTACTCAAAAATGGTGGCATAATGACATACTTTATATACGGCACGTCTTTCAATAAGCATAAAATTACAGTATAATACTGTTTTTTGAACTAAACAATGTTATAATCTATATTTTCCCCCATAAAAGCGCAGGTTTGGCTCCGTACAAAGAGAGTTTTTGCTATTTATTATCTATGGTGGCGCGTTTTAGCTCATAGGCTCGCTAATTTGCTGTGGACTGGATTTTGACGCCATAATTTATTTTAGTAGTACCTAACCAATTTAAAGTGTTTTTGTTCATATAAAGTTTTATCCTGATTAAAAAACTACCGACAGCAGTGTTATGAGGAGAATTTGACTCGACCAGGGCCCTGTTTCATAAAACTTACAATTGTAGTTTACTATTACAATTTAGTGTGCACTGAAGTTTATCTTCTAGCAAAATTCATATTTACACGTAACACTCTAACATATGCACCAATGTACACTAAATTGTAATTGTAAAATATAATTGTAAGTTTTATGAAACAGGGCCCTGACATCACGGAAACAGCAACGAACATGACGAACGAGCTTTTTTTACCTTTCTTAGACATGTAGCATGTGCTATTAATAAAATTTTCATTTTCATTTTCTATATAATTTTTTCATTTTCATTTACCAAGTAAAATCAAGAAAATATTACGACCAATACTTTTTTCATTAAAAGTAAGGTCCTATTGCATGAGTCTAGATAAAGTAGTGTATAAAACGGCACATAACTATGTATTAAAACACTCGGTCATACTATTTATGGCTCTTTTTTTAAACTCAACCGTTTCATTAATTACTATAATGTGCAAGGATGCCGTGTGAGCCCAGTTTAATAATAGGTCCACCCGTTCTCAGCCCGCGGGTGCTGTGAGGACCAGCAAAGGGAAAGCAGGAAACGGGCAATAAGTGTCAACATCTACTGCGATCTCCTGCCGCCTGCCGAGCGTGGGAGTTATGGTGAAGCCATGGGATGTATACTGCTATGGGGAAGCCCATGTTCAGTAGATCACTTTATCGGGCTGATGGTGTGATCATGTTTTTATGATTTTAGCAATTACGCCTGCTTAGCGAGCCATTTAATGTTTTTTTGTTGATTTATCCAGATTAAAAATGCCGGACAGAAGTGTTAATGCGGAGAATTTGACTCCACCTGACTTTACGGAATCAGCAAGGAACATGACGAACGAACTTTTACCATCAAAATCAAGAAAATATTACGTTTTTTTTTTTCATTAGATGTAATTTCTTATTGCATAAGTGTAGATAAAATAATGTATGAAACGGCACATAACTAGGTATTTAAACACTTGAGTGATACTATTAAAATACTCGCTTAAGACTAGTTTTTTAAACTCAGTCATGTCTTTTAATAACCCTAATTATGCAACCTTTTCATAAACTACTATTAAGATACTATTTTCATCAAAAACCACGCGCGTGTAGCCACGCAGCACAGTTAATAAAATATATGCTAGAAAATCAGATCTAAGATGCTAATATTATTATATAAAATACTAAGATCCTGAAAGAGATTGCTATCTATCTATCTATCTATACTAGCTTATTATAAAGCAATAAGAATGAAAAAGTCTGTACAAAGAAGATAATTAAAAATATATGTCTAAGGTACTTAAAATAACCTACTGAACAAGAATATAACATTTTTTTATATCGTGTCTGTCTGTTTTTTGGATTGTCTATATGTTTGTTCGCGCATCGCGTATTAACTACTGGACCGATTGCGATACACTTTTCACTGTTGGATAGTTTAGGGTTTGACTTAAAACTGGGGTACTTAGTATCTTAATCCGATGATTAGATGCCGAGCAATCGATATAAAACTGTTTGACGGAAGAATGAATTTTAAAGAAATGTATTGTTTGGTCCCGGAATAACACGTATAGTGCTACTACCACTACTACCACTACTTTTACGGGCACAGCTAGTTTAGAAATAAACCCGCCCATTGTACTAATAGTTTTTAAGTTTCTTATCCACCTTTTTTTTTTTACTTGGAGAGTTTTTGTATTGTAAGATCATTCATAACATTTTCTCATTGTTATATCATATTTAGTTCAAGGTCTGTACAAAAGATATTTTCAAAATAACCTGTACCATATTAACTCACTCATTCAGTGTTATTGGGTAGTTTAAATTAATATGGTTTTTAATATCCTAGAAGAAAATAGGATGCTTTTTTTCGCGATAAACAACTAGTAGTCTGCGCGTACGAAGTCGCGGGCGGGAAAACTAGTTGTAAATAAAGTTCTCTACTAGCATTTTAGCTACTTCGATTGTTTCGGTCTTTTCATTATGATATAATTTAAGTTATTCTAATTCTAGGTAAATCGAAACGCCGTCTTCTGTAATTGTTAGTATATTAAACCCGGAATATCCGCTCAGTATTAAGAGAACGTCCAAAACCTTGTTTAAATAGCTTTTACCTTATCTATAAATATCTCTAAGCTTGTAGTAAGAAGGTTAGACGCAGTCTACACTGCCAAACAAACGAGTGAAGCATATCAAATGGAGGCTGCGTATGTGTGCGTGAGTGCATCAATTATCATCTGTGGTTGATACACAATTACATCACAAGAGTCAGCATTTTTTTTTATTTTTCGCAAGGATTTGACAGAATTAACAATGTCGAGACTTTGCTGCGATAGGATACAGGAATTATGTGGACATAAAAGTGCAAAGCAATAGATTTTGTGGACAGAGCGGATATAGCGGCCGAACAGCATAACATGATGTAAGTGTGTGCGTGAAGCTTTTGCGTACGATCGGATCGGCATATCTTGGGTTATTCACTTTCGATTTGGCAGTGTGGACCCTTTATTTTTTAAATCTTCTTGGCTTGTAGTATATTATACTAACTTCATTACAAACTCATGTAAGTACTACGGGCTTACAAACTAAGCGAAAAATTTGAAGCATGTATCTAGTACCTGTCATGGTAGCCGAACTTGGTAAAGGCATGTGCCGCGCTGAGGGACGGAATGATGCGGGTTCAAACCTCGTCCGTGATTCTAATTTTTCGTTTAGAAAATTATTATATAAATATTTACTTACATACATTTGTCATGGAAGCTTGGTCAGATTTCCATGACACAATCTTATGGAGGCATCTCTTTCTGGCAGCAAACTACCAATAGATGGTGTTACCGACCCCTATAGATATTTATTATGTTTTTCTTGAGTTACCTAGAAGCTCGAATTTAGTGCCCAAACTATTAATTTTGATGACCATGATCATATATATAAGATCCTAGATTAAAATAGATTTGTCGCTGTATTAAATACGTGCTTTAAAAATTTTGCCTCCAATATTTTATATGACGCTAAAATTGATCATTTCCCGCGAAAAATCACACACGCCGTAAATCCAGCTCGAAGGACCATCATTTAAACATAACGTCGAATTTCCAAGATGGCCGCGATACGCCACTATCGGCGGTAATAAATCATGAAGTGTCGCGGCGAGCGGAGCTCTCCATTTTTATGTGACTAAGTTAAGTCTCAATTTGAATTTTGAATTTATTTGTTTGAGTGTTCACTTTACTACATGTGTAATAAACGTAGTGCGTATTTTTGGTAGCATGTAAAAATTATAACGACGTTGCGTCCATAGTCACTGAATAAATAATAGTACATATAAGTACAATCCATAGCTCCTAGGATAAAAGTGAAATCCTAACGGTATGGTTGCGACCACCCATAGCTTTGATTACTTACATACCTATGTAGGTACAATATCATAGAACAGAGGACTACACTAGCATGGTGACATGACGTTATGACTACGTTGTCATAATCACAAGCAGAATAAAGTTGCAGGTCTGTGTTCCAACATGAACGTGCAAGACAGTACTCAAGTTCCATAATAATACGAGTGATCTTATTTTACTGACGAATATAAAACAATAGAATGCGGTGTGATAAATAAAATAACAATGACAAAATAACGAAAATGCGTGTAAACAAGAAATAAGTTCAAAAACTAAAACCCGACTACAGTAAAAAATAGCCTATGACACTTTATAAATGAAGACGAATCAATAGAATCGCTTGTCAAAATCAGACCAAGCTTTTAGTTTGAACACATAACCTTTCAGTTTTGTTTCAATACAAAAATAGTTATGATTATGACACTATACCTGAAGACAAATCAATTGATACCTCGCTTGTCAAAATTGGACCGATAGGGGCAACGCTATTGTGGAACATCCACATTCCCACATACATACATACATATTTATGTATATAGACTTTTAAACTCATTACCCTTCCTTTAAGAGTTATTTAAGAAGAGTTTTTTATCGTTCTACTGGCTACTCTCATCGAATTGAGAGAACGAGTAAATCTAAGCTATCCAACAGTAAAAACCGCATCGCAATCAGTCCAGTAGTTATATGGACGCCATTTTTATAGATGTTATAAATCTTATTCAGTAGCTTATTGAAGTCCCAATAGACGATTATTTTGTTAATTATCTTCATTGCAGACTTTTTGTTCCTTAAATTGTGTAAATTTGTATAATGTATTTGTTTTTTTTATATCTCTTGTTTTTTGTTTGTTAAATAGGGTAGAGTTCCATATAAATTTCATAGAAATGGGGTTTGAAGTTTTTTTTCGTAAATCCATCCTTTCTAATGTCCATACGTGACATTCAAGCGCGTTCGCATGAGACACGGGTATGTGTTACGGGACATTTGTGTTTTTATTGTTTTAAAGTATTTTTTTCAGTTTGTTAAAAGCTAACAGACTGTCTTCCCCAGCACCGGCCCACGTCGTCACAATCAAAGGCAGTATATAGTCGCGCGTCTGCACGGCACGTTTTATAACCGGCATTAGGCAAGCGACACACGTGCGACATATTAACGTACACCGCGCCGCGTACGTGCCGGCGACTGTCGCTCGATTCAATAATGTTCGGCTGCTTTGCTTTTTGTTACTTGGCTGTGTGATTTGTACCGTGAAGGGGGCATCGGGAACGTTTTTTGTAAGTAAATAAGTAAGTTGGGATGAAATTATTGCGTTTTGCACGTTTTATTATTTAAAACACCCAAGAGACGAGCCGAGCAGGGCGTTCTGATGATGACGAGCGCTACCGTCCATTATGTTAACGATGCCACCCAAAACTTTGGATTATAAAATCTTTCGTGGCTGTAAGTTGTTGCATATATTGCACTTTGCTGAGTTTTCCCATACTGCTGAAAATGTAACATAAATTTTATTTTCCGAGGTTTTATTCTACTCGTATTGTTGTCTTCAGCTTTTGTCAGAACAGACATAAATTCAAATTCATTAATATTTGTTCTTAGGTTCATGCATTTAGTCATTTCTCATACATTGAACCGAAGAATCTGACTTCAAATAGAACACCAATCTAAAATAACACAAATTGGTCTTGCAGTCTCCAAATAATCACACACATAAAAAACGAGTTTCTTTTTCTCCATTACACAAAAAAAATAAGTTTTCATTATATAACGTTAAAACGATGTATAGTATGTTATGGTAGAGTAACAGTAGGGCACCAAGTACATAATTTAGTATCTGTACTAGTCGGCCTACTCTTTGTCCAATTACACCTGCTAGGTAGAGCTAGACAGGGACACCACGTTATTAATGAATTCATTACTTGTGACGCGTGTAATGCCGCTTTGGCATTCGATTAATATAAATTAATTAGGAACATCTGTACGTGTCTATCTGTTGGTGTGTGGTGACGAATTATTGCTGATTGAATGACTCTGGTACATGCACGTAGCTACACATCTGACTTTAGTCATTATTAGATACACTTAAGTATAAGGTTTATGCTAAAACATCTGGCGCATTGTTACTTCGGTACTACCATCAGTTGAGAAAGCGGATGAAAGTCTTGCCTACCAAAAAGCTTTGTTTTGTTCGAATTCAATTATATATGTAAACTAATCGTACCTCCTCCCTACATAATCATAATTTTTCGAAAATTATAAGGGCCCAATGAGAAACAACACATAAGTTCAAAAACTAAAATCCTATACGTTCGGGTAAAAAATAGCCTATAACACTCTTGCGATGAAGACGTATCGATTGATACCTCACTTCCAAACTCAGACCATCAGGGGCGACGCTATGGTGGAACACATACCCACATACATAAACAGACTTTTAAACTCATTACCCTTCCCTTGCTTCGCCATACTCGGGTAAAAAGGAACAATCTCAATTGACCACATCATCGCTTTCCATCAGGTGAGATCGTACTATCAATCGATTGCCTAGCTAGGCCGACATTATAAATATTAACAAGACATTTATTCAAAAACTAAAATCCGACTACGGTTGTGTAAAAAATAGCCTATAAATCTATATATTATGCAGACGAATCGTTTGGTACCTGACTTGCCAAAACCGTACCTAGGTTTTAGTTTAAACACATTACCATTCCATTGCTTTGCTGTAGTCGAGTAAAAAAAATAGCCTAAGACACTATACCTGAAGACGAATCGATTGACACCTCGCTTGTCAAAATCAGACCAAAAGGGGCGACGCTATTGTGGAACATCCACATATATACATACATATATGGACTGTTAAACTCATTACCCTTCCCTTGCTTCGTCGTAGTTGGGTAAAAAGTAGGTACTGAATCTCGTAAAGTTGAACAAGAGTTTTCCACAAATATTCCGAAGATAACTTTAATTAATAGCTTTACTAAGTAACACCACAGGATAAAATACCTAATACAGTATCATATAGTTCAGAATGAGTATCGGTAAATTTCGCAAAACCCGATTAGTTTTGTAACATACTCGTACATACCGTTCCTTTCGAAGTTCAATATACGAAGCATTATCTGAGTATAATGTGGTCCAAAATGAGTGCGACTTCAAGATATCGAACGGTTAGTACCATACCTAGCAAAAAATATGTCCATCTAAACTTAATGAGCTGTACACACACAAACGGGAGTTATTCACGCATAAAAGTTGGTACATATGTAAGAATTACTTTTTCGGAGGAGTGGACTGTATTACAATTTTAATGCGTATTCACTTTTTCAGTCATAGGTCGCTGGTTATATTAACAACAGCAATAACTTATTCATGATTGCTGTAGCTTCGAGGATTCAATGAATGAAACTACTACGACGGGTTGTAACTTCGGAATTAATATGTACTTAAAAGTCAGGTGTTAAAAACAACTTGTTTAAAACCGACAAGGACATTAATCACCAGCACGATCACCCAACTCTTTCACACCATAAATTTGTCAGCAGCCCGTCACGTCATCGACGTCGGTCCGTCACGCAGCTAAACCAACATCGGACGGGAACGCCGCATCCGCTTCCGGCCGCCACACAAGATGGCCTACCGCAAACAAACGGGCTTAATGGGCGCGTGTCTAGGTCAGGAGTCATTGTTGGTGGTGAATTTGTATGGAAATCGAGTTTATTACAAGTCTGTGACACAATTATGTAATTTCCGTCTTATACTCATTACAATGTTATACTCATCACAAAACAGTAGGTAACAAAAAAAAGAAGAATATACATGGAAGATAATTAAAAAAAAACTTAAAGGACTTGAAATAAGGTAGTGAGCAAGTTTTTCTTAGCTGTGTCTGTGTGTTTATGCGTATGCGTTTCCATATCATGTAAAAACTACTAGACCAAACTGAAATGAGGTTTTCATTGTGGGATACAATAGGACTTTACCACCGAACACCTGATAATACTACATTTACTCTAAATCTCATGTACTTTGCATCACAATGCATCGAGATAGATGCCGACGGCTGAACGAATTTTGATGAAATTTGGAATAGGTACATTCTATTAAGATCCTGGAATAAAATATATACTATTATTCTGAAAAAAATATTCACAAAGGAAAAGCCGTGGAGCACCGCTAGTGTATGTTTTTGCGATTTTGCTCCATCCATCCATCTTCGGTGGAATAGTTATTTACGGTGGTGAAATCTCCGTCAAATACTGTCATAGAACTATCTATCTATATCAGCCCACATCTACCCACGGTTGGGTATAGGCCTCTTCATGTACACGCCATTCTTTCCGGTCCTGCGCAAAGCGAATCCACTGCCTTCCTGACTTGATTGATGACTTCGACTGACCATCGTGCAGGTGGTCTGCCTCTTAATCTATGTCCTTCTCTTGGCCACCATTCCGCCACTGCCCTTGTCCATCTGCCATCTTCTCGTCTCGCCAAATGCCTTGCCTATCCCCACTTCAGCTTTGTGATCCGTTTCCCTATGTCCACGACTTTTTTTCTACGTCCTACGTGGTTTTGGACATGTTCATCCGGAGGCCGACTCCCATTGATGCTTCGTGCAATTCTGCGAGCATACACTGGAGATCTGCAACATTCTCAGCTAGAATGATATAAGGTCATCGGCAAAACGCAAGTGTGTGAAAAAAAAAACAAAAAAAGAACATAAAAAAAAACATCATCTGTCTGTATTCTTCCACTGCTGTACATTCATAGACATTTCCCAATGAAAGCGACAAAGCCCAGTTTTCGGTTCTTTCAACCAGTTTCTGCGCTGTCTTTCGCAGGTCGGACAGTTGCCGTTCTACACTGCGCACTACGTTTCCCATGTCGCAGTTTCCACTCGAGGACACGCTTACGTCAGCAGTTACTAGCACAAATTCTAAATATATATAGCCCCCTCCCCCCATCCCTCCTATATAGCTAAGGACCATCTCGATCACATCAGCAACCAAACAGAAAAAAACCCGTGTCAAAAAAATCAGTCCATTCGTTTGGGGGCTACTTTGCCACAGACAAATATATACATACACACCCTAAACTTATAGCACTCTTCTATTTTTGCGTTCACGGGTTGAAAGTAAAAAGCATAAAGCATGTTATATTTTTCACAAACAATTGAAAATAAATTCAAATAACTTCTTTTGTCTTGCTCTTACAGGGTTGCAACACAGCGCGTTTTATTTACAAAAGTTGCGAATAAAAACATGAACTGCTTATGTAAACATAAACGATGCTGTGTGACAACCTTGGCGAACGTTTAAAGTTCACGATCTTTTGACTTTAAATTATTAATTAATTTCATTTATATTTTAATATATTAGTCCGAAATCGACTTCAAATAGATTTATAATAAAATCAATTACCTACCGTTTTTTAGGTCTAACTTTACAAATATTATAAAAAACCATTCAAAATTATTCTTTTGGGAACCACAAAATAGTTGTGGTCCCATAAGAATAATTTTTGCAGTGTTTTTTTTTATATTTTTTTAGTGTTTTTGAACAACTAGTTAATATATTTCAAAAAGTTTTTTCCCCTTTGTATTCTGTTATATTTTGGTAGTGATATTGTTGTCAAAAATTATAATACTTAGAAATTTTGGTCAGAAAATTAAATAGGAACATAGCCATTGTTCACCATTATATATAATATTTGAAATGGAGCATGAACATGCAGCCTATTCGTTCAGGAATTTAATAATATATTTTTTACCCTCGCCATGTTTATGGAAAATCCATCGTTTTTGGTCCATCCAAGTCCATCTTGTTACAGTATAAATCTTGTTCAGTTGATAAATCCAAGATTACTTTTTCACTACAGTTACCAACTATTGAACAAATTTAGTGATAAACTCTACCCAGGTTTTGAAAGTATCTGACGCTCTTCTTTAGGAGATTTCAATAGTACGACTATTTTGATATATAATCGCGAGTCATGGCCGGCTTGACAAAGCATTATTAAAGAATTATGTAAAATCGTGTCGTAAGCTGAAAAACGTCTCATGCATTCCCAAAAGTCGCTCTCGTTGATTTCGCTAACGTTTTCAACTTTCTAATTAAGTTGTAAACTCTTGAGCTAACATTTATAAACGCTGATTAGCGACGAGTGGGGGTGCTTTTCAATTTTTATTGTTTTTTTTATGTTATAAAATTATAGACGAAGGCCTAAATAACTAAACCAAAACTAAGTTAATCACAAGTTTCTGCTGAACCTAAATTCTTAAAAGTTTGTAATACCGCAGCGCTAGTCCCTTCGGTAAATACCTACATAGAAAATCACTATTCATTTTAGGCAAAATTAAAATCCGTGAATATTGAGTGCATAGGTAGGGGGAAGTCCCGTAACGCCGGACAGAAACTAGAGCCGGACACACGTCTAATCTCGAAAAAGTACAACTCGAACGATTCAAACACGGGTGAAAGGGGCGTGGGGGGGGGGGGGGGGGGGGGCGTAGTGTCAGGCCGGTCGCACTCCGCAACAAGTACAAATATTATACCTACACTTTGCGACCGCAATATTGCGGTTAATTCAATAGGCTGTCAAGCGTGCGCTCGATGAGTCGCGCGCCGTGTGCTTACGATAAAGTACCTACTTACGTAAAGTTTTTGTCAAATTTTATTATTTTCTTAGTTAAGAGTACTCATACAAGAAACCTAGAATGTACTGTATAGCATTCGGTTTGACAAGTCTCGTAAAATACCTACATACCGACATTTTATTACGTACGTAGCCATTTCTTTTTCATTAATTGTTAAGCATGGAATTAACACAGACACATTTTATTCATCAAAGTGCAATACCTTTTAAGTTATAATCAAATAATGAGGTACTAAGTCTATTCTGATAAGAATGTCATTATATGTACTTAATAGAACTATCAACATTTATAACAATAAGTTAAAAAAAACATTATTACATAATTGTTTATTCTGTTACAATTTATCTAAGTCATATCATATCACAGAATACTTACTAGTACAAGTATCTAGTTATATCTTGATACAACCCTGCCGAGCGAAAAAGTGACAGAGCGATTCTGAAACGGTTAGAGCAATGGAAGCTGTCCCGCGTTGTGATACGGTACATTCTAGCCTGCACGCAATGGGTGAGCGCCTTCTAGGTAAATATAATTGAAAGATGACACAATGATCTGCTAAGTTCACTGACATCGCAGCGCTGCGATGTCAGTGAACTTAGCAGATCATTGTCTAGCAGATCAAAAATAAATGAGAGTACTTTTCGCATGCAGCTGAGTTCTATAGTTCCTGATACTTTTTACGAATAGTTCTGGCCTTTTTACCTAAAAAAAGTCAATTGACAAAATGATCTGCTAACTTCCCGTAGCAGATCATTTGTCAGCAAATCAAAAATAAATATGAGTGCCTTTCGCATGCAGCTGAGTTCTATAGTTCCTGATACTTTTTAGGAATAGTTCTGGCATTTTTACCCAAAAAAGTCAATTGACAAAATGATCTGCTAACTTCCCGTAGCAGATCATTTATCAGAAAATCAAAAATAAATGAGAATTCTTGTCGCATGCAGCTGAGTTCTATAGTTCCTGATACTTTTTAGGGAAATATCTGGCATTTTTACCTAAAAAAAAGTCAATTGACAAAATTGTCTGCTAACTTCCCGTAGCAGATCATTTGTCAGCAAATCAAAAATAAATATGAGTACCTTTCGCATGCAGCTGAGTTCTATAGTTCCTGATACTTTTTAGGAATAGTTCTGGTGTTTTCACAGAAAAGAAAGTCAATTGACGAAATGATCTACCAAATTCCCATAGCAGATTATTTTGCAGCTAATCAAAAATAAATGAGAGTTATTGTCGCATGCAGCCGAGTACTACAGTTCCTGATACGTTTAAGAAAAACTTCTGGCATTTTCACCAAAATAAAGTCAATTGATTTAGTCGTCTACCAACTTCCCATAGCAAAGCCTTATGCTGCAAATCAATCAGCTGCATGCAAAAAGAACTCTCATTTATTTTTGATACGCTGCAAAATGATCTGCTACGGGAAGTTAGCAGATCATTTTGTCAATTGACTTTTTTTAGGTAAAAACACCAGAACTATTCCTAAAAAGTATCAGGAACTTTAGAACTCAGCTGCATGCGACAATAACTCTCATTTATTTTTTATTTTCTGCAAAATGATCTGCCTATTGACTTTTGATTGGTAAAAACACCAGAACTATTCCTAAAAAGTATCAGGAGCTGTAGAACTCAGCTGCATGCGAAAAGAACTCTCATTTATTGAAGATTCGCAGCAAAATGATCTGCTACGGGAAGTTAGCAGATCATTTTGTCAATTGACTTTTTTTTGGTAAAAACATCAGAACTATTCCTAAAAAGTATCAGGAACTTTAGAACTCAGCTGCATGCGACAAGAACTCTCATTTATTTTTGATTTACTGACAAACTATCTCCTACGAAAAGTTAGCAGATCATTTTGTCAATTGCCTTTTTTTAGGTATAATTGCCAGAACTATTCCTAAAAAGTATCAGGAACTATAGAACTCAGCTGCATGCGAAAAAAACTATCATTTATTTATGATTGGCTGACAAATGATCTGCTACGGAAGTTAGCAGATCATTTTGTCAATTGACTTTTTTTAGGTAAAAATGCGAGAACTATTCCTAAAAAGTATCAGGAACTGTAGAACTCAGCTGCATGCGACAAGAACTCTCATTTATTTTTGATTTACTAACACACTATCTGCTACGGGATGTTAGCAGATCATTTTATCAATTGCCTTTATTTAAGTATAATTGCCAGAACTATTCCTAAGAAGTATCAGGAACAATAGAACTCAGCTGCACTCTCATTTATTTTTGATTTGCTGACATGTGATCTGCTACGGGAAGTTAGCATATCATTTTGTCAATTGACTTTTTTTTAGGTAAAAATGCCCAGAACTATTCCTAAAAAGTATCAGGAACTATAGAACTCAGCTGCATGCGAAAATAACTATCATTTATTTTTGATTGGCTGACAACTGATCTGCTACGGAAGTTAGCAGATCATTTTGTCAATTGACTTTTTTTAGGTAAAAATGCCAGATATATTCCTAAAAAGTATCAGGAACTATAGAATTCAGCTGCATGCGACAATAACTTTCATTTATTTTTGATTTTCTGCAAAATGATCTGCCTATTGACTTTTGATTGGTAAAAACACCAGAACTATTCCTTAAAAGTATCAGGAACTGTAGAACTCAGCTGCATGCGAAAAGAACTCTCATTTATTGTTGATTAGCTGCAAAATGATCTGCTATGCGAAGTTAGCAGATCATTTTGTCAATTGACTTTTTTTTCAGTAAAAACACAGGAACTATTCCTAAAAAGTATCAGGAACTTTAAAACTCAGCTGCATGTGACAAGAACTTTCATTTATTTTTGATTTACTGACAAACTGTCTGCTACGGGAAGTTAGCAGATCATTTTGTCAATTGCCTTTTTTTAAGTATAATTGCCAGAACTATTCCTAAAAAGTATCTGGAACAATAGAACTCCGCTGCACTTTCATTTATTTTTGATTTGCTGACAGTTGATCTGCTACGGGAAGTTAGCAGATCATTTTGTCAATTGACTTTTTTTAGGTAAAAATGCCCAGAACTATTCCTCAAAAGTATCAGGAACTATAAAACTCAGCTGCATGCGAAAAAAACACTCATTTATTTTTGATTGGCTGACAAATGATCTGCTACGGAAGTTAGCAGATCATTTCGTCTATGCACTTTTTTTAGGTAAAAATGCCAGAACTATTCATAAAAAGTATCAGGAACTATATAACTCAGCTGCATGCGAAAAGAACTCTCATTTATATTTGATTTGCTGACAAATGATCTGCTACGGGAAGTTAGCAGTTCATTTTGTCAATTGACTTTTTTTTAGGTAAATATGCCAGAACTATTCCTAAAAAGTATCAGGAACTATAGAACTCGTCTGCATGCGAAAAGAACTCTCATTTATTTTTGATCTGCTGGACAATGATCTGCTAAGTTCACTGACATAGCGCTGTGCGAGTTAAATTGCACTTTATTGCGTTGTAGTGAGAGTTGCTATGTATTTCAATGACTTTACTCAGTTATCCTTCTGTACTTATACTATTATTTATTCTGTGGTAGTTTTACAGGGTCACACAACGCAGTTTGTCAGTGTCGCTCAAGACAAGACCGGGACCGGTCGATTTCAGTTTTCGACGGGAATGCACTGCGTCGCGTAAGATCCAGGTGAGTGTTATAGCCAAATTTATTTGTTTAAGTCTAAATGGTATTTGTTAATAAAGGTAGGGTTCCATTATTATTTGTAGTCTATTTTTTTTGTTGATTTTCAAAACGTATTAGGTATAAATCACGTAATTCAAGCATCATCCTGTTCACTAGTACCGGACACTAAGTAGTTCCTTAATGCCGGACAGTTTTTTTTTCTCGTAAATAGGTATATTTATTATAGTAGCTTTTGTACGTTATTTCAGAGGACAGAAGAAACAGAAAGAGGTAGAAATGGAAGAGGAGAATAAAAAAAGAGAATGGGACCAAAAAAAGCTTACAAATTGCGATGGACAAAATTCGTTCGTGCTTAGAGGACTACAACGAAGCCTGGATACAGTGATCCAGCTGCCATGAGTGGGCTCATGAAGCATGTGTGGACATTCCTGAATGTTCAGACGCCTACATAAGTGATCAATGCCGGATGTTTCACAAATGTCCGGTGCTAGGGGTTCGAAGTGAAATCCGTCTGGTACTAGGTGCCACTTCCAGCGATTGTATATTTTTTCACCAAAGTTAATTAATGTTTTTAAAAATACGATTATGCAGAAGTTGCATTTTTGATAAAATGCAACTCCAAACTTTAAAATTATAAAATTTATATATATTTTACAGTCTGTTGACTTATGTAATTAAGAAATAAAGTTACATATTTCGAAATAGTTTCTTTTTATTTCCTTAAAACCTTAGGTGTTGTAACGATAATTAGGGTGTTGTCATGATATAAGAGGGTTTAACGGTGATTTCCGAAAGTAAAGGTAACAAAAAATAAATTGGGGTAAGTCGGACCAAAAGTGGGGTGAGTCGGGATTCTTGCCCCATTCGGTCGCTCTGTACGCGAGGACACTATACCTTTCCTCAGAATCACTCGAAACTAAAAATACTCGCTACTATTTTGAAATTAATAAAATTACCTGGATAAACTTAGACCGGAACGAGCTTCAAGAACTATTGGATCAAGACCGTTCGGTAATGTACTAGCTAGTGGGTACTATAGTGGAAGATAAAATATACAACTCAAATTCACCAATATAATCTTTATTACCTTTGGTTTAATCTTGCTCATGTACTTAAAATCTAAGGAACCATGCCGTCAGTACGTTGAACGGACACCCAAGCTAGCATGTAAAGTGGAGGACAAAACATGCAATTTAAATACACCAATACAACATTTATTATCCTTGGTTATAATTCTGCTTACTTACTTAAAATCTAAGGAACCGTGCCGTAGGTACGTCAGACGGTTACTCAAGCTAGCATGTAAAGTTGAAGACAAAACATGCAATGTAAATTCTCCAATACAATATTTATTATGCTGGGTTTAATCTTGCCTTAAGGTGCAAATAATCCTAGCCTGCAGATCCAACTCAGCAGCCAAGAAATACCAAGATCTAAGATTACCCTGCTATAATTAGGGTCGATATAGAATTGACAAAATTAAGTATTTACTCTAACAGGAAATTGATGAATTTGCCGGCCGGCAGTACAGCCTACTTATTTACCTTTTTCTATAGGGTTTAGCCGTTATGTTGGTGAAGGTAATTCTCCATTCGACGTTCCAGCAATGTCCAATTCGCGTGAGAGGTAGCCAGGCTAGACCCCTCAGGCGTTGCAAGTGTCCAGCAGGTCGGTGGGGAACCAAAGTTCAACACTCCGGTTAACGAAATATATGGATTAAATACGATACCGCATCCCAAGTATGTGGCAGGAATCGTTGGGTATGTCGGCGTGGCGTTACGGATTGCAACACGGTGGCACCTTTTTTTTACTCAAATCCGGGGAAGCCTCCTTCGTGGGGTGTCTCTATTCCGGGGGGGAAAACCCGCTGTGAATGGATAGACACAACGTTTTTTTAGAATTCGAGACTCCGCAAACGTCATCGCTTTCGGTTCTCTAAAATGGCGTCTCGAAAAATGGATAAAAGTGATTTCACAATTGCGATCCTTATTGCCGACGACACGAAAATTCCAACAGAATCTCTCACCTTTTTTTACGGGTTTTATAATTTGCAGGGCAGAATCCTGTCAGTCCTGTTAGAATCTTCGGCACCGAAAGGGAAGGACACGTCTCCATTGCCGGTGTCTTTCTGTCTCGCCGGATCTAGTTTTTTTTCTTTACGAAATCTATCGGGGATACATTTCGTTTCACCAGGAAGCCTATCGGCGTTTACACATTGGCTTTGGACAAATAATCGAGTTTTATTTTTATTTTTAAATTTCTCACCCTAGAAATCACCTTTGTTTATTATCCTTTTTTGAACTACTTTTGACAGCTAAACAACTGCCAAACGTCAAGAATTGTTATAAACTATATTCTATAAAAGCGTTCCGTTTCAGACGAAAGGTACGGAACGCGGTTTCTTTGCTCCGCCACCGTCCTATCCTCGTAAAACTATATATCGTGACTATTAAATTATGATATTGTATGGGTTTGCTTTGGAAAAAATCTACGTTCCTAAATTTAGCATTTGTTGCATTTAATTGCTTTGTTTAATTTATTTCTATTTGCTGACATCGCGGGGCCGTGCCAAACAACGGAACGCGCCTTTTTGCTTTGCCAGCTAATCGATGCAAAGATAAGTAAAATTTCCGCTAGATGTCACCACCTGTCTCCGTGTTCATCAATTGAACTTTATTAACTGCTTTCGCTGGTATTCACCAAATACGAACGATAGTACTGTTTCAATCAACTATGTGCGACTTCAATGTCGTCATCTGATTCTAACAACAAACCATAACATGGCTCGTCTTGTTTATTCCTACTTTTACTTGTCGAATTGTTGTTTTTATAGGTTTATTGTTTTTTTATTTAAGTAGCGTTTTGTCAACGCTACAGTGTCCGCCACTAGAAGATCATACCTACCTATTTCAAATGAGATAATGCTGACTTTAGCAGTTGTATTAGTTGTATTAGCTAGCTGCTGTTGCTATTTTAAACCAACAAGCGTGCTTGCTAAATTGCACGCTAATGAGTTAGATGCCGCGCTAATGAGTTGATATTTTGTTGCTTTGTCCTAATGCAAACAGTTGCAATAAGAATTTCGTTATACGGCGCAAAGTAATATCAACTCTAAAGTGGATCATTTCTAAAATACTTCAGCTTCACCACATGATTTAATATTTCTTAGGCGACTGACAATAAAGAATCACCAACACACGACCTTCCAATTCACCCAACATCCGACCAATCATGCGAACTTGACCTGACTATCCAAGCCAAGGTCATATCCAACAAATGAGGTAATTTAAAGACTTGCCGCCGCGAGGGAAATCAGCCGCTTCAGTCTGCGTCTGGAGTGACTGCCGGAATTTATGGCACTCTGTCAGGGGACCAGATTGGACGGATCGAACGGATCGGGTCGCGACGTGCTTGTGTGCAGGGGCAGCTTTAAGCTGGGTTTGCTATCGCGAACCTGCTATTTCATACTGTGAGGCGCCAAAATGAAAACCTCTTTGATTTATAACTAGTAACAAAATATGCTGTGCTTTGCTCCGCTTGTGAATAGTGCAGTACATCATAACAATTGTATGTCTGGGTGACTATTGTTATCGGGGAAGCGGCACTTACTATCAGAAATTGATCGGCTTATCTGGTCACAAATTTATTGTGTAGCTGTTGTAGCTGTGACCACAGCTTTGCTCTTGTGGTTTAATTTCCTGGGACAAAGTATCATATGTGTTATTCTAGGATATAACCGAAATCCTAGAACAAAACCCAAAATTAATTTAAAAAAAACAGCTTTCAAATAGTTTTTATAGATTGCTCGGCTTCTACTCATCAAATTACAAAGAGTAGTAAGTGTTAGCTATCCAACAGTGAAAATTCAAAAACGGGTGCTTTTAAATTGATTCAGTAGTTTTTAAAGTGATGCTAGAATACAGACAGAAATAAAGCTATAATAATAATAATAATAATATTTACGGGATAATTCCACACCAATTACCTAGCCCCAAACTAGGATACCCTGTACTATGGGTACTCAAGCTATGTCTATGAAATACATCATTAAGATAAAGTTATATTCTTGTGCAGTTTTAACGAACATTACTGTAAGTATGAACTTTTTGCTACATACTGCTTTATTATAAGTACTAGCTGTCAGTGTTTTGTCAACAAAGTTATATATATAATACTAGCTGTACTCGCGGCTTCGCGCACTTGGTCATTTCTCTAGATTAAAGGTACTAGGTAGGTAGGTAGGTCTTGTGCTTTTCCAAGACCTAAAACCTATTGGTAAATATGAATGAATTTTGATCAATTGTTAGTACCTACAATTGATCAAAATTCATTCAGCCGTCAAAAAGATTTTATTGACTGCTCAGCTTCTTCTCATCAAGAAGCCGAGCTATACCAAGTGCACCAGTTTTTAAGTAAAACCCTAAGCTATCCAACAGTGAAATCGCATCGCAATTGGTCTAGGAGTTTTTACTTGATGCGTGAACAAACAAACATAAAGACAGACATGAGTTAAAAAAATGTTATATTTTTGTTCAGTAGCTTATTTAAAATACCCTAGACCATTTTTTAACTATATTTTTTGTATATACTTTTCGTACTTATTGCTTTATTATAAGTGTAGATAAAGATAGATATATTATAAGTATAGATAGATAGATATAGTTAGAAGATAGATAGAGATACTTTAAAAATATTTATTTCAAATTCTTTTCATTGTTATAAGTAGCGGACGCTCTAGTGGGTGTTTTGCGGGGAGTTGCAGTGTTGTTGCCTTCCAATAGTGGAAAAAAAAACATTGGAATAGCAAATTTTATTATTTTATTTTATTGCTATGAATTCGCGGGTCTCATATTTTAGCTGTAGTTTTTAGATTATACCCGTAATTAGTTATTGTCATCCATTCAGTAGTAGTTATAGTTATATATCATTTAAAATTTTACAACCTTTAATTGACTACATTCACATGAAGATTAAATATTAATTTTATACAACAGTAACAAACTTCAACGAAACAAACAAATGACTTAAAATAACAGGCATTTTCGAGTCAAGTAGATTTAGCGCTCGGTTCTCTGGATGAATTTAGTACGTTCAAGCATTGGAGCGTGCGGCTTTTCACTTGTGAACTCTTGGTGCTGGTTAGGGTTGTGGAGTGGAAGATGATCCAGTCCTATGCTAAACATCAGCGAGACCATTGGTTAAGTACTCTCGCATGACTCTCAAAGGTCATATGACGCAGGCTGCAAGCCGCAAGCCGGACATACTGAAAGTATACCTTTTGTACTCTGCTAACGGCCCACGGGGCAGGCTTCCAAGTTCTTGTAATTCGACGACGAAAATATTTTTGGAAAGTACGAATTGCAAATTGTTCGCGATTTCGCGAAGCTGGCGATACTTATTTTTTTATTTTAATGGACTGGAAAGGCGCCTGTTTATGAATGGAATACAAATGTTGGACGGTTTCGTACTATCTGTGCAATTTTAAAACTATGAATACGAGGACTTGCTTCTAGAGTAAGTAGAATAATTATTTTAAAAAACAGTTTTGTTATTTCAAATTTTCAGCGTACAAGCAATGCATGTCAGAACCAGTAAACGAACTCAAAGCATCTGGAATTTGTGTTTTTTCTTTTCCTATAACTGTCCTTCCTAGTTCTTACCAATACCTACCTACAGTTTAGAAGTGGATTGATGCGAGTGGTCGGACCACATATGTCTTGATGCTATCGGTTGCAGTGAGGTTTTCTTTATATATTTCATAATCAGTAAGTGAAAACCTTAAACTGTTAACTAGCAAGCAAAAAGGTGTCAAAGTGGGGCATTTGATTTGAGTTGAAATTGTAGGTTAAAAGTAACATAATACGGGCACTTGTAAATAATAGTGCATTCCAAAGATTAAAAAATAATTAGTTAGGCAGAACGTCAGCGTCATACCATATGCGACTGAAAGGTGTTGCCCTAAACAGCAAGAAACCACTGGGCCTTTGCGGTAGAGCAGAGCCATCGCGGTTGTAGGGATGTGGACCCAAATTGCATTGTGTATGGCAACACCCTCCTGCCGCCAGTTCTCTTGTTTTTCTTTAGATACCTCGTGTGTCTGTTAGAAAACTTAGGTTTTCATATAGAGAAATGTAAAATATCTTTGCTCCAATAAAATATACAGTAAGTTAAGTGCGGACTTTGATGATAGATGTCCAAGAAACCTCTAAATTATAAGGGATGTGATATCCACTATCCCGCATTTCCTGATGATAACGACTTCATCATGAGACCTTACCTATTGTATAACAAACAAAATCCATAAAAACGTTGTTTTTATGTGTCAACCTGAAACCCAACTGAATACCAAATTGAAAACCAAATAAAAACCATCTTTCTCCATCATCGGCTCCCAAGCTTATAATCCTATATAGCATCAGAAAACATATTCTGAAAAATATACATTTCCCATAAAACAGGAACTCAGTGCCTTTTAAATATTTATGACAAAGGTGCGCCTGAAATCTTTGGTAACACAAAAGGCATATTGATTTTGCTTCTTACAGTCCCATTGCATAATAAGATCTCTTGAATATTGTATGGGTTTGGCATGGGGTGTGAATTTTCTACGTTGGTTTATAGGTTTTAAAATGTAGGGTGGACTTTCTGAAGATGACTTACGGCCAAACATTTGAGAGGATATTATGACATAGGTGTCGTTTTTATTTCTATTATTTTATACAATGAATGATGCGATGAGCAGAACAATCGAATAATGATTAGCGCTACGTATTTTCTCAACGATTTCAGTACTAATAACTTTGCACTATTTACTTTTTAATCAGTGACAGTGCATCGTATCCTGACATGTCATTCTATAATTTTAACCCCCGAACAAAGAGACGGGTGTTATAAGTTTAGGGCGTGTATCACTCCCAAACGAATGGACTGATTTTGATGCGGTTTTTTCTGTTTGAAAGCGATGTGACCGAGATGGTTCTTAGATATATGGGGAGCGGGAGGGAGAAGGGCGGAGGTGAGAAAAGGGGGGTGAAAATCATAGCTACCAAACGAATGGACCGATTTAGCTGTGGTTTTTTATATTTGAAAGCTGGGGTTAACGAGATGGTTCATAGCTATACTGGGGGGATAGAGGTGGGAGGGTGCGAATCGTAGCATTTGAACGAATGGACCGATTTAGCTGCGGTTTTTATGTTTGAAAGCTGAGGTAAACGAGATGGTTCCTAGCTATAATGGGGAAGAGGGTGAGGAGGGGAGGGGTGTGTGGGGTGAGGATCGTAGGTCCCAAATGAATGGACTGATTTTAATGAGGTTTTTTTTTTATGTTTGAAAACTGAGGTAAACGAGATGGTTCTTAGCTATAATGGGGTTGACGATCGTAGCTCCCAAACGGATGGAACAATTTTTAAGTTTGTAAACTGATGTGATCGAGATGCTGCTTAGCTACAATGGGGGGTGGCGAGTCGGGGGTTATATATTTATTTGTACTTGTTTGTAGATTGTCATTGAATCTTTTAGACGAAGCAAAGCAATTTCTTGAATATCATCCTGGATTTTTATTTCGTATAGAGCTTAATCTGTTTGGGTTTTTTGAAATATCAGCATAGATCAAGTGGGGAGACATAAAAGAGGCTTTCCTTAGAAATTCAAAAATTAATTTTGATTCGTAGTTTTTGAGTTATATACCAAAACGTGAAAATATTGGTTTAGGACATGGTGTAGTTTCCACTTTAGGCACAGTACGGATTGCCTATATCAGAAGGTCCATAGTTCTATCAGGGGTGTTCTCTAGTGGGGGTGCTCAATTACATACACATAAGGTTTTGCTATAATAACTTTTATTAGGTAACTACAATGACACGTTATAAAACCGACAAATTACATGCGCAAGAGTTATGGGAGACGACTGTCAGTTGCAGAGGCGGCACGGATGCCGCACGCGAAATCTGCTTAACTAGCATTCCTGACAATCGCCTACAATTGGTGTCACGCTCTCAGTTCATTAGAAGTGGCGTGCATTAGGAGAGGCCTACGTCCAGCAGTGGAAAAATATAGGCTGATGATGATGATGATGATGATGATGATGATTATTATGATGATGATGATGATCTCAGTTCGCAGAGAACCATAAGTTTTATTCCAGTGTCTCCCCATTTTCTGAAAAAGTTCAGAAATCTCTACATCAACTTCAGAAAATAAACTCATACTACTTTCCACTTCTTTACAATTACAAGCAACATTTGAGACATTTTCTTTAATAAAATTACCCTTAACAACATTTTTAAGGAACTCTTACTTAATATTCATTTTATCCTGGTAAGAAATGTGCCTAGTGAGGATGTACATGACCCCCACTCCACTCCCACAGAAGGGTTTTTGAGAAAAGAAACCTAGGTACTTGCTTTTAGATGAAAATTTTCTTACGAGCTGGATTATAAGCTCTTTTTTTCTCCACTGGCAACGTTAGCTCTTGAGTTGGCTCAGCCGTGACAGAAACATTCTAGCCACATTTAGATGGGAGCAAAATTATAACATTTTCTAAGATTTCGTAATGAAAGGGTACCTGACGATTTTGCTATATAAATAGTCATAAATGTAGCAAATGAAGCATTTTTTAAAGTAAATAACATTTCGTATTGATTATCTTCTTTGACTGGAAAGTTTCGATACCTACAGAAGCTTTTTCTTTTTTCATATAATCATGTGAACTAAATGTAGAAGATTTAAGAAACATACACAAAAGAAGTTCATCATGTTTTTTTTTTCGTTTTTAAGTTGGTCAAAAACTATTTCACTTTTTTTCGTGACAGTTGGTAGTTTCTTTTCAATTCCTTAAACATAGGAATTCCCTATTTACGGTACGATTTACAAAAGACCACCACTTGCCCCCTTTGTCAGCAGATGTTATCTTACCAGTAATTAGTAAATCACTCGGATAGGTAAATCAGGGTGTCCCGCTAAGCAACAAATTTTCCCTAATCATTATCTACATCTACAACTTTATACCTCACCAAAACAAGTCCATTTCCAAAATTAACAGAGAACAATAAATCAAAGTAAACTTTAAAATTTCCCAGCTGGAATAAATACGAAAAACTAGCAAAGTGAACGGCTTACAAGTAGGGTGAAGTTATCCGGAAACGGAAGTGGGTTTATTAACTCCCTCCACCCCCTGATTTATGTCAGTTTATTGTTTTTTGCGGGTAGCAACCCTGAAGCCCTTGGCGACAGTGTTCTATTTATATTTATGTTTTTTTTTCAATTTGTTATACAATATTTTTGTCATCTTTAGAACAGCGTTTTCAAATAATTTTATAATAGGTACATTTTTATAAAATTTCTAAATTTTTTTAGGATTATTTTTAGTTTATAGGTTGCTTAGTTTATTAAAAGTGAACCGTGGGTACCACGACATCTTTAGGACATCTAGTAAACACTTTTTCCGTATACATTTTTAATTCCCACACGCAGACTACATTCTTTGAGACTCTTCAACTTTAGTTAACTAAGTTGAGAGCAGTTGGTTACTTAGATCCTGTCGCATAGAAAAAGGGATGAAGCAGATATCCGTACACTTGGTGTCCAGATATTATGAGTGCTGAAATTTTTCACTTTACTAGAGTAAAATATGTAGTTTTTTATAGAATCGATATCACTTGTTTGTGTAAACACACATGGTGCAATTAGCATACAAAGTTATAAAGCTTCTACGCTTATAGTACTTGTCTATTGATAAATCATCTCGCATAAAAAAACGTGAAGCATTTGGATCGCCATTTGTCACTGCCACCATGTTTTGTCCACCTTAGTATAATGTTATTTGATTGACCTCTTAAGTTTGTTTATAGCCTGTCAAGTTGTTTCTGCCTTCATGGTACTGGAAAATGGCGGCACAGCTTTACGGTAAAATATTATTTGGTGGGTAGCTCGAATTGGCCTAATCTTCACCAGTACACCGGCCACAATCTTTTCCGGACTGTGCTTTCATCTCCAGCCAAGTTAAAACTCCACGGTAAGATATTAAGTAGGTAGCATAGAAATAAAGTTTAGCCGGCGACATGTGGCTCCAACACTGGAGTTTAAATGTGTGGTATTAAAAAGAAATCCGAGCCTTGTAAGGAAGTCCCGAGTCTTGCTGCTTTTTTAGAGTAGGGACCTACATTTATCGATGTTTTAAAAATAAATTAATGAAACACATTTATTTTTTCTTTTTCAAGGCTAGGGTGCGTTTGACCACTATCCCATCAGACGTCAAGTCAGTCTAGGATATTGAAATACACAAAAGAGTGGGTGCAGAAAGGCAGAGAACTTACTATTCCTATCCATTCTCTACGGATCGGATATGCAGAGATCTGAGCATCGTCTTGAGACATGATAAGAGTCATTTGAAGTTAGGCTTGACTCCAGAATTTAGGCCGTCGTTACCTATTTACTACTATTAATAGAAGATAATATGCAATTATTAAATTCTTCCTTCTATATTTTTGAATAATTATGTGTTTCATCTAGCTTTTGGCCACTATCTCAACTGATGATAAGCGATGGTGCGGTCAAATATACTTAAAAAGATAAGCCTGGAATGGGACTGGATCTCAGTAACGCGTAAAACATCTTATTTGCACACATTTCCGACTATTCATTATCATATTCTGCGTTTTCAGAGCTTTTTATTACAATATTAAAAAGTTCTCTCATTTAATTAATTAACGCTTTACCGAAATTATCCTCATTATATTGTGATAAAATTAATTAAAGCGAGATACCTTTGAAGTATTTGCTCAAGAAAATTAAGATGTTTTAATCTTTGTTCTTTTGTAATATGTTAGGTTCGATAAGTAGAGTTATGAGAAAGATTGTGATATACTTAATAATTGCGTTTAACGATACAGAAATTAAATTGCAATTTGGATGGCAAAACCGTAAAAGCATTCGCATTTTGAAGTTTTTTAGTTCATGTATCTAAACCTAAAGTAGTCGGTCTTATCTCTTAAAGCAGGCCTTATCTGTTTCAGTCAATAGCCTGATAAAAATTGGTGGCTCATTAACCGTAATCTCAAAGATGCAATTGACGATGAAGTTGACGAAGTACGCTAACTTAAAAAAAATATGTTAATACTTGGATTGAAAACTCTTAAATTATATGGAAGAGGTGGATGTAGATTCTCATGAAAATGTTGACCATGAATTTTGAGGTTCATGGAATGTGACTTATGGGACTTTTCAATTCCACTTTCTGAATCCCCTTTACTCCTTTCTCTTTTATCGATATCTCCGTCCCCATCTCTAGCAAGACGATAAAGAGGGACGGATATAATGTAGTGCTTTCAAACATTGAGCGAAGTTTGCCTACAGAGGAGCAGACAAATGACAACCGGCCCGGGGCGGGCTGCGATATTAGAAGCCTTTAAGATGGGAAAAATAGCAACTTTTACTCGAGATACTTTTGGTGGTGCAAGTAGAAGAAACGCGTTTTTGTTTTTTATAACAGACATCAATTAAAAGAAGAGGTTAAAAGATAAATTACACAAGCACATTGTTTGAATAAGCTTGGTAAAATGACTACACCCATTGCGCTTTGCTGAGTAGACTGGTCCCTTTTCGCATTTTTTTAGTTGTCTTCGGCACTTCACATCCACTTTTTGCCAGCAACCTTGCGCAGATCGTCGCTCCATCTAGCCGGTGGATGTCCTACACTACGTTTGCCAATTCGCGGTCTCCCTTCGAGAACACGTTTACCCCAACGGTTATCGGTTCTGCGGCTAATACGGCCAGCCCACTGGCACTTCAGTTTGCTAATTTTCAGAGCTATGTTGGTAACCTTAGTTCTCTGCCGGATTATTTCTTTTCGAATTTGATCCCTTAGAGAAACTCCAAGCATAGATCTCTCCATAGCCAGCTGAGCGACTTCAAGTTTGTGGACCAGCCGTACCGTAAGTGTCCGCGTCTCAGCTCCATAAGCCATTACCAATAGGACACACTAATTGAATACATTTGTGTTTAGGCACTGATAGGTGACGAGAAGATCTGACGCAGCTTCCTGAATGCTGCCCAGCCCAGCTGAATTCTTCTATTGGCTTCTTTCTTGAAATTGTTCCGGCCAAGTTGTAAGATTTGCTCTAAGTAAACGTAGTGTTGAACAATCTCGAGAGCAGTGCCGTTAACTGTAATTGGTAATGAAGGAACGTGCTCGTTCAGCATGATCTTGGTTTTATCCAAGTTCATTCCGAGAGTGATTTTCTTGGAAGCTTCAGCTAGGCTTTCTAGCGTCCACTGTAAATCCTGCAACGATTTTGAAATTATGACGAATGTTGTCTGCAAATATAAAGTGTGAGATGCACTCGCAGTTTATCTTGATGCCCTGTTCTTCCCAGTCTAATGTCTTGAACATGTCTTTAAATGCTTTGGTGAACAATTTTGGGGACATCACATCCCCTTGTCTCACTCCTTGACGCAGGTTGACATGTTTAACCTGTTTGTCCTGGATTTGTACAGTCATAGTAGCCGAGTCATACAAGCATCTCAGCACTTGGATATATTGCCAGTCTACTTGGCATCGTTGCAGGGATTCTAGAACAGCCCAGGTTTCGATTGAGTCAGAAGCTTTCTCATAGTCAACAAACGCCAAACACAGGGGCCGATTATTCTCCTCTGACTTCTGTATAATCTGCCTCACTGTGTGGATGTGGGCTATGGTGCCATATCCTCCACGAAACCCGGCTGAAACTGGTTTAGTCCCGCGCTTAACAATTTTAAAACAGATTAATGGCATGGCTCAGAAGTGAAATGGGTCTGTAATTCTTCAGAAGAGTTTTGTCACCTTTTTTGACTTTAAAAGAACACGAATCGATTGACACGTCCCTTGTCAAAATTGGACAAAAAAAATAATTTGAACACATAACCCTTCCGTTGCTTAGCCGTAGTTGGGTAAAAAAAATAGCCCATGACACTATACCTCAAGAAGACAAATCGATCAACAGCTCACTCGCTTGTTGCGAGGGTAGCGCTTTTCTAGCGCGGCGTTTTTCTTATTTTTAGCATATTTATACCCGTCGTAACTTCCTAATGAAAGGTCCGATTCAAATAATTTATAAAGGAATTTACATGCAAGTAGGTACATAATATTGATTATGAAACTATAAGGATTATATGATTATACGAATGTCGTCATAATTCGATTCTACTCGTATTTTGATTGACTAATTTAGACAAAAAATGGTTATTGTTAGATTTATAGCCTCGAGGACTTTTTTGTTGGTAATGATGAGTACCATTAACATGTATTACATTATTTTACTAGCTTTCCTGCCCGCTACTTCGTCCGCGTGGACTAATTTTTATCGCGAAAAAAAGCATCCTATGTTCTTCTAGGATATTAAAAACCAATGCAAGAGTAGGTATTATAGCACCAACGCTCTTGATGTTTTTTGACAGACCTGTTATTTCGTTTCCATGGCAACCGTTCCTTACAGCGAGTAATCATTTTTTTTTTCAGTTTTCCCATGGAAACTTACCATTTTCCGAGATAAAAAGTATCCTATGTTTTATTCCAGGGTATAAGCTATCTCCATAATATAATTAATATTATATATAATTTCATCAATATCCGTCTAGCCGTTATCGTGTTAAAACTACCCAAACAAACAAACAGACAACGTTTCACTTTTATGTATTGGTATGAATGTATCATCAATTGACGGCTGGTTGGTCTAGTGGCTAGTAACTCTAGGAACGAAATCAAACGGTCGCGGGCTCGAATCCTGCAAGGTGCAATCATTTGTGTAATGAGCAGAAGTGTTTGTTTCCGTGTTATGGATGTTTGTTTGTTTGTTTGTCGTATGAGGTAGTTCTGGCCTCTGATGTCAGAGTTTGTCAAGCCGCCCGAGGGCCTCTTTATTTATTTTTTAAATACTTTTCGCATCGCATGTTTTTTTTTTGGAAATATATTTGCTTTTGGCCTTTACCGGCCTCAACAGCTTAAACCGGGCGGGCGGCGGGGGTCGCTAGAGCACTCCGCCTCAATACTTTCGCAGCGCACGCCAAATAATGACTTCTATAGGCAATTAAAGGTGAACGAAGTTTAAAATAAGTAAGGTTTTTTTTGAGTTTATCTCATTATAATATTAGTGTAGAAGTGTAGATTAGTGTAGAAAAATCATGTGATAACCGCGTGTTCCTATCCCACGTACCACATCCTCGCGTAAGGCACCAGTGATGTTCCGCGGATGCCGTGAGAAAGAATCGCTGACAACATTTGTTTCAGCGCCATTTTGGATGCGCAAGCTTTGTAAACTTCAGGGGAATATATTTTCATACATTTTCAGTGGAAAATATAATGGTTAGCTGTGAGAAGTTACGGATTAGCTTTTTAGAAATATGCGTTTTGGTGGCATATCCAACAATTGAAAAATTTGAGGTGATTGTGGGATCCAACGACATACACCAAGCCAGCATGGTGAGTCTCTATCTCTTTGCCTCTGCCTCGGAGAGAAGGTCTGTCTTCCAGTAGTAGGCAAGTAATCCACTCTTATTTATAAAAATGAAAACGTTTGTTTGTTTGGGGAGTTTTAACGCCATATTGTCTACACGGATTTTAATAAAATTTGGAACAGAGATAACTTATACCCTAGAATAAAACATATATAAACATTCTTTTTATCCTGGAAAACCGTAAGTTTCCACGGAAAAACTGGAATATGTTGATTGCTTGTAAGGAACGGTTGCCATGAAAACGAAATAACATGTATGTCAAAAAACATCAAGAGCGTTGGTGCTATACCTACTTTGTCATTGGTTTTTAATTATCCTAGAATAACATAGGATACTTATTTTCCCGCGATATATATTAGTCCGCGCGGACAAAGTTGCGGGCGAAAGCTAGTGGGTTCATAAAAATCAAGATTACATCTAAAAAAATACTTAATTTATAGATTAACTCTTTATTGGACACCACAGTACAAATATAAATCTTATAAATAAAAATGGGCGGTCTTATCTCTCTGAGTTCTAATTGCTTATTTTTAGATATTTTATTACATAAAGTTGATTTTAACTCTCTTTGTATTAATTTAAGTAGTTGAGCTTCTGAACCTATCCCTTTTTTGTCAAAAACCTACCTACTTTACTTTAGTACCTCTTGTCTAATTTAGCACAAAATACTAGAGCCAAAGTGCTCCTGCAAAACATCTTAAAAAGGCCCTGCCAACGTGAGCCGACGAACGCAAACACGACGCGAATGTTTGTTCTAGGCTTGATAGGTCTACGGCTTCAGGTACACCCGTGCCTTCAATAGGGCAAAGATAAAACGTGGGTAAATTTGTTCGTTCGAGATGAGTGTCAGCCATCAATTAAATGCTTTAATAGATTTTATTAAAGTAAAAAAATATTAACGCGTGATACTGTTATATACCAATTCCTTTCAAAATAGTCATCTGTCATTTGTTTCTTTTGGATCGCGCTGCTTGCTGCTAAATCGATTTTTGCTATATGTATAGCAAAAATCAAAACACATAGCAAATAAATATATATATATATATATATATATATTTATACTTATATATAAACTTATATATATATATATATATTAACGCGCATCACTCAACGAGGCTTCTATATTATACCTAATTTAAATTGTTTAAAATACACAGCAATCAAGGTTTATGTATGCTGAACCTATTCGCAGATTTTCTATCAAAATACATCGAGATACCCATAGCACATCACTAGGTAAAAGTACAGACATTTACGAGCGTACCTTTACCATAGATACCAGTGCACTAAAAGCACTAACAATTTGCGTTACCGGCCCAACGATGGTCATATTACCCAACAGAGTAAAGGCCACCCCACCTGCACTAAACTCTACAAAACTGTTCTCTACAGGCCATAATAATGACAAGCCATGCAAAAACAGTTTGCATAGAGCCTGTTTGTATTGGCTGATAGTCGTCTAGGAGAGTAGATAGAGCTTTTTAAGCATTATGATGAAGGATAATAGCGATGGGGCAGTGATAATATGGAGCTAGTTAGTGCATGTAGGTTGTTTGTCTAGGATGCATAGTGGCCGTCAAAACAATTTGAATTTTTGTGATAAATATTTTGTGATGGACTATTAGAAAAGCTTTATGGCCACCAGGTAATAATATCTTCTAAGCTACGTTGTTTTTACCCCATATTTTTCCATCGTATTTTGTGATTTGTTAAAATATACCATCTGTAGATGTTTGAAAAAACATAATAATAATGATGCGAGTTAGCTGGGCCCCGCAGTTTCACCTGCGTGGATGATGATAATGATGATGAAAAGTATTCTAATAAAGTATCTATATGCCAAACATTAAAATCCATTCAACACGTCAGCGCTGAGTACATACACACAAACTGTCGCAATTACATCATTAGTAGGATAGGATAATCAGCTAGTATCCATTTTCAGATAACCGAATGCAATAAATATAATAAAGCAATAAAAACGAAAAAACTGTACAAGCTCATGCATGTTAGCTGCCACACTTCTTATAGGTAATTTGTACTTAAATACATCTCTAAATAATTATCAAATCATGCATTTACACACGACGTCAAATTATCGTGGTTTCACACAGTATGCTGGTAATTATTCCAGTTTAATGCCAAGATTTTGTAAAAACTGAACTAGGTACAGAACTCATCTAAAAACGCAACGAAATTCTATTCAATGTAGTCGAAGACAATATTGTGCTTTTCCTTCGACCTTGCCATCAATTATTATCATCAGGTGAAACTGCAGTTATAAATAATTGCATGTTGCAAATGATGAAACTAAAAGCACTACAACACTTATTATACTAGGTATAATAAAACAGGTATATAATAAAACATAAAACAGGCATGATTTCAAAATATCGATATCGATGTAAAGTTGCTTTGGTCTCGGAACATAACACATCTCACATCTCGTTATAACTTACGAAGTAACTATTTAGTAATCTGGGGTACAACCTCTTCTAAAAAATCCAGCGAAATCCCTCTCAACACCTCAAAATACTCACACCTAGCCCTTCCAGACGCAGACATAAGTATTCATCTAAATAGCACAATGGCTCGACGACAATTAGTAGTGCCGTCTCGCCGAAGCCTTTCAAAGCTAAGCCGTAGACAGCCGCCCGTGACGCCACTTTTATTTCGTCTGTAGCTACGGTCATAGCTAAGATAGAAGAGACCATGACTTCCTTTAATTTTTGTTATTATCGTGATTGAAATCCGTGAAAAATAGCTATGACCGATTTAGTTGCTATTTTATAGATTAATAAAGTTCGTCTGTCTAAAGATCAAAGAATCTGGGAATTCAATAAGTTAATTAACATTTATTTAAGCATAAAGTTTTTTGCAGTAGCCATGTTATGGTGAAATTTAGAACGGACTATCTCAATTAAATGCGTACACAACATTTCCTGTCTGTGCTTTTGACCGTTGAAGAGTTCCTTTATCTGGAGCTAATCCTGTCGATTCAGGTCACGCTTACCATAACTAAGAATAATTTAAAAATATATGAAAATAAAAGCTTTTATGCAGTAGCCATGTAATGTCACGAGAACCAAACGTGTGTGCGAATTATTTTCAGCCCGCTGGTTTTAGTGGAAGTGGGTGAAATATTGATTGAAAAGTTACAGGACGTACATACATACAAGTGAAGTTAATTATAAGATTTTATATTAAAAAAAAAAATGTCTTTTTTTCATGCATTGCCATCGAGTAGTCAGCTGCCCTAAGTAAAGTAACCAAGTAAGTTTCAGCCGGATAGCTATCGGGAAGTGCTCGTAATTTGAGTTGCAAGATTCCAGGACAGAAATACATACATAGAAACATACAAGTGAAGATAAATAAAAGCTTTTAAAATGCATTGTCATCGGAACTGAACCAATATGCAAAAATTAATCTCTGTAGGTTAAGAGGATGTGGTTCTAATTCAGCTCGCAAGATTTGACAAAAACACACATACATACATTATATACATACATACGAACATACATACATACATACAAACATTGCAAGTTAAATAAAAGCTTTTAAAAACACAAAATAATTGAGTTTTTATCAACTCAATTATGTTGTGTTGTGTTGCGAAGTCCTATTCGTTCTATGCAAGCGATAACTAATTAAAAGTAGCCTTGCGTACTCGTAAGGCTACTTTTAATTAATTATCGCCATTTAATGAACTTAAAAGACTGCTGTTTTTTAGAGATTTTTGTACGGAAAATAATGATTTGGCTATATTTGAACAAGACAATCGAAAGTCTTAAAAACTCCACTGCAAACGAAACTGAAATAGACAACATTTTAAGTGAGAATGGTTGCTAACCAACTTTAAATCGTTATAGATCCTAAATGGTTAGTCACAATGAAAAATGATATGAGAAACCTAAAGATCATTTTCAAATACCTATTCATTGAACTTAACAATATCCCACATAGCATTCGTTTACTTTTTTTATTTAATATTCACTCAATAGTTATTATGGCGTCTGGTTATCGCCATATTGAATTTTGGTTACTTTCATGTCTTTATTAGCACTCTCGTAAGAATCATCATAATAGGTCCACGCGTTTGGTCATGTACGAGTAGAGCCACAAAGGGACAAACTTACATAGCGCAGTCGGGTAAAAAGGCATTGCAGGTATAGCTATTTTAATGGCTGAACAGAACATTCATAAACAAGTTAAAATTATCAAAGACCGCATCGACAAAAGCAAAAAATCTCCTTGCCACATCCAGTGAGTTCAACATCACCAAACGTACTATATGAGTAGAAATGTGTGAATTCTTGCCATTGGCCGCGTCAGGCACTTGTGCGGCCTCTGCCGGCGTGTTTCGTTACTTTTGTCCATCTCCAGTTCATTTGCTTTCTGTTTGATATTTCTGTTTGGCTTCGCATATTGGGGAAGTTTATAGAATTATTTTGATGATTTTGCTACAATTTTTCATGAATTCAAAAATTTGTGTAAGCGTATGTTTGCCACAAGCCAGCAATAAATAATAGTGAAATCAATGGAATGAACATTTAAGTATATAATATATATTTTGATTTAAGAGGCCACTAGACAGCCGTGATGAATTATTTTTCTATATTTTAACGTTTCTGAGACTGTGTATTTGTAAAATAATAACTCATCGATGTTTCACATGAAATCAGTACGTCATTATTTTAAGGTTTTGAAATAAAATAATTTTAAATTTCGATCATAATGTTTGCAACAATGACAAACGAATGTTAAAATCAACAGAGGAAAAGAAGAAATCAATTGATTTGACAACATTTAAACACTTTAACAAATAAAACGTCTAATTTGGAGATTAAACATGACCAAATTAAACATATTATTCCAGTTAAAATACCGCGTAACAAACGGTATGATTTAGGTATTCCATGTGGGGTGATCTGGAAGATTGATCATACGAATTGCATATGCTTTGCTTCGTTGTAGCTTGGGACCGCGGATGTGTTCATTTGTTGTTTTGTTTTGTTTATTTTAAGAAGTTTGCGAAAAGAATACGTAAGAAATAATAAAAACATTTGATAAAATGTGTATTTTTAGTCATTTCACAATAATTAAAATCAATGTGTTATTCTGGCAAATCAACTCAAATCAAAAATTAATACCAACCACAATAAATTATATCACAACTAAGCATGTTTGCTTGTTTGTTTTTTGTCGTATGAAGTAGTGCCTGGCCTCTAGTATCAAAGTTTGTCAGGCCGCCCGAGGGCCTCTGACATGGCTTAACGACTGCTAATAATCAATAACAGCCGGAACCGGCAGCTAAACGTGCCCTCCGAAGCACGGAGCGATGGCAATATAAGTTGCACTTTTGAACTGACCATCGCTCAAGAAACTAAGAAAGTATGGCTTTACATTACAAACTCCTCTTCTTCAACCTAAGTTTATTCTGCACTCCAACTTGCCGCCGACCTTTGGTAATTTAAAGCAATAGGTATTACTACCATTAGAGGGTATTCCTGAAAACTAGGTTAGAAGTGTTCTACTTTTCTTGGGCTCTATCTTTGTAGATTAACCTGCTGTTTGGTGAAATTAATCATAGTCATTATTTTATGTCGAATTATAGTATCTTTTTATTAAATTAAACATTATTATTATTGTATTGTATTCATCAGAACTTGGGAAAAAATTCAGCTTAATTTAGTGTCGTTATCTGTTTAAAAATTTACATGAATTATGGATGCTGGCTATATTAGTGTAGAAAATTTCTGCTAATTTAGACATCCGTTCTCATAAACCTTATTATAAAATTGTTCATTAAGCTTTCATCATTACACGTTTAGTAAACCTGGAAAGACTTTTAAAAGTCCCCGTTGCCAAGATTCTCGTACTTAAGAGGTTATGTCCTCGCCAAAACTTAATTTAATAGCAATTGATGTTCGCTAAAGAGGCTAAACTTGGCTTTTGGATGTTAGGTTGAAGTAAGTAATAGCTGTTGTCTATTTTTTTTAAAACGGTGCGTACTTGTACGGTGCCGTTTACTCTGTGCCATGAGGTGCGTATATATATACGGATTGTATTTACATCGATCGAAAGTTTTAGTAAATAAATAACAAAAACATATTGTGTTGTGGTACGAAATGGAACCCTCGGTGGGCTAGTCCGACCATCACTTGATCAGTTTTTTGTATTTTCTACAATATTGACACAAAGTCTAATTTTAGGTACATTCAAATCCTCAAGTGAATTATTTCAATGCACGTTATAATTAAGAAAACCACGCTAGCAAAGCCGCGGACAATAGCTAGTATTTAAAATTAAAACATACGTATTGGTTCTGATCCCTAAAACGACGAATAAATTATTTTATTCGTAGCCTAAAAAAAAACATTACACAAAAATGTTCTTCCCTTCCTCTAACAAGTAAAACCAATAATCATTTTCAAAGATTGAGCAATAGCAATAGAATTTTATACGCAATGAGTCTAACCATTCGTGCATCCCTAGTTCCTACAAATCAGTAGGGCTACTAATATCTATACTGACGCGATCGAGCTCGAATCGAATCGAGTTACGTTCGTAAATATTAAAATGCCACCACGATAGACGTGGAGGTTCAATTATTGACAGACTATGACAAAATTTTGAGTCAATCTCGGTAAGTATACCATCATTATTAATCATCTTCATTAGCATCATAAATCCAATCCGTCAAACGCGACTGTCTATTCAGACATTTACATTGTTAAATGACGTGTAAACTATCTTTTACCAATAAATGTTTAGTACTCGCAGAAACTACCCAAAAACTGAAACGAATTTAATCTAGTTTTTGCTTGGTGAGTTCCTGGTGTTTAAGTAAATTGTGGGGGCTGAGTGTCACGAGGCGGTCCTAGGGTTTGTTCCACTAGCCCAGGGACCAAACCTCAGTGGACAACATGAAAGTACAGAAACAATTAGGAGCACTCGGAGATGTTCATAAACAGAGATCTTGCACTCGACTATTCTATTCAGTCTTCTCCCAATTTAATATATTTGGTAAGAGTGTACCCTTGGGGCTCTAGTATTGTTATTATCACAAATTTTTCGTGCTTTAACAATACGGATCCAAACAATCACGAACGAAAGTACTATCATATATATTTAAAGGACTCCAGATGTAATATACTTATTTAGGTACATATTTTCTATCATCTTATTTCGTTAAAAAAAAACAGTTTTTGCTAATCCAATGACAATATCGGAATGACAGGTTATTTGAATTTAGAATTAATATAGATAAACTATCAAATGAGTATCATTATGATGAAAGAGGTTTGACATAGTCCTTACGTGATTTTCTCAATATAAATCAGAAAAAACATTTCGCCCATGAAAATTGTGTGCGCTAGGTACTAGGTAAAGAATGAAAGCTGTGTGAAATATGGCAAGAATGAAATAATACCAAAAGCTGTCCTTACAGCTGTAACATCGAACTCGATCGCAATTCTAATTCATCGAACCTGTTGTAACCCCGCAGGTCCCCTTGCATACTTTAATGCCTCGCAGTCGTTTGATTAGGCAGTTTATATTCTGCGGAGAGCCTGTCCATCGATTAACTGTATTGCAGTATGTACTGTACCATCTGGATACTGTGTATAAAAGGGGGGGGGGGGGGGGTGGGCACAGAACCTGTTATATAGCATGGCTATTATAGATTTGTGTCTGAGATTAAAAAAGAGCTAGAAGAAGATACGGATGGATTGTGTAATATGCGTTTACTAAACCCTCTTTACAGTTTACTGTATTAATGGATCTTTTACAAAAGCTCTCAAGAAATCTTAAATCAACCTTACTGGCCTTAGGCCCGTGTCTATCAACTATCTTCAAAAAAACATAAAAACGATACACAACCATTGTGTAGCGTTTTTTCACACCCTCAATCACAAAATTTGTCGCCAAACAGAGTTCCGGCAATATTTTTTCAGTGTCAGAACGTGTTTACCATTTTTGATCACAATAGTCACTTACCACTAGGTGAGATGGTGAGCAAATGCAAACTAACCAATTAAACAGACGATTTCAAAATAATACAAGTGCTATTTTTAAACGTACAATAATGACGAAAGGGTAAGCTCTACACAGTCTACACAGATCACACATCTACACACATCATCACAGATCTACACAGTCAAGTTGGTGTCGAAACCCGGATACCCAGCCCCGGATCTAGGGGTGGGGGGGGGTCAAGCCGGGGCCTATGCCCGGGGAGCAAGCCGGGGCCTATGCCCGGGGGGGCAAGCCGGGGCCTATGCCCGGCGGGGGGGGGCAAGCCGGGGCCTATGCCCGGCGGGGGGGGGGCAAGCCGGGGCCTATGCCCGGCGGGGGGGGGGGGGGGCAAGCCGGGGCCTATGCCCGGCGGGGGGGGGGGGGGGGGGGGCAAGCCGGGGCCTATGCCCGGCGGGGGGGGGCAAGCCGGGGCCTATGCCCGGCGGGGGGGGGGGGGGGGGCAAGCCGGGGCCTATGCCCGGCGGGGGGGGGGCAAGCCGGGGCTCATAATTCATAATTTACTTAACTTTGACAACAGAATAAATAATAGTACATATACAAAAAAATCACTCTTGTTTTACTGTGGCCATATCAACTCGACCGATACCCAGGGGTACAGCACACGGATCACGTGACCGGGTGCGACGAGAGCGTGGAATGAGACGCGCTGCATGAACATTATTATTCGTGAGGTGCATATATCTAGCGGCTCGTAAGTCTAGCTGTGAACGAAACGTGGCGGGGATCTTGGCACAGTCAGTTTTCGGGATGAAAAGTATTCAACATTTTAACACATTATATAAAGTTTGACTGTGTTTCGTTCAGCGCTAGACTTACGTGCCCCTAGATATAAGCATAGTTCAAAATACGCGCACGCTCGCCCGCAGGAATCGCAGATTGCGACACAGCACACGTCTGGTTACCTTGCGTGCGAAAGGGACGAAGCTATATTGGAAAACTCCCTCGTCGATCTCTCTCCACAACAGTGTTTTGTTTTAAACATGTGTGTTGTTTGTTAATGTTTATTATTTACTAAAATTAAGTACTTGTCGATCAACCGAAGGTAAAATACCGAAGTGTCGCAAAGTTAAGCAAAATTCTCATGCTCCAGAAGCTAAGTGCGAGGCAGGACATCTCTAAACTGCTATAAAGAATTTGAAATTTATTCATAATTTAAATATTTGGGCGAATATTCTCCGCGAAAATTCAGAAAGAAGATATTATCCTTGCCCGGTCCGTCGCACTATGGATGGTCTGCTCAAAACTTTGCAAAAAATGAGACAAAATCCAATGGAATATTGGATAAAAGAGGCTGGAGAAGTTGCTGAAAAAAGTGGTGTTGTTGGTGGTTTGCAAAACAAACGAATTCTGAAACGTAAATCATTTCGATGAGATGTGTGAAGATGAATTACAAACACCTGTTCAACTATTTTCTAAACAAATATTATTATTATTAAATAATAATTTAATAATAATAATAAAATTTATTATGGACTATGTCCAAATGTCAATCAATTAGTGGACATCTGATAGCTGATATTATAAAGATGATAAAGGTAAAAATAAATATAAGTAAGAGGGCGGGGGCGGCATTTTTCAGTTTCTGCCCCGCCTAAAAAAAGTTGAAGATCCGGGGCTGCGGATACCGCACAAATATTGAAAACAAAACTGACTATCCTAATTAGAACCATAACATTCCTGAAACTACCAACAAAAAGCAATTTGTAAGTACACACTGCAAATGTCACTGCATCATTATTGTAAAACGTAAGTTGCTCTAGACTTACCTATACCTCAGTCCACGCCCACTAACAAAATAAATCCTATCAACAAAAAAATAAGGTTGAAAATAGCCTGTGGAATGTTACTGGTAAGTCGTTACGCTAGTGATGGGGCCAGTAGTCAATAAAGCCGGCTTAGTGGCATCGATAACTTTACGTTTTCGATATTTATGCGCTCCACTTGGCTCCGGTACACCTGTTTGGTTAGCTAGTACGAACCTAGTTCGAAAGTATGACTTTTAACTTCGGACGTTTACGGTGCACGTTTGGTTAAATACGGCTGAAAAGCCAAACAAAATTGCAAATGAATATAAAAAAAACAAGCTTCGCACAGACTCGGTCGGTGGTATTGGCGATCAAAATTATCAATGAAAACCTATTGACAGAGTTTTTTTAGACTTTCGTGATATATAATTTAAATTCTGACATATGATATATATAATATATATTCGGGACAATTCCACACCAATTAATTACCTAGCCCCAAACTAGGATACTCTGTGCTATGGGCACTAGTTAATGGATAAACATACATAAATACGAATATCAACATCCATAACTCGGAGACAAACATTTCTGCTCATCACACAAATGGTTGCACCTTGCAGGATTCGAACCTGCGACCGTTTGATTTCGTTCCTAGAGTTACTAGCCACTAGATCAACCAGCCGTCATATATGAACTGATTATGTGAAAAACTAGCTGCGCACCGCGGTTTTACCCGCGTGGATTATGATGATGGATGATGATGATGAGGAAAAGTAGCTTGGATGTTAATCCAGGATATAGGTTTCCGTTGTATCTAATTTCATCCAAATCTGTTCAGCCGATTGAGCGTGAATAAGTAACAAACATACTCGTAGACGCACACACTTCATATAAATGGCGCTAATTGGTATTATGCATATTATGATGTTTTGTTTCGTCAGTTCTAATATAAATGGAATTCTGCATCGCGCATATGAAGTTTTCCGCTCGTTATGAGAGTATATTTATTTTTACCACTTTCTTGTTTGTCAGTCTATCGTTCCGGGTGGAATATTACAACTCAAATTTCGAGCACTTCCCGACTACTATCGGGATGAAACTTTCAGGGTAACTCACAAATCGACATTTGATGATTGTTCTTTTTTTAAGATTAAATTTTATTATTATTTTGTTAAAAATTTAAGCTCTGATTGGCCTGTTTACGACAGTGGCTACACTTCTCCGATTTATAATATTAGATCAAGATTCGTTCAGCCGTTTCAGGGCATAGTGGTGACAAATATACCACACAAACTTTCGCAATTATTATGTATGATGAGCGCGATGAGCCATAGGTATTTAAAAAAAAAAACTGATTGGCACTACAATAATTATTGTCACCCGATGTATAGCTCTGACAAAGAGACTTTTTCCCATCCGCAACTACAAAAGGTGGAGTAGAAAAGCTTTTGATTTGTCTTGCATAAGTATGAGGTCTTTAAAGTCAAAATTTTTGACCTAAATGCTCCGATGTGTTAGCCGTCATCTTGAATTGAATGTGCCTTTGTCAAGGAATTTATAATATACTAATGTAACATAAATTCCTTGGCATTTGTGAATACATCGGAATTTGGAAATTCCAAAGTTGAATTTTCACAATGACCTTTTCATATTCCTCAAGATATGTGCTTGTAACGTTGACGTTCAGAGTAAATATGTTAACAAAAAATGTTACCATTATTTTCTTCTTTATACTTTTCACATACACTTTTGTGATAAAGTCAAATGTTCAGGAACTATTACAAGAAAAACAAATATCGACACATTCAATTCAAGATGGTGGCAACCTTCGATATCAAAAATTTGTTTTTTTTTCAGACCTAATACAGTAAAAAAAAAACATTTTCTATTCCACATCAAACTTACTACATACACCACATCTCATTAATATTACATTATGGCATATTTAAAAGTAAATTTCTGTTGTCCACAGGTGAGTTAAGTGAGAGACTAGTGTCTATGGTATGTGAGTGAGACAACCCGATGGAAACTCGACGCTGTTGAAAGTGATGCATTATAATCAAGGTAAGATAAGAGGTATGCCTACTAATCATTATTGTTATTAGAAGCTCTTTGTTACTAACTTTAGGTAACGTTGTCAAACAAAAAACTTGTTGCCAGTTATTTTGCGATACTTATCTATACCTAATGAAGCATTATAGATAAAAAAGTGTGAACAACGATGATAATTTTTAAAATGGTCTAGTGGACTACTAAACAACTGAACAATATTTAAAAAAAAACGCTGTATGTCTGTCTGTATGTTCGCGTATCACGTGAAAACTATTGTAACGATTAAAATGCGGTTTACACTGTTGGATAGCTTACTTAGGTTTCAATTTAAAATTTGATGTACTTAGTATCTCAATCCGATAAATAGAAGACAAGCAATCGATATACAACTACTTGATGACTACTCGCTGCGGAAAAGGTCGTAACTGAAAATCAGCGTGTTGTTTGCTTGCGAACAACACAATTATGCTGAGTTGCGTCCTTTTTTAAGGCCTTATATTTTTGATATTTTATAGTTAGTTCTTAATTTCACATGTATTTTAAGGTTATACAATAAAAGTATTTCATTCATTATTTTTTTTTCATTTCTTTTCATTTTATTTTGATGAATAAAACAAATTTTGATGAAATTGGTTTGTACTTTATAATTACATTTTCCCTAAAATAATACATAGGATACTAACTAATTTAACCCAGAAAAATGAACACGTGGGGAAAGCCACGGGCACAACTAACTAGTTGTAATTAATAGTAATCTTAACAACCCTTCACATAAATTATAACTGAGATATTTATACTACAGCCGTCAGGAATGTGAAACTCATAAATGAGCTGTTTTTTTAATCTATAGAGCTTAAACAAATGAATATCTCTTCTGAGAGTAAATAAGTAGTCGCTGTTGTCGTCTAAGGATTAGACCTTCAACACTGGGGCGCTCTGATGCCTTATCTACCCTTTTGAGGTGCCTCACATAGTAACTCTGCTGAAAAACATCAGGAAAATATAACCTGAAACTAGTTTCACAAACCTTCAATATCCCTTTTCTCATCGAAAATTATTCGCTTCCTTACTATAATGAGCCCAACACCCGTTTCCACCTAATCAAGCCTACGCCAGAGCAATCGCACTTCAATTAAATCAATATAGGATTCCCTAACTCGCACAATAGACTGTCTTCCGTCCGCTTACCCTTCACATGGCGGCCTGATTGGAACACTCTGTACATCCCCTACCTGCAGACACCCTTTAAATATCCAGTTTGCAGTTTCCATTCATGATGAGGGGGTTGTGTTTCAGTGGCAGAGCGAGAATATTTCAGTAAAGCTATAAAATTGTAAAGGTGGCCTTTTTTTCATCTTACTTACACCCACTGCTGGGTGTAAGCTAAATTTTACTTAACATTATGCTGCCTTCTATATTAATAATTCTGATAATTTATAATAATACTAGCTTTCCCGCTGTCATCTGGCAGTTTAGGTTGTAGAAGAGAAATATAAATAATTAAGAAACCTACCTACTTGTGAAGTGGCGGTAGGTATTAAAAGAAAAAAAATATATAGATATTAACTACTAGTGTATTCAGGAAAGTATCTCAGGTAGTGAGTTACAGGAGGTAGTGATGTTCGTATTATTGGAACGCACGGATTGCAACTTAGCTGAGAGGACTTGAAAGACGTTCCACGGTGAGATGGTGCAGAAGTAGAGGTGCAGCAAGAAGTAATGCAGCAGTGCGCGGAGCAGCTCCCGGGGGGCAGGTATCCAAAGACCCGTGGCAGCGTGCTGGACGGCGTCTGTACCCCCAGGGTATCGGAAAAAAACCCTGGAATGGTCGAAATAAGACGCCTTAGTCCAGATTCATTAGGTCTGGCTGCCGTACATCACCAGGTCTTCGTTCCTTGGGGTCCACCATGCCGGACGAGGCCTCTTTCAGTTAAGCCCCAAGGAAGTAAATGTGGCAGCCGGTATGGTACAAAAGATTGACACTAAATTAATAAATAAAAAGTTAAAAGAAAAGTACAAGTTTGAAAGACCAGAAGGGTCGGACATTAGTTCATAATTATAAAAATACAGCACTGAAGAAGCATAGTTCTAACGGTATTTCACCAGTTGGGTGTTAATTATCACGAAATGAAGGGAATACAAAAGCGGTATAAAACGGGTACATACTTAAAGGTCAAGTCATTGCGAAAGTGTTTGCTGGTATGACTAAATACAAACAAGACGCATAGTTTGACCTTATTAACCTTCGCAATGACTTGCAATATGAATTAACTGAATGAAAAGTTACAAAATGAACAAAATCAGGTTTTTTTCCGTTACTAAATTTATTATTTGTACCGGGCGATATTGCTATCTAGGTCTGCAATATCAAAAGCCTGGCACGTTAGAGGCACAGTAAAGTTACACACAAGATTATAGATAAATATAAAACAATCAGTTCGTGAATTCACAAGAGTAACATAATTATCCCACCAAAATATTACGGCCTATCAGGCCAGTAGTTACAAGAAGCAATTTAGAAGTCACACGATCTATGAAACACTTACCCAATATTGGGTTTTTTTCCACTAAAATTTTAAGATAAAATTTACTCTTTTTCTAGTATTTTGTCCAAAATTACTCGTAAAAGATTTCGAACCATTATCCAAGCCAGCAAGAGATGACGAAGCTAAAAGAACTATTCATCACCACAGGTTAAATAGTCTCCTTTCCTGGTGTTATCTGTGATGGTTGCGTTCGGAATACCAGCGTAATGACCACCCATTCTGTTTCAATCAGAAATTGTTATTACAGTCATTCGAGCAAATTCTCATCGCAATATCGACTCTAATGCACCGTGCATTAGAGTCGATATTGCGATTAGAACTTGCTTGCAACAAGTCATATTGGCTTATTAAACTTTCTGTTAAAGTTTCTAAATTAGGTACATAACGTGTAGAATGAACATACTAATTCAAAGACAAGAAATATTTAAAATCTTGACAAGGCATAGACATTTTAAGGTTACGTATTTCTTTGTTTATTATCGACTGTTTATTGTATTGGTTATTTTATCCTGAAACTTATTGTGTATATAATATATATATATATATATATATATATATATATATATATATATATGCTAAAGTAGGTATAGCACCAATGCTCTTGATGTTTTTTGACAGACTTGTTATTTCGTTTCCATGGCAACCGTTCCTTACAGCGAGTAATCAATATTTTCTAGTTTTCCCGTGGAAACTTTCAATTTTCCGGGATAAAACGTATCCTTTGTTTTATTCCAGGGTATAAGCTATCTCCATTCCAAATTTCATCAAAATCCGTCCAGCCGTTATCGCCTGAAAGCTCCCCAAACAAACAAACAAACGTTGTCTACGTTTCACTTTTATATGTTGGTATGGATAATATATATATGTACTAGCTGCGCCTCGCGGTTTCACCCGCGTGGATGATGATGATGATTAAATATATCCTAATGTTGTAACATTTAACCTTTCGCGATTCGAACACATAGTTATATATTTAACCGGGACTTTATCGCGCTGAAAACTTAATATTTATTTACCTCGACGTTTCGATCAAGTTGCATTGATCGTGGTCACGACAAGACTGAAGTAGCGGGTGTCAGCGTCGAGAAGGGCAAGCGTTGTTTCCAACTACCCGCATTTGGTTTTGTAAAAATTCAGAATTGTCACGACATACGACACTAACGACATCTGCAGATTTCTTCTGACATAAACCGCGACGCGAACACTTGCTTATCATGGGATTACCGGACGCAGCCAACTTGAAACCATCCTCTCGGTTGAAATTGGGATACTTTTTAATTTCAACCGCTTCACGTACAATCCTGGAGTAGTAGTGACGTTCCGTGGAGAGGACCTTCGGGTCATGGAGTTCTATCCAGTGATCAAGGCCCGATTCAAGCAAATGCTCAGCGATTGCAGATTTATTTATCTGGCGGATCTTTACAGCTGCAATGTGTTCTTTGACCCTTTCCGCTATAGTACGCTTGGTTTGTCCAATGTAGGAACTACCGCAGCTGCAATCTAATGACATCTTTCGGTGTTCTAACATGCCTTGCTAACTTGGATAAAGGAGTATAAACGGTCTTGATAGAATAGTCCTTTAATAAAGCACCGACTTAATCCGTTACTCCTTTTACATAAGGGATGAAAGCCGACTGTCTATCGACATCAGTCCATCTCTTTTTATATCTGCGTCTAGGACGCCAACGTCTGGTCATCACATATCCGTTTCGCTTGAGTACCTCCTGAACATGCGACACTTTGGCATCCAAATGTTCAGGGTCACAGAGTGCATGAGCTCTGTCTAAAAGTGATCTGGCTACTGATTGTAAATGCCGCGGGTGGTGATGTGAAAAGGCGTTGAGGTATCTGTCAGTGTGTGTATTAAGTTTTTAGTGCGATTAAGTCCCGTTTAAATATATAACTATATATCCTAATGTGTTATTCCCTGGTATAAACTATCTCCATTCCAAATCATACATACACACACACACACACACACACACACACACACACACACACACACACACACACACACACACACACAGACACACACAAACGCACGCGCGCGCATATAGTCGTACATACAAACTTTCACCTCTATAATATTAGTGTGTTAAGCTACTTTCTATAATATTATTTTTGTTCCATTGTTATTAGTTGTCATCTTTTTCTGCGACCTGCAACAGATAGGTAATTCCGAGGAAAATTTAGTTTGACTATCCAGCTATTTAAGTGTCCGTATTCGAATTGGCAGGCAGTATGTAAAATCGAGTCAAGCTCTAAGAGTACTTTTGTTTGCAAGAAGTCATTTAATTCCGTTAAATACCTATAGCATATCTTCCGGTATCCCCCACCCTTTAACAACCCTCTAATTGTGACAATATATCGCCCCTGAATTGTGTGAAATCAACCAAATCGCCGTCTGCTCGGTTCCGCCCGCCCAAGCGTTATGCAGCCAGTCGTGGACTGATGCTGACTTCTGTACGTATATTCTGAGCTTATATTATTGCCGGATCGAAATGTATGTTTATATATATATATATATATATATATACACAGCCAAAGTACGTAGTTTACTACTTATCTAGGTAAAATTGAATACCTATTTAATTATTGTCAGATTTGTTGTTCCACAGTGACATGAATAAGATCTTTGAAAAGTGCAACATATTCAAATTATTAACGTGTGTATCAATTTAAAAAACATCATTATGAAAACATGTATTTTAATCCGTTCGCTTCGTGATGTTCCTCTCATCTACACGCATAAACATGCTACAAAATCATAAACAACCTTATGAACAAACTAACAACACCACCAAATCATTTCTCTCATGGGGTTGCCAGCTAAAAGTAATTTGTACACCTGATGTTACCAGCTTCAAAATAAAGAGCCGTTAACTACCCACCGCGCTGCATATTTAATTTTAATACTCGTTACACATTTTCTAATTACTCCACAATTTGTCATTTCCCACCCCTAGGCGGAAAACCAAATTATATTTGCACCTGTAAAATTATAAGTAACTCGATTTGAGACTCAAAAGTTTAATCAGTAAGGTTTAAGATACATGTTTTGCGTCCATTAGTAGTTAAATATCGTGGTAAAATAGTGTCGTGTAGATTCGTTATTTTGCGTACTCAGTAAAATGCCAGCCCTTTGGCTGTACATGGTTGCAATTACTCATCGGAAAAGTTTTTGTCGAGACATCATTATCGGTGTCATTTTTTTTAAACTACCTGTTCATGTTAACTTCACTTGTAGTAGTGGATCCGCCGCGTCAATTGTCTGGTTCATCTTCGTTTTGAGATCGATACAACACTACCAACGATAAGTGTAGTAATTAATAAAAGCTTAAAACAATGTCATAACATGTTGTTATTATATGTCAGGAGAACTATAAATAATGTTAGTAATTATGTCTATTCACAATACCTTTCAAATGAGTTTATTTAACTCAATTTGTGATGAGACGAGCAGGTAATTCTCTTGATGGTAAGAGTTACGCCTGGCCACAATAATTACATGGAAACCCATAGAAGTTTGGTTGCAAAATCATGTGCGTAACTGCACTGCGCTAGTCAACCTTGGATACTGGTTTTAAGTCTCATGCCCAGTCTTCTTAGTCGTGACAATGGCTAAAAAACCTATACTTAAACTTGGCAACCTTCAACATATTAATGGTAGCCAATTTAAGGCCATGTTTTGTGCAATGGATGGGGCATAAAGGACAAGAGAGAATGTGATATCTTTTGGATAGCACTACAAGCGCACTCCACTTGATTTTCGCACCCCATCGGTGCATAATACAGTCTTTATAGCGAGTTCATTTCCTATAATTCAAATATGATTGTATAATTGGTTGTTGTAGATAATTGCTTCTTCTCTTTCTACCACGCACCGCCAGCTCAAAGGTGAATCGCGAACGAAATTACGAAACAGAGTACATAAAGATTCCTTGTACATAGCTCTAAGGATAAGTAAGCTGAAGTGGCAGTGGGCTGGTCACATTTTCCTAAGAGCCAATAACCGATGGGGTAGACGAGTTCTTGAGTGGAGACCACGTTTAGGCAAACGTAGTGTAGGACGCCCTGTGGCCAGGTGGAGTGACGACCTGCGAAAAGCAGCCGGCAGAAACTTGATGAGAAGAGTTGAAGACCGGGATATATGGCGGTTATTAGGAGAAGCCTACGTCCAGTAGTGGACAAATATAGGCTGATGACGATGATGATATATCAGCTGAAGCTTTATCAGCTTCCCTTTAAAATCTCTCTCTCCGCTTGAAGGAGAACTTACGAGTATTGACGAAATTTGTACACCGCTACACAAGGGAAGACACTATCTCTAGTCCATGTCCTATCTCGTTTGTTAATAAGTACTGAGTAGCTTACACTAGGTGTGTACAGTAAGCAAAAACAGGAGGTCCTTAAAAAAAAACACATTCGAAGAGTGAGCAAAAAAATTAGCATTGAAAAAAAACTAGGCTTGGTTTAATAAACAAATAATAAAGAGTAGATAAATAAAGTAGAACTTAACTGTACTCTTTATTAGTCATTATTCTTTACCTAAAAGAAAAGCTAGAGCTTTGCTTCATACAATAATAAAAACTGGTGTTATGTGCATAAAATAAATAAAATCTAATTTAATTCTATGATAAGTTATGGTAACAAGCACAAATAAAAAAACTTATAACCCCCGACCCCCCACCCTCCATTATAGCTAAGAAAAATATCGATCACATCAGCTTTCAAACATAAAAACCGCATCAAAATCGGTCCATTCGTTTTGGAGCTACGATACTACAGACAGACACACACAGTGATACATACCCACCTTAAACTTATAACACCCCTAAGCTTTCTTAGAGTTTGGGGGTTAAAAGTTCTTAGTAATTACCAACAGGACAGTCCCGTATAAATGTTATAATAGTTGGTTCAGTCGTTTTTCAGTATATCATATCTATTGAAGTCGGTTTTCAAGTTCAAATAATTATTTGATAATATTTTACATATACAAACATCAACAACAAACAAAATACAGGATCGCCTATTTTGCGTATCTTACGTAGGTTCTGCGCCAGACTACTTGAGACGCGTCTAGCACCTCTAGCGGAGCGCACTTCCATAGAAGTTCAAGGTTGTATAGCGCGGGTTATACATTTTAATATTGGGTGTTGGGGTGTGGACCGCTAACTAAGTTATTAAGGCTGGGTACCGGGATCAAAGACATGAATTACATTATTTCCATTAATTATAAGGAAGTAAGTTAAGCGTTCTTTGCACTATCCATCCGCGCAATGTATGCGATAATATAAATGAGGACGACGAATATGTTTAGAGGATATATAGAGCGCTTTAGTTTCACTCTGGAACTCTCTTTCAAACAGATTAAAACTCTTCTTTGTCCCAACCGAGTTCGCGTATACATTTGCACGTGTGATTTGTGCTCATTTTACAGCGGCCCAAACGCTTTTCTACCCCAGAATGTACGTACCTTCCCGTATCCAGTTACAACCCGAAAATACCTAGAAATCCGCCAGAGTTCAGTACAGTAGAGGCCAGAGGCTTTGCCGTGTATCATAGCGCAGAATCGCAGGCTGAGCCCGTCCGCGCGTGCATTATTGAGTGCCACTGAGTGACGAGATGCGGCCTGCGGGACCGTTTGAACGGGGACAGTGACTGTGCGTGTGCCAAATAAGAAGGAAGAACATTATTTGACATTTGGACTACTTAATTGACCGAGCGAGCACGAAGCGCGAGCGAAGCGTCTCTGTTTCAGCTTGGGCAAAAATTATTTCGTATGTTTGGATGTCTGTCCGGCTGTTCTCCTCTACAGGTCGCATTTTTCAACCAATCTAGATAAAACTTTATTTGTCGTCAGGGATTTTTGATCGGGGGTACCCCCCCCCCCCTCGGGGGTAACCCCCCACCCCCCACCCCCCTCCCCCAGATCATTCCCCTAATTCTCAAAATTCAGTAAACTTCTCACTTGTACGTTTTTACCAGTAGAATCAGCCCTTTACCTACGAGTTAGGGATTGATGGAGCACCTTGGTTATTTATGTTAGTTGTACATTAAGATTACTAGATGGCTCTACTGTGCATCGCTAGGTTGTTTCCAAAAAAACTGGCCGCGCGAGGTCTACATCTACAGCTCACAGAGCCACTAGTCTTAGTTCACCGACTTAGCAAGCTGAAGTGCCAATGGGTTGGTCACATTTGTCGACAAATGACTTTTCAAATAATTGGAGACCATGACTTGGCAAACGTATTGTAGGATGCCCACCGGCCATGTGCAGTGACGACCTGTGGAAGGCGGCCGGCAGAAATATGATGAGAAGAGGTGAAGACCGGTATATAAGGCGTTCATTGGGAGAGATCTACATCCAGCGGTGGGCAAATACAGGCTGAATAGGATGAATCTAAAGTTGGTTTTCCCTTTTCTGTACTTGTGTGATAAATATATATATATATATATATATATAGAAAATGCTTTATGGTATGCGCCAGTTTACAAAAAGATACACATGCCTAAGAACAATTTGGAAACCAAAGTACAATGAGTCAACATTTGGATGTAAAGTTGACAGTAGTTGGCTTTACTACATTTACTAAATTAGTTTAGGCACCGGGTGGGTGCAGCAGAAGCAGTAAATCTGTGGTATCCTTGAGAGTCAGTCCCATTTTATTCTTAGCCTAGTAAACCTTCCAGTGAAATATTCTCTGTCTATTAACTAAGGCAAGAAAACGCAGCACGGTTTTGCAGGCACTCGGCGGCGCCCCGTAACTCGTCAGGCGCTTTCTCTCTCAGCTTTACCTCTAGTATGCAGACTCGCAGTAACAGTTGCTAGTCATACTATTCTATTGTATCAACCTACTACTAGCATAAACGAAAAGTTTGCGAGTTGTCTTTTTAGCTCAATCACGCTGAATAGCGACAAGGTAACGGCGTTACTACGTGGAAGTCATATGGCGCCATTTTAAAAGGTCAAAGTCAAAATACGATCACGATTGCTTTTTTTTTAAATCATTTATTTATTTTGAAAGATTGATTTTTTTGAATCAATTAAAATAAGTTAAAAGCCTATTAAGCAATCCCCTCGTTAAATTGGAATACAATTTGGCAGATTTGTAACAGTCATGAGTTTGGGGCAGTAAGAGTGATGGCGTCCGAGCGGTATGCAACCTAGCGAAATCGGGTTCGTTCCTCGGCACAGCACCAGTGATTTTATATGAGTTACCGACGCCGCATTGGTCCTTGTTGCCAACAACCGTCCGAGGCTCTTGGGCGGCCTAACAAAATATGAAACCAGGTCGGTACTACCTCATTTGACATCACTACGATAATTACTGCTTAAAAGACTGAATCGACTCGAAATAAGACATAAGTTCAAAAACTAAAACCTGACTTTGATCGGGTAAAAATAACTTTGACACTCTTGCGATGAAGACGAATCCATTGATATCCGGATCTTCTCAAAACCGGACCAATAGAGGCGACGCTATGGTGGAACATCAACATAATATATATATACATACATAGACTGTTAAACTCATTACCCTTTTCTATTTTGTCCATGCGTCGGTATGTTTGCACTTTACTTTCTCCATAATTTCATAGTACGGTTGAAATATAACTAATAGTTGCCTACAGTGTCTTGCGCTTCCATTGTCACCATGAAACAATGGACATTATTAACAGCCTAACCCTCCATCACACCATTTATTGTTCACACGCCGCAGAGAAAGGGCGTAATGATTATGTTGACATCATCTGACACGTGCTCTGGATAGTAAATTTCCTATAATTATAAACTTTTAGTTGCCATCGATTCATTTTTATATAAAAAATAGACAATTGATTGATGCATTTGCACGCACGCCTGTCCATATAGATAAAAACAACCATAACAATATAAAAAAATATCTAACAATAAAAAACTGACTTCAATGTGTTAAAATCTTAAGAGAAAGAAATAATTCAAATTTTTTGAGGTCAATCTGAAGAATTATTTCAATGTAACAAAGTTTCCGAGGAATACGTGGACAACATACATAAATACATTCGCGAAATTGGGTATATTTGTACATACATAATATCCACGAAATTTGGTACATTTGTTTAGATAATAGACAAACATATTATATTAATATTACGCATTATTCAACAATATTACATACATACACATCGATTTAATAACCTCCTTTTTTATTTCGGTTATAAATCAATGTTTCAACATGACGAGTGCAGAGTAGTGCAGCGACGCGCAAGAATTTGCACATTAAAGTCCCGGGTTGCGCTGCAGTTGTTAAGGGTAGGCCGTGGCACTTACTCTCAGTCAAACGACCTGTAGTCTCGGTACTAGTTGAGTTATAACTTTTTATTGTTATTTTTGTTTAGGGATTTCACCATTATTCGCATACCAGCACAATCTTACCCTAAACACTTACTTCTCAAAAGCATTGGTCCAAAAACAAATATATTGATATTGCAGCATCGCTTTTTGGTTCTGCCACTTAGAAAGTACTAATTAATACTTATAATAAAGCAATAAGAACAGAGAAATCTGTCCAAACAAGAAATTCAAAAATGGTTTAGGGTACTTAAAATTAGCTTCTGAACAAGAATATAATATTTTTAAAATTCGTGTCTGTCTGTTTGTTGGTCTGTTGGTCAGTTTGTTTATTTATCTATTTGTCTGTATGTTTGTACGCGCATCACGTAAAAACTACTGAACCGATTGCGATGCGGTTTCACTGTTGGATAGCTTAGGGTTTGACTTAAAAAATTGTGTACTTGGTACTAGTTTCTGAATCCGATGAGTAGAAGCCGATAAAAACTTTTTGACGGAAGGAATTTTTATCAAATGTTTTGATATTGGTATTTTAGGTCTTGGAATAGTACATAATTATGAGTACCTTTAACCTAGAGAAATGACCACGCGTGCGAAGCCGCGGGTACAGCTAGTAATGAATAATTATGTTGGTCACACCGAAAAACCAGCAAGTACAAAAAACTGTCCCTACTCTACATACAAGCACTAAGAAGCATAACCCACAACCAAACATTCTATATAAATCTCTAACAGGAATCGCATAAAACGAATTTCGTCCAACTAAATACATATTTCATACTCTATCAATAATCGGTCCGGTAGCGCTGCATTTTCTTCGCGATAGCCTTAGGGTATTAAGATAGGGGAGCTCTACAGAAATAATAGGCCAACTTTTATCATCTATGTAGAGTTTGTAGAGACAAGTCTATGCGCCTTATCGGTGAAATACTCCTTCAAATTACAGTGGTAGAGTCTGGTAGAGCAAGTTTTTATCTGGCCGCTGGAGGCTATGGGGCTCTCATAATCAATAAAGCGGCTATCTAGCGGCCTGATTGTCCGTGAAATAGTGGTTAAGTTAGTGGAATTAGCGTTTATGAGCGAATCTATTTAAAATTTTAGAACTGTTCTAGTGCTGTTTTGTGAGCTTTTTAATTAAGGCGGTTAAGGTGTCTAACAAACGCATTCTTAACACAAAAGTAAGAATAAATATTACTATTATTATTATATAATTTATTATTATATTATTATGAAGTATGTTGTTTATTATTGTTTATTTATTTATGTATTACTTTTATAAATATTTAGATACTCATATTATTGTTTTTTTTTTTTTTTTTTTTAATTATTTTACTGATACTATTACTTTTAAGTTGTTTATTTTATTGTCACTACTATCTACTCTTTTTACATCTTTTTTAGTTCATCCAAAGGTTGTCTGTAAGAGATTGCTGTAAGCGATAAGACCGCCGATTGTGTTACCACATTTCTTAATTATTTTTTTAAATGTACAATGTACAATGTACGATTTACTTTTATGAGGTATGTAATACAGAGTTATATATCTATATATCTATCAATTATTTCTTAATTTTTGAGACTGATTGAAAAAATTGAGCTAGGTAGTAGTTCGTTTTGTAGTAATTACAGTGATTGCCTGGCAATACCAATTGTAGTGTCACCGAGAATTGAAATTGCTGAAATAGTTAACTTTTCATTTAAATTTAAAACAGTACAATGAAATTTTTGAAAAGTATCCAAATATTGAAGATAAACTCTAAAATAATAACCCCTCCCCTTCTCTCCTATCTCGCTTCACACACATGCCTGTGCTAAAAGTAAACTACTACCGCAACGGACCGTCGTCGTCGGGATCTGATAGGCCTCTTGCCAGTCTCAGACTTGGCTCACTAACAAATATAGCTAGGGTGACCTGGAACGCCTGCTTAGGTTTTGGATCTGGAATTAATAATTTCTACTTTCAGCAACAGATATACATATTAATAGGAATGGTTATTTTCTGTGAAGGAAAAAATTTTGAGGAAACCAGTATGCCTAAGAACCACAAAAGAGGACATGTGACATCCACCAACCTGCACTGGGCCAGTGTAGCGTGGTCGACTAGGACTCGGCCTCTCTGTGTCCCAGCAGTGGGAACGTATTCGTAATGGGCTAATGATAATGATATCTGAAAATAATTGTAGTCAGTTGCTAGTTTGTATTTGCCTTACTATTTCATGGAAAACGATTTTTTTTGCAGACATACCAGATATTCTACAAATATGACGAGTTTCTATCTCTCTCTCGCTCATGAATCTATGTGTGGATTTTTTCTGTGTGATTTTTATTTTGATCAATGCTGAAATTCCAAAAATCTCCATTATAGAGTCACTGATTCATATGGTGATAAAACTGATAAGTCACTCACTCTCCGAGTCACCCTGAACCTTACAAAATCTTACGCGGCACTGCTCTACTCTCGTCAACAATAATTTTTAAGTTTCAAAAGGACAACATACGAGTATCACTACATTTTCTTTAAACTCATAGTCACCCTCACCTTGTTTTGCCTGCACCATACCAGCATCGACGAATTTATTCTTTATTAAAACACAGCGGCTGCCAATTCGGTCACTCCCTTCGATTTGAACGTGCGTAATTTTATTGGAGATGATTCTCTGTTATCTGTGTCATCTATAACAGGACTATTGTTGGAAATGAGTGAGGTGAGATGAGAATCTTTGTTGAATGATATTTATATGTGCAAAAAAGACATTCCAATTTAATAATAACTGTTGAAGTTTTCTGTAGCATTTTTTGTGAGTCTTTGCTGTCCCATTCTCGGCAAAGGTTCCCTACGTCTTACCAAGTCTTTCTTTCTGCTCCACCTCAGGCCAGTCTTCTTGATACATGTCCATTTCATCTTGCCACCTCTTTCTGGACCGGCCATGGCAGTCATCCATCTTCAGGCATCAAATGTATTACAAGCTTTCCCCTTTCGTTCGGGATGCATGCTCTCGTCTGGTTCATAGCACATCTGAATATGTTTCACTATTCATTACGATGACGGGCGCGGTAGCGGTCTTCTTTTTAGTTTTAAAAGCTGGAATCTTAGACTGGTAATTAAATGGGTACGGACCAAAACTTGGCACACAGAAATGTCGGCGGAACAGATCATACTACCGTCTCGACTTGGTCTTTATCCGCCTTCTGTGTGCTGGCAGCGGTGAATTTATTATTATTTATTTATATGTGAAGAAAAATTATCAATACCAAGAGCTTTCTTACATTCAAACGCAGTAATATGAGAGAGAAAAAAACAAGTAATTAAATCCACAAAACGGCGTATTTACGTGCTGACGCACGCTGCTATATAATTATTTACTCCATACCTGTCTATTACTCGTAACAATGTATAAACATTCAAATCACAAAATTGCCGTTATTAACGAGACAGTAATGACGTCATAAAATCAAAATGGCGTCGCGTGTCACGCGCCAATGAAAGGGCTCCGTTCAATTATGGAATGTTTTGTAACCGATGTTTAACCGGCGCTAACTAGATAATCACAGTTTAAAACAATAATCCGATACAACTGGGTACAATTCTTTTTAACTGTATTGAGTCCTATTTTTAACACGACTGCCCAAAAAAATGGAGTGTAATGTTTTTAGGATTTATGTATGTTAGTATGTATATATGTATGTATGTATGTATGTATGTATGTATGTATGTATGTATGTATGTATGTATGTATGTATGTATGTATGTATGTATGTATGTATGTATGTATGTATGTATGTATGTATGTATGTATGTATGTATGTATGTATGTATGTATGTATGTTTACATGTATGTATGTTTCTGTATGCCACCATAACTCTTAAATGCCTAAACAGATATACATCCCCCTGAGTAAAAAAGGTTTATTTTTTATATTTCGTTATTGTGGCAGGCTCTAATTTCAAAGGCGAAAAAAAAGTTTCTTAGATTTTTACAAAATGGGTATCAAATTGAAGGCCATGATAAGCACATTCTAACAGTTCCTATATAATTTATTGGCATTAGTTCCTTTTTGTAGGGCCGGCGTGTTTTATTTAAATTTTTAAGCTAGTTATTTTAAGTGTCAGTTGTGGTAAGGCAAGCTTTTCCCACCTGTAGGCTCTGTTCAGTATCAATCATTGAGAACTTTAATTTATTAACATGATATTTTTGAGATAGGCAATAAGATTCGATGTTTAATTGTTTTAAAAATGTGTATTTTTAGTTTACTTGCGTTTTTTTTTGTAGTTGTACAAGGCCTCTATAGCAAGAGCCCGCCTGAAAGTACGAGACTTTACAAGATAATATACTACCAAGCTGTAGTATGTATGCCCTATTAGACTCCTCTCCCAAATCTATAAGTTGTTCGCCAAAAACTCGAGCAACAGAATGTCTCGCTCACTCGATGAATACTAACCTGTAGATCAAGCTGGCTTCCGGAGTGGATTATGGGCTAAAATTCCTCATGAACGGCACAAATAAAAAATTAACCCCAGTTCCCGGACGCCCTTCAAGTCCTGACCAAGGTGGCGGTCACGAAAATGGCAGTGCAGGGGGTGCGAAGAATCCCGGGCTACCGTAGGCCACCCAAAACAAAAACAACTGACCCTGGCTACGTACAACGGACGAACGATTAGGCTTGACGAACACATGGCGCAACTCGAGACGGAAAGATCAGGTAGCATATTCTAGGGTTAAATGAAGTCCAAAAAAGGGGGAGGACACAATGACCCTAGAATTGGGCCACCTGTTCTACTTCCCAGAGGGCAATCAGCAGTCTCAGGCTGGCGTGTGGTTTCTACTGATAATGTTGTAGAAATTTCCAGTGTGTCGAACAGGGCAGCGTACCTGATTTTTAAGCTAACCGAAAGGTATAGCCTTAAGGTCGTACTGGTGTATGCTCCAACCTCGGCACACTCGGATGATGTCGTACAAAATATGTCTGATGACATATCTTCAGCCCTACATAACACCACAATGGCTCACTACAACGTTATCATGGGAGACTATAATACCAAAGTGGGAGTACAGACTTGTAGTGAATCGAAAATATGTCCACACGGTTATGGAGACAGGTATAACGGCAGACTAGTTTTTGCCACCTGTCTGTAGTAACTTTTTGGAAAAAGAGGGGTTCTTTTTGACGAGTTCTTTTTTCAATAAGCAACCCCAAAATAAGCGGACTTGGCAAAACCCCGACACTGTAACTAAAAATGAGATTGACTTCAACATGACGGACAATAAGCACATATTCAGGGATGTCTCAGTGATCAGCAGGTTTAACGGTAGTGACCACCAACTTATCCAAATCTCTTTGAATATCGACCACAAGCTTGTAAGATGCCGTCTGATGAAGTCTACGCACCAACCCAACCTGCTCCAGGCCGCTGTTGGATCAGAACAGTTCCAACTCAAGTTATATAATCGACTCGCTGCCTTGGAAACCACAAATTAACTACATTTCTCAATCGATCTAGACGAAACTTGGTTTACAGGTTTAACGTATTTTTTGAATTTTTAGTTGTCGGGGACTTTTGATAGAGGTGGTACTTCCCCAAAAAAGGGGGAAAAAGGGGACGACTCAATGATTTCAATGTTTTTTTTTATTAGAAAGGTAGTAACTTTACATTGGTCTCATACAAATTTGGTAAAGATCTGATGAGGATCTTCAGCGTGATGAGTAGAATAGTTCCTTAAAATGCAGTAAATTGCTCACTTTTAGGTTTCTTCCAAAAGAATCAGCCCTTTACCTACAAGGTAGGGATTGATGGATCACCTTGGTTAATGTTAGTTTTATAATAAGGTAACTAGATGGCGCTACTGTGCACCGCTAGATTGTATGAAAAAAAGTTTATGCTCGTGAGTTCTACAGCTCACAGAGCCACTAGTTATTATTATGTCCAAGACCAAGGTTATGACGAATCATCCGGCACGAAGAACGAATGTAATCATCAAGAGCTGCCTCTTACAGGTAGGCGACTAGTATATTCATCTTGGTCATTGTTTGTCTTTTAACCAGAGCTCCCAGCTAATAGAGATCGCAAGACGAGTCTATTTCGGAAAACTGGAGGATGTTATGAAATCAAAACTCCCCCAGATCCTAAAAAGCAAGGTGTTCAATACTTACATGTCGGAAATCGATGCTGCTGACTGCAGTATCGGTGACGCGGCTCCTTCTTGATCCTTATTCTCCATAATGATAACAATTTGTTAGTAATATTGATCATTTAATTTTAAGCACTTTGTTGTAATTTTTAAACACTTAACAATCACACTATCTAACAAATAATTTAAAATATATAAAATCACTGTGATTCAGGCGCGAACGTTGTAGACGTCAGCATCTAGTGCGCCGACAAGGCCATTCTACTGCATGTCGCGCTCGACGTGATCTTGTAAATACAACACAATAAAAATGCATTAGAATTCGATCTAGCTCGGCTTCAAACCTCACAAAATCTTTCAAAATTACTGTCAGTACAAAACATTAGCTAGATAGGAGGCCCCTGTCCTCGACAAAGAAAATAATTTCAATTAGTTTGGAGGCCCCTGTCCTCAACAAACTTAGAAAACGTAACATGGTTTGGAGGCCCCTGTCCTCGACAAACATTGATGCAAAATAGTTTGAAGGCCCCTGTCCTTGACAAACTTAGCAGTGAACAAAAACAGTTTGGAGGCCCCTGTCCTCAACAAACTAAGGAAAACATAACATGGTTTGGAGGCCAACGTCCTCGACAAACGTTGATGCAAAATAGTTTGAAGGCCTTGACAAACTTAACAGTAAAATAAAATAGTTTGGAGACCACTATTCTCGACAAACTTGATTATGACGTGAAACAGTATGGAGGCCCCTGTCCTCAACCAACTGAGAACATAAACAAACAAACATAACTTTAAAATGCTTACCAGAACTATCTCCGATTGATTGAACATCATACTCAACTGTCATGTTTTGGTTATCTACTGCCGCCGACATGGTTGGGGTGACAATCCCTGGCTTTGGCGCAATTCTAAGTTGATTGTGCGCTACTTTTTTGGATCTTCCTCTTCCAAGTACCTTTTTTACTAGGTATCGGTCATTCGGCAATATTTTCCAAATTTCATAAGCGTCTGGGTACTTAAGATCCAATCCTATTTGGGTTCTTGGGTTTGTTTTAAACAGCACAACTTCACCTTTCTGAAATCTTTTGATTTGCGCTTTGCCTTTGTCAAACCGTATTTTATCTTTATTTCCCTTATTAGTGATGTTTTGTTGCATGTAAGTGTTAAGTTGATTTTGATCTACCGTTGCTTCTGTTTCATCAATTAAACGAAGTAGCTCTGAGGGAACTACATACTGTCTTCCAGTCAAAGCTTTAAGTGGACTAGCGTTGGTCGTTTTATTTTTAGTACAGTTAATAGCGAGCTGAAGCGCATCCAGTCCCTTTTTCCAATCTTTTGTTTCATAGTTACGGATTATCGTGAGACCATTCTTGACAATTGACATCACTCTTTCTACTTGCCCGTTCGATCTACTGACTCCTGGCGCAATGAAGTGTTGATGTATACCATATTCATTGCAATAATCCTGAAACTCTGCTTTAAATGCACTAATCTTAGTCGCTTATGATTTGTTTCGGTGCGCCAAATAATGAAATCATTTTCTTAAGTGCACTTAGCATTGAAAGAGCAGTTCTACTCATAACATATGTCAATGTTACGTATTTCGTATAAGCGTCAATGATGACAACAACGTATTCATGCTTATCGTTTCTCTTTGTTAGATGGCCCGTCATATCGATATGAATGGTGTGAAATGGAATGCTTCTCTATAGGGTACATCTGTACTTGTTTGGCCCCTGATGATCCCTTGCTCGTCTTGCATACTACGCAGTTATCAATAAACAGCCTCACCGTGCTTGTCATGTCCGGAAACCAGTATTCCTCGCGAATTTTGGCAAGAGTTTTATCCCATCCGAAATGCTTCAATGCTGTGTGATAAGCATTAATAATGCTCCACTGATATGACTTCGGAATCACTGTTTTCCATTTATTTCGGCCAGGTTCTTCTTCCAGCAATTGCTTCTGTAAAACAGAGTCATGCAATCGGTAATCTTTCACCTGCCTTCCGTTTTCGATGGCTTTTATTATGTTAGCCAGTTCCGAATCACGTCTTTGTTCTATCTTGAGCCAGGAATCTGTGTTACTTGCCAGATTAATGCATGCTACTGGGTTTCTGCTGAAGAAATCAGCGTGTTTCATCCGAGATCCTTGACGGTATTCAATTTTGAAGTCGTAGTGTTGAAGGTATGACATCCATCTAATCCTGGGTAAAAGCTCATGTTTGTGTATGGATGCTTTTATCGCATTGCAGTCTGTTACGATAGTGAACGTTCTTACGTAGAGGTACTGCCTAAAGTGCTTTACAGCTCGTATTATGGCCAGGGTTTCTAATTCATAGGAGTGGTAGTGACTCTAAGGTTCTGTTGTGCGCATACTCATGTACGCTACCACGTGTTGACGGCCTTGCTTCAGTTGGATAAGCACTGCTCCTAATCCAGCACTACTTGCATATCGGTATGGAGTTCTATAGATGAGTCTTCTTGGAAAATTGTGAGAACAGGATCTGAAGTCAGCCGTCGAATTATGTCCAGTCTTGCATTTCACATTCCGCCGTCCAATTAAACTTTGCATCTTTCTTGGTCAAATTGTAAAGTGGGATCATGCGTTCAGAAAAAGATGGTATGAAACGCCTGAAGTATCCAGCTAATCCACAAAATTGACGGACTTCCTTTACTGTGCAAGCTACTGATGACTTTACAAGCGCTTCAACTTTTCTAGGGCAACTTTTCTTTCTTTCGGTTCCTTTAGTAATGACATTACCAAGGTATTCTACGGATTTTTTGAAAAATGAGCATTTTTTGGGATTTACTGAAAATCCAGTATTTTTCAAGGCTGTGAGAATTTAGTCAAGCATTTTTATCCCTTCAGTGAATGTCTTACATTTGATAAGGACATCATCCATGTAAATTAGTATGTCATTAAGGTACGGTCACAACGCAGTCATGATGGCACGTTGAAAAACGGCTGGAGCATTTGTAAGACCAAATGGCATCCTCGTGTATTCAAATAATCCGTCTGGCGTGATAAAAGCTGTTTTAGCTATTGATTCTTCTTTTATAGGAATCTCATAGAATCCTTGAGCCATGTCCAGGCAAATGAAGAACTCTGCATCTAACAATAATATTACTATTTAGTTCCCTGTATTCTGTGCACATTCGATCATCACCGTTCTTCTTTTTCACGAGAATAACTGGGCTCGCAAACTCAGAGGTGCTTTCTCGTACTATTCCGTGCTGAATTAAATCGTCCACTATAGCCTTTACCTTTTGTCGTTCAATCGGTGCCATCCTGTAAGGGCGGCGTGATACTACTTTATTGGGATCCTTTAAATCAATTTGGATACTTCCAGTGGTCACAGCTTGCTTAGGTATTCCGTCAGCAAAAACGTCAGGATGCTTAGTCAGCAAGGTGTTGAGTTTTTCAATCTCTTTAACATCAGTTAGATCCGTATCCAGTTTTTCGAAAAATGTTCTCACTGGTGCTGTGTTCAGAACGTTACATATTATTGTAACTGTAGCACCGTTGTTAATGATGGTTACCCCCAACCCAGGTATCTTAATCACATCACATCCAACCAGAACTTCACAAGGTATTTCATGATCTTCCACAATATGAAAAGAGATTTCTAAGAAAATGTTATTGATGTCACAGGTTGTAGTAATGCTCTGATATGATACAAGGGCACCTAATCCTTGCAGCATCAAAGTACAGTCTTGGCGTTTTCCGGGTATTGATAGACTTAGAGATTTTCGTATTAGCGAGCGATCAGCACCGCTGTCAAAAAGAGCAATAAGCTTCTGTCCCTTAATGTGAACTTCCATCGGTGTAGATGTATACTGAGTTTCACTAGCTAAGTTTACTTTATTAGCTTCATTGCTCATTTTTTTAAAACATGTTGACTCCACATGGCCTATCTTATCGCAGTAGCTGCATTTAGGTTTTTGTCGGTGATCGCTGTCGTTGCCAGCTTGTCCTTTATTTGAACTTGATTCACTGTAAGATAGCACCGATTTTGGTTCTGCTATTTTTATAGAAGAACTTATTTTTTCATTTTAGTTTGGATGTGACCCACTTTACCACATTTAAAACAAACAATGGATTCTTCTCAATTTGTTGTCATTCTTGGGCGTTTGGCTGGCGGCTCACCCAGTCTGGGTTCTCTAGGTTTAGTAGTGACGGCAACGGATATTAATTCTGGCACACTGTGGCACTTGCTTGACAGCAAACGCAATCGTAGATTTTCATTGTCTATACAGCCTATAACGGCTTCAACAGCATCTTTTTCTTTGACACCATTCATAATCCGTTTCCAAATGTTCCATGCTTTTGTTATAGAAGCAGCTGGGTTAAAGAGATCAAATCTGAAGTTCCTGAATTTTATTATGTCATTGGAATACCGAGCTTCAGGTTTAAAAGTTTGCACTAAAGCCTCACGCATGTCACTCCATATTGGTGATCTCACAAGCCATGAGTCACCAAGGTTTTTGGCCCGACCTTGAAGTAAACCAGCAATTTTTGTACATACCTCGTAATCTGTTAAATTCCAGTTTTCCTTTGCGCGGTCCACGTGCTCGCACCAGTCACGCACAGGTATGTCGCCATCAGGATCAAATGGAGCAATATATATGTCACTTAATCTTGGTCGGCGGTTAAACTCCTCTGCTGTTGTTGCGTCAAACTTTCTACTAAGCGCACCAACGCTGTTAATGTTTCACCACTATTATTGAGTCCTCTCGTATTTTCGTTAGACGGTCCGCACGCTGGCACTCAATACGTCACACTTCTGATGTCGGAAATCGATGCTGCTGTCTGCAGTATCGGCTCCTTCTCGATCCTTATTCTCCATAATGATAACAATTTGTTCGTAATATTGATCATTTAATTTTAAGCACTTTGTTGTAATTTTTAAACACTTAACAATCACACTATCTAACAAATAATTTAAAATATATAAAATCACTGTGATTCTGGCGCGAACGTTTCACTTTTAAGACGAGTGGTTGGTCGGAAGTCCGAGCGAAGACTGGCCGCACGCTGAGCTGAGCGCGCCTCCGCGCCCTTTTTTCCCGCCAACGCGCGCCGTCATCACGCCACCCGCCGCCTGATTCACGGAGCGGAAGGGACCAAAGTAGTCTCACGAGTTGTTTCACGACCGTTGTAGACACAGCATCTAGTGCGCTGACATACATGTGGTACCGAAACGTGACAGAACAAATACACACATTGATAGTGTAAATTTATAGCAAAATTAAAACAAAATGAGCTATTTGAGCGAAATAACAAAGATTAGAACTAACGAAGTGCCAATGCAACAAAGTTGGTAGAGCATGGTGCCTCTGGCCGTCCACTGTTGACTCTGCGACTGCCACTTCGACTAGATTAGTACCGACAGCAGAATAATGGGCATTTAATCACAAATATTATTGGACAGTTTTAATCGGCACTATTGGCCGGTACCGGCACGGCACCTGCGGCGTGACGAGTCGGAAACCGGGGGGTATAAATATAAGAGTACATATGAGTACAAATTATGTACTCGGATATATGAGTAAATGTATGTTATGTGACAGTGATTTTCCACTGGCCGGCTGTCATGACGGTTGATTTTCATACAAATGACTGCCATCGTTAGTGCAACCTTTGCGTCGGTGCTGTGCCATCGCTGGCCAAATGTGTTGAAAGTGTCTCACTATGGAATTTGTTCACAGTTAGAGGGTTAACGCAGGCGTAAAATACGTTATCTTGGTCAGCTATATCTCTTAAACTAGTAAACTCTAGATAGCCGTACAATTTTATTAGTATCGTCGTATTATGCGCTTGTGCCCAAGATCTTTTTACATTATTTAATTTTGGGCTTTTTGAGTTAGAGGGGAGGACATGTAACTAACTTTACTTAAATGCTAATACATTGAGCATAATATTTTGTAAACGGAACCAAATAGCAAAATAACTGTCAAAGCACTATCGCATCCCACTCTTCTTTTCTTTACTTTTCATGTATAGGTGTCACCCAAAGAAATTTAAATATTTTTTTATACATTTATGTATACATATGCGGTTATAAATACTAATACTTATGGCAAATTTCAACATTTAGCTTCTGCATAAAATGGCTGTGACATACAGACATATAAGAATTTGGCTATGGAGCCCTAAAAAGTAACTTCTACAAAAATAATGTAAGAGTAAGAGCTATATATATCATCGAGCGCACCATGACTGAATATTAAGCGAGATCAAGAAAAACAACAAATTAAAAAAAAACTTTATAATCACTTGTAATATTTTTTCCATCCGTACGCGCTACCGTCCACCCGGATGTCCGGCCGGCCGTCCTGCAGCTTCCAAACTTATTAATTGCTTGCGAGACCACGCCGCCGCACCGCGCCGGACACTTTCACGCGTTTCGCCTCGGGACGCTTTTGTGCTGCCTGTACTTTGCTAAATAGTAATTACAATTAGTGTAATTGCCTCGGGGTCTCACATTGCTGATAATCGAGGCTCTTAAGTCATCTACGTTAGTCATCTAGAGTTTTTTGCTCAATGAGCAAACGAACACTTGGTAACTCGTAGAACATTGAGTAATGAATATACCTACCCCTAAGCTGAAAATAATTATTGGCGTGGCCAAATTATAGTATAACTACTCAAAGTCGTTCTATAATTATTATTTAATAATAATAAGTCATCGAAGAGGTTCCCTTACCTAACCTTTAGATGGGTACTATGAAAACTTGGGATTCCTTCGATTTGGAATTGTTTCGATGAATTGAACCAGGTATCGTATCGTATCGTAGCTATAATTTATTTGCGACCAAAATAATACGATTTGAAATCGACCGAGATGCGACCGAGCCATTATATCCATAAACAAAATTCAAAAATATCTTCCAATGTTACCCGACAATCATAATTAGCTGTGGTGCCGTCGCGTCGCGTGCGGTGCGCGCGCGCATGCATCAAAACATCGTTTTGTTTTAAAAGGAAAATATATTTTACGGCACTAACATGTGGGACGGTTTTTGGGCCGGACGGTGTGTAGTGAAAATAATTATGGCAGTAGGTGAAGTCATATTTTTTTTGGCCATGTTTTAATGTTTTTTGCTGTCTTAGCTAAAATGTGGAGATACACACACATACATACACATGTGTGGTTTGTAGGTAAACGAGAGCATGTTTTTTCAGTATTGAATTGACTGTTGCTGTCAGCTTAATAATTGGGCCTTAATTTCAAAAGCTTCTGTTAGAGGATAATGCAGAGTATCAATTTCATCAGAAAGTAATGTCCAAATTCAAACGGTATGCTAAAATATCCTCACCAAAAATATTTTTCAGTAACAGCAATCTTTGCTGACTCTTTGCGGCTTAGATAACTGTTTCTACGAGATGTTACAGTTTTAGATATTAACATTGCTTACTGTATCTCTCTGCTGTGTGTGATGCGTCTCATGTTGTAAATTAATGAGACTGTATGTCTTACCAGACGCCTCCTCAGCCATGAAATCTGATTGCTTTTTATTTATCTGTTTGTCATTTCGTATTTCCTTACTTAAATTAGATGATGAATGATTGAGAAGTGTTGTGAAATGGTTAAATCATTAACATCCTATGTTATTAATACGTCGTACTCACAACTATCCAGAATGTATTCTTACCGGTCTTGTACCAGCTTAAGGCTACTTGGGGTTGCCCAACCTTAACTTTGGCATGCATACATTGGAGTCCAATTATCTGCAATTAAGCTTGGTGTCCTAGGGAAGATAAGGTATGTATTCCACACCGATGCAGCTTCTAAAACTCTATCTAGCGCAAGTCCTATCGTATCAAAAATACTGCAGTTTTATCTACTTTGCCAACTTAAACTAGCCCAGCGAAGTATCACCTCGAAGCCTTGGAACCAATTGAAAATCGGGCAAAAAAAACGCAGTGGTACTGATGCATTGATCATTGCTAGGCTCAAAAGCCTTTACAATCGACGTAAAGTTGCCAGTTTATCAGTTTTTAATAGCATGGGTTACTACATATTGGAGAGTGTGCGATTGAATTACATTATCTAATTCCCTTATGTCTTTTAGCATTGGACTATTAGACGTACGCAAACTGTAAATGGTGACATTCCACCGATACCTACTAAGCGTTTTGCTTCAAATTGTATTATTAGAAGAGCCAATGAATGGAACATGTTTTTACCGTAAAAAATATTTAAGAACCTTACGGCTATTATTAATAAGCTTACAGTAAATAATACTTACGTAAATTTTGTGAGTTTTTACTTGCGTAAATTATTACAAGACACAAAGGTTGTAAGTATGTGTTATTATTACAAATACTTACAAAAATCAGAATAAAAAATGCCCGCTCATCGTCAAGTTCACGCAGATGCTGCATATATATATATATATATATATATATATATATATATATATATATATATCATTTTATCAAATATAAGACGAAAGCAAAGAAAATACTGGGTACAACTTTGGCTGGAAAACAGAATATCACGAGGTGCATTTGGAAATCTTTTGATGGAGTTGAGAATGGAAGACCCACACCAATTTTTTATACGCTTTATATTAGCTTCACTTGTATGTTTTTATCTTTGTAACCGACTCCTTTGGACGCTATTTTGACCCACTTTAAACGGTCAGATTTCATTCAAATTTTGCACACCTGTCAAAGACCGATGACAATGCAATAATTCGAAAAAAAAACTAATAAGTAGAAAATAAATAATAGTTTAAAAAAACTAAAATACACGCTTTATATAGAAAACCAAACTAAAAAATAGAAAATAAATTTTAATAGTGTAAATAAGAAAAAAAGTTAAATTCCAAAAAATCGTGGGGTGCATAGGTCAATAGTTATAAATATTTCATTGACAGATATGAGAAGCACCCCACGCTTTTTTTTAATAAAACATTTTTTCTTATTTACACTATTAAAATTTATTTTCTATTTTTTAGTTTGGTTTTCTATATAAAGCGTGTATTTTAGTTTTTTTAAACTATTATTTTAACTTTATAAGAACTAATGCCACGGATTCCCAATTTATTTGGGAACAAATAGGACCAAGCATTAAAAAAGAAGATACATCATTTCGGAAAGCAATTCCACCAGCTGAGAAACTAATGGCCACTCTTTTTTTTCTCTTTTGTATGGGCTGATATTCAAAGCAGTAATTACACTTTCTACTTCAGGAGGTGTCCAATTATTTGTTTGTTTGGCCATTGTTGCGGCTAATTAATTTGTAAGTTCTAAACTTAACAATTTGCTTTGATAAGTTGTGAGACGATTCTGTAAGCAAACTCAAATACGTTTAGACTTGTAATTTTCAAAGTTACACCAATAGTAAGAAATTACGATAAGCTACTTACAGAGTGTTTACATTTGCAAATTTATCGTAAGTAAATTAGTTGTACTCACGTAAGCTACTTACGTGAGTACAACTTACAACTGTAAGAGCATCCTTAGGCCATAACTTCACTTATCATCAGGTGAGATCACGTACCTTTTTGATTGTCACATACTTTCTACGTTATATTATTCATAAAATGATCATAATATTATTTAAATCGTAGGTAGCCTAGGTTCGTAATTATTAAAATACTTTTTCATGGTAAATCGTTTTATTGAAGTTCCATATTTTAATTAGAAACTAAGAAAATGTTTTAATTTCAGAAATATCAAGTCACAAAAGATAGCTTCCCGCTGCTCTGATGACCAGTAATAGAAGATACTTAAAAAAAAATGCAAAAAATGCCATGTCATTTTCCGTGAAATTTATAACATTATCTCCGTAAAAAAGGCCATTGTTGGTGAAATATTAGGAAGATATTATAAATTATTTGTTCAGGGGCGAGGAACGAAAAAGTAATTGCGGAAAGGGTGCGTTCACTGCGTAAATCACGGCTGGTATGTGACTTTTCACCTGCGCAGAGAAAGTATTACTTTTTTGGCAGTTTGAAAAACTGTTCAAGTGTATGACATGTAAGGATACTGGAATAGTGTTGTATATTTACTTTGTTTGTATTAACAATTGTTCAAGTAAACACTTTCTAGAAGACTGTGTTTAAGCAAACGTAGCGTGAGACACCTGCCAGCCAGGAGTGACGTCTTTCAAAAGTGGCTGGCAGCGATGGGATGAGGAGAGCCGAAGTTTGGTCTCAGTGGCGTCAAGAGAGGCCTACGTCTACTGTGGACCAATACAGACTGATGATGATGAAGTTGGTACAGTGCGAGTTGATGGATGTCAAATGTTCTTATTTTGTTAATCGACTTCGTAGAGATATGATATATAGATCTTCGTTGTGTGTATGTTTACTCATAACTTCGAGGTTATAATCCAATTTGGATGATTCTCTGTTTATTTGCTAGGGTAGACTTCCAGAGTATTTCCTTATAAATTTCATCAAAATTGTTTCAGGAGTATTTTTTATGAAATATAATATGATGTTTTTTTTTATTAAGGCCGTTCGGAGTTTTACATATTATGAGTAAATTTGCGTACCTATTGTGCAAGGTTGAGATGATTTTCAAATGGTTTTGATCAAATCTTTAAATGTACAACCACTTTATTATCAAATTTAAGGTAAACAACGTACTAACATTTACTGGCATATCTAAATAAATGCGCTGATAAGTTTGCTTTGCCATATTGTTACATGTGACTTCGTTGCAACAAAATAAATTTGATAGCTTTCAAAACAAGCATTATTTTTGTATTTGTATATTTTAGATAGCTGAAATACTACTAGTGAAATACTATTAGGTATAATAGTATTTCACGGGGACATGTATCACTTTACACCCAGTGAACAATATCCCGGAATTTCCAAGGATTCTTATTAAAATTCGTTCGACGTAAAACGCTTTGTTACAACTGCTTTCGCCTCACTTCTGAATGCTAAAGAGCTGCAAAAATATTTGGCAATCTGAATTACAGCTCTCTGACTGTTTGCACTGCTTTATAGGCAATCAAATGTTAAGAGTCCGACGGACGATGAATTTTCCATACAAACGTAATACCAAAATCATTTGTAATTGGCAGAGCATATTTCTACAGTGTTATGATATATTCGTAATTTGAATTCAGATAATATTTATCTAAGTTCCCAACTGAATTTTATTTTCAAAATGCTTACCTAAAACAAAATATAAGCAATAAAGGCAATAATACATTTTCCTTATTTATATGCCAAATGGAATATTCGCTTATATTTTGTTTCAGGTAAGTATTTTGAAAACAAAATGTAGTTGAGAACCTAGATAAACACTATCCGAATCCGAATAATATCATAGCACTATGGAAATATGCTGAAATTACAAATGTTTTGGTATAACGTTTTTTATGGAAAATTCATACTCCGCCAATCCCTTAAGAGATTTTGTTTCAAAGTTTATTTAGAAGAGCAATATAAGTATAAAAGAAAAAATGACTATTGGTAGTCCATCAACGTTGTCAAATTTGGAACAAAAAATTAAGGAATAACAAAAGATGTAAAGCTTCGCAAAAGAATAAGCCTATGTCAAGCTTATATCCAACATCTTAGACTCATTTAAGAGATTTTGTTTCAAAGTTTATTTAGAAGAGCAATATAAGTATAAAAGAAAAAATGACTATTGGTAGTCCATCAACGTTGTCAAATTTGGAACAAAAAATTAAGGAATAACAAAAGATGTAAAGCTTCGCAAAAGAATAAGCCTATGTCAAGCTTATATCCAACATCTTAGACTCATCAAAGGATTCTCTTAAAAGAGGTATGAACTAGAGCTGAGCTGTGAAAGCAAGGCGTGTCTGTCTTTAAAGCAAGAGGCGCTAAAATGAGCCTTTTCAGTTGCCTGTGGCTGTGCGTGACGTAGCTGCATACACAACTGAAAGAAGCTGTCTGGCTTCTAGAGATGAGCGAGTTCTTATCTTAGATGCGATCCGCTCACTCACTCGCTCACCACTATTCTTCTGGCATGGCTACACCTGGCGCAACTTCGTCGTGCATATTGTATTGACAACTTCGAGAAACCCATCAACACCGCTTAAATTGAGGAGTAACGTGTCCAATTATCTAAACCAAAAATACTGGAAATTTTTGAAGGACCCACAATAGCTTCTCTAATTCTTCTTTTATTTTAGTAAGGTGCACTCTAACTCAGGCACTACACTTGTATGCGATAAACAAATAAATTGCAGCGGCTAAAACCGTCTTGACATCCACTTTGATGCGCGATTGATGTCCGCACTGTTCGATGGCCTGATCTGATTATGTCAATTATGGTAAAAACGTAGTGCCTTCCATCGCTTCTCATTTCAAGTTTTCGAAGTTGGTTGTTTACTCAAAGATTGACAACCTGTTTGAAACGTTTGAGTTTTGCCCCAGCATTTATTACTATAGCAGAGCTGTTCTGCAATAGCCACGTCTCGCTAAATCAATAAAGCGAGCGCGACACGCGTGTTTCATTCGTATCGGCAACGTTTTAGCAAGCGTCGCAGCGTCGACAATGAGAACTGTGATGATTAAATGTATTGACAGCTCAGTACCTGTTTTACTATGGGGTTTTGTTTTAGCGCCACATTTTCACATTGGCCACGTCTTGTTAAATCATTAACACGCGCGCGCGCGACACGCGTACGTCCGTGCATTCGCAATGCCAACGTTTTGGCATGCGGCTCAGGACCGACGATGAGCAAACTGCGGCTTCGTACGCGACCCGCATCGGTTAGTATGCGCGGTGTAAATCGCAGATTATAACGCGAAGGGGTTAGATAGTGACAGCTTATTTGGGTATTGGAATTTTAAAGGAAAAGTTGACAATAAAATTTCCCTCATGATAAGGGCGTTTATTCGGAATATGCCACACAAAACTATTATAGCCGTTAGGTAGCACACATTCATCGCCGCCGTTTCGTCATAGCAAAATTTCTTGGAGAAAACTTGTGACGTCATTTCGACAATTCAGAAACAATACCACGAAGATATATATACGGAATGCGAAGTAACCCTACGCGTTCCGTGTCTGAGTGGTGAATGAAGGCCCTAGGCCTAGGGAAAAGTTACAGTTGAGTAAATGCGGGAGGCGTAACTACTCGTAGGTTTCCTAACTGATTTGGCTACGAGGAATAATTTTTCCTCATGGCTAAACTGTTGTGTCACAGTGGGATAATACATAATTAGCTCATCCTTTTTTTACGAGTACTATCTTAAAAGGACTTAATCTCGGAAAGTATTTATCCTAGACTAGTAGTTTCTTTACTTATAGGATATCGAGATTTTTATTTCATATGTCAACTGTCATGATTGACAAGAGAGCGCAAAGCGTCTCCGTTTCAGCTTGGGCAAAAACGCTTTCGTATGTCCGGTAGATGTCCGGCTTTTCTCCTCCACAGGTTGCTCTCCTCAACCGATTCTTGTGAAATTTTATGAGCAGGTTTGTTAATTACATCTTTTTTTTTTTGTCGAATTAGTTTCTCGAATATTTTTTAAATGGCCGAGATAAGAGAGTTGAAACCGTAAAAAGATACATATTTCAGCAATTTCGTATATTGTTCTGAACATTTAATTAGGTGTAAGCTATGTAAAGACAGACTCGCGAGATTTACAGCTCACAAAGCCACTAATGGTAGGTACTTAACTCTATTATATTATAATGATGTCCTCTTTAAAATATTATCCAACACTCCTTCTATATGATAAAATATAGTAATCTAATACTTAAAATTAACAGTAACAATCACACACACGTAGATCCTCACATCCGTTCGATCCTCGTAGACTCTCACTGACATGAGCTGTATCTGGAGCATCATGATCTCTAAGGACCGTGCTCCCACGAACACCCAGGCTGAGAGCAAATACCTGTGGTTAACACAAATATTGTATAACCCGCGATCTCACGCTTTGTAGGAGTAGTCAGTTATAACTGACTACTCCTCTATGAGGCCCTCTAAATATTCAAGCCTTTCTAGCTATTTTGTTGTACGTACCAAACCTTCTTATATTATCTGTGGACATAGATTAACTTCATCAAAGAGTCGTTAGCAATGAAAAAACAAATAGACCATGTACCAAACTTTATGGTATCATACAAAAAAATATATCAAAACCTTTTTGCATAGTCGTATATTTAGCCTAATTCCAAACTACACAAACATCATATTGGAGTTAACTGCGGTAGAATTAGTTGACTCATATCTAAAAGAAACTTCTGGGTTCCTCACTATGGCAGACCGAAGTTATTCAGTTTTCCATTGTTCCATATAGCTACATATTAGCTCCTCAATCATTATTAATTACTACACCAGGGTTTCGACGCATCCCGACAACTTATGGTCTGAACTCACCGCTGACTGAGACGTGGAGTAGAGTCCGCAAGAGAAGCACTTACCAAAGTTCAATAATAAATTGCTGAGGTTGAGTCCTGTCACGAAATATAGTCTAATAAAAAAAGCAGACAAGAGTGAGTGTAACTCACGTGGAGAAGGTTTCTTATGATGAATATATTATCTAAAAATATAGAGAGATTTATCATCTTATTTTAAGACCACAGACCTCAGATAGGTTTCCTGTAATCTATAAGTAAATAACTAATTTATTGTTTTTTCCTTTACATTTCAGGCTGAGTAGTCTCAGGATATAAACAAACGTGATGTTAGACAGAGGAGGTGTGAGGAAGAAAATTTATGAGAATAGCATTAAGAACAATAAACAAACGCTTAACTAACAAAAACACCCTAAAATGCAACGAAGCAATATAAATTAAAAAAAACTGTTATATCATAGAAAAATACATAAATGAAGAAAAATTGATAATGCATACAATATCATTCATTTTTTTGTTGAAAACCATGAGTCAAAAAGCACAACTATTCCAGAAGGTGACGGAAAAATGCTATTAGGTGAAAAATATATTATAAAACGATGGAAAGCATACATAGAGAAGTACTATTATTTATTCTGTGCAATTTGGGCTACTGTTAACACGAGACGAGATAAATACCTCGCTACAGAGTAAATATATGTACAAAAAATAGCTCCTGGAACTATCGTTGAACCTGCGACCTCTTGATTACCTACCTACCGTTTGGTTTATGATATTTTTCCACAGTTTACTCGTAATTTTACATAAAATTATTGCCTAGCATATGCAAACGTTTTGCCCATAAGACGAGTATTTAACTGGAAATTGATTACAAGTTCAGTGTACAAAATAACACAATTTTCCTCCCAATAGCTTAACATCCCACCACTACAAACCCTTCGCTGCAAGCAATCTCGATCAAACTAGTATTAGGGTCTAAAACGCCCGCTTTCCACCCTTCCCCATACATTATTACTCACGTCTAACCACCGGATAACTCAATATGGGCCCTTCTAAGCGATTTAAGATCACTCGATGGCTCTGTTAAATTTCCAAGGGTTATTTTGATTAATTTCGAGTACTCCAGAAACGTTTATTGAAGTTCCCAATCAGAAATTGAATTTTGAAAACTAATTTGGGGCTGCAGAAAAGTTTTGATTTTCACAGAAACAAAGTGTACGGTTTTTGGCGATGTTTTTTTTATGTATTGCGTTAGTAATGGTTCCGTAGCCAAACATGGAACCCTTATAGTTTTGTCATGTCCGTCTGTCCATCCGTATGTCCATCTGTCTGTCCGTATGTCCTTCTGTCTGTCAACAATTTTATTCAGACTAACAGTACAACAGTAGTAACAGTTAACTCATAACAGTACAAGGTTTATATAGATTTGGCACGACGTGTACAGTTATTTCTAGCAGCTAAATATATAAATAAAAGTATTAAATTATTGTTTTTTTGTGTTTCTCCCATAAATGTAAAGAAGGTTTTTTTTTTGCACTCCGTTGAATGGGTTCTCTTTGAATATCCACACCAATATATAAAAGTGAAACGTTGTCTGTTTGTTTGTTTGGGGAGCTTTCACGTCAAAATGGTTGAGCTCATTTCGATGAAACTTTTTAAATAGGTACTCTACAATATAGAACCAACAACAGATACTTTTTATTATAGCAAGTTACCGGGAAAAAAAAAGTTTTTTTTCTTCTTTGTACTGTCGGAAACTTGACGTTTCTTCTTTTTCCTTCTCAAGTATTGTTGACAGATTAGTTCTGAAATTAAACTAAATGGCGTTGCTACACGAATCGTATTTTTTGAATCTCTGACAAGATTCTCTGAGCTGAGAACTTAGAAAGTTTAAAATTAGTTTAGTTCCATAAACCCCAACAAGATGGCGATGGCACAACAGGTTAACAAGAAGTGCTTATTGAAAAATAACGTAAGTGCATCATTTACTATACTCACTAGTGAAACGTTATCTGTTTATTTCTATGCTTGGAGCGCTTTCACGCGATAACGCCTGGACTCAATAAAATTTTGTATGTAGATGCTGAATATTATAAAGACCAACATAGGATACTTCTTATTCCGTAAACGTGTAAACGCGGGCAAAGCCGCGGGGCAAAGCTAGTGAATTATAAAATTTAAGTAAGTTGTTTTTTATCTTTTACAAAACATTCAACTATGGAATGACCTTTTTGCTGGAGTTGTCTCCACGCCCTCGTAATGTAAAGACCTAAAAAAACTAGAACACTAGCGCATAATACGAATTTACTCACAAAAATATCATGACTATCTAGAGTTTACTAATCTACGAGCTAGGAACCGATCAATATAACGCATTTTATGCACGAATCAACTCTGAACAAGTTCCATAGTTCTCTAAAATATACCTCTTAATCCAACCGTACAAATAACAGTATTCACGTATCACGTAAAAACTGTGGACCGATTGCAATGCGGTTTTCACAGTTGGGTAGCTTATGATCCTGGCCACGGAACCATAGTCTATGCGTTTCCGATACGTACTTGGCCTGTTTTGACACGACTGCCCAAAAAAGGAGTGTAATGTTTTTAGGGTTCATGTATGTATGTTGAGTTTCTTTATTCCACCATAACTTTTAAATGCCTGAACATATTTGGATGTATGGGGATCGTTAGAATCCTTATATCATCCCGAATTACATAGGCTATATATTTTTCTGATAAATCGTTTTTTGGCAGGGCAGTCTTGTTTTTTCTCTTACCTTGATGATTTACTCAAAAAAAAGTCAAAAGTCAAAGTATTTTATTGTAAATAGGCAAAAATAATAGCACTTTTACAAGTCAAAATTAACATCTCCTGAACAAAGAGATATACATAAAATATTATAAAAAGATCAAATCAATCCAAATTTAGATAAACTAAGTATTCTTTGAGTTTGAAAAGGAAATTTCCCTTTCATGTGCCAACAGAGTTAAATCTCACACTGGAAAAGGAAATACCCTTCTGACTCTACCGGTGCTTCGGAAATACACCCGTTAGAGAAGAGAGCACCAAGAAACTCTACGGGGATGTATTTTTTCCATATTTGTTCATTCTTTATATTTTTTTTCAAATGTCACAATTATAACAAAACATGTAAACTACAAATATAAAAGGTAAAAGTGACAATGAGATGTCCCAAAAACATCAAACAATCATACTGGAAAAAAATAAGGTAAAAACTTCTAACTCGATAATTATGTTGTATAAAACAACGTGATCTCATGGTATGTTTGAGACATCTCTCAAAGTACTTTGAACATTTTATTCACTTAACGTTAACATCGAAGCTATCACTTATTATTATCATGGAGCTTGCAGACATCAGGCCATGCATTTCTGTCATTAATATAATCATTTACATTGTAATACGCTTTCTTTATGAGATTTACTTTAACAAAAGTTTTAAACCTATGCATTGGTAATTGATCAATGCCGTCAGGTAACTTATTAAAAAATCGTATACAGTTCCCCATATATGAACCCCTAACTTTCTTTAACCGAAATCCAGACACTTTTAGTTTATTTTTATTTCTAGTATTAAAATTATGAACATCCCTATTTTTAACAAAGGTATTGATATTCTTCCGAACATACATTATATTTTCATATATATATTGACAAGCCACTGTAAGAATATTGATCTCTTTAAAACGTTCCCTAAGAGAATCTCAGGATTTCATATTGTAAATGGAACGAATTGCTCTCTTCTGTAGCACAAATATTGATTGAATTTCCGCGGCCTTACCCCACAGCAAAATGCCATATGACATAATACTGTGAAAGTAACTAAAATATACTAATCTTGCAGTAGCTATATCGGTAAACTGTCTAATTTTACGTACTGCATAGGTTGCAGAGCTCAATCTACCAGCTAACAACGATATGTGAGGACCCCACTGTAATTTTGAATCTACAGTAATACCCAAAAATGTGGTTGACTGCACAAGGTCTACAGGCTCACTATTTATTAAAATACTTGAATTCGTAGGAACCCTTCTGACATTGGGTAGTGAAAATTTGATACATTTAGTTTTCTTAGGATTTAACATTAAATTGTTAGTTGTAAACCAACTAAGAACTAGCGCGATTGCCTTGTTAACGTCGTCAAAATTATTCAAGGTTCTGTCAATCTTAAAAATTAGAGAAGTATCATCTGCAAACAAAACAATATCACATAAGTTCTTTATGAAAAAGGGAAGATCGTTAATGTAAACCAAGAACAAGAATGGCCCAAGTATTGAACCCTGTGGGACTCCCATTGTAATGAGAGATCCTGATGACCTCGCACCATTTACATCTACTTTTTGGATTCTATTGCTAAGATACGAGGATCAAAGATCGAGAGCTTTCCCATTAACTCCGTAATGATTCAATTTAAAAATTAATGGTTCGTGGCAAACGCAGTCAAATGCTTTGGATAAATCACAGAAAACGCCAATTGCGTCCTGTGACTCCTCCCAAGCATTGAATATATGCTTTAAGAGCCCTGTGCCTGCGTCTGTCGTTGAACGGCCTTTAGTGAAGCCATATTGTTCATTATGAAACAGACCATTGAGATTGAAATGTGTTAATAACTGATTTAATATTACTTTCTCAAAAATTTTACTTAGAGCGGGAAGTATAGAAATGGGTATGTAGTTAGTCGGATCATTTTTACTGCCAGACTTGAATAAAGGAATAAGTTTACTATTTTTCATTATGTCGGGAAAAACTCCTTCATCAACACAATTATTAAAAATAATTACTAAGTATGGAGCAATTATACCAATAATGGAACTTAAAATTTTAGTAGATATTCCCCAGAGATCCTCTGTATTTTTTATGTTAAGCAATTTAAATGTCTTAACAATCGAATTAACATTAATATGTTTAAATTTAAATGTAACATCACACTTTTCAACGTTACTTGAGAGCATACAAGAAGCCTCAACTGAGGAAGATTTTAAAGACTGGGTAGTAACTATTGGTATTTTTGTAAAGAAATCTTCATTGGCAACTTTGTGATCTTTGGAAATTAATTTATTGCCGATATTTAGGATAAAATTTCCGTCTCGAGGTATAATTTTGCCGGTTTCGGTATTTATTATTTTCCATGTTGTTTTTATTTTATCTTCCGATTGTTTAAATTTCCTACTCAAATGAAGAGATTTCGCGGCATAACACACGGATTTAAATGTCTTAGAATATTGTTTTAAGTATTCAACCAATTTCGTGTCATTAGCATTCATTTTTTTTTTGAGAATATAAATCGTATAATTTGTTTCTACTGTTGTAAATACCTGTTGTAGCCCAGTCATCAAATCCCACCCTTATGCCCCCCTTACATTTTTTTAATTTAAATATATCGTTAAACTCTTTATCCATTATATTAAACAAGGAATTGCAAAGGTCAACAGAATTCCCATCAAACGGCAAGTGACAAGTTTATTATCAATGTTATCTGCAAACCGTTCCAAACGCTTGCAAGTAATAGGCCTGTAAGTGAACTCCTGAGAGTTTTTACCTGATTTACATTGAAACACAACACTTTGCCCACTATGATTAGAGCTAAGCTTATCACTTATAGCCCTGCTACGAGGTTCACAGTTGCAAAAAACATTGTCTAAACAGGTCGCAGAAGTGCTAGTGATTCTGGTTGGTTGATTAAAAAGATTTTTTAAGTTGAAGCACAAAAACAAATTTAGAAATTTATCGCTTAATGGACATTTAACAAGTATATCTACATTGAAATCACCACATACAACAAGGAATTTTGAATTGTTAGAACATTTCCTCAGAACATCCTCCATAACAGACTCAAACACATTGAAATCAGCCAGTGGGGGTCTGTATACACATACAATTATATGAAACTCCAGCTCAACACATGATAACTCAATAGTCCGTTCAACAGACAAGGCCACAATGTCTTTCCTCTCCTTACATGTATTCACTAAATAAATTAAAGAACCACCATGAGACTCCGCTTTTCTTCTATTGAACAAACTATCAATCACATAGTTTCTAATGGATGGTATCAAAGTACCTATCGTGAACCAATGCTCAGTTACACACATAACATCGACCTTAGAAAAATTAAAAAAAAGTTCTAACTCTAATGCTTTGCTGGAAAGACCCTGTATATTGTTATGAAAAATATGTAAGTTACCAGGCCTTTCCATTGTCTTAACAGTCAGTTTAAATTAACAGATACATTTGGCTCCGCTGTACCACGTCTAATACTGCTATTAACCGTGGCACCGTCAGAGTGATCCATTATACCATGTACAACTGGATCATATATATTAAATGCTAACAATTTAGCGATGGTCACCTTGTCATTTTTGCTGAGATACAATGTATTCTTTGTCAAAATAAATTTTCTAACAAAATTGTTAGTTTCAAATACAAAACGTCACTTTGACAACAAGTCAAATTATATAATGTCAAATTCAGATCATAGGCATGATCTTTTTGCGTTTGCGTCATTTTAGTAGGATATGGAAATGAGCAGGCAATAATACTGCCCACACCTATATTTTCTATATCTACTAGGGTCTCAACAAGATTAATAATATCAGTTTTTTTTACAGCTACACTGTTACATAATTGTAATACAATTGTGGTATTTTTGTCATATGTACAGTTTTTTATTTTTGACTGAAAACTTTTTAGTGGCAAACCGGAGAAGCTATTATTACAGACTGTTTGAGTTAAGCAATTTTGAAGCAGGCTGCCCATGCCTGCACCTATTTGATCACTGAATACCAAAGTTTTTCTAGGACACTCAGATGGTTTCAATAAACAATCTGAGCTTATTGGATAGGTAGTGAGAGGATCCTGCACAGGTGACTCAGGAACATCATTGAGGCTATTCTTTACTCCAAGTGTGTTAGGCACTATCCTGGAGCTTTCTATGACCTGAACATTGGAAGTGCACTTATCAGAGCTGCTAGGGCTTTGAGCCACCAAGCAAGCCATGGCTGCAATATGGCCTTTGATTTGCTTATTTGATGCCACATATTTGCCGTTTAAGTCACACAATTGTTTTTTTAAGCAAGTAATTTTACTATTCTTGTAATCTATTTCTCTATTATTGCGGCCTAATAAACTATAACATTCATCAAGCTCTTTATTTAAATTTAATTTTTCTTTGCATATCTTTGAGCATTTAAAAAAATATTATATTTTTTCAACATGACTGAGGTTCTTTTCAAAAATGTATTAACCTTTACATAATTTTTAATCTTATTAAAAAATATGTAAAGGTACTAGTTATTTACAGTGCGATGGATTGACCGTCTTTTCAAATATAATGCAAAATTGGTGTCAGTTATTCAGTAACGCTCCTCTGTTGTTTGTCTGAAAGTCAACATGCGACGAACTTTATTTCGATACTAGCTGTACCCGCGGCTTCGCACGCGTGGTCTTTTCTTTAGGTTCAAAGTACCATAATGTGCTATACCAAGGCCAATATACCAACATTTGATCGAAATTTCTTTAGCCATCAAAAATACTTTTATCTATTGCTCGGCTTCTAACTCACCGGATTGAGAAACCAGTTACACCAGTTTTTAAATCAAACCCTAAGCTCTCTGATAATGAAAACCGTATTGCAATCGGTCCAATAGTTTTTACGTGATGCGTGAACAAACAAATATACAGACATACAGACAAAGCGACACGATTAAAAAATAATATATATTCGTGTTCAATACCCTTTTTAAGCACCCAAGAGCATTTTTTTATTTATTTTCTTTTTGTTTTTCGTACCTATTGCTTTATTATAAGTATAAATAAATGGCTGTGTCAATTTGCATCAAAAAATCCGTAATAGTATTAGCGTTACACGTTCTTCTTAATAACTTTCAACCCCTATATTGCAGAAACCCTTTAATTTTTCGTGCTGAAAAGTATCCAATGTCCTACCTCTTAGTATGAAATCTTACCACAGTTTCATTTGAATTCATTCAGAAGTTTCTGTGCGATGCGTGGTTAAGATAAGGACAAACAGACAGACAGACAGACAAAAATAAAAAATAAAACAGTTTTGGCTTCAGTATCGAATATAGAGAACTATCCAAAAAATATTATTTATTACTTAAATATTAACATAACTTTGGACCTATATTCCGCAGAACCCCTTCAATTTTTGTCAAAAACGTGTCCTCAATTTTAAGCCATCATATATATTAAGACGGTGTCAAGTTGCATCAAAACCCGTCCATTAGTTTCAGCGTGGTACGTGTTCTTAACTTATAAGTTTCAATCCATATCCTGCGAGAACCTATTAATTTTTCGGGATGTAAAGTATCCTTTGTCCTACCTTGTAGTACGAGTATGAACTCAAATCATACCAAGTTTCATTTTAATTCATCCAGTAGTTCTGGTGGCGTGATGCTCGTCCAAGATACAGACAGACAGACATACAGACAAAAATGAAAAAACATAAAGTTTAGGCTTCATTATCGAACGTAACCTCCAAAAAAAAAACACGATATCTTTAATGTACAGAATTTGGGCCCATATCCCACAGAAACCCTTTATTTTTTCAGGATAAAAAGTATCCATAACTTTCACCTATTTTATAAACTATGCCTGTATCAATATCTGTCCAAAAGTTTCGGTATGCTACGTGTTCTTTTAAATAATTTTCCACCCTTATCCTGCAGGAACCCTTTAATTTTTTGGGACAAAACGTATTCTAAATTTTAACCCATCATATAACTTAAGACAGTGCCAAGTTGCATCAAAACTCGTCCATTAGTTTCAGCGTGATACGTGTTCTTTTAAATAACTTTCAATGCCTATCCTGCAGGAACTCATTAATTTTTGCGGGATGAAAAGTATCCAGTGTCCTCGTAGTATGAACTCAAATCATACCAAATTTCATTTGAATTCAGTGAGTATTTTCGGCGTGATGCGCTGCCTAGGTACAGACAGACAGACGGACGACAGACAGACACACAAAAATTACAAAAATACAGTTTTGGCTTAGTATTGCATATAGAACGGCCTCCAAAAATTTTTTACAAAATATCTTCAATTTACAGAGTTTGGGACATTATCCTGCAGGAACTCTTTATTTTTTCGGGATAAAAGTTATCCTTAATTTTTCCCCTTTATATAAACTATGACTGCGCCAAGTTGCAACAAAATCCGTCCAGAAGTTTCAGTGTGATACGTGTTATTTTAAATAACTTTCAACGCCTATCCTGCGGGAACCCTTTAATTTTTCGGGATTAAAAGTATCCTATGTCCTATCTCGTAGTATGAACTCAAATCATACCAAGTTTCATTTAAATTCATTTATTAGTTTCGGCGTGATGCCTAGCCAAGATACATACAGACATACAGACAGACAGACAGACCGGCAGACAGACAGACAGACAGACAGACAGACAAGAATGAAAAAAAAAATACAGTTTTGGCTTCAGTATCGAATATAGAGTATCCTCCAAAAGAAAATTTCAAAATATCTTCAATGTACAGAATTGGACCCGTTACAGTTTTATTATAAGTATAGATATGTTTCATGGTGTACAGTATTAAACATATAACCCGTTATTATTGCTTATTTTGCGTTTTCCTTGTGACCTTGATAGTCCATACTGTACCTGAAATACTTTCAATAGCAAAGTCACATCAAGTTGGGTCTGACTTCTACATTACACCCTTACTGCATTCCCACTGTAATGTAGTATATTCCGATTCCATTTTTTGTTTCCCATAAATCCATTTACTGATGTTCATTTCATGCCATAATAAAAGGGTCATTGCTGTCCCCTCACGAGTGCATGCATACGGTCGGACCCTAAAAAATCCGGAATTGTCCGAACGAAGGATTTCTAAAATTGCTCTATGAATATAAAGTCCGCAATAAGTCTAATGCCGGTCGAAATATTACCGGATGCGTTTTGAAATTGCGACGCATACTGCGGATAAAGGAGTGCTTACATAAGTCAGTATAAGAAAAATTTGGAAAAAAATATACAAATGCCTTTCTGTTTGTTTAATTTTACCTTTTATACTCCAGGAAATTTCAGTATCGGTGGTGTTTAACAATTTCACATACAGTCATGTTCAGTTCAGTCACATCAACTGCCTCTGTCTACTGACTCACAACATTAATATTTTGGACGTAAAGGAAGATGCATGATATGGGAACGATTGTCCTACTAATCTAAAACTTAAAATGAAGTAGTAAGTAACAAGAAATCTGTACAATGAAGATAATTAAAAATCAGTTGTCTGAGCGGCTAAGCAACTGAACAAGTATATTTTAAAATACTCGTAGTTTGTTTCTCTTTTTAACCCCCGAACAAAGAGACGGGTGTTATATGTTTAGGGTGTGTATCACTGTGTGTGTGTGTGTGTTTGTGGCATCGTAGCTCCCAAACGAATGGACCTATTTTGATGCGGTTTTTTCTGTTTGTAAGCTGATGTGATCGAGATGGTTCTTAGATATATGGGGGATGGGGGAGTAGAGGAAAAAAAGTAAGTGAGAATCGTAGCTTCCAAATGAATATACCGATTTTGATGCGGTTTTTTTCTGTTTGAAAGCTGATGTGAACGATATGGGTCTTTGGATATAATTTTTTAATTTTTGCTTATTGTTGTTTTAATGTTTGTTTATCACGTAAAACAACAAAACCGATTGAAATGCGGATATTTACTGTTGGATAGCTCAGGATTGGTAAACATATTGTGTACTTTGCATCTCAATGCGGCGAGTAGAAGCCGAGCCAATGGATAAAAAACTATCTGATGGCGGCACTAATTTAGTCGTTTTTTTTAAGTATCTTTATTGTACTTTTAAGGTTATTTTGGTCCTAAAATAAAAAAAAGGAAACTTTTATTCCAGGCAAAATACCACGGGGCGCAGCTAGTAGCAAAGAATAGACTAAAGTTATAATTGGATAATTAATCAATACTTATAATAAAACTGTAACAGGTTCAATTCTGTACATTGAAGATATTCAGTAAATTTTTTTTGGAGGCTGTTCTGTATTCCATACTGAAGCCAAAACTGTATTTTTTACACGATTGCCCAAGATTAGGAGTGTTATGTTTTTATACGCTTTATATTAGCTTTACTTGTATGTTTGTATGTTTGTAACCGACTCCTTTGGACGCTATTTTGACCCACTTGAAACGGTCAGATTTCATTAAAATTGTGCATACCTGTCAAATACCGACATGTTTTATTTTAAAAAAAGCGTAGGTAAACTATTATTTATTTTCTACTTTTTAGTTTGTTTGTATGTTTGTATGTTTGTATATTTGTTTGTATGTATGTGAATGTCTTTATTCCATCATAACTGGTGGACTGTTTGAATTTAGCCTTAGAAGCCGTGTCCAATTGGGGTGATGCTAACCTGCTTAAGTTTAATGCTACTAAAACGCAGGTGTGTTTGTTTTCTGCTAAAAAGAGTCCTCTTAACCGATCTCCGTCTTTCCGTAGTGTAACAATACCATTCGGCGACCATCTGGAGCTTTCGGGAGTCGAACTCACATCGAACCTGAATGTTGGGTCTTACATTGAATCCAAAGCCAAGGTAGCTGCAAAGAAACTTAGTATTTTGTCTTAGGTTAGGCGGTACTTCACACCGGGACAGCTTTTGAATCTTTACCAAGCACAGGTCCGATCTTGTATGGAGTACTGCTGCCACCTCTGGGACGGTTCTGCCAAGTATCAGCTTGAGGCTTTGGATTCAATTGAGAGACGTACTATGAGGCTCATAGGAGATGACACTCTGGTAAAGAGTAAGTTTCAAAGTCTGGTGCATCGACGTGAGGTTGCAAGCTTCTTGCGTCTTGTGCACACTCTCCATAGTGCAGTCTGTAGAATACCGACAACGGTATTCTACAGACTGCACTATGGAGAGTGCTGATTCCCGGTTCCTCCATCACCTTTCTATTACCGTACGACTAGACCTATCATCACCACCACTACCATCTTTTTATGGTTGAAATACCTCGCACAAGAACAAAGCGTTACGCATCTTCATTTATTATAAGAACTTCTAAGGTGTAGAATGCCCTGCCCTCGTCAGTATTTCCGGTAAAATATAACCCTGGTGTGTTTAAGTCAAGAGTGAATAGGTATCTACTAGGCAAACGTGCTACACCTTCGACCACATCATCGCTTTCCTTCAGGTGAGATCGTGGTCAAACGATTGCCTAGACAGTGATAAAAAAAAAACCTTTTATGTGCCTGAACAGATTTAGGCGTATGAGGTATCGTTAGAATCCTTAAATCCCCCGAAAAACATAAGCTATTTTTTTTTGTTGTTGAAAAAGTCGAATGTGGCGTCAATATGCCTCCATTTAAGAAGGCGAAGAAAACAAACTTCCAATTTTACAATATGGGTATCAAATTGAAGGCCTTGATAAGCACATTCCAATAGTACATAATTTATTGGCATAAGTTATTTTTTGGCAAGGCAGGCGTGTTTTGTTAGCTTTTAAGCTAGTTATTTCTTATTTTTGCCTGTGTCTGTCTGTCTGTAGCTTAGCTAGTCATCACGCCGAAACTACTGAATGAATTTGAATGAAACTTGGTATAATTTGAGTTCATACTACGAGGTAGGACATAGGATACTTTTCATCCCGAAAATTTAAACGGTTCCCGCAGGAAAAGGGTTGAAAATTATTTAAAAAAAACACTTACCACTCTGAAACTACTGGACGGATTTTGATATAACTTGGCATATGCTTATATGATGAGTAAAAATTGGGGATACTTTTTATACCTACTATAGTTTTATAGTTACTTCCGGAGTTCACCTCTAGGATACTTAAGGAATATTCCTCTAAATTTCAAATACCTAGGTCCACCGGTTTAGACTGGGCGTTGTCTGTCAGTCAGTCAGTCAATAAGAAGGTATGTCACGGTACTGTTTTATAGGCATGATTAAAATAATGTAATAAAACACATATTTTTATTATTCTGCCTAAAAGTGAAGAGCATCTATACTTATAATAAAGCAGTAAGTACCAAAAAAACTGTAAAAGTAAAATATTTAAAAAATACTAGTGTACTAAAAATAAGCTACTGAAAAAGAATAAAATAACTTTAAAATTCGTGTCTGTCTGTTTGTCAGTTAGTCTGTTTACGCATCACGTAAAAACTAATGGACCGATTGACGTTTTTACTGTTGGATAGCTTAGGGTTTTACTTATAAACTGGTGTACTTACTTATTATCTCAATCCGATGAGTAAAAGCCGAGCAATCGATAAAAACTTTTTGACGGCTGCAGGAATTTTGTTTAAATGTAATATACTAACATAACATTACAGCCGTTTAACATTATAGGTTTTGGTAATAGAGTTCTTTTAACCTAGAGAAATGGCCACGCGTGCAAAACCATGGCTTGTTGTTCTTAATAATATGGCAGCTTGTTCTTAATAAAATCCTTTAACTCCTTATAATGAGAGTCAACAAAACATATTTGACACAATAATATGGGAACCAAAAATTTGGCAAAAATCAAAACCTGCAACTATTCTACACTCACCTTAACCCTAAACATTCAGACGATGATCCCTTATGCATTATTCACAACTTGCATAACCGCACATAAATGTCTATAAAATACCTCTAACACGCATACTTACCTATATAGGTATATATGATATGCGAATTTATGTGAATTGATTTCGATGAACGTCGAAATCAATTCACATAAATTCGCATATCATATATATATATATATATATATATTTACACCACCGTAAAAATGTGCATATATCAGTTATTTAATCGAAAAGATAATAGCTTCAATGTAGAGTGAACATTAAGTGAGTACATGATAGTGCAATATTCGATTAAAAAAAAACTCTTTGCACCTACTAGCTGAGCCTGCGGCTATGCCCGCGTGGTCATTTCATTTAAAAGTAGCCCATACGTGTTTTTTCCAGGACCAAAAGTACTTATACTACATTTGTTCAAAATTCGTTCAGCCGTTAAACAGTTTTTTATCAACTGCTCGGCATTTTATCATTGGATTAAGATACCAATTCCAGTTTTTAATTCAAACCGTAAGCTTTCCAACGGTGAAAACCATCACAATCGGTCTAGTAGATTTTACGTGATGTGCGAACAAACATACCGACAATCAGAAAGACAGGATTAAAAAAATAAAATAGTATATTTTAAGTACCTACCCTAGACCATTTTTTTTATTATCTTCATTGAACAGTTCTTTTGGTAATTACTGCTTTATTATAAATATAGATAGATAGATAGAAAGATAGATAGATGACCTGTGATAGGGTGATTTATCATAATTTAAATTAATTAATGCAGTTCAAGCCCCGCTACCGTAGGTACAATACTTGACAGACGTAGCAGGATGGCTCTTGTATGACTAACAAAAAATAAGTAGGTAAGCAATGTCCATTTAAACTATTAGTTATTCCAAAGCGCTGTAGACCGTTTGGCTGCAACCGCATGATTCAGTACCACCGGTATCAGTAAACATGGATCTTATGTCAAACAATTGACCACAGACGTCGTTAGTCAGGCGTTAGTCATTGTTCTTGACTATCGCCTACTTACTATTGATATGTTAAATAGTTCTGATGATAAACAGTTCTTAGTATTGGAAAGTGGGGTTTTTATCGTGACTTTTGAGGAAAATAATTTTTTTTGTTAGTTGCAATGTGAGTTTATAGTTAAGTTAGTTGAGGGACAATTCCATCAAGTTTGCTGACGATACGCCTTAGAAACAAAGCGAAGGATAGTTAATGTAGGTTAGTTCAGTGAGTTAGTTAAGGCGGGGGAACAGTGGAAGAAATTAATTTTCGTCAGCTCAATCAGTATTTAGGCCAGTCACTTACCACAGATCACGAATAACGTGTACGATGTTGATAAACATATATTACCTTCAAAAGTGTCTCCTATTGATTTTAATCATAATTAACAGTGCCAAAAACAATCTAGTTACTTACCTAAATTACTATAAATAATTCCATAATCATTAGGTACTTCATTGTTAACTTAATCTAACCAAGTTCAAAATATAACAGTAGGTAAACCGCCAGTGCAATAATACGATATCCAATAAATCGACAGACTAATTCCTGACCAGTATAAATCGACCCTTCACCCTTTCGGCAGCTAAACGTTTGTAATCAAATTTCGGGTGATATAATGACGTGAAGGGGTCAGGTTTTAATGGTTGAATGGAGAGGCATAGGCCCCGATAGGATTGAATATTGATGCGGCAGATGGCAGCACATTCGACACATAATTAATTTCTCAATCGCGAGGGTCCGTCCGACTGACCCAGTGGATGCCCGATTTTGGCCGCCCATTTACATATTTCCGTAATGGTCGGCCACGGTACACGCGTGCGGGAAATATCGGTTTGTTTAAACACGGTAAACTGTATATTTTAGCGGAAAAAAGATGTTATTGAATCGTGTATTTTTCGGAATGGGAGCCATTAGTCGGTGTGCTGTCGCAAATCCGAAAATAAGCCGTTAGGTACATTTACATGACTCCTTGTATATTATTATTGATAAAAAGTACATACTGTAATTTTAGTCTACCTAAACAAAATTATAAGATTGTTATATAATACTAAGCATGTAAGTACCTATTTATTTGACAAAATATATTACAATTTATCATAATTTGTATCGGTTCATACTTATTGCGCTATATTTCTTGGACTTAACAATTTCCTTAGGATATTTTATTTTTTCATTTACCGTAAAATGAATGACAAAGCCGAATGTATCTATTCCAATTAATTTTATGGATCTGGGACTCACATGAATTGCTCCAGTTCGAAAATTATACTATCGGCCGCTACTGCCGAAAAACACCCTAAAATACTACCTACTAAATTCCCGTTAAATTTTTAGGTGGTAGTTATCGTCTATAATATTTCCCATTATTATCACCATAAATATGAGTAATTAACGTCCAAATCCATGCCGTGACCTAACTAAGTTGGCCAACACACAAATATTCCCGATAACTCGGCAGTAGGTCAAGACGGCACTCTATGGGGAATAAATTCCCCTAATTACTGGGATTGGTTTCGAATATCCATCAATTTGTTGGCCGCTCCCTTACAAATATCGGAAAATGATGCTTGTAGAAATATGTTGCAAAATTTGTGACTGTTACAGACAGTGTTCAGTGACAAGAATGAAACATTTGAATAACAAGTTTATCTAAATTAGAGAAAAAATGTACCTTTTTCTTACATCACATGGCTTGATGGCAAGGCACTACATACCTTACTACAGTTGCATACGCTATGCTCCAGAATAGGAATTACTGAGGTGGGCAACAAGGCGGCCGAGGGCTGAAGACGTTAATCGTATGCATCGCATGGTGGACAAAAGTCACAACACATTGGATGCCTGAAGATAGGTGACGCCGCCGAGGACGGCCAAGAAAAAGGTGGCGAGATATACTAGACGCGTACCAAGAAGGCTGGTACGAGGTGGCGCAGTACAGACACTCTAGGGAGGACAATTTGATGTAAAAATCAGTACAACCGCGGCGTTCCCGCCTGAAACGAACCTCGTTTGACTGACATCAATCTACAGATGGCTTATCGATCTTAGCAGCAATGATTAGTGCCACTGCTGCCCACGCTAATTGGGCCCATCCTTCACGCGGCACGGGGTGCGGGGCGGTCGGACATCCGTCATTGGCAGAAGCTATTTCGGTAAATGTGTGTGGCGTCGGGAAACGTCAGTTTTTTGTAACACGTGTGAATTCTGTACAGTAAAATTATTGCTGTCAGTGATGGATTTTGGAATAAACTGTTTTGATAGTGTCGTGTTGGGGCGGTCATGGTGTCTGTAACTATAACTGGACGACGATTGTTAAAGTAGTTTAAATTTTATTCGATACGCGACAAGTTTGTGGTAATCAACATTTAAATATTTCCATCTGTACAGAGCCAGCAGCGTCGTGAATTATGGAGAAACTAATACATCTACGTCTATCTTAAAAAAAAAGGTCTAATTTTCTATGCAATGGGAATATAGGCCGATTACAATATACTAAAATTTATACTTAGACTAGATAACATTACATTAAGTACATAAAAGACGATGGTAATTTAAAACCTTGCCATATTTAGAGTTTAAGGTACCTATTCCTTTGATTAATAAAATTATATCTTAATATTTCTTCAAAAGATTATAAATAAAAAAAACCTTATCTAGAAAACTTTCATTTATAATTTATCCATCGATTGCTACAAAATCTCTAACCGTTACGTTATTGCTAATTCAAAAGGTCAAACGCCATTTTGATCGCTAAAAACCAATAAAAAAACAGCGCATGAGCCCACTTCGTTTGGTTCGTTACACAACTCTGAAAAAAAAACTATTTCAGATTTCGAACGCGCAAAAAGGGAATGATTACAATCACCGATTGAATGAAATCGAACGAGTGTGCTTCGTTCGATCGGAATTCGATTTAATTGTCATACTAAATTGACCGAACCCAAGTGACCGCCCGCCGCCCGGGGCGCCCCGGCAGGTCGAAAAATTAAATTATGCATTATTAGGACGTTGTTTCTTTTTTGTTTTACTTTTGTTTTCAGACTTTCGATGGAATATGATTTCACTTTCAAGCCTGAGTTCATGTGCAAAGTTTCATGAGAAGATACGTCACAAGATTTTATGCATAGGGATGGATGGACAAGAGAGATATTATGGTGTCCACTTTGAGCACCAGTAACAATAATTCAATCTGTATGTTTATATTCTTTTGACATTGAACATTAATAACAGAGATCAAAAACAATCGTCACGAATTTAAGAGCCTCGGTCCTTGTATCAAAAACAAGCGATATGATATGAGTCCAGTCGCGGCAAGTCTCGCTTTATATTGTTATAATCTTATTATGTGTTTCCGTGCACACAGTGTCAACTCTTTTTACCTGACTGCGTGAGGGTTATGTGTTTATCAGCCTATGTATGTTTGTTCTTTTGTGGCGCTGAGACCAAACGCGTCGGCCGTTTTTGATGATTCTTACATCAATCGATGTGTCTTAATCTTGCGAGTGCTACTAAATGCATGACAGTAATCAAAATTCAATAGGGCGACAAACCAAAATCCATATTGTAAAAAATAAAAAAAGCGAAAGACGACGAACTATGTTAAGTGACCACCTAGGAAGACCTAGAAGGTAGGTATTTGAAAATCATAATAAGGTTTTTATCATCATTTTTCATTTAGAATGACCATTTAGGATCTATAACGATTTAAAGTTGCTTGGCAACCATTCTCACTATTTTTTTTGCCTCATTTCAACTTTGTTCGCAGTCGGGCTTTCAAGCACTTTCGATGGACGAAACGAAAAGTATCCTACACAGTATATATACAAGTAATCATAAATATACGAGTAACTAAATTCAATAAGTAAATATTTCAGTACATATTAAGTCAGTATTATTCGATACTAGTTTTCCCGCCCACGACTTCGTACGCGCGGACTAATGTTTATCGCGAAAAAAAGCATTCTATTTTCTTCTAGGATATTAAAAACCAATGCAAAAGTAGGTAGGTACAGTACCAACGCTCTTGATGTTTTTTGACAGACTTGTTATTTCGTTTCCATGGCAACCACAGACCATTTTGTTATGGCAACCGTTCCTTACAGTGAGTAATTAACATTTTCCAGATTTTCCATGGAAACTTACAATTTTCCGGGATAAAAAATATCCCATGTTTTATTGCAGGGTCTCCATCCAAAGCTATCTCCATTCTAAAGTTCATCAAAATCCGTCCAGCCGTTATTGCGTGGAAACTCCCCAAACAAACAAACAAACAAACAAACAAACAAACAAACAAACAAACAAACAGACAACGTTTCACTTTTATATATTGGTATGGATAGTCAACAGTATTATTCAATATAGTCAACTGAATGTTTTAAAAGCAATGTCCCAATTCGAAACGAAAAGAAAAATTCCCAAAGCCAGCATTCTAACTTTTAAGCGTGCACGTAGAACAAATTTACATTTAGCGTTAAATCATTGCAATCCCAATCTTATCTCTTCTCGTTTAGAGCTTCTGTAAATATTTTAGATTATAAATAAGTTTGTTGAGTTAGAACTCGATGCAGAGCTCAATAAAGTCGTATTAGATTGCTTTTTGAATGGCACATGTTACTTTTTGGAGGTGTCTCGAAAGAATTAGGAGTATAAAGCGACTGAAAAGGGTTCCATTGCTATCTATCTGTTGCGTAAATCTTTAGTAAACGAGTGTATGTACGTGGATAGGCGTTCAATGGTCATTACGTATCGGGGTGCTTGTGGAGTTTTGGAAGGTATCCCTTTTTTTTCACATAACTTTAATTAAACTTATTTACTTTGGCATGATGAGTTCGGCATAATTTCTAATGATATATTACTAATTTTACATAAACAGTAAATGGCATACTGTTACGGTAGTTAATAAATAAATAAATATATTCGGGACAATTCCACACCAATTAACTAGCCCCAAACTAGGATACCCTGTACTATGGGTACTAGATAACGGATAAACATACATATATACGAATATTATAACGCCCATGACTCGGAAACAAACATTTCTGCTCATCACACAAATGATTGCACCTAGCAGGATTCGAACCCGCAACCGTTTGATTACGTACCTAGTCTATATTATTTTGGACTACAATGGAGTCGCATAAATATAATCTATAGATACTATACTGTGACAGTATGTTAAGGTGCGGCTACCCTTGGGTTGCCCAAGGGTGCCGCAAGTATGTTTGTTTTACATAGGTACTTTATCACCGTTAGTGAAATAAATTTTTAAACTAAATTATTTTAGATACGTAAAATAATTTAGGTACGTTTAATAATTTCACTCACGGTGTTTTTTTGTATGCTACTACTAAATATGCTTATTTATCTTTATGCTAACTTGATATATGGTAAACACGATTATACCGAAACAATTATGCATAATTATTATTATGCTTGCACATTATTCGGATAATTAAAATTATGCCACACAAAATTATGACATTAAATTTTATGTGTACCGATAATGAATCGTTTTGGAAAGTTATTATGGAATTGTTTACCTTGGCATGGGCGATTTCGAGTGTGCAGGTTGAAATGTATTTAGCACGTACCTATTTGCTTTTTAATTATGTCTATATACTTTTTTGTACTTAAGAGTGTTTAAAAAAGACGGATTCCACACAGCCAAATCGAGAGCGAAACACCCCAGTTATGCCGACCCACGAACTCACAAGCCTCACGCACACAAACCTTTTATGACTATTGGCCGCCACATTGCAACAAGATCTCGATCTTGTTAGTAAATAATTTTATCAAGTTCACACGACTAATCCAAAACAATGCAGTACTTGTGACACAATTGTGCATTAACCATAAAATCCATAGACAGCTGCATATTACCCGTATAAACCCCACAAATTATCCACTTACGCACACATACGCAGCCGCCATTTGCTTTACTTCACTCGTTCGTTTGATGGTGTGGATTCGTGTCGTTTTTAAGCCTTCTTGGTCGTTCTAAATAAGATGTAATTAATACACAATTGCTGACGTCTAGTAACAGGTGAAGTTAACTCAACGAGAGCTTTTCATGTCAGTTGTTTACAAATCGTCGAGAGAATTTCTTGATACTCTCTCTACGTTACGAATTCATGTGAAACTGTGTATAACTTATTAAATAATCTATTTATTGAGTGAGATGGTAGCCGACGGGGTTACTAGGTGAGTTAGAATCCAAAGATACCGGGTTCGCTCCGCAATAGTGAGTTTTCTAAGTTATGAGCGTATTTCCATCGCTCTGTGCTTCGGAGGGTTCGTTAAACTAACACAAAAAAATAACAATAAGCGAAAATTTTACTAAATTTTTTAGCTTCCAGCACTTTAAAGTGGTCACCATCATCATGTCAGCCTTTAGAAGTCCACTGCTGAACATAGGCCTCCCCCAAAGAGCGCCATGACGAGCGATCCTGTGCCACCTCCATCCACCGACTTCCTGCGATGGCTACAATGTCGTCGGTCCATCGTGTGGGGGGTCTCCCCACACTTCGCTTGCTTGTTCGTGGTCGCCATTTAACCTTTATTCCCCAGCGGTTGTCAGTTCTGCGAACTATATGGCCTGCCCATTGCCACTTCAACTTGCAAACTCTGAGAGCTATGTCGGTAACCTTCGTTCTTCTACGGATTTCCTCATTTCTGATTCTATCACGTAGTGAAACACCGAGCATAGCTTTCTCCATTGCACGCTGCGCAACTCTGAGCTTTTGTATGAGACCAATAGTTAGCGACCACGTCTCAGTGCCGTATGTCATCACTGGCAACACGCACTGATTATAAACTTTCGTCTTGAGGCTCTGCGATACCTGCGACGAGAAGATATGGCGTAATTTCCCGAACGCTGCCCATCTGAGTTGGATTCGTCGGTTGACCTCTTTGTCGAAGTTGGATCTACCCAGTTGGATCGTGTGACCCAAGTAGACATAGTGATCAACAGCTTCGATAATATAGTTCCCAACATAAACCGGCATGGGTACGACATGGGCATTTGACATGATTCTAAAGTGGTAAATGAAAAAAAAACTAAAAAAATATCTAACGAACGAATTGCGTTATGCGGTTCAATAGTTCAGAATCGAGGCCCAGACGGCCAGCACTACCTGATACAAAAAAGCAAAGCAAACAATCAACTGTTATTTAAGCCATTAAAATGTTCAACGACATAGTCCTCCACCTTACTTGATAATAACATAACTCCAAAAAAAAGTTATTTATACAGATAAAAGTAATAACAAGTTCCTCGTACCCATTACACTCCAGAGTACTAATAACCTCTCTTGAGATTACAACTAAAATAAATATTTATGCAGCCTGTGGAACAGATTAAAATATCAGTGGCGACATCTGGGACTGTTATTTCACTGAGATTACAAATGTTCATTAATTAAGTACAAGGTTTGTTATGTTTTCATAGCGTTTCTTTTTACTTGTACGTACACGTCTGCTATGTTTTTTTCTTAACTTTAGCCCGCAGCTCTACCTTATACCGGTTTTCATAAAAAAGGATTGAAAATATAAGATTCTAAACTGTCATACAATCCATCTCAACCCTCGTGACTGGCTGGAGCTTTCACGTTTAAAGACATTAATCGGTTCGCTCACCAATCTGGGTAGGTACCTATACACTGGTATGGTAGCCTAACGGTTCATTAGTGCACCGAGTTCGATCTTATACTAGGCTCCGCACCAATTACTTTTCTAAGTTAATTGCGGTTTTCCATCGCTCCGTGCTTTGGAGGACACAAGAAGCTGTCGGTCCCGGCTGTTGATAAATAGCAGTCGTTAAGCAGCAAGCAGCAAGGAAGCATGGCAGAGGTCCTCGGGCGTCCTGAAAACATCACACCAGAGGCCAGCACTACCTCACACGACAAACAAACAAACAAACAAACCTATATACTTAAGGCATAACTGTCGAGCGTGTATAGTTGTAGTGTAGTGTTGTAGTTAAGATAATCATAGAGTTGTGCAACTCCGGAAAACGTTAGATATCCCTTTTCCAAAGATCATAATTACTATCATAGAAAATAATAATAATTATTATTATTTTTAGCCATATTGGTCCCATTGCAAGGCAAAGGCTTTCCTTCTCTCCTTCCATTCCTCACGGTTGAGAGCTTTTATAGTCCAATTGTGACAGTAGGAATCAAGCTCGTACCGTCACCTCCTTTTGACCCAAAAAGAAAATAATAATATCCCAAAATATTATTTTAAGAAAGAAATCAGATTTAGTACTCAATTTAATTTCACGACTAGAATCATGTTGTATGTTGATATTTTATAACGGATTTGTTGTTTAGACAAAAGTTTTGAAGACGTTTTAACACAAAGCAAGGCATTTTTATCGGCGAACTGTCGTTTGGAGAAGTGTTATTCGGTTTCATGAATTATTAATTCAACAGCGTTTATTAACAGACAAGTTACGAAAGCTAATAACTAAGGGATTAGCAAAACGCAAAACCATTGTTTATAAATAAAACCCACAAACAAACACACACATTATATTATACACATGTTCTTAAATAACATAGGTAGATCTAGATCGAAGCATCAAATCAACTCGTAATCGCGCCTTCAAGCACTAAAAAGCCTCTGCCTCTAAATACTTACCTGTGGCTATAAAATAGTGAAAAACAAAAGAAATATAGACGATAAATCCACCGGCAGCGTAATATACGTCTATTAGGGTTGCCACTTGAAGTGCAGTAAATCTCTTGACCACCCCAAATAGGCACTGTTTTACAGCTTGTAGCTAGGGCTGCCTGTAATAAAATTGTGATCGTTGTGTTTTTAAAATGAGGCGAGTTTTTTTTAATGCACGGTATAAATTTGATTTTCTTAAGAGAACGGAGAAGACAATATATTATTATAATCGAAAGAGCTAAAAAACCCCCGACTGCGAACAAAACTAAAAAGAGGCAAAAATGTAAGTGAGAATGGTTGCTAACCAACATTAAATCGTTATAGATCCTAAATAAATTGATACGATAAATCTAGAGATAATTTTCAAATACCTATTGAATGATATCGACTTTTTTTATCTTATTCACTAAGTGCCACACAGGAACAGACATACAAATATATAGGATGATAAACACATTACCACCCTTCACGTTGCGCATTCTGGTATAAAAAAAAAAACGATTTGGACTAATATTTAGTCTAATTTGGGTTTTATTTGACCTCATCTACGGCAACTTCAATTGGTATTACGAAGAACACTCCAAAAGGACAGATTTACTACTCACCATCAAATGCATACCACAAGCATCCAAGAACGTTATATTTTTTGTGCTTTTCACACAAACGTTTGCCACGGCACAGGCCCTGGCCAGGATTTGAACCTGGGGCACTAAACTCAGCTGGCAGTGGCTCTCCAACCGTGCCAGATGATTCGGTGGGTGCCTAATAACTTTTCACCGGATGTGGCGGTAAATAAAGTTGGAAAAGCCCCAATTTTAAACGTGATTCCCATTTGTGAAATTCAAAATGTGATAATTATTTCGAGTTAGTCTGAGATCTATAGCAGTAAAAAGTAAATATATGTTTATATAAAAAAACAGGCATTGCTATGTATGCAATAACTTGTACTTACATCAAGAAGACCCCTGCACAAATCCTAGTTCCTACCGCAAAACGAGCGGAATACCAAGATTGTACAGTACGTATATTTCATTTGGTGCACTTGATACATTTTTAAAGGCCAGGTGTTAGGACCCAGGGGAGTTGCGGTCCGCCGGTGCCCGACGTTCGGGAAATTCGGGAGCGTTGTTACGATGCATTTTGGTCAGATAGGGTGAAAAGGCAGGTGAGACGTGGATGAAATGACGATTGGTGGAAAGGTAAGGTTTGATGAAATTTTAAAGAAAATTATTTTTTCAAGTGTTGTTTTTTTGTGTTTTGTTTTGTTTATATATTTTATTTATTTATATAGTTACATATGAAAACGATCAATAACTCCCGTTTTGAGCTAGAAGTGCTGGTATAAACCGCTTCCAAAAATTTTGATTTACTTTTCAAACATATTTTTCATGCAGTTCCTATGCAATAGGAAGTATTCCAATTTGTGTTATCTACAGATACAGCTAAGCTTTAGCTTACGTTTTGAAAGCTACAAATTTAAATACTACTTGTTACAAAGTTTAGGTATGTTGTGATAAAGTTAAGGAATGTACCTGCAGTCACAGAGATTAATAGATGCTTGGTAGTAGTTTTTTCGATAGGTCTGTAATCCAATTTCAGCGCTAGTGTCCTTTATTACAGTCAAAATATTATTGTTTTGATTAGCATCCAGTTTAGTCATTCTTGGCCACGGCATATTAGTGTTTTTACCCAACTGCGGTGATGCAAGGAAAGAGTAATGAAGTTAACAGTCTACGTATGTATGTACTCGTATATACTCGTATGTGGATGTTCCACCATTGCGTCGCCCCATTTGTCCAATTTTGACGAGCGATGTGTCAATCGGTTTGTTTTTAGGTATAGACTGTCATAGGCTACTTTTTACCCGACTACTGAAAAGAAAAGGAAGGGTTGTCTATTCAAACTAAAAACTTGGTCCAATTTTGACAAGCGAGGTATCATTTGATAGGTCTTCATCGCAATAGTACCTATCATAGGCAATTGTCACGCGACCGTAGTCGGGTTTTAGTTTTTGAACATATGTCTTGTTTGAGTTATTTTTGAATGTTTTTCGGTTGGAGCGTTTGATACGTTTCTTAAGGTAATGTCGTTCTCTTTAGCTGTTTTAGGAGTAAAAATAGGAGCAGGATGAATGGAAATGAATGAGTGTGTACGTGCATGCAACAGATAAAGTAATACAAATAAATATAGATAATCTAGGATTCATTGAGCATCGCGTAAACTACTAAAAGCGTCAGATTAAAAATATGTGAGACTAAATCATAACTTTATATTCAAGTTCGCCTGCAAGTCAACTTATTCAGCTATCACTTAACCCCACAGAGGTCAGTGGCTGATGCATCAAGGCTCCGTTTCCTGGCGGGTCGGTGCCCTGCTCTAGGCCCTCAGGCTATGATAGATTTATACGTCGGACTTGTACTTGGACATGCTTTGTTTCTCGCCTTCATTATTTTGGATCTAGGAATAATGTCAATCGGATGAGGCATCAGGTTAAATGACCTAAGATCAAGACTTTTAAGAACGACTTTTAAATATATATTTTTTACTCTGCTGTTATTAAGAATAGATACAGTGATACGGCGTTCAAATTGTTTATCAGTATGACAAAAAGCTAGCAATTAACAAGATTGGATAAATCTTAATCTAGGTTAGAATTATTTATGAAATTAACATTCATCAACAACCTGCATTCGACCACTGCGTATTTACCTAGAGGCCTATGTCCAGATAGGCTTCCAAGGCGTGCTACTGGACCTAATTTAGGCTCTTCTCATCCAATAACTGCCATTTACCTTGCGCAGATCATCACTCTATCTAGCCGGAGGGGGTTCAACAGATCTCCACTCAAGAACTCTTCTACCCCATCGGTTATCGGATCTACGACAACGAGTGAGTAATGTATTGTTGACGAATTCGCTTACACTTGACTAAGCGTTGATTTGCGACAAGTTCATCATCATCGTTACCATCATAAGCAACTTGAGCGTAGATCAAGTTGCTAGCGCCATTTAAGGATAATCTTACAAATTATGGAGCAGGAAGGTAGGTTTCTTTTTCATTGGCTTCTGTTATGATGAGTCCTATTAATTACACAATTAGTTAATTTGGTGGTTCAGTTTTGGTATCATGATGAAACCGGAAGGTGGTCACGTGAACTAATATTACAAAGTTTTTCCTATCTTCTAAGGTTCCTTTAGCTTTCTTGACTCTTCGCTGACGTTACTCACGGTACTTCGTCGGATAGTTCACAGCTGTTGGATTGTAATTTACAACGCATGCCTTGAAACAGTTGGAACTGATCCATCTCCTTATTATTACGACGGATCCTAAGCAGGTTGAGCTTGCCCAATCAAATTGAAGGAAATACATATTATAAAATAAATAGAATAATTATGTTACATAGTGGTGATAATTATGTTATCGTGATTTTGATGACATAAAAACTAAGACGAAAGGAATTTCAACACCATGATTTAGGTACCAATTTGTTTCGATATTCTAACATTTCTTGTAATACTCCCAAAAAATGATTTTAGTTTTGAGTGAAAGAATATTCATCCAAATCGGTTCAGAAGTTCAAGGATATAACTAAACATACATACAAAAAACATTCAGTCCACTTGAGAACCTCATTAGAGAAGTCGATTTAAAAAACATATGCAAAACAAACGTATGCGTATTTGACTGATGTTGGAGAAACTACGAGTAGAACAGGATCGCACTTTCAACATAGATTAGATGATCACAAGATCATTACATACATACATGCGCAAAAAAGAAAAAACAACCGAAGTGGCTAATTACAAACCAAGACAGTTTCTTTTTTCTTTAATTTGTTGAGTATTCTTTTAAATTGCAAGAAGAACAGGACAAATCATCAATCTATCTATACTTATAATAAAACTGTAACAGGTACAATTCTGTACAATAAATATATTAAAAAAAGAAAGGAGTTTACTCGATATTCAAAACTGAAGCCATAACTGTATATTATTTTATTTTTGTCTGTCTGTCTGTCTGTCTGCATCTTGGCTGCGCATCACGCCAAAACTACTGAAGGCATTCCACAATGAGACTTGGTATGATTTGAGTTCATATTACGAGTTAGGACAAAGGATATTTTTCATCCCGAAAAAATAAAGGATTCCCGCAGGATAAGGGTTGAAAGTTATTTAATAGAACACTTATTGCGCTGGAACTACTTGAATCTTAACACAGTCATAGTTTAATTATGATGTGTTAATATTTAGGATACTTTTAATCCCGGAAAAATGAAGCGTTCCTGTGGGATGGGGTCCAAAGTTATATTAATTTTAAAGTAAAAAATATCTATCTATTTCTATACTTATAAAAAAGCAATAAGAACGAAAAAGTATGTACAACGAGATAATGAAAAAAATGATCAATGGTACTTAAAATAAGTTACTGAACAAGAATATAACATTTTTTTAAATCGTGTCTTTCTTTTTGTCTGTTTGGTTGTTTGTTAGTTTGTTTTTCTGTATCTTTGTTCGTAAAAACTACTAGACCTATTGCGATGCAGTTTTCACTGTTGGATAGCTTAGAGTTTGACTTAAAAACTGGCGTACTAACTCAATCCGATGAGTAGTAGCCGAGCAATCGATAAAAATATTGTTGACGGTTGAAGGAATTTTGATCAAATTGGTATATTGGTATTTTAGGTCCTGGAATAAATAGCACATAGAGTACTTTTAACCTAATGAAATAACCACGCCTGCGAAGCCGCGGGCATCAGCTAGTACTTATAATAAAGCAAAGAGTAAGAAAAAGTTTGTACAAAGAAGATAAAAAAAGGTCTAGGGTACTTAAAATAAACTACTGAACAGGAATATGACATTTTTGAAAACGCGTCTGTCTGTCTGTTTGTCTGTATGTTTGTTTGTTCACGCAAAAATAAAAAACTTCTGAACCGATTGCGATGCAGTTTTCTTTGTTGGATAGCTTAAGGTTTGACTTAAAATCTGGGGTAAGTTCATTGAATCTCAGTCCGATGAGAAGAAGCCGAGCAATCGATAAAAATATTTTTGACGGGGTGGAAGGAATTTTGATCAAATGTTGGTATATTGGTATTTTAGGTCAACTATTGAGAATAAACCCCTGGAATAGCACATAATATACAATTTTTAACCTCGAGAAATGACCAAGCATGTGAAGCCACGGGTACGGCTAGTATTACATAAATTCATTATGAAAATTTTACACCTGATCACACATGACAAGCTAAATAACAAGCCCAAATCAGTGGCTTATCTTTATCCAATTTACAAAGCTTATAGCGTACAATATGGTTTGTCTCAAGTCTCCCATTGTTGCCGAGGGTACCAAGGATTGTTTGGGGACCCGACCGCGGCTCGGGGACAGGTGACCTCATTGTTTCGGAACTGAGGAGGATTACGGGATCTTGACGTTGTTTAATTAAAGCTTCGATTTAATACTATATCAAAACTTAATTATACATTGTTATTAACTACTTCTATCATTTAAATAGTGCAGGGTATCATGGATGTGCCGAATTTATTCTCGGAGCTGTTCATCTGTGCGCCTCTTAAGCTGCCTAGGGCTTCACGATACAAATTATTTTACTTTGCAGGGTTTCGCTCTAATTTTGGTCATAATACCCCTATGACAAGGTTGGTGAGAGAATATAATACTGTACTATACTGTTTGTGCGAGGCTTGACACATACGCGAGCGTTCCACACTCACCTTGCGAAAGACCACCGGATGAGGTCAAAACTAAAATACGTTTACGTAAACGTTTTTATACGTTTATAGTTGGAAAAAATTCAACTAATATACGTTAATAACTCCCGTTATTGCCTTTTAAAATGTATAAAATCCACGTTAGTTTTCATAATAATATAATACTATTTCTAAACCTAAGGTTGTCGACATATTAAAATTAATTTAATTAAATTTAATGAATTATTTAATGAAATATATGGTTTAAAATTTAACTATATTTAATTCTTTTAATTTTTATATAATGTGAATAAAATCTATGCCTTTTTATGGGATCACAAAATCAAACCACACTTTTTCTTTACACAACTTGATATCATGAATACGTAAATAGAATACAAAAACTTATCAAGTGATAAAAAGTGCTTCGATCTTCCTCCAGTTCTCGCGTAACGCGATGGGCGCTCGTTTACCTACTAATACCATCTAGTTCGTATTTTGATGGTACGAATTGAATGACTTAATGAATGGTTTTATAGCATAATGATTTAGTTTTTAATTTTAAATTTTGGTTGACTTTAGTTGTACTCGCTCAATTTCAATTTCTTTTGATGTATATTTGCATGTTGTCCTCACCTATAATTACTGGTACATTTGATTTGATTTTACTAACAATTGTTTAATATTGTGAATGTGTTGGTGTGCACCGTGTTGGTGATCAAATAAATAAACTATATTTCCCCGCGAAACTACGACATGGGCCAATTTAATAAGGCAAAGAGTTCATAAGCTGTGCTTTTAAAGTTACATGTTTCCAAACCTTGATGGAAAAGAAGCCTTTGCGTGGAAGGAATAAAAAATTAAGATTCCAGGTTTGGGCACTTTTGCTACGGAGCCATAAATTTTAGTTTCACCAGTCTAATCTTAATTGCAAAGGTGAAAAAGTTCATATTTGTTTGCTTTTCTATTAAGTTTAGGTAGAGGTCCGTATTAAATTATATTGCTTTAGGTCTCTTAATTAGAGAACAAATTACTTGGGCACTAGGCCTGTTAATAATTTGTAATAATCTTGTTAAGATGGTATTTTCTGAAAACATAATTTATTTTGGAGCTGTGCTTTTTATTTCCCATAATTATTATCGTCCGTTGTTTGTTATAATTATTAAGGGAAAATGAGCTTGGCATCAAACTACGGTTTACTCATAAAAAAGTATTTCAAATATTGTTACTTAATGCATGTTTGCTTGTCGTGTGAGGTAGTGCTGGTCTCTGGTGTCAGAGCTCGTCAGGCCCCCTAAGGGCCTCTAGCATGGCTTAAAGGCTGCTTTTAATCAAGAACAGCCAGGAAAGACAGCTTAACGTTACCTCCGAAGCACGTACCGATGGAAAACCGCACATAACTTCGAAAAGTAATTGGTGCAGAGCCAATGACCGAACCCCCTAACTTTGGATTCTAGCTCGCACATAGAGTATACCATTAGATAGCCATCGCTCTGTATGATGAACAATTAGTTTTTCCGATTGTTACCACTACGATAATCCTTAAAAATTGCAGTGCCATTGCCATGGCTTTGAATCTCAAAGTGTTATGTAATGTGGCACTGAATTACGCTATGTAACCAGCAAATTAATGTTAATTGTCAGTAATATTGCTAGTTAATTGTAGTTTATTGTGTATCCATTTGTGGTTAATTGTTTTTGGTTGAAAGCAGAGGCAAAAATGCTGCAGAATGCATTTGTGTACACAGTAAGTTGAAAATGTTGAATATCTGAAAACTGCATACAGACATACTTTACAAATACAAAGGAAAAGTAACAAATTGTGTAATCAAAATATTATCTTAAATTTTATCGAGCATGAGAGCTCATCCGGGTAAAGTCAGAGCAACAAGAACTAAAAAAAAAAGACTCGGCTTATCTGCCCCAGTTTTTTTATGGAAATCTGACTCTTATTCAGTACGAGATAAAGGAAACCGGTGAAAGGCAGCCATATTTCAGCTATTTCTAAATTTGTACGATCCAAAGTTGGTTTTCAAAAGGCGAGTGCCTCTTCAAATTTACGATCGTTTCGGGAATAGGCGGGTAGATTGAGAATCGATTTTATTCTTGATTCTGAAGGTTTAATTTGCTTTGTTCGATAGTCTAGTTTTGTGGATTCGTATTATGGGAGTAGTGCGGTTCGCTTATGGATCCAATTTGATGGTTGATGTTAATGCAGGATTTGTACTTAATACGGAATTATTCATTTAGAAACTCAAGCGGTTATTTGTTTGTTATATTTATTTATAAGGCGTCAAATTCGATTGTTTTTGATTATTTTGGGGAAGCAATGATATACATATAAGTATGAGTAATACCTGTATTTCTAGTTCAGTGGTTATAGGTATGTATCGTGGGCCGGCGATGTCTGGTATCATGCCGGGTGAATTGTCAACACAGTGCCGCTGCGTGTATTGCACGAAACACGAGGCGACCGAGACGGCGATGGCGTTTTGACCTCGGCAAATTCGTGATGAACTGGTCTTGATTGCCCTGGAAAAGAAAAGTGCAAGGGAAACATTTTGCCCAGGTGGGACGCAACAGGTGTATACGCACTGATTTAGACATTCTAAAGCTGCACTACACTAACAAATCCATAGTGGTTTTTATATGGAGTAATGAAACATTTGCTTCTATAATTATGAAGTTAGGGCAAACTGCATCAACAAAACAACTGAACACTTTCGTTGATTCATCCGTCTCTGTTACGTTTCTATCTGGTCCTATTTGAGCTGATCCAGTCGTAAATAGCTCGGCCGAAGCTGAATGGAATGCGAATGAGTGAATGAAAGAGCTACGAATGCACGCAGTCATTAGTCAACTATGTGCACAGTGTAGCCAGAAAGTCGAATAGTCTAACATATGCACAGTTTTGTAATCAAAGTTTCTTAGGAGAAGGTCAAACATCTAAACACAACCTTCAAACTTTTTGTGTTTAAAATACCTATTCAACGAGACCCCACTCGACGAGGAACAAAAACAACGTTTTTATTTCTTTACTTTTCATGTAAACAAGACATAAGTTCAAAAACTAAAAGCCGACTACGGTCGGGTAAAATAAAGATACACATGAAGAAGAATCGACTGATACCTCGCTTGTCAAAATCGAATCAATAGGGACACCGCTTTGGTGGAACATCCACATACCCACATACATAGATACATACATACATACATACATAGACTGGTAAACTTATTACCCTTCCTTGCTTTGCTGTAGATGGGTAAAAAAAGGACCCATTCGAAAAAAAACAATATTTTCTTGTACACATGTAACGGTTATAAATATTAAACTTGTGTCAAAATTCAACTATGTAGTAATAATAGTTACTGAATGAATTTGCTGTTGCATACAGACAGATGGACGGACAGACAGACGGACATGATGACACTAAAGGGGTTCAGTTCCGATGACAATGCATTTTTTTGGTAAGCATAACCTGAATTGACATCCAGGATTAGCTCCAGATAAAGGAACTCTTCAACAGTCAAAAGCACAGACACGAAATGTTGTATACGCATTTTATTATGATAGCAGGTTCTAAGTTTTCCATGACATGGCTAGTGCATAAAAGCTTTATTTAATGTTTTTAATATAACTTATTTATTTATTAGTTCATTACTTCATGGAGTAACAAGTAGCTATTTCAACTTTGTTTTAAAAGTAACTTGTTTAGAGGTATCCTTCTGTACCAGTGGTCCATATACAATTTTCTGTGGCTCGTCCGCCATTATCCTAATGGGATCTAACCGCTCGGCCGTTTGATGGCGTATCACAGCTAATAAATGATTCAAATGTGTCTTTTACATACTGATTGAAGTTTTTTACTGCGTTTAATAACGCTGACGTTGCGAAAACGTTTCGTGTGCTGCTTGTCAAGTAAGAGATGATCTTTTTTTTTACTATTGTTAGTAGGAGTCTCTGCTGCTATCAATTGCATTGTTGCAATTTGTTGTTGTTGTTACGGGGATTAGCCACATGACTTACTAAAAGTAATAGGCCAAGGATTGGACCCAGCGTCGTTGGATTCGAAAGCGCACATATAGCTCACTTACCACCGCACCACACAGTCAATCAATGAGTTATAAATGTCTGATAACAAGTAGAATGGTATTAAAAAATTAAATAACCCCCGAAATATAAATTATAGTTAAAAACCATCTCGATCTCATCAGATTTCAATCAGAAAAAAAAAACATGAAATTCGGTCCATTCGTTTGGGAGCTACGATACCGTCTTTTTGCGTCTGGAGTTTTAAATATCAATAAGTGCTCAATACGAGCGGTAGCGGTAGCGGGTAGCAAAAACCGGCTACTGCACGAGCGCTCGCTTTGAGCATTTAACAGATTTTTTATAAAAAACTCAATTTTAGTGGAATTTGTTCTAATATAAATCTTAATATTTACTATATCTATTTTATTGTATGTCTGCTTGTAAGTATCATAATTATTGTATTCCCACTGTCCCCATTGCCCGTTTCCCCATTAATGGGGACAGTGGGAATTTAATAAAATAATTTAAAATAGTTCCCGTTGTCCCCATTACCCTTTCCCCATCAATGGGGACAGTGGGAATTGAATAAAAATCTTAAAATAGTTTCTGTTGTCCCCATTAACCGTCCCCATTAATGGGGAAAGAGAAAAATCTTTAATTTCCGAGATCCGAACGAGGAACGAAAAAATAAATAGTTTATTCATAATCATTTATTTCTACAATATAAAACGGATTTTGATGAAATTTGCAATGGAGATAGCCATACCCTAGAATAAAACATAGAATACTTTTTATAACGGAAAATTGTAATTTTCTACGGGAAAACTGGAAAATGTTGAGTACTCGGTGTAAGGAACGGTTACCATGGAAACAAAATAACAAGTTTGTCAAAAAACATCAAGAGCGTTGGTGCTATACCTACTTTTGCATTGGTTTTTAATATTCTAGAAGAACATAGGAAGCCTTTTTCGCTATAAACTGTAGTCCGCGCGGACGAAGACGCGGGTGAAAGCTAGTAATTTCATAAAATTAATAATGACATACTAAAATGTATCAAAATGCCAATCTAGTGCACGACATTTACGATTTCCACCATTTCAATTGACCACTGACCTCTCCATAGGGCAGCGCGACATTTGCATACATAGTACACAACCCACGCATTTCTATTCAACTACACACTAACACTTATTATTTCAGTTGACGACCTATCGTTCACTCATTCATTTACTCAGTACCTTTTCAACGCATGGAGCGAATGAGACGCTCGCCTTCACAGGATCGGTTACAATCAGATAGACAGCTCATCTGAATAATCGATTCGAACGGTCCGATTCGCGTCACTATTCAAGCGGCCAGTGTTGTCGCTCGCTGTTGTTCGTTGCAAATTCGAAATTTGAATATGAAAAGAACATGAATGTGGAACAGTTTTGAATTGAATCATGTGAGATTTATTGAACAGAATGTTCACAGATTTTCCAGCGCCCACCTGTTTTATATGCGAATTTCATTTTTTCAATGAAGTTTCGTTTGTTAATGTTACACAAGAAATTTAATTTGAATAGAAGCAAAGGTTTGATGTAAGTAATCTTTGAAGACAACTTTGACCTTTGGTACAGTGTGCTAGGAATACCAAAAAGACGTAAGTTTAACTCACTACCCTTCCCTTACTTTGCTGTGGTCGGGTAAAAACGATGACTAACGGGAAACAAAGTGGCAGTGGTTGTACAGATTGTGTACACGGGTCTTCATTGTCGACATTGGCTAGGGTACTGCTTCCGCGGTTTTTACCCGACTACGCCTGAGCAAGGGAAGTGTAATGAGTTTAAGAGTCTATGTATGTATTCATGTGTGTATGTATGTGTGTATGTCTGTGGGAATGTGGATATTCTCAATTTTTGTTGTGACCAGATTCAGCTCAATGTAAAGGCAGACAGAGGTGTCTTTGGTATTTTGAGGTTTCAAGCCAAATCAAGGACGTGTAGGCTCTCGATTCTGGAAATGCATATGATGTACGTCTATGGCGATTAGTATGGCTAACCTTGAGAATTATCTCGATGCATTGCATCGGTCATGTGCTAGATTTGGCATGGTGATAAGTGTTTCCAAGACTGAAGCAACCACCACGAGGACATGAATTCGATCACTCGCCTTTAATTTATAATAGCGGCCCTCTAGTAGAGACGAAGTGTTTTACCTTACCTACCTAAGTGTGGTACCTTGGAAGTCAAATCAGGACTGGCAACACGTTAGCGTCAGAAGTACCATCACGCATTTTCAGCGCCGCTCTACATTTGGATGACTGAGGGACCGTATCTGGAAGTCACATGACTTTAAACTCCAGACTAAGATAGCAGTATACAAAGCGCTGGTTCTGCAAAACAACTCTGTCAAAAAACATCAAGTTTGCGGATGGTAAATGTAGTTTAGGTGAACAGCACCAGTTTAGCTAGCATTAACAAGAGCGTTGAGGTTTTTGAGAATTTGCGTCTAGAAGATCTAGACATAAGGCGCCTAAGCCGTAAAGCTCGACCCAAGCCCTCCCACAATTACACATATAACAGCGCTGGTCAGCTCTACTGCAGATCACATATTTAGGACTAAGTTCGCCTGGTGAGTCATACCAGGGCGCACGCAAGGAAATAAAACAAATAGGTCGCCGATGTCGGATACGTCAAGGAGGCCAACATCATCATGTGGATGTTCCAGCATAGCGTCGCTCCTATTGGTCCGTTTTTGACAAACAAGGTATCAATAGATTCGTCTTCAAGTACAGAGTGCCATAGGGTATATTTTACCCGTTTAAGGCAAGGCAAAGGAATGGTTATGTGTTAAAACTAATAACTTTTTATTAGGGGAATACTAGGAAGGATGGATATACAGATGCATAGACGCCTAAAACAGACAGGCGAACGAATTGGACATTCTTATCAGGGTTCCTTATTGGACTACGGAACCCTAAAAAAATAAAACTTTTTCAAACTGAAAACCTTACGTGATTGGATACTTCCGAAACAACTAAAGAGTTTTCCAAAACTCAGGGTGGGCATTACAGAATCAGTTAAAAGGTATGAAATAGCCGCTGTGAATAAAACATTCCGTATTTATGCCTCAATGCTCAACCGTTTCAGTAGGCTTCATTTCACCAACATTGCACATAAACCCTCAGTTAGGTATAAAATTCTGCTAAACCCACCGTTTCCCATAAACATAAACCGCGCAGCAAAAAGCTTAAACCCAGATAATAAACCGAAAGTCTGTAACTTTGAATTAATTAAAATTATTTAGATTTTAAAATGTGGAACAGAGTGTGTACATAATTGCATAGAAAATATATGCTGGCGAAGCTTTCATTATGTCTGGAGGCGCTTGTTTCGCGGGCGGGCGGGCTTGCTGCGACGAATTGAGCGCAAGCATTATAACTACTACTAAATTAGCTGCACCCGCGGCTTCGCATGCGTGGTCATTTGTCTAGATTAAAATTACAATATGCGCTATACCAGGATCTAAAATACCAATATACCAACATTTGACTAAAATTTCTTCAGCCGTCAATAATATTTTTATTGATTGCTCATTGCTTTTACTTCTACTCATAAGATTAAGATACCAATTACACCAGTTTTTAAGTCAAACTATAAGCTATCCAACAGTAAAATTCACATCGCAAACAGTCCAGCAGTTTTTATGTGATGCGCTAACAAACAAACTCACAGACAAACAGACAGACATATTTTTTTAAAAACTTTGTCTTTAGCTTATTTTAAGTACCCTACACGTTTTTTTTATTTATCTTCTTTGTACAGACTTTTTCGTACCTATTACTTTATTATACGAGTAAGTAAGATAGATACCATACTACACTACAGTCACAGAATAAATAATAGTATCTACAGAGCCTAAAGGCTAGTTTTCCATGCCTCCTATTCTATGCAAGTCATGAACTACGGAACCGAAACATAACAATAAGGCTTGTCTATAAGTATAAGGCCATTCAGCGAGCTACGGATCTCCGTAGGGAACTCTTCAACGGTCTACAGCACAGACACAACATTTTGTCTAAGTACAATTTTGTGTTTCTGGGTTGCTGCTCTTCGGGTTGGGTTCTGACTTCTCCTGACTAAGGAACTCCTCAACGATGACCAGACATACACGATATATTGTTTACGCATTTAATTCTGATAGCCCATACTATGTCTCACATGACATGGCTACTGATAAATGTTTTTTTTTAATGTTTTTATATTAACTTACTCGTATTTGCCTTACGATCAAGATTAATTTATTCTGCACCGGTTTCGCTTCAGCTAAATGGCACCTCCTCGCGTGCTCCGCTCGCGTGACGGCCTACCAACGCTTTTATGCGTTTTCATACTATAAGCTACTTCTTAACCTATATAGTGGAATGTAAGCATTTAGTTTCAAGAGAGCTTTGGAACGTTTATACACTAGCCTTAGTGATTATCGTCGTTTTATTAGTCGTAACAGTAATATTCTTATTCTTTCTCGTGTGTGCATTGAATGCAAGCTTGTCCCTGATATTCAAAAACTTCAACCAGAAAATCTTCACTGATTTGCTAAATTTTTTGGACACATCGTTAATTACCTAGTGTTTCCGATGGTAGTGAAATATTTTTTAATGGAATGATTGAAAGTAAATAAAAAAAAACAATTGACAGTGATAGCAAATAGTAAACCACCGTATGCACAATCGTAGTTCCTTGTTTGGTTGACGTAGTAATTGAGAGAGAAATAATCAGATATCCGCTGATCGTAAAATAGTATTTCAACTAGCTTATAATCTAAACAAACACGCTTGCCCTGCCATAAATAACTTATGGCAATAAATTATATACTGTTAGAATGTGCTTATAAAGGCCTTCAATTTGCCACCCATATTGTGAAATTGGAAGTTTTTTTCTCCTTTTAAAGTGGAACCATACTGCTACCACATTAGATTTTTTCATAAAATATGTAGCCTATGTTATTTGGGGGGATGTAAGGATTCTAACGATACCCCATACGTCTAAATCTGTTCAGACGTTTAAAAGTTATGGTGAAATATAGAAACTCACATACATACAAACATACATACAAACATACATGAATGCTAAAAACATAACACTCCTTTTTTGTGCAGTCGTGTAAAAACTGAGATGTTCTACGTCGAGCGCCAACGCGGAGAGCATCAAAGCTATTCCTAGAAGGTCATCAATCAATATGTCTTCTTCTGGAACTCTTGGTGAGATATTTATTCCATAAACCTACGGTGCAGTAGCTCCTAGTGATGGCCCTATTCCTGACTGTAATACTTTTTCTTGACTTGACTTGTTCTATATGGAATCAAATTGTATGTTGTCTACTATTCCACTAAGAGCTCCAAGCCAAATATTGATTGGTGCTCTTCGTGGAATAGATTTGGTACTCTTCGTGAAATACCCCCAAAAACGCGCCTATATATTTTTTTTAAATTTTATATAATTTTTATCCAGTGTAAAATCACCACATGCTTAGAGAAATGGTTGTAAGCATTTTGTTTCTAGAGCACTTTATAGTAATGCATCGTGCGAGTGCCCCGTTTGTTCTAATGTATGTGCCTCTACTGCCTAAAAACAATGCTAAAGCTAAGTTAAACATTGATTTAATCCGTGATGAAACAAACTAAACCTATGAGTATAAGAACACTATTCGACGATCGGTGAACTCAGATATCTATGACCCTGCCTACCCTATTTTTACCCGACTGAGGAGGGTTGTGTTTGGGTTGTATGTGTGTTTGTTTGTTTGTTTGTTTGTACGTTTCTTAGGCGCAATCTACAGCCTCAACGGCTTGATGATAAATGAGGTATCATTGGGTTTGTATTAATCACGAAAGTGCTATAGGATATATCGATGCCTTAGTTCACAATTGCATTAAATACTTTGAGAGGCATAAAAAGAAAAACTCAAAAATATTTAACGTCTTTATCAGGCTGGTTCAAGGTCCAAATAGAAGGATAATAATATCAATGTAATGCATTATATTTTTTCTATAAATCACAGTTTTTCATACTACAATCAAATTAACATGTTTTTTCAAACACACAATTTAAATTTTTAGAGAACAAAAGCTCAGTTATAGTCCAATCTTTAGTTATTTCTCAAACTAATTGGTTTCTTAATCATCAAAGGTGAAAATATTATTATTAGTCTTCAGTATTATCAGTATTATTAGTCTTTCATAATCATAATCAATTACTAACCAGTTATTGATAAAAATGAATAAAATTTATTTTATTTAACAATGGGCTGTTCATCCTGATCATCAGATAATTCAGTGTCACTACAATTATTGTTAACAATAGTCGTAGAAATGGATGGTATATCTTTATATTATTGGTCGTACCATGGTGGAATAATTCCATGTGTTAAAAGTGATAACAGGCCTTTTTTTTGCTCTGCGAAATCGCAATTCGCAATTTATATGCTCCCTTCAGAGGTTTTTTAAGTTTGCTTATGCCGATTTATCTCTATTTTTTGTCGTTGTTTTTGGCTCGCAAATGTCTTTTTCTTTAAAATTTGGGTTAGTCAAATCATATTCTGTTTATTTCACATGTAAACAGGGACTGTGTCTCAAAAAGACAACGTAATTGTAACTTTTAAACTTTCGCGATTCGAACTCATAGTTATATATTTAAACGGGACTTAATCGCGCTGAAAACTAACAACAACTCAACTGACTCTAGTTCCTACATTGGACAAAACAAGCGTACTATAGCGGAATGGGTCAAAGAACACATTGCAGCTGTAAAGAACCGCCAGATAAATAAATCTGCAATCGCTGAGCATTTGCTCGAATCGGGCTCTAATCACTGGATTGAACTCCATGACCAGAAGATCCTCTCCACGGAACGTCACTACTCCAGGATTGTACGTGAAGCGGTTGAAATTAAAAAGTATCCCAATTTCAACCGAGAGGATGGTTTCAAGTTGGCTGCGTCCTGGAATCCCGTGATAAGCAAGTGTTCGCGTCGCGGTTTATGTCAGAAGAAATCTGCAGATGTCGTTAGTGTCGTATGTCGTGACAATTCTGAATTTTTACAAAACCAAATGCGGGTAGTTGGAGACAACGCTCGCCCTTCTCGACGCTGACATCCGCTACTTCAGTCTTCTTGTACCACGATCAATGCAACTTGATCGAAACGTCGAGGCAAATATATATTAAGTTTTCAGCGCGATTATGACCCGTTTAAATATATAACTAAAGACAAAGTACTTAAAGTAAAAGTACTTAACACACTTGTGCATCAACATTTCTTGATTATTTTGTATTAACAACTCATAATACACTCCTATAGCACTGCTTATAAGAATGAGCTATTACAAGTGCACATAATATGTTTGTGTGTCGAAATTTTCTGCAGTTGACAAACTTAAAATCAGTTAAAGTATATATTGTTATTTTTTTCAAAAATAATGGTTATTAGTATGTATTGACATTCATGGAACTTATTTATTACAACAGTAACCTAGGTTTTTGGTAGAAAGAGATGGATTAATAAATTGTGCACTATGGTATCGATATGAAGTGTCAAGAAAACTAATATGGCAGCTTACATCTGCCTTATTGTATTTCTAACGGAACAAAAATTATCAAAACCTATCGAGTGAGGTATCAAAAGGATGGTCTTTAAAAGACCATTCCAAAAATATAGTTTATTTTACCTAAATAGTAGCTATTGGTTTCAATTCTGTAGTTCACTCACTAAAACTAAACTACACTAAAACTAAATTTAGTGTAGAGATTTGTAAAATCTATTTCATCGCTTTAAGTAAACTAAAAAACTTGCAGATTGAGAGGGTGTGTTGCATTGTGCACGGCCGAGAGCGGGGAATGGGTGGGGGGGTTTAGGAGGGAGGGGGATAAGGGCGATTAGGAGAGGGTGGAGTAAGACAAAAAAAAGTGAAGGAAGGTTAGGGTAATTTAGTACCCCATCCTGCCCTCATATTTTCCAAGTAAAAAGTGAGGGGAGGATGGGGACCCCTCACTTTTTCGAAAGTTATCCTCCTCTCCCGTCACTTTTTATTAACCTCCCCCACTTCCCCTACCCTCCCCTCCTTTCCGCCACACTCCTCTCACTTCCCCTACCTTCTCCGACTTTCCCCTCACCCTCCCCTCACTTTTCCCCTAATTTCAGGTGTCTCTTTCCCCACCTCCGGCCGTGCACAATACAACACCCGCTCTCCCAAGTCCCTTAGTTCCATCGCAGAAGTTAAATTTAGTCGGAAAGCTAAATTTAGGCTAGTTTAGTGAGTTTGTAACAAAATAATCTGTTTAACAGGACTAAACTTAAAGAACAAGGGTGAAATTTTATGCGAGAAATCTTGCAGTGTCTTGAAATATCATTTCTATAGAACGTAAGTAATTAGTTTTCTACGTTTTTTAACATAGCATGTAAGCTAGTAAAATCTAGGTTAAAAAATCAAATAAAAGAAACATTAAATTGAAACTTCATTTCCTTCCTATAATATTTTACCCATAGATTCTAGAATTTAAGCAGTATTGGTTTTACCGTAGACAGAGAAACCAATAGACACTTGGTTTTTGTGCCACTTGTGAAATAGAACGATAGGTGGGTGTGCTGCCATTTCAAAACTTTTACCCTGAGTTTAAGCAATCCCAGATTCAAGATTAAGTATATTATATACTATTGATGATTTATAGAGATATAACAGATTTACGAAAAATTTATGGTATGGTAGAAAGAAAAACTGAGATTTTGAATAATTCTAGGTGTTGTACGATCTCGTTCAATAAAAATATCGAATCTTTATGGGACTAATGTGGATAAGGGTAATAGAAACTTCAGAAAGCTTTTTTTACAATTTCTACAAATATTTTGTCTTTAACATGCTTACAGTATAATAATATGTACTATATATATATATATATATATATATATATATATATAACCCAAAACACACATATACAGTAGTCTAGTGGCTAGTAACCCTAGGAACGAAATCAAACGGTCGCGGGTTCGAATCCTGCAAGGGGCAAACTTTTTTAGTACCTACTCTAACCAATATTAATCTCATATAGACTTTTGTTCCACAAAAGGAAAAGGCTCATTTTTTGTTAATATTATATTATTATTTTGCACACTGTACATTTTTTTCCAAAGTCTATAAATTTTAATCAAACTGTCTCCAAAATCCACGAAAGATCTTCTCACATAGTTTGTTTGTTTGTTTGTCGTATGAGGTAATGCTGGGCCTCTGGTATCAAAGATTGTCAGGCCACCTGAGGGCCTCTAACATGGCTCACACCATACAGTTTTGATGTGTGTAGCTCTAATGGTTAGGGCATTTAAGTTGTTGTAGGTGCCTTTGCTCTCTTGAATAAACTTTCTCCTTCTGTATACATATTAACAACATCGTACGATATTACATTAAATTGAATTTACTATTGATACATATGAGAACCAATGCAATTAAATCATTTTATTAATAAAAAATGTGTAGTTTGGGCACAGAATACTAAAAAGTTCTAGAGAAATTTCATTTCGAATGCAGGCAACACACCAAGCTGATTTATTTTTCTCACAATCCATATAAAACTATGGCCAACTGTTATTTTTTTTTAGCACAGAGTTTTGCTGACCTTGAAAAAAATGGCACGCAACCTGCAACAAAAGATCATATCATTCTGTCTCATTTCTTCACAAGACCTATGCATATGTTGTTTTCTTTCATGTATGACTGCGATGGAAGCTATCTAGTTGTCTATTGGTTTCTCTGTGTACGGGTTTTGCTGGCCTTGTTGCCTGCCCAATGGGTGAAAAAAAAAATACAATGACGTTTCCGGTTCGGACATCAAAATCGTCAAAACAATATACTTCCCACCCGGTTATTTAAACCTAAGGAGGTTGAATTACGCTTACTTTCCATCTGGTTTATTAAGGCAAAGGAGATTGAATTACACTTACTAGCCTTTTATCAGAAAGCATAATTCAGCCTCCTTGCGTTAAACAGAATAATACGTAATACAAAATGGTGCATCAATATAAAACGTATAAAACCTACAAAGAAAACATATTAGCAAAGAGAATACAATGCATTATAGTTTGTGGAGGAAGTAAGTAAGGAATTGCTGTTATGGTTGTTATTTAGGATTTGTTGGGAAATATTTGTGGTAATATTAGACGATAGTTGCCGTGCACAGTGAAACAACAGCAACATATCTAAACATACTGTTCTGTAATCTTGCTAGGCAGTAACAGCTTCATAATAATTATTATTCAAAAGGCTAGTCTGTTAAACTACAATATCTTTAAACATTATAAATATAATAAAATCACGCAAAGGTAAGTATTTAATTACCTACCTAGTTATGCAGATAAAATGATTAAAATCTCTAAGACTTGTTTCAAAAGTTGTTAACAGTAATATAATCCACAAAACTTTGAAGTCTGATAACAATTATTCCTGGCCTCCCCAATAAAAAAATCTTAGCCTAACAATCTCAAGAAATGATGTTGAATTACTAGCGATATTTTTGGCCTAAAGACGCCGTGAATTTTAGTGACATAAAATCATGTATGCGAGTTCGCCATTGTTCTTTAGCGTAGCTTAGTTGGGAACAACAGAAGCGACACCATTGTCTTTCAAGCTTCTTATAAAATTTTCGATTTTAGATTATTCAATTTATGTAAGTACTGTTGTCCAATGTTGCAAATGCAACTATTAAAGTAAAATTAAACATTATAATTTAATTACTATTATTTTTGCGGGTGGTGCGTCCGTCCGCTGTCGCAGCTGAATATCAAAAACCCGTGCGCATATGAGTGCGTTCCGCGCCCCACGCCTGGACATAAAAGTCAGGTTTTTTGTATTTTTATAATAATTTACTTATTTCAAGTTCAAGTCTGGTTTGTAGTTATTTTTGAGTGTTAAAATAGTTGTGTTAGTAAAATTGTATTATTATATTGATACAAATAAGTTAAACTACCTAATTAAGCAGATAAAACAATTAAAATTCCTAAGACTTGTTTCAAAAGTTGTTAACAGTAACATAACTTACAAAAACTTTGAAGCCTAATTACAATTATTCCTGGCATCCCCAATAAAAAAACTTAGACTAACAGCGATATTTTTGGTCTAAAGACGCCGTGAATTTTACTGACATAAAAATATATATTTGAGTTCGCCATATTCTTTCTAAATGACACTAAGATGGTCATAATTATTCTAGCACACACACTACAATAATATACTACTCACATAATTTTAACAAAAACAGCTCTTATATTAATCTCCACATTCGAGGAATACTTTATAAATTTACGCATGATAACCAGTTTCTTTTGATGGGAAGGACTTAAATAGTTTCGATCAAATAAGTACAAGGTCCCCAAATAATAGGTTGTGACAGGTGCAGCCACCGGAACGGCGCGTACGCATCTGTCATAAGAATTTGGGTTTTTTTTGTATCGTTTTATACGACGAATAATTTATGGATGTTCAATGTAATGACATGAATTAAAAACTTTCAGTAATGGTGAGGCAACTACTAACTTTTCTCGATCGAAGTTGATTCAAATTACAGTTAAGATTTTCTATCGAGTTTATCACTACAGCATAAAGCCAAAAAACAATTTTGAAAATAATATGTCATCATCATTATAAACATTCAGCAATAGCCAGGTACTTACTTTATAAAACTACACTAAAACATCATTTATTATGTTCTTCTATTATGTTATTCTATTATGTTCATTTATTATGTTATTGTCTTTTTCTGAGAAATTATATACTCGTAAGTACCTAGATCTGTCAATAATCAAAATAGTTGCCTAGTTCATAATTCGAATTCGACAAACCATAGTACCTACCTACACCAAATTGAAGAAGCGACTACCGTAAAATAATGCATCAGCCTGTTTAAAGCATTGCAATTTATTTACAATTATCAGTTACTGTATGTGCTTACAGTGTCTTTAATGGCACTTGATGGCAAAGCACTCGTTTGAGGTATCTGATTAATTTAAAGTCCGTGGAGTAATGACATAATGAGGTATTGCAGAATTTTAAATCAAAACCGGTTCGTGATTTAAAATGACGTAATGAATTTGCATTAAAGACAGTGTAAAACAGCGTGAAACCAAGCTTTTATTTCATTTCACGTATTAAATTAATAGCCTATTATCTATCTATATCAACCTACATTAACCTACTGTTGGGTATTGGACTCCTCATGTGCACGCCATTCTTTCCTGCCGCCTTGATCACGTCGTCTGACCATCGTCCTACCTATCGTACCTTTTAATCTACGTTCTTCTCTTGGCCACTATTCCGCCACTGCCCATCTGCCATCTTCACGTCTCGCCAAATGCCCTGCCCATAGAATAGAAGAAAATCTAGATATTTATAGTCCTTAGCAATGGTAGCCGAAGAGTTTACTAGTGCGCGTTAGAATCCAACAATACCGAGTTCCCAAGAAAGCCCCGGGTGAAGATGGACTCACTGCTGACATCTGCAACTGAGCAATAAAAACTGATCCTGCATTGTACCTAGCGTTGGCAAATAAATTTCTGGAATTGGGTTAGTTCCTGTCGATTTGGAAGGTTCTTAGAAAGCCAGGTAAAGAAAACTATATGAAACCAAAATCATAACGTCACATTGGACTGCTGCCAATTCTAGGTAAATTTTTGGAATAAATGATGGTTGGTCGACTGAAATAGCATCTGCTTCCTAAGCTTAGCATTCGCCAATATGGTTTTATGCCACAAAGTAGCACCAAAGACCCATAGAGGGGGAACAGGTTATAGAAGGCTGTGATAGCTCCTAGAGGGCGACGACCTGTTACGACACGTACGCGAAAAACAAGACCATGAAAAACTTGTGACGATAACAAAGGCAGCAAGATTGAGGGCAAAGTCGGAGCTGCATTGTCTCTTTGGAGCAATGAAGCTGAGATTAAAGTCCACAAACTTAAACTACCGCTATAATGCACGGTGTAACCAGGCTGAACCCCTGGCAATATGTAGAGCCACTAAAGTCATCATGCAGAGAGGTGAGATCAGCTACGCAATCCTCAGTGACTCAAGTGCTGCACTAGAAACTGTTATAAACCAGCACTCCACTCATACTCTAGCTGACAAATCCAGAAATAACATCTTGAGCAGCAGACTTCAGAACAAGGAAATTAAAGCACACTTGAAGGGAATGAGCGGACACACCAAAAAACGAAAGAAGCGGCCCTGCTCTTGAAATAGAAGCCAGACACGTAAAGAGACAAATCCGCAAGGATTCTCTTGACGATGTAACCGTCGGTACCAGTCTGGGAACACGGCCGCAGTTACTGAACTGTTTCTGCCTGACGCGGTGCTAGCTTACAAAATTGTGCCGACAGCTCCTGCCTACAAGGGTGGTGACGCAGGTAATGACGGGGCACGGTGGGTTCTCCGAATACTTGAATCGTTTCAAGTGTAAAGAGAGCCCATCGTGCATCTTCGACTCGGATGAAAGCGAGCCGTAACGCACATTTTATTTGAATGCCCTGTGTTTTCCTATCAGAGGTTTATTATATAGATCTTATAACTGCAGGCGAATATGTAAATTTATTGTTGTCGTATAAAGAGAGTAGGCAGAAACTCTTTAATTATTTGTATTGAAATCGCTGAAATACTAATAAAAAGAAACAAATGATAAATAAATAAGGTTAAATACATATAATATAGTATACTAGCTTATGCCCGCGGCTTCGCACGCGTGGTCATTTCTGTAGGTTCAAAGTACTATTTGTGCTATTCCAGGACCTAAAATACCAATATACGAGTACCAACATTTGATCAAAATTCCTTCAGCCGTCAAAAATATTTTTATCGATTGCTCGGTTTCTACTCATCGGATTAAGATATAAAGTGCTCCAGTTTTTAAGTCAAAACATAAGCTATCCAACAGTGAAAACAGCATCCCAATCGGTCCAGTACTTTTTACGTGATGCGCGAACAAACATACAGACAGACAAACAGACAGACACGAATTATTTAAATGTTATATTCTTGTTCAGTAGGTTATTTTATGTACCATAGACCATGGGAAACAGTTAAGGAAGTCGGTGCCCAATTTTCTTAAATCCAACCAAATCAACGCCACAGACTTCCTTAACTGTTTCCCACATAAGATTATTTTATTCATTTTGAAGCCGGATTTACTTTTTTTAAATTTTATTTTATGTGTTAGCTTAACCCTTTTAGGTTATAAAATAAGGACTAGAAACATAAGCAATAAAAAAAAACACGTCTTGAATGTTGTACCGTATTACTTGCTAATATGATTTATATTTTCTTAAGCCACATGTTATCCCTTTGTAATTCTATGTAAAACCTCTAGGATTATCAATCGTAACGACTGTAAAATTATGTGTGAAATAGCACAATTACGAAAACCTCCAGCTATTTAATGTCGAAAGTCGAAATGTAATAATTATTGAAAAATTTATTAATGAAACCCCCTTTACAATAATAATATGTAAATAAGATCTCTGGCACGGACAGAAGATACGCGGACCGGCCAAAAAGCGCCCGGACAAAAAAATAAGAAAACAGTACCGAGTTCGGTCCTCAGCTCCGCACCAATGACCTTCTCTAAGCTAAGTAGGGTTTCCATCACCACGTGCTTCCGAAGTCACGTGAAGCTGTTGATCTCGGCTGTTATTGACTGATAGAAATTTTTCATGCCATGCCCTCGGGCAGCCTGATAAACTCTACCACCGGAACCCAGCGCAAAGAGTTTTGATAGTTGTCTAAATCAAATGTGACCTTAATGTAATAATGAATATTGGTGTGTTTTTTTGCCTATTGAGCTTAACATATCTCTGCATAACATAGCGGCACTGTTTTTATTGTCATATGTTTTTAAATAACTAAGGAAGAAATATTTTTATTCCTATTTTACATAACCAAGGTCTAAAAAATGTGTCTCTCTCTTACTCCATAAAATATTTGTAAAAGTGTGGACATTGTGTGTCATCTTATTTTGAGCAAATCCTGAATTTCTCTGATTAACTTTATCTTAAAATATGTTGTGCTATTAATGGTGCATGCCTAGGCAATATCTTTACATTCATTGAAAAAAAAAACGGATCTATTAAGGACGTCGCTAGTGTGGGCTTTATTCACCCAAGCTGGTCCAGTGCTGAGTTGGTGAACGTCACCAGCTCGTCTTATTTGGGCCGAAAATGTAACCTGAAATGTATGCATTAGTTCTTTTGCCCTTTTCAAAGGTAATCGTGATTTCCGGTCGATCTTGCTCATCTTAGGGTGCCCTTCATCAATCACCTCGTCCCTTACCGCGCCCTTGGATGATTGGCGTGATTAGGTAATGAATAACCGAGTTTTCATTATTTATTGGACGGCCACCCTTTTGTAATGAGTCTTTAATGATCTTCGATGGTGAGTGGATGAATTGGGTGTGTTTACAGTGTTTAAGAGAGTTTTATAAATAACAATGATAAGATATTAAGGAAACTGTAACGACCAAATCGAAACTGAAAGAGAAATATATAATTTGTTGGTGACTGAGTTGCGTGGTCTGTATTAAATGTGCTTAGCTTAAGCACAGAATAAATAATAGTACAAGTACAGAAGGCTAAATAAGTTTAAATAAATAGCGACTCTCGCTACAACGCTATAAAGTGCAATTTAACTCGCACGGCGCTGCGAGCTTTCAATTATATTTACCTAGAAGGCGCTCGCCCACCGCGTGCAGGCTAGAATGCACCGTATCACAACGCGCGAGAACTTCCATTGCTCTAACCGTTTCAGAATCGCTCTGTGCCTTTTTCGCTCGGTAGGGTTGTATTAAGATATGACTAGGTACTTGTACTACTAATTATTCTGTGATATGTTATGACTTAGATATTGTAACAGAATAAATAAGTAATAATGTATTATGTTATTATTTATTATTATAAATTAAAATAGTTTTATTACATACAATGACATTCTTATCAGAATAGACCTACTACCTCATTTTTACTACCTACCTATCCCGTTTTCAGAACGCCGATAAGTTTAGTGAGATACCTACCTACGTGTCGTTGTTTGATTATGATTATATCCTATAGGTATTGCACTTTGATGAATAAAGGTGCCTGTCTGAATTCCATGCATTTTAATGAGTGAAAAATAAATTGCTACCTGCGTAATAAAAGGTATTAAAAGTATGTAGGCTACTTACTAAGTCAGCACAGTAATTCATTTTCCGATCAACAATACCTACTATAATCAATTATAAAATTACGTTGATCGATTTAATAAACGAATTTATTTCTGCGTGGAAAAACGTTAAATATGCGTAGCTTCGGTATGGAACACAAATGAAATAACATAAAACTATAGGAACCTACGTAATAAAAAAATATCAATATCTAACTACATAACTAGGACCTATTATAGGTATTACAATTTTATTACAAGGTATTACCTTTCAATATCCTTTGGAAGCGTAAAGAATGACAATTCGTCATTTCTATCACTATTCAAACAGCCGAATGCTATGCAGTACTTTCTAGCTTTCTTCTTGGTATTCATAATTAAAACACGAATAAAGTTTGTCAATAACTTTACGTAAGTAGGTGCTCTATCGCTAAGTACAAGGCGCGCGACTCATTGAGCGCACGCTTGACACTTGACTGAACGGACCCGAATATTGGGTCCTTGAATTTATTTGTACTTGTTGCGGAGTGCTACTGCCCTGGCTTAAGTAACTTCCACGATTTTAGTAGCATGAACTCTATTTTAGGCTTTTAAGCGGTCATTTTTTTTTCTTCACAATTATATTGCCAAAACTACGCAAAGAATACATACTTATAAAATAAGGTTTAATCATTTTGTTATGGATTTACTAAAAAAACTCCCGAACCATTATTAGTGAAATTTATACAGAAATACATTGAAGTTTTTACTTTTCAGTTGAATAAAGAATCGTCCAAATCGGTTCAGAAATCCCGGGACAAAAAAACATTCCAATTGATAAAGCTCCTTCTCTTATATGAATAATAAAAAAACAGAACATCCTCCTATTATGAAGTCGGTTAAAATATTTAAAAAAAAAAACATATTTTCTTCATGGTTAAAATAGCATTATTTGCCCCATTTATTGCATACTCGAGATGCAGTTTGGGAACATTGTCTTGAGAATCTTCCCAAATTTTCTGCGTTAAAAATTATGCGTGTTCTCATTAATTGAGGTATTTTGATATGAAAATATCATTACAAGAGCTGTTTCACTACAAAGCGAGTGAGTACATTACTTTGTAGCCGAGTCACGAGGAACAAACTACACACAGTTAATTGAAATAGCTGTCCATGCATGTGTATTCTTAACGTGAATAGATGTTATGTATCTCTTTAAATATATTATTTTAGTAAAATCAGTATTCTTAAATTGAATCATACATCAGAAAAAGAAATACAAGCCCATCCGCTGTCATCTCCCAGATAACGCGAAATCAAAATCATTAAATTATTCTCCGAATATTACTAATCAAGGTTAATTAGTATACATAGATGTTTTACAAAACGTCTGTCTGTCAGTCAGGCTGATGGATGATTTCACATTGCTGACCCTAAGTAATTCGTGACTCATGATTTTGCAACGCAGTAAGCTTTGCTGTGAGAATTTATGCTTGGCTAGTAATATAACTACAATCTGTAAAGGTATGAGAAATTCAAAGTTCTAGGTAGTATGTAACAATCGTGGGCACTTACCATAAGAAGAAAAACCAGCTCTTAATAAATATACAACTCCAATCAATTTAGCAATATTTAATGTGCCGTGACGTGGGTTCAAGTAAAGCACAGCTATTCATTCACTAGCACAATACATAAAAATCTTAAATATACATCATATACATAAAAATTGAATTGATGGGGCTTAAAACAGCTTTTATAATCCGACATCCAACATAAACCCCTTTAGCATTTTTGTACAAAAAATATTCAAATAATTGATTTGATAACACAAAATTCCGAAATTAGTTTAGTTTTGCAAAAAGTTTGAAAGCACAATCCAATTATCAAGTTATTTTAAACTGAACCCTGTTTTAAAGCTTTATAGTACACTCTCCATTGCCTAAGACTTAAAAACATGGATAAATCCAGTAGATTTTTAATTTGATTCAGTTAGTATGCAGTAAAGGCGAATAGATGGCAATTTAAAAACGCTGCGATTGCAACTTCAGTCCGTTACCATTTGAATGATCGTTTTCATGCGAGTTTTAAGTGAGAAAAACGTCGGTAAAATTATCGAAATAGGTCAAAGATTTTTACGTTGGACCTAGTAAGTTTTTAATGAAAGAGTTAAATAAATTGTGTGAACGGTGAGTTATTTCAATATGTTTCCTAATTAATGTTCACTAAACGAGGTTTTCTTTAATTTTTTGCAAATTAAACAAAATGTAAGTAAAATCAGCCCGCGCAGCTCCCCTAATAATATATGTTTTTAATTACGAGTATAAATTGTACCTTATGATTATGATTTCTTTATGGTTGTTAAAGAAGCAGAGATTTTTTATATATTTTTTTGCATATTTTCACCCTAACACTATTTATGTTTTAATTAATTTGTAATACGAATACTCAAAAAGTAAACTTAGACTTAGATCTAAACTCTTCGGCTGTTTGAACCTGTCCCAATAAAAACTTAATTTACAAAGTTTTATATTCTTTTTTTTTATTATCTTTGATACCGAGCTCAAAAATATCCTTCCTGGTATCGAGAACAAAAGATAGGTAGTTACCTGAGTACACCACCTCCAAATTCATGGATATTAAAATATTTTATACATACACCTTTATTAATTTTATAGCAGGTGATTATGATTGATTCAGGGTCCTCGCACACTTTGCCCGGCCACGAATATTAATTAAGAAACTAATGGGTAAAAGAGAAAAAGATGCACGAGTGTTGACCTCCGGTAAGGTTTGCAAACGAACAACATTTTTATGAGACGTACTTTTAGGATTTATATTAGCAAATCTAGACTAAACACGTAATGTTGTATACAACAGTACGAGGAGTGGACTGACATGAAAAAGTAAAAGATTTTATTTCATTGTCACTATGAGATTGTAAATAGATTAATTTTGTAGTTTTTCAGAACGTTTTAACATTGGCAATAAAACTAAATATACTGATACCTACACAACTCACCTTATTTAAATTACATTTGACAATTGGTTGGTCGAGTGGTTGTTGACCTTAACTGCAAAGTCAACAGTCGCGGGTTTGAATCCCGCAAGGTGCAATCATTTGTGTGATGAAATGTTTGTATCCGAGTTACATTGTATCCGAGCAACGTTCTGTTCTTAAAACTATGCTCAGCAAACTTTTTCGACACCGAACAACAGAACTTTACGCTGAAGCCAAGGTTTTAACTGTTAGACAACTATACATTCTTAGAGCTTGTCTGAAACATCACGAAGGAGTTATTACTTCTTCCGAATACCCCAACTTACTAAAAACCCGCACTTTTAGTCCTCCTCATCTCTTCGTGCACACTGCGTTTGCTCGGAGACTCCCTCAATTAATGCTCCCATACGTTTATAAAGTAGTTGAGAAATCATTAGAGCTAAAAAAACTTACCGTCAACCAAGCCAAGCACAAAGTAACAAAGTGGCTTCTGACTTTTTCATATGGTGACACTGAGACATTACTTATAAGATTGTCATAATGTTATTAATTTATTCTACCATACCTACAATATGCATTTAAAATTATTTTTTTTGTCAAATTAGCTTATGAAAGCGATCACATATGTGTGAATGGTTTTGTGTTATTACTATTACACAAATCTTTTTTTTTTCTTGTAAATCTTCCCCGTCTTGTACTATGTTTATTGTACGGGCATGAATCAATTTGTAAAAGTAGTGTTGTTTCTGTCGTTGTTTGGACAGCATTAAGTAGTTTAACTTTCAACACGGTACACAAGGCTCCCACGAGACAGGCCTGGCCTAGTGTGGGGCACACCATACCACAAGCAAATTTAGAAAAATGAAATACTCTTTTTTACTGAATAAATATTTTTATTTGTATATTATGTACTAGTTGATGCCCGGGGCTTCGCACGCGTGGTCATCTATCTAGGTTAAAAATACTCTATGTACTATTCCAAGACCTAAAACACCAATATTTGATCAAAATTCCTTCAGCCGTCAAAAAGTTTTTATCGATTGCTCGGCTTTTACTAATCAGATTGAGATACCAACTATACCAGTTTTTAAGTCAATCCCTAAGCTATCCAACAGTTAAAACCGCATCGCAATCGGTCTTGAAGTTTTTACCTGATGCATGAACAAACATACATGCAAACTAACAAACAAACAAACAGACACACACGATTTAAAAAAATGGTACATTCTTGTTCAGTAGCTTATTTTAAGAACTTATGACCTTTTTTTTTAAATTATATTCTTTGTACAGTTTTTTTCGGTCTTATTACTTTATTATAAGTATATATAGATGTTTGTCCGTTGTCTAGTTCCCAAAGTACAGGGTATCCTAGTTTCGGGGATTTGGGTGTGAAAGGTCCCGAAACTATTTATTTATTTTGACGTGTTATGTCTGCGTCATTACTACTTTAAAGACAATATTTACTAGTTTTTTTTTACTAGTTTTTTGTTTCTAAATAGGCAAACTATGCGTTTGCCTATTTAGAAACAAATAGGAAACAGGAAACTTTTCATAAAATATACACAGGTTCTTCTATTTATTTATTTTTCTAACGCTACTTACCCATAAAGCAGCGTTCACACCACTCCGTTATGACATGCGCGTAATCTTATTAACAATCTGAGCGCGTCAAACATCGCGCCATTGTACTGCATGGTGAGTAGACAACAACCATGGAGCAAACAGTAAGAGTATCGCCGCTGCAGCATTCCAATGCATCGTATAGCATGGCCGCATGGGATGCAAGATGTTTTGTTTACCGTTTTCATAAACTGCAAGGGATCCGTTCTCTAGACTGCGTGACCAAGCTGACTAGCCGTGACAGCTAAACCTCCCAACGCAGGGCAAAATGTTTGAAACATCAGAATACTAGATCCACAAACTCGTGTTATCCATTGCAGTTGACATGTCTCCTGTTCGCACCAAGAGTTTTGGTTCAATCATCCGGGCGGCCAAGGAGTGGAACTGTCTTCTGCGTTCATTATTCCCGATGAGTATAATAATTTAGGAGGCTATATAAATTCGAGCACGCGACCAGCTTTGGATGCGTGCTCGAAGCTATAGAAGAATAGAATAGATATGTCTTAGACAAATGGGCAGCATTGTCGATCGCATTGTCGTTTAACATCAAGTGAGAAAGGTAGCGATCTAAATATGCCTAACATCATCATCATCAGCATATACTTTTCCACTGTTGGTTGCATCCATTTTCTGCCAGCTGCTTTCTCAAGTCGTCACTCTGCAGGACGTCCTACACGCCTTTGTCTATCTCTTATCTACAATAACAAAAATGATGCTGGGAAGGTTGGTTCTGTATTGGGACGATATCATGCAAGTGACCGATCATGCTTATCAAAATGAATCAAGCATACAACTTGAGTTGTTTTGATAAGCATGATAAAATAGCGTCCATCATCTATTATCTTCTTTCTTTTGTAAAAGAGTAGGTATCCTCCTTTGGCAAATTATTTTTCTCGATCCTTTCTCAATGTTCGTAGAATACCCGAAATAAAAAACTTATAAGACTGTCATTCACGAGTTATTTCGTCGAACAATTCGACCGGTTTCGTGTAGCAATACCCGTACTGTGTATAATTTGTAAAACAGACATGTTACTTCACAATGAGCGTTACTCTGCGTTATTTTATTAATGTTTTGTTCTAATCCCTGCAAGAGACGACTCAGTGTGACAGTCTCTTGACGTTATTTAATACCACTATCATATTGTTCATAATAAATGTAACTAATCAAGTTGTTGAAATCTTATAAAATGCTTAAAATAAACTTTTATATAGGCTGATTTTGTTTAGTCTGTCGCTTTTACTTACTTACGGTAATCTGCTTTCATAAATAACTAAAACTGAAAAGCGAATAGTGATACAATTATGATACTACAGACAAGCTTCATAAAGTCTTAAGAGGAGTTAAATGACATGACATATTACATCTACTTATACTAAAGAAGAAGATGATAAGATAACGTGATGTCGTGTTTATGAACTTCCACTAAAATCTCTTAAAATTTATGAAAACTGTTTTAATTTGAAAATTAAATTATATATTAAACCTAGTTTTCCTATAAAAACCTCAATAATATTGGTCTTAAAAGTTTTCATAAACTTTAAGAGTTTAAGTGGAAGTTCATAAATCTTTAAACTACGGAACTGATTGAACTGCGGTTTTTTACTGTTAGATCGCTTAGGGTTTTACTTAAAATCTGATGACTAATATCAATGCGATGAGTAGTAGCGATATCGATATCTCTCTGTCTATTTGACAGCGAAGAATTTTGATGAAATTCTCCCTCTCTCTTATTTTCGGCTTCGCATTTTCAGTTATCTAGGTGCTATCCAAGACCTCATATACCAATATACCAACATTTGATCAATATTCCTTCAATCGTCAAAAATACTTTTGCAATTGCTCGGCTTCTACTCATCGGATCGAGATACCAAGTAACCCAGTTTTTAAATCAAACATCAGGGCAAACTGCATTGTAATCTGTCCTGTAGTTTTTACGTAATGCGCGAACAAACATAGAGACAAACAGACAGACATGATTTTTTAAATGTGATATTTTTGTAGTACCCTAGACCATTTTTTTAAATTATCTTCTTTGTACAGTTTTTTTCGTACTTATTGATCCTTGCTTTATTGTAAGTATATAGATTAATAGTAAGTATATATATAGAATAGAATAGATTTTGTACTTTATAGGTACAACTTTTATACCAGGAAAATGTCCACTTGAGCAAAACATGGTGGAAGGGGCTTATTTTGAAAGCTTGGGTTTGAAGCTGAGTCTGAAACACAAACATATGTAAATCATTTTTTAATTCCAATCCGTTAAGGAAAATAATATGAACTAACAAGTAAAAAAACCGACTGCGAAATTTTTTTATTGAATATGACCTGACCGCCCGCAAAAATAATTGCACTAATATTTTAAAGGCGAAAGTTTGTTACTGCTTCACGCTTAAACGGCTGAACGGTTTTGGATAAAATTTGGTACGGGGGTAGCCCTGGATTAACACATAAGCTACTTTTTATCCCGGAAAAATTTATTGTTCCTGAGGAACGCGGGTGAAACCGCGGGGCACAGCTAGTATCTATATAAATTTAATGTTTCTTCTTTAGTTAAATATTTTACTTTACTTTAATAGTTTCAGTTGCAGAATTAGACTGTAGTATTTACATTAACTCGAATAATCTAAAATTGAAAATTTTACAAGAAGCTGAAAAGAAAATTGCTACTATTAGTTAAAAGAATTATATCTGTTTGAAATGGTATTTTAAAGACTTGTATTTTGATACCTCACTTTATAGGTTTTGGTCATATTTTGTTTTGACGGAAATACAATATGGCAACAACTGTAAGCCGCCATATTAGTTTTCTTGACACCTCATATATTGAGCTTGATCACGCTTGTGATCAAGACCAATACAATGATACCTCATTTATAAAAATCCATCAAGCCGTTTAGGCTGTAGGACGCGCCTAAGAAACGTACAAACAAACAAACATACATACAACCCAAACAGATAACCCCAATTGTACCCCAGTCGGGTAAAAATAAGATAGCGTATCAGCTATTCATTCTGACTCACACTATCAAACATTTATAGCACTAACTTCTTTTTTATTTAGAGGGTATTAATTATGGTGCAATTACACGCTGGTGCTATAAAATATTCGATTTTACGCCATAAAAATTAACAACATGTTGAATCAAAAAAGTTTAAGAAAACTTTCTTTGCGGCCTTGATGGTCCGAGATAATTATAACGCGTGAAGATTGAAAAGTAGAGGTCAATTATTTTTGATTGCATCTTTTGATGCCAAGAGTGTGGAATGTCGATTTATTTTGAAACCTCACCAGTGGTGCGGACACTTTAGAGGGATTTTGCATTCAAATTCAAACCTTTTCTTGATGCATAGCGTTCTCTATCTATGCGACAGGCATAATATCTCAAGATAGTGCCTAATAAACCTGTTTTAACTGACAGCACCACTTTTTGAGCTATTCCTAACTAGACTTTCCCATCGTTATTGCTTGTTCCTGTCTTCATCATGCTTTCACTGCTACACCACGACTTCTTGTTAAAGTAAGAAGTTAGTTTTACAAATGGATATGCTAAAAATACATTAAAGCCAGACAAGTGCGACTTAAACTCGCGTGGAGAGGGTTCCGTATGAGACAACCACCGAAGTGGGAATAAGACCGAAAGGCTGCTAACCAAATTTTGTATAAAACCCAGTGTCGCTTGTTGTATATGAGAGGTATATAATATTTAACAAAATATGGTTGATAAATTGCTAATTTTAAACCAAAAAGAAACGTTGATATCACGGCACAGTATGCAAAAATTTTTATTTTGTAGTTTGCCCCTCCCATAAGCCCAGTTATTTTAAGACTATAGATCTTCATAATTTAACAACTATTTTCAATATTTTATTTTTACTTTTCTACCTCCTTTGTGAGATAAGGTGGGAATTGACAATTTTCATGTATTTTCGTAGATTACATCAAAACTATTTACTACAACATCATAAAAAAAGTTTAGGTCCTTATAACAAGCACTTTCATTTGATATGTATACCATACTGTACAGTTTACGGAACTTTTATTTTCATTTTCTAATTTGGCCCCAAATGTGACCCAAATGTGGTATCAACATTCATTTACTTACGTTACACATTTTGCTCATATGAATTTGTATGACCCATATACGGATATGGGTCATACAAATTCATATGAGCAAAATAACATTCAGAGCAAATTGGCTGTGACGGACGGATAAACAGACAGACACACGAGTGATCCTATAGGATACAGTCCTAATCATTAAAATAAACAAGATACAAGATAGATACACTTTATTGACACCAAATAAACAAAAAGACAGGAAAATACTAAAAAAAAATACAATGGGCGGTCTTATTGCTGATCTCTTCCAGACAGACTTTGGATGGACAGAAATTATTGACGTAACATGGACGGTGGTGTAGCAATACTTATATCTATAGGTTTATAATAAACTAGTAAGTAACAAACAGTCTGTAAAACAAAGCAATTTAAAATAACCGGCCAGGTGCGAGTCGGATTCACGCATCGAGGGTTCCGTATAAACTTGTAGGCACGTAAATAGTTCGTCCATCACGGGAATCGAGCCTCGTTTTTATTGTGATGCAAATTTACAGTTTTCGATTTTTACCCTTTTTCTGTATTAAAGACATTGCTTTTTGCTTTTCATTATTCTAGCTCAACGGAAAGTATCCTATAGGTTTTGATTCCTTTGCGAATGTCAGAATATGCGGCGTTTATGATTACTTTTGATTGCGTTGAATTAGAAGTTTTTTATTTTCACAGCTCCAAGAGATTGCAGACCTGAGTATCTATTTGATACTAATTTCAACTGGATACCTCCACGTGTTCCTGAGAAAAGGTATCTTGACAGAAAGACGGACGGAGGACGGAGGACAACAAAGTGATCCTATTAGGGTTCCTTTTTTCTTTTTGAGGTACAGGATCCTAAAAAAATGGTTGAGGTCTAAAGTGAGCAACAAGACAAGAATGTGAGATTTATAAATCGTGTAAGTAAGTCTGTCTATCAGTATGTCAGTCTATCTGTCTGTCTTGATGTTTATTCGCGCATCATCTAAAAAATACTAGACCGATTGAAATGTGGTTTTTACTAATTGGTTTTGACTTTATATCAGATGTACTTAAATATTTAAATATCAATCAAATGAGTAGAAACAGACCGTAACAGTTTTTTTACGGCTGAAAGAATTTTGATATTATTTTGAGTGTTGGTATTTTAGGTCATAGAATAACATAATATAGGGTACTTTAAACCCAAACAAATTACCACACGCGTACAGCTTAGAAACACAATGTAAATTAGAACAACAATAATAAAAATGTATACTATCAAAATATATGGTAAATAGTTAAATAGGTATAAATAGGTATTAATTTAACATTGATATTTGGGCTCCATCGTCAGAAATGAAATCGTTCAAGAAGTTCAAAAGTTTCTTTACCTCACTATTCCATTATCAGATTATCTCGTTGACAAAGGATAGAACTAATTTTCCGAGTGGCCATCTTCGGTATTGAAGCGTAGTTGCTACCGTGGAAGGACTCTATCGAGATTTTAATTAGTTAACTACTTTTCCTACCGGGAAAAACATTTCCACAGAGTTTAAATGTAAAAAACAAGTAGGGGTTGAACTGAATGATAAATTATTTAAAAAAAAACTATAAGTGCTTTCTCGTGCTTATCCAAGTGTACATTTTTATATAAAAAAATATGTTACAATCCACAATTGAAAGACTCTTATTGTGCGTGTCATTATTAAATATCAAATGCTATCTCAAATATGGCTCATTTTAATATTGTTGCCCTATCTTCTCAAACTTGCTTGCTTGTCTTATGAGCATTTAAGATACCTCTTAAATGCTTAAACTATGGCGTCAGAGTTTGTCAGACCACCCGAAGGTCTCTGGCTTAACCACTACAGCCGGGACCGACAGCTTAACGTGCCCTCCGAAGCACGGAGGGAAGGGAATCCACACATATCTTAGAAACGTAATTGGTCAGCCGAGAATTGAACCGGGTATTATTGGATTCTACGCGCACCAATATACCGTTCGCTTGCATCTTCTCATTATCTTTTGTGCTCTTTCCTGTTTTCTCAAGAAAAGCAACATTTTGAAAATTTTGCCACATCTCCCCTTACCTTCTCCACACCGCCCCGCTTACATCTGACCCCGGCGTCACCTCGTAAAATCGAGGTTCATGCCGGTTCATGTAGACAATAACCGGTAAACGTAACCTGTAGGTAATTTACCGTACTTAACCGCAGTTTGCCATACTTTTGCCATATTACTGGTAACACAATGAGCGTGGCGAATTATCATTCTCGTAGATTTGTGTGATTTGGTGATACGGTTTGAGGAATCGAATGATTTTGATAAGTAATTTTAAGATTTATAATTGATTTTTGAGATCAAATTTTCTCGAGTAAAGATTGAAGCACCCGACGCGGTTCGGTGGTATTGTAAAGATTGAAGCACCCGACGCGGTTCGGTGGTATTGTAAAGATTGAAGCACCCGACGCGGTTCGGTGGTATTGTAAAGATTGAAGCACCCGACGCGGTTCGGTGGTATTGTAAAGATTGAAGCACCCGACGCGGTTCGGTGGTATTGTAAAGATTGAAGCACCCGACGCGGTTCGGTGGTATTGTAAAGATTGAAGCACCCGACGCGGTTCGGTGGTATTGTAAAGATTGAAGCACCCGACGCGGTTCGGTGGTATTGTAAAGATTGAAGCACCCGACGCGGTTCGGTGGTATTGTAAAGATTGAAGCACCCGACGCGGTTCGGTGGTATTGTAAAGATTGAAGCACCCGACGCGGTTCGGTGGTATTGTAAAGATTGAAGCACCCGACGCGGTTCGGTGGTATTGTAAAGATTGAAGCACCCGACGCGGTTCGGTGGTATTGTAAAGATTGAAGCACCCGACGCGGTTCGGTGGTATTGTAAAGATTGAAGCACCCGACGCGGTTCGGTGGTATTGTAAAGATTGAAGCACCCGACGCGGTTCGGTGGTATTGTAAAGATTGAAGCACCCGACGCGGTTCGGTGGTATTGTAAAGATTGAAGCACCCGACGCGGTTCGGTGGTATTGTAAAGATTGAAGCACCCGACGCGGTTCGGTGGTATTGTAAAGATTGAAGCACCCGACGCGGTTCGGTGGTATTGTAAAGATTGAAGCACCCGACGCGGTTCGGTGGTATTGTAAAGATTGAAGCACCCGACGCGGTTCGGTGGTATTGTAAAGATTGAAGCACCCGACGCGGTTCGGTGGTATTGTAAAGATTGAAGCACCCGACGCGGTTCGGTGGTATTGTAAAGATTGAAGCACCCGACGCGGTTCGGTGGTATTGTAAAGATTGAAGCACCCGACGCGGTTCGGTGGTATTGTAAAGATTGAAGCACCCGACGCGGTTCGGTGGTATTGTAAAGATTGAAGCACCCGACGCGGTTCGGTGGTATTGGCGCGATTATCCAAATTCAACAAAAATCTATGTAAATATAAACTATGATAAAATTGCACCTATCAACATATTTGACACAGAATAAAGAATAGTTCGTTTTTATTGCAATACTAGCTGTGCCCGCGGCTTCGCACTCGTGGTCATTTCGCTAGGTTAAAAGTACTCCACCTAAAATACCAATAAACCAACATTTGATCAAAATTCCTTTTGCCGTCAACAAGATTTGTATCAATTGCTCTAATCATTGGATTAAGATACAAAGTAACCCATCTTTTAAGTCAAACCCTAAGCTATCTAACAGTGAAAACCGCATCGCAATCGTTCCAGTAGTTTTTACGTGATGCGCGAACAAACATACAAACAGGCAGACATGAATTTAAAAAAAAAAAACTTGTCCAGAGCTTATTTTAGGCACCCTAGACTATTTTTTATTATCTTTGTTTAGACTTTTTCGTTCATATTGCTTTATTATAAGTATAGATAGATAGATAGATAGGTTAATATACCCTCGCAATTTATAAGGTAATTTGCGTCTTGACTGGTGCCGTGACTTGCGTTTCACGAGGATTTTTTAATTTTCCCTCTAAAGCCTCCCAAGCCGACAGCCGTGTGAGACGACGGTAATTACACGTTACTGAAAGTGGGTTAAGTGTGAAGGGACCCTTATGGCAAAAAAATATTACGTCATCGTGTATGACAAGTGTTTTTTTGTATTGTCGTGATAAATAGAGATCGACTTGAATTTGAAAAGAAGCTCGATTTCATAGGGTGACAAAGTAATTATAGCGAGCAACCGTTTGTTGTGGCATTATGTCGGTGAGGCTTATACACGTTCTCACTTATGACGATTCTTTTAACATTAAAAATTACTAAAAACTAAAATAACATAATAACAATTTCTTATTAACTAAACCTTTTTAATTTCAGCTGTCAAACCAGAAATGCACAGGTATTGTATTTAGTTTAAAAAAAGTTTCCAATACACAAAAAGTTTAACTTCCGGTTTATTTGGATATCTAAAAATACATCAAAGGAACTTTAGAATTGCAAAACTTGTCCAACCTTTGCCGTATATCCGCGAACCGTATGTATGTATAACTTTATACGGTACAGTTGCCCTTCAGGCGATGGCACAGTAATTGAAGTTAAGTAGCGCGTGAAATCTTGACAATGGGAGAACTAGTTTGAGGAGCTGATCGCCTTAAGGTTGTCGATAGATGACAGGGTACACCTCTCATTGTAGCGCAGGGTTACTACTAATATTTTTTGATCAACTTTAATGACATAAATTTTAGTTTTAGCTAATACTTACATTGTTTTGCTCAAGGCCGTATTTTTCTCAGACTGCGCAGTGCAAAAGTCCGGTAATGTGTTTATTAGGCTATAGTTATAGGTATGTATGTCTGTGCCTTTGTGCCACTATATAGACCAAACGCGTGGGCCGATTTTGATAATGCTGACGTCAATTTTTTGTCCTAATCTTGCGAGTGTTACAAAAGACATGTCATGATATTAATAAAAATTCAATATGGCGACAACGAGACGCTATAATGTAAAAAGAAAAAAAAATTAAAGTCGTCATACTATGTCAAGTGTGTGTGTGGGGGGGGGGGGGGATCATTGAAAAGGTATTTGAAAATCATTTGTAAGTTTACTGTATCATTTTTTATTTACAATGACCATTTAGAATCTATCACGATTTAAAGTTGGTTCGCAACCGTTCTCACTGATTAAATATTAACTAAAAAGTTTAAAATAAAAATAAATTATTATAAAAAAAACAAGTGTTCTGCCCAACGCCACTTTAGTCTAGTAATACAGTCTCCAACGTCTAGGACTTTGGTCCTTCGTCGGATTTTCGTATTTCGCACTCGGTGCGCCATGGATGTGGACTCGCCATGGATGTGGACTCGCCATGGAGCGTGCCATGTTAGGCATCTTTGATGCCATAGATTACTCGTATTCGACGCTCTGTCTTCTTAGTGAGCGTCCATGTTTTGGATCCGTAAGTCACAACCTTTGAGCCTAATAGATATGTTTATCAGTTCATTCGCTAAAACAAAAAGTAAAATCAGAAACACATACAGGTATGATTTGCTTCGACTATTTTATGTTTCTCTAGAGTACCAGCCCTACAGTGTATTGAGCCGTCAAACGTTTTGTTAAGAGGTTTTGAAGGACTTCAAGATTCTTTTTATCCTTTATAATGAACGGATCGTACTTGTCAACTTACTTTTAAAATCAGGGGATTTCAAACTTTTTTAGTAAGCATTACTTAAAAGTTATTGACAGAAGTTTGATTAAAATCTGATTAAATCCGATTACGGGCAATGTGTTTGAATTATCTTTAAATTTCTGTTTGTCAATTATTTTGTTGTACCTAATTTATTATTTGATATGAGTTATTTACCAAAGATTGTTGACCCAACTGTACTCCAAAACCTCAAAGTAGGCACTTCTGACTATAGTACCTACTTAATACAAATGAAACATTTCTACTCCACCTTGATTATAATAAAAGATACCCAGACTCGAGCCCAAACAGCAAAACTTTGAACCAGACACCGTAAAAACTCAGATCTTTTCTTTTATTACTTGAAAATCATATTACAATACCGAAAGTTTCGTTCCTTATCTTAAAGGCACCCTAAGGTATCCGTGGTACGTGACGTCTGCACCTTGCATTTTATTATTACTGCCCACCCCCTAAAGTCGGGGGAGTGGTAAGTGGGTAGTAATTACGGGGTGTAACTTAGATTGGCTTTTTAATTCGACTGGATTTGTTCCAGGGGATAGAAGATGGGCAGGGATGGTCAAGATCGTTTGTTATTTAAGGTGTAATACCCGTGTGGGTAGTGGGAAAAGTTTTATGAAAATTGGGACGTTCCCGTGATGAGAAAAGACATTTTGTAAGTAAGGGAAGGATAACTTAGTATGTGGTAGTATGCTTAGGCCAAGAAGACGTTCTTAAGCAGTCAAGGTATATACTTAATATTGATCTACGGCATCACTATCATGGGAGAAACCTGCAATGTCCAGTCTTAATTAAATACATCTTGTCTTCCTCTCCTCAATCCCTGTCAATCTTGACTGAACGTCCATCTCAGCCAAACATGAGCCATTTTGAACTGTACGTAAGGCCTAGTAGAAGTTTTTGACCATTTAAACTCTGATTGTTCCAAAAACATAACAATTGATTATACAGAATTGCTAAAATATCAAACCATATTTCCAACAAAAAATAAACAAAATGCAAATAGCCGTGGACTTAACACACAGGAAATCCCTAAACTTTTACGTCCCATACCATAAAAATACCGCTCATAATAAACTACACACAACTTGATGTGTAAATTTTCCGTGGCCATAAAACCGGGTGTCCGTTTTCCGACGAGAAAACTCGGATAAAGGATAGAAGGAAGGCCATAAATTCGGGATGAACGGGAATCTTGTACGCGTCACTTTGAAATAAAGTTGTTGCTGTTTAGAATAAGCCTACGATCGCGGGTGAAAACTGAGGCTGGGAGGCAGGTGGAGGTTTTTTACAGGATATTTTTCCACAGTGGAGGTTAAGTATTTGGATAAGAGGTGGTTTGTTTGCAGCAATATTCTAAAGCGGTTCAACCAATTCAGACGAGAAATTGAGTTTTAATGAAAATTTTGACAGAAATGCATTCTGAATTCATTTTAAATTTTGTTTTCAAATGGACTTGCCTCTTATGTTTTTGCTGCTTTCGTTTGCGCGGTGACCGGGTTACCATAGTCTCAATTCTTTATATTTTTTGTTCATCTTAGTTATTTACCAATAGAAAAAAAAACTTTGTTTAAGAAAATTAAACGTAAAAATATAAGTATGCACGAGAATAAAATCCATAAAGTAGTTTATTGCAATAATGGTATAATCCAATGGTATAAATGGTCTCAACCTATCCACTTATACCATTAAGAGTATAGATGGGACGAGTAAAAACCATTGATACCATGAAGTAATTGTCTAATGGTATAACTGGTATTAACTAGTACCACCTGTACTATTACAGGTATAAATTGGACAACTAAAAAATGATGGGAAATAGTGGAAGACAATCCAAGTAACGGACAGTTAAATAATTTATACAATTACTTATCTTTATATAAAGTGCTTAGACACCAAAGTAGGCAGAGTTAAGCTATTGACTACGATGATGGTGCGATACTATGATTATCACTTAACTGCACTAAGGCCTATAGTCCAAAACGTCTCAATTTTTATTTCAATCAACCTTCAAATCTGCGCTCTACACGAGATTCAAATTGAGCGTCGCATCTTTATGGAATACGGGAGAATCGCCAGCTCCTAGCCTACATCTAGAGATTTATACTGTTTGACGCGAGATTGTAACTCTCTATATTTTACAGGTTATAGACACGTCAGAAACAACGTTGTTACCTATTGGTTATAAGAATTATACTTACCGATAATAATATGGTGAGGTGTGTGAGTGGAATTCACCAGCCGTAGAAATGAGAAGAGAGTATAACAACATACACAGGATTATTAATATATTACTTAGTTTACGCTAAAATAAACACAATGAAATAACTCAGAACACGACTTGACTTTTTCTTTTATTAGACATGATAACTCAATACTTTTGATGTCATGATAATTTGTCTTCTAAGAAGGTTATTTGTACTATGTAGGTATTCTCATATAACATATATTTTTACAGTTTACACATACACCATGATGACACGTCATGCGAAAATAACAAGACCCCACCCCAGCTTTCTTGGTGTAGTTATCATTTTTGGGATTCCTCATTAGGCTTTCTTCTATTTTATTGGGAAGAAAGAGCAACACCTAGAAATGAAAACATCGATCCGAAACTTGGTATTTTTTCCATAATATTTTGTCTATCTTAAAGTTTCAGACCTAATAGTGAGGAAGACATAGGTTCAAAAACTAAAACCCGACAACGCTCGGGTAAAAAAAACCTATGACACTCTTGCGATGAAAACGAATCGATTCATACTTCTCTAGTCAAATTTGGACCTAGTTTTTAGTTTTAAACACATAACCCTTTAAATGATTCGCCGTAGTCGGGTAAACCTATGAAAGTCTATAAATTAAGACGAACCGATTATACCTCGCTTGTCAAAATCGGACCAATAGGGCCGACTCTATGGTGAAACATCCACAAATATACACACATACATACATACATACATACATACATACATACATACATACATACATACATACATACATACATACATACAAAACTCATTACCTTTCCCTTGCTTCGGCATAGTCGGGTAAAAAACCCTCGTGACAGATTTAGCAGACAGGCAGACAAATAAGAGGCAAAAAAATAAATGTGGCGTAAAACTTCGTGAACTTAGTTAAATGAGCTAATATAAAAATACCTTATATCAAATCTGATATTGTTTTCTTTACATGACAAATGATTTACTTCGTTGACCTGCAAATAACCCGGCACTCGTATCTCTTGACCATTCATATTGAATAGCTGTAGCTCCAGTCAAAGTACTATTTATAAACTAACTGCAACCCGCAGCTCTGCCCTGCTTTGTGCGAGAAAAATGCATGGTATACAAACTTTTGCAGACATCGTTGAACATAATTTGATAATTTATAATAATTAACGAAGAATCAACTAACAGCAGAGATGGATGTGACGGAAATAAATCCGTCTCTATTGTTACAAGTTTCGTATTCAGTTGTGTCAATGCAATCTCTCTCTTCAGCCTCATTCAAAAACAAGGTTCCAAACTAATTAGTTTTACATATTTTATAGCGAGTATTTGCACAAAACAGATATCTACATAGAGCAACCAAAGGATCAACGCTTTTAGTATATATTTTTATGTTATAATTCTTTACGACTAGTGGTTCTGCGAGCTGTAGAACTCGCACGCACAAACTTTTAAACAACCAATCTTTTTAGCAAACAATCTAGCGGTGCACTGTAGAGCCATCTAGTTACCTTAATGTAAAACTAACATTAATAACCAAGGTGCTCCATCAACCTAGTGGGCAAAGGGCTGATTCCACTGGAAGAAACCTAAAAGTGAGAAATTTATTGCATTTTGAGGAGCTATTCTGCTCATCACGCCGAAGATCCTCATCTGATCTTCACTAAATCAAATTGAAAAAAAACATTTGAATTCAAACCATTCAAATTGAAATCAATTTGAATGGTCTCAAATTTGTATATGACCAATTTAAAGTTACTACCTTTCATATAAAAAAAGAACCATCGTAATCGGATCTAATAAGGCGGAGATATTCAGTAGCCCTCTTTTTTCCCCTTTTTGGGAGAAGTACCCCCCGAATAGAAAAATCCCTGACGACTAAAAAATTATAAAATTTAATTTAACCTGTATAGCAAGTTTCGTCAGATCGGTTGAGAAATGCGACCTGTAAAGGAGAACAGAGATCCAGACTGACATCCGGACATACGAAAGCATTTTTGCCCTTGCTGAAACGGAGACGCTTCGCTCGCGCATCGCACTCGCTCGGTCAATAAACTATATAATCACAGTCATTTCAAGACATAAGTCCAAAAATTAAAACCCGAGAGTCGGGATAAAAATTGCCTATGACACTCTTACGATGAAGATAAATCGATTGATACCTCGCTTGTCAAAATCAGACCAATAGGGGCGACTCTATGGTGTAACATCGACATATCCACATACAAACATACATAGACTGTTAAACTTATTACCCTTCCCTGGCTTTGCTTTAGTCGGGTAATAAAAGGAATAACAAAAAGACTTCCGTATAATATTATTAGTAAGAGTATTGTGGGCAGACCAGACAACAATACCGCGGGGCACGGGGTCCAAGAAATCTACATCCAGAGTATAAATGAACTCGTTGCAATAGCGGCCGTTGCACTCGGACTTGACGATTTTGTTGTATGTATGGGTAGCAGAAAAAGGCAGTTTTTTTATTGTAAAAACACGCGATTGACCGCTGTCTTACATGATTTTAAGCGAAGATACCTATCCACTGCTAACTTGAAGACTTCTAGACTAAAGCAATGAGTACATCTGCCGAGTGTCATTTTTTTGTAAATGGGAGGCAAGACGCTTCTTGCGCTTTCGCTTGTAATATTTTCGTTTCTAGCGTAAATTTCAAATTATATTTCTCACTCTTTTCTTTTTCATATTGTTTTTCAAAATGTTGTAGGTACATAAAGGAGCGAATATAAATTCAAATTAAACCTGCCAAAAATAAAGAAATATGTATCGGTGAATCTTGCAATTCAAATTTTGAGCACTTCCCGATTAGCTATCTGGCTGAAACTTACAAGGTAGCTCACAAACCGATGACAAATCAATTAAAAACAAAACAAATAAAAAGAGAAATGCCTAATAGAAAAAATGAAAAAAAAAAACAAAATATGTTAAAAGAGAAAGGAAAAAAAAACCTCTAAAGTTCAATGTAATTATTTTAAATTATAGTTATTTAGTATTAATTTTACGACTCACAAGGAACGGTTGCCATGGAAACAAAATAATAACAAGTCTGTAAAAAACATTAAGAGTGTTAGTGCTCTACTATTGCATTGGTTTTTAATATCCTGGAAGAACTTAGGTTGCTTTTTTCGCGATAAACTGTAGTCCGCGCAAAGTTACGAGCGGGAAAGCTAGTGTTGAATATAAATGCATTTATGCAACCTATGTTCTTCCAGGATATTAAAAACCAATGCAATAGTAGAGCACTAACACTCTTAATGTTTTTACAGACTTGTTATTATTTCGTTTCCATGGCAACCGTACCTTACAGCGATTAATCAACATTTTCCAGTTTTCCCGTGGAAACTTACAATTTTCCGGGATAAAAAGTATTCCATGTTTTATTCCAGGGTATAAGCTATCTCCATTCCAAATATCATCAAAAAAAACCGTCCAGCCCTTATAGCGTTAAACCTCTTCTAACAAGAAAACAAACGAACACACAACGTTTCACTTTTATATATTGGTATGGATTTTGCGTATAGTTTGCAAATAGACTAATTTTTATAAACAGTTTTCATGCTAAACCTAACTAACCTACCCTAGGTTTTTAGGCGCAATTCTAAACATATTAGTAGTTTTACTTGGTATAAAATTCGCCCAACTCCGTATAAATATCACCCGTTTTAGTATTTAATTGACTCACTTGGAATTTTAGTTGCTAGCATAGACTAATTATTTCCTACTTTAAGGCCAGGCTCAAAGGTTACATTTTCCCACTCCCCTGTCACCTCCCTTACACTCTGCCACCCGCTACCAGCAATAAGCACTGAATTGACTGCGTAACAAGGTTAAATATCGCAAAAATTACGTATGTCTCAAAAGTTATTTATTTTATTGGCAGGCTAATAATTTAGTTAGGTAAATTTTGTCTAAGCGTTAGATAATAAACTGTATTTTCTTGCTGTGAGATTTATTTTAGAGATAAAACTTAAGCCGTTGAGTAGAAAAATGAAAATATTACCGAAAATAACGTAATTTTTGGTAAGAAAATTTATCGAATGAAATTCTGATAATCATATTTTTGTCTAAGTCTTAGAGAGATAAAGATCTCATATGTACCATACATGTTAAGTTTCACTTTTATCAGGTTTGTGGTTGACCCAGCATATCTATGGAAAATCCCTTAAAAAGCAGAGCCTGGTCTTAGCAGCTCATTTTACTTATTTTAAGTGATTCTTAACTATTGCAAGTTAAGTATTTCTTTTGCAAATATACTGCTCGGTTTAGTACTCGTATTAAAGTATCCCATTAACAGTCACCCATAATATTTTTACGCGCCCGATTAAAAATATCCCTTTTTCAAACCATACATAGCAAAACGTTTACCGATATCAATATCAGTGCGCGTCCGTCGAACCCATTCGCACCTCGACCTCTGCCCCGCGTGGGTCGTCACTCGCACAATCCATACTGTTATAAATATATGACATTAGAATAGCTCGGTGACGATATTTTATAAATAATACAAGCTTTTTCTGCGACTTTTTCCGCGTGGCCATTTTATTGCAATAAAAAGTATTCTATGTTCATACTATCTCCAAAACAAATTTAATCAAAATCCGTTGAACCGTTTAGTCGGAAAAAGGTAACAAACAAATAGACAGAGATACAGAGCTACATTGGCTTTTATAATATATTTTATAATATTAGTTAATATGAAGGTAAGGATTTAAATAATGTGGATGGGAAATTAATAATATGATAGACATCTGGAATAAATATTGGGTAACCGGGCGGGAATATATTCTCTTCTTAGTATCCAGGTACAAACACAAACAAAAAGCACTTAAATGTATGTCACCTTGAATTCTATGGTTCCCGAGACTTTGCTTGCAATCATCCGAGAAAATTATTTTATTGATTTTAAAATAAACTCTGTAATTTTTTTACCCGTAGGTATATGAAGAGAAGTGAAAATCCAGTTCCAATCTGATCAAATATTTGGAAGGAACTATTAAACTCTTCTTCACTGTTTAAAAGGTTACCAACACAATAATTGAGTTGATAATAATTATTATTAAAATGATTTTTGCCATCAAATCGTCATCTCTTGAACTATCAAACCCGTTCATCAAAATTTAAGTGCAAACAACAACCAAATAATTAAATCCAACACATAAACCTGTTTGATCAACGCAATAGTCGTAAATTATTGTCATAACAGCTATTATGCAAGCTCAAGATCAGGTTCGTTTTATCACCTCATTAAATGCTGACCTGCCACAACACACGTTATGTATCGCCAGTCACAATCGAGAAAACGTTAAGCTGCCTGATTTAGTTTTGATTTTGGTGTTGCTGCTGATGCTTTTGAAGGATTCTTGTTGTCTAAAACTATTATGTATTATGTGGTTCAGTGCAGTTAAGCTTTGTGTTAAGCCATGCCGCCAACAAACTCTACTGCACATTTCACTGGCTTGATCTATGTCACACGCCGAAACGCTATAAGACTTGCAATTTTAAGGTTCCGTAGTCCGACAAGGAACCTTTATAGCTTCACCTTGTCTGTCTGTCCATTGCGTCGGTCCGATTCTATGTCACGGGCATTTTATTCAGACATTTATTATCAGTATAGCAAGGTTGAAATTATAGATATGCTTTATAACTGCGACACAAGAGTTATCTTGATCTTGAAATATAATATTTTTAATTAAATGCCCTTAATATTAATGCAAGTCGTACTCTTATGATTGGAGACGACTTTAAAAACTCTTTATATCTTATGTTGTATTTTTGTATTGGTATAACCTACATTTATAATTTTGAAAAAGTGCAATTGTTCTGGTTTAATTGTAATTATTTTATAGAACATTTTGAAAATGAAGACTTTTGTTTTTAGAAATTCCTTTTTATTTATTGATTTTGAGTGGCCTAAGCAAACATCGGAAGGTAAATACGCCAACTTAAATAGTTCAACTCACTTTCAGAAGACATTGGCAAGTAACAAAAATACCCGCCATTAATTTTATAGATGCAGGTTTACATATTTTCAAACTTAAAGAAAGACTCCCTAGTTCTAACATGAAAATGCAAAGCAAGAGCAATCGTGTAATCTTCTATACTTATAATAAAACTTTAACGGGTCCAATTCTGTATATTGAAGATTTTTTGAATTTTTTTTTGGACCTTATTCTAGATTCGATACTGAAGCCAAAACTGTATTTTTTTCATTTTTGTCTGTCTGTCTGTCTGTCTGTCTGTCTGTCTGTATCTTGGCTAGGCATCACACCGAAACTACTGAATGAATTTAAATTAAACTTGGTATGATTTGATTTCATACTACGATGTAGGACATAGGCTACTTTTCATCCCGAAAAATGAAAGGGTTCCCGCAGGATTGGGGTTTAAAGTTATTTCAAAAAACACTTACCACTCTGAAACTACTAGACGGATTTTGATGCAACTTGGCACAGTCATAGTTTATATGATGGGTTAAAATTGGAAATACTTTTTATCCCCAAAAATATAAAGAGTTCCTGCGGGATAATGTCCCAAATTCTGTAAATTAATGATATTTTGTTTTTTTTTTGGTGGCCGTTCTATATTAAATATTAAATCCAAAACTGTATTTTTTTAATTTTTGATCCTGTGTCTGTCTGTCCGTCTATCTGACTGTACCTTGGCAGCGCACCACGCCGAAAATTCTTAATGAATTCATATGGAATTTGGTATGATTTGAGTTCACACTTCGAGGTAGGAACATTAGATACTTTTCATCATGAAAAAATTAAGTGTTCCTGCAGGATAGGGGTGGAAAATTATTTAAAAGAACACTTAGCATGCTGAAACTATTGGACGGATGTTGATGCAACTTGGCACAGGCATAGTTTATAAAATAGGTGAAAATTATGGATACATTTTATCCTGAAAAAATAAAGGGTTCCTGTTCCCACAGGAACCCATGGGTCCAAATTCTGTACATTAAAGATATAGTGTTTTTTTTTTTGGAAATTACTCTATATTCGATTATGAAGCCTAAACTGTATGTTTTTTCATTTTTGTCTGTATGTCTGTCAGTCTGTATCTTAGCCGCGCATCACGCCGCCGGAACTATTGGATGAATTCAATTCAGAAACTTGGTATGATTTGAGTTTGTACTACAAGGTAGGACATCGAATACTTTACATATCGAAAAATTTATGGGTTATTATTTAGGGGTTGAAACTTATTTATAAGAACACGTACCACGCTGAAAGTAATGGACAGGTTTTGATGCAACTTGGCACTGTCTTAAGATATATGATGGGTTAAAATTGAAAACACGTTTTATCCCGAAAAAGTAAAGGGTTTCTGCGGGATATGGGTCCAAAGTTATGTTAATAATTAAGTAATAAAAATATTTTTTGGATGGTTCTCTATATTCGATACTGAAGCCAAACTGTTTTACTTTTTAATTTTGTCTGTCTGTTTGTCCGTATCTTGACCGCGTATCGCACCCAAACTACTAAATGGATTCAAATGAAAAAAATGCTCTTGGGTGCTTAAAAAAGGTATTGTTTTTTTTTGTTAATATTTTCTTTCTTTCTGTTTGTCTGTATGTTTGTTTGTTCACGTATCACGTAAAAACTACTGAACCGATTGCGATGCGGTTTTCATTGTTAGATAGCTTAGGGTTTTATTTAAATCTGGTGTAATTGGTATCTCAATCCGGTGAGTTAGAAGCCGAGCAATTGATAAAGTATTTTTGACGGCTGAAGAAATTTAGTTCAAATGTTGGTATTGGTATGTTGGTAAATGTTGGTCCTGGAATAGCACATTATGGTACCTACTTTGAACCTAAAGAAAAGAACACGCGTGCGAAGCCGCGGGTACAGCTAGTGTCGATTAAAATCGCAATATATAATCATATAGCCCAATATTTAAAAGAAATTGAGAATGAATCTGTATTTTTTAATAATATTAAGAAACATCTCATCAAAAGTGCTACTATTCTCTACATGACTTCTTTGGCGATAAATGTTTTTATTATTCGGTTACTTCTTTCATTACTGGTATAATATATCATTGTAATATTTAATGCTTCTTACCCCTCATGCAAATATTCTGTATTGCACACCAGGGTTCCATGTTTGATACTAATATTAAATATAAAACCTAATTAGGTACATGTGGAAACAGAGAAATAATTGTGATATAAAACCCAAGATGAATTAGGTAGTACTTTTATAGAAAAACTACTGTAAAATTATCTGTGTACTAAAAAAAATTCAAATAAAAAACAAGTTATAATTTTATTCTATTTTATTTTAAAAATTGTATTTATATAAAAAAAATACATTTTTTGTTTCATTTACCTTCCTAAAATATAGATTTTTGTGTAGCAAAAAAGGTATCGAACGATTAAAGGTTTTGTGTGCAAACCTTTTAATGTTTTTAAATGCAAAAGTAGGTATAACAACAACGCTCTTGATGCTTTTTGACAGACTTGTTATTACCTTGTTTCCGTGGCAACCGTTTCTTACAGCGAGTAACATTTTCCAGTTTTCCCGTGGAAACTTAGGTACCATTTTCCAGGATAAAAAGTACCCTACGTTTTATTCCGGAGTATAAGCTCTCCATTTCAAATTTCATCAAAATCCGTCCAGACGCTATCGAAATTTCCCCAACCAAACAAACAGACAACGTTTCACTTTAATATATACGAGTAAGTGTGAATATATAACGGCTTTGCCAGTGCCTATATTTACACCTGAGTGCGCATCGCTAGCGCGGCGCGCGGGAAAAACAAAACTAGCACGCCATTTTCCATAAATATTAGTAACGTTTACGTTGTGTGGTTAATTTTAATCAAAAATTTCTACTTCACGTAGGGAAGAAGAGTAATACGTAGATTTGACCCCGCTGGAAATACTAGTCGAGGCACAAAACGCGAGTGATAGCCTGATAGAACCAAAATCTAGGTAGAAAAACAGTTCTGTATCATTTTGAGTATTGTATTTTCACTAATAGTTTCAATAATTAAAGTTATAACAATACAAGTCTGTTTTTTCCTCGCAAGTGTGTTGAAAAACGTTGTATGAAACGCGTGTGCATGTTGTTCATTATACTCTCGACCCCCTTATATCGCGCCTGCGGCTCGCGCGAATAATACCGCCTCGAGTGTAATGAACAACATAGCGCACTGGTATCATAATGTACTTAAGTCTCTTATGCCTACTAATGTAACAGAACTAACATAATTCGAAAAAATAACTTATTTTGTTTGTTTCAGGTAACAACATGACAAGTCTACAAAACGGTAACTCAAAAAACATAAACCCTACCAGCCGACATCTTTAAATCGTAAACAAAGAAATTCCACCATCAATTCAAGGGAGGCCCTTCAAATAAATTAAGCCCTGCAAACATTAGGGCTATCCCTCAAAACGTCGGCGGGTGTAAGCCGAGACGACGACGGGACGGGACGAGACGACACGACAAATAAGTCGCACTGCTGAAACTGTAAAGCTGTTATAAATTGACGCTAATTACTTTATTTTTGACCCCTTTGTTGGGGCGGCATTTTTAGGATTGAGAGGAACGTAGTCGATGTGAACCATAGTAACGATCCTGAACTTTAGAAAAAAGATCTTAGAGGTCCCATAATGAGTAATATTATTATACTAACACTAATATTATAAAGAGGAAATATTTTATTGTTCGTTTTATTTGTATGTTTTTTTGTAATGTATTAACTCAAAAAATAATAAACTGGTTTTAGAAATTCTTTCATTTATAGAAAGCTACATTATCAGCGAGTAACATAGGCAGCATTTATTTTTCAAGAAAATAGAGTTTCCTCAGAAAATTACAAGAATGTAACCAAAGGTTGTAAATGTAATGTTAATTTGCAAAAACGGAACGGAATGAAGTTGCCGTGGTAAGGATAAATAACAAGTCTGTCAAAAAGCACCACGAGCGTTCTTCATAGTAAGCGTGATTCAACTTCCTTGGCGTTGCGTTGCTGCCAAAGATTTTGAATAACTCTTAATGGCGTATTTATTTTTTAGAAGTTACAACAGGGATATAAAGCTAAAAAAACTAAAATTATGAAAAATGCCGCAGTGTGGCCGCTAACCGTGCGAAGCCGGGGCGAGTCACTAGTAAATTATAATCCACTTTAACCTCCCTCATAATATTATTCCTCATCCGAAATGATTACTATACTACCACTACAATAGTTCAATACGTTATCTAAGAAATTAGTTCTACCATCAATTACATAAATATCTATGGTGAATGATTTGATTTTCATACAATTTGTAAAGCAATCAATACAGAGCTTGTAAAGTGACGTCTTTGTGTACTTGGTTTTTCATGTGCGAAAAAAACTGCTAGATTTAAAATAAACCCTTCCAGACAGCGCATCGTTGTCTGGAACGGGCTTAATCTACGAACTCATCGCAAGTTCCTCTAGGGAAAAACTTGAAGTCCTAAGTCTACTTATAATCTCGTAAGCTTAACTTAAGCCAGAATTCCCATGTGAAAAATCCTCTCCAGTTATATCGGCCTCCCGTTTATCCTTCATTCGCTTGCTCCATAAAAAGGGCCCATCTTGAGAGCAATAAAAATAACCGTTGGGAAAACAGCTTTACAAGTAACATTTTGCTAAAATGTAATGCCTATAATTAGGGTCTGTTATGCCTTCCCTTGATTTCCTTCCCTTGCCTTTTTTGATAGAAAATTGGGCGGTAACGTTGGAGCGATCTGCGTGAAACGTAGAATAGTCGCATTTTTACCCGACTGCGTGGAGGGTATTGTGATTATCAGCCTATGTATGTATGTATGTATGTATGTATGTATGTATGTATGTATGTATGTATGTATGTATGTATGTATGTATGTATGTATGTATGTTCCTTTGTGGCACTATATAGACCAAACGTGTGGACCGATGATTCTTACGTCAATTTGTCAAGGTGTCGTTATGTTGTCGATTTGTCTTATTATTGTCGTGTAGTGTCACTAAAGACATGGAATTAATCAAAATTCTGGCCATATTGTACAAAAGCGTGACAATTTGTGTTTTTTTTCAAAATTCTCCAGGAAGTTTCAGTATAACGTTTTATTGATTCGTGACTTTGGCAAATATTGACTGTGATTTGACAATATTTACAATAAACTAAACTTGACATTGGCGAAATTGCTAGTAGGCCAGTACCTCCGCAGAAGTCATTAAAATAAAAAAAAAAGAAGAACAAGACATTAGTTCAAAACTTAAAAAGCCGAGTAAAATCGGACCAAGATTTTAGTTTGAACACATAGCACTTCCTTTTTCTGGCCGTCGTTGGATAAAAAATTGACTATGACACTCTCTACATGAAGGCGAATCGATTGACATCTCTCTTGTCAAAATCAAACCAATAGTGGCGACGCTATGGTGGAACATCCGCATAACCACATACATAGATAGATACACACACACATACATACATAGACTGTTTAACTCATTACCCTTTTCTTGCTTTGCTATAGTCGGGTAAAAAAGAAACAAGCCCGAATTAATAAATATATCGGGGGTTAAAAATGAAAGTCGACGAACTATTTTAAGTGTTATTATTGAATAGGTATTTGTAAACCATCTTTAGGTTTCTCTTATATTAGGACCACTTAGGATCTATAACGATTTAAATTTGCTTGGCAATCATTCACAGTTAAATGTTTGCATCCAAAAAGCTTTTATTTAACTTCACTTGTATGTATGTATGTATGTCCTGCAATTTTGCAATCAATATCTCACCCACTTCCACTAAAGCTATCAGGCTGAAAGACACAAACGTTTGGTTATCGTGAGATGACATGGCTACTACATACGAGCTCGTAAAAGCTTCATTTAAAAAAAATATACTTATTTTAGTTAAGATCACAGTCGGGATTTTAGAACTTTCCATTGTGTTTGTTACCTTTTGTGATTACAGAAAATTAGTTTAGACAAAGGTAGTTTAGGACGCCCTTCGCTAGATGGCCAATAATACAACTTAGAATCCAACGATACCGGGTTCGATCCCAGGCTCCGCACCAATGACAATTACTTTTCTAAGTTATGTGCGGTTTTTCATCGCTCTGTGCTTCGAAGGGCACGATAAGCTGTCGGTCCCGGCTGTTTTTGATTAATAGAAGTCGTTATGCCATTTCAGAGGCCCTCAGATGGCCTGACAAACTCTGACAACAGAGGCCTGCACTACCTCATACGAAAAACTAACAAACTGCAATAAATTGCTTCTCTTTTAGCATTGATTTGTTTTTCTTAAAACACGTTGAATTGAATACAGTACGGCTCGCCTAAAACTCAGATTTCATTGATATTGATTGTATTAATTTTGTAGCAATATCACAATCCAGCGAAATCCAGAAAGTATCAGTCAATAGTTTTTATTTCAATCAGATGATATTCTCATAGTTTTGCAGAAATTCTAAATATTCCGACTAATTTCTGAGCTCTCGAAAAATCTTTTATTCAGATCTGAATAAGAGGATGTCCTCAGACATTCACTTCGGATAGGTAGGGCCACGAAACAAGCACTTTACAATAGAACAACTAGTAATCTAGTACAAAGCTGAACTAACGTAGTAGAAGATTAATACTGATAATTCTTAGAATAAATAAATCTACTTCTAACCATTTAATAAAAAAAAAACTTTTATATTTCACACGTGTTTGTAAGTAGGTGTAATAATAATTGGAATCATTATGAATCTTTAAATAAAAATAGAATAATCCACATCAGTTCAGAAACCCTGGAGACATGAATTAACTTATGGTAGGGTGGTCAAAGACTGTACACTTAACGTATCAGTGGCGATAGAACAAATACGGGTAGTTTATTAAGAATCAATTTGTATTATTTTTATGCCTTAGTCATTAAGCGTACATTATTTAAATGACACATTATCATGAGATCATCAGTTCTTGAGCCATTAGAGAATAATTCAAAAGTGAGAAAGGCGCACTCTTACACTACCCGTTGTGTAAAATTGCGCAGTGAGGTCTGTAAAACTACGCGGGTATAATGCAAGACTTCGCATTTATTAGTGTTCACACAAATCACACCAAAATGATCCAGCGCTTGCCACCACTCCTTGCAGCCAAGGCATTCGATCCAATCTTCGGATATCGGTTGGCCTCCCCAGCTCCCCAGCTCCCATCGCAGGTTGGACATTTTCAAACTTTCTTAAAAGAGCTTTGAATTAAGATTATTAATTTTCCTTGGAAATATCTTTTATTTTGGTTTTTAAATATAGTCTCTTTTATTACTGAATGAAATCCATTTAATTATAGTCTTAAAGTAGATGCAAATATACCAAGTTCCTCTTAAAACCTCTTACTCACACTATTTGTAACCCACTTAAGTGCTGTTTGTATAGTTGATAGATTCAGACGTTACTTTGCGGAAATCCATATTTAAAATGAACAAAATAAAAAATATGTAGCTTACTTCCGCCAAAATTATAAGTCAGACAAATGATAAATGGTAAAATTAACAAGAGTAAAACCCCACGCCAAACAAACCCTACCCAAATACAAGTATCGTACTTACAATACTTATATATTTATATACATATAATATAAATACACAATAAAAAACATTTACCTCAATCCAAATACCAAACGTCTGACATCAATACGACACGTGTTTTGCCTCTGCACGAGGCATCTTCGGGTGATGTTGACTCGTCGAGTGCTGGACTGAGAGTGAATAAGTAATGGTGAAAAAATCCATTATATAGGCAATGCGCCTGAGCCAGTGCGTCTGCACTACTACATCGACGCGAACCAGTCTGAGCCGGAACGATCACTACGATTTCACAAGGTCGCGCCACTATTGCACCACATTTACGATTACGTCATCGCCGCCTGTTACTTGTGACGCATTTCCAGTGAAAATACGCAACAAAGGTGATGAAACTAAGTTGGATTGGTCGTTCAACAATGTAAACCTATTATTGTTATGTCTTAAAATTTCTAATTGTTCCAATACACACAAACGGAAACCCTTGTCACAAACGTGTAAAACATTATTCGTATTAGCACTCCGCAGAGAGTGACCGGACTCAATTAAATGTTTAGCGAAATGGGACTGCTCTAGATGACTATTCCTATACGCAGCCTTATGTTCTTTAAACCTAGTTTAAAATTTGCGGCCAGTCTGACCCATATACACCCCGTTACACTCATCACAAACCAACTTGTAAACACCGGACTTTTTGTGGTTCTCCATCCGGTCTTTACCATTACAAATACGACGCAGATTGTTATTAGTTCGAAACGCTACATGAACGTATGCTGTTTCTATGGTTAGAACTGATGTTTTCGTTTATATTTTTCTTTGTCGAGGTAATTCTATCAATTAAAATATTTATCAAAATAAGCATCATTTACAAAATATTGAAAATAAAAGATTTAAAAAATACTGATGTGTAAAACTTTGTGCGCACTCTAACAAAGGTGTACCATGCGCAGTCGTATAAAATTGACCATTTTCATTGTTCATACTAGTATTGTCATCTATCCAATAAATCCGGAATGACCTGAATTAATGTCACCATAGCCGTCTCGTGACTGATTTCACTTTCTAAAGCACAATATATAACTTTGATTTGCAACATAATAATATGTTATAACATATTCCGATTAAGGAAAAAAATAAGATCAAATTGTAATAAAAACTTGAAATTTACCTAGGCCATAGCACGGTTAAACATTTATTATTATAATTAAGGAAGCAATATTGTGTGCCTACACGCTTTAAAACAACACTGAAGTTAGCTACGATCTTCGCTCTGATTTGGTGAGAGGCGTGTGCGTAATCTTATCGACCGCGCAGTCTTAGACCACCATACCATACACACAAAAAGTAATAAAAAAAACTAGCGTCATTTATTATACATTTTATACAAATTAGCTGATTAATTTTGTAGTTAGTCTATTTGATAACTTGTTTTTCTTAATAATTGTATTAACTTAAGGTTTTGCATACGGCACGCTCAAGGGTAGAAAATGTATTATTAATTTTTAAGGAAAACAACAGTCAATCGGAAGTGAATTTTATACACCGTATTCTAAATAGACACAATCTCAAAACTCTCTCGCTGTCTGTCTGGCCTTCACCTTCCTTTCTCTAACACAATATAGTTGAGCTCCGAAAGGCAAATTCCTGGTTGTTCGTACCCTCATTGTTCCGCCAAACAATGACTGTGGCCCAACGGTCACCACCAGCGGAAACTATCGTCTTGACTTTCAACCTTGAAGCCATACATTTAAGGGTTAATATTAAGCGAATGCCACAAGTTTTAGACATGATATTTTGGAGACTAATCGTATGCAGATCTTAAGACACATGCATCCCGTTCATAATAAAAGAACAATTGAAAAATGTCCCTATCTACAAAAATATTATGAAGAGGTAATTTTGTGTGTTTGTTTGTTTGTTTATAGGTGGTACTCTCTGTCACGGTAATGTTAGTCATTGACAAAAAGCTACACTATTCCAGATGGACATAGGCTACTTTTACCCCGGAAAATGCAAAGATAACAAGGAAACTATACAAATATAGGAATTATTTCATTTTACAATAAAAAAAACTACATTCTTAGTCTAAAAGACCACTAAAATTACGAATTATTAATTTAATAATTTTAATCAATATTTATAGTATTTTAATTCAACGTATTGGGCGGTACCTACTGCAATTTTATAGTTATGTGCAGAGCTGGTTTAGAAAAAAAAAATGCCACCAGCAACTACAAAATTAAAACAGTTTGCATTACAAAATTTGGCAGACTTGATTTAATATTCAGCCACTCAATTTGACACGATCCGAAGTAACGAACTCGAACTTTTTCTCATAACAATTTGCTTATAAACTAAGTACTTATCCTTCATGAAATTGATTATTTTTTTAATAGCTTACCCTCATTAGCCGCGGCCCGTAGCTTTTTATGACAGATTTCATTAAAGCAGTACCTACTTGTTGTGTTTTTAAAGCGACAAATTTAAAAATACATCTTTCCTCAGGGGTCACGAGGATGGTGTAGAATTAGAAGTGAAGGTATATTTTACTTTTATCTTAATTTGTTTATGAGCTGAGTCACTTTTAGAATCATACTCGTTTGTTTGTCTAAATATATTAATTAATAAAAAAAAACACCGAACTCGTGTATGTCTGTTTGTCCACAAATATCTAGTATAAAATACTGAACCGTATTTGTTCCGGTCTTCATTGAAGCGTAGGTTGATTAAAGAAGAAGGATTCAAGGTATATTTCGTAAGTGTTTTGAGGTTTTGAGTATGTTTTGTCGATCTACGGCGAATTTGCTCAACAAAGTCGGAAATAAGTTAATTAAAAACGTTTAAAAAATATAAGCTTTTATGCCGTAGCCATGACATGGTGAAACTCAGAATCGGCTATTATAATTAAATGCGTATACAACATTTCGTGTCTGTTTTGTTAAACGTTGAGGAGTTCCCTAGTCAGAAGCCAACCCTGAGTGCAGCAATCATTTCATGGCAAAACTTACAGCCGGCTATCATAATAAAATACTTACACAAAATTTTGTATCTGTGCTGTTGACTTATGAAGAGTTCCTTTATCTGGAGACCATGTCTTGGTAAAACCTAAAACCAGCTATAATAATAAAATGCGTACACAAACTTTCATATCTGTGCTGTTGACCTATGAAGAGTTCCTTTATCTGGAGACCGAATCATGGTAAAACTTAAAACCAGCTATCATAATAAAATGCGTACACAAAATTTTGTGTCTGTGCTGTAAACCGTTGAAGATTTTCTATAACAGGAGCTATTCCTGGATGTCAATTCAGGTCATGCTTACCTACTATAAAAATGCATTGTTATTGGAAATGAACCAACGTGCAAAAATTTAGGACTAAAGGAACTCCGTAGGATAAAAGGGAGTGGTTCTAATTTAGCTTGCCAAATTTGATCAAAACAAACATACATACATACATACTAAACAAACATTACAAGTTAAATAAAATCTGTTAAAAACAGCCGTCCCTGTAATGTTTTTTTTGCGTACTCTGCGTATACCATTGGAGAAATATACGAAAACAACAAAAATGTCTCTGCCGCTAGATGTGTACCTGTTTTAGTAGGAAGATCAAAATAAACGTTTTTCATTTACAAAAGTACTTACATATTTTTTTGTCACCATTTTGTAGAACACTTTTTTCTAAACTCTTTAATTCTTTATCAAATTACATTTATCACAATAATCTTTCGCAGTTTTGCCTTTTACACCATACTTTTACGACGAGTCATTTGAAAGTTCAACAGTATCACGATATTGTTGATGAGCGGATTTCAATTAATTCTGCTTAGCCTGTCCTTCTTACCTACTATTACTTGATTCTGTGGTAACTACATAGTGCAAAGACGCGGGTGCGGACTGGCCACGGGTTTGTAAAGTTTAAAAAAATAAATTTATAGAGAAACCTTTAGCTACCCATGCAAAGCTAGGGCTGGTCGCTAGTTAGGTATATTACACCTACACATTCACTGTCCGGAAAGACGAACAATCGTCCTCAAGAGTTTTTCGCCAATCGCGGAATGAATTAAACTTACTGATTTCATTAATTGCGATATCACATTATTACAATTGCATAACACCAATAGTTACTCCAAAGATTTGTTTACATAAACCCAAATTATTCATGAATCTTCAACCATAAACTATAAACGTCCCGAAGACAGTGCAGGCCATAAAAATGACACACCAGTTCGGGGATTGTAATACATCAATTAGTTTTACGGCGTCTATAAAGCGGTTTACCCTAATAGGCGGAGATCTAAGGCTCGGGACCACTGTTAATATTATTAGGAGTTGTAAATTTTAGAAAGATATCGTCGGGCAGAAAAGTGATACACGACGTTATACCGTCCCATGTTGACCTTGTATATATTCTACGATACCCCGTGTTCCTCTGAGACATAGAGTCTGCGATTCTGTAGTCCCCTTTAGAGTTTAGACCATCGTCCAGTGCGTCTGTCCGTCCGTACGTCATTTATAACTGTGTATCTTCTAGAGTTATGCATCAAAATATTTTAAATTTTATACAAGGATACTTTAAGAGATAATGTAATTTTAAAAATACTTGTTTTTATAGGGTAGGCTATGTAGGGATGCTTCTTTTTTGCGCTACTAGTGTTGCAACCGTTTTGTTTGCGGGTTATACAACCTACCCCCCCCCCCCCCCCCCCAAGTCTTTAACAATGATTTAATTACGTCTATGCCGTGTTTGATTTCCTGGTATAGGGAGAACAATGTACCAATTACATTCATGACAGGTTTAAACTACTGCTTGGCCTTTCATCAAAACAGTGGTGCTTCTTTACAATAAACTCTTGCAAAAGATTTCTACCGCTCACAAACATGAAGATTAGAATTTAAACTGGACATTTTCTGTGTAACTGTATCTGGTTTAACATTACGCTTTTCAACAAAAATGAATCAATTTAAAGCTTTAGATTGTAGTTAGCGAGTGTGGAATGAACAAATGACGTTTATATCGAAGTCTTATAACCAAATTTATTGTGGTTTACTCCTTCATTTTACAACATGTTTTGTTAATTTTATACGTTGTTTGATTAGCGTGTATGTATATTTTTAATGGCACATAACATATTTCGAAGTTTCTTTTGAGTTATGTTATTTTTTGGCTGTTACGTTAAATTGTGAGGTTGTCGTATGATGTCCTTACTTAATCATGTTAGCAATTAACACGTTAAATTCCGAAGCTCTTGTCTACGGAATCTTGCCAGTATACGTAAAATATCAAGACCACATTGTCCGGTTACTCATTATATTTTGCATCAATCTCAATTTATCAGCACAACAAGGCGGCTGATCGATTCGCCCAAATTACACACTTAATAATTAAACATTGTCAGTTTTAACATTTAAATTTTGCGGCGGTCGGCGGTTGGTCCGCTGTAATTCCCTTGTGTGTGGGTGGGTTAAGTTAAAGGATAATTACCTACCACCAATTGAAAGGCCTACAAAATATTTCATTAATTTTTGTTTTCTTTTTTGATTTTTCTCTTTGTCTTTCACTTTCCTTTAATTATTTTTTTATTTGAAGGCTTGCGTAACTACTATCTTTAGTGGTTTTTTTCACGGTCTAGGTAATTGTTTGGCCACGATCTCAACTGATGGAAAGCGATGATGTGGTCGAAGGTGTAGCATGCTTGCCTAGTAGATAACCTATTCACTCTTGACTTGAACACACCTGGGTTATATTTTACCGGAAACACTGACGAGGGCAGAGCATTCCACTCTTTAGAAGTTCTTATAATAAATGAAGAAGCGTAACGCTTCGTTCTTGTGCGAGGTATTTCAACCATAAAAGGATGGCGCTTTGTCGATCGTCGTACGGTAATGGAAAGGTGATGGGGGAATCAGATTGTGCAGTTCTTGTGCACACTCTCCATAGTGCAATCTGTAGAGTACCGACAGGCTTGCGACCTCACGTTGATGCGCCAGACTTTTAAGCTTACTCTTTACCAGAGTGTCATCTCCAATGAGCCTCTTAAAACTTCTCTCAATTGAATCCAAAGCGTCGAGCTGATACTTGGCAGAACCGTCCCAGAGGTGGCAGCAGTACTCCATACAAGATCGGACCTTTGCTTGGTAAAGATTCAAAAGCTGTACTGGCGTGAAGTACCGCCTAACCTTAGACAAAATACCAAGTTAAGAGATTAAGGAGATTAAGGTTAAAGATGATTTACACTCGTTTAAAAAATAAAAATAAAACTCCAAAACAAGTTATCTTACTGATAAGTACATCTCTTATTTTTTCATTTGTTGTGGTTAACTAAATCTCCACAATGTACACAATAAAACAAAAGCTCGAAAATTTTGCGAAATACAGATTTGTATATGTGGGCACATAACGACAGTGAAATTATAATAAGAAGTTTAGAAGTACCCAACCTTCGGAACTTGAAGACTCTCAGGTATTAACTACAGTGCCAGATAAGGCAGTGCAGTGACGTGCAATATTTTGCAACCAAAGTTCTGGGTCGCATTGAATTTTTTACGGGCAGGCGTGATGCTTGTCATCAGGAGACCGACCTGCTCATCTCGTATATCACCATAAAAAGAAACTATCAACAGTAAGTAAACACAGAATCTGACGAGAGTTCCACTCTTTAGCGATAGGTACGCAGGTTTAGTGCTCTCTGCGTACGCTTAATATAATTCATGCTAACTTTTATTTTAATTTCAAATCAGAATATAAAGCATTTTTATAACCGTTATTTTTTTATATTTGCTGTTATTAAATTATTTTCACTTATTCAAGTTATTTATTATCTTTTTCATCTTTGTCTCAGATGGCATGTATCCAATTAAGAAAGGAAAGAAAATGTGTTAACCACTTTATTGTTACAAACACTTCATAAAACCACTAATTAACTAATTATAATTTAAGTTAAACAACAGAGTCACACCATATAAAGATACGCCTATACCCCACGTTATAAGGATATCGCTTTTTTCGATTTAATACTTTTTGTCAGTTAATTATCTGTGACAGTGGAGATAGCTGATAATGGTGTGAGCTTCTTTGTTATCTATTTAAAAAAACAAAAAAATATGATTTTATCGTTACTAAAAAAGAAGGCAGCACTAAGCTGAGTCTGAAGGACATGTATGGGAAAGCATTCAGCATAGAAGTTTATTGTTTATAGAAGAACATTTTAAAGAAAGACAGTTTCTGGTCTTGATTAATCCGCAAGACCAGACAAGTTCTGTAATGGAATCCGTAATACCAGACAACATTTGGATTGGAATCCGCAAGACCACAGTATCGGTACAGAAAAGGTAGTTGAGACTACCTTTTCTGTACCGATGCTGTGGTCTTTAGGTGATCGTGGCGCCCAAGAAAATTAATAGATAATAATGGAAAAAACGTGTATTTTAAAGCACTGACAAGATTAATCTACTTACTACAAAATAGGAGGAGGTACGTCACTCTTTTTTTTAGCACAATGGTAATACAAGAAATAATTTTAAACTAACTTAAACCAGAGTTTATAGTAAGTTTCCAGAATGTTACCAGTTTAATGCACAATCTTTGATCTCAGATTGATCAGATATGTCTACATGTGGCCTCAATTAAAGCCATTTTAAGAAGAACTCACGATAATGATCCCCTTGTTAAAATGCACCCGTGTGAAGAAGCCCTTACGGCTTAAGGGCAAGTTCAATATTTCTGAGGAAAGTTTTATTTAATTAATGTTATATTAGATATATTGGTGATATTTTTTGGCACAATTATTATTAAATGAAAAGCTATAAAATATAATGTTTTATGATAATGTTCCTTCAAAATAATGAAATTACTGGGTATGAACACTTGAAGAAAGTCTCAGGGTGAAGAATACGGTACCCTGCTTTAAACAAATGCAATTCAAGTTTTGGCTAACCCTACTAGGATAATCTTATTTTAAAGTATACGTTTAAAATAACCATACATACGTCATTTCAATTAAATCTTCTAGCAATTTTTTTTTTAATAATGTTTGATTATTATCAATATTAATAAGTGCATATTAGAACAACGCAATAGACGGTTATTTTTATAAGTTTTTTTAGATATTAATAGAAACTTCAATGTAGGTACGTACTTTTAAACAAATGCATTGATGACTATCAATTAGTAATTGCTGTTATGAACAGTAATGGCTCACTTGAATGCTATTAATTCATAAAATACAATTATAGCATAATAGTGCGAATATAATTACTAAAACAAATTATTTCTAAATGTACGTAAGCATGCCCTTAACGTTAAACTGACGTTAATTAACTATGACATCGCATCAGTTACCTCTATCCCTCTCTCCTTCTTATTATTGCAAAAGAAAGAGACGGAGCTTACTTAAATGGATAGTTTCCTTTTAAATATTTTTTTTTCTCATGGCGTTCAAATAAAAACAGTTTAAGCTTTATTTGAATAGTCATTAGGTTAAAAATAGTTTGTTTTTATTTTAATGATAATCTTACAAGATAATCATTTTGTTTACGCTTCTTGTCCAGAGTTATGATTTTGACACGAAGCACGTCGAGTTACTTAAAAAGATAATCTATCTAAGTGAAATCTTGATCTTTAGGTCCCTACTTTTTGGACAGGGTACAATTTTTACAATATTAATTTTTGTTGAGTTTTATACACAATTTTTGTCAGAGTCTACGTTTTAACACCATGAATGTTCCAGACTTTGATCCTCAATCAAGGCTTGTAGCGAACAAGGACATCACGGTCTAGTGGTTGTGGGAAATAAGCGTAGCCCCGGGTCACAGAATAAATAATAGTACAAGCCCGGGCGCAGTATTTTAAAAGGTCACGTGTGTGTCGGACACGCATAGACTTAGGATTTCTTAACCAAGTCAACAACAAATATTAACAAGGAAAACCGTATTGCAATCAGTCTAGTAGTTTTAATAGTCTTTGCGTTTTACCTCTATCGTTATCTGACGGGGTTCCAAAATACAGGACCGGACGAGTTTAGAGCTCGCTGCTGCTTATCGTAGTAAATAATATATACTTACCTATTGTAATAAATGTCAATAATAATTTTATAATTGTGTCTATGGTTAAATCATGTATTATCTTTTACATAATGCGCGTCCACTCTTAAATTACCGTTTGACACCTGCTAGTCTGATTTATTTGCTACTCTGGTGTTTTGTTATAGTCCGCGCGTAAGTGTTTTTTGATATTGGAGTAAAACCCACATTACAAACAGTGGTTTGTCCATGGAACCCACCATACTGCCAGGGGTAGGCATGGCCAGTAGTGTGATGGGTCCTTAGCGACAATTTTGTATAATACTTATGATATATAAGATTTTATCCAGTTTGGTAAAACTTACAACAAAAAGTTCACTTAAAAGTGCACAAAGTAAAGTACTAAAAATGAGAACAATTTTCCATATAAACTTGAACGCTTGAAAATATTTATAATACAAAGTTTTCTCTGGAACGCGCTGAGTTTCGCCGACTCACCAGTGATACGGCTATAAACTACAATCTCTACCTTGTGGTGATGTTGGACCTATAACAAAACATTCTTAACTTTTATTCCGTTGATTGATGAGTCGAACAGGTCGCTCGCCTGATGGTAAGCGTCACGAAGCGTCACGACTGCCCATAACAGTTGCAGTGCCCCCCAGAACTTTGGTTGCGAAATGTAGCGCATCATTGCACTGCGCTCGTCACTTTGATACATTGGTTTTTAAGTCTCATTGCCCAGTAATTTTACTGGAAACATTGCCCTTCAAACCGACACAGAGATGTTTACACACAACTGCTTGGAGGTTGAATATCTTTCAAAGGTATGATACTTCCCCAGACGGACTCTTGCGTAAGAGGCCTACCACATTTTTTTTAAATGTGTTATTTGGACTGAAATTAAATAAATAACACTATTTTTTTATAAATAATCATACAAATAACATATAGAAAACTTTTAATGCTGTAAGTCTAGTTTAAATACCTCATCATCATCAGCCTGTCTTTATCCACTGTTGGACATAGGCCTTTCCCAATGAACGCCACAGAGGCCAGTCTCCGGCTCTTCTCATCCAGTTTCTGCCGGCCGACATCGTCACTCTACCTGGCCAGTGGGCGTCCTACACTACGTTTGCTTAGTCGCTGTCTCCACTCGTGGTCACGTCTACACCAGTGATTGACCACCTTTCGCCGTTAAATGTGACCAACATATTGCCAGTTCAGTCTTGTACTATTTTATAATCTGTGCATCAGTCTGCTAATCCTTTGAGCTTTGTCCGTGACTATGGTTCTCTGTCGGATCACCTCATTTTAGATTTTATCCTTCAGATAAATTCCAAGTTTAGCACTCCATTACTCACATACGTCCAATATTTAGTTTTCCCAAATTACAATCAACTTACCTACGACCTACTACTAACTCTACCAACGAATTATTAAAATATTCGTATTTACCCGACCGAGCAAATGTGCAGCCAAGTTCAGCTGTCGAAACTAAAACTTTACTTCAACTCCGGCAACACAAAGTTAGGAAATATGCATCGGCGGCTGTAATACGGATTTGGACCTCGCGGTACAGGGATACCGGGAGTATGGAAAAGAGAATTCAAAATTTTCTACATAACTACCTATTTTGGCTTAAAAATGTATGATCAAACCAAAAGACCCAGAAGCGTAGTGTCTACAATTGACTTAAATATACCTACATTCCGAGGAAACAAAAGCTCCTTCTCGTCCGGCAAGACTACGGAATACAGCCATCATAGCGTACTTCATTTTCAAGGCTTCGGGGTAACGAGAAAAATGTGTATGTACGGCGTAGCTAGTGATAAATAGAGAAAGAAAACAAAAAAAAGACTCAGTTACTAGGCACCGCAATTGGAAGCGCTAGTGGCGGCCGAGCGGATGGAATAACGAGCTCTTTGCAATCGGATCGGATTCGATCCGGTGTAGTTCGATTGTAACAATCATTGGACGCAAACATCATCCAATTCGGCATTCCATTCGCATCGTGGATAACACAGATACATACATACAAATCATTGGATGCAAACATTATCCAACTCGGCATTCCACTCGCATCGTCGATAACACAGATACATACAAACAATCATTGGACACAAACTTCATCCAACTCAGCATTCCACTCGCATCGTCGATAACACAGATACATACAAACAATCATTGGACGCAAACTTCGTCCAACTCGAAATTCCACTCGCATCGTCGATAAAACAGATACATACAAACAATCATTGGACGCAAATTTTGTCCAACTCGAATCGGCATTCCACTCGGTTCGTGGATAACACAGCTACATACATACAAATCATTGGATGCAAACATCATCCAACTCGGCATTCCACTCGCATCGTCGATAACACAGATACATACAAACCATCATTGGACGCACATTTTGTCCAACTCGGCATTCCACTCGGTTCATGGATAACACAGAAACATACATACAAATCATTGGATGCAAACATTATCCAACTCGGCATTCCACTCGCATCGTCGATAACACAGATACATACAAACAATCATTGGACACAAACTTCGTCCAACTCGAAATTCCACTCGCATCGTCGATAAAACAGATACATACAAACAATCATTGGACGCAAATTTTGTCCAACTCGAATCGGCATTCCACTCGGTTCGTGGATAACACAGCTACATACATACAAATCATTGGATGCAAACATCATCCAACTCGGCATTCCACTCGCATCGTCGATAACACAGATACATACAAACCATCATTGGACGCAAATTTTGTCCAACTCGGCATTCCACTCGGTTCATGGATAACACAGAAACATACATACAAATCATTGGACGCAAACATCATCCAACTCGGCATTCCACTCGCCGCTCACACAGATACCGAAAATATAAAATTTTACTCGAATACATAAATCTCGTACGATTTTAGTGTCGGATGCGATCGCCGTAGCCTTTACGATCCGTATCGTTGGATATCGCTCGCTAATTTTGAAATGTGGCGAAATAAGACGCTTTCGTAGAGTACGCCCTCAAGAAATTATTTATTGCCCCGCCCAGAGCAGCTTTGCGACTTTTACTATCTTTCGTATAGATTTTATTGAATTTTCCGAGGCCGTATTTTAACCGGATGTTGTGAATATTTTCGGGTAGATTTTAATGTTTATTGCTTTTTGTGTTGATAATGAAATATTTATGATTAGTATGGATGGATGATAAATATACTGGTTTAGTTTATTTGTATGGAAAATTGACATATTACTATTATTATCATCATATTTGTTCACATTTCTTGAAAAAAAAAATAAGCTTACGAATTTTGCAATAAATAATAAAAATAAAGAAAATTAAACAACATAAAATGTAATAACATGTCATGACAATTATCATGATCATGATCATCCTGTTCCAACACGCGTACAATTTATTCCTGTAAATCCATATCAATTTCACTGGTGCATCAGCAACTATTTATTTTTCCACTGCTGGGAAAGCCTCAGGCCAACTCTCAGAAATGGGCACTGACCACTGACTCTAATCTAATCTAAAAAATATTTTTCATCGTTCCATGAACGGCCTAGATTGTATCAACTATCTCCAATAGTTTTAACATAAACTTTCACCAAACTTTAATTAACCAAGTCAAAATGCATTTTCGATTAACATCTGATAGCCGCCATTGTGCGGGCCTGGCGATGCGTGTGCGACCCGATTTTTTGTCCGAAAATAAGTTGATATCGTAACAGATACCCTTGTGTTCTCGAGCGACAGAATTTTTAAGTGATAATAGTACTGGTAGGCCCAGAAATTATTTACACATAATAACTGTGATAGTTAAATACAAATTATGTCTATACATAAGATACTAGTGGTTTTGTGTGCTGTAGACTTCACGAGCACAAACTTATTTGCCAACAATCTAGCGGTGCATAGTAGCGCCTCATCTAGTTACTTTATTGGAAAACTAACATTAATTACCAAGGTGCTCCATCAATCCCTACCTAGTAGGTAAAGGGCTGATTCAACTGGTAGAAACCTAAAAGAGAGCAATTTACTGCACTTTGAAGAGCTATGCTTCTCATCGCGCCGAAGATTTTAGGAGAATTTAAAAAATCACTAGGTTAAATAAATTATGTACCTTAACTTGCAGCTTTTGACGTGAAACGTCTTTAAAATGACACCGAAAAATACGCATACCAGGGCAGAAAAGTGAACCGTAACAAAAAGTCTAATTAGCAAAACAAGGAGGAGGCAAAACGTATAGACAAAATCAGCAAAATTGAAGCTTTGTGGTATTTTAATCGGTATACATCGCGATTATGATAAGGTAGCGTATTGATTCGGATGTTGTTGTAAAGATCTCCTTGTGAAAATTTGATACAAAATGAAAAAGTTACCAAAAAGTTTACTTACTTATTTTACAAAGTAAATAAAAAAAACGAGGTAGGTAAAAGTAAAAATCACAAAAGTGCACCCAGGAAGTGCATACTAAATAAAGATTAATAAAGAGGAACTTCTGAGGCTCACAACGGTACCTTTAACTCCAACACAAAGCGAACAAGATGGTTCCAGGGCCGGATAAAATTATACGTGGCGTTGACGTTACATGACAAACAACCGTGCGCCCCGACACAGCCCCACTCGTTTTTTTTTCTAATGCAATGCAATGTTGAAGAAAATTTAAAATAATGATGTGTTTATGTGTTTACACAAATTACTTAAGAAAGATTTAACTAATTTCATCGGAAAAGTGGAAAGCGCGGCGTGTGGGACAGTCATGTATTATAACGAAGTATTTTTTAATCTCCAGCTTACCCAAGATATAGTACCCAAGCCACGAAATGCCTCAGCAGTTCTTTTCCCTTTGCTTCTGCTACAACCACATCACTGTCGACCATAATCCTACACATCGTATTTCAATTGTTCATCGTATCAAGCCCGATACATTTCAACACCAGGAAAAAACAGTGTCAGTGTCAGTCTACACATCAAGATTTGACAAGCAGGTATCGCTTACGAGCGGACATGGAATGAAATAAGTAATGAAACTTGATAGGAGTAACGTTGGTTTTTGGTGATGGGACGACACGAATAAAAGTCACCTGAGTTGAACTAGTTCACTGATGAATAAAGTGGTTTGGCAGAGGTATCTTTGGCTTTCCTTATCCAGTCAAAGCCACCTTTAGCAACATCACTCCAGCTGGCTGGGGCACAAGCTCCATACTACATTTACCTAAATAGATTACTGGGTCTTACTACCGCAGTCACCAATCTACAACTCGTTTATTTATCACAACACAACTACTGCCGGTTCTTCGAGAGATGTTATCATTCATGCTACTTCAATTACAAAATTAACAAAGTGTAGTGAAAACCAGTGACACAAGATGACGAGCGCAGTGCAGTGCCAAGCAATATGGAAGCTAGCCAATAAGAAGAACAATAAGTATAAAAAAAATACAGAACAAGAAATCATCCAACCTAATTAAATCAACAAGATTAAACTTGTCTAAAAGAAACCGGCCAAGTTGGACTCGCGCACTGAGGGTTCCGTACAAACTTGTGGGTAAGTAAATAGTCCGTCCATCACGGGAATCGAGTCTCAATTTTAAGTTTTTTTTTGTTGTTATATCACTACAATTTTTCGGATTTTTCCCTAAAACATTATGCTTCTTGCCTAATTTTTCATAATTCTAGGTCAACAGGAAGTACTCTATAGGTTATCGAAAATTTCAAAATATGTGGCATAAATGGCCTCATCTTTTGATTGCGTTTACTTAGAACAACTTAGAAGTTTGATTTTTCATATCTCCAAGGGATATTCTAAATAATAATAGTTGTATCCCTTTTTTGTGAGCTAAAACTAAATGAAAATAAAGCAGTGACCGCTACCACCAATCAGGTTTTTTAATCCACCAACCAAGTATTTCTGTAACACAAGTTCTAAGCGCTATCGCAACTTCTAACTAAATCCATAAAAATATATCTATTCTTGAATAATTTGTATTTGAATGACATTCCGTTCAACTAACCTATCCAAAGAAGGCATAGTGTGCGTTGCTACAGATGCTATTCGTATGTTGGGTCAGATATCTGGTTATCTTCAATCTCGCTCCCGACCTTGGGGGAAGTGAGTCAGTGGGCAAACATCTTGTAGTTCAGGAGCTCATGTGCTCGCGTGCTACTTTTAGTCGTAAGTGCTTGCCAGTAGTGTTTTCTTTTATTTTTTGTTTCGGAAGGATGTTTGTTTCATCAAACTCTTGTATACATCTCTTTTTTTTTCGCTTGGAAACTTGTGTGTTTATCAGTTAACAAGCTAGTTTCGAAAAATAAACAATCACTCATCTATTCACTCTCGTAACCGTTGTAACCATTTAAAAAACCTTTGCAAATGTATGCAATTCCGATGATAATACAATACAATGAAGACAAAACATCAAGCTGGACTGATAAAGGAGCTGGAAGGTGAGTAAAGGGCTCCTTGAATGGCTATTAGTAACCCCATCTATCTTCTGCATCAGCCACCCAAATAAATAAAACTACATTTTATTTATTTATATATACATGTCACAAAATATTCAGAAGTACTAAAAGCCTTTCTATATCAAATTATGCATTTTCACGAGGATTCGTCTAGCAAACATTAAATTTCAATTATTGGATACTGCCTCTTCTACTATCTGAACACATGTATAAACACGTTGTTCCCAAGCCTAAGTAAACAATTGTGTATATTATTATAGCTGCACACAAAGATTTGCGGTCACAAGTCAAAATAGGGTGCTGTGAAATGTCTCTGGTGAACTGTGATTTTGTCTTCACTAATAATTAATTTAGCCTAAGATCGGGCTTAGTGGCGTGCATTAGAAGTGGCCTATGTCCAGCAGTGGACTAATACAGGCAGTTGATGAATACTCTGCAAGTAATACGAAACACACCCACCCAAACATGCACATTTTGTTTTTTTTTTATTACTGACTAGACAATCGTTTGACCACGAGCTCACCTGATGGAAAGCGATGATGTGGTCGAAGATGTAGCACGCTTGCCTAGTAGATACTTATTCACTCTTGACTTGAACACTTATAATTTACCGGAAACACTGACGAGAGCAGGGCATTCCACTCCTTTGCAGTTCTTAAAATAAACGTTATTGTGCTTCGTTATTGTGCGAGGTATTTCAACCATAAAACGGTGGCGATTTGCTGATCGTCTAGTCGTACGGTGATGGAAAGGTGGTGGCGAATCAGGTTGTGCAGTTGCACACTCTCCATAGTGCAATCTGTAGAATACCGACAGGCTTGCTACCTCACGTCGATGCGCCAGACTTTGAAGCTTACTCTTTACTAGAGTGTCATTCCCAATGAGCCTGATAGCACGTCTCTCAATTGAATCCAAAGACTCGAGCTGATACTTGGCAGAACCGTCCCAGAGGTGGCAGCAGTACTCCATACAAGATCGGACCGTGCTTGACAAAGATTCAAAAGCTGTCCCGGTGTGAAGTACCGCCTAACCTTAGACAAAATACCAAGTTTATTTGCAGCTACCTTGGCTTTAGATTCAGTATAAGACCCAAAATTCAGGTTTGATGTGAGTTCGACACCCAAAACCGCCCAAGGTCATCTGACGTTGTTATCAACCGGTACTCATACCGAACATGCCCTCCGAACCAAAGAGCGATGATCGGTGAATTTGCGCACAATCTATAAGAATGACTTCTTATAGTTGTGCGCGAATTTACGAATTGATTTGATGCGGGGCCAAGGATCGAACCCGGTGTAATTCATAAGATCAGGTCTACGGTTCGAGAGCTAACGTCGATCGTTCTGAACGAATAAGAATTTGTATGCACGAGTATTTATGCCATACGTACCTAAAGTACAAACATTCAAATGCCTATTAGTTCAAGTTGTTAAGGAGACCTCATTTCGTACTGTCCAAAATTTCATGAGATTTAAATAATAACTTTCAGGAAAATACATACCAATTACCTAACTAATTACGCCAAACTGGGATAACTATATTATGGGTACGGGCGACAAATATAAAAACATAGATACATACATATATATATATATATATATATATATATATATATAAATACATACATCCATGAATGACTTGGAAACAAACATTCGATCTTATCACATAAACTTTAGTATGTTGCGGGATTGAACCCACAACTGTTGCGGGATTGAACCCGCGACTGTTGCGGGATTGAACCCGTGACTGTTGCGACTTTGCAGTCAGGGTCACGGCCAAACCGTTTATTTAATATTACCAATTCAAAACAAACTTCATAACAATGCGTGCAAAACATCAAAATGCTATCAAAAGAATTAATATAAAAACAGAAATGCCCTTTGTAACATCAGTGAAGGCACTTAACGCACTATTTGTTTTGGAACATGTGTTTTATGTCAAGAGTCGTAAAAAACTTTGAGGGGGTTAAATATCTAAAAAGCTTTGTGATGAAGATTAAAAATAAACTTAGATCTGTTGCTGTACTTTTGTTGAAAGTGTTTTACTCTGAAATTATTAATACATTTTAACGTAGTACCGGTAATTTATGTTTAAAATATGTTATTGCTTGCTCAATTGGAAATTTTTAACACGAAATTTGTTTCGTGTTAAAAAGCCTGTAAAAATATACATTAAAGTATGTTTTCTTTGGAAATAATATACAGAATTCTGTGGACAATAGCAACAAAATTCCTTACATAAATGCTATCTTGCATGAAATAAAACAAAAAGCGAATACATGACAACTGCGCAGGCGCAGAGACGGTGACAATCTTTTGTCGCGGATTACTGTCCACCATATTGGATATTCTCGCTCTTGAGAAAATAAAGAAATTGTGATACTATTGGGGTTTACTGCAGTGAAGGAGGTACTTAAGCGAAGCTATCTTTTATATTTTTTGACAAAATTGAAAATATATTGGTCATAAATTAAATAAGTATCATTATCACAGTCATCACCCGGAGGGCAGTTCACTGATGAACATAAGCCTTTCCTATAGACCGCCACAATGATCAGTGCCTCGCTGTTTGTGTCCAGCTCCCCGTTTTTGTGAGAAAGAAGTCATCCAATCCGTGATCGCAACTGGAGAACTTTTCTTATTCTGGTTTATAATTAATATGTACGTGCCATGTGGCCTGCACTACCATCTTGATAAATCTAAGAGAGCTATTATAGGAGGAAAGACCTTGGTGAGGTCAGCACAGTCCATAGACGTTCCTGTATGGGATTCTTCCCAAACAACACAAATATACCAAATATATTATATCGAATATCTTCCTACCAACATTAAAAACTGATGCCGATACGTTAATCATTTGATATCATGAAGATACGTATTTTATTGACCCCCGAACAAAGAGACGGGTGTTATAAGTTTAGGGTGTGTATCCGTGTGTGTCTGCCTGTGGCATCGTAGCTCCCAAACGAATGGACTGATTTTTATGCGTTTTTTTCTGTTTGAAAGCTGCGCTAGATGGTTTTTAGCTGTAATGGGGGAGGGGGAGAATCGTAGCTCCCAAACGAATGGACCGATTTTGAAGCGGTTTTTAATGTTTGAAAGGTGATGTGAACGAGATGCTTCTTAGCGATATAGGGTGGGGGGGAGGGATGTTAAGAAAAGGGGGCGTCAGAATCGTAGCTTCCAAACGACTGGACCGGTTTAGCTTTGGTTTTGTATGTTTGAAGTCTGAGGTGAACGAGATGGTTTTTAGCTATAAAAGGGGGGGGGGGGGGGGGGGGGAAGGGCGATGGGGAGGGGAGGGAGGGGAATTTTGAATTTGTGCTTGTTATTTGGCTTACCAAAAAATATGATACGTAACAGTCAGTCGTAGTGTATCAGCCTTAGCAAGACAAGCTTACAATAAATTTGTTTTATCTGGTCTACAACCCTTTAGAGTACCACTTTCGCATCCACACAATCCCGTCCTCTGGCTACACGTGAGTGCAAGTGGGCGGCTGCTTATTTATTTGTATTATATTTAATGCATACAATGCTAATACAAATAAAAGTATGTCAAGTCTTAATACCATGTCACAACGAAGATTGTCCGATACTTGGGTCCTAATTAACAAGGTACATGTAATCTTCTTTACAGTGACGAGGTTTTGTTTGCGTTCACTATAAATAGCTGTTTATTTTCACATTTACAATTAACTTTTGTCCTGGAAATGAATCATGGTATATTGTTTGGGGCACAGATAAAGCTTTCTTTGTTGCTTCGACAATGAAAAATAATTATTGTATGATATGGGTTTTAGCTATGTAGGTAATAAGAAAAAGTGAGAAAAAGAGAAATCTTTAGACTTTTGTTTGTTCATGATAGAAGTGAACAATGATAGGACTACTGAAATTTCTAGTCGAGAAAAATAAAATGATAGACATAAATCTACAACGTTATATTGTTATCTCATCAACCCGAATTCACTTTGATTAACCCTTTAAACTCCACCCCACATACATGCGATCATTCATCTAATCGTGTGTATATTAGATACCATTCTGTTAAAAAGTACTCAAGTACTTTTAAGTCTACCCCAGTTTCCGGTACCATTCTTCCAAAAGTGTGCAAACCTTATCAGATACTGTCCTACCAAAAATTGCGGAAATTGCACCAGCGAGCAAGTTACTAATCCGAACCCTACCATCGGTGGCTGAAATATGATACTGAATATAAGGAAGCCCGGGCAAAGAGGGCGGACCGTAGATGGGTCACATAGAAATGGATGTTTGCCTATTTTTAGATCGGAATTCGGAGGGCGTGATATACTGCTGGGATAGTAAATTACCGTGAAAAAGTAAAACGAGTTGTGTCGGCTATATTTTATGGTCTATATTTTATATGGGTCGATGGATTCGCTTTTGTGCTTCAGGTTTCACGACTGCTTAAATATATTTCTTGTATTGTTACATAAATTATTCAAAGTAAGTAAATGTACTCAAGTAGAAACATGTAACTGCATAAAACTCTACATGTTATCTTTTCTAGCATAAAATAGTGCAGAACTATATTTTTTTTAAATTATAGTTTGCCTTATAACCGTGTCTGACTGTGGAAAAAGTAGGGAAGGGTTAATGAGTCGCTCTTTTTCGGCCGATTTTGACAAGCTAGGTATCAATCTATTCGTCTTCATTGATAGAGTGTCATAGGTTTTTTTTACCCGACTACAGTGTAGTAATTAAGGGTTATGTGTTCAAACTAAAAACTTGGTCTGATTTTAACAATCGAGGTATCATTCGATTAGTCTTCAAACCAAGAGTGTCATAAGCTATTTTTACCCGGTCGGGTAAAAATTTAGTCGGGTTTTAGTTTTTGAACTAAGGTCTTGTTTTTTATTAAGTTAAATTAAGATTGAATAAATATTTAGTTTCTACGATGTTTGTGAGCGACACATTTAGGTTTAACATTACATTTTTGTTTCAAAAAATCTGTATCGTAAAATATTTTTTTGCGGTTTGTCTGTCATTAAAATATAGGTACTTAATAAATCAGCTACAATATTTTTTATTTATTGCTAAAACTCTCCTATCAAAATTCATCATCATCATCGGCCTATATTTGTCCACTGCGGGACGTAGAGCTCTCCTAATGCACGCCACTGAGCTGGTCATTAGCTCTCCTCATCCAACCAAAATTAGTTTAATTAAATTCGCTTCTTGAACAATGGATTTTGACATTTGATATGTAAATGAACCATAAATATAACCTTAATGTACCTCAGTTCAAAATTCACGTCTATCACATTTTATTCCTGTTCGATGTAATTAAATTAGGTACCTACAATTTCACTTCTCACAAAGACATGTCCTATCTGTAAGTACCCGTACTCTATGTAATGTCGTCGCCACATAAAGCTGTCTGCCGCTATCTTGGCATATTGCAAGGCGTGCCGACGCATATGATAAGTGCATAACCCGACCTGTGTTTGTGAAAAACGAGCTTCAAGATATACCCGAGCTGTCTTGTTTTGTTAGAGATGTTATGCTGTGTTAGGGTGAAACAAGTCAGTAATGTAGTGCTGCTCGAGTACAGTTAACAGCTATGAAAATATGTATACATTTTTAAGGATTCCCATGTAAATAGATAAGTAGAGTAGTTTAAAAGTGAGTACCATGTAGGGTAGGTACCAATACTTAGTATATATTGGTAGGGTTTTTACCCGACTACGGCGAAGCAAGAGAAGGGTCATGAGTTTATTTAGTTTTTATGTATGTATGTATGTATGTATGTATGTATATTATGTATGTGGGTATGTGGATGGCAGTGGCTGGGCATATCTGTCGAAGGACTGATAACCGTTGGGGTAGACGTGTTCTTGAGTGGAGACTGCGACTCGGTAAACGTAGTGTAGGGCGCCCTCCAGCTAGGTGGAGCGACGATATACGCAAAGTGGCTGGCAGCAGTTGGAAGGGAAGAGCGGAATATTATGCTCAGTGGCGTGCTTTGGGAGAGCCCTATGTCCAGCAGTGGACTGACACGGGTTGATGATGATGATGATGACGATGACGATGATATGTGGATGTTCCACCATAGCGTCTCCCCTATTGGTCCGATTTTGACAAGCGAGGTATCAATCGATTCATCTTCAGGTATCAATAGACCAAGGCATCAACATATGGTGGGGTATCATAGGCTATTTTTTACTCGACCGTAGTCAGGTTTTAGTTTTTTAAACTTATATGTATGTCTTATTATACTGTCCGCCTGGGTTCAATACCACACCCTTGCCAGAAGCTCAATCACCAGCTGCAAGCAGTAGTGTGCAAATATTACTATGATCCGGTATGTAAGGCTCAGTAGGTATCCGCGCAAGATTTTGTAATCTAAAGTCCAGAGTGGTAGTACATTTGTTACATGCAGGCTTTGCGCTTGCCATCAGCCAAACGACACACAATGCTATTGAACAGCGCGAACAGGCCGATTAACCGCTGTCGTTGTCGATGCTCATCATTACCGAAGCCTAAAATTATCACGGATGCGCAAGCTGAAGGTCCTTAGAAACGGGATAGTTTTTCAACAGTTATGACGGCAATTATCTTAGCTGTGCCCGCGGCTTTGTACGTATGGTATTTTTACCTGACTACGGCAAAGCAAGGGAAGCGTAATGAATTTAACAGTCTATGTAGATATGGATGTATGTATGTGGGTGTATGTATGCCATAGTGTCGTCTCTATTGTTTAAATTTTGACAAGCTAGGAAGCGATTCGTCTTTAGGTATAGAGTGTCATGGACTATTTTATTTTACCCGACTACGGTTAAGCAAAGGTAGGGCTAAAAAGGGCTGTTCAAACTAAAAACTCGGTCCGATTTAGACAAATGAGATATCACTCGATTTGTTTTCATTTATAGAGTGTCATGGGCTATTTTTTACCCAACTAAGGCTAAACAAAAAAGGATTATTGTGTTCAAACTAAAAACTTAGTCCGATTTAGACAAGTGAGGTATCAATAGATTCGTCTACATCGCAAGATAGACTACTTTTTATCCGACCATAGTCAGGTTTTAGTTATTGAACTAATGTTTTGTTTCTGGGATGTACATAGGTAAGGATCCTATGCGTTAATCCACAACAAAAAGTACCAACATCACACGGTACTAATGGTTCTGGAAACAAGATCAGACGTCAAATGTTTTTTTATCGATTTCTCGACTTCCATCTATGATAATAATACCGAGTTCACCATTTTTAAGGCAAACCCTCAGCTATCCTACTGTGAAAACCACATCGAAATCGATGCAGTACTTTTTACGATATGCACAAAAATACAGAAAGACATGATTTAAATAAATGTTATATTCATGTTCAGTAGCATATTTTAATTCTCATAGACCATATTTTTACACGACTGCCCAAAAAATGAGTGCAATGTTTTTAGGATTCGTGTATGTTTGTTTGTTTGTATGTATGTAGGTGTAAAATTGCGGCATTTATCTAACCCGTTTCCGAGGACCTGAAAGCTACAAACCAGACAGCGGCCGCCTTATCAAACAAAACCCGTATCAAATTAGCCAATCCCATTTACCATCTAAGACAGTAGACCAGTTTGTCCAGCTGCCGTGACAAAGCACCACTGTGAGCCGCCCCTCATTTCACGGCCATTAGATAAACTTGTTACCGACGCATGGATGCCCATTAAAATGCAAATTCAACACCCAAAATGTTTACGTAAATATAGTTATTTCATTCAGTTTCTTATTTATTGCGAAGTGGCTTTCGTTGGGACGTTTTATTTTGTCAGGACTGAGGAGATGATGTTACAGCGGAAAGCTTTTTGTTTCATCTTTGAATAACAAAGTTTATTTTTAATTGAAGGCTGGGTAATATAGAGATTATCAATCAGAACTACCCCATTGTATGTAATAAACTGTCTCGATTCTTTAGGCGACAACATACTGAACAAATAAATCGTATTACGGCCACAATATCTACTGATTACTTACCTCCCAATGCAAGAATCATTCAACCCCTAACCGGAAGTACGGCTGTGGAGGGGAAATGGAAAATCCCTACCGGATGTGACCGACGCAGGTGTTTATCATCTGTGAGTTGTAAATATGGTTGACGTATACATTTTGCCTAAGTAAGTTATTCTAAGTGTTGAGACTGAATTTACAATGGTTTAGAGGGCATTCAATTGATGAAGTGCCCAGGATAGGTATTAATGATAAAACAGGAATTGGTTTTAGGTCCTTTACAGCAGATAGTTAAAAAATTCAAATTCAAATTAATTTATTGCTTTACAGAGCTTTGCAGGTCTTAATGCTAAACATGTTGTACTTATATGTGTAAATACTAATGTGGCATGCAATATTATTTTCAATGAGTAGCCTTAATATATTTTGGTTACAAAATAAAATAAAACTAGTATTGTGCATAAAGATATATGAGTAACAGCAATTAAAAAAACAATGTTTGACACTATTAAAATTCATTAATAAGAATAAAATGTACATATTAGTATTTTTTTATATAATTTGAAATAACCGTACACAATAAACAATGTCAAAAATTTAATTAAAACAATGCAACATGTTGAGATAGGTTTTTATTTCGGGGTCAGAGATTTAATTGGAAAGCTCTCACACAGACCATGATACCCGATAGTTAGTCCCACTTACCAAGCTGAATGTAATTTTTTTCGAGCAACTGCGGTTGCAGCTTATATAACATAATATATTTTATTACAATGTGTCGACAAGATGCGAAGAAGAAGAAGAAGATAAGACAGAATAAACGTTCATTGATCGATACCAATCACGCTGTCACTACTCCGTCACATCTCAGATTGTTTTTAAGCTCCTATAGGAAACCAGACAGTCAGTTTTAGTTTGGTCCATGTCATCTTCATATAGTGAAATGTGAAAGCTCATATTTCAATTGAGTCTAATCTAAAACCGTACTTCTTGTCTATTCAATGGTCATTTTTAAAAGTTATTAACTTTTATTGAACTTTCAATGTTAAATAAAAGCTATTAGCTATTAATGTATGTTTTTTTAGCTCAAATCTTGCAAGCCGAATGAACCACTGTCTCTTATCCTACGGAGTTGAATTTTTACATTGTGTTTCTGTTCCGATTCCGACAATTCATTTTTATGGTAAGCATGATCGGAATTGACATCCAGGATTAGCTCCAGATAAAGGAACTCTTCAACGGTTAACAACACAGACGCGAAATTTTGTGCACGCGTTTTATTAAGGTACCCGGTTTTAAGTTTAACCATGAAATGTTCTCCAGATAAAGGAACTCTTCAACGGTCACCAGTACAGACACAAAATGTTGTGTACGCATTTTATTATAATAGCCAGTTTTCAGTTTTACCTTGACAGGGTTGCTGCACTCAGGGTTGGGCCCTGACTTGGAAACTCCACAACGCTTAACAGCACATACATGAAATGTTGTATACGCCTTTTATTGTGATGGGCCGTTCTAAGTTTCACCATGGCATGGCTACGGCATAAAAGGAGAACACGAAATAAGAAGAAGACAAATTTTATCACATTACATCATCAGCCCAAAGACGTCTACTGCTGAACAAGGCCTCCCCCATAAATGGGGATAATCACCACACTTGGCAAGCGCCTAGAAACTTGTTAAAACGCGACCCAACGGAACATGCTGAAACATTTCTAATAAACATTTTTCGAGTAAACTTTACTCGTTCTGCTATGCTTAGAATTCCCTCCACATTTCTAAGAATGCAAGTACACAACAAACTACAATGACACATGAATGCCGCTGAGTTTGCTCGTAATGGGCCGATAAATTCGTCCCATTCCACTCTTCTGCCACTAAATATAGGAGTAATCAGTAACTTAGGTTGTACGAATTGAAAAATACTTGACAAAGTTTGGATCTGAAAGATATAGATAAGATGATATCAGATAGATCTCAGATGATATTCTTGCAAAAGAGCCCACAGGCATCTGAGGAAGTATCAACGATTTTCCAGAAATTCAATCACTGAGCATTGATATGCAATCATCGCTGTTTCCAGTTTGAATGGCACCGTATCAAGTGAAATTATTAGGCATATGAAACCTAGCACCAATGCATCAGCATGACAAGCGTGCTACGCAAAGCTTTAAAATTCTAGTAGTAGGCGGCACTGCAATTACCTTAATAGAAAATACATGGCGCAAACCACCCAAGTAGTAGTACGATCTGCTGATTCAAATCCGTTTAAAAAAGTAAATAAACGTTTGCATAGATGTAAATGTATATTTATTATATAAAGATGTCAGTGGAAGCGCGCTGTTTGTTCGGACTTTACCCACTGATGCAAGTTCCCTCGCTCTCTATTCCTGAACTTATTTTTCCTTTTTTGTCCTTGTTTGTCTGTATTTGTATGCTAGTTGGGAGCGGGATCGCGTTTACGGTCATAGAAACAGGAGTTATGATGTGAGTCAAAAGTCATAGACTTTCATTTTCGTTTTTCCGCGAATTTCCTAGCTTTTGTACGCAACTCGTAATTGTGTTTAGAACATTATGTTTACAGCTTACATGATTGTTTGTTTCATGTGGTTGACGGTATGAGAGGATAAACTGAGTTGTTTATTCTTTGCATTAACCTTCTGTTCATATTTTCATGGCATGGAAAGATATTTCTTGAACGAAATTCCAGAGGTGTCTCTCTTCCTTTTCACCATGTCAGATTTCCGTCAATAAAGATTCTTCTTAGGATAAAGATCGCTTACTTTTTGTCTTTACCCAGCAAAAAAATAGTTTGTGCATGAAATATTTCTGAACGCTTCTAAATTATTGGACTTAAAGTAAAATCTGATGTTGTCACAATTATGACTGTACTTGATGTGTTCTCGTAAGAATATATGAATGTATTGAAACTCATAACTAAATCTAAGTCAGACTTTTAACACCGTCTATGACAAATTTTGGACTCCACTACCCAAACAGGACCTCGCCTCAAACCCTATTTCGTCTTCCAACAGAATCTCTTCCGTGCAGAGAAGGTCTCCACTGACGCTTGTCTAGCGTCGCACGACCACTAATCGAATGAGGGTTGGTCCAGCTGCGGCGCGGCCGAGTCGAGTGATTATCTCACTTGTCTCACCAGACGGGCAGTCAGGCGATCGGTCCAGCGGATATTTTGTCACAAGCACAAACTTATTTGCAAACAATCAAGTGGTGAACAGTAGTACCGTCCAGTTACCTTATTATAAAACTACCCAAGGTGCTCCATCAATCCCTACCTAGTAAGAAAAAGGCTGATTCAACTGAAAGACACCTAAAAGTGAGCAATTTACTGCATTTTGAGTTTCTCACTTCATCTCACGTTGTTTTTATTCCGTTTAGTCGAGTTTTACATTACGGGTTTTCATGCAAATAAAAAAATATGTATATCTCTTAAAGTAAAAAATAACCCTCAATGCGAAATGACGGATGTTTAGTAAAAATGTTCACTAAAACTATAACTATTTATATTTACTGAGGTGTATGCAAAACTAGCACTATAACTGTTTATTGCTTTCCAACAATGTGTGGATTGAGTGAGCACATCTAACAATTTATAACTCAAATACGTATCATGATAATGGTTCGTTTTGTATGTTACGAAATCCTATTGAAAATTATCTAAAACTAGATATATAATGAAATTTCATTCTATAGTTGGTTTATATAGAATCGGGCCTTTTGAAATTGGTGGATTGACAATTCAATATTTGTAATTTTTTAAATAAGGCACTAGGCAACCTGTAACTAAAGACAGACCTATAACTCTACGCAGGTTTTACTAAAACTAGTACACAAGGTTTCTGTGTAAACTTAATACATTTGCATATCTCGCCGGTCCTCTGTGAGAACTGAGTGAGCCCACATTCAATGATTTATGATTTGTTTTATCTTTTTACAAATAGATATATTGGTTTTACGATTATTTTAGAGCTTTTACTAAATAACTTCTTTTATTTCATTTTTTTCAGAAGGTGCTCACCAGTGCTCACTCAATGCACACGCACACTCTATGTGGTGTCAAGATTTTAAGTATTTCTTGTCTTTGAATTAGTATGACCATTCTACACGTTATGTAATCTACAATCGTAAACAGAAATTTTACTAAGCCAATATGACTCGTTGCAAACAAATTTTCATCGCAATATCTACTCCAACGCACCATATTGAATGACTGTAATACAAGTTCTGATTGAAACAGAATGGGTGGTTGCTAAGCTAAAATTTCGAACGCGAACATCACAGATAACACCAATAAAAGCGACTAATTAACCTGTGGTGACCAATAGTTCTTTTTTAGCCTCGTCATTTCGTGCTGGCTTGGAGAAAGTTTTCTAAATCATTTTGCAAATAATTTTGGACAAACCTTTGTCTTTATTTACCTGTTTACCTAGTAAAAATCTCCAATATTGGGGTTTTTTCTTGATACCTAGAGGTATAACTCTCTACTAGAATGCTGCCACGGGTCTGTGGACACCTATCCCCCGGGAGCTGCTCTGCGCACTGCTGCATTACTTCTGGCTGCTGCATTACTTCTGCACCACTACATCTGCACCACCTCACCGCGGAACGTCTTCCCACGCGCGCCTCAAAGCTAAGTCCCAAGCCGAAGGACAATATCATACCCACGCCACCTCCACTCACTCCCTGAGTTTTTTCTTTCTGAATACACTGGTAATTTTTTAATACCAACCGCCACTTCACGAGTAGGTAATAGACTTCTTAATTATTCTATTATTTCTAAAACTAACTGCCAGGTGACAGTACTTTTTACGCCAAAGATCCTGATCAGATGTTCACTAAATTTTTATGACACCAACGAAAAGTTACCTTTCAAATAAAAAATGGAACCATCGAAATCAGATGTAATAAGGCGGAGATATTCAGTAGCCCCCTTTTTGCTCCTTATTTGGGGAAGAATTGGGGGGACCCCAATCAAAAATCCCAGACGATTAAAAAATTCTAAAAATTTGTTTTTAAATGTATACCAAGTTTCGTCTAGATCGGTTGAGAAATGTGTTTTATGGAGGAGAACAGCCGGAGATCCTTATAGAGATCCGGACAGCGCGCAGACTGACATACAAAAGCATTTTTGCCCAAGCGGAAACGGAGACACTTCGCTCGCGCTTCGCGCTCGCTCGTTCAATAAAGTTTAGTTAGGGTTTCAGCGTTGTTAAATGAGGTTATTATTCCGAGGCTGGTCTCCCATCTTGAGTCTTCTAGAGAATTATATAACCCATTATTAAAATATTTACCACTTTATTCTCATGTTCACACTACTATTTCAGCGATGTCATTACTTTATACCATTTTTTTTGTTCCCTTACGCGTGAAGAAGAGTTTAAGTTAGGTAAAAGTTATGCATTAGGTTAATGATTACTAAACTGTATCAAAACCGTTCTTCTGTGTTGAAATTGCCCGCATTATGAAATTTTAACCATGTAACAGTTTACAGAATCAGCCCCAAACAAAATACTAGACATCCATTTGGCCCCAACAACATTAATATCACACAAATCGAGTAATATCTACTAATCGCCAATTATCCCTGACCACGGTAGTCAGGATTACCTTCCTGCAAGTCATGCATCACGTGACCTACCGCGGGGAGTCAGGACTGCAAGTCATCCACGCGACTTACATTGACTAATTCTAATGGTGAATTAGGATTACCACTGATAAATAGATGGTGGAGTCAGTTTTAGTGAATAATGGACAGCCTATGTGTTAAGGTCTTTAAGCTTAATTCCAATAGCTCAGGATCAGTCAGATTTTTGATACACGCCCTATTACCGACCTTATCTGAATGTACGTTACTTTTGTTTGTGTATCCTTTATCGATCTCTGTGACCACACTCTGCCGCATAGACCGCACTAGGCCGTACTACCCGGCAACATCACGCACGGGGGTGCGATGACCTTAATCGGTTGCATGGAGCTGAATGGCGATACAGCATGGCGTTACTGCACCCATGTACCGTCAGCACAATAGGCAAATTAAAGTCATAAAACACTAAAATATTAAACTCCGTAACTCAACCCTTCTTAAGTACTCCATCGCACAACCTCTAGAGCGAATTAGCACATTCGTAATAATCATCGAACTTCATTCCGGGTAAGTTTGTTTAATTATCCATTATGTGACTTATTGATGAGTAAGAGTTCTACATTATTTGCAAGATGGGAGCCTCTCCGAGTGGCGTTTTAAATAACCGGTCCCTTCGTGAATGATTTTACAAACGTCCCGCGCATCCTCGACTATTATGTCACCCTCGTACCTCTGACAGGCTCGTTGATTGATACATCGACACGAAAGAAGAAGAAGCATTAGTAAAAGATTCTATGGACCAGTCCTTACTCTATTAAAATCCGGTTAGTGTCACTGGTTCCTATGCAACTGTTACGGTTGAGTGGATTTTCCATGTCCACAGAACTCAAATTTAAGAAAACTGTGATATCCACCATAACTACATCGAGACAGCGAGATGGAAGTGTATAATAATATACGTCGTACTAGCTGACGGATACATGAATTTCTACCGACTTCAATATAGTCTCAAGCAATCATCAGATCTCTAAATATACTTTTCAACCTGAAATAAATGATTAATTCATTTATCATTGTTTGTTTGTTTGTAGTATGAGGTAGTGCTGGTTTCTGGTGTCAGGCCGCCCGAGGGCCTCTGACATCGCTAAACGACTGCTATTAATCACTAAAAGCCGGAACCGACAGCTTAACGTGCCCTCCGAAGCGCGTAGCATTGATAAATAAATACATACGCATCGATTTCAGAAATTGCTCTTTTTTAAATATGTTAATAGAATTGGTTTGTTTGTTAAACTTAACAGAAATCAAGTGCCAATTCATTCAGTGCCATCAGACAAAAAAACTTGATAAACTGTTGCCTAAATAAAATGTACCGATTGATGATTGTGCAATGTAGACGATTGCACGGTCTAGTTGCAATTCAACGAAAAATAAATTACAACAAAATCCCATACAGTAAACTCGGGATTCGACAACAATGCTCTACAGCATTAAACAAGATTTAAGTATGACTGTGAATGAACTCATTCAGTCGCGCGGAGTCAAGCTGAGACCGTCTTGGCAGGAGGCGTCCTTCTACTCACTGTGCCAAGTGGAGCTAAGACGGGTTATTTGTCTTCTTACGTCGCTTGTTGTTTGCATTGTGGTGCTGAATTTGATTTTTAAAGACTGTTTATTTGATTTAATGTTAAAAGATCAGAGTCACCCTCATTTAACGGTTATTTTTGCATTATTTACAGATACGTTACATGAATGTCACTCACGAGTTATTTCGTCGAACAATTCGACCAGTGATAACGTCCATCCTCAGGAGTCGCGCAGCAAGGGCGTGAAGTCGAACTCAACTTTACGTCCAAATACCGGTCGAATTTTTCGACGAAATAGCTCGTGAGTGACAGTCGTGTAAAATATCTTTAAATAATTCATCACGCTCACGTTAGTTTACATAGCAATATGGTTATTTGCATGTTTCAAAATAATGAGGTATCAACTCGTATTGCTTTTTTTTCATTGCAATCCTTTGTCCACGTTCTCACCTGTTGAAACGCGATGATGTGGTCGCAGGTGTAGCTTTTTTTCAAAAATATAGTTTGGTATACTAGATGTCTCACTTTAATAAAACATCTTTAGCGAAAAAATTGCACTTGAGCATATACAGGCCACCATATTATTTACACGACTGCCCAAAAAATTGAGTGTTATGTTTTTTAGCATTCATGTATATTTGTATGTACATTTTTGGCAGGGCAGGCGTTTTTTTAGCTTTTAAGCTAGTTTATCTCTCTAGCTCTTGCGTGAAGTTTTACCGTTATTATCGGTTAGTAGTACTTGGTCTGGCGCTATAGCGACCAGGGTCGAGCATTTCTTTTAATTAATCTGAAATTATTAACATTACCTTTTTATGCTGCCCCTTTAGCATCGTAAATAAGGCAGGCCATACCGTGCAATATCTGAGTTAGGTAGATGCAGATGTGGCGATGCTTCCAAGTCTGAATTTATAAGGAAAATTCCCACACTGTGGCTCTGAATTCCTACCTTATACCAACTAGTTCAAGAACATTATCAACTGAAAATATAAGACAGCGTTGTAAACAAATATTTAAAAACCGAGTCACTGAAAAATAGCCATGTCCAAGAAATAACTAGAAATCAACGGCTTAAATATAATAACTGGTGTTGACTAAAGCTACAGCTGCAGCACGCTGCAGCTGCAACTGCTTTTCTATTTCAACGCAACTTGCGCGTCCGTGGAGTGCAATATGTGTTTATTTTTCGTTTGTTCTCACTTGGTTGGATTCGCTAATGGTCGGATTCTCATTTCGCCAGAATACAGTTAAGAAGAAAAACAGTTACTTTTTGCTAAGATGCACTTTGTCGGATTCCCGTGGGGTCGGACTCTTATTTCTGAAAATTTTAATGAACTTCTCATATTATTCATATTGGACCCTGATTTATCTAATAAACTCAAAGTATTTTTATGGTTAACGCACCATTATATATTATTTTAACTAGTCATAAACACTAGTAAATCCCTCATGAACACGGAGAGTGTTCACTACGAAAGGTTACGAATAGGTTTTGCGTGAATCTCGGTCAACCCCATTTTTGGCCGGAACGTCACTTAACTAATAATATGTCTGTACTGAATCCGGTGAAATCAGAAACCCACAATTAGCTAATCTGACCAAGTGACAACACAACGTTTGTTTGATACTAGCTTTCCCGCCCGCGACTTCGTCCGCGCGGACTACTGTTTTTCGCGAAAAACAGCATTTTATGTTCTTCTAAGATATTAAAAACCAATGCAGAAGGATACGATCCGGGATAAAAAGTATCCTATGTTTTATTCCAGGTTATAAGCTATCTCCATTCCAAATTTCATCAAAATCCGTTCAGCCGTTATTGCGTGAAAGCTCCCCAAACAAACAAACAAACAACGTTTCACTTTTATATATTGGTATGGATTTGTGCTTTTAGGTAGTTTTTAATTTGTATAACAAGAAAAAGAAAGACTTACATATCTCAACCAACATTAACTTGTGTTCTATTTCAATTCTAATATCCAGTAAGTAAAATTAGAATATCTCGAGCGGTAAAAAGATTCTCGCTCGCTATTAGGCTCTCAGCACCCTAGCTTTGTTTATTATAACTTGTTGTGTATTTGTGTTTTATTTTCGTTTAAACTATTTTTTTGAAAATGGGGCATGTGGAAGTTACGACTATGAAATATAATCTTGGAAACAAAGCCAACGCAATTAATTAATCTGAGAACAGTAAATTAAATAATTGACAGAATAAGACACATTTTATGTTTCTTCACAACGTGACGTCAAGAGCTTACATGACTTCACATGAGATGTTGGTATAATAACCCATATTTTTAATCGACTCGTAAGAAATAATTAAGAGCAATTATTACTCCCTACCTACTCTGAAATCTTTTCGGCAAAGTATAAGGTATAAGGAACTCTTTAGCATTAAAATAGTTTTTAATAGCAACCATCTTTAATTCTTTAAAATTTGTTGCAGGTAAATATTTTCTCATCATACAGTCTCAAGAAACCTCTACTGATACCACACCATCAAGGTACCACTTCACCATAAACCAAAATCCATCAATTTCCAAACCAGGATTTTAACGATCATCATTAAACCTCTGATTACCGACTCACCTGTTTTGACAGCTTAATGCGGACAGACAAACAAACAAGTTGGTTTACGACGGAACCCGATACGTCTACGATATCGGTGGTCAACGGTAACGAAGCCGTCGGTGGAAATAGCCGTGGTTGGGTGGTCTATTAGAGGTTTGTTACAATTGTGAGGAATTTAGAAATGTTGATTACTGTTAGCCTAAGTACCTCCCACTATACTCCCACTGCTGGGACACTGCGTATTCTCTCAAAAAGAAAGGAAAGAACATATCCACCATTCAGCCGGCGGGTTTGCGGATGTCACATATCATTGAATTTTGAAATTCTTGGTCATGCCTGTTTCCTCACCATTTTTTGGGTTCCGTGCATCAAAAGGAAAAAAGGAACCCTTATAAAATCACTTCATTGTCCGTATGTATGTATATCTGTCTGTCTATCAATAACCTTTTTCTCAGGCACTCGTGGTGGTACCAGGTTGAAATTTAATATCAGGCCTGCAATTTTTTGGAGCTGTGAAAAAAATGAACTTCTAAGTCAACGCAATCAAAAGATATGGCCGTGTATGCCGCATATTTTGACACTTGCAAGGGAATCAAAACCTATAAGGTACTTCCCGCTGACGTTTAATAATGAAATTTAGCAAGAAGCAATGTCTTACAGCACAAGTAAAGGAAAAAAACAGAAAACCGTAAAGTAGTTTATTCGTATACATATTTTTGCGACCAACTATTTTCATACTTACAAGTTTGTACGGAACCCTCGGTGCGCGAGGCCAACTCGCTTTTGGCTGGTTTTAAGAATGGTATACACACACTTAACATGAATACATTTTGACTTTTAGAGCTAATTCCATCTGCATGCATGCACAATATTTTCATGGTCGGTGGTTCAAGTATCTGCCTATATAGATTTAAGCTGATCCTTATAGTTGTTCAAGGATATGTTTACCTCGGACAGACTATGCAATTGGGTAGGAATAACTTCGATAGTAGGATTCAGTAGGAATGGACATAATTTGGTAAACTACGTCAGATCTTCGCGTCGCCCATACAAAACGAAAGTATTCAACACGTGCGTTCTACCAGTTATGACCTACGGGCCAAAACGTTGACACTCCTATTGTGGCTGGTTCACAAATTTAAATTCGCTCAGCAAGCTACAGAGAGAGCTATCTAAGGACAGAACCTGAAATTTGGTGATTCGCTCGAAAACAAAAGAAAGCTCAATTAATTGGCAAGCTGTATTTACAGTAGGCTGGTCACATAGCTTGAACAACCAACAAACGCTGAGGTAAACGATTTCTAGAGTGGAAACTGCGAGTGTAGGCTGGCGGCTGGCAGTGACTGTAAGAAGAGAGAGGCCTAAGTCCAGCAGTGAACGAATATGGGCCGATGATGATGATGTTAGATTTAAGATATCTATAAGCGTCACCACTTCTATGCCGGTGCAAGACTTTGCATCTAATGTTCTGCGTGGCATTGCAACTGATAAGCAGGCGTAGCGCTTACTAAAACAGTAATTATCAACCAAGCGACAAAGGAACTTCTCATATCATTACTCAGTTTAAAAAAAAAACATCTCCCCTTTCTGTCGCCTTCCAAAATGTTTGGCACCAACCCCTTAGAATTCCAAAACTCATCAAGCAAAAGTAGGAAAGGAGCGGAACTCTTAAGTTGGCTCAATTCAAATTCACATGTTTTATTAACGCCCCATGAGGAGATGGAATCCTCTTAGCAACTTTGATACATAGTTAATTATTTGTCCCCGTCTATCTAGACCGATGTTTTCAAACTTGGGGAATATCCAGTTCTGGATACGCCCCTTCAGGAAGTTTGAGACACATTCTATATACTTTTTAGGGTTTTAAAAAAGCTAACAAACCCGACAACATCATCGGTACTGTATTTCTGATTTGGCTAGCTATCTGAAAATATACATTGTGCAAAAAGTTTAGTTTAACGCTGTGTCGGTAGAATCAAAATGTTGGTGGTATAATTAAAAATCAGAATATTGTAATGGATATGTTTGATTCAATGTCTATAAATCAGTAAAGAAAAATAATTTGAGATTCAGATTTGATTATTGCAGTGTAAGTACGATACACATAATTGTTTGACTGTACATACTACATGTCCTGCAGGGTACAGTATCGTTATTATTGGATGGAAGGTATTAATAAATACCGAATTAAAAATAGATACGTATGTACATTATTATAACAACAACAAAAAAAAGCAAGACAATCATATTTTCATGATTATTTATAATATAATTAAGATAAGGTCAAAATAGTTTGAGCATCAATGGAGCAGAGGCGTTTGATTCAAGAAGTCTCATAATAAGGGAGCGTAGGCGTCAAGACACCGTGTGCGGTCGAAGCCACGTCCAAACCGACAACAATCAAATTAAATTCAACTCTATTGTCTGCCAATTAAAAACTAATATCGAACGAACTCAATAAAGCCTGAGATGCTCGAATTTCTTACACGTTATCCAGAGGAATTAAGACTTTAAGCTTATTGAGTAAAGATGATTTTTGATTGAAGATGATTGATTTACACTATTAAAATAATGAGGGCTTCTGAGGGTAGCCCGCAATTTCTCATGTGTTTGCCTCCTTTATTTATAGGGCGAGGCTACTGTTTCTCTTTACTTGAATTAAAGTTAGTTGCTTCGATGGGGAAATCTTTATTTTGTAATTTTGCTTTTAGATTCATGGTTTCGTATCAGTATTTTGTTAATTATTGATATATTCTATAGAATGACAGTTTAATCTAACAAAAGATTCTTGTTGGACCGTCAGAACCAGTATATGCAGTATATGCATGTATGGTCGAATGAGATAGTGGCAACCTTGGTGTCAGGCCGCCCAAGGACGTGGCTTAACGACTTTCAATTGTTAACGAACCAGATCGACGGCGTAACGTGCCCTCCGAAGCACGGAGCGTTGGCAAATCCGCACTTACGTTACACTAAGTCATTGGTCGAGAATCGAACCCAGCGTCATTTGGCTCCAGTGCGCATATATTTCCACTCGGCCACCATCTTCAAGATATAAAATGATTCTGTTCTCGATGTTCCTAACTGCAATAACCCCTTTTTAACTGTGCGGAGGCTAGCACTGGTCACTTTTGCTGAGCGCAGGCCCCGTTGGTACAGATGTAAGATGTCACCTTTGCTTATATATTTTTGTACTTATACCGTTGTTTTTTTTTATATGTTGTAGTGATCTGTGCTAATATATGAATTTTCTTTCCTTCTTTTCTTTCACTGATACCTTAAATAATGTAATCTGTATCAACACTAATATTATAATGAGAAAAGATTTGATTGTTTGTATATTTATATGAAATGGATAATCTCAAAAATTATTGAACTAATTTTCTTCAATATGAAGAAAATAGTAAAATAGTTTCAAAATGAAACCAATTCTTTCACCTAAAAGCTACATTAACATGAGTAACATGGGCATTACAATATTTTTTAATAAAATTGTGATCTCTACGAAAATTGTTATAATGTAAACCAAGGTATCAAAAATATAGAACGGAATGAATTGTTATAACCTTGAGTAGACGAAGTAATAATTACACGTTGCTATGGAAACGAAATAATAAGAAGTCTGTCAAGTACATACGTGAGTAGTATGCAGTTGTCTATGGTCAAAAAATACCACGATTGTTGCTGCCAAAGATTTTAAATTACGCTTAGTGGCGGGCTTTTTTAGAAGTTACGACGAGTCTTATAATGTAAAAAGTAAGAATTATTCCGTGGTGTGAGTGCTACCCGGGCAAATCCGGGGCGAGTCACTAGTAAATTATCAATGCATTTAGAGTTGTAAGTGTAAATACCTTTACAATGTTTGCACATTTCATTACACAGTTAAGAACTTCATTTCACTCCGTCTAGCTATTTTGGTTCGAAATAAGAAAAAGTGTTCTCCTCATAGATCTACTTAATGGGGGGAAGATATAGCACCCTTTAATATCACGTAAACAAAAATTGGACTACATTTCCACCGTCGTGCGTCGTGCTTAATGTGCATCAATAACAAAGACATTATGCAGACTGTAGTGCGAATGAGATTCATCGCTAACCAGTGCTATAAAACGCCATTCTGATTATGACAAAGGCCAAAAAGCCCAATTGTGTGCATTGCACTTAATTTAGGCGGTCCAAAGCCCGAGGATCTAGTACCTAATCTTGTTTTTTTTTCGTTCTCCTACTATAATGCCACGGACACATGCTGTCAAACCAACACACCTCTTTGGACACTAGCATTAAACCTGCTTGAAACATCAAAAATCATGGCTTGTGACATGCACACCATGACTAGGTCTTGTCAAGTCATAGCGGACAGGTGAGTCTATTCAAACCAAACCAGTGATCAGGCAGCTTGTGCTCGACCGAACAACAATATACCAGTGAACCTGCGAGACAGGTAGAGTAGAGGTGGACTTAGGAACTGTGCTATTGTATGTAAATACGCACGTTTTGTATTTGACGCAGTGTCAAGACACCACAATGTGACACTTGCGATTGCTTTTGGCTCTAACGTAGAGCTTACATGTTCCGTAGAGGTTCTAATTGGGTTGGACATTAATGTCTTTGATACATTTCATACAAATCGACTTCTTAGAGGAGGGTTCCGAATTCGCCGTATTTAGTGTGTATGTTCTCTGAAATATCTGAAACTTCTGAACTGACTAAGATGTTTTATTATGATGCCCTATAAAATCATCTAAATTAGTTTAGTAGTTTTTTTATAAATTCGATTTAAAATCGATACTTTAGTACAAAGAGATACCTATACAAACTCAAGTGCTGCAAGTACGTCGATGCGCCGCCGTTATTATGGTGTGCAAATAATATCTACAATAAGTGTTTTGCTTCCTCATAAATTAGACGAACTGCTATAAAGTGTAACAAAATAGTCAATAACAACAAAGTTATATCATGGATTAAGTACTTCAAATCACTAATAAAACATATGAAGATGGATAAACATGACTTTAAATGTTCATTAGAGAATTATGACTTATTAGTAAACAAAACTAAATTGATCAGTATTCTAACGCACACAAAAGCTTCCAAATGAAATTCATCCCAACTACATACTATTAGTACGGGTGACACGACAATGATCAAACAGTCCCTGGTAGGGTGAACTACACGATTATTGACAGCGCCGCCATTGTATGGACGGCAAACATGATTTGTGCGATTGTCACCAACTGCATCGCTTACCCAATCGTACGTCAGCTGGGTACAGTGACGTGGTAAATTATCTTTCTACTTTCATCGTCGGTTCATCATTCATTAATATAAGCAGACGAAGTGCTCACTATCAGGCACGATACTCTCTAACGACCTGCGATCGTATCATAATTAATTCTAAAGAAAAAAACTTCGTTCACTCTTATTTGACTTAGCAAGATGATACAAACAAACATTGCAGTTATAAAGTTGTTCTGGACATTGTCAACTGATTAGAACTATACAAGTAAACCATAAAGTAGTAATGGTTACATTAAATGTTGTTATGACGTAATAACATGTAAATTATACTCTCTAGCGATAGTATTAGATACATTTGAAATTACAAGCGTCTAAGATCTAGACGTTATTTAGTCTCGTCCAAGAAACACGTAACTTAATGGCAACCATAGAAAGGAAAAGAGGAAAGATGTTTTGCCACCTTAAACGACATGACAACTTTAAAAGAACCAAGTAGAAGGGAAGAGAGGAAGTGGCAGACCTCGAAGGAAATTTATAGATCAGATAAAGGAGATGACAAATGTCATGTCGTATAGGGAAGTCAAAGCTAAAGCTTCCCTATCTTCGGCTAAAGCCAAAGATAGGGAACCCTGGAAATTACTCCACCGACAAGAGCTGGGATCTTAAATAAGAAGAAAAAAGAGAATCTGGACATATTTTTTGGAATGTAATTTAGATCATAACACTTAATCTTAAAATTAATATCATTATTGCTTTCTGTTTTGTGTGTTATTAAATAAATTTGTGTGTAAAAGTGTGTTATTAATTAATGATTGGGAGTCTCTTTTTGTCTCCTAAAGCCACATAATACATAAAGCTTAGAACATTGAAGGTTGTTGTGACCTGCAATCACTATATTTGTAGGATTAGGTGCCGTTCAAACTACAGTAAATAGTACTGCTCCCAAGTCGTGGTGACTGAAAAATTAATGTGTTTTATGTAACTCCTGTTTATCTATACTAATTTGTCATAAATCTTTACTTAATAGAGCAGGGGCAGCTTATTAAGTTGGACCTCCATGTCCTGCAAAACCTGAACCTATAATATTTTCTTTGAAATATTTGTATTTCGAATGATATCGTACTAACCATAATTATTTTTACTGTTTTATAATAAGAAGCAAAACTTAATGGCATAATTGTTTAATAATAGATGGAGTCTATCTACAGATCATTGAATCGAGACACTAATTCACGTTCCCGTAAAATATTGGTCACCTCTGCACGCGATTGTACCTTGATGGAAAGCAGGAACAAAATTGAATTGAATTTGGCTGATAGTGTTTTCTATTATAGTTTTCGGAACCTACTGAATTGTGAATATGGAAATAGTGAAATGGATGGAACATGAAAATAGATATTATGAAGTTGAATTTTTGCGTATCCTTTGCTGAAACACGATTAAAATATTTTAACCCTCCATCTCAACCACAGTACTGTAATAGTAGAAGGCAGCAGCGGCGATCCGAATCACTCACCTGAAATACATTTCACTCACGTGCGACGGGTAAAATACTCAATTAATAATCTACATCTACACTAAAATTATAAAGTGGAAAGATTTGATTGTTTGTTTGTTTGTTTGTTTGTAATGGATAAACTCAAAAAATACAGACCCAATTTTAAAAACTCTTTCACATGAAGAAAGCTAAATTATCAGCGAGTAACACTAGCAAGGTTTTATAAAAAAAGTTTCTTCTAAAAATTACAATTATGATTTATTATGAAACCAGAGGTATTAAATTTTGCAAAAAAACTCGATTACTTTTTATCGCAAACCAACAAGTATATAAATACTACGTAAGATCACAAACTAAGAAGGAGATACGGGTATTTGTATATGGAACGTTGCCATGGAAACGAAATCACAGAACATCTAAAAGTCATTGAGACGTAGGAAATGCTCTGTGCTAATAATACACGAAATAGTAACCGTAATTCAACCTCCTTGCGTTAAACAGAATAATACTATAGACGAAATGGTACGTGAGTATAAACCTATAAACATAAAAAAATGTGTAAGAAACTATTATTGTTCTATTTGTCCAAATAAAGTACCTACTAATTTTATCTTTCTATATAATATCTACCCGTGCGAAGCCGGGGCGGGTCGCTAGTTAATTATATGAACCCAAAAAATCTACTTCAAATGAATTACCAAAAAAACAGAAATGATTTATAAGAATGTCATATAGGACGGGACCACACTACCACACACGGGACGGGTATACATATTATCCATACACCCTTTTTCAAAATAAAAATTATCATCTAATTTAGTTCAGAAAACAAAAAGAAAAATATATTTAGAAAGATAATTATATAAAAAAAAGAGAAATAAACATACAATATCTATATTGTGTTTTTAATATGAACACATAGCAAAAAAACGGTCGATTTGAGAACCAACTCAGTTAGACACAGTACACACATTGTCCTATAACTCTACAAACGGTCTACGGTCCCATATTTCTTTAAAATGTCATATTGCTTTAAAATGTATTGGTTTAATATGTCACGTGGACAATCGAGACAAATTTAAAGATACTTTATTAAGTTTTAATCGGGTAAGTAGTGTAGGCGCTGTAAAAATGAACGGACCAACATACATACAAACATGCATAGTTAGGCTGCTAAAATCATAACCCTTCTATTTTGTTGTCGGGTAAAAACCTGCCACTGGCAACCCTCGGACTCCGACTGACAGTAGGCATCAAACTAGAAATTAATACTCGTTAACTCGTGTGGCCTGACAAACTATGACACCAGAGGCCAGCACTTACCTCATGCGACAAACAAACAAACAAAATCGAAAACAATGTCTCTATACTCTAGTGTCCTTAAGGATATTATGTGTACTGTGATTTGGAAGACGATTAAAAAGGTAGATTTGAAATGCTATAGGAAAACGACATAGGAAACGGACAGTTACTTGAATCGGTATTCATCGCCCCTGTCCCTTGGAACACTCATGAAAAATACCACCACAACCACCACCAGTAAGTCTGTCAACAATAAACTTTCTAAAACCAAAGACCTACCGTGAAATGCAAGTGATAGCCACAATCTGTAAGTTTATCTGTCAGATCTGACAATAGCTGTAACACGAGCGTTTCGGAAACGCAGTACCTCTGTGTGTGTACCTATCGATTACTCACAGTGCCTTGACCTCTGGTTAAGGTGAGGTTGTACCTAGTATCTGTGGAAAAATTATTAGTTCTTCGTGGTTCTGATTCCCAATACAGTAGTTCCAATAGGGAAAAAACCTCAATGTACAAAAGTGTAGAATATTAAGCGTACTTACCTATTCACCTAAGTAACTCAATCTCTTAGAAGTGCATTATAAAATGTTTAGTAGTGACCAAATCGGTCCAAAGTAACGAAAGTATAATATGTGTGAACATACAAAAAAAAAACAGTTATATTAAGATTCTTGATACGAAAAAACTTTCTTGATATTAAAAACTTTTTTGTATTCCACTTAGAGTAGGCTCTCCCCTTAACATGATTTTGACATGCAGTAACTTAATCCACCGAGAATGTAAAAAAGCTGCTCTCACATATTTTAATCAAAGCATTTTTTATATGAATTGTTTTCTGTATAATTCATATATATTTAATATTAGAGCGATAGTGGCCTAACGGTTCTATAGTGCAATTTAGAATCCAACGATACCGGGTTCAAAACCTAGGCTACGCACCAATGACACCAATTTTCTAAGTTATGTGCGGTTTTCCATCGCTCCGTGCTTCGGAGGGCACGTTAAGCTGTCGGTCCCGGCTGTTATTGATTAATAGCAGTCGTTAAGCCATGTCAGATGCCCTCGGGCGGCTTGATAAACTCTGATATCAGAGGCCAGCACTACCTCATACGACAAACAAACAAACAACATTATGTTTATACGCTGTCATGGCTCATATTTAAAATATGGTTTCATTTCTGTTGAAAGAGATTTCCTTATACATTCTGGTTTGTAATAATCCTTTTGGTTAATAATTTTTATCACATAATAGATCCTTATTTTTGGCCATCTCTGATTTATTGAAACTAACCTGATACAAACCACAGAATAAAACTAAATCAATATGAGTTGACTGCTTCAGCCCGTTAACCGCTTAAGAAAAAACCCGCATTGTTTTTTAACTTTTACACACAAAAAATAAATTTAAATAAATTTAGCCCGTGATTTGGAAATTCCTATTTCTATTAAATATATTGTTGAAAGCCTACGCACTATTATCTTGTTAAGTCATTTGGATGTTAAAATCATTTATCTCTATTAACTATCTCTTTCACATTCTGAGACAGAAAAAAACATTTTTAAAAGTAGCAAATACACAAATTATCACCATTTACATAACAAGTGCGAATTTTAAAGCTATAAAACAGCCGAGGCTCCACATTAAAAGCCACGAGTTTTATGACCCTATAAAGAGATATTATTTGTGACGATGCGTTTATTGAACGCACTCGATGTCGCCTCGTAAATACAGCATTTTATGTGTTGACGACTGTACCGACAAATTGGGCAGAAGAAGACGTTCCTCTTGGTTGAGGTTTCAATCAGAATATTGAACACACAGTATCAACCACACCAGGTTGATACTGCGAGTGCAGAAGTTTTGCAGCTAGAGTGTTTTGTAGTCTCGTATATGCATATATGTAGGATGAGGTAGTGATAATGGGCATGGGCAGAACTTATTGCAAAAATGGGCGCGAGCCGTTAGACTAGGCGTGTCCTTGATAGGAGACCCAGGGCTGATGACAGAGGGCGATGCCGGCAACCTCAGCGCTGGGTCAATGATATCAGACGACACGAAGATCAAGTGCCCACTTTGTCACTTATATAATTAAAATGAATTCTATTAAAAAGAAGAAGTCTTGACGACTGTCTGACAAAATCACTTTAAAGCAGAGCCTTTAAGAGCTAGTCACTGATAAAGACTTGGGCAAAGAATACCTTTCAAGTAACTGCGATCTGGAAGCTCACAGATTGAAGCCCATCCTCGATTCAAATCACACAAGGTCGCTACAAGACAGGCGATACGCACGATCGATTCCTCCCCTATCGGAGGACTTTAAATATTCTGCATTACGTGAAACTTTTAACGGATTCCTTTTTTTACTTTCTTTTTGTTAGTGAATAGGGGTGCGGAGTTAGAGAAACAAATATGGACCGTTCGAGCGTAAATGTATCGTTAAACTTTAGATTTTTAATCGACTTCAAAAAGAAGGAGGTTCTCAATTTGGCCTCTTTTCAAAGTTCCGTAGTCAAACAAAAGGAAGCTGACCGACATGTCCATCTGTATGTTATTACCATTTTATTCATACACGATTAACACTACAAAGTTGAAATTTGGCATCCGTGTTGTTTTTTTTTTTATAGTTCTACTAGCTGTACCCGCGGCTTCGCACGCGTGGCCATTTTTCTAGGCTAAAAGTACTCTATGTACTATTCCAAGACCTAAAATACCAACATACCAACATTTGATCAAAATTTCTCAGCCGTCATAAAGTTTTTATCGATTGTTCGGCTTGTACTGATCGGATTGAGATACCAAGTACACCAGTTTATAAGGCAAACCCTATGCTACTGGTATACCAGTTTTTAAGTCAAACCCTAAGCTATCCAAGAGTGAAAACTGCATCGCAATCAGTCCAGTAGTTTTTACGTAATGCGCAAACAAACATACAGACCAACTAACAAACTAACAAACAAACAAACAGGCAGACACGAATTTTATAATATTATATTCTTGTTCAGTTGCTTATTTTAATGACCCTAAACCATTTTTTCTTCATTAGATTCATTGTACAGACTTTTTCGTCCATATTGCTTTATTATAAGTATAGATAAGAAAACATTAAAAAAATACAGTGGCTCTCATAGATCAAAAAAACACTTTTAATGTATGGGAGCCACTGTAAAATTTTACCGCAATCGAAAAAATAAACGTCTGTATCCTAACGAGTGTGGTCTCGTTGAACAGGAATTAAAATTATGCTGTTTTAGGTGGACAGCTTGTTATCTATTTGGCTCAGTATGCGGTTTTTTTCTGTTTGAAAGCTGATGTGATCGAGATGGTTCTTAGGTACATGGGGAGGGGGGAGGTGAGAAAAGGGGTTGACAATCGTAGCTTCCAAACACATTTACTGATTTACCTGTGGTTTTTATGTTTCAAATAACCCGCGAACAAAAACACGGGTGTGTGTGTGTGTGTGTGTGTGGGTTTACTGGGTGTGTGTGTGTGTGTGTCTGGCTGTAGCATCGTAGCTCCCAAACGAATGGACCTATTTTGATGAGTTTATTTTTTGAAAGCTGATGTGTTCGAGATAGTTCTTAGATTTATGGGGAGGGGGAGGGGTAGGGGAAAGGTGTGAAAAGGGGGAGGGGGAGATGAGAAAAAGGGGAGGGGGGGGGGGGGGGTGAAAACCGTAGCTTCCAAACAAATGGACCGATTTCGCTGCGGTTTTTTATGTTTGAAAGCTGAGGTAAACAAGATGTTTGCGGGAATGCGGGTGTTTCGTAGCTCCCAAACGAATAGACCGATTTTGATGAGTTTTTTTATGTTTGAAAAATGATTTGATCGAGATGGTTCTTAGCCATATGAAGGGGGGGGAGTTGAGAAAAGGGGGGTGAGAATCGTATCTCTCAAACGCTACTCCAATTTAGCTGCGGTTTTTTATATTCAATGCTGAGATAAACAAGATTGTTCTAAGCTATAACGAGAGAGGGGGGGGGAAGGGGAAATTGAAAAAGGAGGGGGGAGTTGAGAAAAGGGGGGGGGGGCAGACGTATTTTCCGAACGAATGGACCAATTTAGCTGCGGTTTTTCATGTTTAAAAGTTGAGGTACACGAGATGGTTCTTAGCTATAAAGGGGGGAGAGGGGGGAGGAAGTGACGATCGTAGCTCTGGAACGATTCTTATGTTTGAAAACTGATGTGTTCAAAATGCTTCTTAGCCATAATGGGGAGTGGGAAGTCGGCGGTAATATAAATTTTTAATTTGTGCTTGTTATCTCGAATACTAATTTAAAACTATGGTTTCGAATTATGAATTTTGAATACGATTTTAGCGCATAACACGAATTTAAACAATATTATCACGGATATCTAATATTTATTTTACGAGGCCGACCAATTTACTCCAATTTTGTTAGCAATTAGCATATCAGGTATAAAACACTATACCGATCGCAATGTGATTTTCATAGTTGGGTAGCTTAGGATTCTAGCTACGGAACCCATAGTATATACGCGTCCAACACTCACTTGGCTGGTTTTTATTTAGTTTGTATGTTACGTGCAATACAATTTTCTAATCCTTGACACATAACAACGCAACGATTAGAATATGAACGAGATAATCAACATGACGTTAACAAACGAACACATTTTTCATTGTCATCAGCTCTCGTGATGAGGTTAAGGTTTTGGAAACGGGAGTTTTTTGTAAAAATCCAAATTTGTGTGTTGATTGATTTTATTCTCAATCTTGTTTTTCTTCAAGTGTTAATTTTTCTATTACTTATAATAAAGCAGTAAGTACCAAAAAGTCAGTACAAAGAAGATAATTAAAAAAATGGTCTACTGTAATTAAAATAAGCTATAATTCTGAACAAGAATATTTAGCCAGGATTTAAATAAATTTCGCATATATTTTAATCCTGGCGGTCTGTTTGTTCGGTCTTCACGTAAAAATTACTGAACCGATTGCGATGTGGTTTACTCTGTTGAACAGTTTAAGTTTAATCTTAATAATTGGTGAACTTGATATCTCAAACTGATGAGTAGAAGTCGAGCAAACAATCAAAAACGGCTTATCGAAATTTGGTATTTTGTACCTTATAGGTACTATGGTCCTGGATTAACATATAGATACATAACAGAAAAATTACCACGCTAGCAAAGTCATGGTTTCAGCTAGTGTGTAATATTGGTGGAATATTCACCATTAGGTGTTTGATAAAGAGCGCGGCTGTGGGCAAAAGAATCAAACGCAAAAATAAATAGCTTTTGTGTTTTTTCTAGAACTCCCTCGGATGTTTCAGTGCACAGCAATTTACTGTGACGTGAAAATACTTGTAACATCCATAAACTTTACATTGGTGAAATTGATGGCAATGCCACGCCGTAGAAGCCCTAATAAAAATAAGGCTTTGGAGGCACTTCGGCAAAACAATTAAACTACATCTGTACGGAATCTTCAAAAACACCACCCATTCTTCAGTCGGCGCCTCTTCACCTCAACCGACAATATCCACATTGTTATTCCCCATTCGATGCCGATGTTAATCTGAACTCCGGAACCGAGTCGCCGCAATAAAAACTGTCACTAAACATATTTATAGCGCCATAAAGATATTGAGATAGAAATAAGTCGACGCCGGCGCACTATTCGCTCAATAACTTTGGAGTGGAAACCATTTAAAGACTTTAGCTCGTGAATATTTCGCTCATAAGCAGCACCAGTGCTCTTTCCAAGCACTACATTATAAAGAAAGTAACACCCACTTATCAATTTATTATTGGTTTGGAATATATCAGGCATTGCATCATCTTGATTTCCAGACTCTTATCAAGTTTAGAACCTGAAAAAAAAGCATCTTGGTGCTCTCATAATTAAACTAGACTGATGACCATAGATATAGTTAAAGGTGGGATAATACGGGACGCTTTAATATCACGTAAACATAAATTGGACTAGATATAACTACAAGCAAACAAACCACAGCTATATTCCCACCGTCAGTCGTTGTGGTCCATGTGCATCAACAACAAAGATAGAGAGACATAGGTACACAGACTGTACCGCAAATGGGAGACACTGCTAACACGTGCTACACAAAAGCCACTCCGATTGCGACTGCGGCTTATTGTGTGCGATGCACCTAATTTATGCCGTCCCCGCCGGAGGAGTAGATACATACCTAATCTTCCCACTTCTAATTAGATCTATGCTAATAAAATAAAACATGATAATAGATTTGTAAAAAAAACGAGCAAGCCTTACAGTAGTCGTATATGATGTGTAACATCTGTTAACATGTGTGATATCTGTTAAAACATTGTTAACACTGTTACACTTTTCACGTAATCATTCCCATTGCAGGAAAGCAAGAAGAAAGATGTGAAGACTTTGTTAACACTTACATGTTTCACAAAATCACTCCTATAGATTGCAGAAAAGCGAGCGAAAAGATATTACATATTATAATATCTCTTAAAGCATTGAAATGAAAAATATAACTTGATGACTACATATTACCTTAGGTAAACCTATTAGATTAGTAAAGTACGAAGTTAAGTTCGTATGTTAGCTTTTAAGTATTAAAACGATTATGGTTAGGTAAATTGCCCCATACAGAGGGATCTGGCTTACTTCGCACTAATTCTAGAGATTAAAGCTGTACTGGATTCTCCTTATATCGTAATGTAACGCGTAGATTGTCGTTAATTCGTTTAGATTAACAATGAGAATAATGTTCATTCTACAGGTACAGCACTGAATCTAGCTTTAATAAATAAGTTGAGAATAACACTAGACCAAGTTTTTCTTCGTTGAACAGTTTTTACAGCTCTCTTAGGCATCAGAACTGATTATAGTTGGATTCCGGAGCTCAAAAACAAAGTATCTGCTTGATATCAACATTACTAATTCAAGATCAACAGATCTTCAAATCTAAAAATTTAGACAGGCGAACGGATTACAAGATTCTAGGACGACATAATTATATTGCCAATTTTAATTACTGACAGTAAAGTTGCGAATATATTCTCAAACATTGTGCTTCGTCGAAATTGATATCACGATTCGTATATCCTGCCATAGTTACACACAAACACATGGAACTACAAATTAACAGGAAAAGGAACAACACACCCATACGGGAACCAATCGGGCTAATGCCCCATAATTTCCAAATAAGCATTATGTGTCCAGAATTCTAAAGGACCATTAACGTATACATAAATAGATTGTCATCTGTAGTCTGGTATCGAGGACCGAATAGCCTACAAAAGTCAGTAATTTCAAATCGCGGTATCATTCAAATTGCTCAACTAGTCAAGATTAACGGCGGACGAATAAACTAGAATCATAATTGTTGCAAGGCAACTAAAAAAGTCGATTCCATTATTTTTAAAAAATAATATTTTTTATATTAATTGATATCTTTAAGATTTACTTAATGCTCAAAATTTCTCTCAAAACTTTTAATGTAACGGAGAACATTGAATATATTTTTTTTAAATTTTGTTTTTCTATAACATTATCTTGTACCGCTTCAGAGCCGTTAGCTTAGATTATAATTATACCGGATTTGGACCGTTTTCGGCCTTAATCCGGAATTAATCTAACGATGGCTCACGAATAAAAATTCACCATCAATAGATCGCATTCCTAAATATTTCCCTCGATGGAGGCTATTGAGGGATCTAAACAAATTCTAAAGAATGGAATTCCTTTCCCTATACGTCAATCAACTTTTGTGGGATTGTGCTGAAGAGATAAGCTGAGTGGACGCACGGTTAGATATCTTGGGGCTAAACGTTGCAAGCTTTAGAAAGACAATGTATGAAAAGGGCATTGTAGAACTGTAAAAGAAATAGCATATCTTTATTTACGATACCCACCCAAAACTCACTCCATCTTTAGACGAATAAACGAATAAAGTGATGATAACAATTTTATATTATTGTACGTTCGGATCGTCATCGCTCCATATACTTCCCCGTATATTTTAAGCTAAACTTGGCACACAAAAATATATTTTTGATGTATCCCACCGTAACACCAGTGTAGTAAACGCGAAGCGAGGGTTAAATCTCATTACTTTATAGCAGATGTAAAACGATTTATAGAGGTCCAACCGACGGTCATATTTTGTTATGTTCCAATAATTCTTAGGTTTCGGCGGAGGCATAGACGTTTGGAATTTAAGCCGTTAAGCTAACGTGTTTCTAGGGCAGTACAGATTCAAGTTTAAATATTTCACAAAAAAATGGTTACGGTAACACATATATTTCGGATATATGTGTTACCATACACATTTAGATTCCTTTATTTATGCATTATAAAAAAGGAATTAATAAGAAAATGCAGCCGAATTGAGAACTTAGGAGAGAAAATACTGTCAAATTGAGAACCTAGCATAGAAAATACTGTAAAATTAAGAATCCAGGAAAGAAAATACCGTTAAATTGAGAACCTAGGCAAAAAATATGTAAAATTGAGAACCTAGGAAAGAAAATATTGACAAATTAAGAACCTAGGAAAGAAAATACAGTCAAATTGAGAACCTAGGAAAGAAAATACGGTTAAATTGAGAACATAGGAAAAAAAATAGTCCACAGAGAACCTATCTTAGTTTCTTCATCATCATCATCATCATCATCAGCCCGTGTCAGTCCACTGCTGGACATAGGCCTCTCCTAAATCAAGCCAATGAGCCCGATCTTCGGCTCTTCTCTTCCAACTGCTGCCAGCCACTTTGCGTATATTGTTGCTCCACCTAGCTGGAGGGCGCCCTACACTACGTTTACCGAGTCGCGATCTCCACTCAAGAATACGTCTACCCCCACGGTTATCAGTCCTTCGACAGATATGACCAGTACACTGCCACTTCAGCTTATTAATCCTAAGGGCTATGTCGATAACTTTGGTTCTCTGCCGGATCACTTCATTCCGGATACGATCTTTCAGAGAAACTCCAAGAATAGCCCTTTTCATAGTCCGCTGAGCGACTTTAAATTGGTGCTCCGTATGTCTTATCAGGTAAGACACACTGGTTGAAGACTTTTATCTTCAAACTTTGCGGTATTGGCGACGAGAAGAGTCGACGAAGTTTTGCAAATGCTGCCCAGCTGTATTCTTTTGCAGGTCTCTCTCTCGAAGTTGTTTTTACCTAGTTGCAAAGTTTGCCCCAGAAAAACATACGCCTAAAAAATATCGAGAGCAGTTCCGTTAACAGCAATTAGTTCCGGAATAACATTTTTGTTGCACGTAACCTTGGTTTTGTCCATTTCATCCGGTTCATCCGGACACCAATGCGCTGAGACGAATCAGCTAGGCTTTCCAACATCTGTTGCAAGTCTTGCAACGTTTCTGCCACAATGACAGTGTCATCCGCGAATCTCAAGTGTGATATGAACTCACCGTTAATGTTAATGCCACATCCTTTCCAGTCCAGAGTCTTAAACATATCCTCCAATGCATTTGAGAACAGTTTCGGAGAAATAACGTCCCCTTGTCTAAAACCTCGATGCAGAGGGATATGTTTAGTCTGCTGGTTCTGTACTTGGACGGTCATTGTTGCGGCGTCATACAGACATCTCAACTTGGATATACCGCCAGTTGACTTGGCATCGTTGTAGGGACTCCAACACAGACCAGGTCTCAATAGAGTCAAAGGCTTTCTCATAGCCTACAAATGCCAGGCACAAGAGCTGCAGCCTGTAGGCAGGCCTGCAGGCTGGGGCAGGGGGGCTCTTCTGTCTTCTGTATAATCTGCCGAACTGTATGAATGTGGTCTATGGTGCCGTATCCTCTCCGAAACCTGGCCTGCTCTGTTGGCTGAAATTCGTCGAATCTCCACGCAAGACGATTCGTGATGACTCTCGAAAACAGCTTGTAGACATGGCTCAGGAGGGAAATGGGCCGATAGTTTTTCAAAAGCGTCTTGTCACCCTTTTTTGAAAACAGGACGACCACACTCTTGTTCCATGCTTTTGGAGTTCTTCCAGAGAAGAGGACAGAATTAAAAATACGCTGAAGTTCTTTAAGCGTGGGAGTACCTCCTGCATTCAGGAGCTCCGTTGTAATTCCGTCCTCGCCCGGGGATTTTTCATTTTTGAGCTGCTTGAGAGCCATCTCGATTTCGTCAAGGCTGACTTCTGGCAGCTCTTCGGTATAGTGGCGGGTTAGAGTAGCCCTAGAATCCTCCGTATCAGGTTCGGGTTGCAACGCGAGTGAGGCGTATTGTTGGCCATAAAAATCTTCAACTTCCGCGAGAATCTCCGGATTAGAAACAACAACTTTCACACTTGATGTGGTCAACTTCGTCAGATGGCTTCAAGCTGTTGTCCGAAGACTTTTGACTCCCTTCTTCCGCTCTATCACTTCTTCTATAGCGCTTGTATTGAAGCGTCGGAGGTCTCACCAGCTATGATATTTGCTTATTCAAAGACCGCTCGATCTGACGAAGTGACTGCTGGATCTTTACGTCATTTCTCAATGAGCTGCAGAGTTTCTAACGAAAGTTTTGATTTTCTGCCTGTATTCCACATCTCGCAGAACTTCGTTCCCTCTTCCCTCAGGATTCCTACCACTTCGTCAAGTTCCTTGTCAATGTCAACGTCAATTGTGCTTTCCAAGGCAGTGAATCGGTTGTCCAGTTTCAACTGGAATGTTTCGGATCCAACAACGGCTTGGAGCTGGTTAGGTTGGAGCGTAGACTTCATCAATCGGAGACGTTCAAGCTTGCAATCAATATCCAGAGTGCTTCGGACAAGTCAGTGATCACTCCCAGTTTTAAACCTAGTGATCACAGAGACATCTCTGAATATGCGCTTTTTGTCCGCTATGATGAAGTCGATCTCATTTTTCGTCACACCATCGGGGCTTTGCCACGTCCACTTCCGTTAGGGCTGCTTTTTAAAGAATGAGTTCATTAAAAACAGCCCTTTTTTCTCGAGGAAGTTGACTAGCATTTGCCCCCTGTGATTTCTGCTGCCAAATCCGTGTTGTCCTACTACCGACTCGCTGAAAGTCTTTATCCCTCCACTCCCACTTTAGCGTTGAAGTCTCCCATGACAATGTTGAAGTGAGCCTTGGAGGTGTTGTGCAAGGCTTTAGATATGTCTTCGTACATATCCTCTACTTCATTATCCTAGTGTTTTAAAGTCGGTGCGTATACCTAAATAACATTGAGGCTATACTTCTCGGTTAATTTCATTACGAGATACGCCACCCTATTCGAAACACTGGAGATTTCTACAATTTTGTCAGAGAGAACCTTATTGAAAAGGAACCCGACACCGCCTTGGGATTGCTGGTCTCCTTACCTGAAATACATAAGATGGCCCGACTCTAATGTTACGGTATCCTCTCCCTCTCTTCGGACTTCACATAACCCAAGAATGTGCCATCTCATGTGCCCCAGCTCTTCTTCCAATTGCGTCAGATTTTCGTCGAGCCGTAACGTGCGTCCGTTATACATAGCCAGAGTCAGTTGGATTTGGCGCCCTTCATTAGCCCGGGGATTCTTAGCATCCCCTGTCCTGCCGTGACCATGACCGCCGCCGTGGCCAGGAATAGCAAGGCTGCCGAGAACCGGGGGCCGTACTTTCGTTGTGCTTATCATGTGTGTGGAAGGTAATGCCCGTAATCGCCACGCTAGCGGGTTGGCGATCGCAGGGCACAGTTTCTTGCACCGATGACGCTGCTGCCCAGCACCGGTCTGTAGAATTTAACTGCGCCATTTTTGAATGGTTATACCGCCATTTGTCGGTCGTCAGAGCCTCATCTGTTGTTCGGCATGATGTACCATGGGCAGGTGAGGTTGACTTGGAGTACTGAGGTGGTAGGTGTACTCCCTTACACCCCTTAGTTTCTTAGTATTAGTATTCGACTGTATTTTTACCCGATTGCGGAGAGTTATGTGTTTGGGTTGCACGTATGTTTGTTTGTTTGTTTATACGTTTCTTTGGCACGCCTACAGCCTAAACGGTTTGATGGATTTTAATAAATGAGGTATCATTGGATTCCTCTTAATCACGAAAGTGCTAGAGCCATAGCTGCCATATTGTATTTACGGCGGAACAAAAATATTACCAAAACCTATCGAGTGAGATATCAAAATGAAGGTCGTTAAAATACCATTTCAAAATAAAAGAAACTTTAAAATAAATCACAACCAAAATATAATAAAGAAATATAATAAAAAAACGACTACGAAAACGTACGGTAAACGTAGTGTAAGGCGGGCGCCTTACACTACGTTTACCGTACGTTTTCGTTTACGTTTACCAGCTAGGTGAAGTGACGATATACGCAAAGTGGCTGGCAGCAGTTGGAAGAGAAGAGCCGAAGATTGGGCTCAGTGACGTGCTTTGGGATAGGCCTATGTCCAGCAGTGGACTGACACGGGCTGATGATGATGATGACTACGAACAAAACTAAAACGAAGCAAAACAGCAAAGTCATAGTCTAAACATTGTGAATAGGCAAAATAATTGCACTTTTACAAGTCAAAACTAACATCTCATGGACAAGGAAAAATACATAAAATATTATAAATAAATCAAATCAATAAAATTTTGGGAAACTAAGTATGCTCTGAGTTTGAAAAGGAAATTTCCCTTTCATGTGCCAACAGAGTTAAAGCTCATACTGGAAAAGGAAATACCCAGGGAAAAGAAATACTCTATCGATGCTACGGAAATACGCACGTTAGAGAAGAGAGTACCAATAAACTCTACAAACAAAAGAAAAAAATAAAATAATAGAAAAAGCTTTTTGCCTCTTTTTAGTTTATTCGCAGTCGTTTTTTTCTATTTATTAATTTTTATCGTTTTTTTTTTGTCTATGTATATTTGTGAAATTATACAAAAAAGGGCACTACATAACATCTCATAACATCTCAAAAGATTTCTGAACCGATTTAGATAACGCTTTTTCAATAGAAAATTTGTAGACTGCTTTTTTATTTCGTTTCTCCGATAGTTTCGGTTACGGAAAAGATATCAATGACATCCCTAGAGCTTACAGTCCAAGTTTTGCTTAAAGCGCTTTAAGCGCACGTGCCCCGTTTCGGAATAGGTAATTTTAGGATGAAATTTTCTTTTCGCAGGGTAATTGGGTCGTAGGTTTTATGTGTTTGCGTAAATTCGAAGGGGTTTTAAGTTTGCGCTAAGGTGGGGCTAATATGTGTCTAAGCTGAGCGATCCAATGAATTTACTTAATCGCTGCGGTGCGGGCGGTTCTGGGCGGAACGATGTCTTTTTTATAGCGGAAGTTTAGAATGCGTTAGACTTGTTACTTAGAAACATTATTTTATCGTTTTATTTTACAACTGAGCGTTTTGAAGCTCATAGCTTCTATTGCTTCATAACCTTCACCTCATGGTTTGTGATGATGATCAGTTTATTACGTTCCCCTGCTGGGGCATAACCTATCTTTCATTGAGTTTGGTTGGTTGGTTCCACCGTTCTGGCCCAGTGCGGATGTGTCACACTATGTCCTTGAATTTGGAGACATGCCTCACGATGTTTTTTATTATCGTTTTGGAGCAATGGCATTGAAATCCGCACCTTACTAGGTGTATAAGTAACAAGATGCGGCCTGCGGCTTGGCCCATGTGCAAAATTTGCCATCCCCGTTCACCCGTTAGGAATGGAATTTACTGAAATTTCACTGTGCGTTGTCTGTCAGTCAGTACGTACTGTTTTATATAGTTAGGTATAATATGATGAAAGATTGTTACGGGGCCGAAGTTTGGAACCGGTTTCATTTTTGATTGTAAAACGCACAAGCCACTGCACTGTTCCCAGATTTCTTAACTTTTTTAGTTTCTTTGATACAGTGATACACAAGAGAATAATAATTCTATACACAATTTTTATCGCGACCTCCCCAAACTAATCAAAACTCAGGATGGCGTTATGCAAAATCGTATGGAGACGTTGTGATGCGTCTAAATTCTTTGTGCATCTGCTGTGGCGTCATGTGGCACGTGTTGGATGTTGCAGACGGGCGCGCGGCGGCGGTTGAAACGGTGCGTTGCAGACGCTCGCGCGGCGCGTTCTTGTTTGATTAGGCTTGCTTATGATTGCGAAGCGGTGAGCCTGGTTAAACAGTGTTTGGACTCGGCATTATTGTGGCATTAATGTAGACTTAATACCACGGCATTGGCGCGGGTAAGCTGTAGAAAAAGCTTTTGAAGTCAATAATTATGTTGGGATAATTTGTTTTTTTCTACGTTTATTGACTGTTGGGAAATAAAAACTATAAATATTATTACTGAGTATTGTAATTTCTCTTGTGTATTTTTTTTAGACTGTACACAAAGTAGGTGGTCCACATTAGATATTGCGATACTTTAGGTGGTAAAATAGCGCTTAAATGAATACAACAAACAACTTTACTCTTACCGAGCAGTTTTGAATGATTTGAGCATTGACTTAATCCTAAACCAAACCGTGGCAGCCAACTATGACTGTCAGGCATTGGTTTAGGATCAGCAGAGTAGATAACGTCACGTTGCCATTGAGTTTTATAAAGAATCATTGGTAAAAAATACATGACGCTCGTGTACCCTGCACCACAATCTGTTTACCGTCGAAGCGCGTGTCCCAAAGTTGTCTTTAATTAAATTTAAAAGTTGCCCGTGACGTCAGCCGGCACGTCGCGTCGGCGCTGGTCGTGCGTGCACTAATTCTTCCGGAACTAGCGACGCGCGAGGTAACTTCTGGTGGCTCGTTTGCGACTTTGTATGAACTTGTTTGAATGGGGATGTGTGGACGAGTTGCAGGATCTTTTCCACATAGGGTTGTAGGGCATTCGTATAGTCAATTGTGGATGATTTATACGTTCATTTCTAATTGCAACTTACGATTTATAACTCTTACGTGAAATTTTGAATACGTTATTTAGCATATTCGTCACTCGTGAGGCATCTGTAATTTGTAGATTTATTTTAAAATGCAGTTATTTGATGAATTTGTTTAACTAAATCTTTTTGTTAATCAATACTTACGTTTTGTTTGTTTGTTTTGTTTAAAAAAAAAACAAACAAATCAGTACTTATAATAAAGAAATAGTTAAGTACGAAAAAGTCTGTACAAAGAAGGTAATTTTAATGGTCAAGGGTACTTAAAATAAGCTACTGAACAAGAATATATAAATGTTTAAAAAAATCGTGTCTGTCTTTTTGTCTGTATGTTTGTTTGTTCATCACGTAAAAACTACTGAACCGATTGCGATGCGGTTTTCAGTGTTGGATAGCTCAACTGGTTAATTAGTATCTCAATCAGATGAGTAGAAACTGAGCAATCGATAAAATTATTTTAGACGGCTGATGAAATTTTGATCTAATATTGATATATTAGAAAAATATTATCAATCTAAATTTAGGACAATATAATTAAAATTAAATAGATTCAGGAAATCTCTACAATAATATTTTAATTAAGTACAGCCAAAGATGTGATAAAACGTAAAATCCAAAGTTCCTCCATTAAAGGGGATTTTTTCCACGATTTTTCCCAACTTTAGCAAGTTCACCGTTGTTGAAGGTAAGCTTCAAAAATCTTCGACTTACAGCAAAATTAAACTAATTGAAAAAGTTTTCTAATTATCGTCTTAGCAGACACTTGGAGTAAATCGCCTTAGGGTAAACAACACCTCAAGAATCTGGCCTGCGTCGCAACAACCTGGAACAAACTAAACGAAAGCGTGTTTTTAAGAAATTTTATCATGTTTTAAAGTTTGTTTTTCTTGGAGGACTGAAAATGGTTAGTGTTGAAAAACTAGTACCTAACTTGTAGTGTAGCATGAATTTTATGTATACATGTTGTCATTCATCATCATTATCAGCCCGTAACAGTCCACTGCTGGACATATAGGCATCTCCCACAGCACGGCACTGAGCCCGATATTCGGCTCTTCCTTTCCAACTGCCGCCAGCCATCTTATGTATGTCATCGCTCCACCTAGCGGGAGGGCGTCCTACATTATGTTTGTCGAGTCACGGTCTCAGACAACCCCAACGGCTATCGGTCCTTTCGTAGATATGACCAGCTTACTGCCACCACAGAATAAATAATAGTACAAGCTGCCACTTCAGCCTACTATCCCTATGGGCTATGTCGATAACTTTGGTTATCTGTCGGATCACCTTGTTTCGGATTCGATCTTTCAGAGAAACTCCGAGCATAGCCCTTTTCATAGCACGCTGAGCGACTTTGAATTGGTGAACTATTTGTACCGTGGTTGAGAGTCCACGTCTCAGCTCCTTAACAGGTAGGACGCTCGAACACGCTCGTGGCAAAATATTTGTTGTAAAATATTATTATGTAAATTAATGTTGATTTATACGAGTATAAAAACATATGGTGGATGTCTGTCTGTATGTACCTATGTTCGCGCATTACGTAAAAACTATTGGTCCAATTGCAATGCAGTTTTCACTGTTTTATAGCTTTATGGTTTGAGTTAGAATCTGGTGTACTTTGTATCTTAATTCGATAAGTAAAAGCCAAGCAATCGATAATAAAACTATTTTTCGGCTGAATATGTTGGAATTTGGTATTTTGCACTATATGTATAGGTACTATATAGGTATATATTAGGTATTCTAGAAAAATGTACACGGGGCAAAGCTGCGGAAGCTAGTATTGTGCTGTGATATAATGAATTAGAGTAAGTAGGTACTTTTAAGTTGCGCAGTTTTAGTTAATAGAACAAAGCTAAGTGTCTACCACAAACTCTGTTCTTCATTTCTTCACACCAATCGCGCAAATTGAATTCCACTCTTGCGACACTCTACCACAGCATCAAAATCAATGCTTGTCGTCATAATGACGACTAACGTTTTATAACGACAGACATTGAGACATTTAAGTGACTCATAGATTTAACAAGCTCTGCAAATCTTTGTCTCTCTCGTTGATTCCCCCATTTACGCGTAAGTCACTCAAACGATCAAAATCCTGGCCCGGAATAATTAACACCGTTGCATCCCAAATCCGGAATTTATAAAAAATATATAAGTAACATCCCCCTCACCTTGTTCCGACGAATAACAATAAAACTTAGCTTGTATTGTTCCAAAAATGTATTACTTTGAAACATTACGTTTCATGGGCGAAGTTTGGCGAACACACTTGTATTATTGCAGGAATTTGTAAATTTTATTGTGGAATCCCTGATTCATGCTCAATGATATTCGTTCTCGGGTGTCGGTACAGTTCGCTTTCTTCTTGTGATTCTGTTTTACTAATTGAATGATCCAGAGTTTGACGATTCCGTAGCATAGAACAGTAACGTTCTGTAAGAGTGGGAACATTGTTTTCGCTTAGAACTATGATTAATAATTGTATAAATTTCGAAATGTTTTATAGCCTGAGTACAGTTTGGTTCCTAATATCCATTCGGGGCAATTAACCTCCCTAGCCTACCATATTATCTATAATGGATAATAGATAGAAATCACATGGTAGCCCTATGTACAAGACATTATATATAGAAAACTTAGCACATTATTTTATTAACTGGTCGGAGTATATCCGATCATCTTAATTCGTGAGTTTTACATATTTTGAATAGAAAAATTGACAAAGGACACATTCACTATTATAATATAATTTTAGGACGTAATGATGTAGTAACAAACAACTTTACTGTCCCCTTTTTATCGTACCGAAAACGCGGAAACGGGGCAACACAATCCAATTCGCAAGTCAGACTCAATTTTCCACACGATTTCCTCAAGGAATTACGATCAAAATTATACGTATACGTATGACAAACTCATCTGTTATTCATCGAAAATGCGGCGACGCATCCAAAAACTTCCACTAAGACGGTCGTTAAGTAAATTAATACGAATATAAAACATGATTAAAAAATTACGTCGACAGAGCGAAGGGAGAGCAACGAAACAAGAGGGTGCATCCCTTGTGTATCAATAGACTTTTTCTTCATACAAACAAAATCTACACAAAAAATCACTCAAATTATTTGATTTCAACCTTATTCTCAAACACATAAGGGTTGGTTTAATTTTAGACAGGTGATTTAAAAGTTTGTAATTGCATACGCAGAGTTTACCTTCAAGTGCTATAAGTCCTAATGTCTCTCAACTGTTTAATATAACTTGCCCGAGGGCGAAACAATGAAAATGTTAATGCGTCTTTCAGATATTTTTAACTTGTACAAATAATAGGGTAGTTTTCTTAACTCCGCGGATGTTTATTTGTGTTTTATTGTCCTTATCTTGGCGCGGAAAATTTACTTCCATCTATGTCTGGCTCGTGCTCATTTCGATTTGTCTCCTCTTCTGTATACGGAGCTTTACTTGTATCTTCTGGATGGTGCTTAGTGACAATTCACATAATGTTTGTTGCATAGCTACTTCTTACGAATTGTGGTAAAATATTAAGTTGGAGAGACTTAGTTACGAACTGAGTTACTTGTTTTATTAATGCAAATAATTATATCATTTCAACGTAACTTTTAACAAGCACATATGAAAAATTTACGTAACCCCCGATCTGGAGGTTCGTGACGTCCCCAACCCTCATTATATGCTATCTAAGAACTATCTGGATCACAACTACTTTCAAACAGAAAAATACACATCAAAATAGGTTCATTCGTTTGGATGCTACGATCCTCAGAGGATCTCGACACTGGGATATTCAGTATGGTCTTTGGCAACAGCAGCAGTCTATTGATAACGGAGTAGTAGTCTGACGTACTTCAAATCTCCCGGAGCTTCAGAGTCACTTCAAGGTGTGGATGTTGCTCGCAGATAGGCGTAAGTAAGTTAAGTATATTTATTAATTGATAAATTCGGGATTCCATGGTGCTCCCTTCAAACCAGGCTAAAAAGAGTCTACCGAATGTGCGGTCTTCTTGAAGCAATGACCAGCACGCGGCACGAAGGACGGTTTTAATAGTCTCTCAACGCGATGTGAACACTCTTGGTACTACGGACGGGCAATACTGACCAACAACACGACGTGAAACTATCGGAACTACAACTTTTTCTTAATAAAAAATAAACTTTTAGATTTTCCAACTTTGTAAACTTTTATTCAAATATTTTTCTTCTTAGCCCTCATATTCGGAGGCTAAAAGGTCTAACCCTTATGGGTAAATTTATAATGTAGACTTTTTGTCCTTATGAACACAAAACATAAAAAATAAACCAAAATTATGTTTGAGCAGTATCTCAACAAGTGTTTTTTAGACTGAAAAGGTGAGATATACTATTTTTTAATTTAAACGTGTTATTAGGTATTATAAGTTTAAACCATGAAATTTTTGACGTTTGGATTCACATTTGACAACTGACAATAATGTTTCAAAACTATAAAGGATATAATATTACGGGCAAGGAAAACTGCCTAACAAAAATATCTAAACTGTCTCGGCTAAACACACCCGGCCAATTCTGTTGCCATTTTCCCGCGCGCCCGATACACGCGGCTCTTTACGGGGCCTAGATTAAACATTTTTACATTTTTTTATTTTTTTACTGATTGAAATGATACTGAGTTAATAATTCCTCTAAGGGAATTTAAATATCCCTTAGAGGAATAAAATACACAGATTTGGTGAGGAATGCGGTCACCCAATCTGTGTATTTTATTCCTCTAAGTCCACAAAAATATTCTCGTGACTTCCTCTACTAAACTGTGTTGATATTTTAATGTTATTAGATAAACAGGTTCTTGTAATTTTAAATAAAATAAAATAACAGAGTGTCATTGATTTAATTTCAAAATACAAAATATTTTCCATAACAACTCCCCATTTTTGGCTTCGTCATTTTTTCGCGGTTGTCTCTACTTAAATCAAAATTTTATAACTCTATGGTTAAATTAGTCTGTGGCTACATGTATTCAGCCAATCACAGTCCGAGTTTTGTACTATTGAGGAAGGAATGGCATTAGAGTACGACGGGACAAAATATTTCGCGGCATTTTGCCGCAGTGAGGTCAAGTGGTCAGGTGCATATCAACACGGGCTGGCTCGAGCGTTAGTGATTTACAGGACATTAGAAAAATTAGCACTAAATTACCCAATTTCTTAAATTTTACTCAAACTCTTATAACCAAAAATACGCTAAGTTATGTCACATAATTAAGTATGCATTCCTACACATTTTTAGACATAAAACATCATCTTCTCCCAAAAATCATACATTTTCCGCTAAAATCTTTAATTAAGTACCTACAGAAATTTGTACCAGAATACATTGTAAAACTCTACATGGTTGCTACAAGTTGGATTCATAGTTACAGATTTGAATTATGTTCTACATAGCCCTACAACCTAGCTTTTCTACCAAAAAAAATTCTAATATAAAACGAAAACTGTTTTTTCAACTCGGAATACAATGCGAACACTTCTCAAAGATAATTATTTAAACGTAATCACAACATACAGGTAAAAAAATGTACTGCACAGCTTTCCTACTTAGATTACCATCAAAAACTGTAGAGAACACACCATTGTGAACCAGAATACGTTTAAAACTCTGTTCAATGCGTAACTAGATGTAAATACGTAGTTACAAACAAGAATTATGATCAGCTCAATTATTTAACTTAGTAACAACATATAAATTCAATTTTGCACATCTTTAGGTACTCTAATATCATATAATTTCGTTTTAACTTAAACAATATTGATGACAGGGATTAGAGAGTAATAAAACTTAGTAGCTACTTGTACACATAAAATTATAACAATACAAAGTCTAACGAAACCGTAAGTACTATAAAGTTAGTATTTCAATCACTACATTAACCATCTCGATCACAACACCTTTCAAATAGAAAAAAAGCATCAAATTTGGGATTTACGATGCTACAGATAGATACACGGATACACACACTAAACTTAAAACACCTCTCTGATTTCGAATTCGGGGGTTAATACGAGTAAAATGAGATCATGCGGTATTAGTTAGTATTTTTTATTTGTTTTTGTTACGAATATAATAATGCCTGCTATTTTTGTGTTTGCTTCAATTTGTAATCAAATATCTATATATGGTCTACATTTATTTTATTCTTATTATTCATAGAAGTAAAAAATTAACGATTCAAAAATTTGAAAAAAAATAGCACTTTTTACTACATATTACAAAATTGTAACCTTACATTCTGAAGAATTATTATTTCAAATTGGGTTAAAAGCCAAACTTAACTCATTTTTATCAGCTTTCACGAAAAAATATATAATATTTTTGACAGAAAACATTCTATTCCAGTTGAACATCCATTTACACAAGTGTTTTTTCTTGAAATGAAAGCAATCAAATGTATTCATCCTATCCAAATTTCTTACGCAGAATATATACGGCGAATGTGTAAATTTATACGGCGTATACGCGTTTGCCAACGACTTTATTAAGGCGGGTGTGAAATTGCGAAACCGTCCTAAAATATACGTAAAAATTGCTGTGAGCGTAAAATTTCAATCAGCCTCTTATACATATGCAAAACATACACCCTTCAACGGTGTCGCAGCGCGATAAACAGAATAGGAGCCCTGTAGAAGCAGACAAATTAATGACACTCACACAACGACAGAAACAACACGGATGTAACGAATGCAGTGACCAATGGATTCTTCTTCGTGTCGATGTTCCAACCGTTTTGCTATGAGACGATCTGTTTTAGTTGAAACATCATGGTGTTACTGGCAGTCTAGCTGGCTAATCATTTCATCGATCGAAGAGATTCTTGTCTTACACTCATTCATCAATGGATGAGACTTACGCAAGACCAGTAGCTTATACTTACTCAACCAAAGAATAACTAAACTCAAGAATAGATGGATAGAGGCTATTAAAACACACTTGTTAAAGAAGGACAGCTTACGCAATTGTTTCTAAATATTCAATAAGAGACCAATCAAGATTTCGAGTTTGTAACATGAGGATGGTATTTTTGGGCCTGTACCACAGAATAAATAATAGTACACAACTTTAATCTGCTACCGATTAGGTACCTATGTATTTAATTGTGTACGATATTATTCTAATTTTAGAGACATGATAAGTTCATGTTTGTTAAGACCCCTCAATTGTCAAATTGGAAAAGTTACTCATTCAGCAACAAACAATTATAATTATGTACACATAGGACAACTCTTAGCCACCTTTCACAGGTATGACTTGTGAACACTCCATCATTCTCCTAAACCATATTTATGGGTCCTGGAATTTGCTGGCACTTTTCAAGAGTACTTATGGTCTTTAAAGATATGAGACATAATAGATAACACTTTTTGTGGATCATTCCTTTATATTCTTCATAGTTCTTGATGAACCCAGTCACAATTTCCTCAAATTCGCACAATCTCTTGTACTGACTCCATTAATTATTTTGTGCGTCACCACCGCACCGTTAGGATTGCGACCACCACGTGTGCTAGGTTGTGAGACACGATTACCATATTTAACAAATCCCGTAAGTGTTTTCCATCTTAGATATTTTGTATGCAAACGAGTCTCAATTAATAAAGAAGATTACTTTCAGTAGGTAAGTAGTGGTATTGAGAGCGGTTATTAGCATATGCTGATTTTAACATGTTTAATAAACATGTTTGATTTGGATGACGACGCATAGGTCACGGTCGCCGAATTGGTAAAGGCATGTGCCGCGCTGAGGCACAGTATGCGAGTTCGAATCTCGTCCGTGACCCAATTTTTTCCATTAAAAAATTATTATAACAATTATGTTTGTTCTCTGTCTCAATTTTAAATGCGATGAAAGCCATTCATTTGGAAATTTTATAATCTAATGTTTTGCTTTTTGCTTTAATCTTTTTTTAAGATCCGTCGGGAACCATCCTACGCTCTATCTTCCAGTCCGTGGTTGCCACTCAAGAACCCTTCTTTCCCAAAGGATAGGGTTCTATCATGTAACCTGCCTATTTTCAACTTCAACTTACTATGTCAGTAACTTTAGTTCTTCTGCGAGTTATTTCATTCTGATCTTATTGCTCTCTATCGCTCGTCATATTTACACTGTGTGAAAATTGGTTTTAGGGATTCAAGTCGGGTTGTTGCTTTTATCCATTACATATGTGGAAGAACGGCTTTCTAGTTCACCTGCGTAAAAAATATATATATTGTCTATATATATATATATATATATATATATATAGACGATAGATAGATATATATATAGTTTAATAAGACATATATATATATATATATATATATATATATATATATATGTCTTATTAAACGTTTGTTTAGATTTGTTCAGGTTCAATGACTTTCTCGGATTTGTTTTTTTTGCATAATGTCGATATCCGCAATAATTTCCTATTGTTTATGCTTTAAGATTAAATTTGAAACGTCTCCGACCGGCCATGGACGATCAAGATACTGATGGAAAGACAAAGTTTAGTGCAGAAAAGCAAAGGCTAAACCAAAGTTCAAACGGGTCTCAACCATTCACGCCAAAGCGGTTAAACAATTTAATAGTTTAGTTGGCAATAAGAGGTCACCATTTCATTGAGATTCTAATTATAAAATTCTATTTTTCTTCATTCAAACATGATAAAATGACCTAGTTAAGTCAATGAAATATTAATGCATGAACAATTTAGTTGATATTTGTTTTTTATTTTTCTAGGCACTATTGTGACCCACATTCCCCTTGCTTGTCTCTTTGCATATGAGGTAGTACTGGCCTCTTCTGGTGTCAGAGTTTGTAGGACCGTACGAGGGACTCAGCTTAACGACTGCTTAACGTGTCATCCGAAGCACGGAGTGATGGAGAACCGCACGTAACCGCTACTGTCAATGATCTGTGATATAACTTAGAAAATAAATTGGTGCGGAGCCGAGTACAGAACCTGGTATCCTTGGATTCTAACTCGCACATACCGCTAGTCTACCATCGCTACATTCACCATGAATCTGCCACTAAACACTATTATTTATTCTGTTATTTTGACATTTACTTACATTTCTCTTTAATTCACAGAATTTTATTAGTTTAGATTAAAAGTTTTTTGTGTTTTGAGATTCGTTCTTAATTTAATATTTGTGGGAACTCATAGCATTGACGGCTATTCATGTAGGAGAGAAAGAGCTTGCTCTTTTCAGTGGAAGCAGCTGTGTATAATTCCATGCACCACTCCTGGTTGCTGAATCGGCATAATTGCAGCGATTTTCGAACTATATGTAAAAACAAGTGAAGCTAATATAAAGCGTATAAAAAAAAAGAGGATGATTGTATACATAAAATGTACACAATTTTCATCATCGTAAAGATTGGTATTGTGTCACTATATTTATATCATGCTACTTTGGAGAACATTCAAGTAACTACTCAATGCAGCAAATTCACACAACCACCTTCATGCTTCATGATCGGTTGGGCAACCTCCAGTTGCCCAACCGATCTGCCAACCCTAAACCACCCGCGGCACATAACAATGCAAATGTTAACGTTTTCATTCTACCCCCAAACACATATTTTTTCGATTCCTCTTTTTCGCGTTTGTTTATTTATTTACTTTATTTCATGCTATCTTTACTTATCCGAATTCGTGGTGAAAATAAATTTGGACTCGGAATTGCTGAGCCGATGAAAGCTGCTGAAATGAATCAAGTTTATCGCTTCTTTGCTTATGTTACCATATTATTGGTCTGGTTCTGGAGGCTGGATACTTCTGGTAGAATTTAGTGAGGAGATTATTTAATATATTATATAGTAATATATTCGGGAACAAGTTTATGTCTATTTTGTTATTTTTCAAAGATTGTTCGTACAAATAGTGTTCAGACACTAATCGTGTTATCCATACCAAAATATGAAAGTTAAGCGTTGTCTGTTTGTTTGTTTCTTTGCTTATTTGTTTGTTTGTTTGGGGAGCTTTCACGTGATAGCGGCTAGATTTTGAAGAAATTTGGAATAGAGATAGTTTATGCCCTAGAATAAAACATAGGATACTTTTTATACCGAAAAATTGTAAGTTTCCACGGGAAAACTGAAAAATGTTGATTACTCGCTGTAAGAAACGGTTGCCATGGAAACGAAATAACCAGTCTGTCAAAAAACATCCAGAGTATTTGTGCTTTATCTACTTTTGCATTGCTTTTTAATATCCTTGAAGAACATATGATGCTTTTTTTCGCGATTAACTATAGTCCGCTTGGACGAAGTTCGGGCGGGAAAACAAGTTGATGATAAAACTTATGTGTCCCATTAAATCTCGGTCTGACAAAAAACTAGAAGTAAATGATGGTGCAAAATAGCATTTGCCATTACAGGCTTTTAGGTAGTCCAAGTGTTCTAGCTCAGAATTTGGATTTAATTCTTATTAAAACATGTTACATTTATCATTTTTGTTGTAACATTCCGTGTATGAACATTTAATATGAGAATCATATAATGTACTATGTAAATGATTGCTTGCTTGTGATAGTGCTCGCCTCTGGTATCAGAGCTTGTCAGCTTTTAATCAATAACAGCCAAGATCGACAGCTCGAAGCACGGGGCGATGGTAAACCGCACATAACTTAGAAAAGTCATTGGTACGGGTGGAGCCTAGGACAGAACCCTTTATCGTTGGATTCTAAGTTACACTAGTATACCGATAGGCTACCATCGCTTTTTTTATGTATATACAATGTATGGAGTCCTTGGCCAAAATCAACAAAAAATATTTTAATCTGCATTTCAATGACCTTCTAAATGAAATGCATTATTAATGAGAGGCCTTTACCCAGCTGTGGGAAGACAAAGGTTACGATGAAAATGAATAACACAATGACAGTTAATGGCAGAAAACTTACCAATTGCATGATTAAACAGATAACAGAACTATTGTATTGCCAAAGCTATCCACTGATATATGTTAACGTTGTAAAGCCTCACTCAACCGTAGCCATTTGATATTTACTACCTCAACAACCAATTGCAGAGATGGCTCCGATTCTGAGAACCTTTGACCTGTAGGTACAATCAATTTATTATCATCCTATGTACAGTTATATCTATCAAAACTAGAAAACCATACTGAAAATCGAAAAAATGAGACACTTTATTGTATCTTTCTGGTTTTCAGATAGCATTAGCCTGGAAGTTGTTCTAAGTAAACATGTATCTCCTTCGCAAGCTTGCAGTATCTACGACCGCATTGTTACTTTTCATCGGGTACTATAGCAGTTAAATGCTTGCATATGACGCACTACAAGCAATGCTATATGATACGTGCTCCGCATGCCGTATGTAAATTACGGTCATGTGATGTTATAGCTATCTGTCTCATGGCGTAATCTATAAAAAATAAACATTTGTTGCAAACAAAGTAGAACTATTTTACTACGATATTGTAAAGATCGCGGATCAAACCTAAATTCGACTGGCACAGGACCGAGGCGACTGGTAATATGGTAAAAGAGAGGCCTATACCGAGCAGTGTATACTATAGCAGTGGGAAGATAAAGGCTGTAGATGATGATGATGATGATGATCATGACAACTATTTTCATATATGTATATGATGTATGTGGTCTGGTCTAACTTCACGTTACAGTTTTAAAACACTAAACTTGGAATTAGTCGTACAAATTTATTTTCCTGTGATAAATCGTGGAAGTAATATTTTTTGCAATGGCATAAATGCAAAATAAATTATTTTAACAAACATAGAACTATTCTAGAAAACCCAATGTATTTCATGATTATCTATAAAGAGTAACTTTACTCATTTTCCAAAGTACCTACATAAAATAGTTTTACAAAAATGCCCAAAAAATACCGCACTTAACTATACATCTATATCTATTTATATGTAACCATATAGCTGTAACCAAAGTGAAATCTGTACATGGAAGAGAATTTAGAAAGATCATTCTTATTTGAGTATATGAAAGTATAGAAACCAAAAATTTTGTTTTTAGAAATTTTGTCTACGCTTGTTTTTTATTTTTTATTTTAGTAAGGATGTTATGTGCTGTTGGTGTATAGCTGACTTCTACAGCGTCACCGCTGGGCGGTGGGGCGGGCGCGAAAGCGCTTCTGTCTGAACTTCATCACGCAAAAAGCACTGGATGGATTTTGATGCCGTTTGCGGAATTGTATTCATAGGAGCATTGCAGAGGTTTTTATCTTTGCATCAAAATTGGTTCATCCAAAAAGAAATTACAGTCATTTTTATATTTTATTTGCGCCACAAAATATAGAGTATGTTGGTACTAACTACGTAGTAAGACAGTAAGTACCTAAATAAAATAATTGTTTCCTATCTACATAGTAAAAAAGTAAATAAAAAATAATATTTTATCATGCTATTAAATTGTAATTTATTTAAATAGTTTTTTTATTATTATTACTTATAAGTAGGTACTTTTTAGCACTGTCCACGCAGGCAAAGCCGCGGGATGCAGCTAGTATCGAATAAAACTCGTGAATAAGTTACGGTCGACCCAATTTTTGAAATCCCTTGTTTCAACTCACAAAAGGTAAAAGTGAAAATTTCAGCCAACAAAGTCAGCTGGCTAGCGACCGTCACTTGTACGGATGTGCTAGTAACCTAAAACTGGGATATTTGGATATCTTATGTTTGCTATACTTTTGGGAATTGGTTTGGACAACCATACTTTGTTTGTATTTCTTGTAATTTATTTGTCAATGAAATTAAATGTCACATTAAAAGAAAATAGTCAAACGTATATATATGTATATATACGAGGATGACGAGGTTTTTTTTACTCGTTGCTAAATTATATGGTACAAAAGGATCAATATTGAATTTGGCTCGTATAAAATGTGTAATTTATCCGGTTATTTTCATATAAATCACCAGGAAATCTTTGTTATTTTTTCCACAAGTTGGCCACTTGCATCTAAGTCTTTGAACCAGGAACTCGCAGCCAGCGATTAGTATACATTATTCAATGTTTGTCTTCTTCAATTGAAAACATTGTTCTTACCAAAATATATGTGTAAAAAAATTATGAAAGGGATACGTTAATTTAGAAGCCCATCTTTTGTCTTTTACAGGTACGTACTTACGTGTTTATGTGATGCTGGTCTAAGATAGGTAAGTGAGGCAGACAGCAGCTGGTATAGATTGAATGCAAGTAACAAGAGACCAGCAGAACTGGTGCTTTAAATTTCAGATGATGATCAACATAATATAGTCTCCTACAACCAAGAGGAATGCGTAAATCGGAGTTTGTTACGGGCAAAGTCCGCATTGTGTATATTCAACATTGTAGTTTCTATTCTGACACCAAGCACTCTGTTCATGACATAGATCTAATTTAATTTTAATTATATATATATATCACACTATATCACACTAATCACACTAATATTATAAATGCGAAAGTTTGTATGTTTGTGTGTGTGTGTGTGTGTGTGTTTGTTGCTCCTTCACGCTCGAATGGCTGGACGGATTTAGATAAAATTTGGTACCAGGATAGGCTTATATCCTGGATTAACACATAGGCTACTTTTTATCTCGAAATAGGACATTTTTTTTTATCGTTTTCTATAAAACTAAAAATAAAGGAAAAAAAATATGAAAAAAATATATTTCAAGTACCAGGAGAGCATAAGCACTTAAGAAGTTGGAGATATAAAATTGACAAATAATGTTATTAAAAGTGAGTATACTTAGCTCCCAATGGTGTGATTATATTAAAATAAGTATTTCTGAGTACCAGGAGAACAGAAACACTTAAGATGTTGGAGACATAATATTGAAATATAAAGTTATTTAAAGTGAGTATTCCTCCCCATGAAGATTAAATGGTGTGATTAAATTAAAAAAAGTTTTTCTAAGTACCAGGAGAAAAGAAACACCTGAAGTTGAATATATGACATTGACAAATAAAGCTATTAAAAGAGAGTATACCTCCCCATGAACATTAAATAGTGTTATTATATTTTTTTAAGTATTTCAAAGTACCAGGAGAGCAGAAACGCCTAAGAAGTTGGAGATATGACATTAACAAATAAGGTTAGTTATTAAAAGTGAGTTTACCTCCCCATGAACATTAAATAGTATAATTATATTTTATAAATGTACTTTATTTGTCAATTTTGTATATCCAACACCTTAAGTGTTTATGCTCTCCTGGTACATTGGTTATCTTTTTTTTTCTTTTTTTTTTCTTTTGTTTTTTTTTTCAAAGTTTAATGAAAACGATACTACTTTTTTCCCCTATTTCGGGATCAAAAGTAGCATATGTGTTAATCCAAGACATTATAAGCTATCGTGGTACCACATTTCATCCAAATCCGTTCAGCTGTTCGAGCGTGAAGGAGCAACAGTTTGACTTAAGTTTTTCTGCTCTCCTGGTTCTTAGTTTTTTTTTTAATATAATCACATTTTATATATATATATATGTGTAAGTAACACGAATTTCTGACTTTCTGTTATATATATATATATATATTCGTGTTACACTATTTATAACTCAAGAACTGCTGGACAGATTTTTATTATCTTTGATTTTTAAATTTGTATCCGTCCCGAATAGATAATAAATATAGATGCAAAAAGGAGGGAATTTTTAAGATTAATTTTCTAAACTTGTGGGAGTGGTAATATTTGACCGCGGGCGAAGCAGCGGGGCGCAGCTAGTATATATATATATATATATATAGTTTACAAGATACAACGGGTTTAGTGGATTAATTATGCCAAAGTATAATTAAAAAATCATATTGAGCCTCATTTAACTCGCGAAACTTTTCAGTGGTATGCCCGTAATAACGTCGTTGTAACGAAGTACATAATTTGTTTCTGTATATTTTTGGTGATTATGAGTTATTTATCTGTAACACAGTGTAGCTATAACAGAAAACTCAATACTTACAAACCTTTTAGGTTTTATGTAACAAGAATGTTCTAAGTAAAACAAAGAAAGAATACATCTCAAGACCTAGCAAGAAGCTTATGAATATCTAGGCTTCCATTTCCTTTCGTAATAACGGCACGGCTTAGCGAGGAGGTTTCATTGTTCGGATAAATGAGTGTTATTCTTTTATTGCGGGACAAAGGCGGTACTTAGCCTCAAAGTGAGGCGCCGATGTTTATACAACCTTCAGTCGAGCCCTCGCATGAGAAAGCGAGAGGTGTGTGACGGGAGGAGCGAGTTGGCAAAGAAAACTTAACGTAATTAGGTTTAAAAGGAGCCCCAGTTTTTTAGTAATTAAAGTGGGGTTTTTATAAACATTATTGTCTTACTATTTTGAGCTGTGCAGAGTGATCTTTCGTCGAGAGGATTTGCGACACTGTTAAGTAGTAGGTACTGTCATTTATTATGTGATTTTGTTGCTGGACCTGAAAACGGTACCTTGATGACTTGAACGCCTTTGAAGCAGGGTGGCAAAACTTAGCTTAAGAAAGAGTCGTGTGGAACGATATGATGGTCTTTCTTTGCCAGGTCTGGTCTTGGTACTGTTTTTTTTAGTACGGACTAGTCAATCATTTTATCGCAATCTCACTTGGTGGAAGGCGAATATGTGGTCGATGGTATGGCACGCGTGCCTAATAGATACCTATTCACTCTAGATATACATATATACATGGATATAATTTACCGGAATCACTGACGAGGGCAGAGCAGTTCTTACAATAAATGAAGAAGCTTAAAACTTCGTTCTTCTACCACAAAAACGGTCAAGCGCCTTCGTAAGTAAACCCGACTGAGACCAAAAATAAAAGGAGGCATAAATTTAAGTGATAATAGTTGCTAATCAACTTTAAATCGTTATTAGTCTAAATGGTCATTCGAAATGAAAAATGATAAGAAAAAACTAAAGATGATTTACAAATACCTATTTAATGATATCCGATACAGTTCATCAAACTTTATTTTTTTCAAAGTGGCGTCTGTTTGTCACCATTTCGATTTTTAATTACTGTCATGCACTCGCAAGATTAAGACGAATCGATTGATATAAGAATCATCAAAATCGGTCCACGTGTTTGGTCTACATAGTACCACAAAGAAACAGACAGATATACATACATACATACATACATACATACATACATACATACATACATACATACATACATACATACATACATACATACATACATACATACATACATACATACATACATACATACATACATACATACATACATACATGCATACATACATACATACATACATACATACATACATACATACATACATACATACATACATACATACATACATACATAAAGTAGTCGCAGCGGAACTTTGTGGCTCGGAAGTTGTCTACAAGTCGCTGCGCAAGCTGCTATTTTTCAGGTGCAATCTCAATGTTGAAGGTGAAGTCAGCATTGCATAGCTGCCTCGCTCAGTCACTTTTGCATATTCTATCTCGCTCTTACTTTATGCTGTTTCATCCTCACAGCAGTACCTGCGCAATCGATCACAGAGCCTAACTTCACAACCACAAACTTTCACTGTGACTACTTTGTACATAGGTTGTTAAACACAATATCCTCGGATCAGTCGGGTAATAAAAAAGAGACGCTTTTCCTATCGTGTGCGGTTGTGAGGTAATAATGAATTATAACAATAATACAATAGATTTGGCTTACATCATATAATTTTCGAAATACCATTCTACGAGTAACTTTGTATTGATTAAAATATATTATTTCATCTTGATGGGTTATGAGCAACACACAGGGATTTACGTACAATAATAGGATTTATTTTGTACCTATCTATATCGCGCACAACAAATCGCCATGACAGCCAACAATCGAGAGAGATAACAGCATATTCCTACGTTCTACCTTGATGCTAAGATGACAGGTTGCGTTTGATCATGCTTTAAATGGTTTGTGTTTACAAAACCAACACATCTGCTATTATTTTCTACATTTGTACTTAATAGTAATGGTGCATTAAATCCATTCCTCATGCAGTAAGTATATTATCATATTTTATCGACTTGTATGTAAGTATGATTGTTTTATAATAATAATTTGTAAGGTATGATTCTATGTGTATAATAAAATTAATCACCATTGTCCGTTATTCTACGTTATTCCTCTCCATTTTAAGGTTATCTGAAAGAGATATTTAAAAGTGATAAGGCCCTCCATTTAACCTGTTAACTGCATTTCGTTAATTTGTTTTAAATGTGTCATATCATTTCAAAATAGAATTTCGGTAGAAAAGAAGATCTGAATGGCTATCAACGCACAGCCTAAACCCCTGATCCTAATCTTCAAGATTCCGCTTTTCTCAGTAACTTAACATCCCCCGAAGCCAAACATCGCAGAAGCGGCTCTTGATTATATAAGAAAACGTTCGATGCTCCATTGTTGCCTGAGCGGGGCTAGTTGCAAGTTGTTTCAAGTGCCACTACACAACCTTCTGTGTTTAGATACAAAATATGAGATGATGTTACAGTAACTGGTTTGCTACGTTGAAGTTAAAGTTATATTGTATTATATTGTTTATCTTGTGAGTTAGAATAATCAATAAGAATAGTCTAAAAAGTCATAAAATTAAAATATCTATTTATTAAGATCTCACAACGATTTATCTGTGACGTCATCAGGCTCCATATCTTCAAAATAAATGGCAGGAAGGGTACATAAGCATAATTATTATCAATAAGTAATCTGTGTTTAGTTGTACAAGTAATAATTTATTTATTTATGTATAAATAACTAATTAATATACTGAGGAGATATTTAAGGACTTGGAGACATCCCAGCTCGCTGCTAAAACAGGCAGAACTCTTTGTGAAACCAACTTTTATAATGATGAAGAGAGAATATTGATATTAAATGCTTACTAGGATACTTATAAGTCACGCAAAAAAAAAGTGATCACATTTCAAAATTGGTTGTATATTAAAATTATAGGTACTTGATCGAACGCTTCTTCGATAAAACAAACTAACCTGAATACATACAGAGAGAGGTAAAAATATACAAGTGAAAATATTCGTTTTCATCAGCATATTCTTACCTTTACGGAGAATCTACAAACCGCTACGTGTTGAAAATACTAAAACATTTCCATAGATTTTCCCTAAGGGTGCGGATGCACTAGGTAAACAATTTGCGGCTGACTCTTAACTGGCCGACTATGCTGCAAATCGGAGTAAACTGATTCAGCGCTGGGCTTCGTCAATTGAGCGGCTGACTGGATCACTACTTTCGTTGCAAGCAAGCCAACTGCTGACTGTATGAGTTGAAGAGCGAAGCCCCGCGAACGCGCAGGTTCTATATGAATTGTGTGCACGCTCTATTCAAAATGGTATTGGGTGCTAACAATCAGCCACAAAGTTTTGCTTAGTGCGTCCTTTCCCTAAGTCTGACCAAGGGTGCGACCACAGATTAAGTAACTGTACTCACTGTGCAACCTCATGGGGCGTTTTAATCATATCCGTTTTCCTGCCCCCCTGATTAAATGCCAGTGCCAAAATGGCATGCCATTAAAACATTTCGTTTACAATCCAAAAGGTGAGGATTTTATTGTTTGCCACGAAAAGATAAAAACTTCGTCATGGAATTTGATTTTGTTGACATTTGTTTTAATTAAAGAGGGTTTATTGTTTTTGTGGGAGACCATTTGGTGTGACCAAGTGGTTGTTTTTTGTTTTAATGTTTTGGTTAATCGCTACGAGAAATGTTGACGGATGTTGAGGTCTTTGGTCTATGTGTAAAGTTTTTTTATTAAACAATTGTGTAATGACGCAAGCTTGCATCATCATCGTCATCTAATAATTTTATATAGAAAAAAATAGCATGGAATTTTAATGGCGGTGTAGTGATCACGGTAGCCGAATTACTAAAAGCCATGTGCCGCGCAGAGGCACTGATGATGCGGGTTCGAATTTCGATCGACAAAAAAAACTTTTGGAATATTATTAGTTACCGTCTGATGCCCGCGGCTTCGCACGCGTGGATATTTCCCTAGGCTAAAAGTACTCTATGTGCTATTTCAGAATCTAAAATACAAATATACCAACATTTGATCAAAATTCCTTAAGCCGTTAAAATTAATTTTATCGAATTCCCGGCTTTTTTAAGACAAACCCTATGCTATCCAACAATGAAAACCGCATTTTAATTGTACCAGTAGTTTTTACGCGATGCGCGCACAAACATACAGACAAACAAAGTAACAAACAAACAAACAAACAAACAAACAAACAAACAAACAAACAAACAAACAAACAAACAAACAAACAAACAAACAAACAAACAAACAAACAAACAGGCAGACACGATTTAAAAAAATGTTATATTCTTGTTCAGTAGCTTATTTTAAGTACCATAGACGATTTGTTTTAAATTATTTTCATTGTACAGTTTTTTTCGTTCTTATTGCTTTATTATAAGTATAGATGTTCTCGCTAAGCAGGCGTAAATGCTCAAATCATAAAAACATGATCACACCATCAGCCCGAAAAAGTGTACTACTGAACATGGGCTTACCCATAGTATACATCACATGGCTGTGCGTAATCCACACTCTTTGCAGGCAGCAGCGGATCGCAGTAGATGTTGACACTTACTGACCATTTTCCTGCTTTCCCTTTGCTGGTCCTCACAGCACCCTCGGAGTGAGAACGGGTGGAGCTATTATTAAGCTGGGCTCAAACGGCATGCTTGCACATTATAATAATTACAGTGCCATCCAATACATTGTATTGCAAAGGCGGCGCAGCTCTGTACTTGAGTCACTTGTTTTTAATGGTCATAATAATATGACTAGAAATTTTAAATTTGTTTTACCTTGAGAGTAACCGTTTATATCAATTTAAGTATATTGATACCTATTCTTGTGTGTACTCAATATTTTTAAGCACAATTTTAATAAAACTTACAACCATGCATTTAATTCTACAAGTATAATAATTATTACCATAAAAAGTCGCATTTAATCATTCACTGTTACACGTAATCTACCTGCGCTCACCCTCATCAGTGAAATTATGCCTAATCAGGTGTTAAACAAAAAATGAAGGGTGTAAAAATCAAAACCCCATGCCCCATGGGCAGTGAAAGAGCGCAATGTATAAGCAGTAAGGCTGACTCTGCTGCAACGGTAACAACAGTTATACGCGCTTACTTGTTTTAAAATTAGTACATCACGAACCGCAAGACCAAGGAGGCTGATACCTGTATTTAGATGAATGATGTACCAGTGGTGATAGTAACGCAGCTATCATAGGTAGGTAGCCAAATGCGAAACGAAGCATTCAATACCAAAGCCCAAAAACATAAAAAACAAATAAACACATTGGAAGTATCAGTACCTACCGTTTTTTTTTTATTTGAGGATTATATAAAATATGGGTATGAAATAGTGGCCAACAAACCGGTTTTTCAAAGCAATAATTTTTTTAACACGTTCGTTTTGAATTTTATGCAACATAATTTGTTTCTACGTCTCATCGTGTTTCCTTCTGATCTCTATGAATATATTATAATTCAATTTGAGATTCCAAAATGGGGTAATAAATAGTACTTGAACTAGCAAAACAGCCTAAACAATTTGTACGAAATACCCTTACTATAACACACTGGATATTAAATAGTCGAAAGGGTTCCAGAAAGGGAGTTCAGTGACCTTTCGGCTTTGGGTCGAAATTACGGAGCTGGTCAAGTGCACAGAATAGATAGCGGGTTTTTGTAGGGATTTCAGAGGTGCACGTCCGGGCTGGCCACCGAATTGGAATATTATCTGCCCAATTATCTAATGGGATTGTGGGGACTATTTGAAACTAGTGATATTGAGCCAGTTACAGATGAAGTAACAACTAGTAATGTTATGTTAGGGGAGCTTTATTAAACGACTACCTTATCTGTAGTACGTCGCTGTGACGTGTTCCAAAGATTCACGCATAAAACGTTTTCTTTCCTCATTCAGGATGAATGTACGACTAACGAGTGGAATTTATTTTCTTTGTTACCAAAGGTCTTTGTTTGCCTAATATGTACGTGAAGAACCTGGAAGTCGTGACAGAATTGTCAGATTAGGTGGTCAAACAAAAGCCACATTCTTTCAAAAAACACATCAGGAAACCCAACTGGGAAATCTCTATCCACGTACGTACCACCATCATCATCAGCCTTTAGCAATCCACTTACTGGCCATAAGAATCTTCTTTGTTGCGCTCATTTTTGCATTCCGATCTGTCTTCCCATGTCTATTACAGACAGTATGCATCTAGCAGGTGATCGGCCGACTGACTTCTTCGATCCTCTCGGATACCTTCTTCTGTTATTGTTTCGTCCAGATGTTGTCGTTTCGTCAGACCTAGTACCCTCTCAATTTCTTCTTGAATTTCCACATTACCATTAAGTTTATTTAGGAACTAGATTTCACCCGCGACTTCGTCCACGCGGACTACAGTTTATCGCGAAAGAAAACATTCTATGCTCATTTAGGATATTAATAATCAATGCGAAGGAATAACACCAACGCTATTTATGCTTTTTGACAGACTTGCTGTTATTTCGATTCAACGGAAATATGTCATTCCGTTCCTTATAGCGAGTAATAGTCATTTATTCAGTGGTTCCCGTGGTACCTCACCATTTTTCGGGATTAAAAGTATTCTATGTTGGTCTCTATATTTTACAGAACAATTTTGATGAAACTTCGTAGGTATATAACAAATTTTCATCAATATCGGATCAGTTGTTTTGGTGTGAAATCTCCCCAAACAAATAAACAGACAACGTTTCACTTTTATATATTGGTGTGGATGGTTATGCCTACATATAACACTCAACATCGAAGAATAGTTCATGGAATAATTTCTAATTATTTTCCTGCAATAACCGATGTTAACGGCCTGCATTAGAATCAAGTCAGAAGAATCAGTCCCAGTGCACCGCGATGCATACCTATCTCATACATAAACTACAACATTGTTTCAAGTCACGGATTGAAGACTGTAGATACCCCAAGGTTTAAAGATTATAATTTTAACCAAGCATGGCACCTGTTTGTACATCGAAAGCAGTTTTTTGTGCTCTGGAAACAAATGTAAATATAGAGGTAAAATAAACGAGTTACTCTAAAATATTGTGACTAAATTTATATATTGTTTAACTACCAAAAAAGCGTCTTATAACCATTTCAGGTTCAGCACCTATGGCGTGAATCGCATTAATTAGATGCCACGCAAATAATTTACCTTATTGGCCAAAGTCATAGTTGGAGTGGCGTTTGTGTAGCACGTGTTAGCAGTGAATCTCATTTGCACTACAATCTGCGAGTGTCTCTCTATCTTTGTTGTTGATGCACATGAAGCATGTCGGAGGGAATGCGGCTGTGAGGGTGTTTTCCTTTAAAAGTATTTAGTCCGGTTATTGTTTATGAGATATTAAAGGTTTTTGTTTACTTGATAATCTAAGATGATGATCTAAGCTTATAACGCAAATAAAGATCATTAAAGAAAATATCCTCAGAAGGATTATCTTCTAATGCCTCCTCTAATACTGCTTTGTTTTCACAGTCTCCCCCACAATTTTCCAATATCCATACCTTTACTGTACATACATCTATTTGCAGAACATTTAATTGCTCTTTCCCACTTTGCCATTAGCTTTTTGAACCCTTTCACTATTCAAGCCTTTGGCATCCCTTTCTCAATTTTAGCAATAAAAAGACAGACTGCGCCCCATTCTTCATAAATAAACTGTTGAATCAATAATTATTTGTGTACTATAGGGTGGCCTTTGTTTTAGCAACCCTTAGATATCTCCCCTCCACTTTGCACCCCCTCTTGATCTGATGGCCCTTTTCTATAGTGGCATTGCTTAACTGCGCGTCATATCCCTAAGTTTTATTATGGAATGCTTGATTTATTTATCTTGTAATTAATTTTGAAATACCTTTGGACTTTTTGAGTGAGAAAACAAACGATGTATCTTACGAATAACTCCATAAAATTAAGTTACCCAAATCATTTTAGGAATAAATATTTTGTGACAAGTAATAAGATTTAAATCACGCAAGATTGTTTGATGATTGTGGGACATCTCATTGACATCTCATCTCATTTAGATTTTTTCTGTCATTTAAAAAAAATAGTATAAAAAAAAAAAAAAAAATAGTAAAAAATGGGAAAATATGTAAAAACGACATCCTCATAGAGTTTATAGGTGCTTTCTTCTCTAACGGGCGTATTTCCGAATCACCGGTAGAGTCAGAAGAGTATTTCCTTTTCCAGTGTGAGATTAAAATTTGTTGGCACATGAAAGGGAAATTTCCTTTTGAAACTCAAAGCAAAATTTGTAAAAGTACTATTTTTTTTGCCTAACGCGTGATACATCTTCAGCCACATCGTAACTTAGCATACGTGTGTTGAACAAACTTAAACCTACTTCTTACAAAAAATAAACCCTACTTTTTTTGGTGCTTAATAAATAAAGTTGGTTTTAATATATTTTAAGGCTCCCAGTACACATATTTTCCAATAATATTTGGGATTTTAAATTAAAAAATAAACATGATTGCTATTTCAAAATAAAATAAAAACAATGATTTAATATTAACAATTTTGACTTTTAGAGCTCCTAACTTACATCTGACCCTGACTAAAATCGCAAAATTAAACCGCTCATAGGTACAATCCCATCAAAACGTCATAAAATACAATGTAACCATCATCATACAAAAATGTTCATCCAGGAACAATGATAGCCCTCGTTCGTGGAAATCGCCTACAACTGTCAAAATAACATTTTTACAGCCCATACTGTCACATAAACACATTAACTTAATTCGGCGGTTAAAGTTAAGTGTGGTCCTAAACGGTATGAGGCGAAACACATCGCACCTATGCTTTACGGCTTTCATAATTTTGCCATAGTTTTTTAGGCGACATTTTAGTTTTTAGTAGCTTAGATTTAACGTTCATAACTAAGTTAGTCAGTCACTAATTTCAGTTTTCTGCCAGGGAAAACATTAGCTCTAGAAATATTGGTAAACAACATAAAGTACAATTACCCTTAAAAAAATACATAAAACATGTATTTAGTTTATACTAGTTTTCCCGCTCGCGATTTCATACGCGCATTTCATATGCAAAAGTAGGTATAGCACCAATGCTATTGATGTTTTTTGACAGACTTGTTATTTCGTTTCCATGGCAACCACAGACCATTCTGTGGTGGCAACCGTTTCTTATAGCGAGTAATTAACTTTCTCCAGTTTTCCCGTGGAAACTTACAATTTTCCGGATAAAAAGTATCCTATGTTTTATTCCAGGGTATAAGCTATCTCCATCCCCAATTTCATCAACATCCGTCCAGCCGTTATCGAGTGAATCCTACCAAACAAACAAACAGACAACGTTTCACTTTTATATATTGGTATGGATATAATTATTCTAGCAGCACGATAGGCTCTAAATTCTTCTGATCTTCATTGTTGTTTTCATTTTCTTAACTAGGCAATTGGGCACTTTGATACACACATTCATTATGGAGACACAATTATTGTAACGCATCTTCTCGTAAGTACATTATTTCTTAGTGCCTGCATTCTACTGTTTTACAGTTACTTGTACTATTTATTTTGTGCTACAGCTTTTATAATTTTGCGATGACGCTTCAGTTCGCGGAAACGAGGTGCGTCACAGATTATATAGTTAAACATATGCGCGTGTTAGTTTATTTTTTTAATATTGTGGGAAAATGCGTATTTTTTATGGAGTGTTTGTATATAATAGTACAGATTTTACATCAAACAGAAGTCTGAAAATGAGTCATCATGACTGACTAAAATATACGTAACCACAGAGTAGGTATAAATGATTGTACCTCACAAGCAGTTATCAAACAATTAAATTCAAGAGTAATAAAAATAAATTGTAAGAAGACTACTTAATAATGTTTTGTCATGTGATTATGCCCTTTTTATCAAATTTAAACATCCGAAAATCATCTACACGCATAATCTTTGACCAAAATCGGTGCTAACATCACTTTCGTAAGTTTTGCAAGCCCGAACCATTAAGCTTGCAATTTATGAATATAAGATAGGTAACTTTGAAGTTTATTTGATCGCTAATTTTACGAGTTTCTCATACTTAATATAGCGGTGAGTCAGATTGGAAATATTTGTATAATGAGCATTTAAGGCATCACTACAGATAGACTGACTACTAGACAGTTGGGTTATCGAAAAACGTTCTCTGTAGTGAATCATAACATAGCATATTGGAACATATTATATGGCTGACGTGGTACCCAAGTTACTATAACGAGCTTCGGCACGAGACGGCAACATACATTAATACATACTTTTTCAGTACCTACATTCAAATGTTTGATATAGCTTATTTTTAGAGCCTGTTCGAGACTTACAGGTAAAATTGTGTAACAGTCGTCTGAAATTTATTGAAATTCGATGATTTTATGTAACCATCCCCTAAGCTTAGAAAAATCTCAAGTTGTAAATCAATCTCAAGTAATAAATAAAAACTGATACATTATGTAAAAATCACACAAAGAAATAGTCATAACAAAAGTCATAACAAGGTATCTTGAACTCTCCGTTGCACAACAAGATCATCTGAGCTGTTAGTAATATTAGTATTCAGTACACAAAAAATAATGGCCAAATAAGTAGGAGTAATACAGCCTCTATATCGTGTCCTTAATTATAACATAGCTCTTACCGGCTTCCAAAGAGAAGATAAAATTAATTAAACAATATTTCGCGTGAAATGATAAACTAAGCTTGTTTCCAGTTTAATTCTTCAAAGCAGATATTACAAGCCCTACACTCTAGGGTCTCAGTTCAAAAATAATATGTTTGCGCATAATTAGTAATATCATGTCAAAGAGAAACTAAGTTTCGTTACAGCAAATTTGTATGTATGTATCTCTGTGGCTCAAATTTAGACCTAGCGGATCTTTAGCCGAAAAAATTTGTAAGGCCATGAGTGAATTGACTAAAAAAACGGGGTTTTTCGCAATAAAAACGATTTTAAACGATATAGTTACTTTACCAAGGTACCTAATTAAAATCTATTTCGAATTTATCAAACTTGTATGCACTAATTAAGGCTTTATTATGATTCGAATAAAATATAACAATTAGCAAAACAATAAAATATAGCACAATTTAACACACTATTGTAATTTGTAATAATGAACATGTGTAGAAAGACAATACAATTATTAATTAATTAACAGTCTTAGCTTTTCTTAATTGGGCTATAAATCATTCCGTACACAGCAACACTGCTCAACTTTGGTATATATGGGCAGCGCCTAAATGCTGATTCAGTACTTACTAGCTTTTCTACGTTTGCACTTTCCAATTCATCCCCAAAACGACATAACCTGCTGCAAAGATCCACGTAAATTTATATCATATCTTTAGTAGTTAGAGTAGAAAGTCGTGGGTCACAAGGGAGCTTCCTCGGGCCGCTCCCGCATAAATTGCAGTTACTGAACCGTAATCTTAAGATGATTTATGATATGTTGTACATTTGACATTTACGAGTTAACAACCATTCCGGGGAGGCCTTTTAATCAACTATGCTAATGTTAGGTGTTGATCACGGTCGTCGGGCCCTTGCTAAGCTTCGTGTCAATATTAGGGCCTAATTGAATATCCGAATGTGCACAAAGTTAGATTACGTGCGGTGTTGCTTGTGGATTCGTAATATATAAGTTTTAAGGATGACCTACATATATGGTTGATGGATTACCGCAGAAGGAATTACTTCAGTAGAATTAACCATTGTTTAATTAATTAAGTATCTAAATATTTATGTATGTTGATCCCTTTTTATGCTAGTTTGCCTTGAAGAAAAAAGAAGACTCATCATAATTTTTAAAAGTCTGCATTGCACTGATAAGCCTCTGAGCTTTGATCTTCGGTTTTTCTCGTGTTATTTCTGGCAGCTGTTTTGCGTAGGTCATCGCTCCATATTGTTAGAGGGCGTCCTACACTGTGTTTGCCTATACATGATCTGCACTCAAGAACTCGCCTACCCTATCGTTAATCGGTTCTTTGACATGTTTATGTGACCGGCCGATTGCCGCTATAGTTTGCTAATATTATAAGTTATACTAAAATAATACTCGTCTTGTGTTAAATAATATATGTATTTTACTATAAAGAAAATGTATAGAAAAACGATAAAGTTTTTAACGGGAGTTACTCACGTAGAACAGTTGAATTATTCCAACTATGGATTTCCGCACTCCTCTTGAGAAAGACCACCGGTTGTGGTTGAAAGTAGCTCTCTTTTTGGCATTTCAAATGTATCAAAACCATGTTAGTTTTCATAATAATGCTTTAAATGTTCCTTATTTTACTACATAACCCTAAACACCTGGTATTGTAATTTTTTTAACGTTACAGGAATTGAAAAATCTTATATATTTGCTGCCCCTTTTTCACTGATAAGTAAAACACAACTTTTACGAGTGGCACGAATTACACGATGACCTATCCTATCGTCGTACATTACGGAACCTTCGGTCTCTTTTAAAAATTCAGCCATAATTTAGAATATTAGACCCCAAAGCATCTCACGTACGATCTGTATTACCGTTTTAGGGATCTACGTTGGGATCCCTAAAATAACAGGGTGATAAGAAAAAAGCACGTGCAATCTTATCCTCAATTTGTGAGTGCCATTTTTTACCTTTACGGAGGTGGATTTCAATATTCAAGTAGAGATTTGGGATGGTTGCCGGATATTCTAAGAAAATTATTGGCAATTGATAATTTTGAGTATCTTTAACCTTTTTCTGCTAACTTTAGTTATTTATGACATGATGAGCTAGCGTATTTTTTCAATCAACGTCCTGTACCCCTGGACTCATAACAATAACTAGAACTGCCAATTAATACAAGGTTTAAACGGCACTGAAAACAGAATATAATAAAATTACCTATTTTTTATTTACCTCGACATTTCAATCAAGTTGCATTGATCGTGGTCTCGAAAAAACTTAAGTAGCGGGTGTCAGCGTCGAGAAGGGCAAGCGTTGTCTCCTACTACCCACATTTGGTTTTGTAAAAATTCTGAGTTGTCAGACACAACACTAATGACATCTGCAGTTTTTTCTGACATAAACGGCGACGCGATCACTTGCTTATCACGGGATTCCACGACGCAGCCAACTTGAAACCATACTCCCGGTTGAAATTGGGATCCTTTTTAATTTCAATTGCTTCACGTATAATCTTGGATCTTGGAGTGACGTTCCGTGGAGAGGATCTTCGGGTCGTGGAGTTCGATCCAGTGATTAAGACCGATTCTAAAAAATTCTCAGCGACTGCAGATTTATTTATCTGGCGGTTATTTACAGCTGCAATGTATTCTTTGACCCTTTCCGCTATAGTATGCTTGGTTTGTCTAATGTAGGAATTACCGCATCTGCAATCTATCTTATATACGCCAGGTGTTTGAAAAATAATGACATCTTTTGGTGTTCTGAAATGCCTTGCGAGCTTGGATAAAGAAGTATACACGGTATTGATAGAATGGTCCTTTAATAATGCGCCGACTTTATCCGTCACTCATTTTACATATGGCATGAAAGCCGGTTGTCTATCGACATCAGTTCTTCTCTTTTTATAACTTCGTCAGGACGCCAACGTCTAGTCGCCTCATATATTTTTGCTTGAGTATCTCCTAAACATGCGACACTTCAGCATCCAAATGTTCAGGATCACAGAGGGCATGAGTTCTGTCTAAGAGAAATATGACAACTGATTGTAATTGACGCAGGTGGTGATGTGAAAAGGTGCTGAGAATTTGTTTATGTTTGTATAAACAAATTGCGATGATTAGCCATTAGGTCTCACCGACTCCCTGACTTCCAGGAAAGCTAGTGTTTTCTCCACAGTTATACAGTTCATAGGTTACCTTGATATTGTCATGGATCGAGTTCAGATGACCCAGCAATTGTTCCACCGTCTGTTAATTAAGTTTTCAGCACGATTAAGTCCTATTTAAATAATTAATTAAATTAAGTAAGCGTCTCAACAATTAATTATATAAAAATGTAGATGATAACAATAATTCTAGAAAATTATCATTATAATTAATAATAATATTCCACACATCTAATACAGTAATACAGATTCGAACTATTCCAAAACAGGTGTTCCTAGACCCTTGTCTAATACCATAACCACCCCGCTAAGCATTTCAATCAGTATTCAAAAGGGACAGATGGTAAATCCTCATCACGCACCCTGGGCCAGGTCAGGACCAATGGTCCATACTAATAGGGCTGTCCTATTAATTATGTCCGACGAGAAAATTTCAAGGCAAGAAATCCTGGCCATCAAGTCTAATGCCAAATGAAATGGGTCGCGTGGTGGACCCTGAATTACTTGGATTGGGGACGCAAGTCATGAGAGTGGCGATTACGACTTCCAATATTTGCATGGAATTGTTTTAAGAGGAATATAATGCTTATGATAGATATTTCTATGATTAAGGTTTATATGATTTAGATTAACGCCTGCTGAACGAGAACATAATTACATATAATATATTTTTTCTGGGTTGTTCTCCACGAGAACAACTCAGCAGTACCTGGACAAGAACAGCCGAATAGGCAGACGCTTACTAAAGAACCTCCCTATTATGCGTCTGCCTGTTACTGTTGTTTTTTTTCTAATTAAAAAAAAACGGTAAGAGGAACCCCAATCCAGGCTTAGCTTGTTTACCCCCTTCAACCTCGTCGTAACTTCAAAACAGATGAGATAGTGGCCAAATATCAAAATAATAAATAGTGGCTAATATCACAAACTAGCTGTGCCCCGCGGTTTTACCCGCGTGAATTATTGATGATGATAATAATGAAAAGAATCAGAATCAGAATTATTTATTCACAAGAATGTAGTAATTTAGTAGATGGTAATAACAATTATAAAAGTCCAGTACATCCTACCATAACAATGGTGTGCAAACATACCATTGTTATGGTAGGATGAAGAAGCCTGTGTTAATCCAGGATATAAGCTATCTTGTTACGAAATTTCACCTAAATCCATTCAGCCGTTTGAGAGTGAACTAGTATCAAACATATACACACACACTTCTAAAGATAGATGGCGTTAATAGGTTTTTATGCATTTTATGACGTTTTGTATGGACTGTCAGTTATAATATATGGAGTTCTGCATTACGCATATGATTTATTCCGCCCGATAAGTGTATTCATTTTTAAAATTCTAAGCTCTGATTGGCCTGTTTACGACAGTGGCACCACTACTCTGATTTATAATATTAGTGTCATGCAAAAGTAGCTCCGTATCTCTGTCTATTTGTTACGTTTTCACGACTAAACGGCAGAACAGATTTTGATAAAATTTGTCTTCGAAATTCGCAGGCAAAGCCGCAGGATGCAGCTAGACGTATTAAATATAAATGCATACATCAAACTGAACCGATACCTTAGTCAGATCAAAATTATATATTTTTTCATAGAATTCACGTCAATATATGGAAATACGAGTAATTTACATAATGCTTAGACTCCAAATATGCAATAAAAAGTTTTAGACGTAACATAATATTACCGCTTTATTCGGTTGGGTCGTTTTTGTTACGATTTGTAATTTAAGTATTCTAGCTAATACTAATCTTCATTCTATATTCTTCTGTTCTACACCACACTCCATTCTATATTCTTCTGTTCTACACCACACTCCATACGTCGTCGAGCGGATTCATTGCCGTCATAACTCCAACCTGCCCCAGATTGAGCAGGCGTGTCGTTTATATTTTGCACCAAAACCACATTTATAATAGCTACTACTAATATAGTGGTTGATTCTGCTAGATGAATGTTGGGGATGTTTTGCGTCGGTGACTGATTACTTTGTTGTACTCTACGATATTTGAGAATAAACGGTTGAGAAAATGAATAGTTATTTCTAATAGTTTCTTTAGGTCAGTTAGGTTTTTTGAATGTGAAAGATACTTCATGTTAAAATAATATTTATTTGCCTGTGGATCATTTCTGTTACGAGTTAAAAGTGGAAAGAAATCTTCAGTAGATTCTTCGAACAGTAGTTAAAACTTTGAATTAGCATTGTTCAAGCTGTTCTGACATTACAGCTGACACCAAAACAAGATAAAAATAAATTTACAAATATGCACAGAGATTTCCAATTTTCTAATTTATCCACAGTTTTCAAGATATACCTAATGCGTTTGGCATTTATAACAGAAATGAATATTTAAGTGAATCTTACAGACTAAAGTGATTGGGACATAAAACACAATATTTAAGATTTCTTTTAAATGCATGGTTTGATTTTGTTATGCGTCCTAGATGTCAATGATATTTTTTGATTCCGAGCCGAAATTTCACGTAGTTCCTACTATTATATTATTCTGTGATTTCATTTACCATAGTTGCACGGTACAATGGCCTTGCCCTTCCCAGAATATCAATCAAATGCTGCAACAACAATTGCGTTCAAATTGATATTACAAACGCATGTGATAGGTATATTGACGGAGCCGAGTTGTATTGACTGAAGCCATATTGAATATGAATATTGTCGGATCGGATTAAGGAATGGATTGTAGATGGCTTATTTTGCGGATCTATGTGTTAGTAAAATCTGCATTTGTAAACATAAAGTTAGGTGATCATTTTTGTTACTGTTTCTTAAGAATTGCTATTATGTAGTTATGCATGTTAACATCAAACGATATGGTATTAAAAAACCTGTTTGTTAGCAAAGCATTCATCGCCAGTCTACATTCGTCCACGTCGTAACGGCTGTATAGATTTTGATGAGACTTGTTATAAAGATGCTTCGTTAGGTCCTGGAATAACACATAAGATTATTTTTATTCCGAAGAAATTTCCAAGCAGGCAAAGCCGCATCACACAACTTAACAGCTTTTGAAACACAGTTTTCACACAAGCTCTGGAGCAGAATTCATAACGTTTATACGTCTATACGGTTTCCGGGGAGGATACGGCACCATAGACCACATCCTTACAGTACGGCAGATTATACTGAAGACAGCATCAGCCCCTGTGTTTTGCATTTCTGGACTATGAGAAAGCCTCTGACTCTATCGAGACTTTGTCTATTTTGAAGTCTCTGCAACAATACCAAGTCAACTGGCGGTATATCCAAGTGTTGAGACGTCTGTATGATGCCGCAATAATGACCATCCAAGTCAGAACCGGCTGACTAAGCATATCTGCATCGAGGTGTGAGACAAAGGGACGTTATTTCTCCGAAATTGTTCTCAAATGCATTGGAGGATATGTGTAAGACTCTGGACTGGAAAGATTGTGGCATTAACATTAACGGTGAGTACCTACATCTCACACTTGAGATTCGCGAGTGACATCGTCATTGTCGCAGAACCATTGCAGGACTTGCAATAGATGTTGGACAGCCTAGCTGATTCGTCTCAACGCATTGGTCTCTGGATGAACTTGAAAAAACCGAGGTTATGTTCAACGAACATGTTATTCCGGTACCAATTGCTGTTAACGGAACTGCTCTCGATATTTTTTAGGCGTATGTTTTTCTGGGGCAAACTTTGCAACTAGGTAAAAACAACTTCGAGAGAGAGACCTGCAAAAGAATACTGCTGGGCTGGGCAGCATTTGCAAAACTACGTCGAGTCTTTTCGTCGCAAATACCGCAAAGTTTGAAGATAAAAGTCTCCAACATAAGGAGCCGAGTCGTGCACATCCACGGTACGACTAGTACACCAATTTAAGGTCGCTCATGCGGGCTATGGAAAGGACTATGATTGGAGTCTCTCTGAAAGATCGTATCCGGAATTAGGCGATCCGGTAGCGAACCAAAGTTGTCGATATAGCCCTTAGGATTAGTAAGCTGAAGTGGCAGTGGGCTGGTCATATCTGTCGAAGGACTGATAACCGTTGGGGTAGACATGTTCTCGAGTGGAGACCGCGACTCGATAAACGTAGTTTGGGGCGCCCTCTGATGAGGTGGAGCGACGATACACGAAAAGTAGCTGGCAGCGGTTGGAAGAGCCAAAGATCAGGTTCAGTGGAGTGCTTTGGGAGAGGCCTATGTCCAGCAGTGGCCTGATACGGGCTGATGATGATGATACGGCTACATATATTAATTATTATCTGACTTAGTAAGAATATAGTTTCTTAGATAAACGGAACAGCTAATTATCAAACGGTTTTATCAAAAAAAACTTGATCTGTTTGTAATTTTTGTTAGTTTGTTTGGGTCAAAACTAGTAATAGAAATTTTACCTCATTTCTGTTGATCGATTAATATGAAATTTTGTACACACCTTTATTTCTGATGACACTACAATTATGTATATTCAATATCATTGTAAATCCAAGATGGCGGATGGCATTGTAAATCCAAGACGGCTGCTGCCACAAAATGGCGGATTACATATTTTTTGCAACCCTCTCAGTGTGGGTATCAAATGAATGGGCCATCCGCCAGACATACGAAATCATTTTTGCCCAAGTTGAAACGAAAACGCTTCGCTAGTGCTTCGCACTCGCTCGGTCAATAACAGTTACATACTCGTATCAATAGTAACGTACTTGTTTATTTAACAGTAGGGTTGAGGGTTCGATTAATAGTAAAATACAGTACATCATAAAATTCCAAATCCAAGACGGCTGCCACCACAAAATGGTGTTTTTTAATTCCTCACAATATGGGTATTCAATGAAAGGGCTTGATAAGTAAAGCACAGTAAATATGTGAAGAAATGTTTTAAGTTAAACGGTTTTATATGTACTAAACGCTAAAAATAAAATAAATTAATGGGGCGTAGCGTAACCGGAGTATTAGAAATTCGATTCGCCACACGATTTATTTTATCTTCTTAGATTAATTTTGTTTCTGAAACCAAAAGAGATTTAGCAGACTATAAAATGTCTGCCTGTTGGCTGTTTTTTGCTGTGACACGCGTTTCGGAAACCGGCAGTTTAACACGCCGATGCGTAATTTTAGTTGGAAAATACGTTTTCTTTTATTATTGACTGTACTTTTAGCTACCTACATTTTTCCACGTTTGTCTATTCTATTATAGTCTCACCTCCACAAAATAGACGACCATTTCCTACCAAACATCCTCAACAATTATATAACACGACCTCAAAATCGGACTCAACATAAAAGGGAAAGGCACAAAAGAAAATTGAAACGGGAAAAACTCAAACACAAGATACAAGACAGTAAGTAGGTAGACAATCTGATGACCTAGTTGAGGACAATTGGATGGTCAGCGGAGATTTATCACTTGAAGGGACGTAGGTATGATGTTGTTTTGGATTGTGCAACTGTATGAGGCGTTTGTGCTGGTTTCATTAAGATGAGGATAAGGATGAGATGAGATAATACTCTGGATATAAAGGAAGATGTGTCTGTTAATGTAGTCTTTTTGATTTTGTATGAGTCAATTTTATTAGTTTGCCTATTGCTGAGCGCTTTGCGCTGGCACTTTATTGCTGTCCATCATCATCATCATCAGCCTATTTTAGTCCACTGCTGGACTACGATTGCCTGGAAGATATCGCTGCTTAGCGACAAGGCCGCCGATTGTACTATTTTTTAAGATTATTTTTGTCTGTAAGTGTTTCGTTTGGTGCAATAAAGTGTTATGGTAGATAGCTATCTATCTATCTATCTATCTGGACATAGGCCAATGAAAGCCACCGGGCCTTATCTTCGGCTCTTCTCATCTAGTTTCTGCCTATGCAGAGACATCGCCCTATGATTGTTTCATTTATTCAATTCCAGTTTAGATTCTTGCGTATTTCAGCTAATTTTAGGTAAAATTGCCTGAAAACCCAGAGGTACTTATTTTACATTTCGATAGTTTTTAAAGCTTGAAAGTGTTTGATAAAGGAGTATTTGATAACAGCTGCACCGGCAGTTTCTTGTTCCTGACATGAAAGTAGCCTGTATCTTTGTATGGTACAATATAAAGTACAAAGAACTAAACCTGGATTCAGTCAATGCACATCGTAACTGATACAGCATTTTGCTTAATTTGCGTTACACGCCGTTTGTGAACGATGGTCATTGACACGAGTGAATCACAAGAAACTTCACACTATGGATCAAAGTCTATGGAATAAATTGGAACTCCAGAGTAATAGACTAGAATCAACGAGTCATATACTCCAAAGAAATTATCTCACAACTCAAATTCCGTTTTGATCTTGAACTAATTTCTGTCATAAGCACATCATAACCGATACAGCAAATTGCGTCACACGCCGTTCGTGAGCTATGATCATTGGACACTTCCTTTATTGCTGGCGGGTCCATTTGCGTATGCTTTGTGGTTGTCGTAATCTTATGACCTAATTTTTGATGTAAACTGAGGAGATGCTTTGAGAATTTGATAGCATCTTGAAATTTAAAGCATAAAAATTTGGTGATAAATAGTACAGGATTACATTGTATTTGCTGAATGAATCGGTTAAAGGAGGGCTATTTAAATATTGTAAGGAACACATGTTTTTATTAGTTACTAGTGACTCGCCCCGGCTTCGCACGGATAGATAAGGGTTTCTCATTATTTGTACACGAATCTACCCGTGTTTTGACTGTAGTCAATCAATTAGAAAAATAGTAGGTTATTGTGACTTAAATATAATAGTAAGGCACATAGCCTCGCAGTTTTTTTTTGAGTACCTACTATAAACATGTAGTACATGTATCATCAATAGGTTACGCAGCGCACGCCAAATAATGACTTGATACTTTGGGTTACATTATTAATCGGTTAAGTATATTTTTAGTTTATCCATCATTCAAAACAAACTAATATTCAAAAATCTTTTTTTTCTCTTGTGTCAATTTGTAATTTGACAAAAATAAAACGATCTCCTGAGATAATCGACGTATCTCGGTTCAAATGTAAGGATAATTATAGAGTAAGTTATAAATATCCCATTGTATTGTACTTTACCTATTATATTATAACCTATTTATTTACTTATTATGTTTTTTTTTTGTTTTTTTTATCTTAGTGAAAATAGCAATGGTTAGAACTTCGAAATCATTTCCGCTTATTGCTGTAGTTGTCCAAGTAGGTACGAATAGCTCTGAAATGGCACTTCCAAAAACTCTGCATTACAAACCATTTTTTTTTGCAACTCTCAAGATGTCCCGACTGCACTAAAGACTCTTCCGTGCATTCCACCATATTTCAAGTCCTCAAGTGCATCTCCATTGAGGAGTCACGTTCGGCGCCGGTCGGTGCACTTGTCCCACGACACGAAGCTTTCGTGGCGATAAATCAGACCTACTTAAAACTCGATCTATTGAGGTGGTTGCGGTTTTTAGAAGTCACGATTTATGAGAATAATCGCTGGATGTTCTATTTTGATCACACTGTTCAGTATCAATTATTTAACACATATATAGAAACTTAGTGAAAAAATGTGACGCCCAAAAATGTTTTAAGAAACACGAATTACACATCGCTAAATCGAGAGTGAAGTCCCCAAGATATGTCGATCCCTTCGCACGCATACACTTACAATATGCTATGCCGATTGGCTGCCACATCGCAGCAAGGTCTTAACCTTGTTAGTCCTGTTTATTCTGTCAAGTTCTCACAAAAATCAATGAAATTGCAGCATTTTGTGATGAAGTTGTGTACCAACCACAAAACACCACAAATTATGAGGGGACAATTTGTGGTATTTTGTTTGGCGGTGAAGTTTTTCAAACTTTCTTGGTTCTGACTTTGCTAGACTTCAGCCAATGTAAATGTGTATGATTATTTCCCTATGGTTAGGTATTGCACGGGAGTATAATTCTAGGCATGCATAGCATGTTTACAACTTTCCACCATAAGTTACAAATGTAATAAAAACAATTTTTTTAAACTATCTGTGACTGACATCTATCGTGTCGCACGCTCTATGTCGGATCACGTTATCTGCGAAACACATGTTTCTTGTAAAAATTACCAAAAAAGTCGTCTAAAAAAAAAAGACAGCTTACATTCCTTGGGTGGTCTGGTACACGTGTGACAGTCTGGAAACTTAAGTCAAAGTTCGGTTGGATTCTCGATTTCTTTGAATGGCATTTGGCTAATTTTGGAGTCATTGTTTTTGTTTCTATTTCCTCTTTAAGTACGTTTGTTTGTGTGAGTGAGAATATATAATTTTTCTCATGCAGTCGAGCTGTAGACACATTATTTTGTGGCAGTATGTCAGTAAAGATTTGCTAACAATAACTTTATTCTCTCGTATCGAAACTATTCTTATACTAATTAGGTATGGTGTGTGCCTATGTAAAGATTTATAAAAGATTCAGGAAATAAATGGGTAAAGAGCAGTTACCAAATGATAATAACGCTAGGTATACATTTTCTACAGCAAGTACTATACCATCTAGTACTATGAAATTGTAGAATCCTATAGGTACGCCACTGCGCTACGCGCGTTTTATAGATGGTATGTCTTTGTAGTTAGAACACAGTAATTCTTGCGGCTTAAATACTAATAATATACAAGCATTGATTAGACTAGAATCGATACCGGAAAATGCAACAACAGAAGTCAAATTTGGAATAATAAATTGCACCCAATTAGCAACGGTCACTTTCCGCTTCTTAATCGTCGCATATTATCAATATATTAAACCTGCTACAACTAAGTTTGTACCATGTTTCAGTACTCCTGTATCTAGCGTTCCATGGGATAAACTATGGAGAAAGAAAAAATATACTACGTGAAAAGAAGCGACACTCAAGCAAGGAGCGCTAATTCGCCGAAACAAGGTCGTATCGCAGACGTCGAATGCAGTGTCACCGGTGTGCTATGCTCTTAACTCCGGAGCTGGTTTTGCTCTAAGACTATGCTAGCCTACTGCACTTTGGTGTAATTTGAGAGAAAACTTCCTCCCTAATTAAGTAAGTTAAAAACTCGTGATACTGCTATCTTTCGCTCTCGAACATGTGGCAAATTCACGAATCTAAATAAATGCATAAGTTCAAAATAATGGCTATACAAAAATAAAAAATAAATTGTATATTCGAGTTCTGCTATCTCATCGTCACTACCCGTTCCCGTAGTGTGTGAAGCTGAGAAAGAAAAAATACGAAGCATCGGCTAATGACATCCAATTGTTAATATAATCTATCTATCTATACTTATAACAGAGCAATAGGAACGAAAAAGTCTGTACAAAGAAGATAATTAAAAAAGAAATGGTATAGGGTACATAAAATAAGGTACTGAACAAGAATATAACATTTTGTCTGTTTGTCTGTTTGTCTGTTTGTTATTTGTCTATTTGTCTGTTTGTATGTTTGTCTGTTTGTCTGTTTGTCTGTTTGTCTGTTTGTCTGTTTGTCTGTTTGTCTGTTTGTCTGTTTGTCTGTTTGTCTGTTTGTCTGTTTGTCTGTTTGTCTGTTTGTCTGTTTGTCTGTTTGTCTGTTTGTCTGTTTGTCTGTTTGTCTGTTTGTCTGTTTGTCTGTTTGTCTGTTTGTCTGTTTGTCTGTTTGTCTGTTTGTCTGTTTGTCTGTTTGTCTGTTTGTCTGTTTGTCTGTTTGTCTGTTTGTCTGTTTGTCTGTTTGTCTGTGTGTCTGTTTGTCTGTTTGTCTGTTTGTCTGTTTGTCTGTTTGTCTGTTTGTCTGTTTGTCTGTTTGTCTGTTTGTCTGTTTGTCTGTTTGTCTGTTTGTCTGTTTGTCTGTTTGTCTGTTTGTCTGTTTGTCTGTTTGTCTGTTTGTCTGTTTGTCTGTTTGTCTGTTTGTCTGTTTGTCTGTTTGTCTGTTTGTCTGTTTGTCTGTTTGTCTGTTTGTCTGTTTGTCTGTTTGTCTGTTTGTCTGTTTGTCTGTTTGTCTGTTTGTCTGTTTGTCTGTTTGTCTGTTTGTCTGTTTGTCTGTTTGTCTGTTTGTCCGTTTGTCCGTTTGTCCGTTTGTCCGTTTGTCTGTTTGTCTGTTTGTCTGTTTGTCTGTTTGTCTGTTTGTCTGTTTGTCTGTTTGTCTGTTTGTCTGTTTGTCTGTTTGTCTGTTTGTCTGTTTGTCTGTTTGTCTGTTTGTCTGTTTGTCTGTTTGTCTGTTTGTCTGTTTGTCTGTTTGTCTGTTTGTCTGTTTGTCTGTTTGTCTGTTTGTCTGTTTGTCTGTTTGTCTGTTTGTCTGTTTGTCTGTTTGTCTGTTTGTATGTTTGTCTGTTTGTATGTTTGTCTGTTTGTCTGTTTGTCTGTTTGTCTGTTTGTCTGTTTGTCTGTTTGTCTGTTTGTCTGTTTGTCTGTTTGTCTGTTTGTCTGTTTGTCTGTTTGTCTGTTTGTCTGTTTGTCTGTTTGTCTGTTTGTCTGTTTGTCTGTTTGTCTGTTCGTCTGTTCGTCTGTATGTATGTTCGTCTGTTCGTCTGTTCGTTAGTTCATCTGTTCGTCTGTTTGTTCGTCTGTTTGTCTGTTTGTCTGTCTGTATGTTTGTTCACGCATCACGTAAAAACAACTGGACCGATTGTGATGTGGTTTTCACTGTTGGATATATTATGTTTTTACTTAATAACTGGGGTACTTTATATCTCAATCCGATAAGTAGAAGCCGAGCAATCGATAAAAATATTTTTGACGGCTGAAGGAATGTTGATCAAATGTTGGTATATTGGTATTTTAGGTCCTGGAATAGCACAAAGAGTACTTTTAACCTACAGAAATGACCACGCGTGTAAAGCCGCGGGCATTAGCTAGTTATTTATAAAGTGAGAAATTGTGTTTTCTCAAACAGATAGAGCAATAATTTTATGACAAAAGCTGTAAGAGCCGATCGACACATAAATGAGTCAACACTCACGTGCATCATATGGCAGACTTTATGAATCTTATCAGGCTCATAAAATAAGTATTGTTCTAGATCCTATTATGAATAAAATTGCATATGATTAACATATATATATATAATTATTTTATTTTTAGTATTTATATTTCCTGTCCATGCTTTCTTTGTTAAAAATGTACATATGTCTAACGTTTCCGCAGTCCTTACGCTGCTGTTTATACCGTAATGAATCTATTTTCTCCAGAATCATAGAATGGTTCACGAAATCGCTGTCCTTGATAGATGCATGAAATCTGTGTTGTAGGATTTTGTGTAGGTCACGCTATCGTGGATTATCTGTATATCTATCTACATTGCGATATATAACTAAGAATGTTTGTTCAGTAGGTTTCGATATACAATAGATTATTTTCTATTTATGCCCGCCAGACATGAGGCCAGCTTGCGAGTCAGTTCTGTGAAATCAGTTACTGGCCTTTCATTGGTCTCGTGTACGAATAAATTTGAAGACAGTTCAGTTAGTAAGTGTCTTCAAATATATTCGTACACGGGGCCAGTGAAAGGCCAGAAAAAGGCCAGTGACTGGACTAACTTACTAAACGGTCACGCAAACTGGCCTCGTGTCCGGGGGATGTAGACTAATCTACCATTTTTATTTGCCTTAACCTGTAAGTTTTACTTTCTACTTACTTCTTGACTATACCAGAATTTAGGATCTAGAATGGGAATAAGAACGAGTGTTTAAAACACATCCCATTATGAGTTAGAGTATTTTTTTCAAAACTCTACATTTTAACAACCCACCAATGCAAGTAGAGTAAATAAAACACAATTTCCAGTTCACCCAGTATTTTTCTAAAGTTGTCATTTCTTACCGGGCAGGTAGAGCTTACTCTACCGTTTTGCATGAGGATTAGTTTTTGTTCTGTAAGCCGACTCGGAGTAAAAAGACTCTACGGCGAAGCTAATAAGCCGCGAGAATGTTTTTGTAGAGCTTGAGCGACGGAGAGACGCAAGTTTTTGAGAGAGTTCTGTATTACTTGAATTAGGCTATAATTTGTGTAAGCTGTAGGGTTTATTTTTTCACTAAATGAAGCTTAGGTACTTTTCTTCCATACGAGTTTTATGATGTGTTTATTTTTTTATTTATTGTTCTTGTATTTATATTATTTAACTAAGGAAGTTAGGTATTTATTACAATCTACAAATAATATTACACTTTTTCAATTAATAAACATCAGGTATAAAATAATAAATAGGATTAATAATAATAATTAGGACTAATTGAATTAATTTAAATTTGGTCTTATATCTAGATAAATTAAATTTAAATAAAAACCAATACATCCTACATTCCTTTCATTTTTATATACCTTACATATCCAGCAGTGGACGAACTCAGGCTGATTGATGATGATGATTATGAAGAAAACAATGTCAAATTCAATAAGTAATTGGGCATGCCAGTTTCTTCTTATATAATAATCCTAGCTATGGAAAGATTGCTCGCTTGCTCTTGGCACTTTATGGTATAATAACAGTAACAGTAAATAACATAGAGATCACAACCACAGCTAGTCCTACCTAAACTAATACTAGCTAGCTCCACTCCTATATAACAAAATTTCAAATTCAGAACAACCACGAGCCCAGCTCAAAACATAACGTGACCGAAATGTACACTATAATTACTAAGTACCCCTTAGGGTCCAGTGAGGAACATCAAACTGTATCAAACTGGGTTATAACTACGTCGCTAAGGCCCGAAGTATCACGGTCACTGGACAATTAAATTTAAGATATTCAACATATAAATTGGTACGACCAATTTGCTAGTTATAAATTCAAAATGCATCCGAGCGTAAAATTGTATTGAGACCCGGGTGCTACCCGGCTAAATTCAAAAGTACGTTATCCAAACTGTTCGTGAGCTTCATAGTTAGTGAGGATGTGTGGTATATAATATTTGGCAGTGTTGCTATGCCTAAACAGGGCTTTTGTTCAAGCGACTGGACAAGGGTGAGTTTCAGGCGATCTCATTTGGTTGGATAATTGTAAAGGGGGGCTCGTGTAAGGCGAAGATTTCATGCAGGGAGGTTGATATTAAACTTAGTTAGACTCCTATTTATTCTATCAACATCACCGGCCAGTGTATTTTCTCGTCAAATTGAAAACTACAGATTTTATGTAAGTACAACTACCTAGTGCTGTTCATAATTCTACACGTTATGATGCTGTCGCTGTGACATACTAGTATGAACAGACAGAAGGAAGAGCTGGACGATCTTGTAAATGTTACTTGTTTTTTTTTATTTCTGTTATTTGAAGGACTTTTATTGTAACTACATGGCAGTCTCATTTTAGGTACTCACCAACAAAAAAAAAACTAAATACTGTCTCTAAGTACTTATATAAATTAATAAAAACAAATAAACAGATAGACGTTAAGTAACGGTACTTGATGTAACTCCAAAATATGAACAGTTTTTTATATTTTTAAGGCAAAAACGGAGTTACTCATGTATATTAGTTGAATAATTCCAACTATAGTTTCGACCACATCCGGTGGTCTTTCTCAAGGTGAGTGCGGAACGCTCGCGATCGAGTCCATCCTCGCACTAGCCTCCCCTCGTTTTATTGAAAATTGCTGCATCAGCAGTGCGAGCATGGATCTTATCGATCGATAAATTTACCGATATTTTTTTATCAAGTTTGACGTAATAATAATCAATAATACGAGTTCGGTAGCACGGAACGTACTTTATCGACAACGACATAAATTCTAAAAAACATATTCAATATATCGATTTATATCGACAAAAGGACGCATGAATCTTATTTGTGACTTATTTTTGACCATTTCTTTAATGTCTTTAATTTAACCAAATTTATCGAATTATATCGGCTTTCCAAAGTTACACGACAAACTTTTTTTTGGTTAATTCCTTTTATTATAAACCAAAAAGTGGAGGTGTCAGAACATCGTGAGGCGAGTTTCAGGGATGCCAATGATCCTGTCGATCTGGAAGAACAGCAGTTTAAGGTTATTTTTAGAATTTATAAGGAAATTGCCCTCGCCCTCATTCAAGATGTTGAGGGCTTTTGAGAAGGAGTCGATCTAATGGACTGCCTGTGCATGTCGTAGTATCTACTTTACATAATAATACCAAAATACTTAGTTACGTTTTTCCTATTTCCAGAAATTATCTTTTGTTGTGATTGTGTCTAATACTCTAAATATTATGGTACCTAGTAGGTACTCAGTCTAAAAAACTATATGTATAATCATTGTTTTAGGTTCTAACTAAGGTTGATTAGTAGTCTATATGAACAGTGGTATAGGTAGTCCGAGTTGCCATTTTGTAGAATAGTTAGGTAGAATTACCTTGCCAGTACCTTGCCGCGTGCGCACGCGCAGTATGCGCGCAATGAGGTGTGTTGGCGATATATCGCCACCCGATGTTCGTTGACTGCATAACTCGAAATAATAAAAGTCTGCCAAATTGTGTCAAAAAATATTTTTTTGTCGATTAGTCGTCTATCTGATGTATTGTATAGTCCACAAGTTGCCATTTTTTAAGTCGATAAACTCACGACATGTTATCGAATTAATAAAATTTACCGAGAGGCTTGATTTATGTTACCGCATTTTGATAAAATCTATAAAAAATAACTGTTTACCGATCGATAAAATTATCGATCTTTATCGATCGATAAGATCCAGGCTCGCACTGCTGATAACGAATAAATACTGGACTCCTTGTTGGACTACGGAACCTTAAAATCTATACCACTAAGTACTAAAAACCCAAACAATATCCCACTTCTAGGACACACGCCTATTAACAGAGATAGAATCTGTGCTTTAATATAATTAGATCATACTAGAAGTAATATTGACTTTATAATAAAATAGTTGTGCCCGCGGCTTCGCCCGCGTGGTCATTTCTCTAGGTATTATCACCGAATTTGAAGTCGCGGAGCAACGCATTGCCCTCCGAACTGCGCACAATTGAATATTTCACGAATGTTATCGGATTTTCAATACAAAAGAATTTACCGGCCCGAGCGCACAATTGAGGTTATCTCGCAAAACGCGGTCAGCGAACTAGTGACACTCACCTCGCGTGACGTCTGACAATTCTTAATAATAGTGCCACGCACTGTTAGTTTTTTAGCCAGTTTCTGTTTCAGTTTAGTTCGATTGAAACTGAACAGGATTGTAAAAGATTTGTATGTGTTTTATTCAACTCACCGTCTTTCTCATTCTGTACGTAGAGTCATGAATAAACCAAATAATAATTAGAAGGTTGAAAAAATAGACATCAACACATGTATTAAAAATAATATTTGATGAATTAATATGGGACTACACTGAAACTGAAGTTCTATTAATTTTAAAAAACTAATCGATTCAGATATGCCAGAGAATATGATAACTTAAACACCAAAAAAAAAACTGTTAAATTGAAAACCTCTTCTGTGGAAATTGGTTAAAAATATAGAAGGTGTATAAGTAGACTACTAAAATTAAAGGTTTGAAACTAAAAAAAAATACACTCCTTTTTTGGGCAATCGTGTTATTAACACTAGTTATGACAATTATATAAAAAAAATAAGTCTGAGAGAAATCGCTTATAAACCGCTAATTGTACTATGTGTCATGTTCTTTTTTGATAGTGTCCAATAATTAGGTAATTTTGATTTTGGATTTTATTTAATGTTGATTAACTGGGAAATACGGAAAATACAACAATAACAAGGATTTAATAAAAGCCTTTAGCTATGATAACACCTTCATAATCGTAACATCCACGACTACATGGGCCTCGTAAAAACTAAACGGTCCTCACGCACACACACACACCCTAAAATCTGAATTTCTAATAACAACTCTCAGCGAAATGAACATGCAAATATACCGTACACGGTAATTTTTATGGAGATAAAGAGTATCTGGAAGTAGCAGAAACAGAAAATGAATAACACAGAAGCAGGTAGTTATTAAAAAGGAGTGTTCAAATATGTAATCAAAAAACGTTTAAAAAAAGATTTTATGCAGTAGCCATGTCATGGTTAAATTTAAAACCGGCTATCATAATAAAATGCGCACACAAAATTTCGTGTCTGTGCTGTTGACCGCTGAAGAGTTCCTTTATCTGGATACAATGTCGTGGTAAAATTTAAAACTGGCTATCATAATAAAATGCGTACACAAAATTAATTGTCTGTGCTATGCTGTTAACCGTTGAAAAGTTCCTATGTCTGGAGCTAATCCTGGATGTCGATTCAGGTCATGCTTATCATAAAAAAATATTGTCATCGGAACTGAAACAACATGTTATATGTCGGTGACACCTGGAAACCGCTGACGCGATTTACCTACTTAGGAATTGCACAACTCGGTAACAGCAATCACGAGGCGCCGACGCAGCGCAATGTGAGCCGCCAACATGTCGCCGCCATGGGACACCGGATGCCTTGGCCCGCGCTACCTTCACTCTTGGTTCTCACATCGACCACTAGATACATATTACTTAATTATAATTTAAATGTAACTTTTATTAATAAATTGTATTATTTTAACTTTGCATTTTTTTGCAACTCCGGGACTCGCTCACCTTAATTAACATGTAAATATTCAATTCTTAAATAAGCATCCACAAATTGCAAATTGAACTCTGTAGGATAAGAGGAAGTGGTTCTAATTCAGCATGCAAGATTTGACCCAAACAAACATATATTCATGAATACATATACAAACATTGCAAGTGAAATAAAACTTTTGACAATTAAAATTATTATAAAAATACAAAAACTCGACTGTGAACAAAATTATTGAATTCGAGCTGACCACCCGAAACACTAATATTATAAAGGCGAAAGTTTGTATGTAAGTGTGTTTGTGAGTATGTTTGTTACTTCTTCACGCTTAATCGGCTGAACGAATTTGGATGAAATTTGATAAATGGGGTAGCTTATAGGCAATTTTTTATTTCGGATAAACGTATGGTTCCTGAGGGACGCGGGTGAAACCGCGGGGGGGGGGGATATTTATTTAAACTTAATGTTTCTTTTTTACTTACATATTTTACTTTACTTTAATAGAGGGGTTTATTGTTTGCTCGCGTCCGTAGGATTCAACCCTCGATGTCCAGGAATACAATTTTACCCTATTAATCAAACTTTATTTTGATCTTTAGTAACAATAATTATGCTAGGGGAAAAAATAATTAATGTAGTTATTTAAACCGACCACCTGGTAGAGAGACGCGGAAGCTTGCTCTGGCGTTAGATCTCTCTCAGCTTGTGCAGGAGCCGACACGGGTACCTGAACGTGACGGTGACACTGCCAACTGTCTGGACCTGTTGATGACACGTGACCCTCGGGTGGTGCCAAAAGAGCAACCGAATCACCTGGTGGTAGGCTTCGGCCGCCGGCTTTTTATATTACCACCCTCTGGACAAAGTCTTGATGCCAAACGATTTGTCGTGTTCCATCATGATGTTCAGGGAAGCCGTCCGGATGAGTTGTAGGATGCAGTTGTGTTGGAAGGGTGGACCGTGATCGGTATCATGGTGTTTCTGCGTCGGAGGCCTTGCTTTGGAGGGTAGCGGGATTCGAAGCACGGTGTTCTCTGCTGGCCGACCGCAAGTTGTAGGGGGGCCAAGTAGTAGTTTAGCCAGCTACGAAAGGCTGCCCCGCCGCTTGAGAAAAATCCTGAAATGATCCATTGGGCCGGCTGGCGACCGGATGTGAGGAACTGATGTATTATTTCAGGGGGGTTCGGGCGTCCCCGCGGTCTCCACGCAAGTTCTTCAATGGCGTAGTTATGCCTTGACGTCCGTGGGTTAGCTATCAGACATCACGTTTGCTATTACTCGTCCAACCTATTCACAAAAACACATCATGAATAAAGTCTAAAGAAGATATAAGTTAAAATGGCAGATGCACGTCCTCACACTTAAAGTGGATCTTGCGAATATTCGCGGGATTCACTCTAATCTCCAACCAGTCCATTATCATCTGGAGACCTCTAAGCCCCACTTGTTCTTCTTGTCGGAGATGCAGATAGGATGTCCAGCTGATACGGCGTACTTGGATTACCCAGGCTATATCTTGGAGCATCTATTTATCCCAAATGCCGGCGTTTGTGTATACGCCCGTGATGACATTTGCTGTCTGTGTCTCCGAAATCTTGAGCTCCGTAACTTCTCAGTGATTTGGGTGTGGTGGGCATAGAGAAAATTGTGTATGCTTGTGTGTACCGCTCACACAGCGGAGATCGGGGGACGACTTTATCGGTAGACTATCTAGGTGAGGCGGCAAGTGTTGCCCAACAGCGTTACCCGTCTGCTCAATTGGTGTTTTTGGGGGATTTTAACGCCCACCACAAGGAGTGGCTTGTCCCATAACAAAAAACCGACCACGCAGGTAGAGAGACGCGGAAGCTTGCTCTGGCGTTAGATCTCTCTCAGCTTGTGCAGGAACCGACACGGGTACCTGACCGTGACGGTGACACTGCCAACTGTCTCGACCTGTTGATGACAACTGAACCAGACCGATACTCCGTATCAGTATCCCCAACTCTTGGTAGCTCTGATCACTGCCTGGTTAAGTCCGTCTCAGTGTATTCCCCACCTGATCCTAGCCTTAAGGGAAATAGGCGCGTGTGGAGATACAACTCAGCAGATTGGGACGAGATGCGGCAATTCCTTGCATCGTGCCCTTGGCGGCAAACATGTTTCATCTCCCAGGACTCGTCGACTTGCGCGTCTGCTGTTACAGAGGTAATATGTCAGGCAATGGAATATTTCATTCCATTCAGTGACAAGACTCTTTCCAGCAAAGCTCAGCCTTGGTTTGGATCCAGCTGTGGTCATGTTGTGGCTCTAAAGCGTGCGGCATATCTAGACTGGGCTGATGCTCGAAAGCGCAAGTCTTCTGATATTCGGGCTAAGAAGAGAAAATTTAACGTTGCCGCTAAGACCTGCAAGAAGATACTTAGGAAGACCCATTTTGATCACGTACGTCGAATTGGGGCCAAACTGGCTTCATACCCCGCGGGTAGCACAGCTTTTTGGTCCCTGGCCAAGTCGGTCGAAGTAAACTTCTGCCGCCCCTCACTGCCACCATTGCTTAAACCTAATGGATCACTAGCTCATACTGCTGGAGACAAAGCGAATTTATTTGCTTCTCTTTTTGCAGAAGCCTCGCATCTAGATGCTCCTGGCAAGACACCTTCCTGCCTTCCTCATTGTGCTGTTTTTATGCCCGAAATTAGCATTCGCCAGAAGGAGGTTCTCAGAACGCTTCGAGCTCTAGATGTGAACAAGGCCAGTGGTCCTGATGGTATTCCAGCGATTGTGTTGAAAAACTGTGCACCCGAATTGTCTCCCATCTTAACGCGTTTGTACCGCTTCTCTCTTCACTCAGGTAAAGTTCCGAAGAGCTGGAAGCTATTTTGTCTAAGGTTAGGTGGTACTTCAAACCGGGACAGCTTTTGAATCTTTATCAAGCACAGGTCCGATCTTGTATGGAGTACTGCTGCCACCTCTGGGACGGTTCTGCCAAGTATGAGCTCGAGTCTTTGGATTCAATTGAGAGACGTGCATCAGGCTCATTGGGGATGACACTCTGGTAAAGAGTAAGCTTCAAAGTCTGGCACATAGACGTGAGGTAGCAAGTCTGGCGGTATTCTACAGATTGCACTATGGAGAGTGTGCACAAGAACTGCACAACCTGATTCCCCCATCACCTTTCCATCACCGTACGACTAGACGATCAGCAAAGCGCCACCCTTTCATGGTTGAAATACCTCGCACAAGAACGAAGCGTTACGCTTCTTCATTTATTATAAGAACTGCAAAGGAGTGGAATGCCCTGCCCTCGTCAGTGTTTCCGGTAAATTATAACCCCGGTGTGTTCAAGTCAAGAGTGAATTGGTATCTACTAGGCAAGCGTGCTACGCCTTCGACCACATCATCGCTTTCCATCAGGTGAGATCGTGGTCAAACGATTGCCTAGTCCGTAATAAAAAAAAAAAAAAAAAAGTTGTAATTGCAATAAGACTAGTATTTACATTAGTATTTACATTAACTTGAATAATTGAATAGTATTTACATTAACTTGAATAATCTAACATTGAAAATTTTGAAGAAAATTGTACTGTTTAGAAAGAATTATATATTTTGAAATGGTATTATAAAGAACTTTATTTTGATACAAGACCAATCCAATGATACCTTATTTATCAAAATCCATCAAGCCGTTTAGGCTGTAGGACGTGCCTAAGAAACGTACTAACATACATACAGCCCAAACACTTAACCCTCCTCAGTTGGGTAAAAAACGAAAGCTGCCCTATCACCTTGGGAACCAAGTTCTTGGTTAATAAAAAATACGGAAATTACCGAACGAAAATACGGAAACTACCGAAATAACTAAAACTGAACCGAAATACTGAAAGTTTCGAAAACTTACTAAGCACAGTAAATTGTTGAAACAAGTAAGTTACCTATACCATCATTATGATTTTAGGTTCAATGCCTATTTGAATCTAAAATCATTCAAAAAATTTTGCTCGCTCTTTGTGTGATTGTAATATTTTAATTGCTTATGTAATTGGTTAATTAACTACATATTATTTAATTAAGTGATTAAATAAATATATATAAAAATATATATATCTTCCTTGTTACTTCCACAATCAGATAAGAATACAGCGAATCGTTGCGATTAAAAACAGTCCCCAGATAAAGTCCCTAAAGTCCCCTAATTGATACTTCCAGCAACTTTAGATCCCAACTTTAGCGTTAAGATCGTCGCACACGTAACCCGTTAGGGCTCCGAAATGTTTAATTTCATCCCCCTGCTGGGGGAGGGGCGGGGCGCCCGTTAGAAGTCACCCGAACCACTTGCTCTGTAACGTATGATAGGTATAGTGTACCTTAATCACTTATTTAATTACAACATTTATTTTGTTGATTAAAATACTTGTTTTTGTTGGACCGTTGGAAGAAAAGTTTGTTTTTAGGGTATTTACTTTTTTGGCCGTTCATTAGATACTCATACAAAATGTTACTTGAGATCATAGGGGTTTATGTACCGATGGTGATTCTTTTCTTATAGGTATAAAAATATACACGTCCAGTGATATTTCATGCAAATTGAAAGCAGTTTTTAGTTGATCTATTTGTAGTTTTTGAATGTCGGCTCTAAGAGTTATTTATTCGTGGAAATCAAGTAATTTTTCCTGCTAATTGGGTCACTAGGCGCAACTCAATATGGGCTAACATTCCCGACTAGGATTCCTGATAGGAACAATTCTTAGAGGTTCCTGGAAATAACAAAACTTTGGGATTTATAGATTTCCTACATGATAATATCATTAAAAACGGGATTTTAAGACAGTATTAAATTTAAGACAGTGTTAAGTCTCCTTTCCTCCATTTATATTGTTTTGCATTTTACAGCTATCAAAAGCCTGATAACATTTGACTTTGAGCTGAAATTATTTTAATTAATTAATTTTAGAAGAAACTATGCAAATAAAACAAATTATTTCTCTCAATTGTCTTTCTTTGCTACCGTTACAACCTATCAGAAGAATGTACGGTTAGCAGCGTCAAGCGTCGACAATTTAAACGCTCTCACTCTTCGCGAGCTCAAAGTTTATCGTGGCCCGTAACTAGGAGCCCCCTCCAGCTCACCAGCTCACCTTGACCTTCGCTTTGCTCTTAGCTCCCTAAAATAAAGGAACCTCGGAGTTCTTCTTACACCGGTCGTGAATGCGAGGAATTCCAGATATTAAACACTCGTGCTACCATTCGTGCGTTCTTGTTAGTACTTAGGTTGTGTTAGTAGGTACCTAAATAGTCTGAAGAAAATTTCGGAGCTAGCCTAATGCTCAGACGTTATGCTCTAAGTGAGTTGGTATGCAACTTACTATCATTTCTACTGTGATGCTAAGTATCGTTGTGCGCAGGGCCCAAGTTATAATGGTCGTTGAAAAGACCAACTTAAGTTTGTCTGTTGAACTTTAGAAAACACATCTACCTACTGATGTCTTTTTAAGTTGTTCGACTGTAAACTATACTTATCTTTGCTGGTTATTTAAGAAACCAAATACTTATCACTTAATAATACGAAAATCCTTGTTTTACTTTATTTTGCTTTCATTGCTACTGTGTTGTTGTCGTGTTGTATTTTTTTTTAAATTACCAAAATCTGCCATCAAGCAGTGTGAATCAAATTAATTATCTTATTATTATTCTTAGAATAAATAAATATAAATGGACTAAAATTGGAGCCACTTTAGGAATTCACACAAAATCTAAACCTCATAAACAATTTTCACCTTCACAATGTCCATAACATAAGCAAGCACAGGGAACAAACAGAGCCGGTATACAATGGAAATTAGCGGAAAATCTTCGGCCTCAAAATTGGGCATTTCGGGCGCTATAACGACGCCCGAATGAGTTGAATTCAAATATGAACACGCTCGGAAAATGAACAAGACAAACATGGGATAGGAACAATGGGAACAATTCTTGACCCTTTTAAAGTAGATTTCTGTTTGCAACGGTTTGAATACTATATATTAATACATATATATTTTTTCATTGTCCTTTTTTTGGCAGATCCCGAAGCTGTTGACGAAAGTGATATGAAATAACTTTCGTCTAAAACGTCTTACAGCCATGCCGACCCCTCTGGAGGTCAATTAACTTTTATATGTGGATTTTGATAGAGTTCATTGCTAATTACCGCAAATTGACGTCTCCCGTCTCCGTCTCGTCGTCGGTACGCCTATGTATGCTAGTTCTAATGTTTCTTAAGACTTACTAGCTGCGCCCCGCGTTTTCATCCGCGTTGTAATCTTATGTTATTGTTATCAGTATTTAACATAGCATTCAATAATAATATAGCTTTCTATTAGTGACAGAATTTTTATAATCAGATCAGTAGTTTCAGAGATTTATTTTGCACTAAGAAAGTACAAAAAGAGGGCTTAATGCTAAAACATTTTTTACCAGTCATCCACATATGGTACATGAGAAGGGATGTAAGGGTGCATAAAAAAAACAAAAAATATATACAAAAAAAAACTAAAATTTTAAAACCAAGATACGTATACAAACAAGAACCACTTAACCACTTTATAGTTTGTAATATTAGTGTAGATACTATCCTGTAGGTCTATTATTTCAAGCAATAAAATATGTAATCATCCAAATTGGTTGAGTTATCCCGGAGAGATGAGAGGAAATACCTACACAAAAAAAACGGCCAAGTGCGTGTCGGAATCGTTCACCGAGCGAGGGTTCCGTACAAACTAGTAGGTAGCAAGCGTGCTACACTTTCGACCACATCATCGCTTTCCAATAGGTGAGATCGTGGTCATACGATTGAAAAGACCGCAAAAATAAAAGTGTGGTTACATAAATAGTTCGTCCATCTTCGGAATTGAGACTAAAAGATTAAAAAAAAATATATATATATGATTTAACTACAAATTTTTGATTTTCAGATTTTTCCTTTACTTAACTTCTTGGCAAATTTCATGATTCAAAATCACCGGGAAGTAATTTATAGGTTTTAATTCCATTGCGTCAAAATATACAATATAAAGGGCCGTATCTTTTGATTGCGTTGACTAAGAAATTTGTTTATTTTTTACAGCTGCATGGGATTGCAGACTTGAATATTTGATATTAATTTCTTTTTGATACCTTTTTTTAAGGCAATCAGGGTGGCGTGGGGTTCCTCGTCAACAAAGTCCTCATTGATAATGTAGTAATATCCAGAGTGTCGACCAGGGTAGCGTACATGTTTCTTAAGCTGACCGAAAGGTATAGCCTTAAGATCGTACAGGTTTACGCACCGACCTCGGCACACTCGGATGTGGAGGTAGAAGATATGTTTGATGATATATCTACGGCCCTACATAACACCACAAGGGCCCACTACAACGTTATGTTTACACTACAACATGGGAGACTATAACGCCAAAGTGGGAGTACAGACTTGCAGTGAATCGAAAATAGGTTCACAAGGCTATGGAGACATAAATCACAACTCAAGTTGGAAAATGGATTCGCTGCCTTGGAAACTACCAATGACGTGAATGAGGAACTCCAAAGAGTTTTGGGAATCCTTAGGGAGGAAGGCACTAGATTTTTCAGCTGCATCGTACGGGCATGAAGTCTAAAATCTTGGATGAGGCTCTTCAATTTATGGACAAGCGACGGGAGCAACAGCAAGCCACACCGTCAGAAAAAAGGAAACTCAATCGAAAAAATAGTAAACTGGTGCCACGTAACTTCCGATGCTCAAAAACACGCCAAATAGAAAAGGCAATTGAGCAAAATCGGGGGTCAAAAGTTTTCACCCAGCAATTGAGTAGATCCCATTTGACGAAGCTCAATACCAATAATGGCACAACCGTTGTCTCTAAGTCTCTAAGTATTGTACAACTCGCATGCTTCTAGACCCAAACCCAGCATAGAGGATTCCCGCGCAATACTGACCCGTCACTATAACGTCAGCCTAGACGAGATTGAGATTACGCTCAAACAACTTAAGAATGGAAAGTCCCCCGGTGAGAATGGTATAACATCGGAGCTCTTGAAAGCAGGGGGGAAACACATACTTCGGGAGCTTCAAGAGTTATTTAGCAACATCCCTAACTCCAGAGGCGTGGAGCAGGAGTTTGGTAGTACTCTTCTTTAAAAAAGGGGATATAACCCTTTTAAAGAACTACCGACCTATACAACTCTTGAGCCACATCTATACGTTGTTTTCGAGGGTCATCTCAAATCGTCTCGCAAGAAGACTTGACGAATTCCAGCCTCTTGAGCAGGCCGGGTTTCGTGGAGGATTTAGCACCATAGACCACAAACACACAGTGAGGCAGGTTATATAGAAGTTTGAAGAGTATAACCAGCCCCTGTGTCTTGCTTTTGTGGACTATGAGAAGGCCTCTGACTCCGTTGAAACCTGGGCGGTTCTGGAGTCTTTGCAGCGTTGTCAAGTGGATCGGCGATACATCGAAGTATGACGCCGCGACTATGAGTATCCAAGTTCAAAACCAGCAGTCTATACATATCCAACTGCGCAGGGGAGTGAAACAGGGGGATGTTATATCCCCGAAACTGTTCACTAATGCCCTGGAAGATATGTTTAAGACGCTGGATTGGAAAGGAATGGCGAGAACATCTCACACTTACGATTTGCCGATGATATCGTCCTAATGGCAGAGTCGCTGCAAGACTTGCAAGTATGATGACCAACCTAGATGATGCTTCTCGATGGATCGGTCTCGGAATGAACATAGATAAGACCAAGATCATGTTCAACGATCTTATTGACCTGGAACCGATTGACATTAATGGTGTGCCTCTTGAAAAATACCTTGGGCAAATATTGCAATTGGATAAGAACAACTTTGAGAAGGAAGCCAACAGAAAAATTTAGCTGGGTTGGGCAGGATTTCGGCAAGCTTCGTTAAGTCTTCTCGTCGTTCATACCACAGAGCCTGAAGACAAAAGTCTTCAATCAGTGCGACCTACCAGTCATGACCTACGGTGCCAAAACGCGGACACTCACGTCCAAACTAGTCCACAAATTTAAAGTCGCTCAGCGAGCTATGGAGAGAGCTATGTTTAGAGTTTCTCTGAGGACAAGATTCATAATGAAGATATCCGACGGAGAACCATGGTAACCGACATAGCTCAAAGGATAAGCAAACTGAAGTGGCAGTGGGCTGGTCACATTTCCCGAAGAACCGATAACCGTTGGGGTAGATGAGTTCACAAGTGGAGACCACGTTAAGGCAAACGTAGTGTAGGACACCCTGTGGCCAGGTGGAGTGACGACCTGCGAAAAGCGGCTGGAAGAAAATGGATGAGGAGAGCTGAAGACCGAGCTCAGTGGCGTGCATTAGGAGAGGCCTACGTCCAGCAGTGGATAGATATAAGCTGATGATGATGATGATGATGATGATGATGATGATGATGATACCTTTACGCGTTCCTAAGAAAAAGGGTCTTGACAGACAGAAAAACAGATGGACGGACGGACGGACAACAAAGTGATCCTATAAGGGTTCCTTTTTTCTATATTAGGTACCTACGGAACTCTAAAAATACAGTAGAATTGAGACGCACCTCCTTTTGGAATTCGAAAATAACATGTATCTACCGTAAGTGTATACAAATGGTGTTTTCTTTCAAACGAAGCCAAATGTAAATTACATTGAGCCATATTACATTTAAAACTCTTTGAAAAAAACAGTAAAATCTACCATCCCGACGGCGAACGAGTCTTTTTACCTAAGAACAGTGGACAATGGCCGGGTACCACATATTCTGATGCAAATGTATGTATCTGACCGAAATGGGACTAATATTAATTGAAAAGAGCCCTTGACTTTGATTTATTTGTCTTTGTCCCGGGTTTGGTTGTTATTATTGAACTTCGTGTCCATTGTAGTGGGACATTGTTTGCCTACGTGTCTCATATGTCCTCTCTTGGAGATGATACATATTTTCTCAGTGTAAGATCAGATGTGCTGGATGTTAATAAATTACAAACACATTCATTCATAACATACACTTGGAAGCAGTAAATTAGTGCAATTCGTTGCCGTTGTTAAATGCCATAAAAAGACTAAGCGCAAGTTCTCGAACGAAAAACAAAGAATAACTAGCAAAAAAAAACAAGCCTGCCTTACCAAAAAATAATTTATGCCAATAAATTATATATATACTGTTGGAATGTCCTTCAAATATTGTAAAATTAGAACATATTTTTTTTCGCTTTTGTATGTGGCCATACTGCCGATATATTTTAAATATAAACAAAAAAAAACTTATGTTACATCTGTTCAGGCATTTAAAAGATATGTTGGAATAAAAAAAACACATACAAACAAACCAACAAAAACACATGAATCCTAAAAAAAATATACTCCTTGTTTCGGGCACTCGTGTAAACAGCAGAAATGAACAAGTCATTGACTAAGCATATTTTATTACAATTTAATATGTAAATGGAAACTATAATTATGTTCCGATTATAACTAGGTATACTTACATAAAATAGAATAAAACTATAAAATAATTTAAAATCTCTGATTCTAAACACAGCACAGATTTATTTGCGTTCCCCAAGGACATGTATTATTTCCGTTACTATTCATAATGTCCACATTAATCATGGTTTCCTTGAATTTACTGATAAAGCTGTTAATGAACGTGTAGGCACTTTGCGGTTAGCTAATTATCACATAAATGTATAAGAGAGGAGTCAGGAACACACGTCGTGATGTATGTGACTAATCTAGTTCTGTTGAATAAAATAGGGAAATAACTAGTTATAAACAAAATTGTATAATTCGATCAATAAAAAAAACAACGTGTTAGTGCCCTATGTTAAAGACTAGGTAAACAAGCAAACTTACCTAATAATATAAATACTCTTTCACCGTTCATTGGGGTAAAACAAAACTACATTGTTGTTTGTTTGTCGTATGAGGTAGTGCTGGCGTCTGGTGTCAGAGATAGTCAGGCCGCCCGGCGGACTCTGCCATGGCTTAACAACTGCTATTAATCAATAACAGCCTGGACCGTCAGCTTAACGTGTTAAAACTACATTTATGAAGATATTCCACCTTACCCTCATCGTCCGCCTGAACTAGGCCACTGCTGGATGTAGGCCTCTTCTTATTCTCTATGAACAGTCACGCGTAACGCGTCTTGCTGTGGAATCGTTCGGAAAAGTACGGCAATTCTCGAACATGAACAAACAATTCCATGCAGATATCTTAACGCGGCGCGTTACGTGGCCGAGTGGCAATAGAGAATAAGGTCCCTGTGTGCGGAGAATGATTGCATGGGTTTCTTATACAAACAAAAAAGTTATTATTTTTTAAATAAAATTATTTTAGTGCAGTTTTACGCTCATAGTCCTCAAGTAGTTGCAGAGAGCTGGCAACCATGCTCAGTAGCAAGCTTTATGAGAAGCCAAGGAGATCCAGCAGTGCACAGTTATAGGCTGACGATGTGATTTATCGATAACCTCCGTAAGTTCGATATCGCAGTGCAGATTGGCGTTCCTCTGATACCAGGGGGCACCTACTGCATTTCGAAGGAATTTATTCTGTATAATCTGGAGCGGTTCCAGAGTTGACGGGGGAGGGGCGTGCGCGAACACCACGGACGCGTAAGTCATGACGGGGTGGATGCAGGCTTTGTAAAGTGTCACCTTATTTCTAAGGGACATTTTCCTGCGCTTGCCTATGAATGCAATAGGCAACTCTTGAAGAAAGTCACCCTGTCGCCGGCGATTTTGATGTGTTTGTGGAATAAGAGTCGATTGTCAAGGGTCACTCCGAAGTACTTTGTTCCACGGGATGGGTTGATCGAACATCGTGATGGAGACACGCAATTGGCTCCCTCAGTAAAGTGTATTGCTGCGCTTTTCTCAGGGTTTACTAATATTCGCCATCTTAGGAACCACTCTCCAAGGGCGATCATCGCCCGTTGGAGGTGTATCCGAAACTAGGACAGTCTCCACCCAGTTTTGATTAAAAAAGCTAACCTAGGAAAGCTAGCCCCACCACCAACATACATACATAGCTAGGAACGGAGTAAGAAAGTGTGTGTGTGTGTGTGAGAGAGAGAGAGAGAGAGAGAGAGAGAGAGAGAGAGAGAGATTGAGAGAACAAAAATGGTCGGGGGTTACTGTAATATTTTAAATGATGCCTCCCTAGCTTGTTAGTAAAGATATAATGAAGCAATAACCGAGGCTACATTAGGCCAATCCGAAACTTTAAACCGTCGTAAACCGGTGATTTACCGCCACTGCATTATTCATGGTTACTTCAAAAGACGGCAATTCGCGTTGCCCTTTAAAAATTGACCAGTGCAGCCATAACCAGGGTAAGTACATTGAGGAACTAGCACAAAGATACACAACGGCAATGGGCAGAGTCTGTCTATATATCAGTGAAATATCACTAATAGGCGTCGAATCAGCCAATCGCATGCTGAATTGCTGACATAATGTATTCAAGAAGCATTATGTTTGAACTTTAATATGTACTTCAGGACTAATCAAAAAGTCTAGCCTATATTTATAAGCATTGTTTGTTTGGTCAACCATTGTACGTCAAACTCCTTACACTACATCTTGAATAGTTAGTGTCAAAAGTGTTGTCTACCCCATCCTTGTTGCTCTATGTTGCAGTAGCATTTTGGTCAGGTCAACAATTGCGGAAATAGTTCAGCCCGTTTCTTAGAGGCTTAATATTATCAAAGTTGATGAGACAAAATAAATAATAAATTATGCAAGAGAAGATACCATCTGTCTACTAACTCCTGAAAAAGTTTGTCATTGGTAGAACATATTGACTTGTACATAAATTGAGGTGGTAATTGGTGTGTATAGGTGTATATATTTTTTGTAGTTTTACAATAATAAAAAATCTTGTTTCTTCTCTATAAGGATACGTTTTCGAAGTGCGGGTATAACCAGGGCAGGTTGCAAAGTGCCGGCCGCTCGATAAATCGTTGGATCACGCGTCCCTCGAGGCTCCAACTATACTTTTTTCTGCAACCCTGCGGCAAGAATTTACTAGTTTACATAGATGTATGTTGAAAAAATGTTAAACTTTGAAACATGCGAGCTGGGAAAAGATAAAGTAGCTTACGAATGAATTCTTATTAACCAACTACAGCGAAGCAAGGGAAGGGTAATGAGTTTCACAGTCATGTATGTATGTATGTATGTATGTATGTATGTCTGTCAGCATGTGGATGTTCCAACATAGCAATGCCCTTATTGGCCCGATTTTTACAATTTTCATTTAGGTAATAAGTTTATTTTTACTGAACTTCGATGAAGCAAAGAAAGCGTTATATGTTCAAACTAAAAACTTGAACCGATTTTGACAAGCAAGCTAATCGATTCGTCTTTATCGCAAGAGTGTTATAGGCTATTTTTTTACCTGACCGTAGTCGGGTCTTAGTTTTTAAACTTATGCCTTGTAGACCGAGCGAACGAAGCGAGCTCAAGTCTCTGCTTCAATTACAATCAAACCATTTGCTTTCATCTGTCAGTTTGTTGGTATCTTCTCCTCTACAGGTCGTATTTTACAACTGATCTGGACGAAACTTGGTATACAGGCTTACGATCTTTTTTGTTTTTTTTTATTGTTGGGGATTTTTGTTTGCAGTGGACTTCCTCTATAAAGGGGAAAAAGGGGACTGCTGATTATTTCCGCCTTATAAAATCCGACTTTCGATTTCGATGGTTCTTTTTCTACACTAATATTATAAAGAGGAAAGATTTGATTGTTTGTTTGTTTGTAATGGATAAACTCAAAATATACAGATCCAATTTTAAAAATTATTTCACATAAAGAAAGCTAAATTATCAGCGAGTAACACTAGCAGTATTTTATTTTTCAAATAATTAGAGTTAATTAGAGTTCCCTTCGAAAATTGCAATAATGTAACCCGAGGTATTAAATTTTGCAAAAAAACTCGATTACTTTGTATCACAAACCAAAGAGTATTTAGATACTACGTAAGATCACAAACTAAGGAGATAAGGGTCTTTGTATATGGTTCGTTGCCATAGAAACGAAATCACAGAACATCTAATAATTATTGACGTAAGAAATAATGATGTATGCTAATAATAAACGAAATAGTAACCGTATTTCAACCTCCTTGCGTTAAACAGAATAATACTATAGACGAATAAAACCATAAGCATTTTGTGTAAGAAATTGTTGTTGTTTTATTTGTCCAAATAAAGTACCTACTATTTATATCTTTCTATATATCTACCCGTGCGAAGCCGGGGCGGTTCGCTAGTTTACTTATAAGTTAGTAACTTTAAGTAAGTATCATAATAATTTGGTGAAGATTTGATGAGCATCTTCGGCATGTTGAGCAGAATAGCTCTTCAAAATGCAGTAAATTGCTCACTTTTACGTTTCTATCAGCCGCCTTTATCTACGAATTTATGGAGCACCTTGGTTATTAATGTAAGTTACACAATAAGGCCACTAGATGGCGCTACTGTGCTCCGCTAGATTGTTGCAAAACAGTTTGTGCTCTACTGTTCGCAAGACTACTAGTATAGCTTGTTAAAAGAATAAAAATATATTATCATAGGAACAAAAAACCCGACTGCGAACAAAACTAAGAAGAGGATAACTAGCTTTAGATTTTTGATTTTGAAATATAAGATGCAGTCAGAGGCATCATGCATTTAATTTCTCCTTTCTGCTTGAACCTGGCGAGCAAACTTTTCATGTCTCCGACGCGTGCAAACTCTTCATGTCTCCGACTGCATAATTAATTTCAAAATCAAAAATCTAAAGCTTGCTGGCCTCTTTTTAGTTTTGTTCGCAGTCGGGTTTAGTTTTTATAATAATATATTTTCATCTTAAACCTTTTAGTATATATTTATAAGAATTAGTGAGAATGGTTGCTAACCAACTTTAAATCGTTATAGATCCTAAAAGGTAATTAGAAATGAAAAATAATAAGAGAAACCTAAAAATGATTTTTAAATACCTATTCAATGATACCCCATTTGACATGTTTTGTCGACTTATTTTTTTATTTTTCTCTATATGGCTGGTTGTCGCCATATTGAATTTTAATTGATGTCATGTCTTTAGTAGCACTTGCAAGATTAAGACAAAACGATTAACGTAAGAATAATCGAAATCGGTCCACGCGTTTGGTATATAGCATCGCACTATATAGTGCCGAACAGGCATACATATCTACATAGGTTAACAGGCATACATAACTACATAGGCCAGGCCTTTGCGTTGCGCAGTCTGATAAAAAGCTTGTGTCCTGACCCGTCGTCTTTATAAACTCAAAAAAATAATGAATCAATCCTTTTTGATAATCGGATTTTCAGAGTTTGTGTATAGGCAATGGTGACCACATATCACCAGGCTTGCTGCAAGCTCCGCCCCTTTTGGAGCAACGACGTGCACGTTACAGCTTTTTTTTTAAATTTTGTGTCTTTTTAAGCGTGGTTGAGGTTTTTTAAGTTATCATACAATTTTGATATTTGTCTCATCTTGTAGATGAAACAAAAATCTAAATTTTATGATAACTCTATAATCTAATACCATTAACAGATCTACCATGTCAGAGGCCCATGGTGGCCTGACAAACTCTGACACCAGAGGCTAGTACTACCACAAACGACAAACAAACAAACAAACAAACAAACAGATCTATCGATCGGATCCCGTCATTTAAAACAAAATTTCATTTTATTTTAGTAAAGAGAGTTCGAGAGTATGATTCAGCAAAATGTACCATATCCAAGCTCTACATCCTCTCGTGGTAGAGCAAGGCAGTTTCCCCGTGAGAAATCCGACGGCGGCAGAGGCCGTGATTTTGGTATACAAATAATTGCGCATCTAGATCCAGTTTGCGCTATTTATAGCCTGGCTCGCTTACTTAATACCTAAGTTGGCAAGTTTGGGGACATCATTTTCAAGGATTTTTATTAGATGATGGTTATTACCCGACTGCGTCGAGGGTAATGTGTTAATCAGCCTATGTATGTATGTATGTATGTATGTATGTTTGTTCCATTGTGGCAGTATATAGACGAATCGCGTGGACCAATTTTGATGATTCCTACGTCAATCGATGTCTGAATCTTGCAAATGTCACTAATGACATGATAGTAATCAAAATTCTATATGGCGACAATTATACATACGTCTCATACGCCTATTGTGAAAAAGGAAAAAAAAAAGTTGATCAACTATGTTAAGCGGGGTAGGTATAATTGAATAGGTACTTGTAGAACATCTTTAGGATTCTCTTATTATGTTTCACTTCGAATGACCATTTAGGATCTTTAAAGACCAAAAAAAAAGAGTGATCAACCATTCTCACTTAAATTTTGACCTCTTTTTAGGTTTATTCAGAGTCGGGTTTATGAGCACTTTCGATTATGTGTTGTTAATTTTAGGATCTCTTTTTCAATGCCTGTGGTGCTATTATCTTTAGTTTTTAACATCATCTCTATTGATTTGTATCTTATGTAGAACAAACAGTTTTTTTTTTAAATAGAGTTTCCGCGGTGTAAGTTGAAACTCAGCTTTTCATACAAACGCAGTTTCAGTTTTATTCAAATTTCTAATTAGTTTTCATACAACATTTAAGCTGCAATTGTTTAAGGAATTGTTATTCAGAAAAAATAGCTGCTAGCCCGGACAAAAGATCCTTGTAGGCGTGAGCAGCAATGGTACAGTTATCGGTGCGAGAGCGAAGCAATATATATATATATATATATATATATATATATATATATATATATTTATATATATATATATATCAATAAATATATATATCAATATATATATATATATTGATATATATATTTATTGATATATATATATATATAAATATATATGTTTATATATATATATATGTTTATATATATATATATATTGATATATATATTTATTGATATATATATATATATAAATATATATATATATATATATATATATATATATCAATAAAGGCTGCATAAGGTTTATAAGAAACTACAGAAAACGCAAACAAGATGGGGGGTGGGAGGATGGGGGTGACGATCGAAATTCTCAAACAGATGAGATCGAGATGCTTAGCTATAATGGGGGGTGGGAAGTCGGGGGTTACATAATTTTTTAATTTGTGCTTGTGTGTATATATAATCGTTTGGCGGATTTACATTTATTTTTTATTTAGTTTTCTTTATTGTAAAGCATTTAGTAAGTTTTCTACTACCTGATTAAATTGAGTGTTTAGATTCAAACTCTGCCTTTTTTTTGAGTTATGTAAATCTACGTTTTACTTATTTTACGTCAAACATACAGCTTTCATTAATTTCTGCTAGTTTTAATCGGTTGAGTTCAGAATATAAGTTAGGATGAATCAAGAACATTATACCAATAAGATGGACGTCATAGGATGAGAACGAAACAACCCTTCAGTTCACATACACACTCAAGACCATATATCAAATGTACACATAATAGCCAATCTAGAATGCTAATCAATGATCAAGCTGATGATTTTCTTGCAGAAAACTTTGTTCTTCTCTGTTATTTCTCTATGTTTAGGCGATCTATACACATTCGATAATAGTCTCATTATACTTGTGTTTTTTGTATGCTCTAATATTTTCTGGTTTAAATACATAAATTTTGATTGTAGAAATTGCAAAGCAAGACATTAGCAGCAAAATATTCAATTGACCCTTAATTCATTATGTGAAATGAGCGATGGTGGCCTAAGGGTTCTACAGTGCAATTTAGAATCCAACGATACCGGGTTCAAAACCTAGGCTCCGCACCAATGACTTTTCTAAGTTATGTGCGGTTTTCCATCGCTCCGTGCTTCGGAAAGCATGTTAAGCTATCGGTCCCGGCTGTTATTGATTAATAGCAGTCGTTAACCAATGTCAGAGGCCCTCGGGCGGCTTGACAAACTCTGACATCAGAGGCCAGCACTACATCATACGACAAACTAACAAATAATTATGTGAAATATACTTACGTAAATTCCATCTACGAGTCTCAGCAGAGCAAATATCTCTAAAATAGAATAAAAAAACAATTTACGTTCTCATATTTGATTATTATTTAGTAATGATAAGTACAAATAAAAAAAAAATATGGATATCCTCTTACAAATTAAAAAACTTTACTTGACAAAAGCACAGTTATTTTTTCAACTCTTCCAATAGTTACATTTATTGTCTGTCTCTGTTTTGCTTGTGTCACTACTGGAAAGAATTGATACAGGGGAAAACAAGCCGTTAAACGTACCACATAGGATGGCTTAAAAATTTAATGTGAATCTCTGGTACTCAGAAAGTGAATTAAGACTTAATATTAATTTACACAATATTACTTGCACAAAATTATTTCAGCTACACCATTAAATATATTTAGAACCAAACATTTATCGCAACACAAAACCTTATCGCACTGGACAGTATGGCTACTTGTACCTACATAAATCTTAATTTGAAATCAAATATTTTCAAACCAGTCTGATTTGGGGAATATTTTGCAGCGATGCGATTATATCCAAGCTGGCATTATATCCAAGCTTAACACTTCGATGTCTGTATAACGCCGCAACTATGAGGGTCCAAGTAAGAATCAGCAATCAGAACAAAATATCCAGTCGCGCAGGAAAGTGAGACACATCATCATCATCATCATTATCATCAGCCTATATCAACTGTCCACTGCTCGACGTAGGCCTCTCTTAATGCACGCCACTGAGCTCGGTTTTCAGCTCTCCTCATCAACTTTCTTCCAATCGCTTTTCACAGGTTGTCACTCCCCCTGGCCACAGAGCGTCCTATACTACGTTTGCCTAAACGTGGTTTCCATTCGAGAACTCGTCTACCCCAACGGTTATCGGTTCTTCGGGAAATGTGACCAGGCCACTGCCACTTTAGCTTGCTTATCCTTTGAGCCCTGTCGGTACCTTGGTTCTCCTTCGGATATCTCCATTAGGAATCTTGTCCTTCAGAGAAACTCCAAGCACAGCTCTCTCCATAGCTCGCTGAGCTATGACTACAGCATGCCTTGAGTTCATAACAATGATGTCACGTTGTTTTAAACAACTTAGTTAGATTTTTTACTTTATTTTTCCCAGTTTGATTTTTTGATGATTGTGGGACATCTTATTGTCACTTTTATCTTTTATATTTATAATTTAAATATATTATATTATAATTTCTGACATTTGAAAAAATGACAAAAAAAAATAAAAAACACGGAAAAAACATACATACATCCCCGTAGAGTTTCTTGGAGCTCTGATCTCTAACGGGCGTATTTCCGAAGCACCGGTGGTGTCAAAGGGTATTTCCTTTTGTGTGTGTGAGATTCCTGTTGGCACATGAAAAGGACATTTCTTTTTCAAACTCAAAGCATACTTAGTTTACGTAAAGTTATTGATTTGATCTATTTCATATATTTTATGTATTTCTCCTTGTTCATAAGATGCAAATTTTGACATGTAAAAATGCTATTATTTTGCCTGTTTACAATAAAATTCTATGACCTTGAGCGACCCTACATTTGTGGACTAGTTTGACCGTGAGTGTCCACGATTCGGCTTCGTAGATCATGACTAGTAGGACGCACTGATTGAATACTTTTGTATTCAGGCATTGTGGTATGGATAACGAGAAGACTTGACGAAGCTTTCTGAATGCTGCCCAACCCAGCTGAATTTTTCTGTTGGCTTCCTTCTCAAAGTTGTTGTTACCATCTTTTTGCGCAAGGTAAACATATTGTTGGATAACTTCAAGAGGTACACCAATGACTGCAATCAGTTCCGAGTCGATAAGATCGTTGAACATGATCTTAGTGGACAGCACACTTTACAAGTCTTGCAGTGACGCCGCTATTAGAACGATATCATCGGCAAATCGTAATGTGCGATTTTCTTGGCATTGATATTAATGCCCATCCCTTTCCTATCCGGCGTCAGCGTCATAATATCTTCCAGGGCATTAGTGAACAGTTTCGGGGATATAACCTCCCCCTACCTCACTCCCCTGAGCATTTGGATTCGTTTAGATTGCTGGTTTTGTACATGGGCACTAATAGTCGTGGCGTCATTCAGAATCCTCAGCACTTCGATCCACTTGACTAAGTTTCAAAGACTCCTGAACCGCCCATGTTTCAACGGAGTCAAAGTCCACAAAAGTCCACAAAAGCAAGACACAGGGGCTGGTTTTACTCATCAGACTATAAAACCTGCCTCATTGTGGTCTATCGTGCTAACTCCACCGCGAAACCCGGTTTTTTCAGGAGGCTGGATTCATCAAGTCTTCTTGCAAGACTATTTGAGATGACCCTCGAAAACAACTTATAGACGTGGCTTAAGAATAAAATAGGTCGGTAGTTCTTTAAAAGAGTTTTATCCCCTATTTGAAAGAAGAGTACTACCAAACTCCTGCTTCACGTCTCTGGAGTTCTCTTGGATGCTAAATAAACCCTGGAGCTCCCGAAGTACGGATTTTCCCCCTGCTTTCAAGAACTCCGAAGTTATACCATTCTCACCGGGGGCCTTTCCATTCTTAAGTTGTTTGAGCGTCATTTCAGTCTCGTCTAGGCTCTGACGTCGGGCAGTTCATCAGTGTAGTAGTGGTTCAATATTGCGCGGGAATCTTCTGAACTGGGTTTGGGTCTAAGTTAAATACGGGCAGTCATATTTATGAAACAGTTCAGTTACGCCTTAAGAAGATATCTGAAGATATCTGGACTGGAAAGGGTAGGACATACATATAAATGGCAAGCTTGCCATTCGCTGATGACGTAGTTCTTAGGGCAAAATTGCTGCAGGAGTACGATTAGATGCTGATCAGCCTGGCGAATGCTTCTCGATGTATCAATCTCAAGATGACCTGAGATAATACTAAGACCATGTACAGCGATCTTATCACCTCGAAATTGTAGACACTAATAGTGTAGGTATCCCTTGAAATCGTTGAGGAATAACTACCTACTACTAATAACTACTGTTGTTTCTGTCTTTAAAGTTGAGTAGAAACAACATTGAGAAGTAGCCAACAGGAGAATTCAGCAGCTTGGGCAGTGTTCGGGAATTTTCGTCATATCCTTGCGTCGTTCGTCGTTCTTCAAGACTCGTCTTCAGACACTTTGACCTGAAGACTCGTCTTTACATTGTATGTCTAATTGCCAAAGTGCTCTATACCGAAAACAGAAATCTCTTCGATGCCTTGATAATTTAAAATCAGCTTTTCAAGCACAAAAATTTTGATCGTAAGTAAATATTTTGAAAAGTAATACCACCAGTATTTTTTTTAGGTCCACTCGTTTGTGTTCAGGCTACCTAAGGCTATGCATTATGCAGTAAGCTACTGAATTGACATCGCCCGATTGAGGCTCAATTATTGTGGCCATAACTGAAATAGAGGCCCTGAATAGCCATGTAAGTATACGCTTAGGTAGGGACACACGGTCGGTGAAACTGACAATTAGAAACATAGAACCTAGTTTATAAAATTAATTTTGAGATGTTATTGTTCTTGGTTGTTAATTTCAGACGATAATATAGACTAAAATATAGTAATTAATATCTACTTTTATCATTTTCAAAGTTAATATGATGGTGAAATGCACACAATAAGGGGGATGAAAAAGAAAGGAGTAATAAAATATAGAACGGACCTAATTCTTCTTCCAAAAGTAGACTTCCAATTGATTTATCAAACCGGAACTAATGAACAATTTGAATATTATATCTCTATACGCTTTCAAATACAAAACAATTATCTACGTTCATATTTCCCTGAGATAAGAAAGAACATGTTAAGAGTTATTTTTAAAAGCTATTATTGATCTTACGATATCATCTCAAAATATCTGTAATATATAAAATATTATGAATAATGGCGTGTCTCTATTATCGCCACTATTTAAATTATTTACATTTTGCTGAAGCCTGAGGTATTTGTAACACAACAATTGGGCAAAAATGGCCTGAGTCATATCTAGTCCTGAAAAATGATCTAAATTGCCCTTTTACACAACTGTCAAAAAAAAAGAGTGTTATGTTATTAGCATTCATGTATGTTTGTATGTTTATATGTTTGTATGTATGTGAGTTTCTTTATTCCACCATAACTTTAAATGCCTGAACAGATTTAGGCGTATGGGGTTTCGTTAGAATCCTTACATATCCCCGAGTAACATAGTCATTTTTTTAAATGTCCTGTTTGGCGGCTGTATGGCTCCAATTACAGATAAAAAAAAAAACAGTTTTTCAATATGGGTATCAAATTGAAGGCTTATGCTTATCAAGATAAGCACATTCCAACAATATATAACTTATTGGCATAAGTTCTTTTTGGCAGGGAAGGCGTGTTTTTTTTTAGCTTTCAAGCTAGTTATACTTTTTTGACTCCCCCAAGGAAAAGATTCACAATCAACTGTATATTTTTGTTTGTCTATTTATCTATATATCTCCGGGATTTCTGAACTGATTTCGATGATTATTTTTATTATTTGAAAGGATAAATGAACATAAATTGGTATAGTAGATTTTGTAAATCAGCTTGAAGACTATTTTTGTATTCAATGAATTATCCTACAAACAATATGATCCACTCCGCTGATCAAGCTCGTCTCAAAAAGTTTCCCTCCCATTAGCCTCTGTGAGTAGCCTCAAAGCCAAACTGCTCCCGGGCTTAAGCACAAGTAGAGTAGAACTCACACTTACAAATCAACGCGCCTGACGCCGTACCTCATTATCTGCTTTCTAGGGATAAACTTATTACTTATTATTATTTATCGGCATTCTGGGCGCTTTCAAATCTATATAGGCCATTCGAACCACGACTTTAGAGTTTTATCTGTTGATTTATTTGGATGTCGTGTACTTACTTGAGACTATTTAAATTGGATAATTACCTATTTAAAAATGTAATCAAACCATTTTATAAGAGATTTGAGTGAGAACATTATGATAGCGTGGCCAATTAAGTTAAATTGCTGGAATGTTGTGAAATCGGAAGGTAGTAAAAACAGCACATAAGCTTTAAATGCATCAGCCAACTCTGCTGTTTTTACTCGACTGAGCGAGAGGGTATTAGGTTGTGTTTAACAACCTATGTTTGTACGTGTTTATGTATATCTGTTCCTTTGTGACACTATATAGACCAAACGAGTGTAACATTTTTGATGATCCTTACTTCAATCGATTTGTTTTAATCTTGCGAGTGCTACTAAAGACAAGACAGTAATCAAAATTCAATATGGTGACAACCAGACGCCATATTGTGAAAAAGAAAAAATGAAAGTCAACGAGCTATGTCAAGCTATGTCACGAGGATAGGATAGGTAATTTTAAAATCATATTTAGGTTACTCATATATATTTTTATTTTGAATGACCATATAGGATCTATAAAGTTAATTAGCAAATTCATTCTCACTTAAATTCTTGCTTCCCTTTAATTTTGTTCGCAGTCGGGTTTTTTGTGAAGGTGCTTAACCGTTCTTGTTTTATAGCGTCAATTCGTACATTTTTTCATGTATAAAATGATTATGTAAATTAAATAAAAAACTAAATAAAAAATATGTTATATAGCAATAAGCCAGGACCGACCACCGACCAGCACTAGCCGTATAAAGCATTGTCCATTTAGGCCTATTCCTATTTTCACTCTTTCAGACAAACCCTGAGATCCTTAACTGGGAATTGGAATACAAACAAGAACCGTTCACTTGCTTGGTCTATTTAAAAATAAAACATTTGAGATTTTGGCACACAAATAATCTGATAATTATTAATATACCTGAAGGTACCTAGGTTTTTGTAACGATTTGAAAAGTTCCTTGGCTGATCATCGATTCTAGAGCAGTTAAATATTTAACCGGTTAATTTCCATAAAGGTTATCGTAATGTGACTGATAATAATAATCTCCTTAAACATAATGTGATCATGCTATTAGCAGTGACCATAGATGGCTTAGGAACTTACCGATACAAAGGAATGTAACCAAGTAAATTCAATAGGAAGCGAGATAATCTGACTTGATTTAACTCGTTTTATAAACTAAATAGTGAAACATTATCTGAATTTATGGCGGCAAGAGAAACTAACAGAACCCGCCCATATAAACGGGTGCTTAGACTAAAAAGCTTTATGGAAACAGCTTTAAGCCTAGTGGTTGTATTTCAATTCATAGTCTTTGAAAGTCACTTCTGAGGACGTACCAAAATTGACAGAAGCTTATGTTTGTACAAATGTTATACAACCCCAACTTAGATTGGAACCTTTTTATTGTATTTAGATGCATTCAGAATATTTCGGATTATTAACATGTTAAGTGTTTTTATTACATTAACAGAAGTGACCCTCCTTGATAGGATATTACGTAGGACCTTACCTTGAATAATCCATACCAATGTATAAAAGTGAAACGTTGTCTGTTTGTTTGTTTGGGGAGCTTGTACGCAATAACGGCTGGACGGATTTTGATGAAATTTAGAATGGAGATAGCTTATACCCTGGAACAAAACATAAGATACTTTTTATCCTGGAAAATTGTATGATTGCACGGAAAAACTGTAAAATGTTGATTACTCTCTGTAAGGAACGGTGCCATCACAGAATGGTCTGTGGTTGCCATGTAAACGAAATAACAAGTCTGTCAAATAACATCAAGAACATTGGTGCTAAATCTTCATTTGCATTGGTTTTTAATATCCTAGAAGAAAATAGGATGCTTTGTTTCGCGATAAACAGTAATCCGCGGGTACTAAATCGCGGCGGGTAAACTAGTATACATATAAAACTTGAAGTATCTTCTTTACTTGCTTCTTATTTTTCAGCCTTTATCGTCTTACAGCTAGATGTAAGTTCCTCTTCTTGACACTTATTTACTTGAATCCTTCTCTTTTACTTCTTTACTACTATGTTTTTAAAGCTTCTATTCAACTTGCAATGTATGTATGTATGTTTCTTCAGGTCAAATCTTGCAAGCTGATTTAGAACCAGTTCCTCTTCCTACGGAGTAGAATTTTTACATTTTGGTTCAGTTCCGATGATAATGCATTTTTATGGTAAGCATGACCTGAATCAACATAACAAACACGAAATTCTGTGTACGCTATTTACTATGATAGCCATTTTCAAGTTTTACCATAACATGGTTGCTGCACTTGGGGTTGGGTCCTGACTTGGGAACTCCTCAACGGTTAACAGTACACATTCAAAATGTTGCGCATTTAATTGTGATAGTCCGTTCTCAGTTTCACCATAATATGGCTACAGCATAGAAAATTATTTAAAAAAAAAAAAGTAACTTATATTTTGTAAATAATACCACAGTCCCAATAGATCTTAAATTTATCAGTTTCAATATTTTTCAGTTAAGTATTTAGAAGGAATTGTAACTGTGTACATGATTTTTCGATCATGTACACAATTACATCATGCGATCGCCAACCCATATGCCCAGCGTGGAGATTATGGTCAAACTCTTCTCAATGAATGACACAACTAATAAATGATGAAAGCAGCTGAAAACCGAGCTCAGTGGCGTGCATTATGAGAGGCCTACGTCCAGCAAAGGACAAATATAGGCTAATGATTATGATAATGGCATGTTTTTTAGCAAGGCGAGATAAAATAGAGACCATTTGTGGTAAAAGTGAATTAACCACATTAGCTACTGTTCATAGCTTTTATATTGTATATATGTTGGATTAAACTGGGATGTTGAACACACGAAGTATCATCTTTTCATGAATTTATGTTGTGAGAGTTCTGCAAGAGAACTAATATGAATTTGAGGATGTGGCTCAAGTTAAATTGTATGTTCACGTAGATGTAACATGGTGGCTCGCACTCTCGGTCCTTTTTGCTTTTCAATCTACTTCAAAGGTCAGGTAGAATTTATATCTTTGTATTGTTATAAATATAAGGAACTAGCTTTTGCCTGCAACTTCGTCCGCGCGGACTAGATTTTTTCTCGAATAAAGCACCTTATATTCTTCTGGGATATTAAAAACCTATGCAAAAGTATAGCACCAATGCTTATGATGCTTTTTGACAAACTTGTTATTATTTCGATTCCATGGCAACCGTTCCTTACAGCGAGTAATCAACATTTTCCAGTTTTCCCGTGAAAACTTACCATTTTCCGGGATAAAAATATATAGATATCCTATGTTTTATTCAAGGGTATAAGCTATCCCCACTCCTAATTTCATCAAAATCCGTCCAGCCGTTATCGCGTGAAAGCTCCCCAAACAAACGAACTACGTTTCACTTTTATATATTGGTATGGATCATAGTCTATACAATATAAGGACATAATAAACTTTTGAGATCATTGCTGGGTTATAAATATAGCCCAAGTGTGTACAAGTCAAGAGAGAATAGGTATCTACTAGCCAAGCGTGCTACACCTTCGACCACATCATCGCTTTCCATAATGTGAGCCATGGTAAGACGACTATATACTCAGTAATAAAAAAAAATGATTTGCTATGTCTTCATCATTGTCGGTGTTTTTTACTGCTTTTGTATGTTAGGTTTTGAAAAGATTTTATATATTAATATGAAATCACAATAATTACTAAACACAGTCAAGTACTTACGAGTATACTATTCACATGGGTATTCGACTGTTTTTCAACTAAACTTCTTTTAAAGGTGATATGCTTTTCAACATACTCATAGAAGAAATATTTTGTCGATATAAAAATATATATGTGTGTTTTATTTCTGCCGTTATTTAGAAGTAAACTCACAAAGCAATAAATATTCAGAAGTACGACGATATGAAGCAAACTTCATAAACCTCCTTTTTCTTGGAAATACGTACCTTTACTGTTTATTTTCATAGCTAATGTGAATAGACGACGTGTGTATAACTCATAGTGGGAGCTGAGATTATGATTCTTTACCAAATTTTACCTAAAGCAACCTATCGACTACCATCTAATACTTAAAAGTAAACTCTATCGCATTCTCTGTAAGATTCAAATTCTCCATTGTTACATTTTGGACTTAGGACAAAAATGTGGAGGAAGTTAAGTCGGTACACTGCGACACATTTTTCTCATTTCAGTTGCATATTTTATGGAGCACGAACGCATAATGAAAGGAATCTCCTCGCAAACAAACAAATTACAGTTTCTGTCATTGTGAAATGGTGTCTGTTGCTATTAGAATAAGATTTAAATATTCCAAACAAACTTGATGAGAAATTTTCAACTGGTTTTAAATTTAGTAAGGTATTCATATCTAATCATACTACTCTTATTAGTTTATAAAGGTCATGAATCAAAAAGGTCTGCAAAGTTGCTTGGTCAGGATGTGGTGACTCCATAATAGAGATAGAGAAAATAGTGTTTACGCTACTAAAGATTCGCTACGTTCAATGCCCAGTTCTAACATTTTTAGCAATGTTCGATCATTTTTAAACGTTTATATCTTGTTTTATAATTAACTCAGAAATATGACTCTGGTATTACATCAAAAAATTTACATATTATATCGTACTTTGTAAGCACAGAAACATGATAAGAATAAATTAACTCAATAGAAAATAAAAGCAAAGGTAACACTACTTTATGCTTAGAACATTGATTTGAAAGAGACCCCGTCACTAAATGATATCAAAGATGTACCAAGAGAAAGAGCTGATTTGAGAAAATGGCCAGACACTTTTTAATTCAAAGCTTTGGTTTTCCTACAAATAAATTAAAACCTTAAATTTTACTCCTGAGATATTTTTTCTTTCCCGCTCTACTTGATCACGGATAAGAGGGACAAAAAATTCATTTACACCCGGCCTTAAATAAAAGTGATCGAAAATGAATATCACATTTTTCTGTCGTAATGAGGAACTAGACAAACCGTTTCGTTCAAAAGTCATATGAGTCAAATTCAATAACATTATATTTTAAGCAAACCACAACAAAACCTATGAAATTGTCTTGCTTGCTTGTTTGTCGTATGAGGACACAGATACATGCTAATCCTTGTGTCAGAGTTTGTCTGGCTGCCCGAGGCCAAAGTACAAAATATATATAGTCCTACACCATAATATGTACTGTGCCGAGGGCCTCTAAAATAGTATTAATAAAAAGCTTTAGCATTTAGTCCTGCATCTGTGGGTAATTAATGCAATATAGTCCATCCATACCAATATATAAAAGTGAAACGTTGTCTGTTTGTTTGTTTGGGGAGCTTTCACGCAATAACGGCTGAACGGAATTTATGAAATTTTGAATGGAGATAGCTTATACCCTGGAATATAACATAGGATACTTTTTATCCCGGTAAATTGTAAGATTCTACGGTAAAACTAGAAAATGTTGACTACTCACTGTAAGGAACGGTGGGCATCACAGCATGGTCTGTGGTTGCCATGGAAACGAAATAACATGACTGTCAAAAAACATCAAGAGCATTGGTCATAGACATTATATATTATTTAATTCTATGGCATTGGTGCTATATCTGCTTTAGCATTGGTTTTTAATATCCTAGAAGAAAATAGGATACTTTTTTCGCGATAAACTGTAGTCCGCGCGTACGAAGTCGCGGACGGGAAAACTAGTGTTTTATAAAAATAAATCAAAATATCCTTAATTTCCCAAAGGCTACCAGAACACAGGTCAACTGCGAGACGAACTCGCGCATCGAGGGTTTTCTGAACAAACTTGTAGGTATGTAAATAGTTCGTCCATTACGGGAATCAAGGGTAATTGTACACCTGCATTCACTGGTAAGTGGCTATATTCACCAACATAATTAGGTGACATTACTGAAGTTCATAAACTATGAAAGCTCCAAGCATTGCTCTAACGAAAAGATAAACTGGAGTGATGGATAAACTTTGCCGTTGGAAAACTATTGTCCCCATACATCGAAATAGGTTGCGATCAGTTTACCAATTGCAAATAAGTTTATAATCGCAAAAAAATATATGATGTAACTACAAATTTACGGGTTTCGGATTTTACCCTTTACTTGTGCTGTAAGTCATTGCTTCTTGGCAATGACTTACAGGCTTCTTTTCATGATTTTGGGTAAACGGGACTTACCCTATAGATTTTGATTCCTTTGCTAGTGTCAAAATATGCGGCATAAATGACCGTGTCCTTTGATTGCTTTGACTTAGATGTTTGTATTTTTCAGAGCTCAAGGGATTGCAGATCTGAGTATTTGATATTAGTTTTAACTTGATACCTCTCTCCACGCGTTCCTGAGAAAAAAGTCTTGACAGACAGACCGACAGACGGACAACGAAGTGATCTTATTAGGGTTCCTTTTTTTCTTTTGGTGTACGGAAACCTAAAAAGATTTCATGGACTTGGTGGGACTATTTGTATAATCGAATCTGAAACTACTCGCCAATCTATTATTATAATAAAGCAGTAAGTAACAAAAAGTCTGTACAAAGCACGGAATAGAAAAAACGCTATTCTACTTGTTTTTTACCCGACTGTGGTGAAGCAAAAAGGAGGGTTATGATTTTAACCAGTTTGTATGTATGTGGGTGGGTATGTTTGTATGGATGTTCATCTGTTCCCTCATAACTTATAAACTTCTCATCATAATTTGACAAAAGAGGTATCGATGGAAGCGTCTTCATCGTCCGCAGGTTATAGGTTATGTGACGTTACATTAAATTGAATATGGCGCCGTCTAGAGGACATAAAGAAAAGAAAAAAAAATTAAAAAAAATATATATATATTATTTGACGACCGGTTGGTCTAGTGGCTAGAGATCCTAGGTACGAAATCGAGTGGTCGCGGGTTCAAATTCTGCAAGGAACAATCATTTGTGTGATGAGCAGAAATGTTTGTTTCCGAGTCTGGGAAGTAATATTCTTATCTATGTATGCTTATCCGTTATCTAGTGCCCATAGTACAGGATATCCTAGTTTGGGGCTAGGTAACTGGTGTAGAATTGACCTGTTTTTATTATATATTTATTTATTATAACCCCAAAATAATTTACATAAAAATATAAGTTGAAAAACTAAAACCCGACTACGGTCTTAGTAGACTAAAAAGTCACAAACAAGAATATAAAACTTTAGAGCCGGGGGAATACGCTTTACCTACTTGGTTAAATACAGACACATTTATACCGCACTCCTACAGCGCTAAAACAAATTTAAAAAATATATATATATAAGGGACTTAAAATAAGCTATTGAACACGTTTTTTTTTTATATCGTGTCTTTCTCTCTGTTTGTCTGTTCACGTATCACGTCAAAACTACTAAACTGATTGCGATGCGATTGTCATTGTTAGATAGTTTATGTTTTTACATAAAAACTAGTGTATTTGGTAACTTAAACCGATGAGTAGAAGCCGAGCAATCGATAAAAACCTATTTGATGGTGAAACTAAATTTGGTCTTATACACATTACTTTTAACCCAGAGAAATTACCACATGGACAAAGCCGCAGGCACCGCTAGTATCAAATAAATTTGACCACAATTTAATTAAAGACTTAAAGTATTGATTAAACTCCAACCACTCCTTAATTGAAACATTAACTAGTACAAAGCAAAATTACAGCGCAGATAAAATCTGAAAGCGTTCGAGAAGTTCTCAAATCAACTTTTATAAGTCAAGTGCTTTCAAAAGTAAAATCAAAAGGCGAGGTCGTTAGGATCGACTGAGCGGAGAATTTGCTAATGGCTATTTCCAAGACAAAGGACAAGGTACAAGGGTACAAGCTGATATCAGCGGTACGGTATACGTAAGTGTAGGGACGTATATCGTGCGTGGGACGCCGGTACAGCTCGGGCCCTTTATCTCGACAATAATCACTTTGAACAACCGAGTGGCCCGCGATTACAATCTCAAATCCCCCGTAAATTTTCTATTCCAAGGCCTTTTATAATAGAATAACCTCAGCGGGTCTGGGGAAAAAATATATACGAATAATTTCATCATCGTACTCCCCTTGTTGATTGCAAAATTTCAATCAAGCTCGTAAATGGTATACAGTTTCGGATCGACACTCGAAACGTTTTTTTTGGGGTTGGAATGGTGAATGTGTGTATCAGAGGAAATGCGACACTATTCAATGACGTTGTAAAAGATACAGTCGATTGCGTTGGTAGGGAGGAAACACTGCACACACATTTTGGTGACGAATGCATACTGCATGACGCAGATTTATTTGTACCATTCAGATGGCAATTGTAGCATGGATTTATTAACTTTGAACTAATTATGTAGGGATGAAAAGGCTTAGACCAAAAAAGACTAAAGCCATCTGGCGGAATTAAACTTAGAGATTCATTTAAAGATACTTTGCTACGTGATCCTCAGCAAGTTTTTAATGATTATTTAAACGGGAACTAATTGCGCCTAAATAACATGATGGCATTTTTTAAAATTTAAATGGTTAACAATGTGTTTAAATCGTGTAGTTACAAAGTTAAAAATTAAATTTGTGTTAGACTTTGTCCAAGTTTAATTAAGGTATATATAAGCTACCCTCAAAAACAGTCGTAACGTCTGTCCTCCCGCTGTGCATTCAAGGGCTCAGAAAATAATAACGAACACATTAATTTTAGCTGAAATAGTGCACCCCTCTATTTTTATATTAAAATTATTATCTCGAAAAGGGGTCAAAAAACACATATCTACACTTTAACATAAACTTTTCGGCACGTTACTTTGCTAAGTTACGTAGTGATCAAAATTTAGACTTAAATTGTTATTGCCGTCCGTCTCCATTGTTACAGCAAATTCTACCTTGTACCTTTACTTTAACATCAATTTTGGTTCTAGCTTTTTCTTAGATATCTTCAATTTGTGCCTCGTCAATATCATCTTCTGGATACAAACCTTCCTCATCAGTCATTAGAGTTGTAATTTCGTTATCATTAGAATGTCGCTTGGGTCATTTGGTTCCGATTTGAAGTGGAGCACGTGCTTACGCGTGCCGTTTACTCCCTGCTGGTACGCACTCCTTGTTACTCCGAGAACTCCACGGTCCTGTAATTACACACAAATTAGACAAGATTTATAGAGGGGTGGAACACCTTGGCAACTATAGTAGGTACTAATAACGGTTGGCCAGGTTCGATATTACGATTAATTGGCGGGAACGACTCCCTCACAGCGTCGGAATAAATTATTCGGGCGTTGACGCATCCAAACTTTCTTCCGAAGTTTTTAAACAAAAGCTGAAATGGCGCGGATTGGTTCAATAACACCGTCAATTATCGCGCGGAAACTTCAACATCGACAAAAAGTTTTGATAAAACGATCTCAATTCACAGACAAGCTTTACTTAGAAAGTATCAATGAATAAATTAAGAATTTCAATGGAAAAAAGTCTTGAGTTAAACGACGTAATTAGCGTGTCTCGAGTTTATTAAACCAGTGTAACAAAATTCGTCGATATTAATGCGTCGTAAACACTCGACGTAGCGGTTCACCCTTTGACATGACGAAAATATTTGACAGCTTCATTTAACAAAAGGTGGACATTTAGCAAACAATAATGGCTCGCTTTAGTGCGTTCGCTCATATTTTTATGGCGTGTTTATTGGCCATTGTAGGAAGTCTCGGTCGACGCCGACCCGCTATATGGGACACTAAAAATGATTCATCTTCACAGGTACGAATTATCGGACATTCTTCGAGTATTTTTGGCTTAATGAGCAAGAATAATGTCCCTATCTTCTGGTTTTTAGCCGGTAATTTTATTTCGCTTATCATTGTTACGGAAAAAATCTAGGATAACGTATTTTTTTAACCTATACTTTCCTCTTGCTGGACAAAGGTCTCCCAATTTTTTTCCATGTATCTGGATCACTCGCTAGATCCGACCAAGAGTCCTGGTATGCATACAGATCGTCGCGCCAGCGCTTTCTCGGCCTTCCTCGGCCTTGCCGCCCGTTTTGTGGTACCCAATGCGTTATTAACTTTGCATTTTTCACTAAATAACTTTACTATAGAAAAGTGTAGGATAAGAGATTCCTAATTTAGGAAGCTCTTAATAAAAATATGTAAATTAAGTTATTGACAAAATCTTATTCTATAATATAGAGATCAATATATGTGCGTGCGCATAAACCGGTTTTTGTACTGAGTTTTGGTAACCACAGGTACCAAAACGTACACATAGACCAGGATAGAAGAAGGTGTAGTAATGATCCATACTATCCATACCAACATATAAATGTGAAACGTACTCAAATTGCGACGGACCCAAGGGACGTTTTAAAAAATACAAATTTGAAGTTAAATTGATGTATTAATTGATTGAATGCTAAGTACAGACTGAGCTTCTCTAAACTTAATAATAAACACCTTACATACTAACAAAAGTGCCAAGTCGACAACTAACAATCGCACAGAATAAAACATAGTCATTAAATTAAGCGGAATTGTGTGGGCGACCGGGCGCTATGCGCTGATAAGGATGGTGCCGGGATGCATAACTCCTTCCTCCCTAAGTTCGAGATTGTCTGAAGGACCATCTCGAGTTTTCCTCACACAATATGCTTTACGAATCATATACTTAAGGGCTAAGATTACAATTACTAATGCTATAATTAACCAAATTAAAATGTTTCCTATACTAACGCTTTTAAAAAAACTTTCAAATTTTTCACTATCACTAATAATCTCACTTCCACTTTTCTGCAATAAGTAATTCAGGAACTGGACGTCGGCGAGATTAATTCCGTTGAGATTAACTGGTTTTCTTTGCGAATTCGGTACGTTGGATATTTTTGGTAATTGAATTATTGGCAGCTTTTCGTAAATTATGTCTTTCCCACTAATTTGATGTCTTTTCAGGGTCACTTCTTTAATTTTGACAACACAATCATCATTCATAATTAACAGATACGTCCCGCGAACTGTTTCTTGGGTTATTTCATTTTCGCAGTACTTTGTAAGTAGTGTCTCAGTGTTCGTATAAATTATCCAGCGGTTTGGCTGTACAGGATTGACCTTGACATCATTAATAATGACAGGAATCGGATGGCAACTCGAGATGTTAGTGGTAAACTGTAGAAGTTCAGTGACGCAGTCATCTCTAACCAGAGGCAAAACGTCATTCTCGTAGCACAGGAAATGGTCTTCATCTGCTTCGGAACATGGTTGAGAGAGCGGTACTGTTTTCAACCCCTTCATAAGGACATATGGATATTTAGGTAGGATAAGGGTAGTTTGACCTTTAGCATCGTCTAAAATTGGTAGTGGTATTAGTTTATAATAGTTATAAATTTCGTCTCTAATTAGTGGAATGTTCATAATAAATTTAATCTGATTTTGTTTGATGTAAGCTTTCAGTTCTACACTTTGTTCTATTTTAACAATATTTTCTAAATTAACAGGAAACAGTAATTTACCATTTTTTTCTATTTCAGTTAACAGTAGTAACAATTCATTCGTATCAACAATTGATTGATGCAATACTTTAATCTTACTAAAAGCAATGGCAGTTTCAATTTCATCTAATCTAAAGTAGATAATTTGAAAATTATGAAGAAATGTACCGTAATTATTAATAATTTTATTGAATTTCTGGTAAGTCTTTGTTTCATTTAAATACAAATCTATTTCTTGAATGCTTTCTTCAATCTGAATAAAGTTGCTTCTAGTAAAATTCGCTATTTTAGTAAAGGTACCCACCATTTCAGTGATAATTGTCATTTTCTTAGATACAGCGTCCTGTTTTGAATTTAAATTATTAATTAACTTTTCGTACATTAAGGCGTCATCATTATCCAGATTTCCTGTAATCATTTTTACCAAAGAACCAAGAGGGTTTATTAAACCACGTTTTACCCTTGCTGAAGGAATTAACTGCTTGTACTTTTCTATGGTTATATTCATTATGTAATCTGTTTGAACTTCCGCGTTAATTAAATCTGAATCTAAAACGTTACTATCAATACAGCTGTGAACTTGGTTTCTAAGCGTTATGTACCTGTTTATATTTAATTCTAATTCCTCATAAACTAATTTTAAATCTAAAATCTTGATAACGGTCCATTTATCGTAGCTGACAAAAGCTTGGCCTTCCCGGATGGGTAACAGCCCGGGGTTCTTGTCAATCGGGTGCAGTTGAAGGGCCTGGCTTCGGATCGCATGGATCGCCAGAAGTATTAACCTGCGAAGGACGCTTAATGTCTTTAATAGGTACTTTAGTTGTTCGGTCACGTGTAATTACTGGTACAACATTTCTACGAATCTCTCCAATGACTTGAGCTTTTTGATAGCGCGGTTTGTCTTTGCTACGCCTAGTGTTTGCTCCTTTAATGAAAACTGAATCTCCGTCCTTTATTGCGAATTTTGTTTCACCTCCACGTTTTTCTATCATTAATTGTTTTTTTTGTATAATTTTATCTGTCAAATAGTCGTATAAATGTTTAGTCCTTCTAACGTGTTCTTTAACGAGCTGTTGTGTAAACTGTTTGTTAAAGTCAACCGCAAATGTGCTATTGGACTCGGTGTGCCCGAATACAACTTCGAATGGTGTCAAATCTGTAGTAGCATGTATTGTGTGGTTATATGACATAACTGCGTATATCATAACGGATGCAGCATCGGTGATCTTTTGTTCATATTTTGCTATTCGGTATATTTCTATTATAGTTGAGTGGAATCTTTCGATTAAACCCATCGAATTCGGGTTATGGGGTGTGCCGATATGAAGGTCAACTTTATAAAAAGCCAACATTTCCTTCATTAATGTATTATTAAATTCCATGCCGGGGTCCGAACTTATTCTGCTTGGGATGCCGTACATGGAGAAGTATTTTATTAGCGCTCTTACAACCTCAGGGGTGGATCTGTTATTAATTTCAATGGCCTGACCCAGTTTGCTAAAAGCGTCAATTATGGTAAGGTATATTTTTCCTTCTATTGTAAAGGTGTCGATAAATATTTCCTGAAATGGTTTTGTTTGCGTTTGGGATAGCTGTAATTCTGGTTTTAATGGTTTCCGGTCATACTTCATCTTTTTACATACGTCACATGCATTTATAATACTAGCTACTGTCTGATCCATGTTATTCCAGAAAAACGTACGCTTAAGGTGTACTAGCGTTTCCTTAATACCTCTATGGCTATTTTTACCTGTGTGGTACTTATCGACAATCTGGCGTTGTTCTTCTTCTTCCTCTACGTAAATGATTCGTTGGGTGCACTCATAAATTTTAACAGAGTCCTTTTTGAAAAGTGATGCGGTAACCGTGGAAAATTGTTTGCGATGAATTTCACTCTCAAAGTAAAAAAAAATGCTTTACTTTGGGTTTTATGTATTCCAGGAGGAATTGTTTGACGAGATTCGGGTTATCTACAGGTAAGTGGACTTCTAGTATTCTTTGTTTCGGTCTTGATAAGTTTTTAACTCCAATTTCGTTTTTGTTCCAGGTATATACGAGTATTTGGTTCGGCTTAGTGTCTATGGCCTCTTGTAAGATGAGTATACCTTCTGAATCTAAGTCGCGTGCAGAATGAACTGTATTCGTACTACTATTACTTGGCCATTCAGGCGCCGTGTCGGTGCTACTGTTTACAGACGGAATTGGATATGGGGATCGTCGATCGTTGGATTCTATAACGCTTATGGTTTTCTCTGAATCAGATAAAGTTACAACTGGGGACGCTGGTCGTTCACACGCATCACTTTGGTGTTGTTTTTTACCTATTTGTACTAATTCCTCAATAACTTCATCCAATTGTCGCTGGAGCTTTTGTTCATTTTCATCCAAATTTACTTCCATTGACTCATTATCCTTTCCGCCTAACGCATTAATCCTTATACGAGATAATTCATCCGCATTACTGTTTTGCTTTCCGTTTTTATATACAACGTCAAAATCAAATTCTGACAAACGTAACTTCCACCTCGTAATTTTGCTATTAGGTTCATCCATCGTTTTCAACCAAGCCAACGGCTTATGATCCGTATATATAGTAAATTTCTTTCCGTATAAATAGGGACGGAAATGTTTTGTGGCCCAAATGATCGCTAGCATTTCCTTCTCTATTGTGCTATATCGTGACTCGGCTTCGTTCAAGGTCCTACTTGCAAATGCCACGGGTTTGTCACTTCCGATTGGGCCTTGTGAAAGAACAGCACCAAGAGCAAAGTTTGATGCATCGGTCGTGAGAACGAATGGTCGGGTAAAATCCGGGAATTGTAAAAGGGGGGCGTTAGTTAATAGCTCCTTACACCTCTCAAACGCATCTTTGTACTCCGGAGTTAACTCAATTTTATTTCGCTTTTTTAGGCAGGAGGTTAACGGTTGTGTGACCTTGGCGAAATCTTTGATAAATTTTCTGTAGTAGCCAACCAAGCCAAGGAAACTTTTAATTTCTGTGGTCGTTCGTGGTATCGGAAAATTAAGCACCGCTTGCACTTTATCGTTGTTTGGCATAAGGCCGTTTTTGGTGATGGTATGGCCTAAATACAACACTTCTTTCCTGAGAAATTCGCATTTGTCCAGTGTTACTTTAAGATTGGTTTCTCTGAGACGATCAAAAATTTTACGTAATTTTGAAATGTGATCCTGTAGACTGGATGAATATACTATAATATCGTCTAGATATACTAGGCAGTGTAAACCCTGAAGGCCTCGTAGCACATTATCCATGGCCCTTTGAAATGTAGCCGGTGCGGTCTTCAAACCAAAGGGCATGCGTTGGAATTCAAAGTGTCCTGACTGGGTTGTAAATGCAGTTTTAGGTTTATCCGCGGGGTTGACCTCGATTTGGTGGTACCCGGAAGCGAGATCTATTGTGCTGAAATATGTCGATTTACCTAATCTATCAAAAAGGTCGGTTATATTTGGTAAGGGGTATTTGTCGTCTACCGTGATTTCATTTAACCTGCGGTAGTCAATGACCATTCTGAATTTCTTTTCACCTGATGCGTCTATTTTTTTGGGTACCAAGTGAACCGGCGCACTCCAAGGTGAGTGGGATTCTTGTATAACATTATCTTTGAGGAGTTTCTCTACCTGGTTCTGTATTTCTTCATTCTGTGAATGTGGATGTCGATATGGTCGAATATAAATTGGATTTTCATTAACCGTGCGAATTTCATGTTTCACTTGATTAGAAAAAGAGAGAGGGATTTTGTCACAATAAAATATATCGCGGTACTCGTAACATAATTTGGAAATACTCTCATGCTCTTCTTTATTCGTGTGTTCCAGCCTTAATTTAGTCAAATTCTCTTTTAGGATAGCGTCGATCTCACAGTCATCAATCACTACATTTAGCTTGCACTCTTCACCTTCAAACACTGTCACATCAAATGGTTCTGTAAAAGTAATCGTAGCCTTTTCGTTCGAGATATTCTGAATTACTGTTGTAGCAAAGAAATTGCTACATTTGACAAGAGCAGTTGGCATACGTATTCCTTCACTAAACTCCGTAAAATCCACAATAGCATCACCGTTTTGATAATTGGTGGGTATTTTAATTCGTGTTTCGGACCTCGGTTCTAACATAACTTCATAGGGTGGATTATATATTATGGGTATATCAGTGTTGAGTGTGTGTAAAATCTGATTTCCCATATCTACGTTAGCTGCCAGTTTCTTAATCAGATCAGATCCTATAAGTCCATCGTATCTACTGTCGACGTCATAAATGAAGAATTTGTGTGGAAGTGTACTTTTGAACGTTTTCAATAATGGTATACATATTACCTCATCGTGAATGCTTTGGGCGTGGGTGCTTACGACTGTAAAGGGTTCGTGTTGTTTGAAGTCAGTGAAAAATTCATTGGCTTTAGCAGGACTTATAAATGATCTACTGCTTCCTGTATCAATAAGAAACTTCGCATTAATTTCAGGAATTTCAATGTGGGGTAATTTTAAAATGCTATCGCAATAGTTGAGGCTTATCATTTCACCGCGTCGTTCGAGGCTGGTGCTTGAAAATTTTCAGGGACACTAATTTCCTCATTTACAATGTTTCCAGTATAATCCGGATAGTCAACATCGGCGTGGGCGTTCTCCACATAATCAATAGGCGCTAACTCATAATAGTTATTGTCATAGTTATCGGAGTAATAATCCTGGTAAGTTGAAGGTTCCTCGCTATAAAACAAGTCATTGGTGATCATATTTTGTCTGACAGGTGCCGTGCGCATTGAAACATCGGGGTCATTCATAGTTTTGGGTGCTTGTTGTTGTTGGTGTTGAATACCAAATTTAAACTGATTTGTGTTTTGCTGCTGTTGGTTAGGGACACCATATTTAAAATGTTGTTGCTGAGGAATTCCGAATCGAAAACCACCTTGTTGGAATGGAGGGCGTAGCTGTTGAGTAGGCCCCTGATTAAAATTTCGTTGGGGCATATTTGGTTGCACACCGAACCGATAACCTTGAGGGGGTGCAAACCTATTTGGCTGGATGAAATTTGGCCTGAATCCGGGCAAGTTTTGGTTTTGTGGAATGCCAAATTTAAAGTTAGGTTGATTAGGCATTTGGCTTAACGAAGGCCTAATATCGTTCAGAGGTCTCAGTGAATTTTGTGGGTTTGGTTGTAGCAATGTGGCCGGTTTCGCTTTGTTATTTTTTGCGTTATATTGTTGCAGAAAATTTACTTCCTCAATAACTACGCTTAATGCATTTTCAAGGGTAGAGCAACCCTTCAATCGCACTATACGAATCATATCTTCGGGAAGGTTATATAGAAATACGTTCAAAGCTGTATTGTTATAGATAATCATTTTCGCTGCTTTAACTCCTTCATCGGTAATTATGTTTACTTTCGCAATTAAAGAACTCCTAACATTCTGTATTGTATGGCAAAACTGGATATGTGATTCACCTTGTTTTATTTTCAAACTTTCCAATTCAATCGCTATACACTCTTCTGAGCGGGGATCGCCAAAATGTTGGGTAAGAATTTGTTTAAGTTCAGTCCATGATGTTAAATTTTGATGTTCACTAAGTAGAGTCGCAGCTCTACCCGTAAGTCTACTCGTTACAGAATGAAATACGTACAAATTTTGTGACGTATTTCCTTCCAGTTGAAAAGCTCTAATAACATATTCACATTTCGTAATGAATAAGTTCAGTAGTTTTTCGTCTCCATCATACATAGGAATTATACACAATATTTCCCTAGGGATCATCTTAATCGTTTCATTTTGTTCGTTAACCATTTTAGCTACTACTGATTTCAATAATCACTAAACAACTATTAATATCACTAAATTGATTTCGATAATCAATAAACACAACTTATTAATAAACACTAACAATTACGAATATAACGATACTTGAATCAAACAAAATCAGATAGACGTAATTAGTTAGGCCAACGATTTGGGGTCGGAAAATACGGAAAAGATAGGGTATTATGAAAACAGGTGTGAAGAGGTTTACTCACAAACTGCTCAATCCCATATCCTCCTTGCGTGAGTCTGTCCAGGGCCAATCCGCCTCGTCTCGGGTCTGGTGCACAAACCGATCACTGATTGAACTGTTTTCGCTGCACACGCGTCGCGGGAGAGTTATTATTTTGGTTCGAGGATACCCGAATTCACTGCAGGATACTCGACGCGAACAACCGATTTTAGGGTCCTTAAGCGTCAACCCGGCAGCAGGATAACGGATATCCTACCGGCTGCGCCACTCAAATTGCGACGGACCCAAGGGACGTTTTAAAAAATACAAATTTGAAGTTAAATTGATGTATTAATTGATTGAATGCTAAGTACAGACTGAGCTTCTCTAAACTTAATAATAAACACCTTACATACTAACAAAAGTGCCAAGTCGACAACTAACAATCGCACAGAATAAAACATAGTCATTAAATTAAGCGGAATTGTGTGGGCGACCGGGCGCTATGCGCTGATAAGGATGGTGCCGGGATGCATAACTACGTTGTCTGTTTGTTTGTTTGGGGAGCTTTCACGCAATAACGCTTATACCCTGGAATAAAACATAGGTTACTTTTTATCCCGGAAAATTGTAAGTTTCCACGGGAAAACCGGAAAATGTTGATTACTCACTGTAAGGAACGGTTGCCATGGAAACGAAATAACAAGTCCGTCAAAAAACATCAAGAGCATTTGGCTATACATATTTTTGCATTGATTTTTAATATCCTAGAAGAAAATAGGATGCTTTTTTCCGCGATAAACAGACGAAGTCTCGGGCGGGAAAGCTAGTACCTAAATAAAACAGGTCACCTTTTATTATCTTTATTAAGAAGAACGTTGGGCTTGCTACAATTGGCCTAGGACATTGTATAGAACCTAACTAATATTTTTTTAAGGAAAAATTTGGAACACAGACGGGATTCAAACCCGCATCATCCGTGCCTCTGCGCTGCACATGCCTTTATTTAACCAATTCGGCTACCGAGACCATTATACTGCCATCCAAATTTTTCCATCAGTTTCTAAATCCGTCTTAAGGGGTCTGTAACACCATCTGTTGGCAAGTCAGTTAAAGCATTAGTTCAACTGAACCAGCAACAAATGACGTTCAAAAACAGCATATTGTAATCTAAGCCTATCTAAATCTTATCTTATCTAAATTATATGTTAGCCGAATTGGTTAAAGGCATGTGCCGCGCAGAGGCACGGAGGATGCAGGTTCAAGTCCCTTGCGTGATTCAAACTTTTTCAAGAAAATTATTATATATATTCTCGCTAAGCGGGCGTTAATGCTAATATCATAAAAACTTATAGAAGTTACTAGTGTAAATCTATTTTGTCAATTTATTTTTTGTGTTATTTTTTATTTCAAACATTGATCATTGTATCATCAGCTATTTAATTTAACAAGTAATATTATTCAATTATACAAGCCCATTTGCAAACGCAGCAAAACTAAAGTATTATTCAGCGTCGTTACCTGCCCCATGCTCTAACTAAGGAAATAAAAACTTATCAGGAACTTTGTCCCGGTTATCTTGGGGGCAAGTAAACACTTTTTATTTTACGACCACCTCCACGGTTTACGGCCGTCTTCGCTTCAAGCGCTGACTTTTGAAATTTCTTGAATTGCAAGTGCCAAGTTTCGTTCTGGAAGTTTAGATATAATGTCCTGTTAAATATTTGCGTGTAGTTTTAGGTTTTTATGTAAGTACTAGAATTGAAAATAGTGCTGTGAGAGATAATCTATATCTATCTTCTTTTATCAATACTTCAATATCTGTCTATACTTTGCATCTCAATGCGATGATTAGAAGCCGGGAAATCGAAGAATTAAATAAATTATTTGAAAATAAAACAAAATCTCTACTGTGGGCAAAACTAAAAAGAGGCAAACAAGCTTTAGATTTTTGATTTTGAAATATAAGTTGCAGTCGGAGGCATCATAAATATAAGTTGCAGTCGGAGGCATCATAAGTTTAAGTTTTCTGTTGACAGGATCAGCTAGACCCTGGCGAGCTACTCTTCATGCCACTGACTACATCTTATATTTCAAAATCTAAAACCTAAAACTTGGATGGTTTTTTGTTTTTTTTCTAAGAATTATTCATTTTAGTTTATATTTAGCAGAATTAGTGAGAATGGTAACTAACCAACTAACCAACTTTAAACCGCTATAGATTCTAAATGGTCTTTTGAAATGAAAAATGACAAGAAACCCAAAGATTATTTTCAAATACCTATTTATTGATACCCCACTTGACATAGTGCGTCGACTTATTTTTTTATTTTTTTTTTACTATATGGCGTCTAGTTGTCGGTATATTGAATTTTGATTAATATCATGTCTTTAGTAGCAATAATCGATGGACGTAAGAATCATCAAAAACGGAATACGCGTTTGGTCTATATAGTGCCACAAAGGAACAGACATACATACATACATACATACATACATACATACATACATACATACATACATAGGCTGATAAACACATACCTTGTTTTATCAGCCTACCAAGCCTTTGAGTTTAGCAGTCTGGTATTTGACGGCAAAATTTATTTTGATGCAATTAGCTATATTTCACTTTATAGGCGGGCAAATCTGCAAGACACAGCTAGTAAATAAATTAAGACTATAGTCTGATTTATAATTAGAGGCCTAAAATGTATACAAAGAAATGGCACCAAATTTCATTGTCAAAGTTACAGGTCAGGTGCGCTCAACTTGTTTTAAATAAAATATTATTTCCATTAAAATAGGGTACATACTTTTTAATACTCTCAACTATAAAGTGCCTATATGTGCCTACCTATTTTAGAGATTTATGTCATGAAGTAATAGATGAAGGAAATTATAAAATTATTAAGACGTTGTCAAACACTCAGTGATTGGTGGTGATGCCAAAGTATTTAATATAAATTAGTTATTCATATTTTGAATAGTGCAATCCTTATAATCCATTTCTCACCCTAAAACACGCACGGAAAGCATATCTTACAGATCCCCAGTGCCATTGTGGCCTTCTAAACTGTATTCTGTGATCGCGCATTCGCGAGTGCTTCGATGACTTAGAGACGTACCGGGATTTTGCCCCTCGTGCGTGGTGGGTTTGCGCGGTGCTGCCGCTGTTCATCTGGACTCCTGTGACTGTGCTCGGTCTTTGCCTCTGCTCGAGGTATGTAAAGAAAGAAAGAAAAAAAGAAAGAAAGAAAGAAAAAACATTTATTCAACACACAACATTACAAAAAATACATAGATAAGAACATAAATAAAATGTGCTAATGAGTGTGTTGAAAGAGGCTTATAATCAGCACAAATGCCCAGTGCATCACACTAGACGCTGGTTTTCATATAAAACATATTGTTATATGTGATACATTTCCCATTTTTCCCTTCCTTTCTTCTTTTTGGTAACACGTACCATTGCATTAGAAATACGTCCTCGTTTGTCGAAGATTTAATAAATATATTTAGGCGCTATTAATTGGAACAGACAGAAAAACAAAATGGTGGCGATTGCACAAAATGTTTCAAATATCTGCTGTGCTCCCAGTCTAAAAAAATAACTGCACGAAAAAAACTTCCTTTTATGATAGTTTTGTTTAAAATAACAATTTTGTACAAACGATCCATTCATTTCTTTTTATTAATTTACGTTTATCATTATAATTTAAAATCAATGAATAATAATGTTTATCAATAAATTATGTCTATCAATTTTTTCGTTCTGTCACCCCCTTTTTTACATTTTTGAATGAATTTTACCAAATCTCTGTCATAATCTATCTATACCTACTTATAATAAAGCAATAAACAAGTACGAAAAGGAAAGAAGCTAATTTATAAAAAAGGTCAAATGTACTTAAAATAAGCTATTAAACAAGTTTTTTTTTTAAATCGTGTTTGTCTGTTTGTTTGCTTATATAATAATAATATAATATATTCGGGACATTTCCACACCAATTAACTAGCCCCAAACTAGGATACCCTGTACTATGGGTACTAGATAACGGATAAGCATACATATATACGAATATTATAACATCAATGACTCGGAAACAAATATTTCTGCTCATCACACAAATGATTGCACCTTGCAGGATTCGAACCCGCGACCGTTTGATTACGTACCACGAGCCACGAGACCAACTGGTTTGTCTGTATGTTCGTGCATCACGTAAAAACTACTTGACCGATTGCGATTTGGTTTTCACTGTTGGATAGTTTAGAGTTTGACTTAAAACCTGAGGTTCTTGGTATCTCAGTCCGATGAGTAGAAGCCGAGCAATCAATAAAAAACTTTTTGACAGCTGAAGGAATTTTGATCAAATGTTAGTATATTGGTATTTTAGGTCCTGGAAATAGCACATAGATTTCTTTTAACCTAGAGAAATGACCACGCGTGCGAGTCCGCAGGCACAGCTAGTATTATAAATTATATCATTTCATGGCAAGCTTAGAGCCTTGATAGTGTCAGCCAGTTCATCTGGCTCCTTTACATTTATCTCTGACAGAGCTGTAAAATACAGAGTAGTTCTTGAGATCTTTATAAACTTTTAAAGCTTAGACCCAGCGCACACAATTGATTTTAGCCAGACAGAATCTAGCGGGACCGATGATTGTCAGTCATCTGCGATAGACCGATAATACTTAAAAATCGTAATTTTGACCATATCGTGCAGTATTTTATTCTAATTATATGTGATTTCAATAAGCTGCTCCTTACTTGTATATACTTCACAAATCTCAATTACTTAACATAATATCTCTAATATTATCAATCGATTGGAAAGTCACCCTATCGCATGCTTCCTTCCCATTTCACAACCCCTGTCTTTTTAGGCAAAGCACTTCTTATAATACCCTTTATACTATCTGTAATACCGTCTTATCATTTTTATATGCTTTAACCCTGTCGGAAGAAAACATGGCAAACGCATCGTCCTTCCCTTGTTAAAGAATAAATCGTGCAAGTCTTATCATTACGGTGATAAGGTAGATTTATAAGAATGTCAAGTCGTCCTGCTGTTTGTAGATAGTCAATTTGAGTACCAATGTTTATGTCTCCTTAGTTTTGTTTATTGTCCTCAGTTTAGATATAAATCTAAGTTTTGCAACAGTCCGATTTTAGGTCTTTCATTTAAAATGATATCTAAGCAATCAGGGTTAAGTTTTTTGTACGAAGAAATGATTTATCAGCTAAACAATTAGTCATAACGTGTTGTGTTATTGGTTAGATAAGTTTATTTTCTTCATATAAAAATTTACATAAATTTTACACAAGAAATATAATTTTGATAGGATTTAAAACAATTAATTACTTAAATTTAACAGAAAGCATTTGAATTTAGACTAATACGTTAATAATTATATAAATTATTGGATTAATTGGCTACGACTAAAGGGATGAGCTAAATATTAATTGACGAAAGCGGCGTGTCGAATTAATTCATTAGAAAAGCCAGTGGCTTAGCACTATCTACCATCGTCCCAAGACGTCTAGGTGTTCATTTAAGTCAAGATTGAACTGTAGATTAAACAGCAGGGGGTGTGGGTGGTGAGATTGAAGCGGAGAATACTAAAGATGGTGTCAAAAAATACATAAATGAGACGTGGACGTAGACGAAGTCCTTTAAAATAATGGTGTAAACTGTAAAGAGTCACGTCTGAAAAAGATCTCGACAAATCAATGGCAATGCTTTTGGTATTGCAGATACCCGTAGACGACGTGAAGGTGATCATTAGAGCTAAAATTGCAATACAATGAAACGAAGTAATATTACAATGGAAGATTTAACTTTAAGTTTGTATTCTAAGATACATTATAATTAAAAGAAGACATAGTTTATGGTATTATTTATGAAATAAACTGTCTTTATGATACTGTACCATGGACTTGAGATTTATGGAAGACATCTCGCTTTTTACTTATTTCTTATACCAAATCCAGCGTCGAGGGGCATTATACATCCTTATCGGCACTCGTTAGTCGCCCCTAATAAAAGCACCCCTCTAATCTCAAGGGCTGTTGCAGCTCTCTTAAATTTAATAAGGGCAAATTTAAAAACAGTCACAATAAGCCTCGTGTCCCGCTTGTTTGATAACGATCGCTGTTCCCAATATCACGGTGACATAGTTTTGTATGGTGATGGAGTGATTCAAGTAGATACTTGTATCTGTTAGGAAAATCACCTTTCCATCACCGTACGACTAGACGATCAGCAAAGCGCCACCCATTCATGGTTGAAATACCTCGCACAAAAACGAAGCGTTACGCTTCTTCATTTATTATAAGAACTGCAAAGGAGTGGAATGCCCTGCCCTCGTCAGTGTTTCCGGTAAATTATAACCCCGGTGTGTTCAAGTCAAGAGTGAATAGGTATCTAGTAGGCAAGCGTGCTACACCTTCGACCACATCATCACTTTCCATCAGGTGAGATCGTGGTCAAACGATTGCCTAGTCCGTAATAAAAAAATAATTTAAAAAAATTAACCATATATCATTACGAATTCTCATACTGAATGTATTTATAAATGATATCTTTTTGTATTCGTCTCCTGGTGCCGTATATGAGGATTTAAGGCCAAAAAAAATATCAACGTTTAGAAAATAACAATATTGCTTAGATTCCATCGTCACACGCCACCGTCAAAAGCTTCAATGCTTCAAAACTTTTGAAGCCTTTGGAAGCCAGTGAATCCCAGTGTATCCCATTTTTACCAGACTACGCAACGCAAAGGCCCGGTAATGTATTTGTCAGCCTATGTATGTTTGTTCCTTTGTGGCACTACATAAACCAAATGCGTGGTCCTATTTTGATGGTTCTTACAATTTGTCAATCAATTTGTTCTCTTAATCTTGCGAGTGCTACTAAAAAAAACAAACACAAAACACAAACACAAACACAAACAAAAATGAAACATGAAATTGAAAACAAACATTAAATTAAACAAAATTTAATTAAAAATTAATTAATTAATAATGATAATAATATATATCATAATTATAATATAAATATATATTTTTTTATATTTTTTTCATGACATATGAAAAAAATATTTAAAAATATTTTTTTCATGTATCATTATATAAGTATTTGAAAATCATCTTTAGGTTCTCTTATCATTTTTCATTTCGAATGATCATTTAGGATCTATAACGATTTAAAGTTGGTTAGTAACCATTCTCACTAATTCTTATAAATATAAACTAAACAGTTTAAAATAAAATAATTTATTATAAAAAACAACAAACCCGACCGCGAACAAAACTAAAAAGAGGCAAACAAGCTTTAGATTTTTCATTTTGAAATATAAGATGCATAATAATTTATTTTATTAAACGGTTTCATTTAGATTGATCTGTTTGTTGGTTTTTCTTTGTTGTTTGGGTCAAATCTAATAATTTTACCCCCTTCCTATTCACCAATTGATCTGAAATTTGATACACTCTTTTAGTTCTGATGACAATATAAATATGTATATTCAATATCATTGTAAATCCAAGATGGCCGCCGCCACAAAATGGCGGATTACTTTTATTTTCAATCCCCAATATGGATATCAAATGAAAGGGATTAACTAGTAAAATAAAGAACACCATGAAAAAATTCCAAATTGAAGATTTCCACCACCACAAATGGCGTTTTTTTTTTCAATTATCTCTATATGGGTATCTAATGAAAGGTCTTGACAAGTAGAGCACAGTACACTTTAGATATAACTAAACAAAAAAAACCTAAGTTTTTTTTTAATAATAATCGTTTTTTAAATTTTATACTAAAATCTTAAAAAATAAACTAAATCGTGGGGTCTATAAGCTAGGGTATAAGCTCTCTAACTTGAGTAATAGAATTTTGACTCGCCCTACGATTTCATTTTATTTTTTAGCATATAATACATATAAAAAATATTTAAAAAAAACGCATTGTTTTTTCATCTTCTTTGGACCGCCTTGAAGCTTTTGAATTGGATTGATTGTCAATACGTACACAGCTTAACTTTTCACAATGTTCACTTCATCAAACTGAACTCACCTCTTTGAAATCAGTCATCAACGTCTGCTCAGATTCTACTGGATTCTAATAAGCATTAACGTCATGTATCAGACACGGCGTATACGAAATCAGTCAATTCGTTCTCCAGATATCATCAAAAAGCCGTTCCATACAAAATGTATGAACTAACACGAATCTTTTTTATGTAGTACTAGCTGCACTCCGTGGTTTCACCCGCGTGAGGGATGACGATGAAAAGAATGCTATGTGTAATTCCAAGGTATGAGGTATCTTCATTCCAAATTTTATCAAAATCTGTTCCGCCGTTTGAGAGTGAAGTATGATGATGATGAAAAATATGTTATGTATTAGTCCAGGGCTTAAGCTATATCCATACCAAATTTCATCAAAATCTGTTCAGCCGTGTGAGAAGTATGATAATGATGATGATAGTAAAAAGTATCATATGTAATATTCCAGGGTTTAAGCTATCTCCATTACAAATTTCATTAAAAATCCGTTCAGCCGTTTGAGAAGTATGATAATGATTATGATAGTAAAAAGTATCATATGTAATATTCCAGGGTTTAAGCTATCTCCATTACAAATTTCATTAAAAATCCGTTCAGCCGTTTGAGAGTGCAGTATGATGATGATAATGAGGATGATGAAAAGTATCCTATGTGTTATTCCAGGGTATAAGCTAATCCATGGTATAAGATATCTCTCATCCAAATTTAATCAAAATCCGTTCAGCCGTTTAAGCGTGAAGGATGATGATGATGATGATGATAGTAAAAAGTATCTTATTCACTTGAGCATAAAAAATCGTATTAACCGGTATCCCAGCAATAGCTACGTTACTTCTGTGTAGTTTTATGCGTAGGTCGGTATGTGTTATTCCAGGATATAAGCTATATCCATTCCTAATTTCATTGAAATCCGTTCAGCCGTTTGAGAGTGACTCATAATGGACCATGATGAAGACGATCATGATAAAAAGTATCCTATGTATTATTCCAGGGTATATATATATATAAATATATATATATATATATATATATATACCCAGCTTATATATATATATATATATATATATATCTCTATTTCAAATTTCATCAAAATCCGTTCAGCTGTTTGAGAGTGAATTATGATGATGATGATAATGATGATGATGATGAAAAGTATTCTATATGTTATTCCAGGGTATAAGCTATCTCCATTCCAGATTTCATCAAAATCCGTTCAGCCATTTGAGAGTGAAGTATGATGATGATGATTATGATGAAAATGATGATTATGATGTATCCTTTGTGTTAATCCAGGGTAAAAGCTATCTCTAAAATACGTTAAGCCGTATGAGAGTGAAGTATGATGAAGAAGATAAAAATAATCTTACAGAATTTGTAGGATTCTTTTCAAATTAAATATAAATAAAACGGCTAATAACTCACGAAATAGAAGATCGGAAATACTCCGACCAGTTTCAAACTTTTTTTTTTGTTTAGTATATAGTATTTTTAGTAGTATTATTTTTTATCTCCATCCCAAATTACAACAAAATATCTCCAGCCGTTATCGCATTAAACTCCCCAAACAAACAAACAGATAACTTTTCGCTTAGGTGTATATTATATATTTTTTTTGTATTTTTATATGAATATAGATTTTATGTCTCTGGTTTTACTTTCTAAAGTTTTTTTATCTTTAGAAAGTAAAACCACCTTGGTCTGATTATATCATACTAGTGGCTCGCCCTGGCTTCGCACGGATAGTTTTATTTTTATTTTTATTACGGACTAGGCAATCGTTTGACCACGATCTCGTCTGATGGAAGGCGATGATGTGGTCGAAGGTGTAGCACGCTTGCCTAGTAGATACCTATTCACTCTTGACTTGAACACACCGGGGTTATAATTTACCGGAAACACTGACGAGGGTAGGGCATTCCACTCCTTTGCAGTTCTTATAATAAACGAAGAAGCGTAACGATTCGTTAAGGGTTAGCTAAGGGTTTACTTTAATTTGTACACGATTCTACCCATGTTTTGATTGACTAATTTGAACAAAAAATTACCTATGGCAGCAACAACCGTGGTGCTTTTTGACAGTATTGTTATTATTTAGCTTCAACGGCAACTACATGTTGCCGTTGATTCTCGTTTCCATGGCAACATGTCATTCCGCCCCAAAACATTTTATTTATTTATTTATATTTGGAAAATTTGCAAAAAAAAGACACATTTGGCCCGCATCGATCCGTATCGCCCAGCTATCGATTCGACATTTTTACCCAACTTCACAGAGGGTTAAGTGTTTGGGTTGTTTGTATGTTTGTTTGTTTGTTTGTTTATTTGCACGTTTCTTGGGCACGTTCTATCCTAAACGGCTTGATAAATGGGGTATCATTGGATTTGTCTTGATCACGAGAGTGCTATAGAATATATGAAGTGTCAAGAAAACTAATATGGCGGTTTTCAGCTGCCATTTTGTATATCCGACGGAACAAAAATTACCATAACCTATCGAATGGAGTATCAAAATGAAGGTCTTTAAAATACCATTTCAAAAATACATAATTCTTCTAACTAAACAGTAGCAATTTTCTTTTAAGCTTCTTACCAAATTTTCTATTTTTTTAGATTGATTAGATTATTACACGACTGCCCAAAAAAAGGAGTGTTATGTTTTTAGCATTCATGTATGTTTGTATGCTTGTATGTGAGTTTCTTTATTCCACCATAACTTTTAAATGCCCGAACAGATTTAGATGTATGGGGTATCGTTAGAATTCTTACATCCCTCCGAATAACATAGGCTGTATTTTTTTGAAAACATTCAATATGGCGACAGTATGGCACCATTTTTAAACTTGAAAATAATATTTTTTCTTCGGAATTTACAATATGGGTATCAAATTGAAGGTCCTGATAAGCCCATTCTAACAATATATAATTTTTTGGCAAAAGCTCTTTTATGGTAGGGCAGGCGTGTTTTTTTTTTAGCTTTTAAGCTAGTTATTCAAGTTAATGTAAATATTTATTAGTCTTATATTGCAATCGAAACTATTAAATTAAGGTAAAATATGTAAATAAAAACAGAAAAAAATATTTATATCAATACTAGCTGCACCCGCGGTTTCACTCGGGTCCCCCAGGAACCGTGCATTTTACGGGATAAAATGTAGCCTATGTAATAATAATAGTAATCCAGGGTATATGCTACCCCCATACCAGATATAATCCAATTTTTTTAGCCGTTTAAGTGTGAAGAAGTAACAAACATACATACACAGAAACACAGCCACACACACACGAACACGCACAGCCACCTTTACATATGTGCATACAAACTTCGCCTCTATGATATTAGTGTGATTATGTTTGAGGGCGGTCAGCTCCACCCTAAAAAAAAAACAATAACTTTGTTCGCAGTCGGGTTTTTTGTATTTTTATAATAATTTTACTTGTTACAGTAAAAATTTTGATACTTTGGTTTACATTATTGCAATTTTTGAAAGAAGAACAAGTTTTTTGAAAAAATGAATGTGGCCTTTTTTCACTGATAATGTAGCTTTCTATAAGTGTTTTTTTTAAGTCACTACTGTATTTTTTGAGTTTATCCATTACAAACAAACATAATAACAAGAATAAAAAAATGAAGCGGCACCTGTCTCACACCCTTATTAAATGTTTATTAATTATTACCTCACCTCTTATATCCAGTGTAAATACAAAAAAAAATACAATTACAATTAGTGAAATACTTTTATACATGCACTTCATTAACTATCAAACTTAATATAAACAATGATACTGTTAACAAACATATCCCCGAAGTAATACGTCTTGGTGCAAAGCAGCCCACAAACTAAGTTGTGCAAACATAATGAATAATCAATAGATTTGGAGCCCCTCTCGGTGGTGCTAATGTAAAATGTTGCATGACCCCCTGAGCAGTGGTGATACATGTATATTTAGTTGTAGCCATAGTTTACGATTTGATGTTTACACTTTTAGAAGATGTATCGTGATACACGTACGGCTTTTTGGTAGGTTTCCATACTAGTATATAAAAGTGAAACGGTGTCTGTTTGTTTGTTTCTTTGTCTGGGGATTTTTCACACATCTTTTGTTAAAGGTATTGGTTCGACATCTCGACCGATCATCGGTTACGTATATTTCGATATTGAATCCCGCGTATATCCGGAACATAAATATACATGCGTTACTGGTAGAATGAATTACCGACCAATTGCCATCGCACTTCATAGAATGGGATAATGACTTACAGCGTCTACAGGGCTTGCCACTTGCCGATTTAAACTGGAATATTCCCGGAAATATTGATGTTGTGTTGGGTGCTCAGCTCTTCCCATATATTTATTTAGGGAATAGGGTCGATTCTGGTTCGCGTGCGCCTCCCGTGTTTTTGACTAAGTTTGGGTATGTTTTGATGGAAGATTACGTACGTAATGACGTCATACCTACCGCTACCTATACTGCGTTAGCTTTAAATGACCTATTGCAGAAGTTTTGGGAATTAGAGGACGTACCCCAAACTCGTTTGTTATCACCTAAAGAGACGGAATGCGAGAACATTTTTACGTCTTCCGTGACGCGCGACGATGTGGGTCGTTATATAATATCTTTGCCATTTTGTAAAGATCCGGCTGAACTTGGCAATTCTCATGCAGCCGCCCACCGTCGACTTTTGTCATTGGAAAGGAAGCTTCGTCAATCACCTGTCTTAAGGGAGAACTATAACCAGGTGATTCAAGAGTACCTCAACAATGGTTGGTTACCTTAGTCAAGTAGCTGACTCCGAACTTACTGACGGTTATTATATAGCACATCACGCCATAATAAGACCGGACAAACCAATGCCACGCATAGTCATTGAATGACGTATTGCACGTTGGTCCAAATTTACAAACCGATCTGTTCTTGTTATTGTTACAGTTCAGATTATTTCCCGTAGCAATGAACGCTGATATAAAACAAATGTATTTACGTATTGGTGTATCTGTTGACCATCGTAAATACCTGCGTATATTGTTTAGGTTCAATGAGAATGATGTAGTGCGCACCTTTCAGTTCAACTGCGTTCCTTTTGGTCTCAAGTCAAGTCCATACATAGCTATGCGCACTGTGAGACAGCTGGCTACTGACATGAGTCCACATTACCCCGATGCTGCAAAAATAGCAGAGACCAGTCTATACATGGATGACTTGGTATATTCAGCTTTAGATCAGGATACCGCGAAACAGGTATCTGATGAACTAATAAAGATGTTTAAAGCAGGCGGTTTCGCCTTGGTGAAATGGTCAAGCAATTTATCGAATTTAATGAATAACCTCCCCGACTCACATCGTAAATTACTAGATTTCGACTCGGAATACCTCTTCCAAGGTCTTAGGTCTATCCTGGGAACCTGCTGCTGACAATTTATTTTTTATGACCTCTCCAATTACAGAGAAATGTACGAAAAGAAATATACTCTCGGTGGTAGCGCGATTGTTTGACGCACTAGGTTTGGTCGCTCCAGTGATTATTTACGCCAAACTGCTTATCAAAGAATTGTGGCTTTGTAACAGTGGCTGGGACGATCCTGCACCGGAGAATATAGTAAAACAATTCTTCGCGCTTGCCCAAGAATTTCCTTTGCTGGATACTTTAAGAATTCCACGTCACGTAGGTGTTGCTAATGACTGCGTAGTTCATCTAGTCGCCTTTTCTGATTCCAGTATAAACGGATATGGGAGTGTGATCTTCGTTCACTGTACCTACCCTTCAGGTATCAAGGTCAGACTACTTTGCGCTAAGTCGAAAGTATCGCCGACCAAAATAACAACTCTCGCCCGCCTTGAGCTATGCGCTGCCGTGCTCATGGCTAAACTAGTGAAAACTGTCAGAGACGCTTATGCTGCTCGCATTTCGATTGCAGAAATATTTGCGTTCTCAGACTCAATGATTGCTTTATCATGGATCCACTCATCCCCGCATCGTTGGTCAGTTTTTGTTGGCAATCGTGTCGCTCAGTGCCAGGAAAACTTAGGTCCTGAACATTTCTATCATGTCGCCGGAGTAGAAAATCATAGTGATTGCCTCTCCCGGGCATGCTACCGTCACAATTGGTCTCACATAGTCTATGGTAGAACGGCACGTCATGGCTTTGCCATCCTCCCGAAGATTGGCCAATTAAGAGCTTCTCTCCCACTAGTTGTGGAAAACTTCCTGAGCATAAGGCAAATATATTGACTGTAACCTCTCAGCTCGAGCAACCTTTGCTGTACGAGTTGTCTCAGCGCACCTCATCATGGGACAAATTATTGCGCATAATTCTATACGTACTTAAATTTGCACGACCGAAGATTTCTATGGAACCTATACAGGGTCTGTTAGCTGCGAAATGAGCTATGATCCGCGCTGTACAATCTATGCATTTCAGCCGAGACATTGAGCTTCTTAAAGCCAATAAATTACCGGCAAAGAAACTTCAAAATCTAGCTGTTTTCGTGAACGAAGAAGGCATTTTACGGATTGGCGGAAGGCTCTCCAAATCGGTTCTTCCCTTTGATGCTAAATATACTGCCCTTCTTCCCAAACGTGACCACATTGTGGACATAATCATTCAACATTATCACGTTATGAATTGTCACACTGGACCAGGACTGCTCATGTCTATCTTACGACAGCGGTTTTGGATATTAGATGCCAGGACTGTCGTGAGATCCAAGGTTCGGAAGTGCAATACTTGCTTTAAATTAAATCCGTCTCATCCGACTCCAAGAATGGCATACCTTCCTGCGTATCGCGCCTCAGAAGCGAAAGCCTTTGTTCATACAGGGTTTGATTATGCTGGCCCTATCCGCATAAACTTGTCTCGACGCAGAGGCCAGCATGCACAAAAGGCGTACATTTGCCTGTTCGTGTGTCTAGTGACCAAGGCTGTACACATTGAGCTGGTCTCTGATTTGATTTCTGATTGTTTTCTGGCGGCATTCAAACGCTTTATCTCCCGTCGTGGTCAAATTTCCTTCCTGTACTCGGACAATGGATCCACATTCGTGGGGGCAAGGGCCCAGCTAGATGAGCTTTATAGCTTCTTGTTGAGCTCTACTTTCATGTCGTCTCTTTCAAGGGAGTTCGAAAGCCGCCGAATAGAGTGGAAAATGATTCCACCCAGGGCTCCACATTTTGGAGTCTAATATCAAAAGCCTAAAATCACATTTATATCGTGTGATTGGTAGTCAGCTTCTTACGTATGAAGAGTTGCAGACCGTTTTAGCGCAAATCGAGTGCATTATGAACTCCAGGCCCCTTAATCTGGTCACGTCCGATCCTCATCCAGAAGTGATCACGCCTGCGGATTTCTTAATGTCGACTCCGTTGCAATACTTACCGTCAGCTCACTTATCTGATAAACGCATTAATCTGATGCAACGTAAACAATTATTGGACAGTATGGTCCAGTTTTTTTGGAAAAAATGGCGTCTAGACTATTTGCATACGCTGCAAGTCAGGCAAAAATGGACTACTCCAGACAAACCTATTGAGGTCGGAACTGTCGTACTTGTGGGACAGGACGATTCTCCGCCTTTAAGCTGGCCGTTAGGTGTTATAACCGATGTCTACCCAGGTGCAGATGATCAAGCCCGGGTAGTAATGGTAAAACTAAATCTGGTAGCTATAAGCGACCAGTTGTCAAGGTATATCATATACCAACTCAATAATATTATTATATTGTTAAATATATATATATATATAAACCTGTAATTTTAATCATAATCTATAACATAATATTTTTATTATTGCTCACTAGTCATCCACAGTTCTGGATTAGTCATGGAGTTTCTCATAAATATATTGTCTAGTGCTTAGCAGTCCCTTGGTGAAGCGACAATGCCTAAAAATTAGTTAGAATATTTTTCATTGATTATTTACGTATATTATAAATTAATAACCATATGGAAAACAAACGTATATAGTGCAGGCGCCCGCTCTCATGGATGTTATATCTTTGGTTTCATCCAAAACTCTGAGAGATGGGGTTAGCAGTCATTTCGCATGCATGTTTATGCATTCGAAGCTGGCAGTGATTGGTCGACAGTTGAGCCGCAATGGATGCTTCTCAATCACCGTTGTGATAAATTACTTCCCTCGGAAACATAATCATATTTAATTGAAAAGACTTGAAGTTCTTGTGAAAACTACTTATATTAACACTGCAGTGTCTGACGATTTGGAGAACTATAAGTGTACAGTGCCTTCACGCTTGGAAGTGCTGTTTTTATCTTCGAATATTGTTGGAGCACCCACCCGCCGGTCTTCGGAGACGTACATCTGCTGTAATTCGTACCTCGAGGAGCTGCAGGTGTGCCTGGATTAATGAAGTGGTGAGTGGGCATATTAATTTACTGCATATAGTGGAGATACGAGTGTTTTCCAATAGGAATTTTCAAATAGTTTTTTTCAGCCATAACGGTACGCAAGTACACACGGTATAGGCTATTTACACGCCATACCAGATAGATTTAATTAGATTACAATAAGACAAGTAATTGAGAGTAGGTACTTAATTGTAATTGTTTTACTTTTAGAGATATTAAAGATCAAGTTTATAAATTGTACTCGTACTTACAGAATAAATTACAATGCATATAGACGAAAAATGTCTCTGATCGCCATTTTGGAGGAAAATAAGGCATAAAAAACAAGCACAAAAATAGTAGTCAAATAAGCCTATCTTGAGTAAAAAAAGGAACAATGACATGAATATTGAATGTAAGGTTCTCTCTGACAATACAAATTCTCTGCATGTATCGATGGATGGTCGGAGACAACGCAGGACTAACATTGCTTATTATTGTTTCTTTATCGCAAGCTCAGTTATTCGTGTTTTTGAGGCAGAGACAATAGAGAGGCGTGTGGGGAATGGCCTATTGTTTTAATATCGTGATTCAGTGCTAGAAGTAACTGTATTATGTTATGTACAAACGGTCATATACATTTATCAAAGTATGAAGAATATTGATATGAAGAATATTAATATATCCACCTATTATCATTATTAAGTTAATTTTTTTCTATTATTAGATTTCATTGGATTCCTTGATATTAATGATTTTTCTACTCATAACATCCACATATTTTATATCTATCTATTCTATATTTATAATAAAGCAGTAAGTACGAAAAAAACTGTACAAATAAGATAATTAGAAAAATATGGTCTAGCTAGGGTACCTAAAATATACAAATGACCGATTGTGATGCGGTTTTCACTGCTGGATAGCTTAAGGTTTGACTTACAAACTGGGATACTTGGTATCTTAATTTGTTTATTAGTTGCCGAGCAATCGATAAAAACTATTTGACGTCGCAACGAATTTTGAAGAAATGTAGCATATTGTACTTAAAAAGTACTGTGGGTCCGGGAATAACACGCATGGGCAACTTTTAAATGAAACGAGCACGCGGACAAAGCCGCGGGTACAGATAGTGTGTTATAAGTTTATTCTACTAGAGAGACAAAAATACCATCAATAAACCTAGGTTCAAACTATTGTAAGAAATTGGGTGAGGCCTTTGCCCAGAAGTAAGGGTTTACTAAAAAACTCTACTAGTAACATTTCTAAAGTCAGGTTTTATTGTGTTGCTATTTTTTTTGTCTCTAATGAGTGAAAACCACCATGAATTTATTGACCTGTTTTTTAATCTCTGGATCGTCTGGAAGAGATTGCTTTGAGCGATTAACACTTCATTTTATAGTCTAGTGATATGTTCAGTAAACTTTGTCGTTATCAATTTTTTCCTTTATCTCCACTTTAATTCTTCTCCATATTTTTTATCCATTAGAAAACCGAACATTAACTTCGGCTCCTCTATTATTACAATCTAGCTGAACATTTCTCCAACTACACTCGATACGAAACATCCCTAGTAGACATTCGCGAGATAAAGCCGCCTGACATTTGTGCGCGCCCTTACAGCGTAACATTTGCAAAGATAACATTATAACCCCAGATATAAACAGCTCTGATAAGGCACAAATGGATTCGTGAGATCGAATTTGTGGAAGCTCATATTTGAATAGATTCGTCACTGGAAGCTTACATTTGGATATATTCGTCACTGTTTGCTTAAGTAGATGTAAAATTGAGTTATCTTCTGCGTGTTTGTGGATTTCAATTTGAGCTATTGACATAGCGTTTGTTTGTGTCTGAGCAGTAACATAAACAATAATAATTCTCTTTGGCTTTGTGGAATTAGTCTTGTGGTTTTAATTTATGTATTTGAATTTTATTAATAGTCTGTCAACTTTGTGATATCGAGAAAGGGGGCAAGAAAATCCTTTATTATCTTGACTTGATATTCAATCCTTTTGTTTTTCCCGCGTATCGCTTGTTTCGCAGATCAAACAAACTTGACAGATTTATTAGAAACAAATCTTTCAAATTTAATGAATCCAATGAGAGCGATGGCAGCCTAGCGGTGTACTACTGCAACTTAGAATCCAACGATACCAGGTTCGATCCTAGGCTCAGCATCAATGAATTTTCTAAGTTAAGTGTGGTTTCCCATCACACCGTACTTCTAAGAGCACGATTAGCTGTCGGTCCCAGCTATTATTGAATAATAACAGTCATAACCATGTCAGAGGCCCAGGGGCAGCCTGACAAACTCTTTAGAAGACAGAGGCCAGCACTACCTCATTAAGACAATTAAGCAGAAATGAATCCAATTTACCTTGTGACAATGCCAAACTTTTTCATGAACATAATCAAAGCTTTTTCATAGTCTATCACTCACTCTATTATCGACACATGTTCTTAGAAATTCAAATATTAACCTGACATTTTTACATTGTCATTGGATTTGCGAAATTGGATATTGTACCAAATAATATATTAAAATATGTACATAAATAAGTTTATTACATCTGGAGTCCTTTATTTCTGGCTTAGCTGCCTCTTTCTCCGTGTTTCAGTACTCTATTATTGTGTGCTTGGAATCCCTTTGAGCTAGTATATACCCATGAGAGACCTCTTATCACAATTGGCGCCCTCACGTATCCCTGACCCAGCCCAGCTCTACCATTTCCTGATCCTGCCTGCAAGTTCCAGTTTTTTTGTATTTACCTTGTGTGAACTATATTATTTGAGAATCAGTGTTTAATTTTCAAGTTGTACCAAAAAAATATCTAAAAGGCCACGTAAATTATTTTTGCAACAATTTGGCAAAACCATCACTCATTCAGGTTATCGTCGTTCACGTAAAACAACAAAAAAAAGTAAAACATTTCAAGTAAAACATTTTTGATTTTATATCAATTTAAACGTTACGTTATTTCGTACAACGTTACGATACAAATTACTTTCTTGTATAACTTGCGCAATGTTCTTACGTTATATACAAAACTAAATACTTATTTCGTTCGCTGGTCACATATTCTAAAAATGGACCCTGCGCCTCTTAACAAATCAGAATTGATCTACGAATTAAAATTACGGAATGCTCCGATCCATGCAACAGACACAGATGAAAATTTACGATCTAAGTTATCGAATTTGTTTCATGCGACTACCTAGTATTATTAGTCAAGATTTACAAACTCCATATACTTTTGAGCAGAATATAGCCGAAATACAGAAATGCTTAACCATTATTTCTGCACGTATAGACTGAAGTTGTAAATAATGTATTTTTTTTGCCTTTCTAATCTATGTGTAGTGTATAAATTGTATACTATACACATGTATAAATTGTATACTAATACTAATACGTATGAGTAGTGCTGGAGAGTTATGTCTATGTGCTTTTCATTTAAGGTCATGTGCTTAGATCATATAAAAAACGAATGTATCGTGATCTTGCTGATGTTACCGATGTATATCACAAAAATTTAAACACGATAAAACGTGGTTGGATATTGCCAAACAAGGTGCAAATATCTAGCTCTTTTAAAAACTGGCCAAGTGCGAGTCGGACCTGCGCACCGAGGTTTCCGTACATACTTGTAGATATGTTAATAGTTGAAATTACAGTATTGTGATGTTAGTACAAATTTACGGTTTTCGGATTTTCCCTTTACTTGTGCTATAAGACATTGCTTTTTGGCAAATTTCTAGTTCAACGTAAAGTATCCAAAGGTTTTAATTCCCTTGCGAGTGTCAAAATATGCGGCATAAACAGCTGTATCTTATGATTGCGTTGATTTAGAAGTTTGATTTTTTACAGCTTCAAGGATTGCAGTCTTGAGTATTTGATATAAATTTGATGTGAACCTTCACGCGTTCCTGGGAAAAAGAGTCTTCTCAGTGACAGACAGACGGACAACGATGTTGATGTCACTAAAGATGGTGGTACTTAAATGAGAATTACCTGGACATAACTCTCCAGCACTACTCATACGTATTATTACAGCAATTTATACGCTTCATATAGATTAGAAAGGCAAAAAAAAATTACATTATTTACAACTCCAGTTTCACAAATAAAATATTGACCTGCCAGTCAATGCTTTAATTCAATATTAAAATCAAGGTCGCCAGAAGTTTGGGCTACCCTCCAAACAAGTTACCCCTTCAGCCTGAGTCAATACAGAACTTTTAGGTTGTTTGTTTGGGCAGGTAAACCTAAGGGCATCTTGGCTTAGGTGTTTCGGGTTATTGCCACTCGAGGATTGATTAAGAACCCAGGCGAATCAGGGTATTTTTATTTGTTTTAGGAGTATATTTGTTGTTCATATAAGGGTATTTTTGAAGCATTCGTACAGGAACTACTTTACAGAAATTTGATACTCATTTATTTACAGATACGAGTATGAAAGGTTGTGTGTTTATTTTTGTGTGGTTTCACGTCCAAGTCGCTCAACTTATTTTGAAACACTGGTGACATTCTTGATAGAAATAATACTTTTACTTTTGTTTTGTTTCAGGTATGAACTTTGAAGATTAATTTAATCTATCACTGACATACAGTAAGTAAATACGTATGCTTTTAAACTGAAACAGTCATTCACACTAAAGTTAACATTAGAAACGTTAGTTTCTGATATTTCAACACTGTTGCAAGCGCCGTGATCACGGAGTAACTGAAGTAAAAGTGGGTCATTGTTATTTTTCTACAAGCAAACAAAACGATCTACCCTCTTGCGTGATCTGTTTTCACACAACTGCCCAAAAAAGGAGTGTAATGTTTTTAGGATTTTTTTATGTTTGTAAGTATGTGAGTTTCTTTATTCCACCATAACTTTGAAATGCCTGAACAGATTTAGACGTATGAGGTATCGTTAGAATCCTTACATCCCCCCGAGTAAAATAGGTAACACATTTTTTTTTGTAAAACAAAAATAACAATATGGCGGGAGTATAGTTCTATTTTCAAAGGAGAAAAAGTTTTTTCTTCGAATTTTACAATATAGGTATCAAATTGAAGGCTTTGTTAAGCACATTCCAACAGTATATAATTTATTGGCTAAGTTATTTTTTGACGGCAGGCGTGTTTTTTTTAAGCTAGTTGTTATTGTCTATTTTACTACTATATCCCTTTTCTAATGCTGTCTTTAGTATATACTAGCTGCGCCGCGCAGCTTTGCCCACGTGCGAACTTTGCCACCCGCAGTCACCCCTTAGAGAAGTAATTTCAAAAAATCTTACTGAGTGCACCTCTAGGAATATATCCTTTAAATTTCAAATCTCTTGGTCCACTGGTTTAGGCTATGCGTTGTCTGTTAGTCATTCATTATTTAGGTAGGTATTTCACGTTTTACCATAAACTGTTTTATCCATAGAGATGAATTTATAAATTCAGTTTGATTACACACCCTGTAAAAATATGGTTACAAAACACAGGGAAGATTAAGCATTTAACAAAACAAATGATTGAGGGTTTGGTTTTGACATAATTCTGCTTCTGAGCAGTGGAGTAAAATAAGTTCATTTAAAAACATTTCAAAATAAGCTTTTATGTAGTAACCATGTCATGTCATGATGAAACTTAGAAATGGCTATCACAAAGTTATATACTTAAACGGGACTTAATCCCGCTGAAAACTTAATTTTTATTTACCTCGACGTCGATCAAGTTGCATTGATCGTGGTTACGAGAAGACTGAAGTAGCGGGTGTCAGCGTCGTGAAGGGCGAGCGTTGTCTCCAACTACTCGCACACACACGACACTAACGACATCTGCAGATTTCTTCTGACATAAACCGCGTCGCGAACACTTGCTTATCACGTTATTCCAGGACGCAGCCAACTTGAAACCATCCTATCGGTTGTGTCGTGACAATTCTGAATTTTTACAAAACCAAATGCGGGTAGTTGGAGACAACGCTCGCCCTTCTCGACGCTGACACCCGCTACTTCAGTCTTCTCGTGACCACAATCAATGCAACTTGATCGAAACGTCGAGGTAAATAAAAATTAAGTTTTCAGCGCGATTAACTCCCGTTTAAATATATAACTATGTGTTCGAATCGCGAAAGTTTAAAAGTTACAATGGCTATCAAAATTAAATGCGTATACAACATTTCATGTCTATGCTGTTAACCGTTGAGGAGTTCTCTAATCAATAGCCAACCTGGAGTGCAACAACCATGTCATGTTAAAACTTCAAACCGGAACGCATAATATAATGAGTACACAAAATTTCGTATCTGTGCTGTTGACCGGTGAAGACTTCCTTTATCTGGAGCTGTTCCTGGATATCAATTCAGGTCATGCATTGTCATCAGAACTAAACCACCATGCAAAAATTTTACTCCGTAGGATAAGAGGAAGTGGTTCTAATTCAGCTTGCAAAATTTGACCTAAGCAAACATACATACAAACTTTGCAAGTTAAATAAAACCTTTTTTAAAAACTTGAATCTACAATTCTATGTATTTAATATACATACGTAAACATTTTTTTGGTACGCAAGCGAGGCTCGACGTTTTGGCCACAACATATTAATATCATCAACTCAATTTAACTTTCCGAGAACATTCTGAGACAGATTGCTACTCCGGCTTTGATCTGAGCTAAGGAAGCTTAATCAAAGAAACTCAATCTTTGCATGACATGAAGTTATGTCTCGTATTTTGGGAGGAGAATCAGCAATTATTTGAAGTTAATTACTTTGACGTAGGACATTACCTATAGTATTTAATTGACATGTTATTTTAGGTCAAAATTTAAAAACCTCCGACCAAAACATAGTTTATTGCAAAGTTTATTTATGCCACAGGTCCCCCTGTGAAACTTTGATGCATCATAAACATTGTACATATTATTAACCCCTTAGGTACGCGGGATCTAAATAAATCGAAGAATACTATGTCTTATGTTTCTTATCGAAAATATAACTAATAGCTTTATTTAGCTTGCTTTCTTGTCTGTTTGCCTGTATACAATAGTTGGACTTTGAAATCATATAGATAAATGTATTATAAAGTTTCCGTGTCGGTTGAATGTATAATGCTGATTGTGATAATATCTAGTTGCTGTCTCTTGGTGAATCCAGCCTAACTATTGTTATACAGAGCTTGTCAGGAGTCCGAAGCAGATTATGAGAACGTATTAGTTTTCTGTTACATTTGGTGTTATTTGCTTAAGTGGAATGATTCATGGAGGCACATAATTATTTATTAGAAATTATTTGTATCTAGTTATGGTTGAAGGTGGTCTATTTAGGCAAGAAACAAAATAGTTAACTTCGTAGTCTTGAAACCGTCGCCCCCGCGTTTGATAAGGATGCACACCTCGAGCCATTAAAATGCTTAATTTGGTAATCAATTCTCAATCGATGCGCTGTGTTGTATGCACGTCAATTAAGTTACGAGAGATGAGCGAGTATAATAACAGGATTATAATTGTCTCCTAAGTCATAGTCGAGACATGAACAATCGACAAAATTCACCAAGAGTGATCGGGTCAGTGCATTATTAGTATAAGTAAAATTAAAAATGGAATTGATAATACATAGTTATTGTGCCAACTTACGTTCAGTTGTTCAACAATCCTCCAAGGATTGTACACTTCTCAACTATCTAAAAAAATAAAATTGAAATTCTGTTCGTTGGTGAGTTCATCACATGAGAAAGCATGCACCGATTTAGCTACATCATGTTTTTTTTTTTTAAAACGATAAATTATGATTGTTTTTTTATTGTACAGGATTTTTGAATGAACTCAAACTTGTCTTGGATGCTTCGTTCGAAATTCAAAAATAACAAATGGCGCCTAACACTTAACTAGTGTTTCTCTCCTTAACCTCATGGCACGTCACGTGTAAACAAAAAAGTTTCGAACGAAGGATATTCGTAGTTTTCTTCATCATCATGCATGCGGGTGAAACCGCGGGGAGCAGCAGCTAGTGGTGTATAATAACATAGATATTGAAAGATCCATGTACAGCAATTTTATACAACGCAAATGTCTACCTAATTAGCTCAGTCTTTCTGATGTGAAACTCAATGCTAAATATACATTCGACGGCCCAACCGAATAAAGCGGTATAATAAGACATATTTATTTTAGGATGCTGTGCTGTGCCTTATAAGCATTAATATAAAAAGCTAATTTTGTTACGCATCCAACAACACTACGATGGTATGGTCCTTCGTGTGAGTGTCGAAACCGATTTTTATGTACTCGGCTCTCCTGTAAAATTTAGATTTTGATGTTATCGCTTTATTCGGTTGTAACGTCGCATTGTAATAGGATTGTAATTGAATTAAGATACCTTCTCCATCCTCTTCAATTAGACTCATTGGAATGGATCCCAGCGTCACTTTTGGTTCGGTTTTCTTATTAAACTCGCATACTTACATTCACTTTTATTTTATAACTTAGGCCACACAAACTAGAAGACGCCTGGCCTACGTAACAACCGCACGGACGACGGACAGACAGACAAAAGGAATGCGATTGTCACTGGACACTTAATGCCCCACGCATTCGTTCGATAGCCCGCGTCGTAGTCAGTAACAACAATCGGATTCTTTTATCAGCTGCCCATAAAGTTTTTATTGACTTTTGAGATAAAGGATTTGTGTTAGTCATCAAGCTGCGTTTCCTGATTTTATGGCTGTAGTTGTTATCAAAAATGATTAAGTTTTTTATTTTGTGTTGAACTTATAAGACAACTTTAATAGAAATCAAAGCATAAAAGGGCACAAAGCATATGAGTGTTTTCTATATTTACATACCAAAATCACAGATTTCCTATTTTATTCATGTTTTTAATCATTCGAACTGACTCATTAAAATAAGTAACTTTATCGAAATTCTTCAACACTTCTTGGTAAATTTGCGTCACTGATCATATTCTGCTAGTAGATGTAGTTTAAAAAAACATATCATGACAATACACTAAGTTCCTCAGCCTTCTACTTCCACAGCGACTCAAAAACAAAAAAAAACTATTATCCGATCAGGCTGCCCACGTAAATGCATGTTCTGCCCTATCTCACCGCATTCTGTTATAGATCTCAAACCATTTTGGTACATCTTCATACTTCATTTTTGTTATCGACCACTACATTAACCAAACCCCTTATGTACAAAATTTTACCAATTCTAAACCTTACTTTACTGACTTGAAAGGTTTACTGTTTTGTACTCTGTGTATGTGTGTGTTGTATGATGATGCGTACAGTATTGTCCGCCGTTAATATGTCCATTCGTCATACATGACAGTTTGTAATGGATAATGCGATTGCATGTTAACTAGCATTTCGTTCGTGTTCTTACTATTTATAGGTGTCACTTTAGTATTGTTGATGGTCGCAGGAATAACTATGCCCTTGGGAGTTTTAAGTGAACGACTTTATGGATAGTTTTGTCGAAATTTGTGATGAGAGTTCTTTCTTGGCTTGAGGGCGAGACAAAAGAAAGTTGAAGCTACGAGCTCACTTCAAAATGTTTCGTTTAGTTTCAAAAGGGGTTTCGTGTTCGATGGTTTCAATAAATGAGTTTTTTTTTTAAATTGGGAGAGCTTTATACAGATCTTATAATCATCAACCTAATAATTCCCACTGCTGGGACACAGGCCTTTTCTCAGAGAAATAGGATGGGCCTTTTCTCAGAGAAATATGATGGGCCATTATCCACCACGCTGGCCCAGTTGGTGGGTGTCACATGTCTTTGAGTTTAAGGTTTTTGGACATGCCCGTTCCTTCACAATACTTTCCTTCACCGTTTTTGAGCAATGGTTTAAAATCCGCACATAACTTAATACTTAGTCATTGGTGCAAGGTCGAGGTTTTGAACTTGGCCTCTTTGGATTGTGACGCGCACATGTTACCACGCGGCCATCACCGTTGCCGTAAATACCATACCAACCATACCTGTAGACGCCAATTAGCGCTAATTATCATAAATTTCTGTCAAAAGCCATACAAATAGAACAATTTAGTGTTATTTTTATGTTTTTTTATAGCAGTTAACGCTTGCGTAAACATATATAATAATTTCTAATGGAAAGATTTAGACTATGGACAAAATTTGGATGGCGATGCATAAGTCACGGTAACCGAATTGGTAGAGGCATGTGCCGCTCTGAGACACAGTATGCAAGTTCGAATCTCGTCCGTGATCCAAATTTATTCATTAGAAAATTATTATATGTAATGTAATGCTAGCTAAATGATGTTTTCAGGGCAATACGTAGTGTCTATTTGTTGCGGAATGTTGCAATTGCTACTAAACAAACCTGGATCAAATAGGGTGTCTGTTTTTCACAGAATTAACTTAAAATCAGACAATTTTTATATTATTTTTAAATATATCAAATTCTTATAAGTTCGCACTTGAAAACACAGTAGACACAAATGTTTAAAATTTATTTCGGATATTTACTTGATGCACAATCACAATTGCAATCTTCATTATCATTTTCTCAACGTAGGACATTACAAAATACAATGACTTCTTAAAACTGCACTAAAAGTAGGTAAATAATACGAGTTACGAATGAGACATCACCCGTCCTCTGCCATCCGTTTTGCATTGAATGGTGGAGACAACTTCAATTGCATTGCAGTTGACATTGCCTTCTCGGTACCGACTCGTTACCAATGATAAACAGTTATTTGAAATGTCATCCTTGACTTTGTAGACTAAATAAAGTATATTTCCAAAAAATATTAAATCGACTTCATAATAAAAATGTTATTTTGTAAAGAACCACTAAAAAGAAAAAAAAATACAATTGAGCCAGAACAGTATCACTTTTTCGAAAATACCAACGTAATAGTAATGCATAAATACAACATAAGATAAGAAAGAGTTTTTTGAAGGTGGTGCTAAGCCAAGCCATAATTATTAATATGGTTGAGCTTATTCAAAATGATAATGTCTTAAACGACTTGACGTGCTATATAAAATAATAGGCTTTTAAAGTAATTATCTATAAAAACTTTATAATTTACTAGATTGCTGTATTCGTGTCAATCGGTTTGTGAACGTGTGAAAGTCATAATCTGCTCGAGTGAGTCTCTTGTTTTGTCTCTTCTGCGTTTCGTGTTTTGTATGAGGGTGCGTCATAGACAACTGCATATTACTTCGTACGTAGATAGGTATGTATTAATTTTGTAAAGATATTAGATTTAAATGATGCCTGGGTTTGGCACCGCCTTCAAAAAACTCTTTCTTATCTTATGTTGTATTTATGCATTACTATTACGTTGGTATTTTCGAAAAAGTGATACTGTTCTGGCGCAATTGTAATTATTTTATTCTTTTTAGTGGTTGTTTACAAAATAACATTTTATTATGAAGTCGATTTAATATTTTTTGGAAATATATTTTATTTTTTGATTTTTTAGTGGCCTAAGCAAACATCGGAAAGAATATATGCCAAAAAAATTTGTAAACACTCACTCACTTTAAACTCAAAGCGTTGGTAAATTAAAACCAAGGATTAATAAAACCTACATATTTTTATATAACAATTGAATTAAATTTAACCATTTTCCATCATTTTGATGTTGCGTTCCTGTGACTACCTTTCGGCTACATCATCAGACCCTGAACACCACAAAACACCAGAGAACTCATCTAGACAAATCAAATGAGCCCAAACTCGAAGGCTTTCCATCATTTTGTTGTTGAGTTCCTGTGACTACCTTCCAGCTCCATCATCCCTGGATACCACATAAAACCAGGGAACTCACCAAGACGTACCAAATGAGCACAAACTCGAAAGGATTCCATCATTTCGTTGTTGAGTTCCTGTGACTAGCTTCCAGCTCCATCATCAGACCCTGGAAACTACATCAAACTAGAGAACTCATCAAGACAAACCAAATGAGCCCAAACTCGAAAGGGTTCCATCATTTTGTTGTTAAGTTCCTGTGACTATCTTCCGGTCTTATGATGGCACCAGACCCTGGATACCACATAAAACCAGAGATCTCAAGAAGACAAACCAAATGAGCCTAAACTCAAAGGGATTCCATCATCCGATTGTGTAGTTCCTTTGACTACTACTACTGCTACTACTACTACTACTACTACTACTACTGTAGTTTTTAATTGTCATCAGAACACCCATGTGTAAAACTTCAGCATCTTTGAACGTCCTTAAATTGTTCAAAATTGACTTGCAATCCAGTCCCAAACGTTATAATACAGTGAATTAAATTAAAGCTTGTTTAGAGCTACTAAGCCAATTTTGAAGAAAATTTATACAGTACCACACTAGAGGTACTTACTCAAGTAAAAACAATCATCTAATTGATAAAAAAATAATTAAATTTGCTAAAACAATGATATTAGAGAACATAAACTATAAAACAAATTGATTTTATAATAAAACGACTGAACCAATTTTGATGAAATTTATATGGAACTACAAGGAAAGTTTACCCTTTTGAATAAAAAAATAACCATCGAAATCGGTTTAGAAATCTTAGAGATAAACACAAAATAAGGGCAATATAAACACAAAATCGAATGGATTTACTCTCACATAACTATTTATTCTCGAAAAACTGCTGGACCACCTGGAGAGTATACCCTTTCAAACAAAAAAATAATTATTAAAATCGGTCCGCAATTAACGGAGATATCAACCGACATAAATAAAAAAAATAAAAAATAAAAAAAAAAAAAAAATAAAAAAAAAAACATACTGCAGAACATATAACCGTCTCTTTTTGTGAAGTCGATTAAAAATAACACACTATACATTAAATAGCTTTGGTAGTTTTTTTTTATAATATTGTTTATTGTTTGTTTATAAAAAATACTTGCAACAGTATTTTCCGTTAGGTAAATAAAAATAAAAAAATTAAATAAAATGATTCAATAAAGATTTTACAAAAAAAAATTTTTTCTGAATTATGACCAAGGCTTAAAAAGTAGTCGCTTTGTAAAACTACTGGATTTGTGAGCTTTAGACCTCGCGAGCACAAACTTTTTTGCAAACAATCTAGCAGTGCACAGTAGCGCCATCTAGTTACCTTATTGTAAAACTAACATGAATAACCAAGGTGCTCCATCAATCCCTACCTAGTTGGTAAAGGGCTGATTCCACTGGTAGAAGTGGAAAAAACACTCCAGAATAGCTCCTCAAAATGCAGTAAAGTTCTCACAATCACGCTGAAGATCGTCATAAAAAGAAATAAACGAGAAAAATAAATACTTAAGTGAAAATAGACATTTAATGAAGAAAAAAGGAAAGGACAGCTTTTAAAATATGTTAGGAAAACAGGCTCTGAAAATGTGCACGAAGTTTGATTTTCATTTTATCATTTGCAAAATGTCATCGTAGGCCATGATTTGTTGGTTAGTAAGTTTTCTACTATATCGGCCGCCCTCTCGTTCATAAACTCATGTGTTAACACATCTTCTTCATCACTTGAATGTATTTTCGATCGATTTAACACTAAACTTCGTGTTCGTACAACCTACAGTATTGAAAATAGCGCCAATTTACTAATGACAGCAAGGAACACAGAACAGTTTTTATTCTAATGCTAAACTCCTTGTCGAAAATGTCGACTTATCAAATCTCGAGGAGTTATTTGCACAAGGAGTTTGTGTGTTGAGTATTCTTTGCACAAGGAGTTTGTATGGAGTATTTTTTGCGCAAGGAGGTTGTAAAGCCTTGAGATGGATGTCGAATATATTGGTGTGTTCTAAATTCAAACACCAAATAGTTATTAAAAGTGCTTATTCACCTATAGTTACTTTACACTAAAAACTACACTTTTTTAAAAGTTCCATTCATTATTATTTGATATTTTTGATCCATTTTGTAATGGGAAAAAAAGCTTTTAATTTTCAGTATTGTTATCAAATTGAAGACCAACAGCATATAATTTATTAGCATAAGTTCTTATTTGGCAGGGCAGGCGTGTTTTTTTAGCTTTTAGGCTAGTTACTTTCAAAATTATATGCCCCCTCTCCTTATCTTAGAAACTACAAAGTTTAGGAGATAAGGCGGGGGAATTGTAAAATTCTATGAATTTTATAAGTTTAAAACTATTTATTTAAAAAAAAAAAGAGACAGACCCTCACAATGAGCCCTTTCTTTTGATATGTCACGCGGTATATATGGCAAAAAAAAAATAGATTTTCTAATTTTCCCCCCAAAAGTGACCCCCATATTCAAAACTCGTTTATTTACGTTACACGTCCGAGTTTGGGTCTCAGAAATTCAAATGTGTACCAAATTTCAATTTAATCGGTCCAGTAGATTCGGAATAAATTTGCTGTGATAGACGGACAGTCAGTCAGACACACGAGTGATCCTAAAAGGGTTCCTCCGTTGTTTTGTTCAGACATACGGAACCCTTTAAAATCTAGTAAAAAGACATCAAAATAAACCAACTCCATGAAATAGATAGTGAAACCAATACAATCTGTGCTATCCAATGAGAAGTGCTGATGATGCTGGGCAATGTTACTTAAATTTAAGTCTCAGGGTGACAAGCGCAGTGCAGGGACGCGCAACATTTTGCAACCAAAGTTCTAGGTGGCACTGTAATTATTATGAGCAGGCGAGCGATCTGCTCGTCTCGTCACTCAATCTAAATCTAATAATAACTAGCTTAAAAGCTAAAAAAATACGCCTTCCCTGCCAAATATAAACTTATGCCAATAAATTATACACAATTGGAATGTGCTTATCAAGGCCTTCAATTTGATAACCATATTGTAAAATTCGAAAAAAAAAAAAATTTTGCAATTGAAAATGGAGCCATACTGTTTTTTTTCAAAAAAATATAGCCTTTGTTACTCGGGGGGTTGTGAGGATTCTAACGATATCCCATACGTCTAAATCTATTCCGAAATTTCAAAGTTATGGTGGAATAAAGAAACTCACATACAAACATACATGAATGCTAAAAACATAACACTCCTTTTTTGGGCAGTCGTGTAAAAATAAATAAATATCCTCCCGAAGCATAAGCGAAAGCAACATAGTAAGATTTTTCAGAAAAACCATCCTGTAAAACATTTTTGCCACTGATTTTTTGTACTGACCATCCCGTAATAACTACTGAAGCGAGTGTGACTGGGCTTGTTTCGGAACAAAATAAAATGACTTCACCGAAAAGCCTACGGAAAATAAGCTAGTTTAATATAAAATCAAGCCAACAGCAGAGAATAAATATTAGTACTACGTACCAACAGTAAGTATGTCGGTCCGTCTGTGCACGCCTCAACTCCATAACTCCCAGCTCGAATGACCGCCTCAATTAATTTCAAACTCAGTTTAAAACTATGGTTAACTTCGCCCAGTTCTTAGCCGAGATATAAATTGGGTTACCAACTTATTGACGGTAATGTTGCGGTCTTATGAACTCACGTAAAATAACTTTGATCGAGATTGACGAAGCAGAACAGAGGGTTGCGTTAAGAATTGAACCTGAAAATGGTGGGGCTTCATACATCAAGTACTCCACATACATTTTCCATATCGAATAACCGGATTGAACTATAATTATATTAAAGGGGATTTTTGAGATTGCCTATTCAAAATTTTAACATTATATTATTTGTAGTACACAAAGTTTTAAGCTTTACCAACAATCACACCAATAAATGCAACAAGAAATCGTCCACATTTTATTAACAACTTCATCCAAATAAATGTTTTGTATTACACAGAGACGTACTAGCAAACAAGATCGAGCGTGGACATCCACAGGGATATGTATTTCCGGTAAATCGATTATCAAGTTACAAGAACAATAGAGGCCGTGCAGTGCGATGGAGATTACTTTAGATATACACGACTGTGCGATGCGTTTGAGGATTTAAATATTGCTGGAAGTGGCAAACACAAGAATTTGATAACAATTGAAAAGGGGGAGTTTTTTTAAGAAAAAGTTCAGTTCAGTTCAGTTATTTTGTTTTTTTTTTATATTAAGAAAGCTTCTGACCACGATTTCACCTGATGGAAAGCGACATTGTGGCCCAAAGTAAAGCACGCTTGCCTGTAGATACCTAAACAATCTTGTCTCTAACTATCCATCAAGTTCATTGGCAATACTCCATTTGAACACGACGTGCAAGGAACCCTTGGTGAGTTCGTATAAAGTACAAGATATGACACATCATATCTGCTAACTTTCTATTTTCTCATTGGCGTCCGCCTTGCAAGTGTATTTTAAGCGAAGTTGATACCACCCATCGATGTTCCATACTAAGTAAGCTTTCCAAAATTACTTTACGAAATGTGCACAAATCGGATAAGTGGTTTAAAATTACCATCTCTCTTCCATCCTTCTCCGTCATTGTATGCGCTGGTGTGCATTAGTATGCAGCGCACATTTCAGTTGATGCACGAGCCCGCGTCGATACATGGCGGTGTAACGGCTCCCGGGATTCGACTGGACGAAGGCTCCTCTAACTGGTTAGAATTGCTCAATATTAGTCATTCTTTAATTGTTCACGACGCGCGTCCTGAACGTGCTCTCACCGAACCATTATTATTTATTTGGTTTCTTTAATCGAATCATCATCTCAAATAGAAGGCCTAGCCAAGTTGGATTGATGCTCTCTGCGATTGCTAATGCTTGTAGTTTTGGTTACTTATTGGCTTAATTGCGATTTTTTTCGACCACTTCATACAAGTTTATCCATAAACAAGTTCAAAAAAACTAAAACCCGACTACGGTTGGGTAAGAAATAGCCTATCTTGCGAAGAAAACGAATCTATTGAGTTTTTAGTTTGAACACATATCTCTTCATTTCACATCCACATACAGAAGTTGCAGCGAATCTTTGTGGTTGTGAAGTTAGGCTCTGTGAACGATTGCGCAAGTACTGCTGTGAAGATAAAACTGTATTAAGTAATAGTGAGATAGAATATGCGAAAAACGTAATCAAGTGAGCGAGACAGTTATATAATGCTGTCGTCACCTTCAACAATAGGATTGCGCCTGAAAAGTAGCAGTTTGCGTAGCGACTTGCAGACAACTTCCGAGACACAAAGATCCGCTGCGACTCCTGTACCCAACTGTGGGTACAACTTGTGTGTGAAACTTGTAATTGACTTTTTTAGTACCTATTTGTGTAACTACTTACATTTTAAGTCGTTAGTTTTTCTAATAAAAAATAAATAAATAAATAATTATTTATTTACGTTAGTTTTCCTAATAAAAAAAAAAAAAAAAAATATATATATAATTATTAGGAAAACTAACGACTCTATATATATATATATATATATATAAACACACATACAAAGACTATTAAACTCGTTACCCTTTGGTAGAAAATCTTCATTATCCACATACTTATATACATACATACATAATAGACTGTTGACTGTTCCCTTCCCTTGCTTCGCTGTACTCGGGTAAAAAGGTAAGGCTCCCAAATAAATTGAACAAACTTGAACATATAGGTATGTATTGTAAATATGACGTTTTTTCTTTTTCAAATGGTTTTATTTCACTTTTATAAGCTACATTTTTACTTTTTACCCGGAAAAATAGGCACGCGAGCAAACTTTTGAGTTCTCGATATTTTGGCTCCGTTTTAGGCGCCATGAACTGAAATTACATTACATATATACGTAAGGACTATAATTATAATGTACAATGCTGAAAGCTTACAATACAAGCTTTTAATATAGTCTCGGAATTACATTAGAATAATCATAAAATATATCACTGATAAAAAATATGTACTAGACTGTTTTATCTTTTACAGTTTATGTTTAAGCAGGTATGTTTTACGGCATGTGAGATAATCTTGTTTTGCTTCAAGGAAGACATTCATTACAAAACAACTCATTAATTACATGTTACATATAATAGTACTGTCACAATCAGGTTTGTTCTCTCTTGTGTAATTTATTCAGCCCGGAGCTTAACTCCAATCAGTTTACCTAACTAATGGTCATATTATCGTTTATAACTTACTTTCTAATTGATGATTACTCATTAAGCATCTACGTATCCAATGCCCTTCAAAACAAAGTAGGTTCTAAGCGCGAAGATTGTTAACCACTTGACTCAATGAAACAGAATAATATTTTTAATAGTTAGTACCAGAATGATCACCAACTCCTTGATCCATCAGTTAACCATGAGTTAAATAGAAATCCGCATTCAGTTTGAGGTTACTTTATATTAGCTCCAGCTGTAAGAGCATAATTATAATCGTAAGCATTATCCTTTTTACAGCACACTAAACTTCCATTGTGTCCCACAGAGTGACGTAAGTCGGTAAAACGTTTGCGTAATCCAATTTATTATTAGACAGACTCTCGACCCCTTTCACTAAACATTTTAAACTTACACTAATCGCCATTACACTTTATCTAAAAACAATAAATTGTGCTCTAACGGTTCACGAGTCAGCCCCACAAAAGCTGTGGCTTCACCGCGCGCGCAGTCAACCCTACAGGTCTTTTAGACCCGCCCACCACAAGCATTAAGATACAGAGAACAAAGACAAACTTTACAGTGACGTCATTGTTTCAGCATATCCGTTAATTGTTTTTCTATGTCGATATGTATTAGGGTCCTTAATCCGCTAAATCGAATCTTCATAAGTCTAGGGCTATAATAGAGTGCAGGGACTGTCTGTTAGTCTGTTGTTCGTCCGCGAATATGTATGGACGTAATTGTGGGGTTGTCTATGTTAATTTTATTACGCTTTCTCGTGATTTGTGTTTTTTAAAGCAGTTTTGGGTTGAAAAAAATATAAATTCAGTCATTCTAGAAATCCCTAAAAAATACATAAATTTTCTCAACCAAGGAGAATTCCTTGTAATAAACAAGGTATTTTTATGACAAGCCCCACATTACAAATACTACAATGTTTTTAATTAATTGCCAAAAATCCCTCCCCTCAAAGTGGCTAATGTCTCAGATTTGTCGTAACAAAGCTGAAACATTAAAACGCAGCTCAAGACGCTGCAATGGCCCGTCATTTTTACCACTTGACAACGAAGTTTGTCGCAAAGTCGGCGGTATCACTTGATTTATATCTCCTCCGCCCGACTAATGCAATTATTGCAATTTATTATGAAATTAAATAAGGTCGACGTGACGCTCCCCCGCCCCTAGAAGAAATTTATACCCTTTAGTAGAAAACTATATTTTTGCTGCATCGTCGGAAATACCGACTGTCGACCATTGAAGGTTGAGTTTTGAGTTTGGAGCGTGGGCGTAGAGTTCTATTTCCGTTGTGTGTGGCGGTAGAGAGTGTTACGTCTTTTTAAGTGGGTAGTTTGCTTATTTTTCTCGCAGCTTATGTTGTCTGTGGTTGCAGTTGGCGATAAATTATTCGAGAGCCCCCTACACCTTGTCTTCGAGGGACCGCCGGGTGACAGCGTCATTTTTATAAAAGTGTAATGTGATTTTCTTGTTGCGACTGCAAGTTTTTTCTTGTATTCTTAACTTTGGTTCAAATCAGATTTGCAGAAAAAATGTAGGTATCGGGAAAAGTTATGTTCAAGAAGAATATAATTTACAAATATACTGAATATGTAGTTTTTTTTAAGACGGTTTGGTAATGAGAAAGTACGATGTTTAAACACACTTTCTCTCTTATTATCTTTGCTCTTTTCGTAGCTAACTTATAACTGAAGTTTATTTATTCAAAGTGACATGAAAGGTCCAAAGGCCCAATTAATGGTAAACAGTAATCGTCAAATGAATTCGCAATTATTTTATTCCATCTATAATTAACTTTACAACATTTTATAAACAGCTCACAGCCATTCATCTCTGTATTACACGACTGCCCAAAAAGAAGTGTAATATTTTTAGGATTCGTGTATTTTTGTATGTATGTATGTATGTATGTGAGTTTCTTTATTCCACCATAATTTTTAAATGCCCGAACAGATTTGGATGTATGGGAGGGTATCGTTAAAATCCTTACATCATCCCGAGTAAAAAAGTTTTTTTTTTATTAAAATTAACTTGTCGGCAATAAGGCTCCATTCTCGAAGGCGAAACAAAAATACTTAGAATTTTACCTTATGGACATCAAATTGAAGGCTTTGATGAGTACATTCCAATACAATATAGTTTATTGGCATAATATTTTTTACCCTTTGCAGGCGTGTTATTTGGCTTGTTTATAATTTTATTTTGTATTGTTTTGTCTACTAACACAGGTACTTATAATATAAATACATGAAACTTGTTTTTTTACTGCTTTCACTAACGACCAGCTCTTTGATCTCGTTATCGAATCCCTGGGAATCGAATCAACAGATTAACTTCGATCTTATTTGTCTTTCCCCTTAGATACATAAAGTCGCTTCCTATCGTCATTAACCAAGCATGCGAATTCCAATTCAGAATTAATGTGAGATTCTTAATTTAATTGAGTTTGTGGGTGATCGTAGAGGTCACTGACTCCTTCAATTATTTTGACTGTTTTTTGAGTTTAACCCAACCTAAGTTCGAAAAGTTTTTGGAAGATGTATCATCTATATCTATATACATAATAATAAAACTGTGACAGGTCCAATTCTGTACATTGAATATATTAATTTGTAATTTTTTTTGGAGGCTGTTCTGTATTCATTACTGAAGCCAAAACTGTAGTTTTTTTTATTATTGTCTGTTTGTCATCTGTTTGTCTGTCTGTCTGTCTGTCTCCTGTCTGTCTGTTTGTCTGTATCTTGGCTAGGCATCACGCCGAAACTGCTGAATGAATTTAAATAAAACTTGGTATGATTTGAGTTCATACTTCGAGGTAGGACATTGGATACTTTTCATCCCGAAAAATTAAACGGTTCCCGCAGGATAGGGGTTGAAAGTTATTTAAAAAACACATAGCACTCTGAAACTACAGAACGGATTTAGATGCACCTTGGCACAGTCATAGTTTAAGTGATGAGTGAAAATTGAAAATACTTTTTATCCTGAAAAATTAAAGGGTTCCTACGGGATAGGGGTCCAAATTCTGTACATTGAAGACATTTTATAATTCTTTTTGGAGGCTGTTCTATATTCATACTAAAGCCAAAACTGTTTTTTTGTTGTCTGTCTGTCTGTCTATCTGTATCTTGGACGCGCATCACGCCGATACTACTGAATGAATTCAAATGAATCTTGGCATGATTTGAGTTCATACTACGAGGTAGAGCATAGGATACTTTTCATCCCGAAACATTAAAGGGTTCCCGCAGGATAGAAGTTGAAAGTTATTTCAACGAGTACTGATCACGCTGAAACTACTCTACGGATTTTGATGCAACTTGGCATAGTTATAGTTTACCATCATCATCATCATCATCATATCTGCCCTTAAAAGTCCACAGCTGAACATAGGCCTCCCCCAAAGAGCGCCATGACGAGCGATCTTGTGCCACCTCCATCCATCGACTATATGACGTATTCTGGCCGCGCATCACGCCAAAACTACTGAATAAATTCAAAAGAAACTTGGTATGATTTGTGTTCATGCTACGAGATAGGACATTTGATACTTTTCATACCGATAAATTAAAGGGTTCCCGCAGAATAGGGATTAAAAGTTATTTAAAAGAACACGTATCACGCTGAAACTACTGCTTTGATGTTTATGCAACTTGGCAGTCATAGTTTATATGATGAGTAAAAATTGAGGATACTTTTTATACCGAAAAAATTCAAGGTTTTTGCGCAATATGGGTTCAAATTCTGTACATTGAATATATTTAGTTTTTTTTTTTTTTTTTGTTTGCTGTTCATTAGTATTATAATTATCAAATTAAAGGGTCCCCGCAGGATAGGGGTATTTTATTTGGAGTTGGTATTCATGTTATATGGTTTTTAGTTACTTCCGTAGTTTACCTCTAGGATACTCAAGGAATATTCCTCCAAATTTCAAATACCCAGGTCCACCGGTTTAGGCTGGGCGTTTTCTGTCAGTCGGTTAGTCAGTTCACGGTACTGTTTTATAGGCTTGATTAAAATAATGTAATAAAACACATATTTTTATTATTCTGCCCAAATTGGAAGGGCATCTATACTTATAATAAAGCAGTAAGTACCAAAAAATCTATAAAAGGAAGATATTTAAAAAAAAACTAGGATACTAAAAAATAACCTACTGAAAATGAATAAACACATTTTTTAAATTCGTGTCTGCCTGTTTGTCTGTTAGTCTGTTCACGTATCACGTTAAAACTACTACACCGATTACAATGCGGTTTTCACTGTTGGATAGCAGATTTGACTTAAAAACTGGTGTACTTATTATCTCAATCCGATGAGTAGCAGCCGAGCAATCGATAAAAAATAAATACGGCTGAAAATTGGGATTGTAGGTCTTGGAATAGTAATAGAGTTCTTTTAACCTAGAGAAATGGCCACGCGTGCGAAGCCGCGGGTACAGCTAATAATATATAAAACAGTTAAATATAACTGCAATGATATTAGGACCTAGAATGTACTCAGAGTCCTGCCATTGAGTTAGAACATAATAAGCAAAGTAAAAAGCAATCATTTTGGAAACTTCAATAAACGAAAAACGTACTAACATGTTTACAAACATACGGTTTACTCGTAGCTCAAAATATTACGGATACTTTTGACATTACAGATATTTGCAATATTTTTATTTTTTCATGGAAATATAAGACTACGAAATACAAGTCTCCTACATTTTTCACATAACGCCCGTCTTACCTTCCAAGACTTTCCAAAAGTCCCTGACTTCCACCATGTACTATTATTTATTCTGTGCCACTACTTAAAAGTAACGAATGTGTGAATATGGTCTTACATGACTCTTTAGAATTATTTAATCGGTTGTAGGCAAAATACATCGACTACCTACATGATCTACTAATTGGGGTTTAATGGATAAACTAATTAATGCGTCGTTATGAATAATGATAGGTATATGAAATTTGTAAGAAATTCGCGCTTTAATTTAAATAAATATAAAAAAATAAAATGATTTGCATTTAGGTGCCCTGTTATATTTTGTCGCAATACTTTGTGATTTTTGATATTTTTGGAGTTAGTTGATTTTATAATCAAAATAATTTTTACTGTTCAGTTGAGAAGTAAACTGCTATTTTGATTTCTCCAGAGAATCATGAAAATCATTAAATTTTAATACTTATTATATGGCAGAAGTTTTAGCAGTTGTGGTTGTACCTTAAATGGGGATTGTGTTCACCAACAGTGTCCGCGCTGGTTTCGAGACAAACCCAGCGGGTGATGTTAAAAGATGCTTTCTTTGCTTTTTAAATACAATATTATATTTTTAGCAACAGACTAGTTTATGCCGCCGGTAGTGCGTAGGTATCCATTGAATGTATCAGTGCATCAGCGTATTGAGGAAATTTCAATTCGGCTAGTAATTAAGTGAGTTAAGCGGCGGGACACCGCCCAATAATGTTATGCCGGTCTACAGTTACAGCTGACATAGGCTTTTGGATGAGGTACCCTAGGGTACCTCATCCAAAAGCCTAAATTCCCACAATGACAGGAAGAGCCGACATCGAAGGATCAAAAAGCACCCTAAAGTACCCTAGGGTACCTCATCCACATGAAAATAATTATTTTACATATAAGGCACGATGCATGCAAGGCTTTCTGCTGATGATGGTGGTTTTTCTGGATATATAAATAACAAAAGAGCATTACCAGTTGAAACATATATCAGTGTTGCCGTCTTTTCATAAAATTAAGTAATTGCGCATACGATTCTCATTCAAGGGGATAAGAGAAATTTTACTTGTCCTTTTGTCCTCACGTACCACATCCACCACGACAACTCATCCCTCGTGGCTAAATGCGTGAACTTGAAGTATGTCAACTTACCAAGGTGGTATAGCAATATTTACTACACACCGTCTCAACGTCGGAGCTAAAACGATAGTTAAAAATTTTAGTTTTCGCCTTGTCCAGGCAGCTTCGTACGCCTTGTTCTATCTGCATTAACTGCGTTGAAACATCGGGCGCATAGTAATTAGGAGTAAATTAAATGATGCCGCGTTTCATGCCAACATGGCTGCCCGGCCGCTGCGGGCCACGCCTCGGTTCCTTGCTACGCACTGTAAGCTGTAAGCGAGGCCTATACGTTTGATGGAACTAGTAACAGGTCTCTAATCAATAAATAGTGCTAGAAATATGTTACTTGTTTCAAGTTGATGAACACAATGCTGTTTGCATTCTTGCCTATTTAAAAGTGACCGTCTCGGTTTTTTGCAACACCTTGCAACTTGCAATGCAAGTGACAATAGAAAAGAGCTAAAGATAGTTAAATATTAAAACGGGACTTAATCGCGCTGAATATGTAATTTTTATTTAACTCGGCGTTTCGATCAAGTTGCGTTGATTGTGGTCACGAGAAGGCTGAAAATAAAGAAGATACTTACAAACTAATGATACTAAAGATATGTTTGCCTATAAGGTATATTCACTGCATGTGGTGCCCGAAATAATAATACGACCACTCTTTGTCATACCGCATGTGCAGCCCTCTGCACATGCGGTATGACAAAGAGTACGAGCAAAAGGAATTCCGGAAATGGTTAGTAGCATTTTTTAATGCAATTATTATCGCCAACACCAACACCAAGGATACCTTCCAAGCGCGATCATTACGGCAAAACCCCCCTGGTGGGTACGGGTATATACCGCTTCCCATTCTTCGTCTTCCGATCACTGATAATAATGATGGTACGATTTAAATTAAAGTGTTGCCATAAGTAGAGTTTCCGCATAATGAAATATCGATATTAATAATTCACGTAAACAGTTATTTAATATAAACAAATATCTTTAACTGGCCTATTTGTCCTGAAACATGTTGGTAAAAATTCACCGTTTACAGCTCCAATAAAATAAAATATTAAAGAGACAATTCCGCGCGCACACAACATAATGCATTTACGAGCCGCAAGCTCTGGCGGTACATCAATTACTGAACAATTTATTTCAATACTGTAACTGAGCTGTGGAGGAAGCTAAATGCAATGCATAGCTAAATTGGTCGCAAACACAGCATGTAACTATAGCTTGTAGTTATTACTGGTTGAAATATAAATTACTATTGTCGACAAACATCAGCCTCTTACTGCCCATTTTCATCATCATTCTCAGCAGGTTTCTGGTCTTAAAATATATAATTATGTTAGGATCACTTCGCTGAAATGGTACTCTAGAAGTGAATTATGTACTGAGAGCAAAACTTTTCAGGCATTTATACCTAATATCCACTGATGCGAATCTCCAATCCTGCGAAGTTAAAATAGGCTTGAGGAAATTAAACTGTGTAATTCCAACGCATATCCGAAACAGATCCGATAAAATCGTAGGGGGCAAATGCTATTCAAGTCAACTTCCTGGAGAGAGGAGGGCTGTTTTTAATGAACTGTTTCTTTAAGCCGTCTTCCGTTGGAGCTGCTTCTTAAAGAAAGAGGCAGAGCCCCGATGATTTGACGAAAAATGAGATCGACTTTATCATGACGGACAAAAAGCGCATATTTGGATGTATCAGTGGTCACTAAGCTTAAAACAGAGAGTGATCACCGAATTGTCCAAGACACTCTGGATAATTATTACAAGCTTGAACGTCTCCATTTGATGAAGTCAACTCTCCGACCTAATCTGCTGCAAACTGTTCTTGGATCCGAAAGATTTCAGTTTGAAACTGAAGAACTGATTGACTGCCTTGGAAAGCACATTTGACGTTGACGTTGAAGTTGACAAGGAACTTGACCAAGTGGTGGGAATCCTGAGGGAAGAGGGAACGTAGTTCTGTGATATGCGGCGTAAAGGCAGGAAATCAAAACTTTTGGGGGAGTCTCAGCAGGTCATTGAAGAATGACGCGAAGATCCAGGTGAGACATCCAAAGCTCCAATACAAGCGCTATAGAAGAAGCAATTGAGTGAAATCAGGAGGTTGACCCCTGATTTATCTTTGTACAATAGCTTGGTCGAAGCTATCTGACGAAGTTGACCACATCAGGCGGGAACGTTGTCATTTCTAAGCCAGAGATTCCGCGGATGTTCGGACCAATGGTAGATCGGGAAGATCAACAGAGGATGCTGTGCTTGGCTTGACTAGGTGTGTTGTTGGAAATTTAGAAAGTAAAAATAAATGCCTCGGCTTGTTTCTAGATCTATCGAAGGCGTTTGATACCGTCTCAATTGAAATCCTTTTGGAAAAGCTTGAAAATGTTGGTGTAAGAGGTCTGGCATTGGACATTTTTAGGGACTACCTGAACGGTCAAAGCCAGTGTGTTAAAATAGGTGATCACTGTAGTAGCTATGAGTACATGAACTTTGGTATCCCTCAGGGCAGCATCCTTGGTCCTACATTATTTTTAATCTATGTGAACGACCTGTGCAAGCTAGAACTCAAAAGATGTAAATTCTTCACTTATGCTGATGATACAGCCATGATCATATCGGGAAGGGATTGGAAAGATGCGTTTAGGAATGCGGAAGCAGCCTTAGGAACTGTTATGGGTTGGTTGAATTGTAATGTATTAACCATTAACTTAAATAAAACTAATATGATAATTTTCGCATTACAAACCCGTTCGCTTCCTACCCCCGAAGACTGTGAAGTTCGAGCCCATACCTGTGGTGGAAGCACTGCTGAGTGCACTTGTGCTAGGTTTTCTGTAGTATCTAATACAAAATATCTTGGTGTCATCATTGACAATGCCCTAAACTGGCACCATCAGATTGACGTTATGACGGCCAGAGTCAGAAAGCTTATATATGTATTCAAAATTCTTCGATCTGTTGCGGATGTCGCAACTTTAAAGTTGGTTTACTCTGCTTTGTGCCAAACTTTACTTATGTATATGGGGTTCCGCTCATAAAACAAAGTTCCTAGAGCTGGAGAGAGCACAGAGAGCTGTATTGAAAGTTATGCCAAATAATCCCTTTCGGTACCCTACTAAACAACTATACATGGACTGTAAAGTTCTTACAGTCAGACAGCTTTTTGTGCTCCAAACAATCTCACGGAAACATAAACATACAGTATATGATGTAAAAAAACTTATTCAACGCAGATCTTATATGGTTTTCGAAGTAGATCGCCAAAGGACGGATGTGGCTAGAAGGCATTTTTATAACATTGCTCCACGCCTTTACAACAAAATTAACAAAGTACTCAACATATATCCTCTAATTATTTACAAGGTAATTTTAAAATTAACAGAATGGCTACTCTGTTTAAATTATTCAGACACGGAGCATTTAATAGTCAGTATAAGATTGTAGTGTTATCCTCAATTTTTTCTCTGCAGAGCACTGCGGACTGAAGTTGTATACACAAGACAGGTTTAAGAACCCTCATTTATCGCATATATACACTCCATACACTACACACACTATAAATACACATTCTCAAGCATATCCCCACATGTTTTCTGGACGTATATCCCTTCCCCCACTCTCACACTTAGGAGAAAATACCTGCGCAAAACGTACTCATTTCACATGTCACATCACACATAAGTGCAACTTTGATTATGCCCCCCTTTATTATCAATAATAAGTTTTGTGTATAATATATATATATGTATGTATGTATGTATATTAGATACAAATGTATCTAATAACTGGCTTCTAGAACTCAAGAGTTTTCACTCTTGTTTAGAAGCTTTGTGACTTTTTCAAGTTCCTTCTAACAGTTTTCTATCGCTTTATTTTACTTTTATAAAAAAAATATTAATTATTGTGTCTAACATTTAAAATAATTACTTGTCGGATCAGTGCTCGCGTGGTTGTTGACACCCATCACACAGGGAATCCTATTTTGGGGTCACTCTATGGGAGTTCTGTTATTTTTGACAAGCAAATACTTAATTTAACTAGGTACTACTTTTGATTATGTACCTACCTAACTGTTTTAAAATACCATATTAATAATACTACTTTGTAAATTTCAATTCCACCATTGGCAACACTGTGTTGTCAAACAAATGAATGAAACAAACAAATACAAAATATACATACTATACCTAGCGTTTATTTAAATATTTTAAATTGTATTATCTTTGTAACAAATTTAATATAGTATAAGTGAATTATTAGGTAATTCTCCTCTTTGCAAGTAAAGTATCAATGCAACTTGCCAATAATAGCTTTCTCTGTAAAATGTCAGTTCAAACAAGTGTTCAAAGTATATAAGTTTGTGATTAGATCCAACAGTTGTAAACTAGGTTTTTTCATTGGCAGAGTGTAGATTGTCATCAATATTGTATAGCTATTTAAAGTGTGATCAATTCTAGATCGAATTTGGACAATACTGGAGCACTGTGGAAAGGGACTGACACGTACTGAATTTTATAATTTTACTTTTAAAGTAGTTTTGGAATAGAGAGTCAGCAGTGGCCGTTTTTACTTTTAAGCTTTCATTGTTTCACAGCTCTTGTGATAATATTGTGATTTTAGTTCCTATTAATTTCGTAATCCCATAGTGTAAAAGCCTATAAATATCAATTGATATCACTACACAAAATCACTACTTGTGACAGGGTTTGTTTGTAGGTACTAAAATTTGTTAGTAATGTTCTAAATGATATATTTTGTTAGTAATGAAGTCTTAGACTGTAATTCTGACTTTAAGTGATTTAAGTGATTACCTACATTGGATTCAGCATTTGTCATTGTTTGTTTGAACTCCATATTATTGTGTAAATTTTAAAATGGTAAGCTTGTTATATCAAGAAGGCTTTAGATGTGTTACTATTTTTGATTCTATTGTGTGTCCGTTGCAAGGTTAGTATAATGTTGAACAAGTTTAGTGACAAATCACAATTAATCTGCTATTTCATAGCAGAGTTATGTGAAAATATGACCAAGCATTATAGGTACCTACTAGTTATTTTTCATATTTTATATAGGTATAATGTTAAATATAATGTACCTCCTTGTATGTTTTTTGGAACATTAAATATTATTATTATTTTTATTAACTAGCTAACTCTGCATCGACTGACTCTTACGGCTTTGAAGCCTTGGCTGAGCCGATGCATCGTCTTCCTGGCTCGACTTTTAACCAACTCTAATGCTTCAAGCTGATACTAGAGCGAACCATCCTAAATAATCCAGCAAAATTACTGGGCTTAAAAACTAATGTCTCAGGGTGACGAGCGCAGTGCAGTGAGGCGCTAGATTTCTCAACTAAACTATTATGAGCAGGCGTGACGCTTATCATCAGACGAGCAACCTGCAATATCCGTCTTATCACAAACAGTAATTAAAAAAATTGAGCAGTACATCGACTAAATATTCTCTTGGTATAGATTGAGCAGCTGTTCTGGTGTGGAAGTACAATACAATACAATACAACAACTCTTTATTGCACACCAAGCAAAAAAAAACAGAAGAAACTTAAAAACTAAAATGTACAATCGGTGGCCTTATTGCTAAATAGCAATCTTTTCCAGGCAACCTTTGGATGGTAAGAAGTGGAAGTGAATGCTTATTTTGGCAGTCAGTTGAGCTTTTGACTAGGTGTGAGAGCCAAAGATAAGGCGTTCTAGTGTAACGCTATGAAGTTTAAAGTGGTCAGTTATCGGTACATATATATCTCGGAATATTGGAGCTGGAACAGACCTTGTATACATGCCAAATTACCAAATAACTGTGTCACACATGTATTGCTTCTGATGTGTGTATGTGCAAGTCTATCACAATAGTGTTTGGTCGTTGCATAATGATGCAAACACCCAATAGCTGCCAAATACATGCTATAAATAAACTAACTATAATCTGTATCTATATTTATAATAAAACTGTAACAGATCCAATTCTGTACATTGAAGTTTATATTTTTTTGGAGATTACTCTATATTCGATACTGAGGCCAACACTGTTTTTATTTTTTATTTTGACTTTCTCTCCGTCTGTCTGTCTCTATCTTGGCCGCGCATAACGCTGAAACTATTGAATGAATTAAAATGAAACTTGATATGATTTGATTTCATGCTACGAGGTTGGACATAGGATACTTTCATCCCGCAAAATTAAAGAGTTCCAGCAGGATATTTGTTGAAAGTTATTTAAAAGCACACATATCACGTTGAAACTACTGGACGGATTTTGATGCAACTTGATATAAACTACGAGTATGTGTACTCGTAGTTTATATGATGGGTTAAAATTGAGTACTCGTTTTAAACCGAAAAAATTGAGGGTTCCTAGTCCTACGGGATAGGGGACCAAAGATATGTTAATTTCATGTAATAAATATCTATAGTTTTAATAAAGCAATAAGTACGAAAAAGTCTATATAAAGAAGATCCGTACCAATATGTCAAAGTGAAACGTTGTTTGTTTGTTTGGGGCGCTTTCACGCGATAACGGCTGGACGGATTTTAAAAAAAAACGGAATGTAGATAGCTTATACCTTGTAATAAAAGATATGATACCTTTTATAACGGAAATTTGTATTTTTTTTTGGGAAAACTGGAAAGTGTTGATGACTCGCTGTAAGGGACGGTTGCCATGGAAACGAAATAATAGCAAGTCTCTCAAAAAACACCAAGAGTGTTAGTGCTCTACTTTTACATTGGTTTTTAATATCCTAGAAGAACATAGGATGTTTTTTTCGCGATAAACTGTAGTCCACGCAGACGACGTCACGGCTGAAAACTAGTGCTCAATATAATCCGTCAATTCACACAGACTATTAATAATAGGACCTCCGGAATAAATCCATTCAACAAAAACCAGGAATTACTCGGCAGTACCGAATAAAAAAGGTAATGCCGTCCTTCATGGATCAGTTATGTCGGTAACCATTTATTTGAACTCATCTCGAATGTCCTGGATTGTCGAGAGCGGTGTTTAACCGATTCACTCTGACGCACAAACATATACAACGATGTTTGGTCATTAATTTTTGTCGATCAAATTATGGTGTTCAGGCGCAAATTATTTCTACCGTTAGTTTGATTGATAAATGACCAGTGTTGGATTGTCAAAATATTTAAGACTTGCTGTGCCCGGGGTTTTGCCCTCGTGGTCACTTATCGTCGTCAGAAGAAACCTATGTGTTATTCCAGAACCAAAAATACCTATAAAGTACATAAGTAGTAAACTACATTTCATTAAAATTCGTTCAGCCGTCAAATAGATTAATATTGAATACTATCAAATAGATTATTAATATTGATTGCTCGGCTTGTACATATGGAATTTAGATCTCAAGTACACCAGATTTTAAGTCTAAGTATAAGCTATCCAATACTGAAACTCGAATGACAATCGGCCCAGTAGTTTTTACGAAATATGCAAACAGACAAACAGACATAAATATACATTTTTATATGTTTTATTCTTTTTTAGTAGGTTATTTCAAGTACTCTAGACCATTTTTAGAATTATCTTAATTTTGCAGACTTTTTCTTTCCTACTGGTTTATTATAAGTATCATCATGATCAGCCTATATCTGTCCACTGCTAGATGTAGGCCTCTCCTAATGCTTGCTCAGTCTTCAGCTCTCCTCATCCATTTTCTGCCAGCCGCTTTTCGCAGGTCGTCACTCCACCTGGCCACAGGGCGTCCTACACTACGTTTGCCTAGACTTGGTCTTCACTCGAGAACTCGTCTATTACAACGGTTATCGGTTCTTCGGGAAATGTGACCAGCCCACTGCCACTCCGTTCAGCTTATTATAAGTATAGATATAGATAGATTTTTTTAATCAATTGCTTGATTTACAATTTGAGAAAATGAGTAGGTAGTGTATTTAGTAGCAGTGTAAGGATCTCAGGATCTAGGTATGTTTGTAATCCTGGCCATATTTTCATATTATTTACGTCCTTTCTGTACAATTTTGATGTTAATAATAATTGTTATTATAATTCACAGCTGAAATTCATAATTATAATCTTCTTGTTTTTTTTTCTTTCTCTTTATTTTATGATATTTCGGACCCATAAACTATACTAACGAACTAACAGACATAATACTTATAAGCAGTGTTATCATTCTTCATAAATCTAATTGAACGTAGTAGCCACACCTCGTAAACAAAATGACAATGTATGAAAATGTTGTCTCTAACATTCGTGACATAAAAATAAATCTGTGTCCAATTTTGGTCAGTGTCCACAACTAGTTGGACGAAGCTGTCCAGTAGCGGTTCATATAAATTAACCCATTAACCGGTTAATCGGATATTTTGCTTCGTCATGTGCGTTAGATAGAGCGTTATTAGCGCCCATTATATGGACATGAAAATGTCGTGTGTTTAATAGGTGAACAGACCTTTAATAGGTGAATCAGTTTTTTACAATTACACAATTCTAATAACTGTGAATTATTAGAATTGTGTATAATTTATTATAAAGTCATAATTAAATAGTCAGTTTTTTATTAAATAATTTGGACAGATGACCCACTTCTCGTTAACCCATGGGAACACCCCCTAATCACAAATATCACACGTCTAATTTTTTACTTTTTAACAACAGACAGACAACATAATCACAGGTCTGCTAGCCGACGGCGGAACGGCAGGTAATGGGCGCAATTACAACACAATTTACACGCGCAGCGTCAGACAGTTTCGCCTAATTCGATTTGATTGTCACCCCTATTTGACGGATTTAAATTTCGAATTGCCTGTTTTATTTTTAACGTTGATGGTGAAGCTTTTGTGTCCAATTGAATTGTTTTATGAAAATGCGTAAAATGTAAAGGTTGATATTTGTGCAACGAAAGGCAAACAACAATTGGGGAATGGTGATGGTTTAGGGGCATCAGTAACACTTCCCAAATGGTTGATTGTTGACAATTTGATACTTTTTCGCAAGTCTATAACTCTAAGAGAAGAAGAACATAGGTTATCGAGAAGTTTTAAAAATACTTTGTATAAATAGTCAGGTCAGTTATTAAATATATCACGCCAGCATGTGTTTTGTAATAATGTAAAATATTGAGTTTACCAGCTATAATATGGTTAATTAAATCACTTCAAATAAAACTTTTTATTAGGATACGATTAGGTACTTAAAAATTTCATTTCTTCAGTCATTAATCAACGTGAATTCAAATTCCTATTATTATTTATTAATTATTTTAACCTATCGCAGAGGCTTTCAATGGACAGGTCTATTATATAGGTAAATTTAATTAAGATTTCCAACCTCCAGATCAAAAATATCAATACAAAGTCTGCTGATGAATAATGAGTATGTCCACCGTTAAATTCCCAGCCATTTATGTGCATTTTTCCATCATACGTCAATTATTACTGTTCAGAATTTTTCAGTGCTTTACATATGGCCCATAAAATAATACTGCGATCCCATGGCGCCATAAATTCAGAGTTCGCAACAAAATAATTAGTATTTATCTGTCGAACGAATACTTTAATTTTTGCATCCGGTCCTGGGCTGTTAGCCGATTGGATTGAATCTTGTGTCAATTAACAGTTGTTAAAGTAATAAGTTAAAACTTTACATTAAAAAAAGTTTTATGCAGTAGGCATGTAACGGTAAAATATTTTTTGTCTGTGCTCTTAACCGTTAAAGACTTCCTTTATCTGGAGATAATCCTGTTTGTCGATTCAGATCATGCTAACAATAAAAATGCATTGTCATCGGAAATGAACCAACAAATAAAAATTCAACTCCGTAGGATAAGAGGAAGTGGTTCTAATTCAGCTTGCAAGATTTCATCTAAACAAACATACTACATACAAACATTGCAAGTTAAATAAAAGCTTTTAAAACACATTTTTTATTACTCATTACAACGAAATGTCTGCGCGCTTACGCCCGGAGCTCCTTATTGTTTCGTAGAAAAATTTCAATGGGTAAACATTATTATCGCGACATTAGGATACCTTGTGTCTAAAAGGAATCCTTAGATTATGTTCTTCGGGCTCTAGACTTACACACACCGCTACCATCTGCCTACTTAGGTGTGAAAGCGATTTTTATGCCCTATTTAGCCAAATATTTGACCGCAATCTCACCTGACAGTAAGTGGTAATGAAGACGCGGTTGACGTGGTATGCTTGCTTAGTAAATATTATCATTACTCTTGAATAGACTTCCAGATTATAGTTATCGGAACACAAGAACATTGGTGAGGTCTATTTGTGAAGAGACCATCAAAATCATTTTTCAGCAAACAGTTCTTCGGTAGTACTATTATTTATTCTGTTTTCATCATGATTACTTATTTTCACTGATCATTGTTTACTTTTTTTTAAGTTTTATTTATTTAACCACAGTTGAAATGTTGATACAATGGTTAACCTGCGTCCGCATTTCGTAACCTTTTGTTCTAACGAGAAGCGGCCATTCTATGTTAAATGCCGGTTCTGGGTCATCGGGCAGTTCTTACAAACAGCCACGCATTTTGTGTGTATTGAATCAGTAATTAGTGTGTTATGAATATACTGTCAGAAAACTTGTAAGGTGAATGACTTTAAAGTTTTAACAGTAATGATAGATACCGATCACCAGTGTTACAGGCATCTGAAACCGTGTACTCCGTGTACGTAGCCGCCATTTTTTGAATAAAAAATTTACTTCATATAGATTAGTGGATTAATCTGGAAGAGATTGCTCTTTAGCGATTAGACCACCATTTGTAATCTTTAATTTATAATTTGTATCCTTGTATGTATTTTTTTTCGGTGTACAATAATGTATACTTGTATTGACTTGCTTGGACGGCCGGTTGGTCTAGTGGCTAGTAACCCTAGGAACGAAATCAAACGGTCGCGGGTTCGAATCCTGCAAGGTGCAATCATTGATGAGCAGAATGTTTGTTTCCGAGTCATGGATGTTGATATTCGTATTTATGTATGTTTATCCGTTATCTAGTGCCCATATTACAGGGTATCCTAGTTTGAGGCTAGGTAATTAATTGGTGTGGAATTGTCCCGAATAATACACAAAATACTACTGTAATTGAATTCGACGCGCGACGATTTGTTTTAACAACAAAATAAAAAGTTAAAACAAATATGGTACACCGGCCATATTTCCAAACTGTACACAATAAATAAGGCCGTTAATTACAATAAATCCTCACAGATTGTTGTGGAAGTGTATTGTGGAGTCCACAATGCGGGTGACGGTAGGCCTCAGATGAAGTATATTACGTAGATATGTTGTAAGCACGTGGCCCGACAAATACAGTCATATTTAGAGCGAGTGGCCAGATTTTTGATCAGTTATATTTTATTTTTAGTCAAAATACTAAAAATAAGTAAATTTAAAATGAATTCACAAATAATAAAGTAAAACAACAAATCTAACACTGCACAAAATTCTACGAATTTGGTAGACTAAAGCTTAATCTATAGCCGCCTTGTGAAGCTCGTTGTGTTCTGATGAGAAACATAAGTTTTATTTTCTAAAACGTTACAGTGTTTTTCCTTAAACTAAACTGTCCTGCTATTAGGCCTTATCATCTCATAGTAGGTATTCCTTTCTATTTGTTATATATATATTTCTTTTTACACGACTACCCAAAAAAGGAGTATAATCTTTCAGAGTACATGTATGTTTGTATGTATGTGAGTTTCTTTATTCCACCATAAATTTTAAATGTCTAAACAGATTTGGATGTATTAGGTATCGTTAGAACCCTTACATCATCCCGAGTAACATAAGCTATTTTTTAGTTTTAAAAATCAATGTGGCGGCTGTATCGCACCAAATCAAAATGCAAAAATTATCAATTGCTTCGAATTTTACACTCTGGGTATCAAATTGAAGGCCTTGATGAACACATTCAAACAATACCTATACATATAATTTATTGGCATTGGTTACAGGAGGCTTTTTTTTTTAATTTATGTGTTTCTTGGAAACAAAGCTTGCATGTAAAGTGGGAAGGGTCATTATGAATCCAAAGCAGACTAAGAATATACAGTATTAAGGTTATCTTAATACTATGTACTATGTTAAGATAACCTAAGCTAAGTGCTAAGTGGAATTTTGCTTCTACTAACGAATAACGCTATGGGGCCCCATATCTCTGTGTGTTTCATCAATGGTAGAGGCGCCTTAATTAGGCGACTTGTAGTGAAAGAACGTGGGCGCTATCGTCTCTACGACAAGTTGAGTATTTCATTGAAAATAGCGTAATTGACTAGTTTTAAGTCATTTATTTTTCATATAGTTATACGAGTAGCTTGTTGACATAAAATTTAATCAGTTTCATAAAGCTATCTTTAGCTAACCTTTCTTATTTTTTATCTATACTTATAATAAAGCAATAGGAACAAAACAGTCTGTACAAAGAAAATAATTAAAAAAGAAATGGTCTAGGGTACATAAAATAAGCTACTGAACAAGAATATAACATTTTAAAAGTTAATGTCTGTCTGTTTGTCTGTCTGTATGTTTGTTCGCGTAAAAACTAATATACAGATTGCGATGCGGGTTTCACCGTTGGATAGCTTATGCTTTGACTTAAAAACTGGGGTACTTTATATCGAAATCCGATGAGTAGAAGCCGAGCAATCGATAAAAATATTTTTGACGGCTGAAGGTTTTTTTAATCAAATGTTGATATATTGGTATTTTAGGTCCTGGAATAGCACAAAGAGTACTTTTAACCTACAGAAATGACCACGTGTGCGAAGCCGCGGGTATCAGCTAGTACTTAAATATAGTAATTTACTGTGTATAATAATTATAATCTGAAAATTTTGTATCGAAGGACGCTGGGCTGGGGTAGACGAGTCCTTGAATGAAGAATGTGACTTGGCAAACGTAGTGCAAGACGCCCAACGACTAGATAACGTTACGACCGGCGCTGCGGCCAGCTGAAAATTGATGAGAAGAGCCTATGGCTTTCATTGGGAGAGGGTTACGTCCAGCAATGGACTACTACAGGATGATGATGATGAATTAACTTAAGGTCTTTCCTTGTCTCTACAGATAAGAGCCAGGAACACCAGTGGAAAAAAGCCTCAGAATGAAGCGAATGACACCAATAAATACACTTGATATCATAGATCTAGTAGTTAAAGGGGAGATATACGGCACGGTTAATACGTAAACAAAAACTACTTAGTTACAACTACAGGAACACACATTCACACAGTTACATTCCTACCGTCGTGCTTAATGAGTATCAACAACAAAGATAATAACTAGCATAAGAGCTAAAAAACACGCCTGCCCTACTAAAACATAACTTAATCCAATAAAATTATATACTGTTCGAATGTGCTTATCAAGGCCTTTAATTTGATACCCATATTGTAAAATTAGAAGTATTTTTTTCGCTTTTGATAATGGAGCCATACTGCCGAGAAACTGAACATTTAAAAAAAATATAGTTCTCTGTTACTCGGGGGGATGTAAGGATTCCAACGTTAGGTCACACTCTTAGTGCTACACAAACGCCACTCCGATTTACAATAAGGCCAAGAAAACCCCCAATTATGTGCATTGTACATTATGCGGTCCACGCCTGAGAATCTCTTCTCTCTCTCTCTCATCTTTCCACTTTTAATTAAATATATGCTTGATATACCTAGGTAAATAAGGTTTCATTCACGTGGTTTATCCTGACCGAGCAACCTACGGGGCACACGGAAAAAAACAAGTTTGGATCAACCGGAATACTGTCATTCTGCTGTTATCCGACTACGGCGAAGCAAAAAGGAGGGTTATGATTTTTAACCGGTATGTATGAGGGTGGGTATGTATGTATGTATGTATGTATGTATGTATGTTCAGCTGTTGCCTCATAACTTCTAACTACTCATCATAATTTGACAAATGAGGTATCTTAGAAGCGTCTATAAAGACCAACCAACCAACCAGCGGACATTATTGTCCTCTGGTTATAGGCTATGTGACGTCACTTTAAATTATATATGGCACTTTCTAGAGTACATAATGTAGTGAAATAATAAAAAAATTAATTAGTAAATAATTGTGATAACCATTATTTACTAATTAATTTTTGATGCCATGTTTGGTCTCAAATAAAAGGGCTTTACTAGCACAATTCGAAAATATATATATTATAACCCCAAAAAAATTAAATAAAATATAAGTTCAAAAACTAAAACCGTAAATATAAGTTTTTGAACTTACGATACGAAACGAAACACTTTATTGTAATTACCAGTTAAAAAATACACATTATAATTGAATTAAAACTATGGTAGTGCAATGGGCGGTCTTATCGCGTAAAGCGATCTCTTCCAGACAACCTTATATTTTATTGTTATTGGGATTGTTTATATTACATCACATTCACTTTTGATACTAATATCATAAATGTAAAAGTAATTCTGTCTCTCTCTGTGTATAGTTGTAACCTTTTACGACCAAACGACTGAACCGATCATGATGAAATTTATCAAGGAAATAGTGTGACCACACATGCAGAGACACGGGGCACTGCTAGTTGATTATGACTTAGTTTTTAAAAAGAGATACAAAATAGAAAGAAAGAGCTATCATATAAATGTATGTAGCAAGAGCAACTCTTTGGAAAGCTAGTAGGGGCATTAAGAAAACAAATTCCTAAAAATAAGAAATGCCGAAAAAAATGTGTAAACTCGAGATCATCTACCCAAGATGACCAGTATGACCACACCTCTAATCAGCTCGAAAATTACGACCGCCGCACACGGCTGTCAGTTCCGACTATCGGCCGATTCGATCTCGGATGGAGTCGGACGGCCGATCGAGTCGGCGATACGACCGATGTGGGAGCGATAGCAGAGTCAAACAATTAGAGGCCATTAGATAGATAGGTACGGTACCGTTCTGTTAGTTACAGGTTAGAAGTTTACATGGCTGTGTAATGTTTGCAATTTTATGACCGACATTCTTTACACTGTTAGATGTGAGCTTCTCTCAATAAAATTGCTCTCAGTAAAGCTATATTTTGTCCTAGGCCTTAATATTTGGTCGAAAAGCATCCAAGCCTACATACCACTAGATAACAGTCCAGACATTAAACAATGCGCATCCGTCTTCGGTTGAAATTGCATTATTGTGTACAATTAAACGTGAATTATCACAATTATCACTCAAGCTGCTGTCACGAAAAGATAATATAAAAGTAAATAAGTTAATATTGTGTCATTTTTAAAGTAGCAAATGACACAATATTAAAATCAGTACCCCTTAATTTGTTTATTTGTCATTTCAACAATTCAATTTTGAACCATCTTAATAATCTTTCATCAACGTCTTTCCCAAGAACTCATTTACCAAATTTAGCGATGACGGCATCTTTTCACATGATCATTTGTTCATGACAATTGCAGCCACAGTCATTTTGACAGTGCGCTAATTGAATTTACCGAACTGATTTATTTAGCATGTCAAAACGCTCTGCTTTTACGTTGAGAAAATTCATAAAACTGATTAACCCTTTTTCTATTTTAAGCAATGACTAAACCAGAGTTGTGCACATGGAAAGAACATTCGTTCAAGTCACTAATACATTCCCCTGTTACATTGATTAATGCCACTATTTACAGTATAGTGTGATTGCAGCCTACATAACCGTTCGAGAGGTTAGATAGTTCGACTGATCGTATCGAAATACCGTGCTTCGAAGTATGTTCATTATTTAGTACCTTTTCATAATAAGCAAACTTATCATTGCTTTAAAAACCTGGACAGCTATAGTATATTTTTTTTGTGACAGAGGACTAGGAGTGTCTCTTTAGTGGAATACATGGAATTTTTAGTGGTATACTTGTGCTACACCCACATAAGGAAGTTATAATGAGATAGATTTAAATAGTTATAGAGTTAATTCGGATAGATAAGGATTTAGTATTTTAATGATCTGTTAATGTAATAACACCACGATCAGATAGAGTAAGAGTACAGGTGGTTGTCAATTTGTGTAGACTCTCTTACACCCGGTTTCTAGAATGCAAATTAGAGAAGAAATAAATTCAACTGCCAGTTAATCTCTTGTTATACGCATTTTGGGTTGCTGAAAATCTCGTGTGACAGTCTATTAACGCAAATGTCAAGTCTCCCATTAAACGTCAATCGAAGCGGTTTTGTGTTACGGGATAGTTTTATCGCATGTCAAAGTCTTGTTAACTTGAATTTGTTTGACCAATTATTCGCTGGAATACGTTACTGTAGGTTATTAAATATCTACAGAGCTTTGAAATATACCTAGGATTAATAAAACATCATATTTCAATCTTCAACAACCCTTATTATGTACCTACTTAATATTTATTATATTATTCACTTCATGTGACACGCCTTTCAGAAACAAATTTGATTTATATAATATCAAGAGGTGGCTAAAGTGAACGCACATATCAAGTGTGACCATGTCAATAAAATAATCTCTTGTTAATAATAAATTAGCGAATTTTTAGATGAGCTGGGTTTCAGAAGCCCATCATTTGAGACATTTCCCACTAATTACCTAGCCCCAAATTAAGATACCCTTCACTATGGATACTAGACAACGGATAAACATACATAGATATGAATATTATAAATCAATGACTCGGAAACGAACATTTCTGCTCGTCACACAAATGATTGCACCTAGTGGGATTTGAATTCTCCACCATTGGTTGACTTTGCAGTCAGGGTAACTAACCATTCGGCTAACCGGTCGTCAAAAGAGAGTTAACAAACTGTCAAAGGTGACAGCATGTTTGCTGATTCTTGATGTGATACGCGTTTCGGAAACCGGGTGTTAGTATCCTATCAAAAATCTTCATGGGATGACTTATGAGCTTCAATTAAAGTCATCTTACACTCGTACATTGACTATATTCAAAGCTCCAGACATTACTAGTATCAGAACGATCATGCTGATTCGACGCCGAAATATTTGCTGAATTAAATTGTACAACATGACTGTCAATCAACTTATAGTCAACACTAAGCTTAACCCGAGTGATGCGGCAAGTGGCAACTTAACTTTAACGGAATGCTGACAATCCGCGGCAAAATATGATTATTATGAAATAGAATGAATTTTATTAAAAAATATAAATGAAACGGCTAAAAACTCACAAAATATAAATTAGTTGACTTGACTACAGTGGCGCGACATCTGAAGCTCAATTCCATACCAGCTCATTACCAAATTTATTCAAAAACAACAGCATCATTAAACCAAAAACAAGAAAAGCTTTCACGGTCAAATCCAAAATGGCTCAATTTGCGCAAAAATTTTAAACAAATGCCTCTAACCAGCATTGTTACATAAATCAGATAGCCCTGTACTGATATGCACGAACAACCGTTTAGTTGACAATGCGTTGATGTAATGGCCATTTTTTGTACAATTAGTAGATCTATGACGGGCACGTGTATCATGCTTTAAGTTTAGAAATCTGGGTGGTTTTAGCGAGTTAGGTTCTACAGAGTAACGTGAATGTGCGCGTAGGTAATTGCTTATCCGGTACAGTAAGTGAATCATAAGAAAATGTATGAAAATATATTCAATTTCGCAATTATTACTCTATGTTTTTGGGAAAAAATAACTACGATACTCAAGGTTTGAACCTACAATGTCGGGAACATAAAGAAGTTTTTTTACTTTTTTTGTTGTAGTGAGAAGCGCGGTGACTTTTTTTTTTAAATGTTTGGTCATTACAGTATTTTAACCCCCGAACGCGAAAAGAGAGGATAATTAGTTAAGGGTGTTTATGTGTATGTGTATGTCTGCTTGTAGCATCGTAGCTCCCAAACGAATGGACCTATTTTGATGCGTTTTTTTCTGTTTGATATCTGAAGTGATCGAGATAGTTCTTAGCTTTAATGGGGAAGCCGGAGGAAGGGAGGGGCCGGTGGTCATTTAAATTTTTGCTTGTGATTATAAACAAACAGGGAAAAGCTACCCTCAAGAAACACAATGACGAGATCTCTCTTGAACTAATGAGTTCAAGGAAACCAATCGAACGAATGTCAAAGCTTCTATTTATATTCATACTAAGTTGAGCATAGTTAAGCAGAAAGCGACCAACCCTGTTTTTTGAGAAAATGAGTTATAATGCCTATGACTTAAGGTTTTATTTACTTTACGTATTCAAAGCACATTCTGATGTCAAGATATTAAATTGTCTAATAAGACCACATGCCATTATCACCCATTTTTTGTGTTAAAGCCGGCCATTTTAGGAGATGGTTTAGCAAAATATCCCTAAAAGAGGAAATTGTAGTAAGCAGAATCCGACTATCGCAGTTGGTCTGGCTTCTGCAAATATTATTTATAATGGACTATTTCCCATTTTTTATTTGCAGAAGCCGACCACAGCAATGGTCGAGTTTTGCATAAATATTTTTGGCAAATTATAATATTTTTCTTGTTAAGATTTCGTCCATGTTTTGATCTCGTGTAGCATCACACAGGGGGCAGGGCGCTATGGAAAGAACTCATGAGAGCATAACAATCTCTTGAGTTGTTCTAGGTTTATTTTATATGGTTATTACAATTTGCAGAATAACACCATTGATTTGGCTTTGCATATCTCTCAGTTGTTGTCCAAACCTCAATAAGCTGAAGGAGACCATTTCTATGGATGCGTTCTGCAAAAAAACTAAATTATGATTTGTTGCAATAAGCAGAAAACGACTTGGTACGTGTTTAACTCAAAAGTTTATTAACAAAACTAATCAATTTTCTAGTTATAAATAGCCCAATTCGTAGCCTCTGAAGTGTCCTTTGATATAAGTATAACATTTAAATCAATTCTGAACTGTACATAAAATAGCAGTGAAAAACCCTTTAAACGGCTGTATCTCAAAATGCGTTTTTCGTCGATGGTCGCATTCTATTTATCTACGCTCAGTTCATGTATGTTGATGTGATACACTGATTAAATATTGTTAGTAAAATAAAATTATTAAAATAGCTCAGTATTTTTTGTAATATAATACTGAAGATTTCAAGATTGTTTCAAGTAATTATAAAACGGCTCAAAGTTTTTAGAATTTGGAGTTCTGGGATGATATTTCACTCCCTTACACGCGCATTATTGCATAATAATTATTAAGGGTATCCTAAACTTATTTAGAAAAAAAATATTATCTATTTTAATTTTACTTAAGAGCCTTTTTGGTGAATACCAGAAGCATATTGAAAACAGTAGTTTATTAATATGCTAAATATTTTCTTTTCCCATACACATTTTATCTAACAACGTCTTGTTGAATTCTCCTTTCTAATTGCATTGAATGCGGTGCCTCATTTGATTAGCAGAATGCAAATAACTGATTCAAATTCTATTTAGTTTCTATATAAAAGTAGGTCAAATTAGCGCACACTCTAAAGTTCTAAACGCTCACAATTTGTGAGTCTTTGTTAAAGGTAGCGTAATAGTTCAAACTTCTTGTTACATATAGTTTGAAATACTAAACTTGTGGTTTGGAGTTCTTTTGACTTAGGAAATTTTCAATTTTGCTTGTTGAGGTTGGTTTGCGATGAATACTGCAGGACCGTACACACAGTGTACAAAGACGTAAATAAATTCTAGAACGTTTTCTAGGTAAAACGTATGTTCTACTAAATAAACATAGCGGGAAAAGTAAAAGAAAAAGATAGATTAATCCTGAGAATTATAAAGTTAAGAAAATATATGTAAGAATATAAATTTTAACTTGTAAGGTTACAATCAATAAACATCATACTCGTAAAATCAACATTTATACTTATAATAAAACTGTAACAGGTCCAATTCTGTACATTAAATATATTTTGTAATTATTTTTGTAGGCTGTTCAGTATTCCATACTGAAGCCAAAACTGTTTATTTTTTTGTTTTTGTCTGTCTGTCTGTATCTTGGCTAGGCATCACACCGAAACTACTGAATGAATTCAAATGAAACTTGGTATGATTTTAGTTCATACTACGAGGTAGGACTACTTTTCATCCCGAAAAACTAAACGGTTCCCGAAGGATAGGGTTTAAAAGTTATTTAAAAAAATACTTACCACTCTGAAACTACTGGACGGATTTTGATGCACCTTGGCACAGTCATAGTGTTTATGATGGGTGAAAATTGAGGATATTTTTTATCCCGAAAAAATAAAAGATTTCTGTGGGTTCAAATTCTGTACATTGAAGATATTTTGTAATTTATTTTGGAGGCTGTTGTATATCCAACACTGAAGCCAAAACTGTTTTTTTTTATTTATGTCTTTCTTTTTATCCGTCTGTATCCTGGCCGCGCATCACGGCGAAACTACTGAATAAATTCAAATAAAACTTGGCATTATTTGAGTTCATACTACGAGGTAGGACATTGAATACTTTCATCCCGATAAATTAAAGGGTTCCCGCAGGATAGGGATTAAAAGTTATTTAAAAGAACACGTATGCTGAAAGTACTGCACGGATTTTGATGCAACTTGGCACAGTCATAGTTTATATGATGAGTGAAAATTGAGAATACTTTTTATATCGAAAAAATAAAGAGTTTCTGCGGGATATGGGTCCAAATTCTGTACATTGAAGATTTTTTTTTTTGGAGGTTGTTCTGTTATTCGTAATGAAGCCAAAACTTTTTTTTCATATTTGTTGTTGTCTGTCTGTCTGTCTGTATCTTGGACGCGCATCACGCTGAAACTACTGAATGAATTCAAATAAAATATCAAATAATACTTGGCATGATCCGAGTTCCTACTACGAGGTAGGACAATGGATACTTTTCATACCAGTAAATTAAAGGGTCCCCGTAGGAAAAAGGTACCATTTGGAGTTGGTATTCATGTCTTACGGTTTATAGTTACTTCCGTAGTTCACCTCTAGGATACTCAAGGAATATTCCTCCAAATTTCAAATACCTAGGTCCACCGGTTTAGTCTGGGCCTTGTCTGTCAGTCAGTCAGTCAGTCAGTCAGTCAGTCAGTAGGTATGTCACGGTACAGTTTTATTGGCATGATTAAAATAATGTAATAAAACACATATTTTTATTACTCTTTCCAAAAGTGAAGCGCATCCATACTTATAATAAAGTAGTAAGTAGCAAAAAGTCTGTAAAAGGAAGATATTTAAAAAAAAAACAGGGTACCAAAAGTAAGCAAATGAAAAAAAACTTTTTTTTAAATTCTTCTCTATCTGTTTGTCAGTTAGTCTGTTCACGCATCACGTAAAAACTACTGGACCGATTACGATGCGGTTTTCACTGTTATAGCTTAGGATATGATTTAAAAACTGGTATAGATACTTATTATCTCAAACCGATGAGTAGAAGCCGAATAATCGATAAAAACTTTTGACGGCTGAGGGAATTTTGTTTAAATGTTGGTATATTGGTATTTTAGGTCTTGGAATAGTAATAGAGTTCATTTAACCTAGAGAAATGGCCACGCGTGCGAAGCCGCGGGTACAACTTGTACATTAAATCAAATTCAATGTATTCAGTGTGTGTTCCAATGTCCATAGCAGTAACTGTAAATTGCCGTTAAAAATCAAATTCAAATTATTCCTTCCTGTCGGAGAGTAACAATGAAAAAACATCGAATACAAAGCAACAAAAAGCACAAAACACAAACATTAGACTTTAAAACGACATTACATCTAAATCTCTAGCTATCTAACCCGAACAATACAGGGCACCGTAACAACGATTAATCAAAATGAAACATCGACTTAAACAGAATAGGTGCATCCATTTGTTTCGTATCGAACTTACTCGAGTTGCGTCTAAACAGAAGTAATGGTGTTCGGATTCTTTTCATTATCAACTACAAACTTATCTTTATTAGTCCACTCTACGTTTACTGAATTTTGATCTTTATCACTTATAATCACGGTATCATCTTTCGGAAATTTCATTTTATCGTCAGCATAATTAGTTGTTTTGAATAGGTTCTTATTTGTAAGTTATCAATATTTCTTATTTCTTTAGAACCGTTATCCTTGCAAGGCAAGCCTTTTGTTCATTAACGATCGATTCGTTACAGTAATTTGGTTTTGTTGAATCTCTTTTAGGGGATGATAACTTATGTCAAGCCGGACTTAATTAGAATTTGATCCTTGAGGGTAGGTAGTTTTGATTTGATAATTAATGATGTGATAAATCTTTGTTTATATAAATTTCAAGGTATCAGAATGGTTTATACGTTTCAAAAGATTTTAATCACATAATTTTCCAACTAATTTAATTTATGGTTTGTTACCACGCCCACGCAAAAATAACATTGTAATTATGAAATTAATTTATTCATTGATATAATAATACCAGCTGCACCCCGCAGCTTTGCCCGCGTGCAAACTTAGCCACTACCGTTCACCGCATGAAATTTCAAAAAATCACTCATTAGTACACTGCTAACTCAAGGAACATTCGCTACGAATTTCAAATCTTTAGTTCCACTGATGTAGGCTGTGTATTGTCTGTAAATAAATAGGTATGTCACGTTTTTTTTTGATAGGGTGTAAATACATACCTAATTAGTATTATGTGATTTTGAACTTAATCTTGAAGGTCTACTTCTTAGTTTTTTGCTTTAGTTGAACTTAAAACGGAGTAACTTGTTAAGTTGGAACATTGTTTTTAATGATAGGGCGTGACCACATTAAATTAAAGTGCTACTCCCTCATTACTAAACTAAAACTTAAGATAAAACAAAAAGTCACTCCGAACAAGTACAATGAAAACATTCTTAAGACATTCTCTAAAGTTGAAGATAAAAATGCTTTCGAAAGAGCCAACAATTTTAGTGCCAAACGTAAGTTCATAATACTCCGCAGAGTTTTTCAAGTATTATAGACCTTCTTAGATTGCTCGTTTCGCTGAAATATTATATCAGCTGCTTTTCTTTTTTTGTTTCGAGAACTCTTCGAAACATATTTTACAAATTATAATAGGTTTTACTAAGCTTCAGAAATTACCCTAACTTCTGCCCGGCCAATATTTGATTTGTCTGGATTAGAAGATTGTAATTATTGTCCAAGAAGATTAAATAAGGCGAATACCACACTTCCAATTTAAAAGTGAAGCACCCAAGATATGCCGATCCGCTCAAATGCACAAGCAAATTTTTATTTTATTTTAGTTAAGTTTAATGCTGTTAGTCTATAACTGACCTCTACAGCGTCACTTCGCAAAACCACTCCGCTGCAATGCATGACGCAGAAGGCACACAAAAGTAAATATTTTTGATGACTTGCTCAAGGGCTTAGTATTTTGTCTAAGGTTAGGCGGTACTTCACACCGGGACAGCTTTTGAATCTTTATCACGCACACGTCCGATCTTGTATGGAGTACTGCTGCCACCTCTGGGACGGTTCTGCCAAGTATCAGCTCGAGTCTTTGGATTCAGTTGAGAGACTTGCTATCAGGCTCATTGGGGATGACACTCTGGTAAAGAGTAAGCTTCAAAGTCTGGCGCATCGAGGTGAGGTAGCAAGCCTGGCGGTATTCTATCGCTGTTCCCAATATCACGGTGACATAGTTTTGTATGGTGATGGAGTGATTCAAGTAGATATTTGTATCTGTTAGGAAAATCACCTTTCCATCACCGTACGACTAGACGATCAGCAAAGCGCCACCCATTCATGGTTGAAATACCTGGCACAAGAACGAAACGTAACGCTTCTTCATTTATTATAAGAACTGCAAGGGAGTGGAATGCCCTGCCCTCGTCAGTGTTTCCGGTTAATTATAACCCCGGTGAGTTGTGTTCAAGTCAAGAGTGAATAGGTATCTACTAGGCAAGCGTGCTACACCTTTGACCACATCATCGCTTTCCATCAGGTGAGATCGTGGTCAAACGATTGCCTAGTCCGTAATAAAAAAAAAGAAAAAAAGAAAAAAGGGGGCACCCAGGGGGTACGAACCTCGGCTTGGGCCGTCACCTATATTACGGGGATCAAACTAAAGACCCCTGGATTGCTAGTGTTAATAATGATCCAGGGGTCCGAACAACATCAACAGGAGCCATTTGATTGATTTAATAACTCGTAACGGACTCGTGTCTCCCCTAATGCCCCCCCTCGGAGAGACATCAGGAATTTTTCAATCCTGATGTCTCTTCTAGCCCAGGGGAGATATCAGAACTTATTTTAAAATAATATTTTATGTTAACCGTGTGACCACCGATTCGGAATACACCTTCGAAAAGAATCGGCAAGAAACTTGAAGGCGAATAAAAGCGAATTAATTACGAGACCTTCTACCTCGCCGGCGAGTTTGGTGTCTGTGTCTCAGTGTGTTGTCAGGTGGTGAGGAAGGATTGAACAAGGCCGTCGCTGCCTGCACTGTGGCTGCGATTTCATCATCCGGATCGCTCAAGTTTTTAAGGCTCACTTACTCTATTACACCATATTATACAAAGATCTCGACCTTATTGTCGTGTTAATTCTGTTAAGTTCTCAGGAAAAATCAAAAGCAATGCATTCTTTTGTGATAAATTATGTATCATCCACAATAGAATACAAATTATTCACTCGCGCACATTCACACGCAGCCACCATTTGCTATTCTTCACTTATTTGTTTGGCGATGTGGTGTCCGTCTTTTTTAAAATCTTCTTCATAGTGTCGTTAACATTTTAATAACTTTCGAATCGGGTTATATAGCACTTTTAATTTGTTGACCGACTTCAAAGGTGATTCACAATTCAAGAGCATTTTTAGTGTATCCTTATATCTGCACGATTTCAGTATATAGTTGTTTATTTATTTTATCGAATCATTGATCAAATATCATATATAATAGAGATATATATTATATATCTATACTTATTATAAAACTGTAACGGGTCCCATTCTGTACATTGAAGATATTTGAAATTTATTTTTGGAGGGTACTCTGTATTTGATACTGAAGCCAAAACTGTTTTTTTTTTTTTTTTTGTCTGTCTGTCTGTCTGTCTGTATCTTGGCTAGGCATCATGCCGAAACTACTGAATGAATTTAAATGAAACTTAGTATTGTTTGAGATTATACTACGAGATAGGACATAGGATACTTTTCATTCCGAAAAATGAAAGGGTTCCCGCAGGATAGGGGTTGAAAATTATTTAGAATAACACTTACTCTGAACTACTGGACGAATTTTGATGCAACTTGGCACAGTCATAGTTTATTTACTTTTTATCCCGAAAAAATAAAAGATTCCTGCAGGACAGGTGACCAAAGTTATGTTAATTCTGAAATAATAAATAATAATTTATAGAGGGTACTACCCTATATTCGATACTGAAGCCAAACTGTTTTTTTTAAACCTTTTTTTTAACTTGCAATGTTTGTATGTATGTATGCGCAGTTTATATACGAGTATAACATCATTTTATGTATGTATGTTTGTGAAGGTCAAATCTCACAAGGTGAATTAGAACCACTTCCTCTTATCCTTAGTTGAATTTTTACATGTTGCTTTATTTCCAATGTCAATTCAGTTTTATGGTAAGCATGACCTAATTCGACATCCAGGATTAGCTCCAGACAAAGGAACTCTTTAGCGGTTAACAGCACAGACACGAAATTTTGTGTACACATTTTATTATGTTAGCCGATTTAAAATTTTGCGATGACTTTGTCTCCAGAAAAAGGAACTCTTCAACGGTCAACATCATAGATACAAATTTTTGTGTACGCATCTTATTATGATAGCCGGTTTTAAGTTTTACCATGAAATGGTTGCTCCACTCAGGATTGGGTTTTGATTAGGGAACTCCTCAACAGTCAACAGCACAGATACGAAATGTTGTACTTATACGCATTTAATTGTGATAGCCAGTTATAAGTTTCACCATGACATTGTTACTGCATAAAATCATTTTTGAAACGTTTTTTAATATACTTATTTCCATTTTTGTCTGTCTTTCTGTCTGTATCTTGACCGTGCATTATGCCGAAACTACTGAATGAATTTAAATGAAACTTAGTATTGTTTGAGTTTATATGACGAGGTAGGACATTAGATACTTTTCATCCCGAAAAATTAAAGGGTTTCCGCAGGATATGGGATGAAAGTTATTTAAAAGAACACGTATCACACTGAAACTACTAAACGGGTTTTGATGCAACTTAACACAGTCATAGTTTATATAATGGGTTAAAATTGAGGATACTTTTTATCCTGAAAAAATAAAGCATTTTTGTGGGATAGGGGTTCAAAGTTATGATAATTTGAAAGTAAAAAATATCTTTACGTATATTAAAGCAATACGTACGAAAAAGTCTGTACAAATAATATAAAAAATGACTAGTGTACTTAAAATCAGCTATTAAAAACAAAACGAATATAACATTTAAAATAAACGTGTCTGTCTTGTCTGTTTGTCTGTAGGTTTGTTTGTTCACGCATGACGTAAAAACTACTGGACCGATTGCGATGCGGTTTTCTTTGTTGCATAGGTTAAGGTCTTACTTAAAAATTGGAGTACTTGGTATCTCAATCCGACGAGTCAAAACAGAGCAATCGATAAAAATATTTTTGACGGGACGGAAGGAATTTTGATCAAATGTTGGTATATTGGTATTTTAGGTCCTGGAATAGCACTTAGAGTTCTTTTAACCTAGAAAAATAACCACGCGTGCGAAGCCGCGGGTACAGCTAGTATATATATATATATATATATATATATATATATATATATACTAGCTGTACCCGCGGCTTATATATATATATAGTCAAAGATTCATATTTTACCTCTTATATGTTGATTCTCTATTTTTCTAAGTCAGTATTATGGTTCAAAAAAGTTTTGTATTATCGATATTTTGGCACATTGCACGAGCATGATCAAGAGGAAACTGAAACGATCGAGAACAACAAACAAATAAAAAAAACTAACAAGCTAAAATCACGATTATAAAGTTAATACTTCAACTGGTTTGCCGAGTGGCTAGTGGTCCTGACTGCGAAGTCAACGCCACGGGCTTGAATCCCGCAAGGTGCAAAAATATTACAACATATAATCGTATTTATGAATGTTTATCCGTGGTCTAATACCCATAATACTGGGTATCCTTGTTTGGGGCTATGAATTGGTGTGAATTGTCCTAAATATATTTATTTATAATAACTACAACAGGTATCTGGATTTTGCTCTACTAGATAGAAGTAGTTAACATTACATGTATATATGGTAGATATTATGGTAAATCAGCCACGTAAAGTAACGACAACACACATCTAAAATTAATAGAAATAATCTATTTCAAATAAATACAATATGCGAGTCTTAACGCAACATTGACTATCAAGCTAGTATATACTATTTAAGTGATCTTCAATTCACAGATTATCTCATTAAATCCGACAACATCTATTAAAGTCACAGACAATAGGACCGACAAACTAATCCGACATTTGAAAGCTAAAAAAACTGTAGAATCATCAACGGAATCTGTGGACTTAATTAGACGAGCTGGTTCAGCGCAAGCCCCAACCTATGCCCGGCCCATTCAGACTGACAGGGTAAAAATAGAAGGCGAACTAGACGTGGCTGCAATCACATCGTAGAGGAGAAATGAATAATGTAATGTAGTTAATGACAATAATGTTATTCTCTGGGCCTAGAACAATGAAATAATGTTGAAATATTGATAGGTGTTCTGCCGTGTTGCACTTTATATGTTAGATTAAAGAATTAAACAAAAGCTAACATAAAAACATAAATTTAAGAGTTCGTTGAACTGTTTAGTTTAAAAAAGTTGGTTTTATAAATATAAACCAATTTTCAAGGTCATTTTTATTAATTTGTGTATAGTTCGTGTTCCTTGGTCTAGTATGCTATGTGATCAGTAAACAAATACGTATGATTATAAGCTTAGACTTATGGAGATCATAGTCAGATGATTCAAAATATTATAACAATAAGAAAACATAATTAACCATGTTAGTTCCTATGTGTCTCAGTAGTGAATAGAAAAATCTAACCAGTAAAAAATATTCTATAAACAAAAAACCCGACAGCGAGCAAAACTTTTGAATAAAATTTAAAACTTTTTAAGAAGCTTGAAAGACAATTACTACTGTTTAGGTAAAAAAATATATATATTTGGAATGTTCATCTACAGACTTCATTTTGATACCTCACTCAATAGGTTTTGGTCAGTTTTTGTTCCGTCGGAAATACAATATGGCAGCTGTAAGCAACCATATTAGATTTTTTGACATTTCATATATCCTATAGCACTCTTGTGACTAAGATGAATCCAATGATACCTCATTTATCAAAATTCATGTAGTCGTTTAAGCTGTAAAGAAACGTACAAACAAACATACATACAACCCAAAGACATAACCCTCCTCAGTCGGGTAAAAATTAAATACTGTTGTTACACATCGGTGTCACTACTTGTCTCTCGAGAGCGCTTCTTCTGACCACTCCGCGGCAACATCAAACGGAGTGCGGGTTCAAAGCGCGATTGCTCGCGGCACGAGGTCGCATCTCTATTCGTTGTCTGTGTGACTGAGGATCTGATACGTTTGTGATTGGAGCTTAATGAAGTGTGAAAATACCTATATATCTGCTCGTACATAGAAAGAAAAGTACCTGTACAAAATGCTACACTCATTAGTAAAGAGTACGCAGAATCTGAAATCGAAAAATCTTGGGATAACTACGCTAAGTGATAAACATTATGTAAGTTATATTATACCGAACGATCACAAAAAAAACGAAGATCCTGGACCACTGATTTCCGAGTTCAAATCTCAGGAAGAAGGATAGAAGAAGAACTGAAAGGAAAATCAGACAAAGGAAATAAATGAAGGAATTTCAGACCTTGAGCACCGAGATCACAGACAAGCCATAGAGGGAATCGAACCTGCAAACTCTTAGTCAAAATACAATTACTACGCTGCCATAGTAGAAACAAACTATGGCACCACGAAAGGCAGATAGGCAAACAAGATTCTTTAAACTAGAGAGCATCGCAATGCATTTATTCATTTAACTCTACCAATCAACAAATGCCCATAATCGAATGGACTGAAGTGGACTCAGTAATGTAAACTAAATAGTGTTTAATTGATCAATACTTAGAACTTTGATTGTGTTTGTTTGGCCACGAACTAAATAAACAAATAAACGAAATGGGTTGAAATGGGTTTATTTTAATGTCTATGTTAAAGCTTGATAAATGTTTTTCTGTACTTTTATAAAATAGCACCCTGTGGCTTTGCCCGCGTATTCTATGATAAAAGGTAGGTATCATATAATATATGTTACTCCAAAGTCTAAGTTTTTTTAATGTTTTGATCTGTTTGCGACTTCTGTTCAGCCAATCTAAAATTTTCGTGATTTTTTGCTTTCCCTTACCTTTTTGCGGGATAAATGTATTTCATGTTTATCTCTCTTTTGTTAACCTATGTACAAAATTTCAAGGAAATCTGTTAAACTGTTTTAGATTTACGTGGTTCCCGCAGTATTTTGCTATTTTCCAGGAACCTACCAAAAACTTCCCGATTTCCCCTGTGAACTTGAAATTTTCCGGGATAAATGTATCTTTCCGTATTGTACAGTACGCAGTACATCATCAGCCTATATCTGTCCACTGCTGGATGTAGGCCTCTCCTAATGCACGCCACTGAGCTTGGTCTTCAGCTCTCCTCATCCATTTCTTTCAACCGCTTTTCGCAGGATATCACTCCTCAGGGCGTCCTACACTAAGTTTGCCTAAACGTGGTCTCCACTAGAGAACTCGTCTAACCCAGCGTTTATCAGTTTTTAGGGAAATATGACCAGCCAATTGCCACTTCAGCTTGCTTATCGTTTAAGCTATGTCGGTTAGCTTGGTTCTCCGTCGGATATCTTCATTACGAATCTTGTCCTTCAGATAAACTCCAAGCATAGCTCTCTCCATAGCTCGCTGAGTGACCTTAAATTTGTGGACTAGTTTGACCGTGAGTGTTCACGTTTCGGCTCCGTAGTTCATGACTGGTAGGTTTCACTGAAAGAAGACTTTCGTCTTCAGGCACTGTGGTGTGGATGACGAGAAGACTTGATGAAGCCTGCCGAATGCTGCCCAACCCAGCTGAATTCTTCTATTGGCTACCTTTACAAAGTTGTTCTCACCTAATTGCAATATTTGCCCAAGGTAAACATATTGATGCACAACTTCAAGAGGTACTCCATTGACTGCAATCGGTGCCGGGTAAGATCATTAAACATGATCGAGATGCGTCGAGAAGCATCATCACTCAGCATACTTTGCATTTATTGCAGCGACTCTGCTATAAGGACGATATCAGCGGAAATCGTTAGTGTGAGATGTTCTCGCCATTAATATTAATGACCATTACTTTCCAATCCAGCGTCTTAAAAATATCTTCCAAGGCATTAGTGAACAGTTTTGGTGATATAACATCCTCCTGTCCACTCCCCTGCGCAGTTGGATATGTTTAGACTGCTGGTTTTGTACGTGGACGCTCATTGTCAAGGCTTCATACAGAAACCTCAGCACTTCGCTGTATCGCCAGTCCACTTGGCACCACTGATACCTTAGAGTAGCTAACTACCTAGGTATATTTAAAACGTCATCATCGCTGGTTTGGTGTGAAAGCGAGTAATTGTCATTTTCCAGTTTTTCCATTTTCCAAAATGTACCCCTAGTTGGTCTCTTTTGTATAGTATAGACATACAAATTTTTATCAAAATCGGTCCAGCCGTTTTTGCGAACTCGCCAAACTAAGAAAAAGACAGAGAACGTTTCACTTTAATATATTAGTAGGGATATAGCTACCGGGAAAATAGTTTGTATAAAGTTTATTACACTTTACTATTATTTTAATCTACTCATAACAGAAGTAATGAGACATTCATTTTCCAATTCAATGTATTTCTGTAAGCATGCTATTTTTATAGGTAAGTAGTGTTTACCATTATGTATTCCGTGATAGTAGCAAGTATAACCATGTGTGAATGTGTGTGTATGTCCAGTTAATAAAATAACGATGTAGGTTTTTCGAAAAATTAAAGAAATGCTCGTGCGTAATTCATATATTTGTTTGTTAATCTCGTATTAAAAAGCAATAATCGAAATGGTGGTAAAAGAGCGTCATTCTAAGGTAGCCTCGCCACTCGTCTTCTTCGCACGTCCCTGATGGATATATAACAATAATGGATGTTTATTGATCTTTCCTTGATCAATTCATCAGCAGCTTGGATTTGTTTAACCGTAATTTAATCATCGTTGAAATGTAGGTAAACTCCAGCTGACCAAAATAAGCAAAATTAACAAGTCCGTAGAAATCATATGGGAATGTATCTGCGTAAAAATCGTTCTTATTGCAATTTTATCCATGGCCGCTTTAAACCAATAATCTGGATCAGGAGGCTTAAACAGATAACTCTTGTTTTGTCAATAGAAAGTTTAAGAAGGTTTCAGTTAGAATGTTTTGTTCGTAGCGCGCTCCAGTTTCCGATCTAGGCTGCCACTGCGTTCATGAGAGAGCGTAGTAGTAATTTAGTTTACATAATATATATTAATAGTAATAGTAGTACATAGTAACAGTAGTATTAGTAGTGATTGAGAGGGGGATGTTATATTCCCGAAACTTTTCAGTAATGCCTTGGTAGATATGTTTAACACGCTGGATAGGAAAGGGATAGACATAGGCAAGAACATCTCACACTTCCGATTTGCCGATGATACGAGTATCGTCCTAATGGAGGAATAACTGTAAGACTTGCACAGTATGATGACCAACCTAGATGATGCTTGTCGACGCATCGCTCTCGGAATGAACATTGATAAAACTATGATCATGTTTATCGATGTTATTGAACTGAACCGATTTCAGTCAATGGTGTAGATATCCTCTTGAAGTTGTCCAACAATATATTTACCATGGGCAAATATTGCAATTAAGTAAGAACTGCTTTGAAAAGGAAGGCAAAAGAAGAACTCAGCTGTGTTGGGCAGCATTCGGCAAGCTTCGTCAAGTCTTCTCATCATCCATACCACTTTTTTTTTTCTTGTGCTTGTTCCTTTTATGGTGTAATAAAGTGTTAATTATTTATTTTTTATTCTAATGCCAGAAGACAAAAGTCTGCAATCAGTGCGTCCTACAAGTCATGACCTACGGAACCGAAACATTGACATTCACGGTCAGACTATTCCACAAATTTAAGGTTGCTGAGCGAGATATGGAGAGAGCTATGCTTGGAGTTTCTCTGAAGGACAAGATTCTTAATGAAGAAATCCGGCGATGAACCAAGGTAACCGACAAGCTCTAAAGGTAATTAAGCTAAAATGTCAGTGGGCTGGTAACATGTCCCGAAGATCAGATAACCGGGTAGACGAGTTATCGAGTGGAGACCACGTTTAGGCAAACGTAGTGTAGGACGACCTGTGGCCACATGGAGTGACCTGCGAAAAGTGTCTGGAAGAAAATGTATGAGGAGAGCTGAAGACCTAGCTCAGTGGCGTCCATTAGGAGAGGTTTAACGTTTAGCAGTGGACAGATATAGGCTGATGATGATGATTAATAGTAAATTAGTCCAGATTTAGACCAGCAGTGTCATAGTGTGATTTCTGCTAAGAAACATCAATAATCATATCCTCTATATATTTTAAGAGACAGGGACGGGAGTTACTCATGGATATCAGTTAAATTATATAAAATATAGTTTCAACCACATCTGGTAGTTTTTATCAAGGGGATTGCGGAACTATGTCATATACTCTTTCTCTCTTTTTTTTTTTCTCCATTTTCAAAAGAATGTTTGCTCCAGAACAGGTCATTTTCTTGAAAGTATGGGTTACGCCTACCAATAACAATTGCAGTGCTACCCAAAACCTTCGAATTTCCAAAAAATGCGACGCTGGATCGTGACGTGACCTGGAATCGTGCGTAAAATTTCGAACAAGTCCTCGCTGGTGGCGCGTTACGTGGCCTAATGTTCATAGCGAATAAGGGCCTTGCATTCGTCCCTCATAGTTTTCGAGGTTTTTAAGCCACATAATAAGCCTGGCAGTCTCCTTGGATAAAATGGCATTCAAATCGAAAATCAATGTATACTTATGCAACAAAAAGTCTGCCCCACTTAGCTCTCTCTCTTTTGCCATAGAAACTACTAATTCCAATTTACGCCATATTTCTGACTGGAGTAAAGCTTATGGGCTAAAAATAAATCCTACTAAAACACAGGTAATAATTCTTGGCAGCTCCAGAATGATATCAAAAGTTGATTGGTCAGTTCTACCCAAAGTTGTGTTTGGAGGGTCCACTATTCCATATAGTCAGAGTATCAAAAATTTAGGTCTAATTATAGACCAGAGCCTTACTTGGATTCCTCAGATGGAAACCGTCAGTCGAAAGCTATTTGCTTCTGCAGGTTCCCTCAGAAGACTCCGAAATTTTTTGCCCACTGCCACTAAAATTGCTCTTGCGCAGTCACTTCTGCTCCCAATCTTAGACTATGCCGATGCCTGCTATCTAGATCTTACTGAGGACCAGCTAAACAAACTTGAGCGTCTTCAAAACTTCTGCATTCGATTTATATTTGGTTTGCGCAAATATGATCATGTCTCTGAATTTCGCACTAAACTCAAGTGGCTTCCAATACGCCTCCGCCGGAATGCTCATATACTCTCTATTCTTTATACAGTTTTGTTTAATCCCTCCTCCCCGCGATATCTTATGGAACGTTTTAATTTCCTGTCTGATTCTAACAAGTTGTCACTCAGGTCATCAGAAAATTTAGCTTTGTTGATCCCTCTACATAGAAGCTCTTTTTATGGCAGTTCATTTACCATCCAAGCAGTTCGCCTATGGAACGCTCTGCCAGTTACTATAAGGCGAGCCCAGTCACTCCCTGTTTTTAAACTTCAAGTAAAGAAGTTTTATCTCTCTAATTAATATCACTTCTTGCTATTTTGTTGTTATTCTGTTGTGGTTTCACTGTATATTATTTTTATTATGTTTGTATATATTTTGTAAATGTATATGTAGTAAATGTAATTTATTATAATGTATATACTATGTATATGGATATATATTTATATATGTATATATATATATATATATACTGTACTATATATTTACATATTTATGTGTAGGTATATTGGAATATATGTGTATATATGTTTATTCATTGTATTCAGTTTTTATTATTTATTTGTTAGATTATAATGCACCACCGTCTTTGCCGTATATTAATTCCTTTCCATCCAAAGGTTGTCTGGAAGAGATCGCTTTTTAGCGATAAGACCGCCCATTGTCCCATTTATTTTGTATAAATGTTTTAGTTATTATTGTATTTTTTGTTCTATGTGGTGTACAATAAAGAGTTATCTATCTATCTATCTATCTACAATTAGGGCATTAAAAAAGGTCAGTGCTCAGGGCACTTAAGTTACTGAACATTACTATTTTTATATGTTGTCTTTCTGTCTGTTTGTCAGTGCGCGTATCACGTAAAGACTACTAGACCGATTACAATGAGGTTTTCACTGTTAAATAGTTTGTGTTTTGACTTAAAAACTGGTGAACATGGTATCTCAGTCCAATAAGTAGAAGCTGAGCAATAGATAAAAACATGATTTGTCATCTGAGCGAAGTTTTTATAAATGTAGTATAATGAACAGGTACATTTGATCCTGGAATAAGGGCCAAAACAAATACACACGATACGATGTCGCAACATGCTACGATGCGATGTCGTATCGTGTGTATATATGTGTTTTGGCCCTTTCGCATAGGTTAGTTTTAACCCAGAGATTAAAACGCGGGCAAAGCTGCGGGCTCTGTAAGTGATTCTAATAAATATACTTAATGTTTAATATCCATACCAATATATAAAAGTGAAACATTGTCTGTTTGTTTGGGGAGCTTTCACGCGATAACGGCTGGACGTAATTTGATGAAATTTGGAATGGAAATAGCTTAAACCCTGGAATAAAGCATAGGATACTTTTAATCCCGGAAAAATGAAAGTTTCCACGGGAAAACTGAAAAAATGTTGATTAGTCACTGTAAGGAACGGTTGCCATTACAGAATGGTCTGCGGTTGCCGTGGAAACGAAATAACAAGTCAAAAAACATCAAGAGCATTGGTAATATACCTACTTTTGCATTGGTTTTTAATATCCTGGAAGAAAATAAGATGCTTTCTTTCGCGATAAACAGTAGTCCGCGCGTATGAAGTCGCGGGCGGGGAAACTAGTGTTTTATGAAAATCCGCAGATTAATTGGTTATTATTTATTTTGCTTGTAGACTTCTTGGAGGTTTCAAGGAGAAGGGGCGCGTAAAGGGTACTGTAGTGACTCAATAATGGTCAGTGTACCAGTACTAATTCATCTCCTCTGCCGAATTTCAAGATCGGGAAGAGGTGAACAGTTGTAAATAACGTCTCCCTGTCTCACCCTTTTTTGCAACTGGATATAATTCGAACTTCGATCATAAAGACGGACAGTCATGGTGGCCTTGCTGTACAAACACTTCAACACTTCGATGTACCGGTAATCAATCTGGCACTGCTTTAATTACTGTAGCACTGCCCAGGTCTCGACTGAATCAAAGGCTTTCTCGTAATCCACAAACGCTAAACAGTGGTCGATTATACCCTTCGGTCTTCTGTATAATCTGCCGGAGCGTATGGATGTGGTCTACAGTGCTAAAGTCTTCCCGGAATCAAGCTTTTTCGGGAGGCTGAAAGTCGTCAAACCTACGAGCGAGACGGTTTGTAACTACTCTCGAAAACAGCTTATATAGTGTAGCCGAGAGAATCGATCCCTGAGATACACTAGCATTGATAGCTATTTGATCAGCAATTTTTTTTTATTTTTTTTTAAGGTCGCTCAGCGAGCTATGGAGAGAGCTATATCTGAAGGTCAGGATCCGGAATAAGGTGATACGCCAGAGAACCAAAGTAACCGACATAGCCCAGAGTATAAGTAAGCTGAATTGGCTATGCTGGCCACATCTCACGCGGAACTATCAACCGTTGAGAGAAAAGAGTTTTAGAGTGGAGACCACCTTTAGGAAAAACTTAGTGTAGGACGCCCGCGCCGACTTGCGAAAGACAGCTGGCAGCGACTGAATGAGAAAAGTCGAAGTTCGAGCTCAGTGGCGTTCATTGGGAGAGGCCCACGTCCAGCAATGGACTAGTACAGGCCGATGATGATGATGATGATGAAAGGCAGGAAGGCGAGTTTGTTTTCTGTTAAAAATAGTTCTCTTATTCGATCTCCATCTTTCTGTAGTGTAACAATACGAATAGGCGACCATCTGGAGCTTTTAGAAATCGAACTCACATCGAACCTGAATTTTGGGTCCTACCTTGAATCCAAAGCCAAAGTAGGTGCAAATGAACTTTGTATTTAGTCAAAGGTTAGGCGGTACTTCACACGGGGACAGCTTTTGAATCTTTCTCAAGTACAGGTCTGATCTTGTATGGAGTACTGCTACCACTTCTGGGACGGTTCTGCCAAGTATCAGCTTGAGGCCTTGGATTCAATTGCTATGAGGCTTATTGGGGATGACACTCTGATAAAATGTAAGCTTTAAACTCTTGCGCATCATCATCATCATCATCTCAGGAAGGCAGGAAAGTATCTTGCCGGTAGCATCTAGATGCGAAGCAAAACAGAAGCAGATAAATTCGCTTTCTCTCCAGCAGTGTGAGTCAGCGATCCACCTAGTTTCAGCAATGGTGTCAGTTAGGGGCGGCAGAAATTCACTTTGACCGACTTGGCCAGGGACCAAAAAGCTTTACTACTCGTGTGGTATGAAGCCAGTTTGTCCCCTATTTGACTTACGTGATCAAAAGAAAAAAAATAAGAAATACTATTGCTAAGAATCTTCTTGTAGGTCTTGAATATTATTATTTTAGCTCGAATATCAGAGGGTTTGCATTTTTGAGCATCCGTCCAGTCCAGATATGACATGTGCTTTAGAGCTACAGCACTACCACAGCCAGGATCCAAAACAAGGCTGAGCTTAGCTTAAAAGAGGCTTATCACTGAATGGAATGAAATATTCCATTGCCTGACACATTGCCTCTGTAACAGCGGACGCGCAAGTCGACGGGTCCTAGGAAGTGAAAAAAGTTTGTCGCCAAGGTTACGATGCAAGAAATTGCCACATCTCTTCCCAATCTGCCGAGTTCTCTTCACGCATTTATTACCCTTAAGGCTAGGATCAGGAGGGGATTTAACTGAGAATGACTTAACCGGACAGTGATAGGAGTTACCAAGAGGAGGGGTTACTGACACGGAGTATCAGTCTGGTTTAGTCATCATCAGCAGGTTGAGACTTGGCAGTGTCACGGTCACGGTTGGGTACCTGACCGTGACCGTGTCGGTTCCTGTACCAGCTGAGAGAGATCTAACGCCAGAGCATGCTTTCGCGACTCTCTACCAGCGTGGTCGGTTTTCTAGTATGCGACAAGCCACTCCTTGTGGTGGGCGTTAAAATCCCCCAAAAACACCAAATAAGCAGACGGGTAACGCTGTTTGGCCACACCTGCTGTCTCACAGAGATAGTCCATCAATAAAGTCGTCCCCCGATCTCCGCTGTGAGAGCGGTATAAAGAATTTTCTCTAAGCTCGTGTCTACCAGCACCCAAGTCAATGAGAAGTTAGGATGCTCAAGATTTCGGAGACGCAGACTGCATATGTCATCACGGGCGTTAACACAAACGCCGGCGTTTGGGATAAAAAGGTGCTACAAGACAAGGTAATCCAAGTATACCGTATCAGCTGGACATCTAATCTTCATCTCTGACAAGAAGTCAAGTGGGGCTTAGAGGTCTCCAGATGATAATGGACCGGTTGGAGATTAGAGTGAATCCCACGCATATTCGTAAGATCCACTTTAACTTATTGGTTGAACTTATTTCTGCTTTGGACTTTTTTTCATTTCGAGTGTGAACAAGTTGGATGAATAATAGCAAACGAGATGTCGGAATGGCTAACTTACAGAAGTCAATGCATAACTACGACATTGGAGAATTTGCGCGGAGACTGCGGGGGCGCCCGAACTCCCTGAAATAATTCATCAGTTCCTCACATCCGGTTACTAGCCCGGCCCAATGGATCAGTGGATTGGATTTTTCACAAGCGTTGGGGCAGCCTTTCGTAGCTGGCTAAACTACTACTTGGGCCCCCTACAACTTGCGGTTGGCCAGCAGGGAACACTGTGCTTCGTATACCGCTATCCGAAGCAAGGCCTCCGACGCAGAAAGACCAATATTAGAATCACGGTCCATCCTTCCAACACAACTGTATCCTATAATTCATCCGGACGGCTTCCCTGAACATAATGATGGAACACGAGTGTTGTTTGGCACCAAGGCTTTGACCAGGGGTTGGTAAAATAAAAACCCAGCGGCCGAAGCCTACCACCAGGAGATTTGGTTGCTCTTTTGGCATCTCCCGAGGGTCACGAGTTGAACATCGAGGGCTTAATCCTACGGACGCGAGCAAACAATAAACCCTCATTGTAAGTAATACTCAAATTTACGAGTACTACTTACTTTCTTCTATTCCGTCAACTTTGTTAACGATAGTAGCAGCAAAATGTTTATGCCTGCCCCGCTTTGCGATATATGGGGCATAACTTCCTGTGAAAAGTACTGCGAAAAGTAACACTGAAAATCCCACGCGCATTGCTGTTTTGGCATAAAAATAAACAAAAATGTATATCCAAAAAAATAAAAAATCGATACCCTATTTACAAGCTATGTATAGAAAGAGATAATTTTTTGGCCTTTTTTCCATTTAAGGAGTGATGCTCCTTTTAAATACGATTTAAAAAAAGATGTTCGCCAAACTACCTACATTTATCATGTGTAATTCCTTTTTTTGTTTTATTGCGCTACATACTACAAGCCTGTAACTGTGACGAGTGGATAGAAAGACACAGCGTTACAATAGTAATCCTGCACCACTTGTAATTGTAAAGTAAAACATTAGATGACATTAGACTCAAGAGATCAAGACTGTTTATTTCGCATAGGAAGGTAGTTATTAAAATAGTATTTTCTACTTTAAATATTTCGTTTTGATGCTTTTTGTACGGGTCCCAAACAATTATAGGTTATCCTCTCAAAATTAATCATTTAGTGCTATTGTGGAACTAACCTTTACTTTGAAAACGCGTTCTCTTTTCCACGTTGCTTCCCTCCGTTGCTGCTCGCTCCCAGCCCGCTACACAAACTTGGTTCCCTTACAGCGAATATACATTTTCTCGAACGTAAGTTTGCGGGCCCGAGCGCTGATTTTACTTTTGTAAATAAATATTTCCGATACGTCGTATGCTCCGTTTCAATGTGAATGGAATAAAATGGGTTTGTTGCTGCGTTTTGTGCTGCTTGGAATTATGAAAGCAATGTCGTTACGCAAAATTTCTGTTTTAACTTTACAGCTACAAATTATGATTGTAATTGTTCCTCGTAGATAATTTCTTTATAGCATACAACTTGTATGATATGTACTTAACATTCGCCCTTAAGAAATAAATAACTTAAAAAAACAAAAATATATAAAAAAAAGTATTTTCACTCCTCATGCTCGTATGATCAAATCCCTCATGTTCCGGAAACAATTGCTGTAAACGGAACGACTCTCAAAGTTGTTCAGGAGTATGATTGTTTATCTGCATAATCTGGGACAAACTTTGCAACTAGGTAAAAACAAGTTTGAGAGAGACCCGCAGAAGAATACAGCTGGGCTGGGCAGCATAAGGGAAATTTCGTCGAATCTTCTCTTCGCCAATACCGCAAACTTTGAAGACAAAAGTCTTAAACCAGTGCATCCTACCTGTTATGATAATAATGATATGATACACGGAGCCGAGTCGTGGACACTCAGGGTACGACTAGTCCACCAATTTAAAGTCGCTCAACGGGCTATAGAAAGGGGTATGCTCGAATTTAAATAATATCAGGAATAAGGTGATCCGCTAGAGAACCAAAGCTGTCGATATAGCCCTTAGGATTAGTAAGCTGAAGTGGCAGTGGGCTGGTCATATCTATCGAAGGACTGATAACCTTGGGGTACCCATGTTCTTGAGTGGAGACCGTGACATTTGATTGAAGATAATACGACAGATTGTATAACCTTCAAATCATCATCTTCAAATTATCGTCTTAAATTTTTCCATTCTCCCTAAATCTCTGGAAAAGATTACCCGGTTGAAAATCGAACCAGAATGTAATACCTCGGAAAGAACAGTTTAGATGCGAAGATAACCTAAGTAGGTCGAACAAGCTCCCATAGTTGGAACAAGGGTCTGGACTCCGTTGGTTCGAAAACAAGTTGAAACGATAATTTTAATGACTTTTAGTTTGTCAAGTCGGCAGCACCGGGGAGTTTATCTGACACTTATGCTGTTTTGGAAATCGAAGGTAGGCAACGTATAACTTTACTTTGAATATTGCTCAAATAGAGACCACTGTAGGATACTTTCATCTCGGAAAAAGATCAGTTACTGCGGCAAAACGGGAAATAGTAGATATTCTAAACATTCTTTCTAATGTTGTGTTTTTATATTGGTATTACATTTTTATTTTCAAAAAAGTGATATTGTTCTTGTTGAATTGTATGAATTGTATTATTCTTTTTAATGGTAAGTTTACAAAAGGTAATTTCTAAAGAAGTTTTTTTATTTTTGGGAAGTATATTTTTATTTTAGTATCTTTATTGCACAGACTTTTTGTTACATACTGCTTTATTACAAGTATAGATTAGGACATTGTGTGTTGTGTCTCAAACTATTTTATTATCAGTTTATGTACAGAGATCCTAAGAATAATAAGGAAATAATTATTTTAAGAAAGACCTTTAACATTAAATAGAGTAAGTACAATGATTTTATTTTTTGACAAAGTACAAGTTCAAAAACTATAACCCGTCTACGGTCGAGTAAAAAATAGCCTGTGACACTCTTGGATGAAGACGAATCGATTGATACCTCGCTTGTCACAATCAGACCAGTAGGGACGACGCTACTGTGAAACATCCACATACCCACATACGTACATATACATGCATAAACAGTTAAACTGATAACATTTATCTTCCTTGCTTTGCCATATTGGGGTTAAAATACAATAGGGTTTCTATACAATTCATGCTTTTTGTTATTACAAAAACCTTTAGAAAACGCTGGTATAAAATAGATTTTAGATTTTGCAGCTGATCTGTTTTTTTTAAATAAACTCAACTGAAAAGCAAAAGCAAACATGCAAATTTTGTTATGTTAGACAATGTTTAATTTAAAACAATATTTGGTTTTCAATAAGTTGAAATATTTTAAAGTTTTGAATAATTATTAAACTTGTATCCGAAGTTATGGCCCTTGGAGAGTAATAATTTACAGAACATTCTATTTATTGTTTGTGGGCGTCAATGTTTTATTTATTACTAGCTGTGTTTGCGGCTTTACCTGCGTGCTCATTTATGTGGGTTAAAAGTAACCTTTAGTTTATGTTATTCCAGGACCAAAAGTACCAATATCATATAGTTCAGACGTCAAATAATTTTTTATCGATTGCTCGACTTCTACTCATCGGATTGAGATACCAAATAAATACACCAGTTTTTAAGTCAAACCCTAAGCTATCAGTGGAAACTGCATTGCTGTCGGCCCAGTAGTTTTTACATGTTGCGCGAATATATACACAAACAGACAGATAAACAAACACGAATAAAAAAACTTGTTCAGTAGCTCATTTTAAGTACCATAGACCAATGTTTGTTTAACTATTATTTATTATTAGACTTTCTGGTACATACTGCTTTATTATATGTACACATATAGCATCAGCAATGGAGTAGATCCCATCTGACGAAGCTAAAGACTAATAATGGCGCAACCGTAATCTCTAAGCCGGAGATCCTCTCTGAGATCGAAGACTTCTATGGCCGATTGTATGACTCGCATGCTTTAGGACCCGAACCCAGCATAGAGGATTCCCGCGCAAAACTGACCCGCCACTATAACTGCTCGAAGTCAGCCTAGACGAGACTGAGATGGCGCTTAAACAACGCCCCGTTGAGGATGGTATAACTTCAGAGCTCTTGAAAGCCGGGAGGAAACCCGTACTTCGAGAGCTTCAGGGGTTATTTAGCATCGTTTTTAATAGTGGGAGAACTCCAGAGGCTTGGAGCAGGAGTTTGGTAGTACTTTTTTTTAAAAAGGGGATCAAACGCATTTAAAGAACTACTGACCTATCTCACTCTTAACCAACGTCTATAAGCTGTTTTCGACGATCATCACAAATCGTCTCTCAAGAAGACTTGACGAATTACAGCCTCCTGAACAGGCAGGGTTTCGTGGACGATTTAGCTCTATAGACCACATAAAAATAGAGAGGCAGGTTATACAGAAGTCTGAAGAGTATAACCAGCCCCTGTGTTTAGCTTTTGTGGACTATGAGAAGGCATTTAACTCCGTTGAAACCTGGGTGGTTCTGGATTATTTGAAGCGGTGTCAAGTAGACTGGCGATACATCGAAGTCCTGGGGCTTCTGTATGATGCCGCGACTATGAGTGTCCAAGTACAAAACCAGCAATCTAAGCATATCCAACTACGCAGGGAGAGTGAGACAGGAGGATGTTATATCCCCGAAACGGTTCACTAATGCATTGGAAGATATGTTTAAGACGCTGGATTGGAATGGAATGGGCATTAATGTTAATGGAGAAAACATCTCACACATACGATTTGCCGATGATATCGTCCTAATGGCAGAGTCTCTGTAAGACTTGCAAAGTACCTGAGCTCGCGGCTTTGCACGCGTGGTCATTTTCTAGGTTATATAGTATCACAATGGGCAGTAATTTTTACGTGATGCACGAACATACAAACTGACGAAGATAAACAGACATACACAATTGTAAAAAGAAATATATATGAGTGGATGTCATTTTAACAAAACAATAGATAACTGTGCAGTATTAATAACAATTTATCTTAAAAAGTACGAATTTCTTAATTTTTCGTTTTGTCCAGATTACAGGAGAACTTTTAGTACTACAAAGTTTCACTTGTGCTTACATTAAAGTTAAATAACTGTTCAACAATTTTTTCCCATAAAAATATAAATAAATATATAAAAATATAAATAAATATATATTTTTAAAATATAAATAAATATATATTTTTAAAATATAAATAAATATATATTTTTAAAATATAAATAAATATATATTTTTAAAATATAAATAAATATATATTTTTATTCCCATAAATATATTTTTTAAATTTTTTGATTATTTTAGCTGATATTCTGCTAAAATAATCAATGCTGGCGGGTAAAACTACAATTTAGAACTTTTTAGGAAAAATGGCCAATGTTTGAAGAACTGCATCTCTGTTTTTTCTAAAAATAAGAGATGTGGTTAGCTCAAATTATAGCATATTTTGTCTTCTTTATGAGTGTGATAGATAACTTTTTCGCAGGAAGCACCTTTTAGAAGTTATAAGTCAAAATCTGAAAAAGAACCTAATAACATCCCAAAAAGCAGGACTGTAAAAAAAATTGCGACCTAACGTGATTTTTGTATCTACGACCTATATCAATTGATCCTACATCCATACCAATATATAAAAGTGAAACGTTGTTTGTTTGTTTGTTTGTTTATTTGTTTGGGGAGCTTTCACGCGATAACGGCTGGACGCATTTTCGATGGAATAAAGATAGCTTATACCCTAGAATAACACATAGAATACTTTTCATCATCATCACCACCATCATCATCATCATCATCATTATCATACTTCACTCTCACACGGCTGAACGGATTTTGATTAAATTTGGAATAAAGATAGCTTATACCCTGGAATAACACATAGTATACTTTTCATCATCAACATTATCATCATCATCATCATCCCTTACGCGGGTGAAACCTTGGGGCGCAGCTAGTGCTCGTTCAAAATTCGTTCAGGCGTCAAATAGTTTTTATCTATTGCTTGGCATCTAATCATCGGATTAAGATACCAAGTATCGCAGCCCTAAGCTATCTAACAGTGTAAACTGCATCGCAATCGGCCCATTAGTTTTTACGTGATACGCGAACCAACATACAGACAAACAAACAGATAAACAGACAAACACGTTATTTTTATATGTTTTTTCTTGTTCAGTTGCTTATTTTACGAACCCTAGACCTTTTTTAAAAATTATCTTCTCTGTACAGACATTTTCTTATTATTGTTTTATTATAAGTATCAATAGATATAGATTATAAGTATAGATAGATAGATTAAAAGTTATGGTAGAATAAAGAAACTCACATACAAACAAACCTACATGAATCGTAAAAATATTACACTCCCTTTTTGGACAATCGTGTAATTAGGCTTTAGTACCTACATCCATTCTGCAAGTCATTGGCCGCACTCTAGGTAGTGGCACAGAATAATAAATAATAGTATTGTGAACTATTATTTATTCTGGTGGTAGTGGTGCGGTACCAGAGGCAGGGGCAGAACTCCGCTATATTATGAGTACAGCTGCTGCTCAACTCTCAACTTCACCTCGCTGCTACGGGCGCAGCTCTGAACTTAAACGTTACATAAGCTAATAAAAAAACATTTTAAGAAAATATCTTTATGCACTAAGTAGCATATCATGGTGAAACTTACAACATGCTATCACAATTAAATGCGTATACAACATTTCGTGCCTGTGCTGCTAACCTTGAGAAGTTCCCTTGTCAGGACCCAACCCTGAGTAAAGCAACCATGTTATGGTAAAACTTAAAACCGGCTATCATAATTAAATGCGTACACAAAATTTTGTGTCAGTGTTGTTAACTGTTGAAGAGTTCCTTTATCTGGATCTAATCCTGGATGGCGATTCAGGTCATGCTTACCATAAAAAGACATTGTCATCGGAAGTGAACCAACATGTACAAATTCAACTCTTTAGGATAAGAGAAAGTAGTTCTAATTTAGTTTGCAAGATTTGACCTCAACAAACATAAATACATACAAAAATTGCAAATTAAAATGTTTTAAAAAAGGCTATCGTTGTCAAAGCGAAAACAACTACAAAGAGAAGTCAATAATTCGGAAGGAAAACAATAAATTGAACACAATACATGTTCTTCTCTTAATAAATCAGCAAAAACTATACCATTCGTATCGCAACACAATCAATCATACCCACTGCTCAGTCTGTTCATTATTTACTCTGACAATAACACTTATTTTTATTTCAATCCGCCATTTTGCAAATTATTCTCGCCCGGTGTTGCCGCTGCAAAAAGTCGCACCAATTATTACCAATTGCGATTCCTCGTTATTTCGTGAGTTAAAACTTCTCAATTTGAATTTTATCGCTTCGTTGTTGTTAGCGATAAAAATATATATGAAAATACATTTGCAAGTTTTAAGAAAATGAAATAGGGAAGTATTTAAAATGTTTCGTTTATTTACAGGTGAGACGATTACGGTGAACAATTATATGATCGGGTTATAAAGTCAGGGTAAGTAATTATTATTGAAATGCCATTCGTTCAAATGGCGATTCTGAAAAATGTATAGTAAGAGCTTAGAGGTAGATTTGCCAGACAAGTTTGGAAATAGAAGACATTCTTATAGAATACATTTCAGATAAGTGGACCTCCTGAAAATATCAACAATCTCATGTGGTGATAAGCAGTGATGCGTAAACACATCTACATAAACACTGCGACTTGATGCAGATGCACAAAGCTTGCTATAATCCGACATATTTTACCTTATAAAATTAACTACCTACATAACAATTATTGTTATATTGTAGATATTTTTATTCCACCGACAGTAAGCAACAATGTCGAAAATTTAACGAAAAAATAAATCACCAAACCAACAATAACTCTTGAAATACTAACCTTGTTTAAAAAACACGTCAAAATCTTAAAATTTACAATGCAATACAATCACCATCGTGTCAAAAGCACGTCGAAAGGAAACGTATAAAATTGGCGTGAATATAAAATGTTATGTTGCATTTTTCTTATTTACGTCATCGGCGCAGACGACATTTGCACGTGACGTTTGCGCCGTGAGTGCCGGGAAAATGAGCTAGAGTTGCCAAACGAGAATATACTTTTTCGCTGACTTCTAACAACTTGGAACTAGACGTTTCTAATCAAACTGAAAGTCTGTCGCCAAGCCTCTATCAGCGACAGTGGTCTATGAGAGTCAATTCCATTGTAGATTAGAATGATACCATATTTATCACCGGTACCATATTTACCACGGACTTCGTAGACAATTGTCAGATATTTTGCTGGTCAAATCTTAAACAAGTCAAAAACTTAATTTGTCAACTAGAAACTGGTAAAATCCTAAAATGGTCAATGCTAGATTCGTCAAATTAGCTAAGTCAATAAAAAAAAACTTACAATAACACAGCGTGTCTGTCTGTAAAATAACACAGTATTATTAAAGTCACATCGTGGCAATAGTAGTCAAATTCCAGCCTGCAAGCAATAAAAAAAATGAGATTGAAAATTGATGTTTTGTTTTGTCTGTTATGTAGGTACTATAATTTTATTATGAAAACTAACGTGGTTTCTATCCATTTTAAAAGGCAAAAACGGGAGTTACTCAAGTATATTAGTTGAATTATACGTATTATAGTGTCAACCACATCTGGTGGTCTTTCTCATGGTGAGTGCAGAACGCTCGCGAACGTGTCTTAACCTGCACTGCGGGCCACCGCTCGTAGCGCGCGCAATCTCAGCAACTGCTTGGGGGTTGTCAGCTGCTTCGGCGCGTCCTAGAGAGAATCTTCTTCATCGCTCGAGTAATCTCGAGGAACACTCAAACACACAGAACTGGCTACATCTCCACCAGTCACATCCTTCGCAATATTATATGCTTCAAGAAGACATGGTCTCCAAGCAGGTGGCAGAAATCATCCGCCGTCTCTGTTAAAGACAGACAGAGGCGGCGGCAGACGTGAGTACTTAACTCACGTTTTTTTTAACTATTATTTTCATCTTTTTAAAACGCGGACTCGGCTGTACATATCGCAGTTAGTTAAGAATACGTATATTTGGTTCAATAATAACTTCTAATAATGACTGGATGAGGAGAGCTGAAAATTGGGCTCAATGGCGTTCACTAGGAGAGGCCTACGTCCTGCAATGGACTGGTATAGGCTGATGATGAAGTTATAACCAAGAGTTTTCCTATTACTCTTCAAAACTACTTTCTCTGTACTGGCGGTACACGTAACTGTCAATCTTGAGACACATTTAACATCCCGGCACAGAGAAAAGCGTTCAGTATTAAACTCCTTGTTAGTTTAGGACCCCTGCATACTCCCGATCGATAGTTCTGATTACGTTCGAGTACGTTACCATTGTCATACCCGTCCCTTGGACTCATTACTGTTGTTTAACAGTAGGGCATGTTTGTCTTTTCTTGAGAATCATGCATACAAATTGGTTTTAGTGGAAACGTATTCAATGTCAAGTTTTGATGCATAAATACAATATTACAAGAATTGAACTATTTATTTAGCCGAAGATACAACTGGTAATACATGCATCATTCAACTTAACAGATATACAAATTCTATTGTTTTTTTTCAACCAACTACCATGATCACTGAGCTTAACATGTCAAAGCAGATCTTATTTTAGATATTAGTAAAGTTTTGTAATATATTTTGTTGCGACAGAAAGACTTTCAGGTTGTCATTGTATTTTCGCATCTAAAATAGTAACTTTGTACGTATTACTAATAAGTAATTACACACATCAACAATGAAATCGACTCAGCCCCTACGCGCAAAATCAAAGGTGTTTTTTTTCTATGTAATTATTATAAAATTTAAAAATTAAATCAATTATTTGAAAGTTGGAATCATAAGGTCTTCATGAAAAATTAATCGTAAAAATCTGACACTTCTTACTGAAAATACGTACAGTGCTCTCCTAAGTTTTGCGCCAGGAATGCCTATAAATTATTTTTCTTTAATCATTATTCAAATTATATAACCATAATTATTGATATTACTTTAAATAAATGTTTTTTTCTTAAAGGTTTTCCCATAGCTTGCTTTCAAATTTGTACAAAATCTCGTATTATTTAAAGTATCGTATCTCAATAAATACTCAACTGATTTTCACAAATATAAAGTAATTATAAAGGTGAGATGGTAATCGTTTAGTATCTATATTTTTATTATTTTTACGTATTTTCAGAATTATAAAACATGATGTCTTGAGTCGATTTCATTACTCGCGAGTGTAGTACTTCAATTAAACACTTCAACAGTACAATAATTTCTTACTTATAGTACTTACTTGCCTTTTGCAAGAAAATGTCACTAAAATCTAGCAAATCGTAAAAAAACATTACAAAATAACGATGAGAGTGTGTGTGCGTGATAAATCGAAGTGCTTGTACAGACTTTATTTACTGCTATGGATTGTATACAGCGCAGCGTTGTCATCCCCATCCCTCGGTAAGAAGCCACGAGGGATGGCCCTTCATTGCTCGGAATTAAGTTATTGTCAAGTATATTGCACTAATGTGCGGGGTTAGGCTGGAAGACGTGGATTTTTGGATTTGACTTATTAAGGGATTAGTTGAACCTTGTCTATTGCCACATGTGCTGTCAATTATTAGTTGCTAATATATAAAAACTTGCAATTGACTGTAGTATGCCTGGTCTACTCGTATTAGCAATTTATATTGTGCAATCATTTGAAAAGGCTTGTAATAAATAAAGAAATGATATAAAAGTATAAAGAATCCAACATCAATCCATACCAATATATAAAAGTGAAACGTTGTCTGTTTGTTTGTTTGTTTGTTCGGGGAGCTTTCACGCGATAACGGCTAGATGGATTTTGATTAAATTTAGAAAAGACATAGCTTATACCCTGGAATAAAACATGGGATACTTTTTATGCCGGAATGTTGTAAATTTCCACGGAAAACTGGAACATGTTGACTACTCACTGTAAGGAACGGTTGCCACCACAGAATGGTCTGTGGTTACCATGGAAACGAAATAGCAAGTCTGTTAAAAAACATCAATAGCATTGGCGCTATACCTACTTTTGCACTGGTTTTTAATATCATAGAAGAACATAGGTTGCTTTTTTTCGCGATAGTAGAACAGTAGTCCGCGCGGACTTAGTCGCGGGCGGGAAAACTAGTAACTGATAACCATAACATTCAAGTGCATATTGTGTACAAGGCCGTAGCCAGTAATTCACTTCGGGGGGTTCGAGCTTTGGACCAGAGTTTTTTTACCCGAGTATGGAGAGCAAGGGAAGGGTAATGAGTTTAACAGTTTATGTATGTATGTAAGTGGGTATATAGATGTCATAGGCTATATTTTTTTACTCAACTACGGCGAAACTGAGGAAGGGTAATGTATTCAAACTAAAAAACTTGGTCCGATTTTGTGTTTCATTTATAGTGTAATAGGCAAAAAAAAAACGACCACGGCAGCACTTATTTACACGACCGTAGTCGAGTTTAAGTTTAGAAACTTATGTCTTGTTTATATATTGATCGCTTTTAGCGATAAGACCGCCCATATGGGCAAAGTTTTTAAATATCTTTAATTGTGGTCTCTATTGACACCAAAAAGTTTTTTTTATAATAATAATGACCACTTTAGTAAGTGTTTATTATTATTATTATGTTGTTAGGACCCCTGTGAGTGTTTATATGTAGGTACTCAAGTTTGAAACACTGAAAATCTTGTGCTACTCCCGTGGTACTCTAAATTGTGGCACTTATTTCGGTTTTTTTCAAAAAACTACTCTAAGAGAGCGATTTTCAGATATCCCTAATGTACACTTTTGTATAGGAAACTAAATTTTCTACAATTTTGAGCTAAACTTGAACTCTGGTCCATTGCTTGTGGAGATACAGCCTGTCAAAGATGAATCGTACAATCCTATTTCCTTTACAGCCCATTCCATAATGTAATATGATAATGAACACGAAAAAATATGTGAAATGGCGTGAAATAGAAAGAAGTTTTTAAATTCAAAATAATTAAAAAGTTGAAAAGAAGAAAAGTTTTTATGTATGATATTATGACTATTAGTTATAGTAAAACTCCCCCCCTCCCCAAGTTTATAAAAATGAAATATAAGATACTCGTGTTTACAAACAGTACCAAGAGATACCTAAATATTTACAACTGCCATACAACCAAACGCACATCCTAAACCGGTGGACCTAGAAATTTGAAATTTGGAGGAGACATCTCTTGAGTGAAGCTGCGAAGCTTTGCACGCGTGGTCATTTCTCTATGTTAAAAGTACTCTATGTACTATTCCAAGACCTAATAAAATACCAATAAACCAACAATTGATCAAAACTCCTTCTGCCGTCAAAAAGTTTGTATCCATTGCTCAGCTTCTTTCTCATCGGATTGAGATACCAAGTACACCAGTTTTTAAGTCAAACCATAAGCTATCCAGCAATGAAAACCACATCGCAATCGGTCTAGTAGGTTTTACGTGATGTGCGGACAAACATAAAGACAAACAGACAGACACGATTTAAAAAAATGTTATATTATTGATCAATAGCCTATTTGAAGTACACTAGACCATATTTTTTTTATTATCTTCTTTGTTAAGACTTTTTCGTACACATTGTCTTATTATACGTATATATTTAAAAAAGAGTTTTCCATTCAATATGACTGGGTGAAGGGAGAACTATGTTTGAAACTGAAAATAAGGATTCTTTCACATAGCACAATGTTGACGTAACACAATTCGTCGATACGTCTATCCGATCGGCCATCGCCACGGTCTACTGTGCAGCCCTTTGTGATACATCGGCGGCGTCATGCTAGATTACGCCGCAAATTGTGATAAATATCTACATTTGTGCTGCGACCTATGCCTTTATACTACTAGCTATTCTGTGTTTATGATGATGTTGTCGACGGTCAGGGGTGCGTTTTTTGTAGATGAGTAACGGTTAGTGTGCAGGGGCTTTAAATTGTTGATTATGACATATCTTTTGTGGTACTTCAATGCAACGTTTTTCGGTTTTATTAGTTTTAAGGGATCCGTACCTGAAAATAACACAAGGCATCCTTTATAGGATCACTTCTTTGTCCGTCTGTCTGTCAGTCTGTCTGTCTGTCTGTCCGTCCGTCTGTCTGTCTGTCCGTCCGTCCGTCCGTCCGTCTGTCTGTCTGTCTGTCTGTCTATCTGTCTGTCTGTCTGTCTGTCTGTCTGTCTGTCTGTCTGTCTGTCTGTCTGTATGTCTGTCTGTCTGTATGTCTGTCTGTCTGTCTGTCTGGCTGTCTGGCTGTCTGTCTAGCTCGGGAACGCGTTGTGTTATCAAGTTGAAAGTTGTGTTACACTTGGAGCTGTGAAATAAACAAACTTCTAAATGAACGCAATCAAAAGATACGGCCGTTTATGCCGCATATTTTGGCACTTGCAAAGTAATCAAAATCTATACTAGTGGCACTGTGAACGGCTTCGCGAGCACAAACTTTTTTGCAAACAATCTAGCGGTGCACGGTAGCGCCATCTAGTTACCTTATTGTAAAACTAACATTATTAACCAAGGTGCTCCGTTACCCTATCTAGTAGGTAAAGGGCTGATTCCACTGGTAGAAAACTAAAAGTGAGCAATTTACTGCTTATTGAGGAGCTAGTCTGCTCATCACGCCGAACATTCTCATCAGATTTTCACCAATTTTTTATTATGAAACCAAGATAAAGTTTTTTTATTTGAAAGGTAGTCCTTTCAAATTAAAATAATAAGTAGCCATTTTTAAATCTTTTTGCCCCTGTTCACTTCCCCCAGGAAGTACCCCCCCAATCAAACATCACCGACAACTGCAAAAATCTATACCAAGTTTTGTCTAGATTGGTTGAGAAATGCGTCCTGCAGAGGAGAACAGCCGGACATACGGATACACATACAAAATATTTTTTGCCCAAGCTGAAACGGAGTTGCTTCGCGCTCGCGCGGTCTATTATTATAGGGTACTTCCCGTTGACCTATAATGATGAAATTTGGCAACAAGCAATGTCTTATACACAAGTAAATTTGTAGTCACAATACGGAACTCTCGGTGCGCGCGTCCGACTCGCACTTGGGCGTTTTTTTTTTAATTGCTTGATGGTAACCATCACACTCCTAGCCTAGTCCAATAACAATTGTATTGCCACTATGGATTGCAAATCTTGCGCGGCAATGAACTAAACTCGACAGTTTTTTTACCCTCGTAAACCAGACGGGAGACGGGATTCGAACCCACATACATCCATGCCTCTGCGCGGCACATGTCTCTAACCAATTAGGCTCATATTCTAAATTTATTATTTAGTTTTCTCAACCCGCCTAACAGGGATGGTAACGCCCATCCATTAGCACATTGCGTAATGACATAATTAAAGCGAGAAAATGTTTTAATTAAAAGAAATTGAGATTAAACTGATAACTCACAAAATGAATCGGATCATTCGGACATTTTATTCATTATCTTGAAATGAAATATAAATTAAATTGACGCTGCCTGGGGGCTTGTCCATTTATTTCAAATTAACACCGTGTCTGGAAAACCTAATAAAAATTAAAATAACAGCAATAAGATTATTTAGAACAGGTTGTTGCTTAGCGGTAGGACTCCATTTTTTTGTGGTTTGTAATTATATTTAATATTTTATAAATATCATTACGCTGATAATCTTTTTCTAGCTAGAACTTTGTGAAATAAGTCTCTGCGGAAGTTATCGTTCTATTTAATAATCACCACAGGCTATATTCAATACTAACCACTACCCATGGCTTCACCCCCGTGCACTATGATGAACGGCATCAGATTAAATTGCGTTATTCCAAGACTTAAAGATCAATACACCACATTTCACAAAAATTCGTTCAGCCGATATGGAGCTTAGTGATAACAAACAATGAATGTGTGAATCTACTAGGCAAACATACTATACCTTCTAACCAAACGTTTGCATAGTCTCTTCTTAGAAGCACATATTAATCGCATCTAATATAATTTTAGTCGTCATCTCATCTACCAAAAATGGTCCTAGAAACGCATTTTCATTACATCTATCTCGCTTTCTTCTTGATAAAAAACCACTAGATAATCTCCTCTTTCTATCCTGCGCTCCAGAAGCCATCTAGTTAACCCTTTAATCACCCGCAGTCCCCTAGCAGAGCATATTTATTGGATTATTCACTGCCGTAATGTGTTTCACACTCGTACGTGTTCTAATGGATGCTGAATAGTGACGGAGGGTACTCGAAGAATGGCGTTGTTACTTTGTGACGTGTTTTGTTTTGTCAACGGGTTTTATACGTAGAATGAGCTGGCTTTTCTTAACATTTGAAAATCAAAAAGTACGGATTACACTTACTTAGTTAATAAAAAAACTTACAAAATTTATGTTTAGGACTAACATAAATAAACTTAAACAAGCAGCAAATGTTGCCAAACGATTGCCTAGTCCGTTATAAAAAAAGTGAAGTTAAATTAAACCTTTTAATTTAAAAATAGAGCTGCAGTTATTATTTTTCTTTTCTAAAATTAAGACATCTAAAGTTACCAATATGTGCCCATTGTGACTAACCACACTATCAACTAAAATTAAGCATCTAAAGTTACCAATATGTTCCCATTGTGACTAACCACACTATCAACTTACATTTTTTTACAAATATACCCAGCTTAGCTAGCAGTAGTCAAACTTTTTTCAACCTTTTTTGTCTCGTTCTCGTCATAAATCAAAAAGAGAGACTAAAAAAATTGTCGTGGTTCTAACATGTAACTGGCAACCTAAAACTGTTTTTGTTCACCTAAAATATCACCTGTTTTTGGCATTTCTAGTTACAAATTTCGCTTTACTCGTGTTGAATTGTAGTTTTATTACTCTTTAGTTGTTGGCTTAGAAGTCTGGAGTTAGTATTTATTTTCATGTAACCTTTTGAATTAAGGCAATTCAAAGTCACATAATACAAATTAGACTTTAAAAGTACGTTTTTGACGAAAGTGAGAGACATACCACTTAATATTTTCTACGTGACTAATGAGGTATATGATATATTTTTATTGCAATTTAGTGACAAAATGAGCAAGCAGGTCATTAGCCAAATTTTAAGCACCACCTTTTAAAAGTTGTATTGCCAATTTGCCATCTAGAACTTAAAAAAGACAAAGTTACTAAGTTCTGTTAATTTATCACACTTTTGCACTGCAGCTTGACAAGAAAAGCTTATCATTAAACTGAAGTTTAAAAAGTTTAATTTATGTATATATATATATATATATATCTATATTTTTTACTTTATTATAACTTAAAATTAAGAAGTATGTAATAAAAAGTCTGTAAAAAGAAGATAATACAAAATAGTTTGGTACTAAAAATAAGCTAAAGATCAAGTTTTTTCTTTAATCGTGTTTGTCTGTGTGTTTTTATGTTCGCACATCACGTAAAAACTATTGAAGCCATATTCCGATGCGGTTTTCACTGTTGGATTGCTTACGTTTTAACTTAAAATCTGGTGTACCTGGTATCTCAACTATATGAGTACATGCCGAGCAATTGATAATAAACTATTTAATTGGTGAACAAAGTACTTTTTAGGTTGGTACTTTTGGTCCTGGAATAACACATAGGTTACTTTTAACCCAGTGAAATATCCACGCGGGCAAAGCCGCGGGCACGGCTAGCTTGTCAATAAAGTAGTCAGGTTCATAGTAATTTCTGCATTCAAAATAACTCAGACAAGTAATAAATAATACAAACGAGGAAACTATCATAGTTAACCCTTCCTTGCTCATTTAACCGATCATCAGCCGCCCGTCATCGCTGAACTCAAGCGTCTTGCTCAACCGTTAACTAAAACAAACTAAAACTAAGAAGTGTCCAAAACTAAAAAAAGTTTAAAACCTCGCGTCGAGTGAAGCGCGATAAGGGCACGATGTGGGGCGACCAACCGCCGAAATAGCTGCGAGAAATACATTAGCTATTTGTTTCTGGTATCTTTACATTTTCTTGTAAATCTGGCTTGAGAGCACTTACTCTGACTAAGAAGTTAAAAGTCTTTTACAAGGATTATTTAATACTTATAGAATATGATGCCCTAGCCACAGAATAAGTAATAACACCTGCTACGTACACTTGCTAGAGAATACCAGTGTGATCTACCTTTACTCAGTTTGCCAAACGTAAAGATGAAAACAACATCATAAAAATTTCATCATCATGAAAATATAAAGTAATAGTTGTTTGTATATGTGTATTTTTTTTTCCAAAGTCTCCATCACTGACTTTTTTTTTTATATTCATCCAAAGGTTGCCTGTAAGAAATATCTATTAGCGATAAGGCCGCCTTTTGTACAACATTGGATTTTATGTATAATTACTATTTTTTTGTTTTTTATTGTGTTCAATAAAGAGTTCTTGTATTGTGATGTATCATCATCAGGTACGTCCTCACTACTGGGATACAGGTCCTCTCTAAAGAAGGCCTGTAGAACAATTTCATATAATTTTATTCATGCTATGAAAAACGACATTGTCCTTTTATTTCTCTGTCTGAGGAGTCCTCCATATTCTGAAATACGAGCTTAGTGCGTAGTTTGGATGGAAACCTCCTGGGATAGTGCAATGGCTGTGGTGGAGTTTCCTGGTCTGTGCTGCGTCTCTGTGTATGAAACCTGACTCCAATGTTCTTAACTCGGTCTTAACATCAGTCTAGCTGATGCCCGCGGCTTCACATGCGTGGTCATATCTGTAGACTCTAGGTGCAATTCCAGGACCTAAAATACCAATATACCAACATTTGGTCAAAATTCCAAAAGTCAAAACATAAACTATCCAACAGTGAAAACCGCGTTGCAATCGTTCCAGTAGTTTTTACGTGATGCGCGAACAAACATACAGACAGACAAATAGACAAACAGACAGACACGACTTTTTTAAAATGTTATACTCTTGTTCAGTAGCTTATTTTATGTACCCTAGACCATTTCTTTTTTTATTATCTTCTTTGTACAGACTTTTTCGTTCCTATTGCTTTATTATAAGTATAGATAAAAATATTATTGTGTAGTTATAACCAGGCCATCTCCAAATCACGGATAATTAGATTATTTCTTGGTAATTGTTGCCCTATTATTGTTTCTCAGAACGTTTATATACAGTGTTTTAGACATAAGGTCCAACAGTGAACATACGCAAACCCATAGATAATAAAAAGCTCTACTTACTAGTATTGAATCTAAAAATATTATATCTCATTCCTAATGGACTTGCAAGGAATACTACCCACTCTCTCTACTTATTACTTTAAGGGAATTTGGTATTCCAGTCAGTCGAAGTACTTTTTGATCGACTTTTTTATGACCCGTGCTTCTAAAGTACAAAAGCAATTGCCTTCATATTGGGTGTCTATGACCTCTGGAACCCAGACAAAGTACGCGTAATTTGGGATTTTATTGTGGCCATAAAATACAGGTATTGAATTTTAATAGATCTTCTTGCATTCATCATTTTATTCAGTGCTTCCATTATTTAACCTATTTAATGTGATATTTGTGCTGTGCGGAGTTTGATAGTCTTGGATATCTACTTATATGAAGTCTTATTGTAGAGGTCTTTCTTCATTTTCAGCCTTGCTCAGAATTTGATAAGTCTTACATATATTTTTTCAGAAGAGCAAATAGTTTCGTAGTCTATACAGACGCATTCTGAAATTAATTTTAACAGCAGCATTAATAATAACATTTCAAATAAATCTTTATGTGTATTTATGTCGAGCAATGTCGTCATGAAATGATTCCCGCAACGTCTCCACAAGATATAAATTAACAAGTAAATGGACAGGAAACAGCGAAGCGTACAAATGTATTGGAAACACTGTAACAACAGCGGCCACTTAACGCACAACGCTACTTAGCGAATAAAAAACAACAACAACAAACGCGCGCACTCCGAGTTCTATTCGCGCGATATTATTAGCTGCAGTGCATATAAACAAGGCTACAGCTAAACGTCGCCTCGGGCATATCGATGCGTGGCCGGACCGCGCTTTGGCGCTTTCAAAAAGCTAACCCGTCCTGCAAGAAAGAGAGGAACGTCGCAGCACGTGGGAAGCGAATTCCGACCGCACGCACCCCCTCCCACAACTCACCCCCTCGCACCCCCCGCTTCTGCCGCCGCGCGCACTTCAGTCGCACGCCGACCGCCGCATCGGCAACACGTCTTAAAAATCCCGTATCGCTCGTTCCAGTACCCGCCCTGACGTTGTGTGTTACCCGTAGTGTGAACCCAAACGCTGTGATTTGTTTTGAGTGTAACGTCCCCTGTGAGCTGTGAACGCGATAAATTGGTGTGTTGTAGTGCACTATGAGGTTGTTTGCAACGTTATGAATGGTCTGGATCGCTGCTTCTTCGATCAACGTAAGTGTTTACGGATTTACGTGTTATGGGTTGTGAGGGAACAGCATTACCCGTTGTTGTGGTCGGAGGTCGGACTCGCGTTTAATGGTCCGTGCCGCGGCCGTTTCAATGTTTTCAGCGGCACTGCGGTACGCGTAGAAAATGTTAATTTACTGTCAGGATCTATCATTTTGCATGACAATTTATTGATGATAGGAAATTTGATAAAACCACCTATTTTATGTCATGGAGCACAGAAACCGTATTGCTGATGCTTAAAATGTTAGTAGGGTATACCATGTTTTAAAAACATGAGCATCTAATAAGATACAATCTGGAACTAACCTGCAAAGTTACACAAACCATTTATGCCTAAACTCAAATTCAACCATAAATAAAGCTATCGAAAATAAGAAATTTAATACTACTACAATCGAGAAGTAGCCGTAAAAAATATCGACAATACAACATCAAAGAACATAAATATCTTGGCAATCGTAAAAACTAAACTAACAAATCGTAAACATCGAGATACACACATCAACGGTGAAAGTGTATCGTTTCTAATACAATCCGCACACTGACAATAAACAGAGTCACTGAACCCGACAAACCTGACAATGTTGCAACGAGAAAAATCAGTCCATTAGCAATTTATTGGAAAACGTTAGAAATGTCTTGGAAAATGTCTATAGACAATTGCTAAAAGGGATTGAGTCCTTTAGAAGATTTTCACTGACAGAAAACTAACTGCACTACAAATTGAGTGTGTTTCTATTTGAGATGATGACATAGTGAACTTTAGACCAACAAGTAATTACGATCTATTACGATAAACTGGTTCAGTTTACAGATAAAATGTAGATGAAGCCAAAGTGTAAAAGAATAGATTGAAGTGAAGTTCATCCAACTACCCAAAAGGACAATAATATAAGTAGTAGAAGTTACAATTTGGATTAAACAATCAACTCAATATTTGATTATTTTTGATTTGATAATTTTGATTATGGTTATATTTTCGTATTTTATGCTCTAACTACGTTTAGCTGATTGATTCAAACAAAAATTTCCTTATAACTTTTAAATAACAATAGTCCATGGTATGAGAGATAAAACGACTAATGGTCGCAGTGAGTCAACATCAGTTTTGTTTTATTTTGTTAATATAAGTGCAGTTAACGAGAACTAACTAGGAGTAAACGGTTGAATTGAAGGCCATTTGTTAGATTAAGTGGCTTAAACTAAACGAAGCATTGATTTGGTTAGTTGTCAAACGCTATGAACACAAGGAGTACAATTAAAAATTTAACGTTTTTTAAGTCATTAGTTTATTAGTATCATACTAATTATTAATCTCCCAACGTTTTTTTACGGTGATGTAACAAATATGCAAAAATGCAAAAAGGAAGTGGCACATTCTAGATTCTGCTTATAGGCCTTATGATATCGTTTTATTAATAGTTGGATTTTGTAATGAAAGAAGACATTTTTATTGAAATACGATGTGAAGTGACCTCATCAAACATTTTAAGAATTCTAATGTCAATGTGTCAACGAGAATTGAAGCGCTTTTGGAATAATTTTAAGTGAGCGCGAAGCGAGAGCGAAGCGTCTCCGTTTCAGATTGGGCAAAAATAATTTGATATGTCAGGTGGATGCCCGGCTGTTTTCCTCTACTTGTCGCATTTCTGAACTGATCTAGACGAAACTTTATATACAGGTACAACGAATTAAAAAACAAAACGTCGGTATTTTTTGATTGGGGGAGGTACTTCCTCCAAATTGGAGGAAAAAAGGTTATTATTTTTATTAGAAAGGTTTTACTTTTTTTACTTTAAATTGGTTTCATAAAAATTAGGTGAAGATCTCATGAGGATTTTCGGCGTGATGAGCAGAATAGGTCCTCAAAATACACAAAATTGCTTACTTTTAAGTTTCTGCCACTGTAATCAGCACTTTAATAGGTAGGGATACCACTAGGTAGTGATTGATGGAGCACCTTGGTTTTTAATGATAGTTTTACAATAAGGTTACTAGATGGCGTACTGTGCACCGCTAGAATGTTTGCAAAAAAAATTGTGCTCACGAGGTCTACAGCTCACAGAGCCACTAGTATATTAAGTTTATATACGCAATAAGACAATGACGATTGATCCGAACAAAAATTAATCAAGCCTCTTTAGAGAAAAAGTAAACAAAATAAAAGAAAAATAATCATCAACATTGCTGTCGTAATTAAAAGGTAAACATGAATTGAAATACCGATAACTTAGTGCTAATGAATCGACAAATAAAAACGTTTACCTCAATCAACTAACGACATTTGTAAACAAACACGTTGAACCTATTAAATCACTAGTAAGCTTTTAAAAACACATAAAACGAATAATTTATGACTGGAAAAAAATGAAGTCATATTTTGTGGCACAATGAAATGGATAGCCAATAAAGAGCCAACAAATCACACCCATGTTGTCCCAACACCTTCGTGTTAAACAAACATAAATCAACGAATAGTGATGGCAAATAATAAAAATATATTTAAATAGTCCACCGCGTTCGGACCACCCGCGCGATCCCGCCGTCTCCGTCCGAGGCACGAACCTCCACATTATACTATCAAAAGATAGAACCCTGTATTGAGTTTTTACGTAATTTACATCTCTACCACGGAATACTCTAGTATACCATTCACGACGCCGTGTTGACTCTCGGAGCAGTATTGTTCGTTTGACAGAACTGCACCGTCATCCAGCTATTGTTGTGTAATACTATCCTGTTTTTAAATTGGATGAGTTTATCGATTACTATTGTCCGCTACCGGCGATACAAACGTATTTTATGTTTGCATTAAGATACGATATTTTATTCATTGAGGCATACCGGTTCCTTGCCTTGCGTTTACAATCTAAAACTGTTCTTATGTCGTACAGATAGATGCATTTATTCATACTCGGTAATGTGATCACGCTCGATGTGCTTGTTAACTTTAGTTGTGCTGTTATTTATTATGCTGTGGCTTGAGTTAGATAAATAAATATGTACAACCCAAATTCCGTATATTCCAGCTTACACGAGCTAATCAGTATTCACGAACTAAATGGGTAGTTTAACTAATAAGTTTAAAATTCAAAGCGCAGCAACTGAGTTTCAATTCCACCGCCACAGTTATTTTAAGCGACACATGTTACAAACAGCGCATATTTAACTTTCTGAGTGACTGCAACAGACCTGCAACGAATCTTAACTATTTCCCCCAAAGTTTCCGGTTAATTTAACCCGAGGTCGACACATGCATCCAAACGGCACAAGAAAGACAACACGACGGAACTCCCACGTGGCCTGAACAAACAACAAAGTTCCCAGAAAACACAATGTCATCAGGAACAAAAACACCCTAATTGCCTACAGTATTACATTATGCCCGAACTATTCTTCCCGACGTAATTACAGACCCTGCCATTACCGACAATACAAATTATAATTAAGGAGTCTTGGATTTTGATGCGCTCTGAATCAAAAAAGGGCTGGATACTTTATGGTGGCCAATAAAAGAGTTATGTCTAGGTAAACGATAAAACTTAAAATTGTATAAAAAGCGCAATGCTCTGGCTCATTGTTTGATGCCTTAACCGCGCTCGTAAAATTGGGACAAATTGGTTTTAAAGGACTCCGGGTTTGGCTAAACGTATTTTTGCTCAGTTTATAGCTGTGCTGTGGCGAATTTCGCAAAATATAAGTTGTGCCATAATTGTACCTATGAAGTTGCCCAGAATTTAAGCTGATCAGGATCAGGGACCGATTTTTGTATATTTAGATGTAGTGCCGACTTGGTTTTGTTATCCCGCTTGAATTGATATTGCATAATATCCCTTTTGTTGTCGTTGATTTTCATCATTGACTACATCGAAGGAAATTTGTAGTAACTCTGAAATAGTTTCTTAAATACGTTATATATTGGAATGTGCGATATTTATGTTTTTCTCAGTTGATTATTGAGAGTCCTGTTTTGACTTCGTCATTGCCACTAAATAATTGACTAAAATTCAATGATTACCGTGACTCATGATTACCGTATTTTCGTCATCAGTCAACTTCAAAATTGGGTCGTGAAGCTCTATGGATAATTCAATCATTGCTAATTAAGTATTGTATCGACGATGTGACGCTAATAACTAATAATTATACACCGCCATGGCTTGGCGATATTATTTTAGTTATGGTGGTTTGTATGTTTTGTGAGTTGCCTGATTTGTTACAACTTGCTAGGTTAAACAATTTAATAGGAGTTGTGACAAATTTCTAAACAAATATAGATATCAAGTCAGGTAACTGCAGAAGGATTATACATTATAGTTTTTCAGATACATTGTTACAATACCATCAAATCGTTTGGGTCACAGCTGTTCGTTAATATATGAGAAAACTGTTCATCAGGATTGCATAATTATTTAGTCGTTAAAATATAATACTTTAACTCCTGGACACGCGTTTCTTTTATCACTTTTCAATTTTGTTCAATATACAAAATTTAAAAGTGATAAAAAACTGCCAAGTGCGAGTTGGACTCGCACACCGAGGGTTCCGTACAAACTTAACTTTGCCGTTGGAAAACTGTTGTCCCCATCGAGATAGGTCACGGTCAGTTTACCAACTGCAAATAAGTTTATTATCGCTTTTTTGTGTAACTACAAATTTACGCTTACTGGATTTTTCCATTTACTTGTGCTATAAGACAATGCTCTTTGCCAAATTTCATGATTTTAGGTCAACGGGAAGTACTTACCCTATATGTTTAGATTCCCTTGCGAGTGTCAAAATATGTAGCATAAACGGCCGTATCTTTTGATTGCGTTTACCTAGAAGTTTTTTTAAGCTCCACGGGTTGCAGACCTGAGTATTTGATAATCATTTCAACTTTATACCTTTATGCATTCCTAAAAAAAAGGTTCGTGACAGATAGACAGATAGACACACAGACGGGCCGACGGACAGCGAAGTGATCCTATCTACAAGTGTGAGTTTAACCGGTTTAATCCAGTTTCAAAGTTCATTTTTAGCACGAAAGCTACCAGCTATGCTCGAGCGACTAAGCATTCCTTTTTCATTTGAGGTACGAAACCCTAAAAATATGTTTTTCCTTCAGTTCATTGATGCTTAATTAGGCAACACAAGCCAGCAACTCGAACAAATCATACCAAAGAAACACAATTAATCAAACCAACAAGGATCAAAATAACGAGCACATTGATCCCCGAACGAAACACCAAAAGAGAAGTATCTAAAGAAGAAACCAATAATTCCGCCATTAGAGGTACATCTTGCGAGCTATTAGCGAAAGCTAGTTAGAGCGGCGGCAGTGAGCGGGTGGGAGGCACATGTCGTGCTGAAATTAGGTTAGCCATCAATCACGATGATAGTAATTAATAACAACGCATTAACATCCGAGAGCAATGGACGATTATGCAACGTTACACTTGTGATGAGAAACTTAATGATATAAAATAAGGTATGTACTTCATAGTAGGTACTAGAAGTAAGTGTCGAAGTTAGCTATATAATCTGTTTTTCAAAACTTTAAGAGGGAATAAGGTTTATGATATGTTTCTTTCTCAAAAGAATAAATTCACTTTCATGAGAAACTTGGAAGAAACTTATTAACTTAAGTTTAAACCATTGTCGAGCTGAGCGCACATTTTCTTTATTTTTACTCAAAATGTATTTTTAGAATTTAATAGTAAAAAAGTGACATAATGTCGGTTTTTATAGAAAGATCTGTTATAGAACTCTTTATTGGAACACTATAAATAAACAATGAACGAGAAGAATATTTTAATTCAATGTTTTGTTTAATTGCTGACTAATCACTGCCCAACATCACAAGTTTTACACACGAAAGACCATCTAACTTTATTGTTTAAGAGCCTGGCACGCGTATGAGTACTTCCGCGATTTTGAAATAATCACGAGTTCTTAGCCATAGATGAAACAAATAAGGTAATCGATAGAGAAAATTATAAGAAACTCATCGTCATAATTTTGGCTTCCTCAATACAACTTATTGTATTATCTGATATAACCTCAGGTTTGTTCTGTATTCTGAGGATATATCCAGTGGCTCCCTGCGATTCACACCAGGTCATCGGTCCCCCCTGAGGTGTAGTGGTGGTGGTGGTTGTCCCTATGCTCCGTTTTCCAGTCAAATGGCGTGGGTTGACATTTGATAATCTTTATTCCCTATCGGTTATCTGTTCTGCTAGCTGTGGCTTGCCCATTTCCACTTCAATTTCCTAATTCTGTAACCTATGTCAGTAACTTTAATTATTTTGCAGTTATAATCATTGCTTATTTTATGTCGCAAGGAGGTCCCCTGCATTGATCTCTCCACAGCTCTTTGAGTGACTTTGATCTTAATAATTCAAGTATAATAAAAGTTAGTCACCATTGGCAGTAGTGTAATTAACAATTGTAAGTAGTCTAATTCTACATTGTTATACCTATTCCGACGTATACAGTACAGTACAGTGTAGTATTTAGATAAGATTATTAAGAAATAGTTCAAAGATCATCCTGCATTACTTTATCTCCTTTTTCTTTGTGTACTAACAACTCGCACATCCTGACGACATAATGGAATATAATGCAAACATGTGCTACCATGAATATATGAATGGAATATTACCGAACAAGTATTTTTCAATTTTCCGGTACAATAGTCTTAGTGAATATATTATCATATTATTTTTTATGATCAACAGGATATGGGAGAGCCTAGATAGTAATAGTTACGAGTTCCCGTCTGATATCAGAATGTAGGACGCATTGTAATGCCCCACGCATTTGAAATTGCAATATACTTTAATATACTTTGTCATTTTAAGATATCTGTTACAGACATTGACAAATTGCTTGGTGTGACATATTTATGTTCATCTAGAAACGCTAAATTAATATAACACGTGACCGAAACTAACGAAAACTAACAAATACAAAACACTTCATATTTTTACGTAAAATTTAACGCATTACTTTTTCTTTTTGTGTTTTATGTTAGGTACTAGAGAATTTACTGAATTTTAGAATTTTAAATTAAGCAGACGGTTACGATGTATTCACTAATAGATACTTAATACTTTCTGCGAACAATATAAATTACACATTACCATCTACAAAAACTAAACTTAAATTATTTCACAAGATGCTTTTCGTTGTGCATTCTTCATCTAAGACGAGATTTTGTTTACGTGATTTATTTCTAGTCTTCGTAGGTAATATAAAAATTCCTCACTTAGGACGTTATCGCTTATGACTATAATGTTATCGTCTTAACTTAAACTATCACGACTATACTTATTACCATAATATCGAAGCTTTAACTTGATTGATTAAGAGACAGTTTCTGGTGCATTCTTAAGTTAAGCTCCTTAAAATATCTCGATTGCTTTATAATAAAATTATAATCGATGATTTGTGAACGGATTATATATCTATTGTGATAAACTGTGTGGGCGAAGGTTTTAACTGTTACGTCTATTTGAATCTTATTTTGATATAATGATTGTAGATAGCGTTGAGAAGTCATTTTAAAGAGTGATGATAAGGAGAAGATTATAAGGATATATTGATTGAACAAATGGGAATGAAATGAAACTGTACTTAGATATAACGGGTGTTTCAACTAGTACCCAATAATTTAGACAGAAGTGTATGCAGTAAAATGAACAGACGAGTATGAAATTGAACTCAGATTCAAACAACTCTATAACAAAGCAATAACAACGCCGAAAAAAATCACTTACACCGCTTGCATCATAAAAAAAAACTATGGTAATTCGATTCCCACAAAAAAGCATCGTAATAACAACGCATCAACGGCCGATAAAGTAGCTGTAAACTTTTTTCCTGCGCTCGAGAAATAACATCTTTAGTTTGAGCCAAACGGCTTCTTTGACGATTATTCTCGGCTATAAGAATGGAATTGGGTTGAGGGAACAAAAAGGAGCATTATAAAAATGAATGGGAGCATTGGTCACGCGCGGTGATGCGAGCGCCGCGTGCAGGCGCGCTTTCACAGATAGCTTTAGTTGATTCAGTAGCGGTTTTTGGAAATTAAAATGAGACGCCGGCCAGGCTGCATATATATCCCAAATTCACAGTTTGAACGAACACGCCTCATGAACAAAATGTGTCAAATCGAACTTCCGCAATAAACATCTAAATGCACGTTCTCGTCTATTTGCGGGAATTTACCGCCATATCTGAAGTGGAGCCGTCTTTTATTGCAATTACATATTTAACCAAACCTGAGTCATTGAGCTTGGGCATAAAGTAAGTAGTTACCGCTGAGCACATAAAGCCCAACCCATGCAGCTTCCCCTGCAAGTTACATTTCAATACTGCTAACGCCATCTAGCGGTTCACGGTCACACTACGAAAAGGGTAGTGAACAAGCGAACCAGATAAAAAAAACTATGTAGGTAATTTTAGTATAATAAAGAGAATACTCTCCGAAAAACTAATAAGAAATAAAAATGTATATAATGTATATTTGGAAATTGCATAGCTTAATGTTGTTATGAAAAGCTATTTGAAAAGGCCCTAAGTAGCTTTACGATTCATTGAGATCCCGAGCTCCAGACGAGGGTTTTCATGACTTCGTATTTTCCTAATATTTGCCAGCACACATACACCTGACTTTCCAGACCATTTAGCACGCGAAATCTATTTTTCATATTCTCAAATAAACCTATCGCTTAGCACAAAACACTTGAGCCAACAATTTTTGCGTATAGCTGAGGGTTGTGAAATGTGCGATTATTTTGGACATGACAGTCATGCTTTAACATAATTATTGTAGTACATCATCATGTTGACGAATGGTTGGCCGAGTGGTTAGTGTCCCTGAATGCAAAGTCAACCAACGGTCGCAGGTTCGAATCTCGCAAGGTCCAATCATTTGTGTTGTCACGAGGCGGTCCTAGGCTTTGGGCTTGCTCCACCAGCCCAGGGACCAAGCCTCAGTGGACAACACAAAAGGTCAGGATTCAGAAACAATTAGGAGCACAGGAACAGGAGGAGATGATCATAAACAGCGGCTTACGAAGGTATTATTATATATATTTAAAATCTCCAGTTGTAATGAACTTAATTAGGTATTTTATAACATATTAGTTTGTGAAATTCGGTTTGCTCCAAAATCAATATCCGAATGACAGGTTGTTTGAATTTAGAATTAATAATGACAAACTATCAAATGGAATGAAATGGATTATGAAAGAATAAAGAGATCAAATGAGTATTATTACGACAGAGGTTTGACCTCGTTACAGTGTGACTAGCTGAAATGTTTGTTTCCAAGTTGTTATGGATGTAGATACGAATAGTATCTGTGTATGATTATCTGTTGTCTAGTACCCATAGTACAGGGAATCTAGGGGGCTAGGTAATTTGTGTGAATCGTCCCAAATACATTTATTTATGTATCGCCCAGTCATTATTCATTTATATTTTTTCCTTAATTCTGGTTCAATAAAGCGTTCACTATTATTATATCTACGAAGTGTATTTATAAAAGTATAGTCTACGTTGTAATATAAAGAGTTCAATATTATAATGAGAAAATATTAGTTTATTTTTTGCATTTTTGTATGCTTGATAAAATAAAAATAAAACTTAACAAATTTTAAAATTATTTCACCTACAGAGAGCTACGAGTATATTACCAGTGAGTATAGGCATGGGGTGTATTTATTTTTTCCAAAACTTGGAGATCCTTACGAAAATTGCAATAATGTAACCCAAGTTATCAAAAATGTGCCTGTAAAAGTAATTGAGTAACGTGCACTGCGAAAACTATTGATGATACTAATTTTTATAGTAGTACTCAACATTACCCACAAAAAAGTCTGGGAGGCTATATGTCTAACTATTATAGTTAAATCACAATAACCGTTTTTGTTCAAATTAGTCAATCAAAACACGGGTAGAATCAAATAAAGATAATTTAAACCCTTGCTACCCGTGCGAAGCCGGGTCGAGTGGCTAGTCGAGTGGCTAGTTATAAATATAGCCAATGCACCCAAGACTTCATTATTCCAAATTATTGTGAAGGCGAGGCGCTTACCATTAGATAAAAGACCTGCTTCTGACAATTTGTAATGAAAAAAAAGATAATCAAAATTGGCTAAATACCAGTAATTATTACAACATTTGACCTAATAAAGTTAACCAAAAAATTCTCAAAGAGAGAGTCCTACTTGGTTCTTAAGCTCCTTCGAGTGTTCGGCACGTCTTAGGACTATTAGTCTTGATCAATGGCGGCGACAATAGTTCAGATTTAGACGTCCTCTGCTAGGAATGGCTACACATTTATTTTGTTCACCGTTAATAGTCAATGGTTAACGTTCTTTGGAACTGTTGACGTAATTTGACGCAGTCCTGAAAATGAAATTCAATTTTACTTTACTCATCTAGCAACAATCATGCGACTGAAAGTGGGTCTTGGCCTCCCTTGGTGAGAGAACGCAACTAATCCTGGTCTTGTGCTGCTTCTTGCCAGTTGCAAACTTTAAGTTCTCACAGGTCTGCCTCCAGGGCCCCAAGTCTGTTAGCTAATGTCAAAAGCCCTTGCCACTGCGATACCGCTGTGATTGGACTGTTTATGGTATCAAATTTGGTAGTATGCTAGATCAAGTACACCATCGCAGTTTTAAAGCAACGCAGTAAGTACCTCGAATAAGTTACGGCATCGGAAAGTGCCATGAGTGTTGCCACTGAAATAAATATGATAAAGGATATCAATCAAGTATCAGCGTCAGAATATCATTATTGTGAGTTTCTAGTCAAAATCTATCGTTAGCCGCTATCGGCCCGTGATCAAGCCTAAATAGCGAGTCAACAGCGAGCAGACACAAAAACTTTCAAAATCAGCGATTTTCATGCAATTGTCTTGCGTTATCACGGTTAAATAGCTAACAGACTTGAGCCCAGTTGGCCAATCCAGTGATATCTAGCGGTCATTCAGTTTTCCCAGAAAAGCCTTCTTGACGTTACGATCCACGTCCATTCGATAAAGGTGACCACTGAAATATATAAGATTTTATCTGATCAGTGATTTTGCTCATTATATTTTTAATTGTAACTCGGTATTTTCATTCCACATTGTCCACCAACTCATGGAAGCTTTCACTTGAGAAGTACATAGAAAAAACTAACATACATACATACATATATGAGTGCTAAAACAATACAGTCCTTTTTTGTGCAGTCGTGTAAAAATATAAATAAAGTATTCCTTTCAAATATTTGTTAGTTTTGATCCATCAAGGTGTCAGAAAAAAGAGTGAAACAATAGAAATACTTTATGTGAATGTGACAGAAACAAAAAATGACTCCTGTACACTCTTGAAGACATGCCATTACCCATCAACTTTCATATTGCGACACTATAATATAGTAAGTAAAGAATAAGAATGTATAAAGGACCGTGCACATTTGTAACTGTCGACGGAATTGGTGACCATATTCAACCACTTCTTTGTAAGGCTTTGCAAGCTTTCAATCTTTGCATAATTCATCCACGTATAAGGAGAGTTAATACCTTTTCGTCGTTTCGAGACGTAACTTTACATAATACCCTTTGCTGACCTAAAATCAAGTATGGTGATGGGCGAGTAGGTACATGGAAACTTTCCTTTACAATGTTTTGTGACAGCTTCGCTGTAGAAACATCCTAAGTTTTTGAACCATTTTGAGAGTCCTCTTTTCTTTTAGAAGAAAACTCTGCGTCATAATCTACCAGTTTCTTAACCGGAAATTTAAACTGGTTGCTGAAAGAATCTAAACCATGTCTGTTTCTTCAAATCACAAAATTCTAAGACTGCTCAATAAGGATACTTACAATAAACTTCAAGTTCGTTGGCAATACTCCTAGAAACTAATGCAGGAAGGAGTATGCTTTACAGAGGATAATGAGAACTGGGAACAGATCAAGAGTTTAAATTCGTGTTATAAAACAACAACTATTTGCGAACAAATTAATGTAATGTGGTTATATACTTCCCTGAACTCACCACCACTGGCATGATAAACCTCATTATCAGCTTTATACGTTCCCAAAACCGGACACAGGCTTCTCTCTGTGAGAGATGAGAGAGAGTAGGCCATAATCCACCGCTCATCCAGTGACTATTGCTTTATGTCACCTCCATAACACAGCCATACCAAAACAATGCTGACAGACTACAGATTCAATTCACAAAATTAAAAATCACTTTAACCGATCTATTCTTACACCAAACAAAAACAAGCGCAAGGATCCTTAGCCACTTTAAATCTATTCTCAGATAAAGTGACGCAAATGGTCGCCATCAATCAGGCCGTACCCTTTGTCGCGATTGAAACCGCAGCTCTGTTTCCCCATTGATCAATCCAACAAGGCCTAGTTGCCGCAATTTATAACTAAAGTATTGTAAAGTGTGACTGAGAAATAGATCAATCGCAAGCTGAGAGTTTGCAACGTCTTTCATTTAATTATGGAAATGGAAGAAAATTGAACAGTGACAAGTTCTCAAACTTTTAATGAATGTTATACCTTTAGTTTGCCAGAACGTATCACACAACAGACAAAGTGGGGAAGAGGAAATATTGAGAGTACTAGTAGAATTAGTTAACTGTGATCCTAAGATAGACAGAGTATAGAGATATCTTCCATACAACTAAACGGAGAGACTTTGTTTTTTGTTTTTAGGGTTCCGTACGTCCGAATGAAAAAAAACGGAACCTTTATAGGATCAGTTTTATGTCTGTCTGTCTGTCTTTCCTTCTGTCCGACTCTCAAAGACAATTTGCTCTGAGCCTATTGGACTTAATTGAAATTTGATACTTATATGTATTTATTTGAACCAATCACGGGCACGTAACGTAAATAAACGTAAATAAAGTAATTTTAATTATGGAATATCTTATAAAATAAAAAAAGAGATTCTTATCTGTATAATAATTTTGTATCATATAGTTTTAAAGTTATTTAAGAAAACAGATAAAATTAACCATTACCCTCTTGTCTCCGAAAGTACTGAGCTTAAAATTTTGAATAGATACAAAAAATATATTTACTTATACATTAAAAAAACCGTTAATAAGTCTGTCATAACATGGTCTTAAAATAAGATGGTAAATTTTCAATATTGTGAGATATTAATAATCATCACATGGAACCCTCCCCACCCGGGTTCAACTCGCAATCGTCCATGTTTTTTAAATTGAGATCAAGAGTCAACTGTCACCAATTTCAAACCGTTCAAGTCAGGAATTACTTCACATTCAAATGAACTACAATTAAAACTACTTTAGGACAATAATACAACACGCGCTAAAGTTTGTGAGTGAAGTGTTTAGTTCTATAATTAAGTAACTGGGATGGTGTGGAATGAATCTAGGCTTCATTAGAGCGTGTCACGTTTCACGATGAGAAGTGCAGTTGATTTGCATGACATATGTCTATTATAAAACAGTCAATGTGTATTTTTTTCTACTGGGCTTCGATCCAGCAGTCAATTTATATGTAAATCCACCGGCACGGTAGCAACCCAGGGCCCTTCGCTATGACCATTTGGCCACGTATCGCTCCGCGTAATTTTATTGTTCGTGAAATGTCATAATTTCAAGAATGATTCCATAACGCGACGCGTTACGTGTGTGCATGGTCATCTACACTAATATTATAATGAGAAAATATTGTGTGTGTGTGTGTGTGTGTGTGTGTGTGTGTGTGTGTGTGTGTGTGTCTGTGGCATCATAGCTCCCAAACGAACGGACTTATATAAATTTTTAATTTGAGCTTGTGTTTCTTATTTTTTGGGATTCATAATCAAACATCACACTTATATTATAAAGGCAAAAGTTTGTATGCATGTGTGTATATTTGTTTCTCCTTCACACTTAAACGGCTGAACGAAAATGAATGAAATTTGGTAAAAGGATAGCTTATGTTCTGGATTAACATAATTATGGGCTACTTTTGATCCCGATTAAGGAAAATAAAAAAAAGAGTATTTTTTTTGTATGAGACCACTTCGATGTCAAAGTGACTGGTGTCAACCATAAGGGTGCAACAAGGAGGGATTTTTTCAAATTTTATTTCCTAATGTGGTGACGGAAGTGGTATATAAATTATAAATGAGAAAGTTTGTGTATGTTAGTATGTTTGATAGAGCGCTGTTTTATCACCATTATCTTAAATCTACGCGGGTGAAACCGCGGGGTGCAGCTAGTGTTAAAGTAAGCTTCAAAGTCTGGCGCGTGGACTTGCTTGTCGTTATTCTACAGATTACACTATGAGAGTGTGCACGAGAACTGCACAATCTGATTCCCCCATCACCTTTCCATCACCTAGACGATCGGCAAAGCGCCACCCTTTTATAGTTGAAACACCTCGCACAAGAACGAAGCGTTACGCTTCTTCATTTATTAAAAGAATTGCACAGGAGTGAAATGCTCTGCCCTCGAGTGTTTCCGGTAAAATACGAGTATAACCCAAGTGTGTTCAAGTCAAGAGTGAATAGGTATTTACTAGGAAAATGTGCTATACCTTCGATCACAACATGGCTTTCCATCAGGTGAGATCGTGGTCAAACGATTGCCAAGTCCGTAATAAAAAACAGAAAAATAAATGATTAAGATATAAATGTATCCTGATTAACAAATATCAACATACTGTGGTGTAATTGTTTTACTGTGGTAGGTGGAGCAAGTATTAAAAAAAAAGTGGCAATTATTTAAAGAGTGGCTCCACCTACAAACACAGACAAGATTTTGACATCAGAAACATGAACGATGAACACCTAATAAAAGAGGCTGTAATAAAAATCCAATATTTTCCATCCAAAATTGAGTAAATCACAACTCTACCGTACGGTAGCTCTAGGCGGTGTTTTAATTTGGACAACTGTCCCATGATACAGGACAATATTTGAAACAAAAATGCGTCCTAATTTCGGGGAAAATAACAAGTGGGACATTTTGGACAAAAGGTGCGCGGCGATATGTCCCGATGTCCCACTTGTCCCACTTGTTTTAACTTATACCCGGTGGGTGGGTGTATATTTTTTGGTAAAATATTGTATTCAGGTAAAACATGATGTAACTGGTTAAGTAGTTACGAAAGTTAGGCTTTAAACTGTATCTTGGCTATTTGTGTCGAGTGTTTTACTCGTACTAAGTAGTAGCTATGTAGGTAAGTTATTTCCAAAAATAGAGTAGGTAATAGTTATTAAGTTGTTTAAGGGCCCCCGCAGACTACAGTTACGGTAAGACCTGTACTTATCCAAACTTAATGTCTATCTATGCTTACAATAAAGCATTAAGTAACAAAAAGTCTGTACAACGAATACAATAAAAAAATGGCATTGGTTACTTAAATAAGCTACTGAACAAAAATATAACATTTAAATAAGTTATGCGTATCAGTCTGCTTGTCTGTCTGTTCGCGCATCAAGTAAAATCTACTGGACCAGTTGAGTTGCGGGGTTTCACTTTTGGATAGCTTAGGCCACTTGGGTACTTAAAACCCAAAACTTTGTACTTGGTATCTCAACCCGTTGATTATAAGCCGAGCAATCGATAAAAAAACTATTTGATGACTGAATTTAAAAAAAATAGTTTATAGTTACCTATTTCTATTCACTTTCGTTATTTTTTTTACTGCACCGCTACCATTTTTCTTGCACTTCCAGGTTGGCTGGTAGAAAATGTTACTTAGCATTAAGTCCTCCTTGTACATTGTATTTGTGTGCTAAAGAATAAATAAATAAAATTCGGAATTTGTACTTTATACATAGGTATTCCTGGTCTTATAATTTCACAAAGGATACTTTTCGATAGGAAAAAGTCCTCGCGAACAAATCCGCGGGCACAGCTAGTAATAAAATGATTATGTTTCGTGCTCTCATAAATTAATTTTTCTAATTATTTTTATCGATCAGTAAGGTAGGTATTTCCTTTTGCTTGTGCGAGATTCGACTCTGAATTAGCACATGAAAAGGAAATTTCCTATAGTGGTATATAAACTAACGTGAGTATGATTAATAATATATAGATATGTTACGACTATCACTCACGATTTATTTCGAGTTTGCGTCGTGCCCTCGCTGCGCAAACTCCTGAGGATGGACGTCTATAACGTCCGAACACCGGCCGAATTGTTTCCTTTTCCAAAATTTAGATTTAGCCCCCTAACAATTGTGTCTCCTTTTTCATGGGGCGTTATGTTGTTGACTAGTTCAGGTTAAATAAAAAATTGAAAGAAAAATTTGGATCAGTCAGAACAAAAATGCCACTAAGTGGTATACTTGAGTCATATCCAGAACATAATAATAATGAGTCCTTAATGAGCCAACACGCGGAACACTCACGACTCTGCTCAGGCGGCGGCTTACCGACTGTCACAAGCTTACATGTGTCATTGTGTCTAATTCTATGACAAATGAAGCCGTTCCGACTTTGCAGCGTGAGAATACATGCTGACTTTGCATGATAAAATTTGCGTTTATGTTCACATTCTGAATTTAAATGATGAGTTCACGTACAGTGTCGTCTTGGGAAGTACAGTCCCGCCGATTTGCCAGATTTAACCGCAATCAAAATTCTGTGTAATGAATTCTGTATTCTGTGTACAATGAACCGGTACTGATGTTGCTATGGGCCATCAGGGTCACGGAATCGTCATTCAACTATTTTCTGTCCATCTCTGAAAATGAACATGAATGAAGGGATTCCCGTTCAATAGATGAAAAAAATATGAATTGATGATTATAATAATGATTGATAAGCTGATGTGGCTTTCCAAAATGTGGCGAAGAGATTGGAAGGTTAGTTCACATGGAAGGAAGTTGTTGAAAACTTTACTCGGAGTTGTGTAGCTCTATCGGTTAAAGTTTAATGGGCTAACTGGCCAACACATTATACAATCACTCCTTTTTGGCTTACACAGTTCAATACAATTACGCTACGACCAAAGTAAAATATTACAACATTGATACACATTGTATTACAGGAATAAGTTATTTTGCCCATTGTTTATAAAAGATTTCGGCTGATACGGAATCACACCCGCATATTTAGTTTCGTAGCCAACTTCACTACTAACTTTATAAAAACTAGTAGTTCTGCAAACAGTACACCTCGCGAGCACAAGCTTTTTTGCAACAATCTAGCGGTGCACAGTAGCGCCATCTAATTAATTTATTGTAAAACTAACATTAATAACCAAGATGCTTTAAGGGCTGATTCCACTGGTAGAAACCTAAAAGTGAGAAATTTACTGCATTTTGAGGAGCTATTCTGCTCATCACGCCAAAGATCCTCATCAGATCTTCACTAAATTTTTATGTGACCAACTTAAAGTTAACCTTTCAAGTAAAAAAGTAAACATCGAAATCGGATCTAACATTCAGTAATTTTTAGGGGGTCCCAATCACAAATCACAGACGTTTTTTTTTTTTTAAATGCGTTAAATTGTATACCAAGTTTCTACCACACCCGTTGTCAAAGTCAAAGTCAAAGTATTTTATTGTAAATAGGCAAAAATAATAGCACTTTTACAAGTCAAAATTAACATCTCCTGAACAAAGAGATATACATAAAATATTATAAAAAGATCAAATCAATCCAAATTTAGATAAACTAAGTATTCTTTGAGTTTGAAAAGGAAATTTCCCTTTCATGTGCCAACAGAGTTAAATCTCACACTGGAAAAGGAAATACCCTTCTGACTCTACCGGTGCTTCGGAAATACGCCCGTTAGAGAAGAGAGCACCAAGAAACTCTACGGGGATGTATTTTTCCATATTTGTAAAATACGATCTGTAGAGGAGTACCAACAAACTGACAGATGAAAGCAAATTAATTGTACTGGAAGCAGAGACGGGCTCGCTTTGCTCGCTGAATCAATAAGAATGGTTTTAATTATTTCAATGCAAAATTTGATTATGCTTACGTAGATAACATGATGAAAATAAGACATTGGAGTCATTACTATTTTACTAATGACATGAATAAGTACCTACATCATCAAGGTAAAAGAAAAAAATGCCAAAAAAGTAACTTTAAAAAAAGCCTATGTCACTCGGGATGATGCTAACGGTAACCAATATCTATAAATCTAAATCTGTTTAGGCAATTAAAATTATGGTGGAATAAAGAAATTCACATACATACATGAACCTTAAAAACATTACACTATCAGTTGAGCAGTTGTGTAAAAATAAGGATTCGAGTTATAAGTCAGTATATTTATATCATCATCATCATCAGCCTGTGTTCGTCCACTGCTGGACATAGGCCTCTCCCAAGGCACGCCATTTGGCCCGGTCTTCGGCTCTTTGCATCCACTTTCTGCCAGCAACATTGCGCAGATTATCTAGCCGGTGGGCGTCCTAAACTACGTTTGCCAATTCGCGGTCTCCACTCGAGAACACGTTTAAAATGTCCAGCCCACTGCCACTTCAGCTTGCTAATTCTCAGAGCTATGTCGATGACCTTAGTTCTCTGCCGAATCACCTCGTTTCAAATTTGATGCCTTAGAGAAACTCCAATCATAGATCTCTCCATAGCCCGTTGAGTGACTGCAAGTTTGTGGACTAGCCGTACCGTAAGTGTCCACGTCTCAGCTCCGTAAGTCCTTACCGGTAGAACGCACTGATTTAACATGTTTATCTTTAGGCACTGAGGAATAGGTGACTAGAAGACCTGACGCAGCTTCCTGAATGCTGCACAGCCCAGCTGAATTCTTCTATTATTTCTTCTATTATAGGCTTCTTTCTCGAAATTGTTCCAGCCCTGTTGTAAGATTTGCCCTAAGTAAGTTTGTACTAAACGAGCAGTGCCGTTAACTGAATCGGTAACGGAGGAACGTGCTCGTTCAGCACGATCTTGGGTATATCTAAGATCATTCCGAGACCTATTTTTTTGGAAGCTTCAACTAGGCTATCCTGTGTCCTATGTCTTTCGCAAATCTCAAGTGATAGATGTACTCGCCGTTTATATTGATGCCCTGCCCTTCCCAGTCCAATATTTTAAACATGCCTTCCAATGCGTTGGTAAAGAATTTCGAGGATATCACACCCCCTTGTCTCACTCCTCGATGCAGGTTGACATGTTTAGTCTGTTTGTCCTGGATTTGGGCAGTAATAGTAGCCGCGTCATACAAGCTTCTCCGCACTTGGATATATCGCCAGTCTACTTGGCACCGTTGCAGAGATTCTAGAACAGCCCAGGTTTCGATTGAGTCAAAAGCTTTCTGATAGTCCACAAACGTCAAACACAGGGGCCGATCATACTCCTCTGACTTCTGTTTAATCTGCCTCATTGTGTGGATGTGGTCTATAGTACCATATCCTCCACGAAACCCAGCCTATTCCGGTGGCTGAAACTCGTATTGTCTCCGCGCCAAATGATCGAGACAACTCTTGAAAACAGCTTGTGGACATGGCTCATGAGTGAAATGGGTCTGTAATTCTACAGAAGAGTTTTATTACATTTTTTGAAAAACTTTATATTTATATATATATATATATATATATATATATATATAATGTATAACTAGTCCCAATAAATAACACTAATTAGATTAAAGCGCTTAAGTTTTTATTATAGCAACAACAAATAATTTTAGTTTAAAATTTCAGTTTCCTTTGACGACCATTTATAACCATCCCGCACAGGAGCGCTAAAAGGTAAAAACTTTTGTACCAAACAGAGTAAAAATAGCGTTTCTAGTTAAAATTCATGTCGGTAATTATCGTTAAAGCTTAGATCGTATGAGTGGGCAAAATTTTTCATAGCCTTTTTTTAATGTTTAGCGGCAAACAAACTGGCATCTCTAACGAAGGTAAGTAGCCACTCCTATAACGAAAACGGTAGGTATAGCTAGCGGCACGTAAGTATAGCGGTGAAAAATCGTGGCGGGGATCTTGCCACAGTCAGTTTTCGGGATAAAAAGTATTCAACATTTTATTTATTTATTTATTGAAGACCAACAGCAATATTATTAGGTACAATAAACATATATAAAGGTGTAGTGTTAAACAGCCAATTAAAGGTCTCCTTATATAGAAACAAATTATATTTAAGCTCCTACATTATCGCAATGAAACTATAAAATTTTGAATACAAAAACCAAAAATTAAAATAAACTAAAAACTCATTTTGTTTCACAAAATTGTACTGGAGAGGGGGTGTAAGAGTGTATGTGTATTCGTGTGTTTGCGTGTGTATGAGAGAGAGAGAGAGAGAAACAGAGAGAGAGAGAGTGAGAGAGAGAGAGTGTAAGGGGGTGTGTGTTTTATGACAGATAATAATAATATATAAATATGAATATATAATACATTATATAAACTTTGACGTTTGAACGTTTTGTTCACCGCTAGACTTACGTGCCGTTAGGTATAGGTACCTACTATATGTAATATAGAGACCTGAGTGATTATTTTCTTGTTTTCATGGCTATAACACTATGTTTACCGCCATGAAAACTAATCTTACTATAGGAAACTCAAAACTCGAGCTTAGTACCGTGCTTTGGGAGATGCCTGCGTCCAGCAGTGGACTGATACGGGCTATAATGATGATGATGGTGGTGGCAAGTTACCACCGCCACCTATGGACATCTAACTAACACTAAGAGCAACACAGTGCATTGCCGAAACATGGTACATGTGGTTTGTCGTGTCTAGTTTAGCAGGTTGTTAATCAAGACACGTCGAGTTGCACACAATTGGCCTTCTTTGGCCTTAGTCATAATCGGAGTGGCGTTTGTGTAGCACGTGTCAGTAGTGACCCTCACTCACGCTACAGTCTGAGTAAGCCACTACATCTTTGTTGTTGATGCACGTGAAGAACGACTGGGGGAATATAGCTGTATGGGTGTTTTTGCCTAAAGTTGTAACTGGTACAGTTTTTGTTTATATTAAAGCGTTCCGTATTTTCCCCTTTTGACTAGATCTGTGGAATTTTGTATTTTATCTGCACTCATATCGTTAAATCCGGATTATGAACTCGCCTACGGCTCGTTTTTTAAACTCACTCTCGTGTTTTAATTCCCCTCATTATGCAACCGTTTCATAAACTACTATAACTCTACATTAAAAGCTTTGGGCTTAATGCACAGACATGAATAAAGTCGCGAACGAAGTGCTAGTTTTATAAAAAATTACACCATCATCAATTAAGTACATTATCTACTACTCCCCACCACTTCTACCGAAATGGGCACACACACAAATCAACCAATCCAGCTATCGCACATTTCAAGTCCATCGTTACTTTAAACTCATTAAATACCAACCTAAATAATCTAACCATTAAAATGTACGTTCATTGCATGCATTAACCCGCAGTAACTGGTGTATAATCTGCATTTAAACTCAAAGTCAATTGTACACTCTGCGTTTAAAACGTGTAATAACTGGAATTTAATCTGTGCGAAAGCAACGACCAAATGCGTTTAGATGTTGCACTTAAGGCCAATTCAATTGAACGTACCATTTGGTGTAGTACAAGATAGTTAAACTATGCACTTAGGTATATACCATAATAATTATACTGTATAACGTTAGGTGTGTTGATTTATCGTGTGCCAATTAGTTTAATGACGCTCAATTTCCTACCTATAACCTAGCTAGACCTATATGTGAAGGTAGGATAAGGTTAGGTAATCTCACTATATTTAGCGAATAAATAATTAGGTTAATTCGTTTTGATTTAATACTAATCAATCCCGTGAAGTTATTAGGAAAGGAATCAAAAGGCAAGCAAGGCATTTTGTATATTAAGTGTTTCATTACTTTATTTAACTATTTTGTCTAACTTAAATACTTAATTATATTTTACCAATTTTATTATCAAACTCAACTAGTCTAAGATCAATAATAAATTTTAAATATCCTGAAATATTGCTCTACGAAATGAATACATGAATTTTAAGCGATCCATCGCGCTCTTTAGGCTATTTAATTTCATTAGGAATAGGCTTAAATGTATTTATATTCGTTATCATCAGCATGCCTTTTTCGTAGGACACAAGTGCAAAATATATGATTAATTATGACTGAGTTATATTTGAAAGGAAATTATTTACATTCAATGACACAAACCACGATAGCCAAATACTGTAACAAAGAACTATTTGTTGATCATTTTCTCATACTGAAAGTAGTCTTATTTATGCAAAAATCTGTATATTGACAAAAACTTCGTCAGATTGACAGCTCACTGGCGTAGCTATTTGAATATTTATTAAACAACTATTGTATTCGCGTTTGAGGGGATTTTAGTTTTAGTTCAATTCACAGGTATTAATTTAATAATGAGGCGCAGCCAGTAGAGCTTGAGGAAATTTAATATTTTAGTACCTCTTTTGTTAGGTTACTGTTTAATAGTACCTGAGGCGCCAGGTCTCTATTATTATAAAACTATACTGAGCAATTTCTATAGATCCATTAAACATATTATGGAAATTTTAACTGACCACTGAACCAAAAGCTTTATTTGTTTAACAAATACTTACTTTTTGTACTTTTATATTTAAAGACATAAAGATAAATGTTTTATCTCGCTAGGTTGCAACATTTGGTTGAGAAAGAAAACAAATACAAATAATCTACTAAACCGCAATACAAAAATAATGATGTGATATTTTATTATAAAATATTTTTGTTTAAAAAGGTTGGTTAAACTTGTATTCAGAGCGGTTTCCACACCACACTCAATATTTAACACTAGAACGGACAAAGCCACTTAACTTTGTCCCGCACTGTAGTGCATATCGGGTAGCGAGTGCAGTACAGTGTAGGCCGCACTTGTGAGGCCATTATAAGCTCTCTGTAATAAATTGCTATATGCGTAACTTTAGATGTAATTAGTTCATACCTTCTTGATACGAGTAGAATAAATGATTGTAGGGTTTTTGTACTTACCTATATGAACTTATTTACTGTATGATTTTAGTAATAAGGTGTTTTGTCTATTGGTAAAATATCAAACGAGTACTTTTTGTTTGCGTATGTTTTAACAAGCTTTTAGTATTTCTTTATTTTTGTTAATCAATGGCTACACTAGGTTATTTATTTTGGCCCGCAGCTTACACTATATCGGGTAGCAAGTGGTGCCACACTTGCGCCGAGTGTTTGAGCATAGTTACGACCTCGAGATTAACTTGAAACTTGGTTGTTTTAATTGTAATTTGTACATACCAGTGCACATATTATGTCGACGTAAAACATTATTTATTCTGTGGTAAAACTAAGAACCAAAAGTGGTGGTAAATTAAAATAAACAGGGAACTACCACTAAAATATTTATGGTCAACTTTCTATTTACTCGAATTTGCATTTCGACCGTCATAATCATTGTTCCTGACTGCAAAATGACGCTGTGACGCACATTTGGTGGTAAAATAACAGTAAGTAAGCAACTTTAATTTTTTTATGGGATAAAAATACAAATACGGCAGTTATTTAGTATCTTTCATTCATACTAGCTTCATACCATGCTATTTTTCTGTGATATAAAGATTCCTATGTGTTATTCCAGAACCAAAAGGGCCCATATTATCAAACTTCGTTCAGACTTCAAATCGTTTTGTTTTTTCGATTGCTTGGCTTCTACTCATCGAATTGAGATACAAAATGCACCAGTTTTAACGTCAAATCCCAAGCTATGCAAAGTTAACAGTGTTTTTTTTATATTGAACTCAAAAACATGAAAACACCATTATACCAATTTGTTTGCCTCTAGAAAATAAAGAGCCACAGGAAAATACTCAAACTAAAAATTTAGTTTTCTAATCTCAACGGCCTAAAAGCATGAAAACATGAATTTGTATTTTGTCAAACATATAAAAACACATAGAAATCTATTCCCTTACTATTTCCTTTTTATTTATTGTAAAACGATTATCTAAACTGATGTTCTTATCATTTACAGCCGCGCGTGAGTGTCGCAACGCAATCAATGAAAGCTTGACTTAAATTTTTATCTCGCTAAGTCAATAAACCAGAAAATAAAAATAAAATGAAAATGCTTAACATATTGAGATGTTATCAGAAAATAGGAATAGTGGACCGATACCCACTGTGTGGGTGTTGGAACCGGTAGCCGGAATTAAGTGTGGTACAGATTGAGAGACCTAGCGACTTAGATGTATTTAAACTATTGTTCTAATATAATAAATGATTTATGACGAGACATTGTAAGCTATTACTTTACTACAACCTTAATCCATATTAATAATATAAAAGTGAAACGTTGTCTGTTTGTTTGGGGAGTATTAACGCGATAGTGGCTTGACGGATTTTGATGAAATTTAGAATGGAGATAGCTTATACTCTGAAATAAAACATAGGATACTTTTTATCCCGGAAAATTGTAAGTTTCTACGGAAAAACGGGAAAAAGTTGATTTCTCGCTGTAAGAAACGGTTGCCATGGAAATGAAATAATAACAAGTCTGTCATCTAGAAGAAAATAGGATGCATTTTTTGCGATAATCTGTAGTCCGCAGGCGGGAATGCTACTCGCAGTATTTTATATTAGTGTATTTATCTAGTAGCCCGTTCCTAAACATAATGTGCTGTACCGATCTACTATCCCCTAAGGGACTGGGCCCAAAGCCCATCATCATCATACATCGGACGTGCCTTGGGCCTATTACATAATATATTTAAGTAATTTTTTAGTTTGTGTTATTAGTGTGAAGTTATATTATTATAGTAACATGGATGTAATTCTGAATTAAATACTATTTCATTACTAATTACTTCCGCTACATCCGTGTGATGTTGTTGAAGTGGCATCTTTTTGGCCTATTTTATTTTAGATATATTGGTAAAGAATGTTAAACTACTTTACTGGCTAGAAGAAGAAGATTCCCAATTCAAGGTTACAAAATATTTAAACGGGTAACCGTTCTGTTACGCAAAACATACATAACCAATATCATAAACGATAAATTTATATCCAGGAAATAGGATACTCTCATATCCAAGTCTTACGATTATGCCTCCGCTGGAAACTAATAAATGTTTTATATCACCTTTATTGAGCTTCCTTTACATTTGTTGCTTTCGGAAACTACTAAAAAGCTAACCGAACCCATAAAACTATAGAGAAATGAGTCTTATTACTCGTACTGACACTACTATTATGATGTTCAAATCCATTTACGTAGATAACTGTTGTCAACGTATAAGTGCAGGTACTAAAATTTAAGTTTTGGAGGTCATCGCAATTTAAATGGCAGTTTATATAGTTCGCTCTATGTTCATTGCTTACGGCGTGTCGTAAAAGCTAACCGCAGTAAAGTACACAACTTGCTCTCCCCTGAGTCGTAAATTTACGATGCATGCGCCGGGAGAATTTCGTTACGTAGCCTTAACCGGGTGCGGATTTGGCACAACGATTTTTACTGCAGAGAGGGTTTACTTTGTGTTGTTTAGTGAAGATTTTACTTGAGCTATGGGCTGAAATTAGCCCTCGCTACTCACCTAGGCACTCTTCATTCAAAAATCGAACGAAACTAGTTTGCCACTAGTGACTAAGACCTGTTACCGTCACACGTCAGAACAATAAAATTATATAGTTGCCAAGGTGGAAGGCATTGGATCCCGTATAATTAAAGTCAAGGAGCACGGGCGACGGGCAGGACTCTTACTTGGCAAGATGTGTTGATGGCAGATGGAGCAGGTCCTTGACAGTAGAGTGAACCTGGAGTAGGTGGTCATGTGTATAGGACAGCCCAGCCGTAGAAGCTCTTTGGGACTATGGGTCCACAACATCCCAAAAATGATAGAAAAGTCCTGGCTAAGATTGGTTCAACAGCGTGATGAATGGCGTAAATGAGAGGAAGCTTATGCCCTGCAGTGGGAGCGATGAGTTGTCTATTAAGACGATGAAGCCTAGATCTAAGTTTTGTACAAAATGTAGAACATTTGTCACGATTTTTCGACCACTTTTGTCAAACTCCTGTTGTTCTATACTTTTTGTTTTTTTATTCTCAGTGTGATGCTAACTCCGTATAATGTTCATGAATGTTTCTAAAAATTCAAGGCCATAATTACATAATAATAATAATAATAATCCATACCAATATATAAAAGTGAAAAGTGGTCTGTTTGTCTGCTTGGTTGTTTGTTTGGATAACGGCTAACGGCTGGATGAATTTTGATATCCATACCAATATATAAAAGTGAAACGTTGTCTGTTTATTTCGTTGTTTGCGGAGCTTTCACGTGATAACAGCTGGACGTATTTTGATAAAATTTATAATGTAGATAGCTTATATACCCTGGAATAAAACATAGGATACTTTTTATCCCGAAAATTTGTAAGTTTCCACGGGAAAACAGGAAAATGTTGATTACTCACTGTAAGGAACGGTTGCCATCACAGAATGGTCTGTGATTGCCATGGAAACGAAAAAACAAGTCTGAGCAATCATCAAGAGCACTTATACTATACCTACTTTTGCATTGGTTTTTAATATCCTAGAAGAAAATAGGATGCCTTTTTTCACGATAAACAGTAGTTCGCGCGTACGAAGTCGCGGGCGGGAAAACTAGTATATAATAAATCTTTTATCTTTAGTTTATCTTGTTCTCGTTCAAATAATATTTGAAATAATACCCAAATATTATTTCAGTGAAATTGATAAATTTTCAGTGTCATTGAATTTTAATTGACATATAATTTATTGAACAGTTTTTTTTAAAGTCAAACACAGTCAAATATTAATAATCTTAATCTTATTAAACTTATTTATTTAATTATAGAAGAACGGTCCAAGAACCGTGAAATATTTCACAGTTTTTTTTTGTGTGTGTATAACATGTGTATCATTATTATTATTAAATAAGTCAATGTTTCTGTATTTATAAGTTTAATTACTCGACGTAGGTAAATATACAATTTTAGCAAGCTAAAGAATAAGCGATTTCCACTCTCTGCGTCAACTTGTCGTGGATTTAGGATAAGACACTTGTATTTTTTACGATTACACTCATTTATATTTCATTAAGGTCATCCCTATTCATTGGAGTTAACCCTTTTAATGTCTGAGTGGTCCGGTCCGTATGCTTTTTTATTGAAATTTACTTTATAATTTAATATTTTTCAAATGTATTTGCAAAGGCTGTTGAATATTTAATACTGTTTTGCAAATAACAATATTTGATTGTAATTTTTCGTTGCCCTCCACTTATTCTTTGCAATGAAGCATTTGGACGTTCTCTCACAAAATACGTGTAGGCCTCGACAAACAGGATCTATTACGGGTGTCAAAACACCCACTTTTTTAAATGATGAAATTGCTAGTTAGCTTAAAGTTAATTTAGATGATTTGCTTTTAGTAGTTCATCATCATCATGTCAGTCCTTAGAAGTCCACTGCTGAACACAGGCCTCCCCCAAAGAGCGCCATGACGAGCGATCTTGTGCCACCTCCATCCACCGACTTCCTGCGATGGCTACAATGTCGTCGGTCCATCGTGTGGGGGGTCTCCCCACACTTCGCTTACTTGTTCAAGGCCGCCATTCAAGAACCTTTATTCCCTAGCAGTTGTCGGTTCTGCGAACTATATGGCCTGCCCATTGCCATTTCAACTAGCAAACTCTGAAAGCTATGTCGGTAACCTTGGTTCGTCTACGGATTTCCTCATTTCGGATTCTATCACGTAGTGAAACACCGAGTACAGCTCTCTCCATTGCACGCTGCGTATCTCTGAGCTTGTGTACGAGACCAATAGTTAGCAACCACGTCTCAGTGCCGTATGTCATCACTGGCAACACGCACTGATTATAAACTTTCGTCTTGAGGCTCTGCGGTATCAGCGACGAGAAGATATGGCGTAATTTTCCGAACGCTGCACTTCCGAGTTGGATTTGTCAGTGGACCTCTTTGTCGAAGTTGGATCTACCCAGTTGAATCGTCTGACGCAAGTAGACATAGTGATCAACAGCTTCGATAATATCGTTCCCAACATAAAACGACATGGTTATTTGACATGATGTTCGTCTTACCCATGTTCATTTTAAGACCCACCTGTTGGGAAACAATATTGAGGTCACTGAGCATTGTGCTTAGGTCTTCCAGGGTTTCTGCCATAATGACTATATCATCGGCAAATTGAAGGTGAGTGATGTATTTGCCATTGATGTTAACACCATATCCGTTCCAGTTCAGAAGCTTGAATATATCTTCCAGTGCAGAGGTGAACAGTTTCGGAGAAATAACGTCTCCCTGTCTAACGCTTTTTTGTACCTGGATAGAATTCGTGCTCTGATCCTGAATACGGACTGTCATGGTGGCCTTGTTGTACAAACACTTCAACACTTTGATGTACCGGTAGTCAATCTGGCACCACTGTAATGACTGTAGCACTGCCCAGGTCTCGACTGAATCAAAGGCTTTCTCGTAATCCACAAACGCTATACATAGTGGCCGATTATACTCCTCGGTCTTCTATATAACCTGCGTATGGATGTGGTCTACGGTGCTAGTCTTTCCGGAATCCAGCTTGTTCGGGAGGCTGAAAGTCGTCAAACCTACGAGCGAGACGGTTTGTAATTACTCTTGAAAACAGCTTATAGACGCGTCTCAGCAGCGAAATGGTCCTATAATTCTTCAAAAGGGTTTTATCACCTTTCTTAAAGAACAAAACCACTACGCTCCTGTGCCACGCCTCTGGCGTAGTACCCTCGAGGATGACGGAGTTAAACAGGATGTGGGTCTTAAAGAACTCCGACCCAACCGCGTGAACAATTTCCACCAGCTCGTTGTTTAGTTCGTCCACTGTATCGCATTCGGTAAGGATTTGGAAGCGATTTTGGAGCTCCAACTGAAAGCTCTTGGGGTTTTGGATTTGGGCAGGAGTTGAGCGAAGAGTAGATCCCATCAAACGAGACCTCTTCAGCTTTACGTTGATATTCAATGAGCCTCTTACCATGCGGTGATCACTGCCGGTCTTAACCCTGTTGATCACAGAGACATCATTGAATATATGCTTATTGGTCGTCAAGATGAAATCTATCTCGTGCTTATGGCCGCCGGGGTGCATCCACGTCCATTTCCTGGACGGGCGCTTCTTGAAAAAAGGAGTTCATCATAAAGAGTCCCTCCTTCTCTATGAAGTCGACCAATCGCTGACCCCTTTGGTTTCGCTGTCCAAATCCAAACTGCTCCACTCTCAGCCGTCCGTTCAGTAGTTACTATACTACCATTGCTATTAAATATATTAAGTATATTTAATACATAAATATTTTATTAGAAAAAAGAAACAAATTTTGTTATAGAAAGATGATTTATTTAGGTCACTAAAAGAGAGGGAAAGAAAAATATATAAATAAACCACAAATCCAAATGCAAATCAGTTTATTTAATTTAGTTTTAGTACAATTTGTATAGCTAAAATATGTATATAAAATAAACGAAATGTTACTCAAGAAACGAGATCAAAATTCTATAACTATCGTTTTTTTTTTGGAATCTTATGTAGTTATTTTCAGAAAATTTCACCTTTTTTCTTATCTTTATCGACAAACATCAAATTAAAAACTAAATTGATACGGAAATAGGTATCTTCTTATTTGGACATCATCATGATTAATGTCTTCTTCTACAATGTTCTCTTCGTATGTTGGCTTCTCGTTAGATCATGGTGCAGCTTCAATTTCATATTCCCTCAGATGACTTACAATCTGCACATATAATAACACTTTAATTGGATTTCAGTAGCTTGCTATAATGGTTGATACATACGGGTGGCAGGTGTACCGCCGACACTGTATGTGCGAACAACCGATGCGTTCCATCCCATGCGTTTAAGGGCTACTGTAAATACACGAATTCAGAAAGAGCTGCGAGAAAAACCAAAGATTTTACCGGCAATAAACCAAGTGGCCATATAGCCTAGGGTTCATACAAATACAAATACACTTTATTGCACGCCAAAAAATAATACAAATAAAGATACAACTTATAAATCATCATCAGCCTATATTTGTCCATTGCTGGACGTAGACCTCTCCCAATGCACGCCACTGAGCTCGGTCTTTAGCTCCCCTCATCCATTCACTTCCGGCCGCCTTTCGCAGGTCGTCACTCCACCTGGCCACAGGGCGTCCTACACTACGTTTGCCCTAACCACCACTCGAGAACTCGGCTACCCCAGCCTAGAGTTAAGAAGATATAAATAAAAATTCCAAATATTTATACAGGCTACATACGTTCATTAATTATCTTACTTAACCACAAAAGGAAACTTTCAATAAAACTAACATAATGTAAGACATAAACAAATTTATTACAAACGCCTATGAGCTCGATCATATCCGGTCTCACCCGTTTTCTTACATATTACGCAAACTACAAATTTAATATGTACTGAAACTTTGTTTAATAACGTACTTAAGTCAGCATAATAGTGGATTAAGTTATTTTAACTCAACGTTAGCGTAACTTGCACCACTTTGGATAGGTTTTAATCGTGGTTTTACTTTGAATCATAAACAATATTGTTTGTCGTAGTACTGCTTGGTAAGATTTACCGTTTTATAAGGTACTTGCTATCGCCCGCGACTTCGTCCGCGCGGACTACAGTTTATCGCAAAAAAAAGCATCCAATATTCTTCTAGGAAATTAAAAACAAATGCAAAAGTACAGCACTAACGCTCTAGATATTTTTTGACAGACTTTTTATTATTTTGTTTCCAAAGCAACCGTCCCTTACAGGGAGTAGTCAACTTTATCCATTTTTCCCGTAGAAATTTACCATTTTTCGGGATATTATATGTTTTATTCCAGGGTATAAGCTATCTCTATTGCAGATTTCATCATAATCCATCCAGCCATTATCGCATGAAAGCTCCCCAAACAAACAGACATACGTTTCCCTTTTATATATTAGTGTGGAAGTGCTATTTAAAAAAAATATGATTTATTTATTTTTATAACTAATAGGATATAGGCTAAAATATTGACTTGAAGTACGTGATCAGACCAATCTTGGTGAAAAAGAAAAGATGAGGATAGGACACAGACAGTGTGACTCTGGACTTCAATCTTGTAGTAGTGGCACTTCAAGTTCACCGCAAGATTTTGGGGCCAACTAGAAGAGAAGACTAACGAACTTGAAAGAATTTAGAAATTGAAGATCTAGTGGCAGAGTCGAACATTATTGGTAAAATAAACCCCCATTGGTTGCACTGGCTCGGTCATGTAGAAAGAGTAGGAGATGATCGTGCAGTGCAGTGAAACGAGCAAACCTAGAGCCATTTAGTGGAAGACCACAAGTCCAGTCGGTCGTTCCAGATACAGCTAGGAATATACAGTGTAAGCTGACCTCCGCCAGCTTCAAACCTATAATTGGTGGCAAGCCGCTAAAGAGCTATGGCGTTTCTCGTCTCGAAGGCCCAAAATATCTTCGAATCACTAAGCCATCGGAGATAATTTAATTTTTTCTAAAAGTACCTCCTACCAGCGCATACATCAGTAAATTTTCATTTTTATATATTTGTGTCTTTTAGGCATAAAAATATCTGTACCTACTATAAAACAACTTTAAAAAAACATTACTTTTTTATTTAAGAAGAAAAACGACCTAATTAAAGTTGCCCCAACATTATAAGGCCCATTTCAATCAACGCTCCATTTATTTCCGCTTCCTCAATATAAAAATACATTTCCACGAAAAAATATATCCATATTTTTCGTCGTTTGAATACAGCCTGATTTTCGCGTCCCGTCTTTCGCGTGTCGAGATAATGACATCCTTATTCTCGAAAGCCCTAGTTTTGCCTACGGCGACATTTTAATTTTGCGATGCTTTACCCCTGAAGGCGGATTGTGTTTTTTCCTTGCGTTCTTTCGAAACGCGACCCTGACCTACTTACGGTTAAAAGTTGCGTTGAAAATATGTTGATATCGATTCGAGGACCACCGCTTGAAGTGAGACTGCTTTATAGAATAAGTTTCTTGAGCCTCAGTAGTGTCATCATTCTTAGGGATTTTCTTGATATAACGAGTGAAGTGCTCGACAGTGACTTGAGATTGAGCGTCGACTCACTCCTTTACGAAACTCTCGTAAAGTGAACCATCTCGAATATGAGATAGATTTGTTGAATTTGAAATTCGGATTTAGCAGTTTCTTTCACGAAGCAATTTTAAAAGTATTGATGGTTGATTTACTGCTTAGAGAAGTTGCCACTACTTTTATTTTATCTGTCGTATGAAAGTGGTGAATCGTCCTTCCGTCCCCAACTTGACATCGCTTTCGTGACCTACTTATCAGAGAGGACCAACGATTTTATCTCACAAATTCTGTGTACCGACATCCTCCCCGAGGCGTGTTTACACGATGTATTGTAAACATATCAACACAATTCCTAATGTGTACCGATTCATAAAATATAGTTTGCCGTTGTTTACACGGATATTGGAAATACTGCCCCTTTTTTTTGGATATTTACTCGATATAAGAAGTCTACAACAGCTCAGTATTTTGTTCATGGCATAAATAGGTATGTGTTCAAGTTTTCCGATTTAAGGATGTCATTCAGCATCTAATTTCAAATTCAAATTGCGAACGCGTTTCGGACCATCTTCGAAATTCTTAGGTCGACATTAGCGCCGCTCGTTACCCGCCGTAGAAGCAGACACGTACTCAATCGGGGCCTGACAGTCCGAAATCGACGGCTATCCCAAAAGCGTGACTTTTGCCCCCGGAATTGACGCGAGGCGCGGGTGCCAGGGCGGGGGGTATTGATCGCGAAAGCTCGGGCAGGCTTCGGCCGTCGTCGGCTCGGGCGACCGACTTCGGCGTTACTTAAGTCGCGTCTACGGCGACGTGCAGCCACGGACTTCAACCGTCTTTTTGGTCAGTTTGCGTGTCAACTGGAAGGAGTAGATTTGAAGTTTAATTGGGACAAGGTTACCGACATGGGCGTAATTCAGTTTCCAGCGTTTCATGTTCACTTTAATAAGTTAGTTTCTTGATTTTAGTTGGAAATTTCGACCGCTGTCTCCTCTCGCTCGTGTTGATTTTACCGAATAAGTCTAATATTGGAAGCTGTCTATTTACTAACTGTTTGACTGTAATTTAGTGAAGATGTAATGACTTCATTTATTAAAGATTAAATTGAGAAAATTATAGTTATATCAGAACATAGGTATTTTTTGTTTGAAATTAAATATTATTGTTTGAATTCACAGTTAAAATTTATGTTTAGACAATAATGGGTTTTATCGATCATTTTGACAAACTTTCACGTTTACATTAATAAGGCCAATGAGACGGCCGCGAGAACACTTTTTTTTTTAGTAATGTTATGTAATTTTATCGTGTACAGGATATAAAACGATTGCAATGGTGTTTTCACTAGTTGAGACGTATCGAATTTCCTCAAAAAATTTACAAACAGCATCTACCTAAGTATTTTAATTACTTACATTAAGTTCTTCTCCTCGTTCATGATTAATTTTAACTTGTAAAAGTTCCAGTATTTTGCCTATTTACCATATGCCTATTTTACATGATTGATCTAATAAGACTAATAAGACCTAAAACTTTTGATTTATAAGAAGAAACTTCACAAAATAACATCTTTTGAAAACGAAACTTTTTTGTACTCTCATTTACTTGCTAAGATAAAAACAACTCTTTCCAAGAAATATAATGAAGGCTTTGACTTTATCAGAGATAACGAAACTCTATTAAGAATTCAAGAAAAAAATAGGGTTTGCAAACATATTGCCTCAGTGTGTTCTTTAAGGCCAAAACACAACAGCGCCGTGTGGTGCCGAAACGCAAGTAAGAAAACAAAGCTCTAAAGCGCGCTCTGTAAGGCGCGGGGCGCAACGCAGATTTAGGTAGGAATACGCGTAGCGCGCCGCGCCGCCCGCACCGCCTTGTTGTGTTTCAACCCTAACTCCGATTCGATCTACGAAGGTTCCGATGTTCCGGACGATTTGATATCTGTGTAGGACCTTCTTTATAGGTGTGCGAGAAATTGGCATTTTTGGAAGCTCTGTTTATTTGAAGCAATTTTGAAATCTTTCAATTTGAAAACCTACTATGATCACGCGCTGAAAGGACACTTCTCAGTTAATTCCTTTATAATATGTTCAATGTTGATTCGGTTAGTAAATTTTAGTATAAAAATTATTAGTTCTAATATTTGATTGATCATAATTTTATTGTATTATTGTTTGCAAGACATATCTATTTTGCCTGGGTAGGCAGAATAGAGTCAAGAAGAGAGAACAAAAACATACATGATGATGAATGATACAATGTGTGGTAGATGAATAAAGAGAACAGCAAAAACAAGGAATTTTGATCGTATGCCATACGATCAAATGTCTTTCCTCATCTATCACACTTTGTATCATTCATCATTCGTGTTCTTTCAGCGCGTCACTAGGGAATTAGTATGATTTTAACTTTACTGTCCACTGTACAAACTTAAAGTTAAATTAGCACAACTATGGTAGCAATTCGGACATCCCCTGAACTAAACTTATTTTTTTCAAATGTAATTGAAACCTTGTTGGCTTCGTAACAAGGTATTTTTTCCCCTGGCATCTAATCCTCACTCACTAAACTATCACTAAAGCCTGTCAGCGTAAAATCAACTTTATTTCGACGCGGCGAGTGTCCCGATTTGTCCAAACGCTGTTAGACGTGTGAGCGTGTTAAAAACCTGTTTTAATTTCGTTATTTTAACGTTATTTTAGCGGTACAGCTTAAATTGACGTATGTTTAGAATACCTTGCCAGGAGCAAAAATACCTTGTTACAAAGTCGACAAGGTTTAAATGTCATTTGAAGAAATTTAGTCTAGTTTAGTTTAAAGAGTAAAATTACCAAATTGCTGCCAATATGCCTCCAAAAGTCGACGCAGAGAGACTCGACGCTGCGTTAATGATCCGGGCAAACATGATCTGTTGTTTGAATACGCATAAGTCATGCGAAAACAGCTCGCAGCCTAAAAGCTAAGAGGAGCCATCATAGTCAGTTTTTTTTATTATTCCACACGAGCGCAGCCGCAGCGAACAATCAAAACGTTTTCATTTCGGCAACGCACCGCCGCGGATCTGGCGCGGATCTGGCGCGGATCTGGGTCAGAATACACCCGCGGCCCATATTCGCTTAATTGAAAAAGTTAAATCGGGCCATTTTCGCGAAATCGTTTGGAATTTTTGTTTTGTTTCTAACGCTCGACGCTCTACCATCGCGGAATAGGGGCGTTTTTGTATATTTTTCAGAGCACCGCTCGCCGTTCGCGGAACTTCGTGTTTGATTCTTGTGTGCAGTTTTCATATTCGCTTCGTGAGATTTTTTTGTTCAGGTTGAAACATAATAAAGCTTCGGTAAATGAAGGAAAAAGTCGATGCATTTTAATTTTAATCCCGCACTCACGCCTTTTTGATGTTGCAACATAAAAATAGGGAAGTAACTTATTAACCTTAAACTGTTGCGAAAAATATACTTTTGTAGTTGTTTTGGAAAGTTTATGAAACAACAAATTTTCGTACGAAATCTGTACTACTGTTGTTCATACTTATTTAGCAATCGTCTTCGATTTTAATGGAGCTTAAAGAAAAAATAGCTTAAAAGCTAAAAAACACGCCTGCCCTGCCAAAAAGAGCTTTTGCCAATAAATGATATACTGTTAAAATGTGCTTCTCAAGGCCTTCAATTTGATAAGGTTTTTTTTAGAATTTTAAAATGGTGCCATACTGCCGCCATATTGAATGTTTTAAAAAAAAGTTTAGCTTATGTTACTCGAGAGGATGTAAGGATATCGTACGTCTAAATCTGTTCACGAATTTAAAAGTTATAGTGGAATAAAGAAACTCACATAAAAACATACATACATGCTTTTTAGCGATAAGACCGCCCATTGTCCCATATATATTTTGTATAAATGTTTTAGTTATTATTGTATTTTTGTTCTATGTGGTGTACAATAAAGAGCTCTAGCTATACTATACATGAATAATAAAAATAATACACTCCTTTTTTTGCGCAGTCTACATGACGAAGAATAGAAGTAATATCATTAATAATGTTGATGTAATATCCACTCTTACGAGTATATACGTAAAACAAATCAAGCATTTAATCACAATTTTTAATGGATTTTGACAAAATTAGAATTTAGTGTTATTGACCTCACTGAGTAAGGCAGTAAGACGTTATATTTCTTAATTTATAGTGACAACATTTTTTGAAGACAGTCACTTTTTTTTTAGCTGTTAGAAAAGTGACAGACCAGTTCTCAGACTGGAGAAAGTTTTTACACAATAATCATTTATTTGTCCCGAGTCGGAAAATTAAGAAATTCTAAAGATTGCAACAATTTGAAAATTTCTGATATCTGACCCCGCCGGTTCATTGTGTCTAATTTGATGGAAATAATATCTGAAACGAAATGGTCGAACTATAAATTACCCTGTATTTACGTTATTCTGTATTTTTGGTGTTGCACACCCCGAGGCATACGAAGGAAGTTATAATATTATCTTTTAATAAAGGAGTAAGTACCGGACAATCTGTACAATGAAGAAAATTTAAAAATAAATTGTTTATGGTACATTATAGGCTACTGAAAAAAATATATTAAAATAGTGTCTCTCTGTTTGTCTGTATGTTTGTTCGCACATCGAGTTTAATGTACCAAAAGTTGAAAGTTGGATTGCAATGTGGTTTTCACTATTAGATAGCTTAGGGACTTAAAAACTGGGATACTTGGTCTGATGATTAGATGCCAAGCAATCGATAAAAACTGTTTGTTGGCTGAACGAATTTTGAAGAATTGTAGTAGGTACGAGTATATTGTATTTTTATAGGTAATTTTGGTCCTGGAATAACTCGAATGGGCCTTTTAAATGAAATGATCACTCAGCCAATGCCGCGGGCACAGCTAGTCTAAGTATAATAGTTTAGATGTATCTTGCAAAGTAATTGTATATAACTATCAGTTATATTAATCAACATAAAATATTATGTAGGAGTTGGAAAGAGTTCGGGATTCTGTATTATTCTCGCCCATCCCTTTATAGGTAAACTTTCTGAAGGCGTATGTAGCAAGTAAACAAGTAATATATTAAGACGACGTCACACTATCGAGTTAGGGTTGCCATTTGTCTGAAAACATAAGAAATATTAGTTTACCCAATAAGGGCAAGTCCAACAAAAACATTATGTCTAGTTTGTCAATATAATACATGTGTAACTTTTAAACTTTCGCGATTCAAACACATAGTTAAATATTTAACTATAATACATGTGGTGTAAAAATGTACTATATTTTTATGATATTAATCGCACTATTACACTGCTGATTTAAGTTGGTGTTGCAACATGTTCCTATTTATTTAAAGTGTCATTCCTGTATTACCAAATAACCAAAAATTTTTTTTTTTTGGTACGTTATAATAATCTCTAGATATTCAGAAAAATAAATATACTATTAACTAATTGAAGAAGTGACAACCCTATCCAAACTGTTTGATAAATCGGCGACGTAATGTGAACAAACAATACAATAAACAACTTCGGTGATTCCTTAAATATATATTTACCTACTGAGATATGTTCTGTGCCATTTACTTGTGCCAGTACATACTTTCTTTATTCAGAAGAGTAAGTAAAGATTTGTTAGGAAGTCTCTTTCATTAAAAGGTACCAATATAACATAGTTCTTCTTCTTGTTAACAATGTCTTTGTATTTTGCTAGTAAATACATAATTATGTTATGGTTTTGAAACGAAAACGTGTGAACTACAACCACAAATTAAAAATGTATGTAATCCCGACCCCCCATCATAGATAAGAAGCATCTTGATCACATAAGAATTCAAACATTATAAAAGCATCAATATCGGTCCATTCGTTTGGGAGCTACGATCCTCACCCTCGTCTATCCGCCACTTTACTAAGGCTAAGAACCATCTCGATCACACCAGCTTTCAAAGAGAAAAAACGCATCAAAATCGGTCTTTTCGTGTGGGAGCTACGACGCCACATACATACACACACATATGCGTACGTGTATGTGTGTATGTATGTGTGTGAACCGTGAACTTATAACACCCCTCTCTTTTCGATTTGGGGGGTTAATAAGAGCCTCTGTGGTGTTTTTTGGTAAGTCACTGTTGTTTTTCTCAACGTAATTTGACTTGAAAATTGACACAGGATGGTCATTGGAACATAAAAGTTTATGGCTCATTTAATTTATACCATCAATTCAATCATTCAACAATAACAAGTGCTTTGAACTTTAGAAAACAAATGATTAAACAAAGAGCTTGCTACTAGTCTTGGTGTAATACCTTTGCAAACTTAGGGCAATTGTTTGATGCCATAGTTAACCCTTATAATAAAAATGTATGGATGAAATAATATTGTTAATTTTATTCATATATTTAGACTTTTAATTACGTTAATTACTATCGGACCAAACAATCGGCTTTTATAGGTACATCTTGCTTTTAGACCTGTGACCCAATTATTTCTAAAACAATTCAGTAATCACTAAACTCTAGGCAGCCCTACAGATATAGACCTCACTGAAATATACCAACTATCATAATACTTCCACTATTCGACTCATCCTATTCACGCATATGAAATCTGTCATTTCCAACTGATTTTTCATCGTCAAAAGATTTCCGAAGCAGACGTTCCGTTCCGAACAACCGGATCCACGCATTTATGGAATAATAAGTAGGGCTTAGCGCACAATTAGTGCGGCAATGGCGACCCCGTTCCATTGTAAGGCCTAGTACACACTTAGTACGTTTGTTGCAGAATGGTATCGCAACAGCGTAACGCCACAATATGTCGCGGAGTTTACCATGCGCCCGACACAAGTGCTGTTAGCAGCAGTGAGTGCCCGTTTTTGTGTCGTAGTTGTTTGAGTTGTGCTTTTTTGTAGTTTTTATTTTATTATATTTTTCCTATAAGATGTCAAAAACTTGCGTGACATGTATCGCAACTTGTGCTTGAGTATAAGTTGTGCACACGAGGGCATCATTCCACTCGCATGGGTGACATGTACACTGATACAATTTGCAACACATGTATCGCGGTTTCTGACCAGTGTGTACAAGGTTTAACACAGCCTCACCGACCCCTAAAAGAACTTCGCTAATTCTTCTTTATAACCTTTTTATTAGACTTCGAAAAGCGACTCAATGGGACTCGTTAAAAGTCTTAGGAGTCCTAAAAAGAGTTTATGAAAGGAATTTCTTCGGGGTTCATTTGTTTGTTCCGTTCATTACTTTCTCAATATTTAAATTAACTTTTCGTCGATACGGGCCGATTTGAGACCTCGGGTCGATTTGATCGGCCAGCCCCCGGCGCACGCCGACAATGTGCCAATAATCGACGCGTTATTGAGGCAGTGCGATATCTGAATGGTTATATTTGGCGATTAGAACTTTATTAGGATTTTTGTTGGTTGAAGCGAAGTTTTATTTTATTTTATTGGCTTTCGTTTTACCACAACCTCAATAGTCACCTGATGTTGTATGATGACGCGGTAACAAAGGTGCACGATTGCCTAGAAGTAACCTTTGCTCGTAACTTGAAGACACCGTGTGATGTTCTATTTAAAAACTACTTCTGTAAAAGAATATTTAAGTAATTGTAAAGATGCGACGCTCATTTCAAACAGTGCCCGTAGTTTTAAACTAAATTAGACAGATTCTCGCCCTATTTACTGTTGTAGATAAAACGTACCTAATCTACCTTGTCTTTGGGAACGTTGACTACATAAACGGGTAAATAAGTCTCCTAATATGATTAGTGTAGCAACTGAGAAACGCGGCGGTAGCTTCGAGGTAGGCTTTGGACATTTTCGGGGTACCTATTGTTGGTGCAGGGGCCCTAAGCCAATAGTTGTTTAGGATGGAAACCCGCTTTCCCTTACTTCCTGCATCTTCATGGATACGGATTACAATGGAGAGGGAAGAATCAGGGAATATTGTAATGTTTCTGCAAATTGCGGGAATCTTTAGCCATTGATGGAGAAAACAGAATCTATACCTACCGATTATGTTCTATATAAAATATAATGATACCTACCTATTAATATTAGGAAGTTAAAGGTAACTAACAAAGATTTTAATATTGTAACAGTTCAAAGATTTTATTTTACATTAATACATGATTACAAAAAGCTAGATTAACAGGTATTTATTTCATGTCTTAGGTAGCCAGTAACCATGCAGCACCGGGATTCAGGAACGAAGGCTGAATTAATTATTATAACGTTGTATTGTCCATGGGGACTAAACCCGGGTGTGACATTTCATGAGAATAGGACAAGTGATCGCAAAACATGTCGTAATTTTTCAAGGAAATATATTATTATGAAAACGAGAGTTATGTGTGCTTTTAAGATTATCTTAAACCTTATTGTTTGTTTGTATGGCACTCACGTCAAAGTGACTGAACTGATTTCGATTAGAAGTGCACACGGGTAATAGTGAAAGTATAGAGATCAATAAAAAATACTTTTTTGTGCAATTTTTCCGCGTATCAAATAAAACAGCTACCCACAACAACTATATATTACTTCAAAAGTCTAGTCAAAGGCTACCAGCGATGTCAGCGGAGTGATTCGAGTGAAATATCAATTTCCTTCTTGCTGGCCCGACCAGTTCATTTATCAGGGGGCAGTATATCTGCTGATGCACTGCCTCCGGGGCAGTATTGATGTATCGAATCAATGAGTTTGATAAATGTAGCTAGAGCTGGAGAAAGGTGTGAGCAGATGTAACTTACAAAATCTGTAGTCTTAAAAGGACTGATCGAGAGGAGAGGACCTTCTCGCGCTTCGTACATCCTATAGGTACACTGTAAATGTTAATAAAATCGGTAGCACTCATGAAGCTTGCACAACAGCTTGAAAGCTTATAAGTAACTAGTACTCGTATTATCATATGCCGGCATAATACCTTTTTTGCATGCAACAAACATGTGTGTGTGTTTCTACTACATGTGTTTTCCGGATTAGGTACTTGATTATGAACTGTTTTCAGTACGTAGCAGATTCTGTTTAGTATTACGGAATTGCCTATAATTTCTTATTTTTATGAAAATACGTAGCAAATGCGTTGAATAATTCTTTAAAATAGTTTAAATTCATTTTCGAGTCACAGATAGCTTCAGCTGCTGTTAACTCGTCTGATTCTATAAGAAAAAGTTCCATGAAACTTTTAGTAGAAATATCACTGTAATATTTTAGATCGCTCTTCTTCAAAGTAACTGAGGCAAAATTATTTTATTCTCTATATCTTAGAGAATAAATATTTTTTCTCGGTGTCAGACTGACCACCAAACTTTTATTTCTGGAATAAGTTTGCTTGTGTGGTTGTTTATTTGGAAACTTTTTGTTTAAGTTCACTAAACATAAAGCAAATTTTTAGAGCTAAGTAAATTTTTACGAACTTACGTACACTGTTTTAATATGAGCAATTATTATATTTTAAGGCTTGAAATATTATTATTTGACAAAATACACACATAAAAATAACCGGTTCAAGATCAGGCTGAAATTTCACATGTGTGTATTTGAACCGTTGTCCACCTTTATGTCGCATTTGCTTACATAATCATAATATTATATTAGTAATAATTAAAGCGCGCTGACAACAAAGCGCGTTTAGTTAATGCACTATCACTAGCTAAAGTAGAGGTGTCATGCTCCAATGCAAGCTTAAAATATCAGCTATAAGCTGGTATTATATATGATATTGCGCTTTGGCGCAAGTTGAGCTTAATAATTTTAGCTTAAAAGCTCGCTCGCTATCACTACCGTGTGAAAGGATTAGGAAGTTCGCCTCAATTACTTATTAGGCAAATTTTTGGTAACAGCTTATAAGTTTAAAGTGGGTTTGCTTTTGTCTCAAGTAGTATTTAAATGAATATATATAGATTAAGACAACCATTTTTTTTATATAAAAGATACTTAAATGTTTTTATCCTACTCTACTTCCAATCTAAAACTAGATCAATATAACATAAATTGGTACGTCATTGGTCATTTCTTCTTTTCAGTTATTTATTAATATATATCACATCAAGTAATATAAATAGTTTACTAAAATATTACATAAACTGTTAAGTAGCGACCAACTTAATCCACAATAATAAAAAATATTTAACAACACTCAAACAAATCACAAAAAGCTTTCAAACATCACGTACTTTGTAGATAAATCACTTTTTGCATTTCGATAACACTCCTATCTTGAGTACGTTCCTCAACAGGAAATTATAAAAACCTAAGGGTTATCACAGGGGTTGATGTGGGAATCTTTACCTGAGTAAGATGGACTTGAGAGATAAAGCCAAATGTTGACAGCTCGATAAAGATAGTGGATGTGGCCTTTTTTCATTTGAGACGTAATTGGCTTAATCTCTTCTTTGTCGTATTCTGGCAGTTATTTGTAGAATCTCATAGTTTTATTTGGTTATACAAATAATTTGTTATTTAAAACCTTGAGAAGATGATGTATGTTTCATTGTTACTATAAAATTTTGACAAAAAAAGCTTTCAAACAAATATAAAGGTGGTCATAGCAATTACCACCCTGTAAATGACCTGATCGATAATTGTAGTAGAATCATGGTTATCATAGTTTAATAATAACTCAAGCTCTTTTATTATTTTGCAGGTAAGTTGGAGTTTCAAGAAGTCGTAGCCAACACGTGAAATTTAATGTTCAGTAAGTATATAGAAGTAATGAGTAGTTTAAACGGTATAATACATTATTTTGTACCTAAACACCTTTCATTTCTCCATAGGCACATAGTCACAGACATAAAGAACGCTAGAGAGACATCAATATGTATATCTACCAACAGAACAACTTAGTAGGCAATAAATCGTTACTCCCCCGAAAGAACCTCTATACAATCCTGATTACTCATCAGGACTGCATTTAGATGCGCAAACAGTTACTTCCGATTTCTTTTCCCATGAAAACCCCAAAGAATTAATGGCACTGACCATTGAATAGAGGGTAGAAAGAATATACCATCAGTTAATTTAACGTTGGGGGAAGAAGTCTGAATGCTGTATTTAAGGGCCCGACTTTGACTTCTGTTGAAAGGACAGTTGCCTCCCTCCCTAGGCATTGTGTATTGTATATTGAAAAGACAGTATCTATGACTTTTTTGTTGGTATTATGTGTTGTCAAAGTTTTTAATTCGTGCTTTTTTAGTTAGGGTCAGTTGTTCATTAGGTAGCGTGTATAAACATTATTGTTTGGTACATTTTGGCAAAATATTTGTAGTTTTAATCAAAACCCTCGTCTCATAGTCTGGTAATAAAAATACTTCCGTAGTTAATTGCAAAAAAGTGGCAGTCTTAAGTGCACCAACGTTGCTCGTTAGTCGTTCTTCTATTGCGTTTGCCAATTTGGAAATAAAATCATCAAAATAAACTGTCATAATTGAACTAAAACCTCATCCTATAAACCACTAGATTTTCTAGTCTTTTCACTTTTTATAAGTTACATTTCACTCTCTATAATCTATGAAGACGTTTGTCTTCAAAATAATGGCAAATAAAACAAAACTGTCGAGAAACAAACGCACCCGAACGAGCCGTCCATAAACATGTACTCAAACGGATATATCTCCTAAGCGGGGCAGGTCTGGCCGGAAGACGCGCACTAAATCACAGGTCGCCCGGACCCATGTATAATTCAGGAGGCTGAAAGCGACACCCGACATACACGCATAATTCCGACAAACACCGTAGAAGATACCGTATAACCCGAGTGACCGTACCGCCCAATTTCACGGTCTACTGCGAACGGCCGGCCGAATCAATTTCGGTAAAATTTTATTCGTCCGAATTCGACCGTGCTAGTGAAATTCTATCGATGGCAGAATACACGGTCCCCTGACGTTTCCTAGTGGCTTTTGGCAACGGCAAAGGAGCCAAATGACCGGCAGTCACTGTATACAAATAGATTTTTATAGTCAAGTAAACATTGGGTCAGGAAGATGCAAAAGTGAAAGAAAATGTGCTTGGTTTGCAATTTGCTATGCTTATGCTATGTTATTTGATGAACAGTTTTTGAGTACATACGAGGTTAAATTTTACCTTAAAAAAATGTTTAAATGTTAAGGTTAAATCGTGTTTGTTTTCATTGAACCGATTCTACATTTTTGATTGCCTTGACATCTTTGTCTTCATCATCATCATGTCAGGCTTTAGAAGTCCACTGCTGAACATAGGCCTCTCCCAAAGAGCGCCATGACGAGCGATCTTGTGCCACCTCCATCCACCGACTTCCTGCGATGGCTACAATGTCGTCGGTCTTTGTCCTATGACAGAATATTATGGGATTAACGAATTGAATTGATAAACATAAAATGAGCAATAATTTTTTTTTTATCTTTTAGTACATATAAAACCGTTTAACTTAAAAAAATACATTTTTTATTTTCAAGGTTTTAGTTTTTTTATTTAGTTATTTCTAAAGTGTACTTTGTTCTACTTTTGTCAAGGCCTTTCATTTGATACCTATATTGAGGGTACTGAAAAAAGAGTAATCTGCCATTTTGTGGTGGCGGCCATCTTGGATTTGGGATTATCATAGTGAACTGTATATTACTAGTTAAGCTCTTTCATTTGATACCCATATTGTGGTGGCGGCCATCATGGATTTAGAATTTTCATGGTGTACTGTATTTTACTAGTTAAGCCCTTTTGTTTGATACCAATCAGAAGAAGCTTTAAAATAAAAAACGCCATTTTGTGGCAGTGGCCATCTTGGATTTACAACGGTACTGAATATTAATAATTGTATTGTCATTGGAACTAAAGTTGTGTACCAAATTTCTGATCAATCGGTCTACAGGAAGGGGGTAATATTTCAATTACTAGATTTGACGCAAAAAACAACAAACAGGTCAAGTTAATAAAAACAGTTTAAATAGAGCTCGTTGAATTAATGTGTATCTTGCGTTTCCAACCTAAGGCACGCTTATGCTATGTTATTCGCTGTTAATTTATCTTAAAAGCTCAATACGCGCGGTACCTGTGATTACGAAAACTCAGTACAAAAACCCGGGTGAGGCTATGTCAGGGTGCAAGGCCGTTTGTTTGTCGTGAAATGTCTACGGCACGTACAAATCGCAAGTATACCGATCACAAAAACATAATTTTGCTGTTTTTTTTTCTGTGCGTCCTGCATCTCCCCCTCCATCTTTTGTCAAAAAATGAAATAAAATATTAAATCATCGAAGTGACTATATCAGCTTAAAAATGACAACAAAATTAGATATCTGAAGTTGCAGAGTTATAAAAGCGGGACAATATAGACTTTTTCGCTACAATTCACTTTTTAATCCTGGGCCTGTAGTCTCGGCATAGATAGTGATTGCTTTACAACCAAAATCGTTACTTATACAGATGATAATCGTTAGTTATGACAGTTATTAGTTAGGCAGATACTACCAAATATCATTATAATCGGAGTGTTAACGAGCGCAATAACATAGATTGTAAAAGAGTGCAACTGTAAATTATAAGTACATGTAAGTAGGTAGGTATAAAATAGGAATACACTTTAATAGGCCTAAGTATTGTGAACACTTAGAGCTATTCTGCACGAAAGCAGGTTAACGCATAAGCGAGATAAAAATTGTTTTACATGGGCTTAGGAAACAGGAAAACTTAGTTTAGAATCTACGTGCCATCACGTATGAAATCTATAGCATATGACTGAAGCTCTCTGTGGGTGCATGGGTATTGGTACAGGTTGGCTCAGGAAAGCCGCGCTTTGTAAAGGCACGAGTTTACAACGCGGGGCGATCCTGAGCCGGTCTAAAGGTTATTTGAACAAGGTATTGGTAAAGGTAATGTAGAATATAGATAGTAAGAGGCTCACTGGGAGAAGCTTCTCTAAAATAAGTCAAGTGTGTTGACTTGCGATGAGTCACTCAGGAATATCTTGAAATGGGACAAATTTTTGGCAACATGCCTAAAGTTTGGGTACCTTCTCCGTACGGGTGCGAGTATATCACAAGATCGGAAGTTCTCTTCGCACCCGTAGCAAAGCCATAAAAGTTGGGCTTTCTTCGTGGTGGAGATTCGAGGTACGACCGTAGCAAACTTCTGGGCGGATTTTTTGTGCCTGTTTTTGAGCGTGGGAAAGTTAAAGTAGATAACAAAGGGGCTAACGTATGGCATGAATAAAATATAATAAATCGCCCAATAGGAGAACTTCGCGTGTTCCGCGTATAGTATAGTAGTAGTAGTAACCCATACTTTAAAAATTCATCGTGCATTCGTAAAGTTCCTGTTCGCTGAAGCTGTTGAAGACAAGAAGCTCTCCTATAAGTGACCAATATTAACTAGTAGCACCACGAAGTCATATTAAGGCTCCGATTGCCAACATTTGTAACCGGGATAACAAAGCTGTATTCTATTACTATCCTTGTTTTAAGAAATATGTGAAGAATATACCATCTAAAGTGTCAATAAGTGCGTTTTCGTTTCATCCTCCTATCCTGAACTCATCAAAACTCATTTTCTCTGCAACTGGGACCTTGCACCTACGTGAAAGTCTGCAAGTTTGGGACCGATTGTGGTTGTAAAGCAATATCTATCGATGTCGAGACTGCAGGCCCAGGTACCTGTATGTATCGGTATGATTAAGACGATTCACGTTAAAATCCGGTTTATGCAAGCGCGAAAGTACTGAGCCTTTAAGTCTTTCAGCTCTACAACTATAAATAAACGTTAATATTTACACTGACTATTCATCAATTTTAATAAAAACATAACTTTAATTTCGCCGAAATAATTTTCTAATTCATCAACTGTGATGAAAAACGCATTACACCAATAATGAAATGACAGCGGGAAGGGAAACTTGAAAAAATACATTTAGTATGAAGATGCTTTTAATGGTTAGAAAATATAGGGGAGACATCCAAATATGCAATATTCGATTCCCCAACATTTCTCCACCATTAATCAAAAATGTGAGCCATTAAAATGGGGTGGTGAAAGATCTACAGCCAAAGTTGTCTATGTGAATAGCCAGTAATATTTATTGTATTGAGTATTGTAATAAACAATCATGTTTGTCGAGGGTTGGAACTGTCAGTATGCTTTGGGTTGGTCAATATTACAATGTTTTTTTTGTTTTTTTTTAATGGTTTTTGTTTCACACTACAGCGCTTTCAATCGCATTTTTTATTTATTATGAAAGCATACTTTAGAAGTTTTTAGTAAATTCCAGTTGTGCATTACAAATAAATTCAGTAGGTACCCACATTTTCAGAATTTTGTGGCATAAACCTTTAGATAAACTTAACACATTTTTAGTAAGAATATTTCCTTACTCTTTTCTGATCTCTACCTTACGCATACAGCTTTACCTATAAGCTTGAATGCTCTTTACAATATCCTTCGCTCAATAACAGCTTCTTACAGCTATCGGAGATGAAATAACGATCGAAATAGAAGTCAGTTAGAGGCATCCGATACATTCAAAGCCAATAATACAATGCTTAGTGATTTGTTCTTCAAAGCTTATTTGCCAGCATAATTGTATTACCGGGTTTTCAGTTAAACCAAACTTAAGAAAAAATTTAATGCTATGTAAGGAGTTAAGGATATAGTATATATTTTTTTTAGAACTTTTAACAAACAAACAAATCTAAGTGTAAGAATGTCAAAACTTTGTACTAATTATCAACATGATAGTATTGCACAAATTAGCCACTTCAGTTTATTTCCCAAAACTCATTTATTAAATAATTCACTAATTATCAATTAAAATGTACAATTTAGTCTCATAAATTTCTAGCAATTTGTAATAAATGCACGTAAACAGCCATGCTAAAATCATTGTCTCTTTACATAATTTTCTGTGTATTGTCATATTCCTAGATATTTTGTATTTTAACCAACATTGTAGCCTTAAAATTTATCAGTGGAAGATAATATATGGAATAAAAAAAAAACTAATATTTACGTGATCAATATCCAAGTATTAAATTTGAATTTTTCACATTGCTACACTTTTCATAAATCAAAGAAGGGTCTCTAAGCCCTTTCAGCTAGATTTTAATCAGTTCTAATAAATTATTCTTACAGTCACCTCTAAACAGGGCATTCCCGGGCAGTCCACTCTACACAATTTTACGCTAATCCAACCAGCTCCTAGCACTGGCGATAAAACTCAAAAAAGTGCTTTTAATGTAAAACTGCGTTAAATAATCTCTGTATAATGTTATATGGACGCGTTTACATAAAATTAAGAATTTGCAACTTTATTGAATTAACACAAACAGAACCTCGTCTTCTATGAAAAACGGTATATATTTTTACAAAATTTTAATTACGGCCGTTTATTGTGTACCTAATAGCTTATATCCACCGAGGCATTGTTTAGAAGATTTCCCGTGTTTAATATACTGCGTAGTAATCCAAGCGTCCACGCTCTACGGTCCACCCTTAGGTCATAATTTCTGCGGGATGGACTATGGCAGGGAAGGGTTAAAGAGTTATTTATAAACCAATTAAAACATTCGCTGCGTCGGCGAGATAACGCCGAGCGCCCTCTAGTGACTTTTCAACAGATGTAACAGATAATTTGATTTTACTTTCTTCGTTTTCTAATTTAATTATGAACATCAATAAAATAACACGTTAAGAAATTAAAATAATTGTTTCATTACAGAATATATTTTATAGTAAACTTGGTGTTATATTACTTGGTGTTATTTTTAGTATGATTTGGTGAACTGCATTTCATCTACTTATTTTGTTTCGTAAAAATAAGCTTTTAAGTTTTGCGGTAAACTGTTTTGATACATTGGTAATAATTTATTTGGAACTCAACCAAACTTGATGTCTGAAACAAACGGGCGAACCCTTAATCCCGCAACCGATCCATAACTGTGCGAGTCGGGCAAAAACGTCAAAACTCGTAATGTCACCGATTAGCGGAAACAACCGCGTTGTGGGCAGTAAGGACCGGCTAACCGACGAAACGTGTGGGGTTACACTTATGGAATGAAAAGCTAAATACTAGTACAATAATGGCTTTTAGTGAATAAATATGTATTATTATCATTATGATTATATAAATATACATAATACGAGTATGCTAATGAAACTAGTTTTTTTATAGAAAAAATGAGTTTTGTAGTGAAAAAATGTCTCCTTTACACATTTTTTTCGGCACAAAACTTATTTCTTTATCAATATTATCAACACGTTAAACTGTCGATCCCGGCTATTATTGATTAATATAGTCGTTTAACCATGTCAGAGGCCCTCGTGTGGCCTGACAAACTCTGACACCAGAAGCCAGTTCTACTTCTTAAGACAAACAAATAAAAACATTGCTATTCTTAATATAACCCAGTGATGATACAAACAAATCGTTAGCCTGACAGTATGCTAGTCTACCCTTAACAATAACGCTCCATTTTTTATTGAAATCTTCGTGCTAACTTGAAATTCTAGTTTTTTAATTAGCGGTTCCCTTTGAAAGAATTGACGTCAGTACCGTTTTTGACAACCATTTAAGTACTGTATAATTTCTACCATTTTGTGTCCTTAGGCGGAGGTTGCTGGACCAAAAAACATAGCGGCCGGCCGTCCGACAAACCGTCCGACTGATGGCTGGAATCGCTCATACGAGGGATGATTAAACACGTGATTTGTCTCTCGTTTAATGTTCTTTGTTTAGGTAACCGATGTATGGATGCGGGCTTGGAATTATTGGCGCAATTTGTACCTGAGGATATCCTTTATGATTGTGATTTTTGATAGCCTAAACTCATGGTTTTAAACTGCAAATGTTGGGAAATAAAATGATCTGAACATGAAAATCTAAAGTTCTTCTCTTGCCTCATTTAATGCACAATACATGTCTTGAACTTATATTTCGAAGTTTTGGTTTAAAATCAAAAAGATTTCTTGTTAATCTGTTTATTTTATACTGACTGCGTTTATGTTGGCTTTTTATTCTAATTCGTTACTTGTTTCAAGATACTGTTTATTTATAGCAATTTATGTTACTTTGTATTACTGTTTAGCTCTGGTGATAAGGAAAACTTTTTGGTTTCATATCACACCATAATTCAAAAGTCACGTCTACACAAGTTATTCGTTACTTAGAAACAGGTTATTAACAAAAACATTTACAACAAATATTTATCTAGAAGTGAACACACGTAGCTTCGTAGCACAGTAGCAAACGCCTACAGCGTAGCTTCGTAGCAACCGAAAACGTAGCACGTTAAACTTCGACGTAGAACTATAAAATTAGATGCGTAGCAATTGAATATCATTTATCATTTATTGTTACTTTCTTAGTAAATTGAATAAGGTTTTTTGATATACATTTTTTATTTTAGCTTTTAGCGCAATGTACAAATGAATATTCGTCAAATTACAGTCATATTTGACGAACTAGCGAACAGAAGCGACGAAAAACCTAGTGAGTGATCAGTGGATGTGTTACAAAAACGATACCTCAATATTAACATCCGCAAGCCACCTCTGCTCGTCGAAGGTATTTTTTGAGCTTGATATGGAACAAAAAAATATGAAAAAAAAATATGTTTGTTCAACTTGTGGGAGTGGAATTTTTAAACTTTTAATCCTGGTGTAAACACAATCTCTATAAGTAATAACAAGCGATCGCAATAACCCCTAATTGTCCCTAACTAACATTATCTTTAAATAACCAAAAAGTACGAGGTCGGTGGTGTAATAATACGCAGACACGACAAAAACCCCAAAAAAAAACAAATCTTAACACAGCAATACAAGAACAGAACCAACCATAACTTTTCTGACGTTGTTGGCAAGTGCATGTTTGGCAACGCAGGCCTTCATTAAGAGCAGCCAAACACCGCCTCCTGACAGACAAACACACAAGCGGATAAACAAGTGTAATCTCCGCGCACACTGCATCAGGGAAGTGGCAATTGAGAGCGTTTGGCTTATGATTATGACACAAAATAACTAATAGACTTGATAGAAGTGATACCAAGTTTGTGTATATTCCTAGACATGATAATTATTATGATGATGATGAGCTTTTAGAAAGTTTATTTAAAATGTTCTTATAAATAGCTTACGTGTTATAGGATTTATGTCATAATATACTCTTACAGTAAAAAAAGAGAAACTGAACAAGATATTGAGTACTAAGACAAAATGTAGACATACCAAATAATACTCATGTAATAAATTAAATTAATATTAAAGACTTGCCTCTAATAATATTTTTTAAGAATATCATCAGTTTTCAGATTTGAAACAGTGACGAAAATCAAAAATGCAAAAACGAAATCGAACATTGATGCTCTGACCAGAAATATTCAATAATAATCGAACAATCTTCTGGCTATGAATTCGATGAAATATTTGTTGAAAATATAGCGCTTTATTAGCTATTCAAAAACAATACTTGCAATACTATACAATAGAACATGGAACTCTTATTTATGACCAATAAAACTTTTATCGCTCTAATTTCAGAGGAATAAACCCAATACGCAGTGCATAAAGCATTGCCGAGGAACACACTAAAGTTATTTTTACCGGTTATATCTAGAAATTTCTAGTTATTACCGGTATAGCTAGGGAGTAACCGAATTTATTGCCGTTATAAAAGTTAGTGTGCAGTTCGTGTAATAATGTGCAGGTGAGACAGAATAATGTGCAGAGAGAGGGAAACTCGTACTAGTCTCGGCAAGTAATGGTGTAGAAGTTTTGATATTTTTCGTAGTTATTGCTGAAAACTTTAAGCCAAATATGAAAATGTCTTAACAATTGACATATCTTGTCGGCGTAAGACTCTCAAAAGAAGGACTTCAAAAAAGTCCGATACTGGCCGCAGTAAATCCGATTTTCTAATTCTTGAGTTTTAGCCAGTTTTTTTATGTATGTTACACACACAACAACAACATTATGCCAGTTTATATTAGTTTATCTGTTGCAAGCGGCGTTATCCGCTGGGTTTACAGGATTTTTCATACAAACATTTTCACGTCATTTTTACCCCTTGAAAGCCCCTTTCAACAATCTTTTCATAGTGCATTATAATAATAATAATTCATCAAACAAAAAAATACAATTAATGATAAAATGTTATAAATAATATAAATAATGTGAACCAGTTTTTAATTTACTTCACAAAAGGAGGAGGTTCCATGTTCTCCTGTAGGTTTTTTTTAATGTATGTTCACTGATTTCGCCGTTAATTACAGACAGTTTTTTTATTTTATTTTTTATTTGAAAGCGTAGACCTCCAGGTTGGTCCCATATAAATTGTATCAAAATTGGATTAGTAGGTTTGTTTTTGGTTACTAATTAATCCATTTTAAGTCGATTTTTGTACCATGCCATTTTGTAGAGCACTTGTATATGGTAATAATATACGGATCCCACTCAAGTTTCACGTTTGTAGCTCTCACGGTCAGTCAGCGTAACGCTAAACAGTCAAACATATTTATAGAATACTAGCTGCGCCCCGCGGTCTCACCCGCGGTGATGATGGTGATGATGATGATGATTATGAAAAGTATCATAATATGCAATTTTTGTCAGCATGTCCAAGAAGTACACATACATATATCTATAGTACCTAAGGCTCAAAATCAACGCGTTTCCACGCCGATGTGAACGCAAGGCTGCGTGTGTCCTAATGTATCCGGATGACTCTTAGCGAGACTGCAATGCAGCGCAGCGTACTCGTTATAAAGTAACGACAAGCGTAATGTGCCAGGTTTGTTTGGATTTTAAAAACTTTCCTGAAATCTGGCATTGCTAGTGCTAATCTAACAATATTTGAGAGGAAAGATATTAAAGAGCTCTTAAAGTATTTACAACCTGTCACTGTAGGGTGTTACTTTGTCAAATCAGCATTTAGAGGTATAGCTATAAGTTATTAAACGGTTTTATTTAACTTGACATGTTTGTTGTTTTTTGTTTGGGTCATATCTGGCACTTGAAATTTTACCCTTCCTGTTGACCGATTGATCTGAAATTTGATACACCTTTAGTTCTGACGAAAATACAATTATGTATTAGTATCATTGTAAATCCAAGATGGCCATCACTTTAAAATGGAGTATTATTTTTTTAGTTTTCAAGCTCCTCAATATGGGTATCAAATGAAAGGGCTTGACAAGTAGAACACAGTACTCTTTAGAAATAAAACAACACAAAAATTAAACTTGAAAATAAAATAGGTAAAAAATATATTTCAAGTTAAAAGGTTTTATATTATGTACTAAAAGCTAAAAAATATAAGAAAAACGTGGGGCGTAGCATAACCTGAGTAATAGAAATTCGAATCACCCACGTTTTTTTTAATACTTAGTATAACACTCTTTTTATTTATTTTTTATTTACTGCATTAGTTTTACTAGGAGATTAGGCCATGGTGTTAATGCCAGTCAGGTTTCTATTAAAATAGAGTTGTACATACAAGCTTATTTTATTATGCACTAAACCTCAAATTTTAAGCAAAGTTAGTACGAGTAGAACACTAGATCTCTAAGTAACACCACCAGATAAACAAATAAAGGTAAGTTACATGAAACGAACGACAGCCAAAGTAATTTCAAAAGTCATCAAAAAACAAACCGCAAGCCATTGAAGAAACAGTTGCGCCCAAAGAGGCGTAAAACCGCTCCGGAGCGATGCAAAATTCAATTCCGAAGACAAACTCCAGACTAACGTAACGGCCTTCGTAACGTATAATTAACCGCCAGAAACGCTTCTAGGTCCCTTTGAAAAAGCTCAAAAGATCCTTTACATAATATAGGCCGTGGGCCTCCCATTCAGGGCGCGTGATTACTACAGCCGTCTCGGCGGACGTTCGTTATTTTTGTGTAGGCAACCGTATGTAACTTATATTCGGCGCCAGCTTTCATTTGCAGTACGCACACGCGAATGTACACTCTAACACTTCCACCTAAAGCTTGAATCGAGTTTGCCCGCTACGAGCAAGGAGGATAGCAAAACTTGCACGCGTCAAGGCAATATTTCAAAGTATTCTAGCCCGTATTCCGTTGGTGCGAAAAAATGACGGCTGGGTTGAAGAGTAGCCGCGTCGTCGTGTGAACAGCCCGCTTTATATTAGCGTGTCGGTGTGTAAGGATCAGTTTTGATTAGTTACGTATGCCTTTTTGAAACTTGATGTTTGGATACTTACCCTACGTACTCTACGAGTAGGAATTCTCAAACTCCAGGCAAATGGTTTAAACAGTTACTTATTTCGTCAATTGAAGTTGCCTTTCCAGGAATAAACTCAGTGATGTTTTTTGAGAGGTAGAAAAGGGTCTAGATTTTGTCTCGATTTATTTTCTTTGCGCTGGAGTAAGGATTTCGGTCCAATCGTTTGTTTGTATAGGATCATTTGGATTATGTTGATACGGAGTATTATGTTGTTCAAAATGGATTGAATTTAATACTGCCTAATTTTCATAAATATTATGACAAGATACATTTTCCGAAATTTAATATTCTGGAGACTTATTGTTTATTGGTTGCGGCGAACAATGACTTGCCCATACAAACGTAATACCATGAGTGAAAATGAGACTGAATGAGACTCTAATTATTGGTTGCGGCGAACAATGACTTGCCCATACAAACGTAATACCATGAGTGAGAATGAAACTAATGAGACTAATTACAAATGATTTCATTTGTAAATAGAAAATATTATTATTACTTAATAATTTTGTTCCCAGTCGGGTTTTTGTATTTTTATGTCAATTTTACTTATTATTAAATTGCTTGGCTCCTCATCGGATTGATATACCAAGTACACCAGTTTTTAAGTCAAACCCAGTGAACATCGCATCGCAATCGATCTCATAGATTTAACGTGATGCGTGAACAGACAGACATTAAAAGTGTGGTACTAAGTTTTGAAGGCCAGTGTATTTATGTTTTTTAGTATTTCAAATCTCAATCATAAAGTATAAAACCTATTCACGTCGTTAATAAATACAAATAGAGATGTGAATGTTCACTGATCACTTTGGGTCAGGTATTTTATTTAATAACACACGGGAAACTGCCTTTTCATAACGTATTATTAAGTTCAACGCTTTAACAAAGAAGTAATTATATGGCCATCATTATTTTGACGTGTAGCTAATTCCTTTAAATGGTCTTGGGCACCCATTAGTTATGATTACAATGTAAGATAAATACGATTTATATACGGCAGATATACGGATCGGATATAGATGGTTTATAAAGGCGGAACTGGTCCAAAATAGGAAAAATAACGACAGCATCAGATGAGAGATATGGTCATCTGATGCTGATATATAAAGAGCTCTGACTTTAAAATCTACATACCCGATCACAGGATTTCTAAAAAATATCATTAATAAAAATTGGAACTACCAAATCCTGGTCAACATTTTGTACATTTTTTCAATTTTGGCTCTACCAGGATTCTCTACAAGCGATTAACATAACAGCCGTTGCAACGAGTGTGCTGATATGGACTTTATTTCAATGGGATTTTAATCTAAATTTATACTGACGTGACCCCACCGCATGAGCTCCTGATTTGGGACTTTATAGTCGCTTTTATAAATCATGGATTCAATTCAGCTACATGAAGTTAAACCAAAAATATTGTAATTTTTTTTCCACCTTTCGATAACAGTGAAATGTAAATAGTCATTATTTGCGTTTGCGTTTGTGAGTCCTACCAGTCATGACCTGTGGAGCCGAGACGTGGACACTCACGGTCAAACTAGTCCACAAATTTAGAGTTTCTCAGCAAGCTATGGAGAGAGCTATGCTCGGAGTTTCTCTGAAGGACAAGATTCGTAATGAAGATATCTGACGGAGAACCACTGTAACCGACATAGCTCTAAGGTTAAGCAAGATAAAGTGGCAGTGGGTTGGTCACATTTCCCGAAGAACCGATAACCGTTGGGGTAGACGAGTTTTATAGTGGAGACCACGTTTAGGCAAACAAAGTGTAGGACGCCCTGTGGCCAGGTGGAGTGACAACCTGCAAAAATTGTCTGGAAGAAAATTGATGAGGAGAGCTGAAGACTGAGTTCAGTGGCGTGCATTAGGTAGGCCTACGTCCTGCAGTGGACAAATATTGTCTGATGATGAGTCATTATTTCGATGGCTTCCAGTTATTATGACACCATTCAGACACTTATGGTTTAATAGAATGAAAGGCAAATTATTTCTGTAGTTTCACCACTGTTTTAAGGTATACTGTGCTGTTATCTACGATTAAACTGTCGATTAAAGGTAACGGCCCACATTATTGACTCGGTTCATTGTGCTTGATGATTACAATTCATTTTGACAGCACGTGTTTATCAAAAATCGAAATGAGCGTTTTTAATGAGCGTGAATTAAATACTTTCGGACATAATTGCTTAAAGCGTTATTTAATATACCAGACAACCGCGGTTAACCGAAAAATAAAAATAGTAATTATGACTTAAATCATTAAACCTCTCCTCAATTCCCTTTGCCTACGAGAGTCTTTCTAAGTATATGGATGCTTAAACATACAGGCACAAGAAAATTCATGTTCCACTTTCAAAATCGAACCTACTCCTTGCTAAAACAGATTTCATCAATTACCCCACCCAGCTGCATTGCAGTTTATCGTAAACAATCCCAGACCTTTTATTTTCCAAAATTGAAATTGCTATCCCATCCAATCAGAGACCACAGAATCCGGTCCATGATTTGTATTAGAATATTTCTGTGGGCGCTGCCGAGGTAGTGAGTGATCGTGCGTGACGGACTAAGAATGAAAGAGCGAGGAGAACGGAGACTATGTGTGACACGCTGTTTAGGAACGTTTACTCCAGTTTATACAGGCTTCACAGTTGAACAGATCCAATGTTGGAGAGTGGATTAGTATCTAATATTTTATAAACTTCAAAAAGTATGAGTAGGTACTGCTATCGCAATTTAGCTAGCTAGTCCCGTCACCATGTTGTTTCTACTAAAACAGCCTATCTCAGAATACGATGAAAGAAGAACTCAAAGAAATAAATTATTATAAAAACTAAGACCCGACTGCGAACAAAACTAAAATGAGGTGAACACGCTTTAGATTTTAGATTTTGAATTATAAGACGCAGTCAGGGGCATCGTGCATTTCATTTCTCCTTTGACGGGATCAGCTAGAACCTGAAGAGATAACTATTCATGCTTTCGACTGCATCTTATATTTCAAAATCAAAAATCCAAAACTTTGGTTGCCTCTTTTTAGTTTTGTTCGCAGTCGGGTTTATTGTTTTTATAATAATTTATTTATATTTTAAACTTTTGAGTTTATGTTTATAATAATTAGTGAGAATGGTTACTAACCAAATTTTAATCATTATAGATCCTAAATGGGCATTCGAAATGAAATATGATAAGAGAAACCTAAATAATATTTTCAAATATCTATTCAATGATAACCCACTTGACATAGTTCGTCGACTTTTTTCTTCATGTTCACTAAATGGCGTCTGCTTGTCGCCATATTGAATATTGATTACTGTCATGTCTTTACTAGCCACAAAGGAACAGACTTACATACATAGGCTGATTAACAGATTACTGTGCCTTTGCGTTGCGCAGACTGGTAAAAATGTAACCAATGTAAAGAAGCACTTACAGATACATTATAATTGACTACAACATTCTAAAGTACACAGACTCTAAAAGTACGAAGTAACTGATAGCATGCAGGAATTGGTCAGGTTTAACAAAATAGTGATCACATTAATTTATTAAATTACTAGCTGTGCCTTGCGATATCACCCGAGTCGAAGATAATGATGTTGTTCGTTATTCCAGAACTTAAGAAGTATCTACTTACCAAATTTCATCAAAATCCGTTCAGATGTTTCTAAGCTGAGTGGAAACAAAATATCGCATTTACAATAATAATAGTAATAAATCCTGTCTGAACCATCTGAGCTAAAGCAACTAACCCTTAAGACCTTGAGAACGTTGCATCATTCTCATATTTTTTTGGCTTTGTAAGCTTTTGACTAGACAGAACTGCGAAAGTAAATAATTACTAGAAATGGTAGCCTAAAAGTTCTTTAATGCAACTTAGAATCCAACGATACCGGGTTCGAACCTAGGCTCCGCACCAATAACTTTTCTAAGTTATGTGCGGTTTTCCATTCCCCGTGCTTCAGAGGGCACGTTAAGCTGTAGCTGTTGATTAATAGCAGTCGTTAAGCCATGTCAGAGGCCCTCGGGCGGCTTGATAAACTCTGACACCAGAGGCCAGCACTACCTCATACGACAAACAAACTAGAGATGGGTCAACTACAAACCCACTAGTCAAGAAAACCAATTATTCGGCATAGTATTTTGCTAGTGATGATAATATTTTGCTAGTGGTGATTAGAGATGGCAAAAAAAAAACGGGATTTATTTTCACTTTATTTTTCAGTGTTTTTATTCTGCCTGTCTCTGAAACTATCGTCAACTATTTGGTTGCGCTTGATAAGAAGAGCACTTGCTTCACTTAAGCTATTATTTTAAATCACTATACTTCGAAACATCAGATTACTAAAATTATTTGTACTAAATCTAGCCATACTCGTAGTGTGACAAAACATCATGAAAGTTATGGAACGTGCCGCGGCGCCACTCGGCTATCGTTTCAGCGAGTCGGAAATGATCGAATTTTACCGAAGGATGATCGGCATAGCCGAATATATGGTCGGCCGACTAATCTGTAATTTTCTTACCGATTAATCGTCTAGCCGACTGATTCTAATAGATAGGTGTACTTGTATAGGGCATTGGGCTGGCCATCCGTCACCTGTCACCCTGTCACACTGCGCTCCTGTCAATCAGTAGATAGTGGATCACTAGTGGACGCTGTGGAATGACAGCAGTTACACTCTCACGTCTCGCCATGCTGACCTCGAATTGTGAGCATCGTGCGGATATGGCTCTATAGTTGTCATGACAATGTATTTCTGTTAAGATACTAAACTAGCACTGTAATACCACTACAAGTTTTGATGTGTATCTGTGAGTTTGGTTTAATAGGACCACCTCTTCCTATCTCGCGGATGCTGTACGAATCAGATTACGGAAATCAATACATTTTCCAGAATATTCACGGTAATATTCTCTGCAAGTATCCGTCTAGGGAAGTACCACATTAACCAGATATTTAAACACCAAGCAGTATTACAGTACAGTAGTGTTGCAGTACTAACATTTCTGTGTTTCGATTTCATTGGTTATGTTTCCAGCGAAAGAACTTGACATAGATTTAAAAACAAATGTCGAGTTTGGGTTCCACTGCAGTGTCGCATAAGACTTTGCAACCAAAGCTTTAATTGGCACTGAAGTTATTATAATAACTTAACATAATAACATAATAAGCCTATAGGCAGCCGTGACGCATACCATTAGGTGAGCAACCTGCTTATCTCATCACTCAATTTAATAAAACAAAATATATAAGCTGTTGAGTAACTTTTTATGTTACAAGGTCGGTGGAGTCAAATTCTTCAGCAAGCAGTTCAGGGTTTGAACGAATATACAACGTCTCACTGAATTGCCTTACAAGAACGCAGCCGGTTTGTTTCGATAAAGCATGTAAATTCGTTTACGTGTGGAGTGGTTGTGGTGGTCATCGTATTTTAAATTCCCATACAAAAGTAAAAATTAGAAATTTGCAACAACCCTAAATGTTTGTTTACTATTCTATCACGTTGCACAAAAATGTAGATACATACACACTGCACCATCTGCAGGTTCAGGGGCCTTTCTTCCGCGACCGACTAACCTTCACACTGCTCTGTCACACTGGTGTGATGGTTAGGAAGAAAATTTACTAACCTTCACACTAGTATTAAGGCTAGGAATTTGCTTTCCTAACCGTAAAACCGTTTCTTATTATTTTCTCACGTTCACACTCATGACTGATCACGACCGACTAACCATCATACTGCTCTCCTACGTGTGTGGCGTTAAAGGGATATAACTCTGAAACTAATGATCTTAGACTAGTAGTTTCTTTACAGAAGTGATAGAGCTCATCGATATCTTCATTTTGGATGACAGCTGTCAAACTTAAAATGGCTGTAACTTTGAAACTAACGATCCTAGACTATTAGTTTCTTAACAGAAATGATAGATTTCATTGATATCTTCATTTTGGATGACAGCTGTCAAAATTAAAAGGGCTATAACTCTTAAACTAATGATCCTAGATTAGTAGTTTCTTTACAGAAGTGATAGATCTCATCGATACCTTCATTTTGGATGACAGCTATCAAAATTTAAAGGGCTATATATATAACTCTGAAACAATTGATCCTAATACTAGTAGTTTCTATACATAAGGGATAAATCTCATCGAGATCTTTATTTCATATGATAACTGTCATCCAAAACGAAGATTACGAAAAGATCTATCACTTCTGTAAAGTAACTACAAGTTAACGATTAATAGTTTCCAAATAATAGCTGTTTTAAATTTGACAGCTGTCATCCGACTTCAACACTTTACTAAAGGCAGATAAAAAGGAATTTGACGTAGAAGGAATTCCGTTTTCGTTAGAAAAATAACAGCCTAATATTTATTCTGACGAAAGCGGAATCTGACCTAGTGTACCAAAAGTGTTCTATAGTAGCAGTCGTGGGGAAAAAGCTTATTTTTTTTGCTGAAATCCCCACTGCGCAGATCCTGGTGGCGATTTCCAGAAAACTGTTTTAGCTTTTTCCCGAAATCCCCAACGGTGGGAACTGGTGGGGATTTTGGGAATAGTTCGTATTTAGTGATGGAAGAGGAGGGGAAGGTAGGGGAAGATTGGGAAAGTAGGGGAAAGTAAAATGTTAAAGTCAAATGACTAATGTAAAAATTCGTATGTTATCTTTTCCTCCCTACCATCATTTAATCCCATCCTCCCCTAACTTTTTGACAACTTTCCCTATCCTCCTTTCACATGCCCACCCTCCCCCAACTCTCACCTCACATCCACATTATCCCCAAACTTACCCCACTCTCCCCTCAACTTGACTTTGACACCTGTCACTTTGACACCCGTCACTTTAGATATGAAACAGTAATATTATAAGACATTTCTATTTTTCTTTTCATTTCATACTAACCGAACTATTGCTACTAAAGGGTATTGATAGTTCGGTGCTCGGTACCAACCGGACTATTGCCACTAAAAGGTTGCACTAGTTCGGACAACTGGACTACCATACGAACTACTGCCACTACAGGAAATCACATCGGTGTTAAGGTAAGGAAAGTGACTTCCTATCGTACACACTAGTGTGAACGTTAGGAAATAAATTTCTTAACCTTCACACCGCTATACGAACAGTGTGAAGGTTAGTAAATTTTCTTCCTAACCATCACACCAGTGTGAAAGAGCAGTGTGAAGGTTAGTCGGTCGTGCTTCCTTCGATTGCACGTTGGTGGAAAGACTCCAATTGAGTGGAGATTGATCTCCAGTCTGGGCAAATGTGGGGCAAGACAGACTATTGTCTCTCTGCACTCACATAGTTCGAGTAAGCAGTGTTATTTATACCTTTTTTTTATCGCTGTCTAGGTCTACGCAATCGTTTGACCACGATCTCACCTGATGGAAAGCGATGATGTAGTCGAAGGTGTAGCGTGTTTGCCTAGTAGATACCTATTCACTCTTGACTTGAACACACCAGGGTTATATTTAACCGGAAACACTGACGAGTTCAGGGCATTCCACTCCTTAGAAGTTCTTATAATAAATGAAGAAGCGTAACGCTTCGTTCTTGTGCGAGGTATTTCAACCATAAAAGGATGGCGCTTTACCGATCGTCTAGTCGTACCGTAAAGGAAAGGTGATGGGGGAATCAGATTGTGCAGTTCTTGTGCACACTCTCCATAGTGCAATCTGTAGAATACTGACAGGCTTGCGACCTCACGTCGATGCGCCAGACTTTGAAGCTTACTCTTTAACAGAATGTCATCTCCAATGAGCCTCATAGTATGTCTCTCAATTGAATCCAAAGCTTCGAGCTGATACGTGGCAGAACCGTACCAGATACCAGATACCTGGCAGAAGTACTCCATAGCAGTACTCTGAAGAAAACACTGAATCCTTAGGAAAAATCAATGTTATGTTACCAGTTTATATATAACATCATTGTATGTAACACTTGAAACTGATCACAAAAACACTTTAACTTTATTTTTATTCACTTCTTACAATATAATAAAGAAAATTCATAGTTGACTCTGATGTGCAGACTTTCACTCTGACGCTCGCCGACTGACTGCGCAGTTAGGCTCCAATGCGCGCCATTTGTCAATTTAACTTGACAAGCACGAATTCAAGGTCAAATAGTTATTGATTTTTCCCTGTTAATATAACTCATCATAAAAATACATAGAAAAAAGTACCTTTTATCATTTGTCTGACTTGCATTTTGGTGCAAGTAAGCTACATATTTTTGCATCGTTCATTTTAAATATGGATTTCCGCAAAGTAACGCCAGAGTCTAACATGAGTCTATCAACTATCACAAAACTATTTATAAATATGATGCAAGAAAATTGTATCATGCTGTTTATATTCTAAACATACTTGAAATCTTTAACTTTTACGGATAACCCAATCACAGCCGTCACTCAAAATATTCGGCTGTCGCATTAGAATCGAGGCTATTCAAAACTACCCTCTTTTGATAGTTAATTAAACGTCAGGGCGGGAAATATTCGCGTCATTAGGAAAACTCGAGGCAGTCGCGGCAGGAAGCTACGACGCCGCCCGCCCTCGTCCCGCACCCCTCCCGCCCAAGTCTGGCTACTAAGAGTGTAAGGACGACTGAATATTATCCTTCAGCATTTCTGACTATGCTTAAAACTCTTGTCGTGAAAACTGACGTTGCGCTTTTTCAATCCTATTTAGACGGACAAGAAAATTGATTCGTACTTTTAAACCGCCTTCATAATCTATGTTAACGTTTAATAGGAGATAGCACCAATTTTGCCATAGTGAATTAACCCTACCACTTATTTTATTTTATCTAGACATGCTAGTGTTTCTCTCTAAAAATAACCTGTGCCCCATTCTGTAAGCTATTATTGAACCGCGATAACGCAAGTCCATCGTTTGTTTTTTTTTTTGAGAAATTTTCTTATTTACCACTTAAAAGTGCTAGAAGTGTTTTTTTTGGAAATATTCAAACAATAAAAAAATGGAAAATAAAAAAACAAAAAAAAACAAAAAGCGAAATTTTTAGGAAATTCAACGATCGACTTGCCTTGTCGCGGTGCAATAGCTTACAGAATCGGGGCCCTGGTCTGTGGTATCTGTTGTTAATGATGATGTAGTCTAAAATGTAGCACATTTGCTTGGACTCCAAGCAAATATTTTACGTTAGTATGTAAAGGGTTGGAAATAATGGTTTAAAGGACATAAACATCCCAAACTATTCTCTCTTTTATGATCGCCTACACAGAGCAACGTACTGGAAAACATCAGACTGGATTGACGGAACGTCTCTCTAGTAGTTATTCATCAATCTGCCATCACTTTGAACTATTGATTCAATAATAATACGCCTCTAAAAGCATCTAAAACTATATTCCCGTTCGCAGGCCATGAAACAACCAAATAATCGCATTAAACTACATTGATACGGTATTTCGCAAGCGTGAATTTCCTCTCTAAATTCTAATTTCGTTTAGGGGTGCTAACGTGGCGGCATCGAGTTAAAGTAGTAACGAGACGATACCGCGTCGTGTGCTGAACAAAATATTTCATTAGAATTCGAATTTAGAGCTTGTTGAAATTCGCGGTGTTTCAAGCGACGTGACGATTAGTAACGATGCTAGGACACCGTTGAGGAATAGCTAATTTGGGAGGTCTGGATTAATCTGCGACTTTCATACTGACTGACTGTCATATTTTAGATAGTGAGCTAGTTCTTGCGTCTTAGATTGAACACTTTCACACTATCTTACTCCTTTTCCGGAAACACTCAGAGCTGAGGCTGTAAGATTTAGTGCAATGGTTTACAGTGTAAACCATTTTCATGGTGACAAACGCGGAAACATGGTGGTTTTTCAATTGAATTAAACAACTTTTGGAGGGTTTTTGCAGTGTGGTTCAGATATCCTGACCTATCATAAAGACCGCTGCCAAGTGTTCAAAATGACAGGAAACAAATAATATACGCTTATAATAACAGTAAGTTCGACAAATAATCCGTATGATACTACCGTCTGTAAAAGATTTAAAGTTAATAAAAAAAAGAAATAAAAAAAGCTATGTTGAGGAGTGTCAGTAGTAGTCAGGACTCGACCCTGAGTGCAGCAACCATGTCATAGTAAAACCTAAAACCAGCTATTTATCATAATAATCTAATCGGGAAGTGCTTGAAAGTTGAGATGCAAGATTCCACCTAGATCGACCGACAGACAAGAAAGTAACTTAAAAAAACGTGATAATAAAATGAGCTTGCAAATACTGGCAATTTTGTGCCCAAAAATTGGTAATACTAAATTATTCGTATTATAAAATTACGATGGACAATAAATAGTTAAGCCAATTTAATGCCCATCGTGGAAGGGTTGGGTATAACTGATTCGAAACTTATTGAATTAAACATGTTTTAAAATACAATGACTAATGCCTTTGCTTTCCCAATTAAAATAATGATTAAAATATCCCTATCAACCTATTAAACCCGTCTGAAAAGGCACTTGAACCGTCAATAAGCCCGCATTACTGCTTCCCATCCTTACGTTGACAAAACAATGGGTTTTATGATGTGAATCATCATTGATGGCCTAGCAACGTCAAAACTGTCTTTATCGGAACTGCGCCTTAGACATTGAACTTGAAGGTTGAACTTGTCACTTTATGAGTTTATTGTGTCGGTAGATACTTCGTTTTTACCAGTATTTGAATTTGAATAGTAGTAGTAGTTACTATTAAAATGAATCAGTAAAAAAACAACAAATCGAATAAATCAAATTAATTTACATCAAATTAATTTTCATCTAATAAATTTACTAAAAAACGACTAAACCAATTATTGTGAAATGTATGTGGGACCATCCAGGAGAAGCTTTTCATATCAAAATATATTCATCAAAATTGGTTTAGAAATCCTAGTATATATAAATTAAAAAAATGCAATGGAATTGAAGGCTAGTTCAGCGTCTCGTCCCACAACAAAGTCGTCCCAATGGGACGAGTTACTGAATTTAAAAAATATTATTTTTTCGGTTCTGTAACTCATCCCACTGATTTTATCCCCTTTTTTTAACAAAATCTATACATAGTAATGTCAGCAACAAAAATGTTTGATGTTTATTTATTAAAAGTTTATTAGTTATGATTTAATTAATGGAAATAGAATATTATGACTAAAAGAAAGACACAGCGCTTCTTTTCTTCGCATCGCATAGTTGGTGTCACACTTTTAGACAAAATATTAAGGACAAGCTAGCTAGAGCTATTTGATAAAGATCTCAATGTATTACAGGTATAGCAATGTGCAGTTGTCATTATCCGTATATTTGAGCAAAAATCTGTGCCTTAGTTTAACAAACAGTGCAGCGTACTAAGATTTAAATTATTAAGTAAGATAATAAGATAATAAGTTATTATAACATTTATGTGTTGATCTTATTTCTAACAAGTGCTCGTATACATCAACTTGAAATTGTAAAGGTAAGCCTTAAATTGCAAAATATTTTGCTTTTGTTTGTGAACATCACAGGCTTTTTTGATGTTTAAAATATCCACTTATGATGCTAAATACTGCCACTATGAAATATATTTTAAACAAGAAGCGCCTCACGTACTTAACACACTTGTTATTATTTCGTGTATCTGTTCTGTGATTTCTTTTCCATGGCAACGTTTCATATACAAAGTAATCGAGATTTTTGCAATTTTTTAGTACCTTGGGTTAAATTATTGTAATTTTCGCAACGAACTCAAATTTTTTGAAAAATAAAATACATCTCGTGTTACTCGTTGATAATTTAGCTTTCTATAAGTGAAAGAATTTTTTAAATCGTGACTGTATTTTTTGAGTTTATCCATTACAAACAAACAAACAAACAATCAAATCTTTCCTCTTTATAATATTAGTGTTGACTAGTTGTGTTACATAAATAGTATGTTCATTGTAAAAGTTATTTTATTTTTATATCATGTTCAAAGAAAATGATAATATTATAATAATAGTGTTTGTATATAATAAAATGTTATACCTGTAATATGAATATATTACATATATAACATATTTGTTTTGCCTTTCTAGGATAAATGGGTTTAAACTATTTAACATTTTGCATATCTACATAAACACTAATACTATGAAGAGGTAAAGTTTGTTGTAAAGAACATAGGCGGAATTTTATGCGATAAATCTTGCAGCGTCTTGACATATCATTTGTAAATAACTTAAATAATTATTTTTCTACGTTTTTTCAACATGCTATGTTGAAAAAACGTAATTAAGCTAGAAAAAGCCTTCTTAACAAATCAATTTAAAAAAATCATGAAATTGTAACTTCATTTTCTTCCTACAATGTTTAACCGGCCTTGTTGCCTGCCCAACGGGTGAAAAATATATATAATACAATGACGTTTCCGGTTTGGACGTCAAAATTGTCAACACAGTATACTTCCCACCCAGTTTTTTTAAACCAAAGGAAGTTGAATTGCGCTTTATTCACACCCGATTTTTTAAACCAAAGGAGGTTGAATTAAGCTTACTGGCGTTAAATATTTTAACAGTAAGCGTAATTCAATCTCCTTGCGATAAACAGAATAATAATATAGACTGTGCTTTAGACAAAATGGTACGTCAATATAAAACCTCTATAAAAAACATTATACTCGTAGCAAAGGGAATACAATGCATTATAGTTTATGGAGGAAGTGTAAAGCATTGTTGTTATAATAGGGTATGTTAATTTATGTAATTGTTTTGTACAAAAATAGTGTAGGTACAAGGAAGGACTTAATGCTAAACAGCATTATCTACCAGTCATCCAGGTCATGAAAGAAATAATAGTACATAGGGCGTGTTGGTTAAAGTATTGAACAATAAATACGAAAGAAACAAAGATTTGTGTAAATAAAATATTTTATGTAAGGAATCGTTGCAAAATATTTGCGCTAATAGAGGACAACTGTTTTCCTGCCCAGTGAAACAGCAGCAACATATCTAAATATATTGTTTTGTAATCTCGCCAGGCAGTAACAGATTGAAAATAATTCTTATTCTAAAGCCTAGTCTAGCACTTGATAGGAATAGGTAGGTACCTACAATATCTTGAAACATTATATTTATCACGCATAAGTACTTACTTGCCTACCTAATTAAGCGGATAAAATAATTAAAATCTATTATTTTATACCTGGCCTTCCCCAAAAAATATATCTTAGACTAACAATCTCAAGAAATGATGCTGAGTTACTAGCGATATTTTTTGTCTAAAGACGCCGTGAATTTGACTGACAGAAAAGTATGTATGGGAGTTCGCCATTGTTCTTTGTTTGCTACAGCTTATCTCTGAAACTGCTAATCCGAAACAGAAAATTCTTTCACTGATAGAAATCTACACAATTCCAAATGGAGATAGGCTTCTTTTTTTATCGCAAAGTTTCCGTGGGTTAACGGAAACACTCAGGGCAGAGACGTAAGGCACAGCAACTAGTAATTATTAAATTGGAATGAATTACTTTATAGGCGGAGAAATGTCACAAACAGAACTCTTGACTTTCATAAGATGAATTTAATTTGATTGCATCACAAATACGCAGGACTCTTCTTCTTCGCAGAGGCTACCAGAATGAAGAAAAAAACACAATTCAAAAGTTTGGCAACATTAATTTTAGCTATCCTTTATTTATTCTTGTTTTAAGACTTATTTTAAAATAATTGTATTATATTTTTTATTATCTGATCATATATGTAATAAGTGTGTAAAATGATTTTGTTTTTAATGCAAAGATATATATTATATAAAACTATATTCAGACTTTTATTAATCCTGCGCCCCGTATGTGTTTTCCCAGGATCTAAAATATCCAATTTCATATAAATCCGTTAATGCTTCTTCATACAAAAACCACCCCATCCAACCTTGAGATTTGTTTTGGACGTAACTTAAAAAAAACTTGATAAACCTTATAACCCTTCCCTCCTCGGTCTTTAAATAATTCTATATTTAGTTGATAGAATCAGGCGTTACTTTACGGAAATACATATTTAAAAATAGCCGAAATAAACTTATTTTTTTTAACTCAATATTTCCTCTCAACTTTAAATCTGTAGGTTCATTAGTTTAGGCTGTGCGTTATTTGTCAGTGACTATCACTGTCTGACTGGTCAGTGTGACACGGTACTGTTTTATAGGTATAGAAGATTAATAATTTAAAGATGATGTAGTCGACTGTACTAAATCCATTCAGATTTTTTGGATAAAATCAATGGGACGAGATACTGATTCGAAAAAAATATATTTTATGAATTCAGTAGCTCGACCCATTGGGACGAGTGTCTTGTTGGACGAGTCGCTGAACTAGCTGAATTGAAGACCACGATCTTTTGAAACAGAAATATTTTATTAAAGTAGGTCTTATAAATATTTTATGAAATTACCTTTGTTTTTGTTCACATTATTTTGTCCAGTACCTACTGACTGACTGAGAGTATATCTTCTAGCATGTCTTATTACTTTTTCCACGTCTATTTACTGAGCGAACTACCTATTTGATTATTTCAAAGAGTTAGCGGCTGCCGTTTATTTAACATGTACCAGAAGTTTTTTAAATATATTATATTAACTAGCTGTACCCGCGGCTTTACTCGCGTGGCCATTTCTTTGGATTAGAAAGAACCTCTGTAAAACATGTTAGGTTATTTATTTCCAGAGCCAAAAGTATTTTTAGGTACAAAATACAAACTTTCGTTCAGCCGTCAGATAGTTTTTTTCGATTGCTCATCAATCTGGCTTCTAATCATCAAATGAAAATACCAAGTACACCACTTTTTATGTTAAAACCTAAAACGCCCACTACACTACTCGCAAAGTTGATCGAAGTTAAGCGAACACGAGAGTGTAGACGGGCACTTCGGTTCGCTTCGTGCAACCTTGGCTCGCCTCGGGCGACTTCCGATTGTTGTCGGTTTTTGCGCCCGATTCAAAGGACTCGAAGCGTCCCGAAGTTCTATAACGAAGCGTCTCACTACACTACTCGGCCTACTTCGAAAAAATCAAGTCATAAAAAAATATTAAAGGTAATGTTAAAATGTTTTGTGCCTTGTTTATTCTAATAACATAGTTCTGTTCCAGTGCATTGCAATCATCCACCATTATTAAATATTTTTTTCTTGTGGTATATACGTAGATATAATACCTACGCGAGAAAAAAACATTGCAAAATTAGCTGCCATTCGAACATTATCCATGATGCATAACGTGCAGACGCCGCCGGGCGACTGAGCACCTCGCGATGTTGCACGAGTGTGTAGTCACGTACTTCGAACTTCAGTCAACTTCGAACCGTACTTTGTCGAAGCAACTTCGCGAGCAGTGTAGTGCAGGTTTTAGCTATTGAACAGTGAAATCGTGACGCAATCGCTCTAGTCGCTGTTACGTGATGCGCGAACAGACAGACGGACAGACATACAGACACCATTTTTAACTGTTATATCCTTGTTCAGTGTCTTGTACAGACTTTTTATTACCTACTGCTTTTATAAGTATTGAATGAATTAATGTAATTTATTTGATTTAAATGTGTGTACAAGATGCCGGACGTAAGTACAGTTTGGTCTTAACATAATTATTTTACCATTGCTGGTGTGCGAATATTGCTAGGTATACACGAAAACTTTTATTTTTTGATCTAAAAAAGTTTTTTTTTTTTATATAGTTAATATATCAAAAAAATAATATATAAAAAGACGTGATGGTACCTATTTACTTTATGTGAATCTAGCTTTCGCCCGTGACTTAATCCGCGCGGACTACACTTTATCGCGAAAATAGCATCCTATGTACTTCTAGGATATTAATAAGACATGTAATGATGCACACGACTATGTCTACCTGTAAGTAAGACATAGTCGTGTGCATCGCCGCCCGCGCTCCGCGTCCGCTCGTTCCCCGCGCGTCCTCCCACGCCCCTCGCTCGTCCTAGGAACGCCCCGCAGTCTCTCCCCCGCCACACCGCCGCACGAGTTATATTATAATTGTGATGTACCTTTCAACTGTACTGTATTGTGGATTAAAGAAACTTTCCACATATCTACTTGTTTTGTGCCGCCCTGTGGTAGATGACACGTCACCGCCGCCGCCGAGCAAACCAAAACGGTTTTACAGACATAAGTTCAACAACTAAAACCCGGTCGGGTAATTAATAGCCTATGCAGCCTACGACACTCTTGCGATGAAGACAAATCGATTAATACCTCCCTTGTCAAAATCGGACCAAGGTTTTAGTTTGAACATATAACCCTTCCTTTGCGTTACCGTAGTCGGGTAAAAAACAGCCTATGACACTCTATACATGAAGTTGAATCGATTGATACCTCGCTTGTCAAAATCGGACAGTTTTTAATTTGAATACATACGAGTAACCCTTACTTTGCCTTGCCGTAGTCGGGTAAAAATATATATAGCCTTTGACCTCTATACCTGAAGACAAATCGATTAACACCTCGCTTGTCAAAATCTAACCAATAGGGGCGACGCTATGGTGGAACATGCACATAACCACATACATAGATAGATACATACATACATACATACATACATACATACATACATACATAGACTGTTAAACTCATTACCCTTCCCTTGCTTTGCTTTAGTCGAGTAAAAACCAATGCAAAAGTATAGCACCAATGCTCTTGATGTTATAGTTTCGTTTCCATGGCAACCGTTCCTTACAGCGAGCAATCAACATTTCCCAGAATTCCCGTGTTTATTTTCCGGGATATAAAGTATCCTATGTTTTATCCCAAATTTTGTTTGTTTTTGTTTTTTTTTTTGGGCAGGCCGTATAGTTTGCAGAACCAACAACCGTTGGGGAATAAAGGTTTTCGAATGGCGACCACGAACAAGCAAGCGAAGTGTGGGGAGACCCTCCACACGATGGACCGACGACATTGTAGCCATCGCAGGAAATCGGTGGATGGAGGTGGCACAAGATCGCTCGTCATGGCGCTCTTTGGGGAAGGCCTATGTTCAGTAGTGGACTTCTAAAGGCTGACATGATGATGATGATGATGATGATGATGCTGATGTTTATCCCAGGGTTTAAGCTATCTCCATTTCAAATTTCATCAAAATCCGTCTAGCCGTTATCGCGTGAAAGCTCCCCAAACAAACAAACAAACAAACAAACAGACAACGTTTCACTTTTATATATTGGTGTGGATTCAGGTCAGTTACCCAAAGGCATGGCTTTCCACATATTCGATCGAGCACTCGACCACCGTTAAGAGATCGACAATAATTTCAATTGTCATCAAAACTTCCATTTCCGCCGAACATCAATCGTCGAAAGTAAAAGGAGTTCAAAGGCATCGCAAATACGTAGGACTGACCTCCTTCGACCTTTCACGAGTTTTAAGAGGTTCTCCGTAGTAATATGCGTACGTGAGAGTACCCGCAATATCCGTGATAAAGAACCTTCCCGCCCCGCGCCGGCCCTTCCCTTCCCCTCAGGCCCCTTAGGAACATCGTGGTCAAAAATATAAAGGACCAAAATTAAATTCCTCGCGAACCATAAAGTGTTGAGTTACGTCATTATAAACAAGAAGCCTGAATCTGCTTCGTTGATTTGGATCAAGCGTAAAAAAATTGCCAGCTTTAGGACACGCGATACTTGCTTGTAATGAAGTGTGGGTACCGACATCAAACATGAATTTTGTACTTCTTAATTGTATGTGGATCGAGTATTTTGTGTGTGTGTCTATGTTCCTTGGGCCTACAAGTAGGTTCTCGAACGTTCTTCTAAAAATATGTAACCTATTGGTGTTACCCAATTACTTTTAACCCCACACAAGAAAGTGAACTATTAGATCAAAACTGATGAATTCAGATATAAATATAAAATACAAAATCCATAGAAAACGTAAGACGGCAGCCATTACGGCATTTTAAGGAGTTCCAGATTCAAATCTAATGTCGTGTGACGATCACGCGCCATCCTCCGTGACGGGCGAGGGAATTTTGACAACTGACTGTGTCACTTGACATCTAACCTAATACTGTCGATGGAGAGCTCATTTTCGCATAAACATCAGTGCTCCCACGGTGAATTAGTGATCTTGAATAAAGAATCGCTACTTTTTAGGAAGTATTCTGAATGTGGCAAAGGAAATGTACAGGCTATGCCAAAACATAATAAAAACAAAAAAAAAAAAAAAAAAAGCCATGTCCCATTTCGTAAACAGATGTTCCTTTTTAAATGGGACATGTCTAAATATGTCGTTATTGTCTCCGTGATGTCACGACTTGTTGTTTCGGGACATGAATGGACTCTTTTATAATAAACGGAGTTTTTATTTCTGTCACGTGTTGAGGTTCTTTGTTTGCCTACTTAATGCGATAAGGTCATAGACCCCGGTCTTTTTTAGACTAAACTCTATAATTTTTAACGTTTTTCTATTCTTTACAGGTGAGTCGCAACAAAATGGGGATGACTGCAGTTATAGCTATATAAGTGAGTAATGGAATTTTAACCCCCACAATCCTTTTCATTCCTACAATTATTACCTGGGATTTTTAAGTGTGTGTCTGTGTGTTTTGTTTCTAAATTAATCAACATCAAAGTACTAAATTAAAATGAAAATCAAATGGCGACGACTATGCCTCATATTCGAAAATGAATAACTGCTCAGAAAAAAGCAAATCACCGCATCAAGAATGCCACCGAGCAGTTCCTCTGTGGTAGAGCTAATTATCTTCTCAAAATTTTAAATGGCTCTAATTTTGACTATAATATTTATTGTATCAAAATAATATAAATAATGCAGCCCTGAATATGGCATATTTAATTAAATCTATCTCTGGGGGCAACCTAATTATTTCTATTTTAATCGCGCCGTAATATTCTAGCAGCTAGATACAATCATTTGTCCATTAATAACAGCAACACTTCAGTAATACAGTAACACATTCAGCACGAGGCACAATAAATCATGAGCTGCTCGCTCCTTCATTTAAATTGCAAAGGTACGTGGTATCGCACGTGTAGGATCGAAGCTGCACTGAAGCTCGTACATTTGATAATTGAAATGTTTCGATGTCCTATGAATCTGTAATGAGACAATTCGAACGAAGTCTGATCTGAAATCGTTCCTGTTTGATTTGACACCCTGTCAACGTGAGCGCAGCCAGGGTTTCATTTCAGGGAGTACCTTCAGGGAGTGGATGGCAGTGGATCAAAGTTGGTAAAGAATACTTTTTTATATAAATAAAATAACTACAAATGGATTTACCAAAAATATTACCAAAATAATATTTTATGGGACTATACTAGAGGCATATTCTTTCAAATAAGAATCGTATAAATCCGCTTAAAAATTCTGAAGATATGAGGGAACATGAACACAAAAAAAAATGCATTTAACAATAAAAATCTGCTGAACCAATTTAGAATATTTTTATAGGACTACACTGAAAATGTGCCCTTAAAAAAATATAATGATCCAAATCGACTCAGAAATTCGATATGATAAAAATAAATGTGCTGATTATAAAATCTAATGTACCAATTTTTATGTTAATGTAAGACCACACCGAATGGTCGTTTTTGTGATTTTTAGTCGTATCATTTTGAAGAGTTACCGAAACCTTTCCTCTGGCTACGTCACACCTCCCATCAGATATTTACGATATTCTGCGGCATTCGATCTCTCTAAATTATTCGTGTCTTTGCACACAAACGGTTAAAAATTTATCGTGTTCCAGAGTTCCAACAAAGGCCCGTAATTTGATCCTCATAATTTTGGGAGACCTATTAAATATGCGCATGATACGCACAGGGTATATACCCTCTGCATTATTTAGGTAACTTCTTTTGTCTTTGTTATAAAAAAAAATAAGCTTGCTCGGGGTTTAATTTTGTATTTTTTTTTGTAACTTAGGTCCCAGTACAAATATGTAAGTAAACTAATATGTAAGTAGTTTTTTATATGTTATGACATCTCCAAAGTATAAGCAGGGTCTCGATTATATGACCTTGAAAACCAATTAAAAAAAAGACACGGATGTTGAGCAGGAGCAATTCCGTCTCTTTCTTATTTATGGTTACAATCTCAGATGACAGCAAAACACTTCGTAAGATAAACAGGACAATGATTTCTTGAATTTCCAGAATGTAATCTCATCTTGAATTTTCATTTCAAACGCGGGATTCTTCAGCAATAGAGAGTTATTCCTTACATTACAATTAAATACTCGTAATATACTATTATCTACCGAGCTTACAACTAACACTATCGATTAATAATTAGTCAGGTACCACATTAAAGCTAAGTTCTTAACTTTTTAACGGCTTTTATCATTTTGAAAGGAAAATTATCGGTTTCGTTCGATTACTGAGTTAGGTTGAGTTTTTAAGACAGTTATTTCTGTTTCATCGACGCAATGTTCTCTAAAGGAAAATAAACACATTTCAGGATTCTGCATAGTAACCCATCTCAATAGCTAAACTGTTTAATATAGGTAGGTTTAATAGTTGTTTGTAGGTACATGCCTTGGCACGCACTATTATACACAGAGTACCCTCTATCTATACCATTACTATAGATAAATTAGGGCTGCTGCAACTGTTTTAAGTGAGGGCTGATCCAGTATCTTTTAAGTGATGAAAATAATCTTACGAATAGAGTTACAAAATACAAATACAAAGTTGCACAATACAAACGCATTGCCCGCGGCATTGCCCACGTGTTAATTGAACTGGGTAAAATGTAACCTAAGTGTTATTCCTTCGTAGGACTACACTTTTCCCTTTAATAATTTCCTATATTTTACGGGAAGAGAAGACACGTAGCTCGATAAAATTATATTCACATACTACTGCTGAAACAAAAACATCGTTCCTTAAAAAAACATAATAAAAATATATAAAAAGAACTTAAAAAGGGTAATAGTGGCAGTTGGCCATAATTCCAGTACCAAAGTGCCTATAAAGTACAATATAGTACATTTCATCCTTCGTTCATCCTTTAAATATTGTTTTATCGATTGTTCGGCTTCTATTCATCGGATTGAGATACCAAGTTCACCAGTTTAGTTTTTACGTTTAATGCGCGAACGGCCACACGATTTAATAATCCTTTCAAATACCCTTGGCTATTTTTACACGACTGCCCAAAAAGGAGTGACATACCCATATACATAGATATATACATACATTACCCTTCTCTTGCTTCGCCGTAGTCCGGTAATAAGCCTCCTTACGTGATAAAAAACTAATCTTATTTACTTATGTAATGAATACCAATAAATTTTAATAAAATACTCTGGCTCTGGGTTCCGTAGACATTAAGCCAACAACAAAGACCAACAATTACTCTACAAACGCTCAAAGAGCATTTTGGCTCAAAAAAGTGTGTTATAGCCATAGCCGGTATACCACCATGGGAATCTTGCAAATCCTTTTTTAAACAATTTCGTGTACTGCCTTTAACTTCGCACATTCTGGAATCAGCCAAATTTGTGAAACTACTTCCAGCTTATTTAAAACAGGTAGTGGTGTGTATCCGAGAAATACAAGGAATCCGGAGAAAATTGTTTTTTCACAGAATCCAAAAACTGCAATGTTTTCAAAAAACTGTAATGCTATGCGTGGACGCATTTACAATTAGGATCCACAAGAAAAAAAAATGCCAAGCAGTAGATTTTGTAGAAAACTTAAGTTGTGGCTAATGGAGAAATGTTTTTATTCAGTCTCTGATTTAATAAAATAACTGTTTGACTTTTTGTGATTGTAATGAATTGATTTTTAATTTAGAACAAGTATTTGACATTGATGATTTATAACTTGACATACCTATTATTCTTCTATTAGCTATACTTAGATGATTTAATATTTAATTTAGCATGTTTTAAAATATTTGCACGTTGCAATGCGGCAAAATGTTTCTGGAACTGTATAATAATAACTAGTTTATCTATTATGTTACCAACATTTTATGCAAATAAATATCATTCTTATTCTTATGAAAACCTATACAAAATATTACATTAATATATTTATTGAGATATTACGGCCATGGGGACTGGTACTCATTGTAATTTTCAAAAACCTCGTGGGCAAAGCGACGTGTGACTAAAACGCTGGTAACTATTTGGCTCATTGAATTAGCATTGCAATCCAACGCGGCAATGCCGCCTGCATCTTGGGTACGCTGCCAACTGGTAGTGGGCTAGAAAATTTGGACTACACTGGTTTGACAGTAATGACTTGACTGCCCTTGACTCTTCGAGGTAACCTCGAAGAGTCAAGGGCATGCGATGAATAGACTTCGAGATATAGACTTTCGCAATAACCTCATTCTAAATTTCGTACATATTCCGGCTTGTAGGTTCTCAGAATGAATGTGTTGTTAGTTGTTTGTATTTTGTAGTATTTAGTTAATAATGGCATTAGCTCGTACACGTAAACCTAATTTGAAATAAATTGGGGTATTAACTCTTTCTAAGCAATGTTCGTGGGCAGTAAAAAAATATTATGTACGTGATCTTTTTGGGACAGTTGTCTGTGTATGATGTTTATTTCGCATGTTTATTTTATAGTCTGTGCGAAAAATGTGACGTTATTCGACAGAAAAAGAGACTTCCTACTTTCGTGAATTTCCTTTTCATACTTTTTCTTTTTAAATTACTTTTTCGTATTTTGTTTTAGAGAAATATCATTCCAGTTGTACTAGAATAGTAAGTAAGTAGGTAGGTACAGAATTTCCTTGATGTGAATAAATTATGGTAGATCTTACAAACCATCTCTGAAATTTGAGGTGCAAAATGAATAAAAATGCATTAATTAACTTTCCCTTTTTTCTTTTGTCATTTTGTTTGTTTTTTTTTTCGTTTTTGTCCTAATTTTCTGTTTTCTATCTAATGCTCATCTGGGCCCTATTTCATAAAGCGACAAATCATAATAAACCTACAAATGTCAGTCGAATACGCCAAACCTGCCAAAAATGTACGAAATTTCGATAGTTTGACGGACAATTGTCGGGTCGATTGACATTTGTCAGTGTACTATAGTTTTATGAAATAGGGCCCTGGTGTTAAGTGACGATGGTAAATAGAGGTTTGGCAAATGTTGTTTGATACTGATTACTTTTTCCTGTTTCTTTTTTATATATTTTGAATATAAATAAATTAGATTTAATATTTACAATTATATCTAATATAATACTAGTGGCTCTGTGAGCTGTAGACCTCGCGCGTACAAACTTTTTTGCCATCAATCTAGCGGTGCACAGTAGCGCCATCTAGTTACCTTATTGTACAACTAACATTAATAACCAAGGTGCTCCATAAATCCCTACCTAGTAGATAAATTCCAAAAAGCTGATTCCACTGGTAAAAACCTAAAAGTGAGAAATTTACTGCATTTTGAGGAGCTATTCTGCTCATCACGCCAAAGATCCTCATCAGATGTTCACCAAATTTTTATGAGACTAATTTAAAGTTACTACATTTCAAATAAAAAAAAACATTGAAATCGGATTTAACATGGCGGAGATATTCAGTAGCCCCCTTTTTACTCTTTTTTGGGGGAAATATACCCCCAATCGCTTGGTCAATAAACACTAAAATAATAAAGTAATTACAAATAAAAATCAGTATTCAGATATATTTTTAAACACAATAATTTCCACAAATGTAATAGTTGTATGTATTAGTATGAATTTTGTGTACCTATTATATACGTCCAGGTAGTTTTTTAAAATATTATTAATACGTTTTTTTTTATTCACGTTGCAGTAAGCATCTCTTTCTTTCTCAATTAAAACATGTTATACTCCGTCCATTCACGAGAAAGCCTTCGTGATATTAAAAAGTCTCTTAACTGCAACTCGGAACACTTGAAAAACAAACTCATCGGGGAGTTGGTCCATAATAATAAAATTTGAAATCTCCTCGGAGTACTCACTCCGAAGTACCTCCAGCGCTTCTTAGTTTGATTACGAGAGTAAAAACAATCTACTTTGAATGCTGGCGACTTTGTACGATAACTTAATTAATATTGTTAGTTTGTCCGTCGTTGAGGAAGTCTTTCCAGTTCTTAGAAGTTGTAGAGTAAACTTTAGAAACCGAGTTCGGAAACCAAAATAGTGCTAGTTTTTTGTATTCAATTATAGAGTTACTTTAGTTCATGGTCTAAATTCAAGTCATAACAATCCATACGAAATAACATTATTTTTAACTTCACTTCAATATAGCTAGTCTTGCATTGTCAGTCGAAAACGTTTACCACGTTTTTTTATCAAACTACTCTTTTATAATCTATGGTGTAACAATACTATCACAATATACGGAAATGAATCTGTTACGCACTATTCGTTGTAGGTACAAACCTATTAGCGCATAATAGACGGCTTCCACGGCACAGTGTTCAGGGTCGCGCTGTGAGGTCATAGGTTCAGATATGAATTCGGAACGGTGGCGTGACGCGAGTCGAATTTATGTGTTGTCGCCTAAAGATGACTAGGAAAATTGTGACAAGCATGTTTAGTGTCTCATATTGGAGTAAAGTTTCAGATTTGGGCCTTGGCCGCATACTCTTGACAGGTGCCAAATTTTGGTAGAGACAGTGCAAAGTTAGTTTCAGTCATATCACCTTCGCCAGAAGCGAAACCCTAATTTTATGGTTTCAATATTATTTTTATTCTAAGTGAAACATTTACCTTTTTTTGTTGAATATACTTAGTTGGACAGTAAATTAAATAAGATCAAATATTTAAATCTTAGCCACAACCACGACATAGAACGTCGTTCAAAATCGTACTATTCACAAGTTATTACTAGCGAAGTAACCTGTGACGCAAAATAAGTCTAAACTGGGTCCAAGACTAGCTCGCATTTGCAATTCAACTCTCGTACCGCTGTCCGCAGTGCACCCGTCCTCTTCCATCAACAGGGTTTTGGTATATATCCGTCTCTGTTCGAGTGCATGCAGGATTTCAGGGGTGTCGCGGTTTCTTTCGGTTCGGATAAGAAGGTAGTACTAGATTTGCATCCGCCCGTCTGGATTGAATTCTTACGAACAGCACGCGCCTAATGATTTCAGACTGTATCTGAGAGCTATATATATTATATATTATTTATTTATTCAATTGAAACGGTAACTTATATTATATCAATTAATCACATTAAACTCCAGTATGCATTAAATTCAGTCCTATTCTAAACACAGAAATTTGAATTATAAGTAGAATGTCACAAAATAATAATACATACATAGTCAATAGAAATATCGAGAGCATTATGGTCAAAAATTCAATCTGCCAAAATTACAATAATAATTATGGTAGGTATTATGATAAATGCTACTTCTTTGGTTTGTTTTCTGCGTATAAGTTATCTAAGTTTAAAAGTAAATATTCACTTTTATTGGCAGTTAACGTCGCAGAGGTTTTATGTGGCCAAATAATAATGCTATTCTCATGCGTGTTACATTTAAAATAACGCCAACTTCTTCGAGCATAGTTTACAAATTAACTTTAATGGTGTATTTTTCCTTGCAGTTGCACCATCGGAGATGATCTGACGGTGAAGGTATAGAACTTGTTTACCTACACACCAAACCACTGCTTTATAAACCCATATAAAAATGTATTATGCACTTTGCATTTACCCTCGTGCTTTGTGACGTCTCAACAGTATTATACTTTGATAATTTGACTTCAAGTAATTGTTATGCTATGCACTGTGCAGTAAGTAATTATATTATTAGTAATGATACCAAATATCTATGTAAATATATATTTACTGTATGCATCACCAAAAGCGACCTGCTCCTATTTTTATAATAAAAATACGCATATGTAGATGTAGATCTTGCATGAAAAAGTATTATTACTGTTGACTTGTGCTGTCTGATTGTAGTCACCAACATCTTTTTCGGACATTGAGATCACAAGTCACGAATCACAAATGTTGTTAAAGAGGCCTTACTAGACCTATCTCTTCCGCGGTCAAGTTTGCAATAAATTTCATTTTCAGATTTATTAATGTAGACAAATTGGTGATCACTTAGTAGAAGCAAACACTCACTTGAGTCCTCGTGCCACCCATCCCGTGAATATTTATTACGCTCATAAATGATTCATAAAACGACCTACATATCCTTTGAGCTACAATTTAAAGCCTTTTTTCAAGACCGCGGATAATGCGTACCCCAATAAAAAAAAAGAGCCATATAATATATATAATTACCTATTCAATTTTTTTCACGCCTCCTGAAAGCATGAGTCGTACCTCCGCAAAATATGGTCTTCATAACTCCCAGCAAAAAATCCCCTGTAATTTAATGCTTTTCCTGAAAATAATATGTAAAAATACTAGCGTCGGCGGCCAGTGTCGGCCTTTTTCGGCCCATTTCGAGCTATTTGGGCCGGCTTCGGCCATTACGGCCACATCTTTCGTGCCGTTATCTGCCCTTTAAGAATAAATCAGGATATTATTTTTCCCGCGAAATATTATTCCTCATATCTAATCAGTGAGGCAAGAAATATGGATATGGTACCGGGCTTCTATTTATGTGTTATTATTTCGACTCGAGGCCTATTCCCGAATGTATTCTGCTCGGGTCTTGCCTACTGTACTGTACTTCTTATTTAAGTCCTGACGTCGGGGCTTTTTCATTTTAGTAATAAGCGTTCATAGAAATGAAACGACACGAAATACTAACATGTTATCACGAAATAATTTCAGCTATAGAAATATTTCGTACGAGAAATTTTCCACGACAATTTAATTATGTTTATGGTTAGTAAGTACCTACGAGTACCTATGTTATTTAACTGGTTCATTGGTTACAGCTTACAGCAGTAGAAAAAAGAAAAAACATTTTGATATACATCTACACTAATATTATAAAGAGGAAAGATTTGATTGTTTGTTGGTTTGTTTGTTTGTAATGGATAAACTCAAAAAATACTGAACAGATTTTAAAAATTCTTTCGCCTGTATATATAGCTACATTATCAGTGAGTAACATGGGCAGTATTTTATTTTTCATAAAATTTAGATCCTTACGAAAATTGTAATAATGTAACGAAAATTACGTTGCCATGGAAACTGCCAATGATTTTGAATTACGCTTACTATTGTTTTTTAACCCCCAAACAAAGTGACGTGTGTTATAAGTTTAGGGTTTGTATCACTGTGTGTACCACTGTATCACTGTGTATGTGTGTCTGTCTGTGGCATCGTAGCTCCCAAACGAATGGACCGATATTGATGCGGTTTTTTCGGTTTGAAAGCTGATGTGATGGAGATGGGGGTCACCCCTCCGGTGGGAGGTTGGGGGTTATATAAAATTTTCAACATCACCATCATCATCATACTTCACTCTCAAGCAGCTTAACGGATTTCGATAAAATTTGGAATTGAAATAGCTTATACCCTGGAATAACACATAGGATACTTTCATCATCATCATCATTATCATCCCTCAAGCGTATTACCTATCTGCCTCTCAAAACAAAACTAGGCCAGCCTGTCTGACTATCAGAAGTCAATGTTCTTAAATAAAATGGTTAATCTTTCAATATTGTTATATAATATGTTCTTCGTACCGGAACCCTCTCCACACAAGTTCAACTCACACTTGTCCAGTTATATTTCTTAATAGCTAGAATTTTCTTGACAAATGAACCAAACCGCTTATAGTTTATAGAAAAAGTCTAGCTAGCTAATCCTATCGCTACGAGGTTTCAACAATTTCAACCAAAACAGACTATTGCAGGGCGTAATGTTTCATACAATAGCACGACAGAAGAAGGATACCAAATATGTGGTTTTAATCAATGCTGAGTTCTGGGATACCCAGCATACAGATTTAATAATTCTTCATCATTATCACTAGCCTGTGTTCGTCCACTGCTGGATATAGGCCTCTCTCTATGAACGCCACAGAAACCGATCTTCAGCTATTCTCATCCAGGCCGGTGACCGCCTAACTCAAAACTATAGCAATAGCGATACCAATGCACTGCCCGTCCTTGTCATTGTGTTACAATATGACAAGGACGAACAGAACATTGATGTAAACGATTACAATTCCATTACGATCTCTCATCCGCAGTCGCCCTGCAGTTTCTACCGGCCGCCTTCCGCAGGTCGTGACCCCACCTGGCTGGTGGGCGTCCTACACTACGATGGCCAAGACGCGGTCTCCACTCGAGGACACGTTTTAATTATTAACATCGTTCATTTTTTGAGACAAGCAGATCATTCGCTTTATTGTAAAAGCCATGTTTGCCCTTATCAATTATCGCGGTGCCACACAACTTTGGTTGCTAAGTCTTGCGCGGCACTTCTGCTTTTTACAAGTCGATGGTATATTTGTCTTGTCTAGGTTTTATATGTGTTCAGACCATAAAGATGCCGCGTCAACTACATTTTTGGTGACCTTAGAGCATATATTACTAATATAGTATGAGGTGGTAACGAGCGTTACCCTGATACATTAGTTTTAAATCTCTTATGTCCAATGATTTCACTGCATCAGTTCAAACCGACACAGTAATGTTTGATAACTACTGCTTGACGGTTGAATATCTGACAAAGGTGGCGTTTACAAGGAGTCTGAAAAAGTGTCAAATTACAATTCGTCAACTTCTAAAACATGTCACACTGGGATCCCCGAAGTTACGAAGCGCGTCGAAAGTGTCGAAACACAACACCGCGACAACGCAAGAGTCACACCGCAAATCCCTGCTGAGAGATTTTAATCACGGAATCTTTGTCGTTTGCTTAATCAAAGGAAAACTTGAATAGTTCGCGAGACGAGCGCCGAGTAACTGGAGTAATTAAAGTAATACTCGGCAAGTGGATTTGATTAGGTCTTCGGATTTCGTTTAATTTCGTCAGTGGAGACAGGAAGGGAAAATTTCGTGGAACATTAAAGTTTGATAAATGGTTTGTACTTTCAAGACTAGTGGTGTAGAAACGATTCGTGTATTTTTTAACAATGGAACTTGATAAACGTGCTTACAAAACAACGATTAACGATAAACTCAAACTCATAACCCTTGTATGAGATTAATGTTATGGTGTCAGAAACTACAAAGACCATAATAATTTTACCGACACTTGCTCTTTATTGTGATGAGCTAATGCCATTAACAGTTAATAAATAAATGCACTTTCCCATTAGAATAGTACTATAAAGTGTTACAATGTAAACAAACGGTGGCAGCAGAAAAACTCGAGTTATTTTTTCCGCATTTCATTCAACTACAAACTTCACCTTTCTCATAATATTCACAATGAATTTACAAAATAGATCGTTTCGATAATCAACATTTAAAACGTATCCAACAATTTCACATTCAGTCAAGATCAAAAAAGAAGGCCCAAAAAAACGTACTTTACTGAAATACAAAGCAATCATATACACAAATAACTATCACATCAGCTTGCAACAGTGGAACCAATGTTCGATCGAATATTAAACAATAAGCTATTTTTAGCGGGTGTAAAAGTGGATTGTTTCGCGTCGCGGCATCGATAATATCGATTTTGAATCGAGGCGACCGACGCGACGCACGTCGAATCGAATAGGAATCGAATGTATCGCGTTGCAATTGCGGCTGATGCGGTTTCGCCGCGGCGGCGCGGCGCCGCATGCGGTGCGCACAATTGCGGCTGCATTCACTACTTGTGGACCGTGACGGGTCTACAGGTAATTTGAATTGATTATTTATAATGTACACATTATTGTTGTTACATATACTGCGACTAAATTGTGATCGATGTAATTTGTTTCAATTAAACATGGTTCTTGACATGATTGCAAAATAGTCACGGCTTGAACTGTACAATTTTATATGTGACCCAACTTTATGTCTGAGTTAAGCCCAGATTTTGTTTCAAAGTGAGGGGGGAAAATGCAGTGTGACAAAATAATGAATGAAAAATCAAGATTAAAAATAAAACGAGATAGGGGAAATGCTTGTCAACTCTCTTGAGAAGGAGGGGCTCTTCTTGATGAATTCTTTCATTAAAAAGCAGCCCCAAAGAAAGTGGACGTGGCGAATCCCGGATGGTGTTACCAGATACAGATACAGATACAGATACACAGCTTTCTTGGTAAATTCTGCTGTTTACAACTCAAAAACTATTATATTAATGGGTATAACATAATGATAGCACTAAAACAACTTAATTGAATAACATTAATTATTTCATTTTTGTAACATATCATAATAAGGTTATTAATTTAAAAATGCTCTTTCGACGAAAGTTCTCGAACTTCTTTAGTTTATTTTTATTTTTCTAACACATTGTCAGAAAATATATAAATTTAATAAAATATATTATCAATAAAAACATGAAAAAGTCAAAACAAATACCAATAATAATACTTAATTCAAATTTTAGGAATAATAATATCTAAAGATGTAACATTACTTTAATTTTGGAATGAGTTCCTCTATACTATAAGGTGCCATATCCGTTTAAAAAAATGTATTTTTGAGTATGGTAGGGAACTTCGCCGTGCGTATAGGTTCGGTAAGGGCATTAAACACCTTCACACCAAAAACCCGAGCATTTGCCGGACTTGGCGAGTCGATGTATTGGCAACATGAGGTTGTGTGCGTGTCTTGTACATATGCTATGTATATCACTTTGCTTATTATATAATGCTATGTTTTTGTACACATATATACAAGTATAATACATGTACAAAGCTGGCATAGTCATCATCCTAAGTTCTTTAAAAAGCAATTTTGCTGGCGACCACACGTGGGCTGTACGTGAATAATAAAGGCACGGTGCTATTCTGAAGAATAGCCCCAAAGATCAACGCCGTAGGTTAATTATTTTGACCGGTCCAGCCCCCCGGTTCAGAACCTTTCGATAACTCAGTTGTCGATCGATTAGGTATTATTTATTTTGGGGATTCGGTTTGAAATCGTTCAACTCAATATATTTTTGATTCATTATTTCGAATCGAATCGATTCGTTTCGTAATCGAATGGTTCTGAATCAGGGGCCTGGTCAGACTTCTGTCCATTTGAAATCCCACCATCCTGCACCCACAACACCCACTGCCGCAAAGTTTCCCTTTCCATCACTATAGATAGGTTGAGGTATCGTCTTCCCGACAGATTTAAATGCATCATATTTATCTTTTTTGGGTTTAGTGCTAGGCCAAAACTTTTACGTTTCGCATGCTCCTCGGCAAGATACAGTTTGTAAGGATTTAAGAGCCACGTTGACCTGCTACTATACTGATGAGCTACCAGACGTCAGCTTGGAAGAGATGGCTCTGTGACAATTGAAAAATGGAAAAGCCTGCGGTGAAGATTGAGTTACATCGAAGCTCTTAAAGGCAGGAGGAAAAACTGTCCTCAAGAAGCTTCAGGTCTTATTTAACTTCGTTAACAACTGTGGGAGAACTCCCGAGGCATGGCACATGTGTGTGTGGCACATTCGATTCGATTTGATTCGAAGGCATTTGCACATGGCATGTGTGCCATGCCTTGGGAGTTCTCCCGAAGCATGGCACACACAACGAAGAAGGGTGATTTTCAAGATGGATGATAAAACCTTGCTTAAAAAATTATAGACCCATGTCACTTCTGAGCCATGTGTACAAATTGTTCTCAAGGGTCATTGCAAACCGTCTCGCGCGAAGACTTGATAAGTTTCAGCCTCCCGAGTAGGCTGGGTTTCGAGAAGGGTATGGCACCGTAGACCACATCAACATAGTGCGCCAGATTATACAGAAAACCGAAGAGTATAATAGGCCTCTGCGCATAGCTTTTGTGGACTACTAGAAAACCTGACTCAATCGAGACCTGGTCTGTTCTGGATTCCTTGCAGTGATGCCAAGTGGATTGACGATATACCGAATTGCCTGATATATAGTTATATCTCTGAATGACGCTGCTACGGTGTCAGTTCAAGTACAGGACCGGAGTACTGAGTCTGTCCCATTACTCAGGGGAGTAAGACAGGGGGATGTAATATCACCGAAACTGTTTACGACCGCAATGGAAAGTATGTTTAGGACGCTGGACTGGAAAGGGGTGGGCATCAACATTAAAGGCGAGTACATCTCACACCTGTGATTCGCAGATGATAACGATATCATAAGGACGACCTTATGGCGGAGTCACTGCAAGAGCTGCGGCAAATGCTGGCTAGCCTGGCTGACACCTCACGATGAATTGGTCTCCGCATGAACATAAACAAAACAAAAATCATGATCAATGACAATATTGTACCGGAGTAATAGTAGTCAGTGGCATGCCTCTCGAAATTTACAAGAGTATATTTAGCTCGGACATATTATTAAACAGGGCTGAAAGAATTTTGAGAAGCAAGCCAGTAGAAGGAGTCAGCTGAACTGGACAGCTTTTGGAAAACTTCGTCAAGTCTTCTCGTCGCTCATCCCACAATGCCTAAAGACAAAAGTCTTCAACCAGTGCGTCCTACACGTAATGACATACGGAGCCAAAACGTGAACACTGACGGTGAGACTGGTCCACAGGCTCCAGCTATGATCGGAGTTTCTCTGAGAGATAGAATCCAAAATGAGGTGATTCGGCAGAGAACTAGACTCCGGCTAGATGGAGTGATGATCTGGCAGTCATTGGAAGAGAAGAGCCGAAGATCAGACTCAGTGGCGCGCCTTGGGAGAGGCCTATCTCCAGCAGTGGACTAATATAGGTTGTTGACGAAATGTTGCTGTGGCTCACGGAAAAGTAAAAATTGAAATATCACATCATCATAATTTTACCTAAGTACCTACCCCAAAGCGGACATCTCGCAATGAGTAGCAGTAGTATAAAACTCTCGACCAAAGTTTATCCGCATTCATTAGGGAGCTGGTTGTCGTCAACTCGGCCAAACTCCATCCACCAACGGTAATTTACTCAGCAGTAATGCAAATCTGCCATAAATTGTCAATAAAACGGCTAAAACGGCTCTCGAGTTACGGCAGAACTATCGTAGCCTTACGGCAGGACTGAAGCCGTTCCTTGCTCTATGACGATTTATGGTACAAGTTTTAGATGGAAAAAGTTGGTAATCCTACGTAGGGCATCCCACTGGGAGGATTTTTGTGATAGCCGCTATCAATTGGACGTCTTGTTACCTTGTTAGGGGCTTGTTATTAGTTTAGTTTCCAGGTCATGCTCTGGCCTGTCCTTTCTTACATAAAATATCTTCCTACAGTACATTCTAGAAGGTACTAGTTCTTTTAAAAATAAATTGTGGGGATTCATATCAAGATAGTTTCCATCCGATTTTGACAATACTGGACTTAGACGAGTTGTAAGAACATTATTTCGAATGGTCAAGGACAAAATTAAATTCAATCCTAATTACCCTTTGCATTCTAAATTATTAAATTCTGAGTAGGGTTTAATAGTTGAGCAATGGTAGCCCAATGGTTCAATAGTACAACTTAGAATTCAACAACACTGGGTTCGGTCCTAGGCTCCGCACCAATGACTTTTCTAATTTATGTGCGGTTTTCCATTGCTCTGTGCTTTGGAGGGCATGTTAAGCTATCGGTCCCGGCTGTTATTGATTAATAGCAGTCGTAAAGCTATGTCATAGGCCCTCGGGCGGCCTGACAAACTCTGACACCAGAGGCCAGCACTACCTCATACCACAAATAAACGAATCAACAAACGCTTGAGTCTATCAACTATCTAATTATCAAATGCATAAGACATTTATAATGGTTTTAAAAACTTCTAAACCATTTTTTTATGAGATTTATATTGAACCACCCTGAGGATTCATCCTTTTCAGGACGATGGTCCTTTTTGAATAAAAAATCATTACATTCAGAGTTCAGAAATCTCGGAGATATAAGGTGACAAACATAATATACGAGTAAATAGACGAATACTCTGAATCTCCTCCGTATTAAATTCGGTTAAAATAGATGTTAATCTATAATTATTTAATACTAGCTATGCCCGCGGCTTTGCCCATATGGTCATTTATTTGGGTTAAAAGTAACCTGTGTGTTACTCCAGGACCAAAAGTACCTATAAAGTACAAAGTAGATTAGACAAATTAGTACATGAATCGCATAGCTTTACAAATACCATTAGCTCATTATAAATTGAAGTCGCTTTTTTCTCAGCATCGTTTATTCTGCCTCATTACAACCTCTAATACAATAAAAACCTATAGATGGAAAATAAACTTTTTCAATCATAGCGTAAAATGCAAAATTCTCTGGCGAAATGTAGTAATCTTATATTACCTATATAAGATTACTTTTCTCTAGATTTTCGTGTCATATTTGACCAATTCGGTCGATACTGAAAATGGTTTTACAGAGCGCCTTTGAAGTCTCACAGAACCTATAAGGTTACTTTTAGGCAATGTACAGGCTAAGTTAGGCTTTGTGAAGGCTAAGTTAGGCTCTGTACGGAACCACAGACGCTGTTCCATGCATTCTCTTTAGCGGAACTGTTAGTGAAACTTTGTTAAGTTTGTCTTCTTTGTTCGGAAAAGACGTGTAATATTAGAAACGAGTGACGTACGAGTTCTTTCTTACTGCATATTGGAAACTAGCTGATGTCCGCGACTTGGTTTGCTTGGACTTGAAAAAGGCTAGTGATTGTTTTTACTCGTGATTTCACCCGCTTGGCCTACCAGCGGTTTTCAGCGCGGGCGTTTCCATTTGTAATCAATCACATTATTGTGATTTTCGTATTGCTTTAAAACCATATTGGTAACCAGTGCCTGAAGATAAAAGTCTTTAATCATTACGTCCTACTGGTCATGACATACGGAGCCGAAATGTTAAACTAGTCCACAAATTTCAGGTCGCTCAGCGAGCTATGGAGAGAGCTATGCTTGGCGTTTCTCTGAAGGACAAGATTCGTAATAAAGATATCCGATGGAGAACCAAGGTGAACGACATAGCTCTGAGGATAAGCAAACTAAAGTGGCAGTGGGCTGGTCACAATTTCCGGAAAGCCAAGCCGTCCGTTGGGGTAGACGAGTTCTCGAGTGGAGATCACGTTTAGGCAAACTTAATGTAGGGCGCCCTGTGGCTAGGTGCAGTAATGACCTGCGAAAAGTGACTTCAAGAAAATAGATGAGAAGAGCTAAAGACTGAGCTCAGTGGCGTGCATTAGGAGAGGCCTTCGTCCAGCAGTGAACAAATATAGGCTGTTGATGATAATGATGATGTATGGTATCTATATGATAAACTTGGATAAGGGTATGTTTTTTTTTTAAATTATTTACTCAAAATTGCAATATTCATAGTAGCGTTTTATAATGTTTAGGAAGTAATATAGTTTTACGTTATTTCAATTTAGATAAAGGTTGGTTCGCTCAGGGTATTTCTATTTTTGTATCTATCATTGGTCTTACATACTTACAGTTTGGTGGAAATAAGCTACATACTGTTCCTTCACGCCTGAGTCTATCAACTATAATTCCTTGGAATAATATTTTTTGTGTCAAATTGCATATCGGTATATTATGTTTTTATCGATTGCTCGGCTTCCCATCGCATATCAATTAAAATCTGATGTACTTTGCATAAATTACCCAATAAAAACCACATTGCAATCAGTTAAGTAGTTTATGCATTTAAATTCCTAACAGCGTTGTTTAAACGCACAAATACCTTTTGAAGCCTACATTCTTCAGTATTTCTCTACAAAAAGTATTTCACTCGTAAAAACTGTTACAGTTGGATAATTAAAACAAATTCATTGAACTATTCAAATTATTCGAACTGTGTATCTGTTCGTTTGTAGTACTTTTGTCTGTTTTTGTATTGTTTCCATTTATTCCCGCCTTTGTCACCTCGACACGGCGAAGCGATTAAATAATTTGCTCCCAACGTTGTTGTTTCAATTCGATTCGACTTCACATTTTTCATAGTTTTACTGCTTTTATCAAATTAACATGGTCTTGGATATTTAAAGTTTTATGAATAAATATCCAGCTCCATAGAACCATCATTATTTTTTTATTATTTTTATTGCGCACTACGCAATCGTTTGACCACGATCTCACCTGATGGAAAGCGATGATGTGGTCGAAGGTGTAGCACGCTTGCCTAGTAGATACCTATTCACTCTTGACTTGAACACACCGGGGTTATAATTTACCGGAAACACTGACGAGGGCAGAGCATTCCACTCCTTTGCAGTTCTTATAATAAATGAAGAGCGTAACGCTTTTTTCTTTTTTTTTCTCAATATGCCGTCAGGGCCCTATTTCATAAAACTATAGTACACTGACAAATGTCAATCGAACCGACAATTGTCCGTCAAACTATCGAAATGTCGTACATTTTTGGCAGGTTTGGCGTATTCGACTGACATTTGTAGGTTTATTATGATTTGTCGCTTTATGAAATAGGGCCCTGGTGGTCACCATATTGAATTGTGATTGTCTTTAGTAGCACTTGCAGAATAAAAACAAATTGATTGACATAAGAATCGTAAAATCGGTCCACGCGTTTGCCCTATACAGTGCCACATGGAACAGACATGCATACATACATTTAAATCGTTATAGATCCTAAATGGTAATTCGAAATGGAAAATGATTACACAAACCTAAAAAGTTTTTTGCAAATGCCTACTCAATGATAGCCCGCTTAGCATAGTTCGTCAACTTTCATTTTATTATTTTTTACGATATGGCGTTTGGTTGTCGCCATATTGAATTTGGATTACTGGCATGTCTTTAGTAGCTCGTAAGAATCATCAAAATCGGTCCACGTGCTTGGTCTATAATTATAGTGCCGCAAAGGAACATACATACATACATACATACATACATACATACATACATACATACATACATACATACATACATAGGCTGATAAACACAATACCCGTCCTTTGCGTTGCGCAGTCTGTTAAAATTATGCTACCCGCAGCAACACGTGATCGCTATCGTCCAACAGAGAACCAAGACATAAATCAAATAGCTAATCTGAATCCGTCATCGCCGGAATAAAGATGGCGGCATTGGCGGCACATAATTTTGAATTTCGAACCTGACGCGTCGGAATAAGAAGGTAATATAGAGCGAATAGGTCCCCAGCCGCCAGTTACACCGCGCGCCGGGCGAGCGATGCCATCGCGTTTTCCGTGGCATTTTGATAAGGAGCTTCTTTGTGCGTTACAGTTTTATTATCACGTTGCACTCCCGCGTTATGGACGCGTTATTACGTGGAAACACCGCCACGGCGTGAAAAATTCGTTGTTTTATTCTAATTTTATACATTGAGACCGTTATGCAAAACGAACGCATTACCTGGTGATGTTACCATTTTGTTTTGGATAAGTATCGAACCGTTTTGTTCTCAATAACTATAAATAGACACATCTCTGAATTACCATATCCAAGAATCGATAAGCATCACAAAAAATAAAGCTTCAATAGAGGCACATGTTTGGAGCCCGAACACAACGGATGCTATTGTGGCGCGGAGTCGATGCATCGAACATGTGGACGTCTATTTTTAAGTGACGAAATAGAGACATAAAGATAACTCTACTAAGTTTAGTGCACTCAAATGTCCCGACAAGTTCCAGATATATTCGGCTTTATTGTTTTGTTCAGAGACAAGACAAAGCTTTTTAGTGCGCTTTTAGTAGCGTGGTGCACTCCCGCTTGATTTAATATTTAACAGTTTTTCGGGGTATTTCATTTCGAAGCTAATTCTAATTTTTACTGAATATTCACTATATTTTCTGGCAAAAGTCATAGATACGTCTTGTGTAAATAAATAGATAACTAACTTTTAACTGAACACTAATTGAAAATATAGGTAACAATTATTTCTTCCATCGATGTTTAGAACGAAGAAGAATATCATCATTACATTTTCGATCTGTGGTGATGTTGTATATGTGAGTATACTGCATACATCAACTATTATGTACCTAAACATCTATAAAAATCTGAGGTACGTTTTCCGATCCAATTTACACACATCAAACCTCGGGTAAATGAGGTAATTTTCGATATTACGAAATATAAAAATGTGCCAATTCTATATTCACTTCAAAGTGTGTCAAAAGTACCAAGAATAAAACAAAAAATATAAATATCTCCTGCTAAATATCGCTACGCCCACACAACATCCGGCCATTTTATTATGATACTTGTGGAAGAAGCCACAGATATCACCTTGTTTCATTTTGATGGTTCACATTATGGTGGTTTCATCTCGAGAGTGTTGTACCACCAACGCCGGCCCCCCTGACGGCTAGCGCTATGATATCGACACTTAAGACCCGTTCCTATGGGAAGAATACATGACTTTATGGTGGTCCACATTACTTATCACGTTTTACAGTGACATGGCCGACGCAGACTTAATCTAAATCACTTATTCATGCACCCTTTTTTCTAGATCTTTTTGCGATATCTTAGGATGTTAGGGTTTTTTCGCAATACCTATAGTGCGCTGAAATGCTTGCTTTTATTTGATCAAATCAGCTAAAACTTATAAACTTGCTATTTTCCAAAAATCATAACACGAAGTTGTGTAGAGACGACAGTACAGTATTCCTTGGAGGTGGCACAGACTTCAGATTTATAGCAAAATATAAAATAATAATAAAGTCACACTGAGAAGAACGACATAAAACGTCGATGGCATTATGGTCTGCCACAGTTCCTAGAAATAGATAAGTCACACTGAGAAGAACGACATAAAACGTCGATGGCATTATGGTCTGCCACAGTTCCTAGAAATAGATAAGTCACACTGAGAAGAACGACATAAAACGTCGATGGCATTATGGTCTGCCACAGTTCCTAGAAATAGATAAGTCACACTGAGAAGAACGACATAAAACGTCGATGGCATTATGGTCTGCCACAGTTCCTAGAAATAGATAAGTCACACTGAGAAGAACGACATAAAACGTCGATGGCATTATGGTCTGCCACAGTTCCTAGAAATAGATAAGTCACACTGAGAAGAACGACATAAAACGTCGATGGCATTATGGTCTGCCACAGTTCCTAGAAATAGATAAGACGATACCTAGAGGAACAGACATCCATTCTACTACTTATGTTCAGGGAAGGAGATAAACAAATAGTGAATGACGCTCATTACAATATTTCGACAAATTAACGCGAGACACACACCCAACACACACACACACACACACACACACACACAACGTTTTATAATATCTCGGTAAATTACGTCGTCTGTACACTGGAAACTTTATACCATGTCAATTTACTGTTGTACCGAGTTTTTGTGACTTTAAGCACAGTACACACTTGTATATAGTCCTTGCGGACAGTAGTGTATAGAATCATTGTTTTCGAGATTGATGTCTAATGTCAGTCGGAGACCGAGGGTTGCCACTTGCGGGTTTACCCGGCCTGGCTACAAAAACGGAGGGTTATGATTTTATCAGAATACCTATGATTTTAATAACTATAACTACTAATAATAATAATCATTTTTTTAAGTGTCATAATATCATAACATTTTTATAAATCGTGTCTGTTTGTCTGTTAGCGCATGACGTGAAAACTACTAGACCGAGTGCGATGCGGTTTTCACTGTTAGATAGCTTAGAGTTAGACTAAAAACTGGTGTATTTTAGAAGTCGAGCTATTGATAAAATACTTTCCGACGGCAGAACGTAATTTGGTATTTTGTATTTTATAGGTACCTACTTGTGGTCCTCGAATAAAATGTAGGTTGCTTTTAACTCACAGAAATGACCACGCGGGCAAAGTCTGTGAAATGACCACGCGGGCAAAGTCTGTGAAATGACCATGCGGGCAAAGCTAGTATATACAAAAATATAGTAACAAAAAGTCAATACAAAGACGATGATTAAAAAATTGACTAGGAGATTTAAAATATGCTACGGAACAAGTTTTTAAAAAAAAATAGTGTTTGTATGGTCATGCATGACGTAAAACTACTGAACCGATTAAAATGCAATTTTCACTTTTGGATAATGGAAAGCTAAGGTTTTAAAACTAATGTACCTACCTACTTTGTATCTCAATCCGATGAACGATGAAAATATATTTGCCGGCTTAACGAAATTAGGTAAATTATACTTTATCCTACTTTTGGTCCTGGAATACATTAAGCTACTTTTTCCCCAGCAAAATTACCACGCAGGCAAAGCCGCAGAGGATAATATAACTACTCGATACCTACATTATTTGAGTTTATTCCTTTCGGTGTCAAATGGAAGTTTTTAGAGTCATTCAAACATCCATGCACACAGCAATATGTAAGGGCTATTTTGTCAGGGCAGGGTAGGTGATATGCCAGGAGGCCCGCTGATGGAGAGAAGCAAGCAAGCACGACCGAAGAAAAAAAATGATTTCTTCAGCCGTCAATAATATTTTTATCGATTGCTCGGCTTCTACTCATCGGATTGAGTTACCAAGTAGAACAGTTTTTAAGTCAAACCTTAAACTATCCAACAGTGAAAATTGCATCGCAATCGGTCCAATAGTTTTTACGTGATGCTCGAACAAACAAACAAACAGACAGTCACGAAATTTTAAATAGTTATATTCTTGTTCAGTGGCTTATTTTAAGTAACCCTAGACAATTTTTTAACTTATCATCTTTGTACATACTTTTTCGTACTTATTGCTTTATTATAAGTATATATAAACGCTATTGACAGCAATAAAATTGCCGATCGATCATATTTATAGTGCTAAGTATACGAAGGGTGGCATAACTGTACCATTTTATTTATTACTAGCTGCGCCCCGCGGCTTTTTCCGCGTGTACAATTTTCCGGGATAAAAAGTATTCCGTGTTGGTCTCTATGGTATGCAGCATCTAAGTACAAAATTTGATCAAATTCGGTCCAGTCATTATCGCGTGAAAGCGCATATTATTGGGTACGGGCATTCTGTAATCGTAATCAGCTTAGCCGTTTTTATGAGAAAACGAGTACAACCAATCTACCAAAATTTACCCAATCTCTCTTGTGAACTTTCAATTTTCCTGGATACATTTCTCTGATCTTATATTGATCTCAACATTGTACAGCAGCTCAATACATGGCATGGCCTGTGACGATGTGAAACCTCTTTCATCATTCTTAATTCTTTCATAATCCATTTCATTCCATTTGATAGTTTGTCATTATTAATTCTAAATTCAAATAACGTGTCATTCCGATATTGTCTTTGGATTAGCAAAACTTACGAAATAATATGTTATAAAATACCTAAATAAGTTTATTACATCTGGAGTCCTTTAAATATATATGATAGTACTTTCGTTCGTGATTGTTTTCATCCGTATCGTTGCAGTACGCCTCAAGGATACACTCTTACCATATACATTAAATTGGGAGAAGACTGAATAGAATAGTCGAGTGCAAGATCTCTGTTTATCAACATCTCCAAGTGCTCCTAATTGTTCCTGTATTTTGATGTTATCCGCTGAGATTTGGTCGCCTCGTGACAAGCCTCCTCCCTTTTTCGCCAATCATCTCCGTCTTGAGCCAATCTGTGCCAGGTCTTTCCTATAAACTTATTGATGTCACCGTTCCATGTTTCACTTGTCTTCCATGGCTACGCTTTCCTACAAGTGGCCACCAATCTGTGAGAGACCTACTCCACCTGCCATCAACAAGTCACACACATCATCAAATCTTGCCAAGTGTCCTGCCCATCACCACTTGAGTTTATTTATATACGGAATCCGATGTCTTCCAACTTCGTTCTTCTTCGGATCTCCGTATTTCAAACTCAGTCGCTCACAGCCTAACATGGAACGCTCCATGGCCCGTTGTGCTACTCGCAACTTGTGCACAGTTTCCATGGTGAGTGTTCGGCACCATAAGTCATTGTGGGTAAGGATCATTAGTTGTATAGACGGGACTTCAGATATTGCGGTATCTTTCGGTCTCTGAGAACGTCGTCGAGTACCTACCTATCTACCTATATGCAAAACTTCATCATAGTTGTTTTTGTGTAAAAGCAAGTAATAGACATTTTCCCATTTTACCGCCACAACTTTCCATTTTCTGGGATAAAAAGTACCCTAAATTTATCTCTGTTGTGTGTTAACTACACTCATTTTGATCAAAAGCCGTTTTTAGGCGTGAAAATGCTCAAAACAATCAAACAGACAACGTTTTACCTTGATATAATATTACAACAAAATGTAAACGACGCGGGAACACGAACTGACTATGTAATGCTATGAATAACTCGTGTGACAAACGCTTGCGTGTTTTAAGGATTAGCAACGCCATCTAGTTTCATTTTGGGATACTAAAAACCTAATACTGTGGCGCAACGAAATATAAAAATGACTGTAACTGCTTTTTGGATGAACCGATTTTGTTGAAACCAAGATAAAACCTCCACCGGACTCCAAGAAATACAGTTCAGCAAATGGCAACAAAATTAATCCAGTGTTTTTGCGTGATGAAGTCACACACAGACAGACAGTCAAAATTCCATAGGGGGCATATGTCCCCATATAATAAATATCTATGAGACCTTAGGGGACATCTGTCCTAGTCGCGTCCAATCTTTATTTTTATTGACTTAAAATAAAGTTTCTCATTAGTGTTATATATAAATGATCAGAGCTTGAACCGAGGGGTTTAATTGGTTGATAAAACTGTTTGATGTCAAAACATTTTATGTAAGTAGGTACATGCAGTTGAAAGTCAAACTTGCCCGTGTGACGTCATCGACCGTGTAGTTAGTCATTGTGATTCATTATTTGTGTTGTTTTTAGTGATTTAGTGGTTGTATTTTGTGTTATTACGTCTAATAATACTGTAAGGAATATATTAAAATAGTTTTGTATTTAGTGTTCCGCGACACAAGGTGCCTAAAGTGCTGCGACTGTCTTTCGTCACTTTTGGCGGGAAAATGTTTTCGTGAGTATATTTTTCATTAGTTTAGTAGTATAGTATTTTTTCCAGGATTTTTATTGTTTTATCTATAAAATGGTATGTAAAATTATGTAATTAATTCCATAAGCTATTCATATAAAATAAGTTTCTACGCACGGGAACCCACCCGCCCTCCGACCATTTCTCGGGGGCGCTATATTATTATTATTATTATGAACGCATATATGTATTTTACTAATTTTAGAAAGGTATTATTATAGAGAAACGAATGATATAAAAAGAAAATAAAAAAAATGTGTTTTTTCATACTAAAAATTTCGAAAAAATACATAAATATAATATATTTTTTTGAATCTAACTGCTGTAGTTTATAAAATATTATTTATATGATAATATTTTTAAATATCCTTATTGCTACGTTCAATAGCTATCTAGAACAGTAACTTAAAACATTCTAATCGTAACCATTCAGCAATTAGACCCTAAAACCTGCGCTGACGCCTTATGCCTAAAGTAACTGTCAGTACGCTGCTAAAACCCGTGGCCTCTTGAATTTTGATGGCTTTTTTGGCCTCGCAAGGGTTAAAACGATATTTTGGATTTCACTACTTTCAAATAAGTATAAATATAAAAATGATTTTTCTAAATTCTCTTCCATGTGCAGATTTCACTTTGGTTACAGTTTTATGATATATATCGATGTATAGATATAGAAGATTTGCGTGTTTTATCAGGTATAACCAGATGAAAGCATTATTGTCGGTAACGCAGTGATCTGTCGTATTGTGTGTAATCTCGCTTAATGCTGCTCTGCGGGAAATCTGTAATGGGCCAAATATTTTGGCAATGCAAATGTGCTATTGGTAAAATTAGGTCAGATTATTTTATATGTTGGGACAAATAATGGGATAAGAGCGGGGGAGGTGGCAGGAAGACCTTGACAACTTCAACACAAATTGGATAAAGACAAAAGAAGATCGCAAACAGTAGAAGAGACGGGGTTCACCCAGTAGTTACACAGACAGGCTAAAAATAACAACAAGAATATCAATAATTATAACTTAAGCAAGTATTGTGATCAAATATATACCTGGAAATCTCGTTAACTCAATAAAACAGTTGAAACTAGAAGAGACACGTATGTTTAGAGTTGGTTTTGAATATTTTATTCGCATACTAATATTTAATATGAATGGATTCTCGTAAAAAATTATTGCCCTAATAAAGTAGAAGTGAACCTTACAACGCGAAAAACCTAACGATTTCATCTATTCGTTTCCGAATACCTAACTAAACCCAACAATACATATAATATTATATATAGTTCCAAATCTGTTACAGTTTTAGTCCAAACAGACAGAATTGCCCAAATTAAGGCATCCCTCTTAGGCCGGTTGCCGGGCGTTTGAAACACGTTACCGTCCCGTACCGTATTTTGGGTGGCATATAAATTGTTAATGAATGCGGTACGGACCACGTCCGATGATTAATTGACCCGATCTGACCCAACAATTACTTCAATTATTTACCTCCGGTCTACTGTTACTGCAATTCAATAGTCTCCTTTAATTTTAATTATCGATGATGACGGGAGGTCGTGGTCTGAGAATATCTATTTCAAAACCGTATTAAGGCTTATATTAATTACACGTTAATTATAGCTTGTATCTTATTATTAAATTATCAAAAATAGTAATCTACTCAAAAACTATTTTATGTTTATATGTTTACGCAAATCATATTTTTGTACAAATTGTTAAGTATGTGCGTCCTCGGGCGCGTGGTAGCTTTTGCGCGCGCGAGCAGTTCCATCGCACAAGTAAATGAAAGTTTAAATTCAGGCCGTTTTCTGTATTCTCAAAGTTGATTAAATGTTTTCTCAACTAAACTGTAGTCGGGTTAAAGACAATAAATCACTTTAAATCCTCCCAGCTTGAAGCAATCACTTAGCCAACAGTTGTTAGCCGTAAAACCTACACGTGTAAATTATTCAGCTGTCATGATCCGCCTACTTTTGGAAGCTCCAGTTATTTCGTTTAATTGATGTATCGTTATACACAAGTCACTGATATTCGAGCTTTGATGTTCTGTAAACATGTCATCAGAAAATACGGAGAAACGAAAGCAAATATGAATATTCCTTTCGGCGGAATTATATGATGTGAATCAAACAAAAACACGAGAGAATTAGATATATCCACTTGACCTCGATCCTCAGATTTCCCCAAACGGTGCTAGCGCTATGGATCAATAGCCGACTGCGTAAATAAATCACTAAGTTTGAGTTCTGAGTTGGCTGGATCTACCCGCAGAATACCGCCAAATCCCACTTTGATGTCAGATCATTAGAAAGGTAAACAACTAACGTATAATTAGCGGTACATGTGCGAATCCCGTCGGTTTTCGGTTGGCATTGACTAATCTACTAGTTTAACGTTTGATGCTCTATTAATTTTCGAGCTCATTGATAGTGATTTGTCGAGATAATTGTACACGTACATGATGATGTGGTTATTGACTATTCTAAATAATTGACTCGTTAACTTCGACGCGATGTACATCGAGATACGTGGATCGTGTGTTTGATCAAAAGGTATTAGGGACGTAAGACGATAAAGGTAACGTAAATTGAAAAGCTTAGTAAGAAAGTAATGGATGGCGTGTCTGCCAAATCGAGAGGCGAAGGATTTGAATTTCGCGTGACTACTCTATTAGAAACGGTGTAATTGGATGAAGGCTCCAATTAGAAAAAGAATGTAGATCTTTGCAAGTCATTCAAATAAAACCTATGATGACACTAAATCACTACTGAAAATAAGCTCATTTTGTCCATTTTTTTTTGTTATTTGCGTGACAAACTCGCTAGTAACTTGCAAAAATTTGTATGGCTGCATTAAATCTCAAAAAATCGTTTGTCCTGTGACATAGTGAATGTCCCGTGGAGTACTGGAGGCCAATACGGGTCCCTCGAGTGGCATGCCGTCACTCGCTGTAGCCTGTTTGACGCCATATGTGACCATCGCAGTACTAAAATATCATTTATTCCTGGCTACATAAAATAAATTCAAGTCTATATACACGGGAGTAAGGTAAACTTTCGATTGGACATGAATCAGTGGGGTGGTAGTGTTGGTATGGGGTGAAGTCCCAGAGGTGACGTACGGCGCAGCGCTCATCATTTCCCCATTGTCTCGTTAGACAAAAATCAAAAACAAACACTCACTAGTCGGGATTTTCGGATCTAAGCCGCGGATCATTCGGAATGATTGTTGATTGCGTGCGGTCGATTGTACCGCTGGGATTCAAATCTAATCATCTGTCATCGGATACTGGTATATTTGACAATTGATTTGGTTATTTATGTAATTTGAAGCTCTCGTATCCCTTTTTGTCAGTATTTTTTAATATTATTTATAATTGCGAAGAATACGACCTGCAAAAAGCGGCTGACAGAAAATGGATGAAGAGAACAGAAGACCGAGCTCAGTGGCGTGAATTAGGAGATTAGTATTATGCATTAATCTGTCCTGCTTCTCGTATAAATAAGCAAACGCCACGTATAAATAGCACAATAAGTTTTGTTTTTCAGTGTATACATATTATTTTTATTACTTACTTATGTATAATTTCTAAATGGTGCTAAAATAGACTACTCTCTTTTTCTGCTTACAAAGTTACACGTAATATTGTGGACTCACTGAAAGACATGTAAAATTTATTTGACAATGTGGCGATAAATATGTAGTACTTCTAAATTCGATTCATAAATCAACTGACAACTGCGTGAAATATTCTCTGAATAAAAATTTGTTGTTTGTATAATGTAAAACGTTTTTTTCGTCTAGTACTTTTTCTGAGAATTGATTTTTTTCTATGTATACGTACATCTGTCATTTCATAGACTTCTCTACATTGAACTACTTCAAGCTTCCATTCGTTGCCAATGCATTGAATTACTCGAGATTTTCCCATGCTTTGGATAAATGTAATTCTTTCTTCAGAATTTGCGCCTCCCTCTCGCGTCTGGCACGTGACCACAATACTTAAAGGGCCCAGTTGTCTCCAGCTTCTCCTTTATATCTATCATTTATTCCTCAGATAGCGCAGACGTCAGCGTTTGACAACTACAGTTCATGCCGAATAAATTGCCGGTAAAATTGTACGTGGAGTGAGTTACGACTGTGGACGGGCCCTTCGACTTCGCCGTTACGCGCCGCATCGACAGATTTATTGTTCACTTTGTTTTAGAAATTTTCGCTGCCGTAAATGTTTTCCCTTCACACCAAGAACGCTCTTTCTCCACCGGCGGTAAAGTCGTCGAGAAGATTACCTGAAAGACTTGACGCTCTAGAATTGTCAACACTTGCATGCTCTAAAAAATATACCCCACATTGAAGATTATTTCTAATGCTCGAGCTCGAGACGCAATAAACTAGCGCGATGATAATAAAAATGTTCGGCTTATCCCTCGTGCTCCCGTTGTAAATTTAAACGACGCACACGAACGATTCTCGACCTTACCACGTTTTATTAATGTCAGGATAGAACATTTTAATTTTAATAAAACTGAACATCGGCACGCCCGACCTATTTGTCAACCTTCTTTACTTTCTGGCATAAAATCATACAGTCTCACTCGGCGCAACTACAACCCTGTCAGAAAGTGAAACAAAACGCTTATCAAAAGCGATCTCTTTGATTACTGCGCTAAGATATAAATTCGCACGATAATCCGCGTTCGCGCATTTGAAATCCCCGAAAGAGTTGACGCTGGATTTAAGATTTTCTCTTCAGAGTAATAAAGGTGTGTTTTATTTGAGCTACGACAGATTATATTTGGGATTTGGACGGCAAAACACGTAGGTGAACCATCGCTCATGTGACAAATTTCTACGTTTGCCTTAACGCGGGGCATCGTGTTTAGAATATTACATCTAAAGTAGGGGCTAAAGGAAGTCATATTGATTTACATATGGGAAGAATAGGACGTGTTACGTTGTTTGGTGTAAATGAAAAAATAGAACCCAACTCGATTATGTAAAAAAAAACATACGTATGCTTCATTAGCCCTTTCAAATTTTCCGGGTGGTAATCAAGGTGCGCATTACAACCAAAACTTTCGCCTGCAATAATACGTGTAATGATTGAGTATATTTTTTTCTGTTAACAATGAATGTGACAGTTGCCTCCCCTGGGGTTAAGGTTTGCCGGTTCGTTTGGGCGACTTTGTGGGATTCAAATTGTAGTTTTCCTTTTCTTCCAGTAACGAATGTGTAACAATACGTGCGGAAAGAGGATTTTTATGTTTATTCTCCGTATTTTTTCTCGGATACATTTGGGGGTTGGCACTAACCTCGCCGACGTGATTTCGCTACGCAAGCAAACTCGCCAATTGTATATTTATGAGTTCACTATTTCGTATTGAATCTTACTGTAATTCTGTTTCGTTCTAAAGTTGATTCTACTGGGATTTCATTGTTACTGAATCAAATTGGAAAAAATAAAATCGTATTTCTTTTCATCAACTTTTAGCTTGACAATAATGTTCTAGTCCTCTGCTTTCGACTTTATAATCTTGAAGTCTTTCAATTTACTAACTTTGTATTGTATTTTTTACATTTATTATAATTTGAGTTTCGAGTCAACTGTTATTTTATTATTATATGGTCATACTTTTATCAATTCACCTAAAAACTATAATTTTCAAAGCATTTGTTGTTCTGGATTATAAATCATAAGCTGGTCATAACATGCAATGACCAATTTGTAAATCATTGAATCAGTTCAGGACCCAATTCGGGCGTTGCATGCATAATATGGCTAAATGGGGTAATATAGGCGAATCCCAAGCTAGTTGAAATTTCTGTGGAAACTTAGGGCAGACTATGGACCATCTGCGTTTGTGCCCGTCATCATGCCCCACCACCTGCACGGCGTATGATGTAAATGAGGCAAACCTGTAAGCTGAAGATCTGGCAAATCACTTAGTAGCTTTCATCTAATAGTAACTGTCTAATAGTGAGCCTAACGGTTCAATAGTGCAACTTAGAATCCAACGATACTGGGTTCGGTCCTATCCTAGGATCCGCACTAATTACTTGCCTAAGTTATGTGCGTTTTCCATCGCTCCGTGCTTCAGAGGACACGTTAAGCTGTCGGTCCCAGCTGATAATTATTAACAGCAGTAGTTAAGCCGTGGCAGAATCCGCCAGGCGGCCTGACAAACTCTGACACCAGAGGCCAGCACTACCTCCTACGACAAACAAGCGAACATAGTAACAGTCGAACCAATCAATGACACGATAAGCAGAATATCATAAATCATAACAACTCACTCACGCGACATTCAAACAATGTTGTTTTTCGAAAATCCCCTTCGTAGGTAGGTACTAATAAACATTAGGAATCACATAAATTCCAGTGCACTGTCCTTATTTTAACTCTTGTGTAAAAACAATGTGCAACTGTAGTGGACCGGTCACTCGCTATCACCGCGGACATCCTGGCCGCTGATCGATTGCCTTATCACAGGAAACAGACAGACAATGTTATATTTATAATATTCTAATTCACCCACGCTCCCGGTAAATTCTAGAATATCATGGATTCGGAAATTAGTGCTAAGCTTACCCTTTCTTTTGTCTAAGATTTAATGAACCGTTTGAATAGAAAATAATAGTGTTTTTTTCCATAGTCTATCTACTTTTATACTACAGAATTGGCACCAGTAACTATCATATACATATCACCTATCATATATATAACAGATAAGATAAACCGGTATCGTGTCAGTTTCTACTCGATTACGGCGAAGCAAGGGAAGGGCAATGAGTTTAACAGTTTAAGTATGTATGTACGTACGTATGTATGAATGTAGAAGTTCCACCATAGCGTCGTCGCCCCAATTTTGACAAGCGACGTATCAATCGATTAGTCTTCAGGTATAGAGTGTCATAGGCAATTTTGTTACCTGATTAAGGCGAAGCAATGGAAGGGTTATGTGTTCAAACTAAAAACTTGGACCGATTTTCACAAGCGAGCTATCAATCTATTCGTCTTCATTTATGGAGTCTCATAGGCTATTTTTTACCCTACTATAGCGAAGCAAAGGAAATGTTATGTATTCAAATTTAAAGAAAAAACGATTTCTACAAGCGGAGTATCAATTGATTCGTCTTCATTGCAAGAGTGTCATGGGATATTTTTTATGAAACGGGTTTGAGATTTTGAACTTATGGCTCGTTTAACAATACTCTTAATTATTTACTCTACAGCAGCTTCGGTTGAATGTAAATTACTTATTACCTACTACTTATTCGTTGGCGCTCGTGCAGAACCGGTTTTAAGTAAAGTCTAACGAGTCTAAATACCACGTATTTAGCCCTTAGAATAGATTGTAATTTTAATGAGGCACCCCTTAATACCTAGTCTTACCAAAAACTATTCAAAATTATGAGTATGTATTTAATTTAGTGTTTGTGTGGAGACTTCTCGAGTGTGTTTAAATCAGTTTTAAACTCCCCTGATGTGTGTTATAAACTAGTCTCAACTACTCTGTAACCCGGTTTCAATCAGCATTTTTTCCGTCGCAAACTGTAGTGGTGGCAGAGAGGGGGGGACTTGGCAAAAATTCGCTGGTAACGAGCGCATTGTCCTTTTTGTTTGGACCTCCTTTGTGAAGGGTTCCGCTGACGGTCCTTAATTATAGCATTGGCGTAACTTCCTGGATATTTGATTAGAGCGTATCTCTCGAGTGTCTTTAGCCGTCACTTTTTATGAGAAAGAGATTTTTATGAGCGGAGATTATTTTTTGAAGATTGGCTTTGTGTTTTAGTTTTCCTACAGGACAAAGATTAAATATTTTTCTTTTAATGCATTTAATTTATATATTATTATAGTACTTTAACTTCGCTTTAACAAACAGTTTACTGTTTATCACATTATTACAACCAGCAGCCATTTTTATCGACTCAATTAATAATTTTACATATTTTTTTTATTTTCAACCGCATAAAAAGCATTTTAAACCTAGTTTAAAAGCTAAAAAAAACACGCGTGCCTTGGCAAACAAAACTTATGCCAATAAATTATATACTGTTGGAATTTACTTATCCAAGGCCTACAATTTGATACCCATATAGTAAAATTCGAAAATATTTTACTTCTTTGAATTTAAAAAAATGTAACCTATGTTACTCGGTGGGGATGTAAGGATTCTAACGATACCCCATACGAGTACGTCTAAATCTCTTCAGGCATTTAAAAGTTATGGTGGGTACTATGTCAATGGGTGGAATAAAGAAACTCACATACATACATAAAAACAACATACTCGTACATACAAGAATGCATGAATCCTAAAAACATTACAGTCCTTTTTTTTGGGCAGTAATGTAATAAAAAAGAATCGTTTATAAGGTTTGTTTGATCTCAAGGTTTCAATAATTATGAAGTTATGTCTGCTAGTACCACAACATCTTCCAGCACTAAGTTCAATTAAACATTACAATGTAAGTCGTATTTAAATATGTTGAACTGCTATAGATCACGGCAAATAACGTCAGGAAATATACCAGGTTTCGTAGAATTTTGATTTTTATAATTGCAGTATAAAAATAAAAAGAGAATTTAAATCAAAAAATGAGCGCCAAGGTCAAGTCTTCTGTTATTATTGCATTTATCCCAAGAAATCCTCGGATGCCCTGACAAACTCTGACAGCAGAGACCAGCAGTAGCACTACCTCATACGACAAACAAATTCCGAGAAAAAACACTACACCTGCCTAACATTATATGTCATTTACCTTTTCTGTCATTTCTTACCCACATGCAATCTGCATACTTAATAACCGAGTCTAGTAATGAGACCAAACTAATTTATTTTCCTTTCCTTTGAGTTTGGTCCTCTTGGAATGTTTGCCTTAAATTAAAAAGTTTCCATCGGCCGTCTCAAGGGGCCTTCTATGCCCGGTTTATTCCTTTCAATACTTTTTTCTTAATGATCTCATGCAATTAAACTTGGATTAAAGGCTCTCTGTAATTCTATAAATTCTTTGGTGATGTTGAGGGGTTATTTGAAACCTAATCGTTGCCCACATTACTATACAGATTAACATGGACGCCAATAACAACTCACTTGTAATCATTCAGTTCTAGTTATTATATATTATATCTATATTTTATCTATACTTATAAGTATAGATAACGATACCGATACCGATATACGATAAAGCAGTAAATAACAAAAGTCTGAACAAAGAATATTTTAAACAACAAATGGTCAAGGGGACTTAAAATAAGCTAATGAACAATTTATATTTTTTTGTGTGTCTGTTTGTTTGTCTGTTGGCTGTTTGCGCATCACGTAAAATCTACCGGACCGGTCGAGAAGCAGTTTTCATTGTTATATAGCTTATCGGTTAAATTAAAACTGGTGTATATGGTATCTAGATCCTATGAGAAGAAGCCGAGCAATCGACAAAAACTATTTGACGTCTGAACGAAGTTTTATGAAATTTGGTATGGCTCAGCACCACAGCTCAGCACCACAGCTCAGCGCACGCAGCTCGTTATTTATACTTAAATTAAAGCAGTAAGTAATAAAAAGTCTGTACAATGAAGATAATATAAAAAAATGGTCAAGGGGACTTAAAATAAGCTACTGAATAAAAAATATATAATAATTTTAAATGGTGTCTTTCTCTCTGTTTGTCTGTTTGTTTGTTCGCGAATCATGTAAAAACTACTGGACCGGTTGCAATGCAGTTTTCACTCTTGGATAGTTTAGGTTTTAAAATTTGGTATTTTGTATCTTAAAGGTACTAATGATCCTGGAATAAACACATAGGTTACATTTAACCCAGAGAAATGACCACGCGAGCAAAGACGCGGGCACGGCTAGTTGTAACATAAAATTCAACAGCTTCTATTAATTGTTGAAGTGTAAGTGGATATGTTTTAGCAATTCTTCAACTTTTTTAAATGCCAATTGCTATCCAAAACACATATTTTTTTTAATGGGTGTTTCTTTTTCAATGCTTTTGTAGCATCATCGTAAAGATTCAATAGAATTTAATCACCTAATTTCAATTTCGAATAGAAAATGTGCTTACTAAATAAATAATTTATTTTCAGCACAAATTCATCCATTAATATTTCCTCTCATCATTTATTTGACCGGAGGAAGTACTCGACTCACTCGAGTTCATCCCTGTTAACATGAAAATCAGCGCATCGGGTTTTGTATTGTGCGTTTTCATGTCTTGAAGCCTTATTATTTCTAATTATACTTGCCTTTTCCTTTCCCACTCGTCCTTCTTTGTGCGGCTTCTTTTCCCTTTTGTTATTTATTTGGATAGAATCTCTCCGACAGGTAAATACTTAATGAATATATGGGAAAAGCCACCGTTAAGTTACAAATGCCTTTTGAGGATTCGACCCTTTTGTCTACGGTTTTATTATTATCTCCTTTCGTTTTGCCTACCGTTGTCTTTCTATGCCTTTACAGAAATATTGGGTATTTGTGCTGATGTTTGTTCCGGTTAAGTAATATGGAAATGTTTTCTCCTTTTTATGATAGAAAATGTATTTTACGTTGATTCGACTTATATGCCTGATGGTTTATTTTGTGACCGTTTTCGTAAGCAGCAATCAGTCAGCAGCCCTTTTTCAATCACCTCCAGGACATTTCTTTCAAAATCAAGTTTTTTTGGAGACACTTGGATCTTTGTGATATATTCTCCGTTTAAATATATAAATATAACTTCGAATCGCGAAAGTTTTAAAGTTACAATATTCCCTCTAGCTCTCCTTTTGTTTTCTTGCCTTTTTTTTTATAAATGTGCCAGGATAACGTACATAGATCCTAACCCCAAACTTTTCTACGAACTACGAAGACGTGGCCCCAAAAACACTGAGACTCAAAGCAAATACCTGTGGTACACACAAAATATAGTTATACTATGCGGGATTCAAACTAGTGACTTTACCATTCGTAGCAGGTTCATCCTAAACACACCACGTGGGAAAGAGTGTCGAAACAGTAATGTAAACTTATCCAGGGTCTCGGCTTCGTCAAAGTTCCTGCTAGTTCTTCTATATCTAACCAAGCTTTGATATTTTTCTAGGCTTGGGCCGTCTCCACCCATACGGCGCGGGGAGCGGCAGCGCCTCCAGCAGTGATAGCGGGCGGCGGCGCGCGCGCACCCGCGGCTTGTCCGACTCGCCGACCGCGCCGACCACGCCCACCTCCGCCTCGGACAACGCCTCGGACGCGACCCTTACGGACTCTGAGCTGCCGCTCGCGAGAGACTCCACTCTTCTCGTGCAAAACGGTAAGTTATTTCACTTATTTTTCGTTCAAATAGTTGTTCTTTGACAGGGCTCGAAAGGCATGGACAGAAAATGAGCCAGTAATAATCCTTTAACTGTCATCATTTTTCATTAGCATTATCAATGTTATTTGTATCTGTCCCCTGCACTGGTTCAGTTCAATTCGTAACTTTTTGTGTTGTTATGTGCTGAGTTTTTCCTATCTATATCTGTAGGTACATATAATAAAACTGTCACAGGTCCAATTCTCTACATAAAGATATTTTCATATATTTTTTGGTTGACTCTATATTCGATAATGCCAAGACTGTATATTTTTTCATTTTTGCTTGTCTGTCTGTATTTTGGCCGCGCATCACGCTGAAACTACAAAATAATTTCAAATGAATCTTGGCATGATTTGAGTTCATACTACGAGGTAGATTGCACTCCATATTCGATAATGAAGCCAAGACTGTACATTTTTTCATTTTTACCTGTCTGTCTGTATTTTGGCCGCGTATCACGCTGAAAGTACAAAATAAATTCAAATGAATCTTGGTATGATTTGAGTTCAAACTACGAGGTAAGATATTGGATACTTTCCGTCCCGAAAAATAAAAGGGTTCCCGCAGAATAAGGATTGAAAATAATATAAAAGAACACATATCACGCTGATCAATATTGAAAGGATTTTGATGCAGTTGAATTCATACAACGAGGTAGGACATTGGATACTTTCCATCCCAAAATATAAAAGGATTCACGCAGGATAAGGGTCAAAAGTAATTGAAAAGAACTCGTATCACGGTGAAACTACTGGACGGATTTTGATGCAAATTGGGACAGTCATAGTTTATGTGATGGTTTCAAATTGGGATACTTTTTATCCTGAAAAAGTAAAGGGTTCCTGTGGGACAGGAGTCCAAATTTTTGTTAATTTTGAAGTAGTAAATATAGTATAATAAAATGAAATAAAACTCATGTAGCAAGAAAAAAATGCAGTTGTTTTATTTCCTGTCATAATATTATTTTTACCCGACTAAGGAGGGTTATGTGTTATGTATGTATGTATGTTTGTTTGTTTGTATATTTGTACGTTTCTTAGGCACGTTCTACAGAATAAACGGCTTGATGGATTTTGATAAATGAAGTATCATTGGATTCGTCTTGATCTCGTGAGTGGTATAGGATAATATGAAGTGTAAAGAAAACTAATATGGCGACTTACAGGTGCCATATTGTATTTCCGATGAAACAAAAATGACCAAAACCGATCGAGTGAGGTAACAAAATACAGGTCTTTAAAAGACCATTTCAAAAATATATAATTCTTATAACTACCCAGTATCAATTTTTTTTAAACTTCTTATAATATTTTCAATTTTAGATTATTCAAGTAAAATATGTAAGTAAAAAAGAAACATTAAATTTATATAAATATTAGCTGCGCCCGGCGGTTTCACATGCGGCCCTCAGGAACCATACATTTTCCGTGATAATAAGTAGCCTATGTGTTCATTCGGGTTATAAGCTACCCCCGTACCAAATTTCATCCAAATCCGTGCAGCTGTTAAAGCGTGAAGAAGTAATAAACATACACACACATACACGAGGTGTGTCTTACATACAAACTTTTGCCGTGATAATATTAGTGTCATTATATTTGCGGGTGGCTAGCTCGTATTCAATAACTAGCTTAAAAGCTAAAAAAAACACACCTGCTAATAAGTTATATACTGTTGGAATGTGCTTATGCCTTTAATCTGAAACCCATATTGTAACATTCCAAGAAAAAATATTTTTTTCGCATTTGAAAATGGGGCCAAACTGAAGACAAAATGTTTTTTCCAAAAAATAATTGCCTATGTTAATCGGGAGGATGTACGGATTCTAACGATACCCCATACGTCTAAATCTGTTCAGGCATTTACAAGTTATGGTGGAATAAAGAAACTCACATACATACAAACATACATGAATCCTAATTAATACATTACACTTCTTTTTTTGGGCAGCCATGTAATAATTTTGTTCGCAGTCGGGTTTTTTGTATTAAAATAATTTTACTTGTTATAATCTGGGGCCACCCGACGTGCGCGTATCGGACTGCGTGCCGCCACAGAATATATAATAGTTGTATATTATATTGCTCTTTTATATTGGGCTTTGTTCAAACTGTCCGGGCATCTATGTATTTAAATCCATACCAATATATAAAAGTGAAATGTTGTCTGTTTGTTTGTTTGGGGAGCTTTCACGCGATAACGGCTGGACGGATTTTGATGAAATTGAGAATGGAGACACGTTATACCCTAGAATAAAACATAGCATACTTTTTACCCCGTAAAAACGAAAATTTCCGCGGAAAACTGGAAAATGTTGATTACTCACTGTAAGCCATCACATAATGGTCTGTGGTTGCCATGGAAACGAAATAACAAGTCTGTCAAAAAACATCAAGAGCATTGGGTTATATACTTACTTTTGCATTGGTTTTTAATATCCTGGAATAAAATAGGATGCTTTTTTTCGCGATAAACAGTAGTCCGCGCGGAAGAAGTCGCGGCCGGGAAAACTAGTACCTACTTATAATAAAGCAGTAAGTAACAAAAAAACTGTGCAAAGAAGATAATTAAAAAAAAGGTCTAGTGTACTTAAAATAAGCTACTGAACAAGTTTTTTTAAATCCTTGTGTTTTTTCACGCATCGTGTAAAAACAAGGGTTTGATTTAAAAACTGGTGTACTTGGTATCTCATTCCGATGAAAAGAAGGCGATCAATCGATGAAAAACTATTTGAAAGATGAACAAATTTTGATGAAATGTAGTATATTGTACTTTATATGCACTTTTGGTACTGGAACCTTGAGTGTAATGTATACTGTAAGTACTGGAATAACACATAGGTTACATCTGACCCAGTTAAATGACCACGCGGGTAACGCCGCGGGCACCGTTAGTACTATATAAACAGAATGTTTCCGCCCAAGTAATACTTATGTACTTACATCTCAAATAATTTGCCACCATACAAAACTCGACGACGCAAAAGTAACTAACTGAAATTAATTCCCTCTCAATGTCGATGCTTTATTTATCGGCTCTTGAAAAATATATGAGCAAAGTCGAAAAGGCCCGGATAGGTGGATGTCGCTGCGATCGGGGATCCAGGATACGGCGGCGGCGGTAAAAGTGTTTGCGGGAATGCAAAATGAAGCATGTGATTGCTAGGGAATCGCATTATGGCGCAGCAGTGAGACCTCGATCTCTGAGCATCTGGAAATGAATATTGTGAATTTAATAAAACGACGCATTTTTCTGGAGGCATAACCGTGGGATATCCCTGTGACCTGGATCGTGCGAAAGATCTTGTAGGTTTCAGTCGTTTGAGGCTATGCTGTGCTCGTTTATTTCACTTAATAATAGGTGAAACGTAAAGATAGTTTTGTATAGGTACACGGATCATATTTTTTTATCTCCCATCACACAACATTTTGTTATACTTATTGATTAGCTTGGCAAAGGCCAAAACAGATCGATAAATCTCTTTTCTCATGTGGCAACGCCAAGTTACGTACTTTAAGTATTTTTTTTGTGGCCAAAGCTAGCTTTCATATTCCGCTTTACTAGGTTTAGTACTTGAATAGTTCTGTTTATCCTCAACTATAGGTTCAACTTCTTTACATTCAAATACTCCAAGCCTACCTTATCCAGTGTTTCTATATCTGCATGGAGCAAAGCACGGTGATACAGGGGCCTCTCGCGACGCTTTACTAATGGATTTTTATCGTGTCCTACTCCATGAAAATTAAACAGGAAATCCAACGGAGTCCCGGTTTTAATTTGCCCACCATTGGATTCTATAATCGTCCTAGATTTTCAATGAAATGCAATTTAATTGGAATTCTCTCGGTGTGATTTGAATCGATAGCGGTATTCGTCTGCTATTCGGTATTACATATTGAACTTTCGTTTTTTTAGATTTTATTTCTACGATCATTATATAAATTTTAATAGCTTACACCTCTCGATTGAGTTCATTAATCTCACATTTATTTTTTCAAATTTGTCAATGAGCTCTATTAGTGATTTTAGAAAAATAAGTTTTGTGATAATTATAATTTCTGATTCATGCTCAATAGTTCAATCTTCATACAATTCCTTTGTAGCATTTTTTTTTTATAAAGAAACAACAATGTGACATTAGTGATATACTCAATAAAACAACAGTCACTATGGCAAATGGCTTAATCCCTTGCCTATGCTTCGCTTATCTCTGTTTTATCGTTTCAAAGTTCGCGAAATGAAGGTTGTCACGGGCCTTCCGGAAGCGCAATATTTACGTTCCCTCATCTAATATATTTCCTACGTGTTGCTTCGACAAACCGTTAGTTATAAACTTGTTTTACAAATTACCGAATGTTTTCGATCCCTGCCGCGTGCTTCGACTATAGTCCTTAAACTTTCGGAATTCGGGTTTCTGTTTGTTTATATACAGTTTTTGGGTCCCAATTTAAACTATCGCTGCTTTTATTTGTCGTTTAGTAGAACATTTGTCGCGGCGCGGTCTGCTCGTCCTGAGGCTCTTTGTTTGCGGCTGCGAATTTATTCGGCCTATGTTTTGGTTTTACTGAATTCCCGGATAATTTGTCCCCTTGTAATGGAGGCAACGTTTTATCTTTAATTTGGGTCGTCCTGTGTCACCGGACTTCATTTCGCCTCGTTAATTAATGTAAGTGATGTCCGTGTTTCACCTACGTGTTCCTGTTTAATATTTATTTCGTTAGTTTATTTTTACTGTGACCTTATCCAATTTTTGTGATAATCTCATTAACAAAGCTCTTCGTTTAATTATCTAAAAGACTAATTTTGTTAGAGTGTGTTTTTATAATGAACGAGACATCTTCGCCGTGCTTTAATGACGTTAAATGCTGGTGACCGACCCATTCCACATTTAGAAACATAACTGGTATCACAAATCGTTCAGATCGGCTTCATAAACAGGCGACAAGTCGTAAAAGGGAATGTGTTAAACAATTTGATGCGCGGTAACAACGACATTTTTATGTCACGATATTTCGGTAGAAGCCGCGCGTTCCCTTTAATTGTGCCCATTAAACGCATGTTTGAGACGGATCGCCGAACGATAGATGGATTTAAAGCATTATCATACCAAAAACCAATAGTCGTCCTCTTCACTCGCCATCTTTAATCCCATTGTAGAAAGAGACAAAGTGCATTCGTGGGATAAACATAATGAAAGCCGGAAATTCGTTAACGAATATGGCAGCGCTTCGTTAAATTTTATGTATGTTTGTTTAATTAATGAATGCCTTTTTAAATTTCCATATGGTACCGTGCTGTGTTTTAGTAGTGTCGACGAGATTCTAACATAAAACGAACAAGAGTGAATCAAACAAAGGATTTTCGGGTTATAAAAACGGTTAAGAATATTACATCATTAGCGTCAACGTCGCGTCACTTCTGTTTTTTTTTTTACTATTTTACACTCCGAAATTGCGGAATTAAGGCTTCCGTATTCATCCATCAAGGGAATACCGTGAAATTTCGTTCGCGAAAGCGCCCCTTAATCCTTAAGACGAATATCTGAAACTTACGAACCGAGCGGAATAATCGCGACGTTGCGTTGTGACGAGCGCAAAAAAGTATAATTCGTCACTGAATCCAGCCATCTCGGGGTTACGAGCGCAAATACCTAACATAATGCGACAAACGCTGCTCATATTTTTTGCAGAATTACATATCCACTCCCCTAGGTAAGGGTAAGAGGTAATGATGGAATAATAAAACTGTAGGTAAATACATTTCTTAAAATAGTGTTTATTACCAGAAGATAACAATTAATTGTATCGTATTAGCTGCACGAGGTTTGCCGCGTACATGATGATGATTAATGATGATGATGATGATGATGAAAAGTATACGTTATTCATTGCAAATTTCATCAAATTCCATTCACCGGTTTCAGTGCTGAGTGGCAACAGACATACATAAATACATACATACAAACTCTCAAATTTATATTATTGATATATTAGATTTACCTCATCGATAACATATTGCAGATAACCTTGGCTTATGAGTTATATCTTTACGCTCGCTTTCCTGAAATCTATGGGAGTGATTTCGTGAAACGTGTTACACAATGTGTAACGGAAAGTGTGAAACCGGAAGTGTAATAGGAAGCCTAGGAAGCGCGCGCTATTTCATTTGAATAATGAGTGCGCGCGATGCTTGCTATCAAGGTAGATCACATAATTATTTTATAGTGCAAAGTAAACACTTCAGTCGGGAATAGAACTCAGGTTTCAGATTATCAGCCAAAACGGTTCCCGGCTGAGCAATCAAGACATACAATTTTCTGACGAAAAGTAAGATCAGATAGGTCAAATGAAGTAGTCACTGATTCACAGTTGACCGATGAGCGCACGCGGTGCTAGAGTATGTTAATGATTATCATATGCGACTACTGTAAGGCTCTCTAGTTAAACAAATAAGAAGTATTCCGGTGGTAAGAGCTTTCACGTCTCCGATACCGCTTTTCAAGAAAAATAAATTAAGGTTAAAACGATGTAAGAATATTACAAAAAACTGACGTAACAGAGGGTCAGCAATCATCACACTAATATTATATGCGAAAGTTTGTATGTGTGTGTGTGTGTGTGTGTGTGTGTGTGTGTGTGTGTGTGTGTGTGTGTGTGTGTGTGTGTTTGTTGCTCCTTCACGCTGGAATGGCTGGACGGATTTTTCGAATAAAATTTTGTACCAGGATAGCTTATATCCTGAATTAACACATAGGCTACTTTTGATCCCGGAATAGGGTATTTTTATATAATTTTCTTTAAGAATTAAAGAAGTACCAGGAGTGCAGAAACACTTAGAAGTTGGAGATACAAAATTGATCTCGAAATAGGGAAAAAAATATTATCGTTTTCTTTAAGATTTAATATAAAATAAATTAAAAAAAAGTACCAGGAGAGCAGAAACACGTAAGAAGTTGGAGATACAAAATTAACAAATAAAGTTATTAAAAGTGAGTTTACCTCCCCATGAACATTAAATGGTGTGATTATATTTAAAAAAAGTATTTCATAGTACCAGGAGAGCACACGCAAAGTGACAGGTGTCAAAGTGACAGGTGTCAAAGTGACAGGTGTCAACGTGACAGGTGTCAAAGTGGCAGGCGTCAAAGTGACAGGTGTCAAAGTGACAGGTGTCAAAGTGAAACCGTAGGGATGCAACAAGGAGGAATTTTTGAAAATTTATTTTCTAAAGTGGTAGGAGTGGCAAATATTGACCGCGGGCGAAGCTGCGGGGCGCAGCTAGTAGATAACATTTTTACAATACATAGAGCGTAAAAAACACACCTAAACCAGAAGATGGAGGAAGAAATACCGTATTACGTAATGAACTAAGGTCTCTTGTTGGACGCCCCCGCGTTGTGACCTCGGTACCGGTCGAGCGCGAAAGCTTCCAGGCTCATTTATATAGCGGCGGGCTTAGGATCGGACCCTGTGGCACTCCCGAATAAAAATACTAGAAATGGAACATGTTCCCGCTTTTCCTTTGTAGTTTTTGTAATTGCGTTACGAGTAAATCCTCTTGTAATTTGTGCCGATACTTTTATGCAGCAAACCGTAGTACAAAGATACAAAACCTTCTTAGTTTGGTCGAAAGCACAAAGGATTTCCGTGTCAGACGGCTGGGCCGCTCCGCCGCTCGCCAGACCCGAAAAATACGAGCCCTTTGAGAGTCCAATCCTTTAATACTAATTGAATCATAATTTCGGAGACTGAAGTTTCTTTTTATGTAAATCTTTTGCCCATCGAAGATTCAAAGGCCTGAGAAATGGGACCGTAATAGTCGTCAATTCAAAAGGAAACTTTCTCTTGGGAAAAATATTTCAGTACAGTATTTTGTTTTACGTGATGTCTTTTTGCGGATAACTTGGTCATAAAATCGTATCATTGTGTATTTTTAATTGTTGTCCTCGAGAAATAGAATGATAGAAAGATGTTAGAAATAACTACTTTTTTCAAAACTGTAAGCGATTTCAGCAAAATTCAGCAAAATGCATTACCTACTTTCTTGCTTCTATCCCCATACAACAATATTCTCTTGTTGCGCTAACGTTCCGCAGACAATTTCCGAATTTTTCTATCACAAAGATTTACAGTATTCTCATCTCGAAAGAAAATCGCACGTAGAATCCCATTATCGATCCCTATTCCTGAACAATTTGCGAGCGCGCGGGCGAGCGGGAGCAATTTTCAAAGTTAAATGAAAATATCGTCGGGGGCAGTAAGGTAGGACCGAGTAGCAGAGTAGGGACTTCTTCGACTTGTGTGCCGACTTTACTCGTAGCTGCAATAACAGACTGTGTTATATCGCCTTTAGTCTTATTATTGTTGAGGTTCGTTTTCATGGTTGAGCTGTTACAGGAGAGTTTAGGCTATGTGTACATATTATTTGTGCCTTTATTATCTAAACTTTACATAAAACATTCTTACAACCCACAAGCCATTACTGGCTCACAGGTAGCCCAAATGTTCGAGCCCACTACCAGTTGGCAGCGTACCCAACATGCTGGCGGCATTGCTCGGCTGATTGCAATGCTAATTCGATTAGCCAAATAGTTACCAGTTTTTTCCAAATAGTTACGAGCATTGCATTCACTAGGCGCTCAGATAGGTTTTTTGAACTCTCGGTCCCTACGGTCACAATGTTAATTTTGTTGTAATTTTCAGATAACCGCATTATTACAAAAATAAACTTAAATCTGCGTTAATTGATGTTTATCACTATCTGTTATGGAGTCGAGGGTTAGGGCTTACAGGTTCTTATATAATCTTCTAGCTAGGTGATGGAAATCTCAGTTAGCGGTCACAATTATATAAGTAAATTTATTTATATTTTGCATGTGATTCCATCGGTGTGATATTGGGTCTATACTATCTATCTATACTTATAATATAGCCATAAGAACGGAAAAGTATGTACAAAGAAGATAATTATTAAAAACCATGTTTATGGTACTTTAAATAAGCTACTGAACAAGAATATAACTTATTTTTTAATCGTGTCTGTCTGTTTGTTTGTCTGTATGTTTGTTCGCGCGTCACGTAAAAAATATGTTTGTCTGTTTGTCTGTATGTTTGTTCGCGCACCACGTAAAAAATAATGGATCTATTTTGATGCGATTTTCATTGTTAGATAGCTTAGGGTTTAACTTAAAAACTGGTGTAGGTACTTGGTATCTTAATCCGATGATTAGATGCCGAGAAATCGATAAAAACTATTTGACGGCTGAACTAATTTTGAAGATTTGTAGTACGTATATTATGGTCCTAGAATAACACGTATGGACTACTTCTTAATAAAACGACCACCCAGGCCAAGCTGCGGGTACAGCTAGTGCTAAAATAAAAGAACAGATATGATGCCCATCAGCGTAAACAAAAACACAAAGGGCATGTTTACAGCCTTTTACCCCAAAAAACACCTCAAATTTTCTAAAGAGTAACAATACCAGAGACTCCACTCCACAGCGCTCCAGTTTACATAGTTAACTTTTCATTTTCTGAGAGCCACGGAGTACCGGAGTACCGAAGAACCGAGGACCGAAAGCTATTGTATATAATACAGCGACAGCGATACGACCGTATTTCATCCAGAGACAAAAGCCCATTCCAGCCGCTGGATATCAAATAAAAGTATCTGTAAAATACACCGAATATTTGTTGGGTAATTGTGTTCGAAATAAGGTCAGTCGATAACGCATGCTGGTTCATTATGATTTGTTTTATAATTCTGCGTAAAATTTTGTAAAAGCATTGCGCCGTATTTAAAAAAGTATCACTGCGGCTGTTATGGTGATGTATCTGTGAATATACAAGATTAGCAGACAACTATTCTAGTTTTACTATTTCAGTATATGACAGCATTTTAAACATTTTCACTATGAAACATAAAGTTATCTGAAGAAACGTAAGCTACCTAAAGCGAACTGATTTAGGTTAACGAGGCATCATTGATCCGAAGCCTGAAAGTATCAAAAGATTTACTAGACCTAAACTCGCTGAGTAGTTGTTCTCTCGAAATGAAATTGCTTTTGCAACTTGTGTAAAGTGAAGTCACTTTAAGACTAGTTTAAGTAACAATTTGGTACTTTATTCACAAAGATTACTGCGGCAAGCGAGACTGGTAACAACACTTACACACGCACGCACACATAAGAGTCCCTACACATTGGAGGTATATTTTATCCTCACTGATAAAAGATTTTAAAAATGCCTGTGACGACGCAGGATGCAACAAGGGGGTGAGATTTAAGGGAAAGTGGCAATTTTTCTCGCCTTCAACTTTAAAAAGGTTTCAACGACTTTCACTAAGGAAAATGCTTTTCAGTTTCGCAGATCAATGTGGTGATATAAAATGCATGCAGGGAGTAATTCTATAACCAAGGGTTGTTTACATGTGTGAAGGGTAATTTAAAATTGTTAGGTATTTTTTTAATATATATTGACTTTAAATGCACACTTCTTTTTAATGCAGGTAAACAAATTTTTAAGACAATAAAATATGAGTTTTTTTTGTGCAAACATTAAAGGATATTCTCCCATAAAATCCTAATTATACTGCATGTTTATATTACTTTGCAATGCAGATTTATGGTATCTATCTACTCGTATACTTATATAGCAATAAGTACGAAAAAGTCTGTACAGAAAAGAATTTAAAAAAATGGTCTATGGTACTTAAAATAAGCTAGTAAATAAGAATATATCATTTTTTTAAATCGTGTCTGTCTGTTTGTCTGTTTTTTTTTTTACAGTATGGTTGTTCCCGCTTCACTTAATAATTACTGGTTTGATTGCGATGCGGTTTTCACTGTTGGATAGCCTGGGGCTTGACTTAAAAACTAAGGTACTTGGTATCTCAATACGATGAGTAGAAGCCGAGCAATCAATAATAAACTTTTTGACGGCTGAAGGAATTTTGATCAATTGTTGGTATATTGGTATTTTAGGTCTCGGAATAGAATAGAGAGTACTTATAATTAACCTAAAGAAAGGACCACGCGTGCGAAGCCGCGAGCACAGCTACTAAAAATATAATATGTTTTAATCTGTCATTAAAGACAGATCATGATTTATCTTCAACATGAGGCAACAGTAAAAAACTTCTTAACTAAAAATCATCCAATAATGCCCTCCGAAAATTAATTCCTCAACATCGCTTTCAAAAATATAACTAGCCCATTATCATGTTAACCAGAAGTTTCTGACAGGCTGATAACGGGCTCGAATCCCGTCACAATGTACGTGGAAATTGTTGAAAGAAGTTGTTAACAAAAATATAGAGGCTCTAGACGCCTGCGGGGGCTGATAAGGCGAGGCTCGCGGAGGAGGCCCGAGGCCGCGGCGGATGCCAATTTGTGAGCGGCAGACGACACCCTTCTTTAGGCGACAAATCACATAGGATCCGATCCAAGGAGCAAGGAGGAGGCTTGACGATGTATTATTGAACATAGAGCTGTCAATTTTGATATTTTATTACTTTGTTCACAAAAAGAATATTACGATAGCTTAAAATAATGTATTTATTAAAAATACTGCATTGAATTTCAACATTTATCTGGCGCCATTTTTGTAATAACATCAAAATTAAAATCACTCAATAAAATTAGATAAATAAATGATAATTTTACAAATATCGAAGAGAAGATATTATATAAGATAGCTTACAAGCACAATTTTATCCAACTAAACAATATGTTTTTAATCTATGGATGGCTTACAAAACAGCCATCCATAGATTAAAAATATTATTTGGTAAATCTGAATATGAAAATTATTATAGTACTAGCTGTTTCCGCGGCTTTTTTCTGCGTGTTCATTTCTATGGATTAAAAATAACCAACGTGTTATTCCAGGACCAAAAGTACAATTATAATACATTTCATCCAAATTCTTTCTGCCGTTAAATAGTTTTTATATATTTCTCGGCTTTATTTTAGGGCCAAGCCTGAGCTATCCAACATTAAAAACAGCTGCACACACAGACAGACAGATACCAATTTTTTAAATGATATATTCTTGTTCATTTGCTTATTTGTAATTTATAAAAAAAAACGGTCTGAAAGGGGACTGCCCTAAACCGTTTTTTTAATATCTTCTTTACATGTACAAATTTAATGTCCATATATTTCCTATATTCTCTCAAAAGACGCAAAAATATGACGTATCGTTGATCAAGTGTCAACTTCGTTGACAATATTTCAGTGATCGCTTTCGTGTATGCCTTAAACCTGTTCCGTAGACCGGTTCACGGGAAGCCTAAAGATACTCGCCTCTGTTGGTGTATTTTCAAAGAAAGCATGTATTGATGAGCTAATTAAACCTCAAATTTGAATCTCGGGGTATCAGCTCCCCTCCTGGCGAACTTAGCCAATTATTCTATTTTAATTTTCGGCTTTTGAAACTTGTTGGTTCAAAGAGCAGAAGTAGCTCGAAGATAATTATGATTAGCAATACATTGAGATGGTATATTGAGGTCATTTATAAATAATAGATGCTTGGAAATATACCTTTAGATTAACTAATATTCTAGCCTATATAAGTTCTGATTGTTCTCGTGAAAGGTGATCTAGAGAACTATCAAATTAAGTTTGATGTTTTACAAATAGCTGAACACATATTTTAAATGATAACTTTTAGTATATTATTATCTCCTGTATTATCGAACTTATATTTCAATGAATGTAACTGCGACAAAACATAACTTTTTGTTATGAATTTTAAATAAATTCAATTTGGACAAAAACTTGACATCTTCTGTCGGAAATTGTATTAAAACTGCTGAGTATCTATATTTTTTCTTTAACATAGCACTCGCGGCCTGTAAATCGAGTTAATTTATAACTTTGTGTATAAAAGTACAACAGAGGGACAAAGAAAATAAAGAAATTAAATTACAACCGGTTGCGAAACTTGACTAAAAATGTGAAAATATTGCGCATTGTGAGTCTTCTTGGGTTGAGAAGTGGAGTTTTGTTGGGTGTAATTGTTAAATATCATAGGCCGGCCCCAAGTTAATATTTTTTTGTTTATACTGTGTTTGTTTGTCGCAAGCATCTCAAGTAGGTAGAGCCTAACCTCACCGCGAAACTGAACTTCAGAGGAGCGGCGATCCTCATTCAATGCTTTTCAATTATTACGAAAGTTACAAAGATTCAGCTTCGAATACAATAATATGCTTTCTCAAAGAGCATTTTGTTCTTTCCCTCAACGCTAAGCATCTCTCCTCCAACGACCAACAAGTCCCGTCTCAAAGCTTATCCTAAGCACTTCCAAAAGGCTAAGCTTTCCACACTTTAAATCCATTTGACTACAGAGTATCACCTAAGCTCTAAGTTCTGAGCTATTTCGGTCCTCAAAAATTGACACCTCTCCATAATCGCCCCGTCTCCTGTCCCCCGCCCTACGACGCACGGCTAAAATGCATTACGTCTGGCACACACAATGCGCCCCCATGTGATGCGCGCGTGTTGCTGACAATACATTTGTACGCGGATGTTGGGAATGACGCTCATGGATGTTGGAAATAACACCCATCATTGAAATTTTTAATGTTTAATTTGCAACTTAGGTTTCAAATTTTGTATGTGTTGATGACATTTCCTTAGTATCGTTTGAACATATGTCATCATCATCATCATCATCATCATCATGTCAGCCTTAATACAATGTCGTCGGTCTATCGTGTGGGGGGGTCTCCCTACACTTCGCTTGCTTGTTCGTGGTCACCATTCGAGAACCTTTATTCCCCAGCGGTTGTCAGTTCTGCGAACTATATGGCCTGCCCATTGCCACTTCAACTTGTAAACTCTAAGAGCTATATAGTAACCATGGTTCTTCTACGAATTTCCACGTTTCGGATTTTATCACGTAGTGAAACACCGAGCATAGCTCTCTCCATTGCACGCTGAGCGACTTTGAGCTTGTGTATGAGACCAATAGTACCATAGTGAAGATACGTAGTTTAAATAAATAATGTACCTACACTCGAAATAGTACACTTAATTCTGGTGTACGTACTGACGACGTATCGAGCTTCAGCTGATGCTAAGCACCAAATCTGCCCATAAAACTAGACAGTAGATTTAAATTATCCGTTAGTAGGTAAGTAGGTATCAAACAGTTTTGATAACCTCACACTTTTCAATAAGCATATCTTACAAGTTAATCCAACCAATAAACATAATAATCAAACGCTACACTAAACTCCCCTAAACTCTTAACTCCGAAATCCCACTAACCGCCTCGACCTCACAATGTCAGCTCCAAATCCCCAACTAGTCCACAATACACAATCCAGCACAATACAGCACATTACTGCACGCTTGAGCGCGCACATAAGCCACCATTATATCGCGCAAAGCCGTGCTTTACCCTGTCAATCTCACACCTACGAAAAATCTGGATCATCCTAAATTAGATAGGTAGTAACGAGGAGGCTTCCTGCCACGATAATGGGTTTTCTTTGCTAAGGGAAAACCAATTTCGCTGCTAAAACATCAAAATATCTAAGTCAAGTTGGAGATAATCCCCCAAGACGTCGGTAAGTATCTTACGTCGTGATATTACTTTGTTTGCGTCACGGTTGCGTCCGGACGCACGGTGACACGTGAATTCTGTTCGAGTATTTTCACAGAGTTCCGTTGTGATGATCGCTTCACTGTTGAAAATCTGCTAAAAATATCGTTAGGTTTTGTTATTTGATTGCCTATAAACAACAACTTCTTAACGTCGAAATAGTGACACCATTTTTGTAACGCCTTTTTCACGAGTTCATAAAAGAGATGTAGTAGACCTAGGTGCTAAATAAATTAAGCTTATAATATCCGTGCGACTACTCGTTGAGCTACTCAACAAACTTTATAAATTTCAAACTGCTATACATGAAAACATCCTTTGTTTTGGTAAACTATTGGTAGATTAGGTTGGCACATACATCTTCAAAAGTTCAGAATTATAAAATCCACTTCGTATGAATTAAGTACCTATCTAGAATAACTACTAAACAAATTTGGATAAATGTTGTATGGAACCATAATAGAGGTTATTTTCTATACCTTTCCAGTCATCTAAATCCGCTCATAAATCTTGGAGATAAGTGAACAAAAACAACAAAAACAGTCAAATTGAAAACCTCCTACTTTCGAAAGTTGACTAATTACTATTATTAATCACTAGCTTAACCACCCGTGACTTCGCGCGGACTACAGTTTATCGCGAAAAAAGCATCCTATGTTCTTCTAGGATATTAAAAACCAATGCAAATTAGGTATAGCACCAACGCTCTTGATGTTTTTTGACAGACTTGTTATTTCGCTTCCATGGCAACCGTCCCTTGCATTGAGTAATCAATATTGTCCAGTTTTCCCTTGGAAACCTACCTTTTTTCGGGATAAAAAGTTATCCTATGTTTTATTCCAGGGTATAAGCTATCTCCAAACCAAATTTCATCAAAATCCGTCCAGCCGTCATCGAGTGAAAGCTATACCCAAACAAACAAATAAACAGACAGACAACGTTTCACTTTTATATATTGGTATGGATAATCTATTTTTGTTTAATAAAAAAGAACGGATATTAAGACCATCCCAAGCAAATAACATCATTGATCCCAAGTCCATTACAAAAGTGTACCTTACTATTGTCGTTTTGATTCTCTATACCTATACCGAGTGCAAGTATTATTTTTCTAAAAGGTTAGAAACAATTGAGTAAATATATAGTAGTTACATAATACATAATATAAATAAATACATAAATTCTGTAAAAGTTGTTAATTTCAACGTTTAAAAGCTGTTAACTACTACGTTATAAAAGAACAAACTGCTGCCTTGTCAATGGACAGCTGTAAAAATAGTCCGTGAGATCAGTTAGCTGTTGAAACTCGATCACGTCCTCCATAACTTCTAACGCCACAGACAATGTCAGTCGAAAAATAGAAAATTGAAATCTTTTTGTTAGTGCTCGTAAAGATTCTCATCCGTTTTACGAAGTCTCGTGTCATCTACAAGCTTTTTTAGAGTTATAGGCGCACTTTTATGTGTCGCATTTTTATGTTCACTTGATTTTATATCTCTTTTTATTCTTTTTAATATTGTCACTTACTAGTAGATAGGTCTATAAAATAGAGAGCACTCTTTTGCGTGAACCTACACGATCGTGATATAGACGTGAACCTACACGATCGTGATATAAACGTGTACCTACACGGTCGTGATATAAACGTGAACATACATGATCGTGATATAAACGTGAACCTACACGATTGTGATATAAACGAAAAATTTAGCAAATTTATTTAATAACGACTATTTATCAATAACTAGCTGTGCCCACGGCTTTGCCCGCGTGGTCATTTATCTGGATTAAAAGTAACCTAAGTTTTATACCAGGACCAAAAGTACATATAAAATACAAAATCGTTTAGCCGTTAAAGAGTTTTTATCGGCTTTTATTATCGATTACGTGCGAACCGGACGTCGACGGCGGTATCGGTTGTTTGCATGCTGCTGCTGCGGTACTAGCGTGGCTAGTACCGCGCCTACATCAAGGGCACTGTCTCTCTTGAATACATTTGCGCGTGAGTTTCAACAAGTTGACATATTCAATGATCACTTGAATACTATATCTGTGTACTTATATTTGTTTTTAAGCTATAATTTAAGGTAGTTAGCGTTTTGGTTTATTACTATAAGGTTTGGTTCTACTGAATAAATAAATAAATCTGATTGAGATACCAAGTACACCAGATTTTAAGTCAAAACCTAAGCTATCCAACAGTCGCACAAATGTTTGCACCTTGCGGGATTGGAACCCGCGACGGTTGACTTTGCAGTCGAGTCACTAGTCACTCGGCCATCCGGTCATATACCACCCATTCGAACATATTATAGAACGTTTTGAAAACGTTGTATGCATTACACTTTTACTACGAAAATGTTAAATTTGTTATTGTCGTACAGTAAAACTATCGAACCAGTTGCAATAACTTGTTCAGACATTCAACTTTTATGTATAACTACTAACTACACATAACTTTCGTAATAGAATTAGTACTTTCGAAGCGAAAACACGGTAGTTCAGCCACAAGTACCTAAACATTACCATACTCCCTCATACCGGAGGCATTGCATTATTTATTGGGAAAAACTTTAGCATTTTCACAACATAACCCGAACAGATGTTTGGATCACCTGGTGTACTCACTACGACAACTCTGAAAAACGGAAATATACTGTAACATAAACTGCTAAGAGTTAAAATTGCTTGTCGGATAGTGTGTTTTTGTTTTTATAGTGTAATCGCGGTTAGTCGTCAGGTACTTTGGATTGTGTCTAGCAAAAATGTTTTATTCAAACGCTTAGGAATTATCCACGGTAATATTTTAACGTCTTGTATTACGTTTGTTTATGAATGCCAATGAGGTTTCTATGGTGCATCGCATGCTTTTTTATGCAATGTATCTATAAGGAGTCTTGCTAGTTACTGTAATAGCCCGGAGCGCCTCCTTTATGGTCGGGAATATATTGAAAATGTATATTTAGAGAATATTATACTGTTTGAGGGTTAAGTTGATACAATGCCGACTCTGTTTATGTTTCCAACAAGCCTTTAATAATATGAGTTAAATGTAGCTCACAGTCGAAGTTAACATACCCTGAAAAATTAAGCAGGCAGGTAGCCACCTACTTAAATATGAAGTACAGAGAAATCAATCTATACAGGTTAGAGTATTCTCTCCGCGTAATGTAAAAGCACTGAAGCAGCTTTATGACGATGGTGGTAAAAAAAAACGATCGAGCCTTACAGAAGTCGATATAACGTGTAATATCTGACCTTGGTAATAAGCAAAATTAACATACTCTATCACCGCGCGCGCTCGTCGGTCAACTGTGAATCAGCAACTACTGCATCTGAACTATCTGATCTTACTATCTTTACTTTTCGTAAGACAATCTTATGTCTTGTTAACTCGGCCGGGAACCTGTCGGCTGATAGTCTGAAGTACCTGAGTTCTATTCCCGACCGAAGTGTTTATTTTTCACTATACAAAAATATGTTATGGTGTCTAGCTTGATAGCACCGCGCGCGCTCATTGGTCAAATCAAATAGAATAGAATAGAATAGAATAGAAAAAACTTTATTTGCGACAAACAACACAAAAGAAAATAAAAATTTGTATGAGTAAGTCACAAATCGGCCCCAACTCAGCATAATGCTGGATGTTAACCAACGCTGATCTTCCTTTGGAGCCGTTAGGTGATGTCACGGTCATACACACATGCACAGCTGCATAAAAAGATAGACAATAACTAAATTAAACAAACTGATATTAAAAATAATAATAAAATTACATTATACAAAACTAACAAGTAAGGAGCTAAAAATTAAAGCTTATAAGTTAAAAAGTAACATATATGACAATAATACACCAGTAACATATAACTACAGTACCACAAGATTACACAACGGTAACTTGTGACGACAAAGGGAGTAAAAACAAAGTAGGGATAACAATCAATTTTAAGGTATGGATTATTTATATTGCGCTCGTATCAAATTTAAGAGTTTCCTCTCGCTGCTGATGAGTGGTAAAAAAATATTTGAGTTTAATTCTAAAACAATGAACATTTTGCAAGTTCCTCACTGGCGGCGGGATATTATTCCAGCATTTGGTAGCAGCGTAGCGAAAACTGCCTCTGAAAGCGGCTGAACTATGGCGTTGCGAGGAGAGCCGAGATGCACACTGTCGAGATTCATGGGACCTGTGGCTGGATATCCAGGACAATTTCTCATATAGATAAGAAGGTTGTTTATATTTTAGGACACCAAAAAGTAAACAATAGCTTTAATAGTAATAGCGTGCGCTTCTTCGGCTTCTTATTACACTTCCGGTTACACATTGTCTATCAGTTGTCACGAAATCACTCCCATAGATTTTAAGAAAGTGAGCGGAAAGATATTACACATCAAAAACCGTGGAACAAGGTTAGGCCCGTAACAGAATTTTTAACTTCAATCATCGATGCCCAAAGCGGATTCCCGTCACTATGTATGTCCCGAAGTTGTTTGCCCCACTTTGTCCCGGGTGGGTTTGTCCCACTAACAGTTGGATGCGGCACACCGAAGTTGTCGCCAGAAACATAGCTTTGAATAGACGAGACGATTGATGTCACGCACACTGACGCAACACATTCACGCAGTAGCTAGCTATGCTGCATGGCCTGGCCATTAACGTTCTTTCTATTACCTTATCTCATTCATTAAAGAATAAATAAATAATAGTTCATTATTTAATTTGTACTTTTTTTTTATCTAATTTTAAGATTAATGCATTCAGAATATTCTTCTTTTCAAATAATAATCTATACTTACAAAACAGTAACTTGATTCTAATTTGATTGACTTGCAAAATATGCTGACCAACTTAGTTCATGCTTCTCTATGCGTCGGTCTTGGAATGAACATAGATACGCCCAAGATCATGTTTAACGATCTTATTGACCCGGAACCGATTGCAGTCAATGGTGCACCTCTTGAAGTTGTCCAAAAATATGTTTACCTTGGGCAAATATTGCAATTAGGTGCCGCAGTGCCTTAAGACAAAAGTCTTCAATCAGTGCGTCCTGCCAGTCATGACCTATGGAGCCGAAACGTGGACACTCACGGTCAAGCTAGTTCACAAATTTAAGGTTATGGTTACAAATTTTTAGGTCAGCGAGCGAAGGAGAGAGCTATGCATGGAGTTTCTCTGAAGGACAAGATTCGTAATGAAGATATCCGACGGAGAACCAAGGTAACCGACATAGCTCAAAGGATAAGCAAGCTAAAGTGGCAGTGGGCTGGTCACATTTCCCGAAGAACCGATAACCGAGTTCTCGAGAGGAGACCATGCTTAGACAAACGTAGTGTAGGACGCCCTGTGCCCAGTTGGAGTGACGACCTGCGAAAGCGGCTGGAAGAAAATAGATGAGGAGAGCTGAAGACCGAGCTCAGTGGCGTGCATTAGGAGAGGCCCACATCCAGCAGTGAACAGATATAGGCAGATGATGATGATGATGATTCTAATAATCATCGCACAGGGCCATTATTCTCTATTGCTAATAAGACACGTTACGCACCGCGTTAAGATATCTGCGTGGAATCGTACGGCAACTGCCGTACAGACGTCACACGTTTTCGGCAAGGAATTTCATGCGGCATAGTGAATAAGCGCCCAGGTCATAGAGATTCCTATCATATTGAACCTGTAGAAAGTTGCAGTTGGCGTCGTTTAGAGTCAGTGAAAAAGATAGGTAAGTTTTCTAAGTTATGTGCGGTTTTTCATTGCTCCATTTTATCTTATTGTTTTTAAAAACTAGCTAGTATCGGCTATTAAAAGTAATGGAATCATCAAAAACTTTTTAATGTTTGCTAAATAAAGGAGACCTGAAAAGTGCTTGCAGACGTAGGTCTCAGTTATTTCGTTGCTTTTTTCCGTTCTCTTCGTACAATTTGCAAACGCAAACTTTTTTTTTATTGTATATAGACAACTCAATATAACACGTATAGAAGTTCCTGGCGAAGCCTCGTACTGCCCCAATTGCCCGAAGCTCAACTACTGGCGACCTTGTTAATCCGAGTGTGCGGTATCCTCATTTATTCAAGGCCTGGTTTCTGCCGGCCTGGTGGCTGCAGAACTTTGTAGGATTAGTGTTAATTGAATATGTTATGTTTTGGCGGTTTCGGGTTGGTGTGGGATGATCTCGTTTTTGACCACTAAGTTATTTAGATTGGAATGAGACGGTAAAGTTACAAAATATTTTGATTTCTACATTGTTTATAATTATACTTAGTTTATTATTCATACTGTAAACTCTCAGATCATATGCCAAGCTGTTTTTCTAAATTAACAATACGTTTTTATCTTATTTCAGGTACGTTGTGAATATCAGTACAGTTTATGCAGAGCACCCACGAGGTAACAAAGTTTAAACACAATTTCTATTGTTATCTACAACAACATCGTCACGAGCAACCGATCCAATCTGGATCAGTGATTGACAATTTTCTAAGTTCACTAACTGAACGCAGACTCAAAGCTCTGCATAAAAGAATCCCTCATTAAAAGACTAATCCAATTTCCATCTGTATTTCTTCAAAAGGGGACGGGGCGTCGCTTTGGCGGGATTTGAGGGCAGATCGGAATTGAACTTTTATGTTCGAAAACTCGTACATGTGCAATTACTGCGAATCAAGCTCCGGGCCGAATGTAATTTTCCGCGTTTTCGCCAGATCCGGCCCGGGTCCGGGACCGGAGCCGGATCGCGGAAGCGGCGAGTAAACCGCTCTGTGACACCCAACACCCGAAGTCAGTAACGTAAACGCATGCGTTATTGAAAATGGAAGTGAAGGGCTCGCGGCCTGATTAAAATTCGTATTCAATCTCTTATACTGTATCATTTGTATGAGCTCCGTAATGATGTGTAAAAGAGTGCTTTAAACATTTTTTGGAATATTATTATTATTGTTTTTACGAATACTACTTACATTACATTAGGTAGCTGTTGATTGCACCCTATGGCCCTATCCACTGTAGAACATAATAATTATTATTAGAAGCACACAAAAGTATCCTAAACTGTGGCTAAAGATAGCAGCAATTGCATACTTTGCAAACTTTAACTAGCATCTAAACAGGATAGGGAAACATAAATAGTGCAGCTCGCGTTTTGAACTGCTAATTAGATAAAGTTTAGTTATTGACTTGCTGCTCACAGCTCTAGCTGTAACCTGCGCGTCTCAATATTTAACTGCATGTTTATTTAGTGGAATGGGCAATGATTTGATGATTTAATGCTTTATCAGTGTAATTAGCAAATTGAGATATTAGACTAGTAGGAAAATCTCTGTTGTTACTAATGTCAAGCATTGACGACGGAACGCAAGCTGTAAGAACGGAGTATTTATTGTTCGTTTCGGCTGCTTATAATATGTGAGCGGGTTTAATTTTACTTTTCGCACACAAGTGTGTGTTATTTGATAACGTCAGTTTTTATATACGCAATTGAAAGCGGTTTCACTGATAGTTTAGGTATTTCCCGTCTAACAATCGAATCTTGTAGAACATACTAAAACCAATGCAACATTTTTTAAATGGTGTCTATCTGTGTTTGTTTGCCCATCACGTAAAAGCTACTAGGACAATTGGGATGCGGTGTTCACTTTTAGATAGCTTAGGTTATGACTAAAAAAATTGTTTTCTTTGTATCACAATCCGGTGAGTAGGAGAAGCCGAGCAAAAAACTTTTTGACGTCTGAACGTATAAATTCGATATATTGGTACCTACTTTTGGTTTTGGAATAACAGGCGAACGAAGCCGCGCGCACATCTAGTATTAAATAAATGCTTGAGTTTTCACTTCGTTCTTCTCATATATCGCTTTTAGCGATAAGGCCGCCCATTGTACACTTCTTCTGCTATTGTTCCTTTATTTTTTGTTGATTTTGTTTGTGGTGTGTGCAAGAATTTATCTATCTATCTAATTTAGGTCCTGGGAAAACACAAGGATACTTTTTATCGCTGGGGGGCAGTTAGTAGATACTTAATTGTAAATGAGATCCGGTTTGAATGCAAAATCGGATAAAGTCACGCTCGTGATCGTTTTCAGACTCAAATGCTTCCGAAAAAGACATACACTATCATACACTTTAGACAGGCAGCGTAAATTATTGTAAAATCTTGTGCGGCAGCATCAATTTCTATACGTAAACAACTGAGCAATTACCATCTGAGCATCAATTATTAATCTAACTAATATTATGAAAACGTTGTTGTGTTGCAACATACAAGCAACTCCACATCACCTGTATTATTTTAACGGTGGACAGTAGTCGTCAGTAGCCGGCCTGAGATTCGATCATCTGCGGTAAAACCGTACGGACCCAGAGGCTACGCCTTGTATCACGGGATTGAATTATTTCAATAGCAGACTGTGAGCTTGAATCACTTGTTGTAATCTATTATAGCTATTTTACTTATATATCTTTTCCTATCTATTTGAAAACAATTTTAATATACATTATTTATTTTCTTTTAAAATTTAGATTGTGTGTTGTGAAAAGTACCCTAAACGACTACAAAAAGTATTTGCGACAAAATTGTTGATCATTATATTTACTAACGTCCTCTGTCTTAGTTTACTAACAAGAGTAAATTAAATTATACCATTAATAATGTTAATGTTTAGCAGTTTAGATCAAGGTTGTGTAGACAAAAATAAAAACGGTTACACCTAACTTTATAACAGCCGATTTTATCTCAAAAGCTCTTTTCAGCTAGACCTAATACTTATAAAATAAAGAGCGAGCCATCTATTAAAATTTCAGCCAGCCAAGGTGAAGCAGAGTAAGCGAATCGGCAACGAATCGCCCTTCGTAATTGGTAGGGGGTAGAAAGGCACCCCGGGCTTCGTCTCGATCGCTCATAAAACGGGATATCGTTGCTGATATAATTTTTGCCGAGTCCACACTACTCGGTGGCCGTGGAAACTAACGTAAGATAAGATTTGCTTTACTAAATGGATTCTCTGTCGTAGAGTCAATAGAATTTCATGAAACTTAGCGTTGTAATGAAACAGTAATGCGAAGTTAAACTGCGGTCGTCGGGAGAGGGTTTGTTTTTAACGATGGCTCTTTTAAAAAGAGAAACTTGTTCGAGTTTATCTCAAAAATCTTTTGAAATGGTCGCTGCTTTGCTAGAATTGTTAGTATTACAAAAGATCTATTATTTATTTTTTCATTTAACCCACATTTGATAATTTGTACAAACTCAAGTTAATATCAAAAATCCTATAAATGGCATATTTTCCCATCACATATTTCAAAAAAATTGAAAAACTGCGAATAAGTCAGCAATCAGAAATGCTTAAATACAAGTATGTGTAATTACCATGCTATACTTGTTAACCTTCTCAAAACAGTACCTATAAGCCTTTTAAAACAAAGTAAGCTGTAATTTACATAGTCATTCATTATGCAAACGTTACATATCTACAAAATCAACTTGATCCTTGATCAAAGCGATAACCCTATCGAAGAAACCACCATCCGACAACGCTTCGCCGATGCCAATCCCTAGGCGCAAACACCCAGGGCTGTCGCACGCGGCTGTCTCGAGCAATTATCTAATTACGCGTCTGACAGCGGTACCGTAGGTGTTTGATGTAGAGTTAGCTTGTCACCTTGATTGCGACTAATCAGTTCACAATACAGACTTCGAGCGTAGGAATTGGAAATCCCTGTGAGATCAAACTATTTTCTCACATCGAGGAGCCCTGAAATATCTTCAAACATTTGTGTTTAGTTGCACTTTCTCTATAATTTCTTAGTCAGCTCGCTTTACAACTATGTGTACCTATGTTGATGGTAATAATTATCTTTAAAAATGAATTTCGTTGCAAGTATTAACGCGAGTCACAAAGAATTGGTTTTAATTTATGATTAGAATTTTGAAAAGTTATCTTAAGACTTCCTAAGATATTTACTTTTAATCAATTCAGTAACTTATTTTTAATTGCTTATTAAACATACGTTATTAACAATCTCATTCTTATTGTCACCATATTTCTAATACTACTGAATTTCTCCCAAACTCAGACGTCGCAACGCAAATTGATCTTGAAAGTTTAATCCACTCAAAATGCATGGCAGCCCTGTTTACCGGACCAATATGGCGGACAAACATGGCGCCTCCGTCGCGGATTACGTTGTTTGCGTAATTTGTTGAAGTTCAGCTAAGATCGCGACGTTTGCTTACATGCATAAGTAGGCAACACAACAGAGTTATCATGCAAATTCCTTCGCGAATTTAAACGAAGCAATTTAAACAAGCAATTGACAATGCATCAATGTAGCCGAGGAATAAAGACGACAATTTCTTGGCACTGTTCCCACCAAAAGTTCATGTTGACAGACAAATGTCAATGTCGAAATGAATTTACGGTAGGGTTGCCTTAATTCAGTGTTTTCATTATAGAATGCTGTGATAATGAAGTGAACATAATTTACATACATATCGTTCGTTAGACGAATAGTAAATAAATATCGATCCTTACACATATTAATCTTAGACTGTACATTCATGCTCTTAGAATAGTACTATTTCTAAGACAATTCATAACACATGCGACATCTGGAATAACTGTAACAACAAACACGAAAAAACAGTATGAATGAACAGTAACTAAGCACTTTCACAGAGCATTGATTAATGCCCTAATGTTCACGACTATGCTTTTGGTAACAAAATATCTGCTGATGCAATTATACTTCCATGTACGTTATTTTTTGATGATTCTAGGCTTGCTTAATAAAATCACAGAATACTCTAGTCCCTGAGCTGAGTAAAAATACACGCTTTCCCCATGATATATTTTGTCAGAACCAAAAGATACTGCAAGAGCATTCCCTTAGCAGTTTCTTAAACAAGACATTTCACAACTTAATCAAGCAGTATGAAATTCATAAATAAATACAAGGGGAATTTGCCCTATTAAATAATTTCGGCTCAAAATTATCAGTATCTCACGTCTGCGCGCAGGTGCAAACGCAAGAAAACATTTGTTAAAACATCTGAAGCTACTGGGGATACATTGTACCTGGGCTGAGCCGTGGGGGCGAGCGGTAATTGTATAATATTACCATTTAGAATAACGCCCCGTGCACATTTTGTATTATACCATACATACCTCTAAACGTGGATGCTGGCAAGAATTAAATTACGAAGAATAGGGGAGGATTATAATTGTGTAATTCGCATTCTGGGTGTGCGATAGTTCAAATATTTAACGGTTTATTGTAGGATGGGATCACTTTCATTTGGTTTAATTAGTGTTATGGAGGGAGTTGAACAAAGTAAAAGTATTTATTGAAAACAAGCAAAATTTATGCACTTTTACAAGTCAAAACTTAACATCTCAAGAACAAAGAGAACAACATATATTATTACTAGCTGCGCCCCGCAGCTTCGCCCGCGGTCAAACTTTGCCACTCCCACAAGTTTAGAAAATTAATCTTAAAAATTCCCTCCTTTTTGCATCTATATTTATTATCTATTCGGGACGGATACAAATTCAAGAAATCAAAGATAATGAAAATCTGTCCAGGAGTTCTTGAGTTATAAATAGTGTAAGTAACACGAATTTCTGACTTTCTGTTATATATATAGATGCTATATCTCCAAATTCTTAAATATTTCTGCTCTCCTGGTTCTTAGTTTTTTTTTAATATAATCACACCATTTCATGTTCATGGGGAGATAAGTATACTCACTTTTAATAACTATAATTGTCAATTTTGTATCTCCAATTTTTTAAGTTTTTCTGCTCTCCTAGTACTTAGAAATACATTTTTTAAATACAATCACACTACTTATTTAATGTTCATGGGGAGGTATTCTCACTTTTAATAACTTTATTTGGAAATGTCATATCTCCAACTTCAGGTGTTTCTACTCTCCTGGTATATAGAAATGCTTTTTTAATATAATAATTACTCCATTTAATAATATTCATGGGGAGGTAAACTCACTTTAAATAACTTTATTTGTCAATGTCATATCTCCAACTTCTTAAGTGTTTCTGCTCTCCTTCTACTTCTCACTTTTAATAACTTTATTTTTCAATGTCATATCTTCAACTTCTTATGTGTTTCCTGCTCTCCTTGTACTTAGAAATCCTTTTTTTAAATATAATCACACCATTTAATATTCATGGGGAGGTATAATCACTTTTAATAACACACTATTTGAGTCTTTTGTATCTCCAACTTATTAAGTGTTTCTGCTCTCCTGGTACTTAGAAATACTTTTGTTAAATATAATCACACCATTTAATGTTCATAGGGAGGTATACTCACTTTTAATAACTTTATTTTTTACTGTTACATCTCCAACATCCTAAGTGATTCTGTTCTCCTGGTACTTAGCAATACTTTTTTAAATATAATCCACCATTTAATGTTCATAGGGAGGTATACTCACTTTTAATAACTTTATTTGTCAATTTTGTATATTGTCAACTTCTTAAGTGTTATGCTCTCCTGGTACTTAGAAATACATTTTTTGTTTTGTTTTTTTTTTCAAATCTTAAAGAAAACGATACTTCTTTTTTCCCCTATTTCGGGATCAAAAGTAGCCTATGTGTTAATCCAAGATATTATAAGCTATCGTGGTACCACATTTAATCCAAATTCGTTCAGCTGTTTGAGCGTGAAGGAAGCAGGCGTTTCTGCTCTCCTGGTACTTAGAAAAACTTTTTTTAATTTAATCACACCATTTAATCTTCATGGGGAGGAATACTCACTTTAAATAACTTTATATTTCAATATTATGTCTCCAACATCTTAAGTGTTTCTGTTCTCCTGGTACTCAGAAATACTTATTTTAATATAATCACACCATTTAATGTTCATTGGGAGCTGAATCTCGCACAGGAAAAGGAAATACCCTTCTGACTCTACCGGTACTTCAGAAATACGCCCGTTAGAGAAGAGAGCACCAAGAATCTCTACGGGGATGTCATTTTCTCCATTGTTGTTAATTAGTTATATCGTGATATATTTTTATTTTTTTTAACCTATGATGTCCCACTGCTGGGCAAAGGTTTCCCCCATATCTTTTCATGCGTCTCTATCCAAGGCTAGGTCTTGCCAACCAATTCTGTAAGCATTTAGGTCATCACGCCACCTTTTTCGAGGCCGACCACGACGTCGTCTACCATTTGCAGGCTCCCATTGAGTGGTGACTTTTGCCCACCTTGCTGGATGCATATGGACTACATGTCCAGCCCAGTCCCACTTCAACCTAGCACTCTTAAAACCAGCATCAGTGATGCCAGTTTTCGAGCGCAGTGTAGTGTTCCGGACTCGATCTATCCTTTTCACTCCGAGTATGCTTTATATATATATATATTTTCTTAATCAGAAATTACAATAATACAAATGTAAATGTCAAATACAGAAGAAAAACACACAGAATAAATAATAGTACAAAGTGCCAATGGGGAAATCCACATTCGTCAAATAAATACAAATAATAAGAAACCCGGCTGGGGTAGTCCCCACAAGCAGCACCGGTTCACGAGTATGATTTGTGTACCAGTCATCACCGCCTAGACCATTTTAGAGGGAAGGGAGTGACGCGGCAACCAGGCCGCCGCACATCAAGACGTTTTAGTGAACAGACAACGATACATGTTATTTTTGACCAATATATCATAGACTCTATTTCTGACGAAGGAATTTTGTCCTCGCAGTGAGAGCGAACGCAATATACTAACTTAGTGATGATGACGATGATGATGAATATACAAACTGACTAGTACGTTCACCGTTTTTGATCCCAAAAATTACTTTTACTTCAGTTTTACCACGAAATAAATAAAAGTACTTGACATTCTGCCTGGTTTAATGTAAAAGATTTCTACAATCACATCCAACCCCAGATCACAATTATAGAACGTCATAACCCGTCATGTAATTACGTCATGTCATGCTCATATAGGTCGCGGTTCGCGCGTGTCTGACGCTAATTCCTAGTTGTATTTAGCACTCGAGCTGTGTAACGTAACATGTGCCCTTGAGCTATACATGTGTCCTTGTATTTCCTTTGCATGGATCGTGTTTGTGCATTATAAAGAGATTTCTGGGCGAATGCAGCTAAAAAGATGGACATAGCGTAGTTTTGATCCAAAACAATAAGAAGAATCTATACTTATAATAATGCAATAGGAACAAAATACTCATAGTCTGCCTAAACATTTTTTAAATTCCTGTCTGTCTGATTGTCTGTATATTTGTTCGCGCATCACATAAAAAAAAGGACTGGACCGATTGCGATGCGGTTCGATAGCTTAGGGTTTGACTTAAAAATTGGGGTACTTGGTATCTCAATCCGATGAGTAGAAGCCAAGCAATCGATAAAAACTTTTTGAATGTAGGAGTGCTGTAGGAATTTTGATCAAATATTGGTGTATTGGTATATTAGGTCTTGAAATAGTACATAGAGTACTTTTAACCTACAAAAATGACCCCACGTACGAAGCCGTGGGTGCAGCTAGTCTCTGATAAAAAACACTGCTAATCAAATTTCTACTGATATTTTGTGCTAAACAACATATCAGTAGAAAGTCCATTTTCTTCACCTTTGAATTTATAAATCGGTGATAGTAAAGTAAAACTTAGAAAAACTTGTTTTATAACAAATTTACAGCTATTCGACGAACATTAAAATGTTTTTTCTTAATTAAACAGTCAAATCTTAGTTATTTACCAACCGGTTGAAATGCAATGTTGATTCAGATTTTTACAGTCGCCTTAGTAGAAGGTAATAAATATGAAATCGACAACTAATTATCTCTATCGCGATATGAATTCACAGCCAATTTCAGATCTTCCACGCGAGTCATAGACAAAGGCGTCCATTGTAAAGTAATGAAATTCATAGACAACAATAAAACCCGTCTGGTACATAGTCAGCGGTTTCTGGAATATTCCAGGGCCCCAATTCTCACGCAATAGATACATTATGTCAAAACAAAAGGGAAAACGTCGATTGAAAATCCACTTTATTTCAGATCTACAAAAATGACTGCTGTTGCCCAGAATGTGGTGCATTTGACAGACATTTTGGCGACTTTTCTTGTAGGTTCATGATAATCGATATCGATACAATATCTATGACGCGAGAATAGCCTTAGAGCCTAGAATATTGCGTTTAACGCGTGCGTTAACGCTCATCCATACCAATATATAAAAGTGAAACGTTGTCTGTCTGTTTGTTTGCGGAGCTTTCGCGCGATAACGGCTGGACGACTTTTGATGAAATTTGGAATGGAGATAGCTTATACCCTGGAATAAAACATAAGATACTTTTTATCCCGGAAAATGGTAATTTTACACGGGTAAGCTGGAAAATGTTGATTACTCGCTGTAAGGAACAGTTGCCATGAAAACGAAGTAATAACAAGTCTGTCAAACAGCTTCAAGAGCGTTAGTGCTATTATTCTTTTGCATTGGGTTTTAATATCCTAGAAGAACATAGGATACTTTTTTTGCGATAAACTGTTGCCTGCGCGGATGAAGTCGCAGCAAAAGCTAGCATAATAATAAAACCTAATTAAGTTTTTATGTAAGTAAAAAAATAAACAAAAAGTTTCGCAACTAAGTCGCCGAAAAATAAATTTACTTGGCTAAGCCTTAAGAGATACATAAAAATGATGTACTGGAGAATGGTACTTCTTCTAAAATCCTTAAGAAAAACTCCGCGATGCAATTTCTCTGTCTGTTACGTATAACTCACAGTAACCATTTCTTTCATTAAAACTAGAAATAAAAATTTCGTTACTTGCAATTTCGTTAATTATTTTCTAGAGCTCTTTGTGCTAAATTGTATTAGTACTTATCAAATTCATTATCACAGTAATCTTCTTCATTTCACGTAGATACATTTTTCAATTTACAGCATACTTTTTGAAGTGTAGAGTGTTGTGTAGGGCTCCCAAGATACAGGCTTCGCCTAGTTTGGGGCCTGTTGCAAACACAAATGTACATCTACTCAAGTGTTATACAAATCTTACTGTCCATCTCTATTGTAATTGTAATTTACCTACTATAATTTGTTTGGATAATAAATTATTCTTCTTCTTCTTCTTCTTCTTATGACGATACGATACCAATTACCGTGATGATACGATACGATACGAAATACTTTATTGTATACCAAAACAAAGAACAAACAATATTAAAGCTTAAATAAGGTAATACGATACGATGTAACTGATAGGCGAATTCTGCGCGACCAATTCTTTGATCTTACTATTAGTTTATACTGTGATGTAAGCGCAGAGGCGGCGCGCGGGTGCGGTCAGGCCGCGGGCCTGTGTGGTCAATGTAACGTTATGAACAAGTAAAGGGAGACCCTTACCTACCCGTCAAAGTATTTTATTGTAAATAGGAAAAATTAACATCTCATGAACAAGGAATGCATAAAATATTATGAAAACATCAAATCAATAAAGCTTTGGTAAACTACGTTTTGAGTTTGAAAAGGAAATTTCGCTTTCATGTGCCAACAGGGTTGAATCTCACACTGGAAAAGGAAATGCCCTTCTGACTCTACCTGTGCTCCGGACATACGCCCGTTAGAGAAGAGAGCACCAAGAAATTCTACGGGAATATCATTTTTCTATATTTGTTAATTCTCATATTTTTTTTTAAATAACATTATTTATAATAAAAAATATATACAAAACAAATATAAAACATAAACATATAATTAAACTCTTTATCCATTATATTAAACAAGGAATTTCAAATGTCATCAGGATTCCCATAAAACGGCAAGTGATTAAGTTGATTATCAATGTTATCTGCAAACCGTCCCAAACGCTCGCCAGTAATAGGCCTGTAAGTGAACTCCTGAGAGTTTTTACCTGATTTACATGGAAACACAACGCTTTGCCCACTATGATCAGAGTTAAGCTTATCACTTACAGACATACTACGAGGTTCACAGTTGCAAAAAACATTGTCCAAACAGGTCGCAGATGTGCTAGTGATTATGGTTGGCTTATTAATAAGTTTATTAAAGATTTTATTATAGTATAGATAAAGCACAAAAATAAATTTAGAAATTTATCGGTTAATGAACATTTAACAAGTATAATTAATATTATAATTATTTAACATTATAATCGCCGCATACAACCAGAAATTTTGTACTGTTAGAACCTTGCCTCAGAGCATCCTCCATAACAGACTCAAACACTTTGAAATCAGCCAGCGGGGGTCTGTATACACATACAATTAATTATATGATGCTCCAGCTCTACACATGATAACTCAATAGTCCGTTCAACAGACAAAGCCACAATGTCTTTCCTCTCCTTAAATTTACAATTATTCACTAAATAAATTAAAGACCCACCATGAGACTTATGGTACCTATAGTGAACCAATACTCAGTTACACACATAACATCGACTTTAGAAAAGTCTAAAAAAAGTTCTAACTCTAATGCCGTGCCCATGTGATGCCGGGGCGAGCCGCCAGTATATTGTAAATCAGAGAAGTGTAGCCACTGTCTTAAACAAGTCCATCAGAACTTGAGTTTTAAAATGAATACTCTCTCATCGAGCGGAAAACTTCGTATGCGCCTCGCAGAAGTCTATACATTAGAACAGTCCACACAAAAGTCACAAAAAATGCATAATAACAGATTACCGCCAACTTTCTTTTATCTTAAGAGTGTGTTTGTGTGTGTGTGTGTGTGTGTGTGTGGGGGGGGGGGGTTGTGGGGGTGTGTGTGTGTGTGTGTGTTTTTGTTACTCCATCACGTTTAAACGGGTGAACTGATTTGGATAAAATTTCGTACCGGGATAGCTTATATCTACTAGGCTACTTTTCATCGTCGTTATCGTCCATCATCATATACCACGCGGGTGAAACCGAGGGGTGCAACTATTTTTTCTTACAAATGAGATATACGAAGTTCGTCCTGCTAGTACTAACAACGCCTATATATTTTTTCGTTCCGATGAAGTTTAGAGAATTACGCCCGTTCTTATGTCGTAAAGTATGTTTATATTTATAAAATAGCAGATATTTTCTCTGAGTTTTAATAATTGAGATTATTTACTTGCCCAAATTGACCTGAGGTGTGAAGTCAGACTAAACTCGTAAAAAGTAATTGCCTTTCAGAAAGTTTTGTAAGCGAGTCAGCAACTTATTCAGTGATTTACAGATAGTTTTTTTTAATTTCGTGCAATAATTTACTAGTTGTAGCTGTTTGCGCTGTGAACTAAGTCACCCTTGTACTAATTTTCCGCCACATTAGGCATATTGTCACTTAGTAGCAGCTCACAAGGTTCAGCACATTCAGTTCAAATGGCGCTGGACCAACCGTCACAGAGCATAGTATTATGAGTTCTAGTGTCATTTGACTGTGATCTGAGTAGTATACAATAAATATCAAAACCCAAGAGAAGTTTCCAAACTCTACGAGTATGTCTAAACAAGTTTCTTTACCAGCACATACCTTAATCGAGCCCACATGAATCATCACGTCTCATCTCCACAGGGAGCGCATATGTGCGCACAATTACAGCTGCAGATAATATTATGCTGTTTTACTGATAGCGGTGGTACGAGCGACGTCACGACGGACACTCACGAACTGTACGAGCCTAGCTAGATACTAATATTTATGTAGAGGCAGATAGAGTCATTTAATTTCTTAGGAAAATTGTACAAGAATCCGTCGGCCCCAATGCTTTACTCATTATTCGGCCCAGTAGTAGGTAAGTACTCCAATACTCACACGAACACAGTTAAATGGTTTACGCCCAGACATATGAGAATTAACAACATAAGTCTCAGATGATAAACGCAATGCAATATCTCTCGGGCTATGATTTAAACTTTTCAGGACAATGCAAGTGTCAAGAACAGCGTGCCTTTTAGCGCTACAATAACAACTTGCTATTTACTTCCTTCTTCATTTTTGCAATGTTTCTTGTACAGTAAATGTTTTCAGACACTGACACTTCGGCTATCAAGCCACGTTCATGAAATTGAAGAACAAACCCTCTATTCAGCGTTCAAGTTTAAGTTTTATGTTATCAGATGTTTATTTGTAACGCATAAGCTCAAAAAATACAGAACTGATTATAAAAATTCTTACACATATAGAAAGCTACATTATGAGCAAGTAACATGGGTTGCATAAAACATTAAAAAAACTATGAAAATTGCAATAATGTAACCCAATTTATCAAAAATTTTCTTATAAATATGTAGATTACTCGCTTATTACAAATAATAATAAGTCTGTCAAAAAGCACCACGAGCGTCACTGACAAAAAAATTGAATTACGCTTACTCCGCTTTTTGGTCAAATTAGTCCATCAAAACACTAGTAGAGTCGTGTACAACTAAAGAGAAACCCTTAACTATCCGTGCGAAGCCGGGGCGAGTCACTAGTTTGTCATAAAGTAGGTAAACAGACCCATTTGATTGACATCATAAAGTTACATCCGATCTCGTCCGATCGATCTCAAGTTCAAGCAGGTGGGTGTTGTTTCCTCCGGGTCGCAATCGCTACTATTGCCGTGCGACCCGCCTGTGCGTATTGTCCTCCTCGTGTAGCGCCAACCACATAACTACAGAATTGTATCCATTATGTAATTTGATTTATTCAATAGGACTATCCAGTTTTGTGAGGTTTGATGAATGACGTTATTAACTTGATTTTGGCAAATTAAATCCTTTATTTTGTTACGTAGCCTAATGTCTGTTGAAATGAAATCATCGATAAAGATTCAATCAAACTAGTGCGATTGCAGGGGCGGGCGGCGTGGTCTTTGGTCACCACGGCTCCAGTTTTTTAATACATACTACCTAACCATGAATCGCAATCAGCATCAGGTACCTAGATAACACAACAACGTTATTTTTTCTCAGTTAAATGTTGAAGTTGAGTTTTGCTTTATTATGATTATGACCGGGAATTTAGACAATAAAATATTTACATTATATTAAAATTTATGCAGAATGTACAGGTAATTTTAGATCTTTAGTGTATTTCCATATTACGCATAATTGCATATTAGCCACTATAATAAATAATACATGAATTGAATTCGTGTATTGTTTAATAAGTTAAAAAACTACACTTATATTTTATGGAGGTAAAGTTTTTTGTTGTTTGCTCAGAAACTACTGATCAATTCTGAAAAATATTTCTCTGCAATATACAAGATCAAGAGAGGCTAGATTTTCCTCGGGAAGATGCAGTTTCCGTTTGATGACGGAAAAACTAGGGCGGAGCCTTAGGGCAGATCAGCTAGTAAATAATAATTAAAAACCCTCCCAAAGTTCCACATACCATAACACCAGTAACTTTCCACCAACTGAAACAACTGTTCTTCTCAAATTCTCATTTGATTAGTTCCATAATCCCTACGAACTATTCGTAGCATAATCCTGTCGGCTGCAGCTTCCGTTTCCGCGGAATTAATGGTCGGCACAAAGAAAATAACTAAATAATAATAGTATCTCATCCTCTGCTCTTAATTGTGCTGCTGAAGTCGGGTCTATCCCACGTTGCTTGGGACCTTGTCACAGTCAACTAGAAAATCTGGATACGAAATTCTGTGTGTTACTTACTGGCTTTGTCCGCGCGGACTATTCACTCATGAAATTTTACCCCAATTTCTAAATTCGTTTTTCTCTTCTCATAGTCGTAAAGGTTTTTTTTTATGTGACTTAACTGCATTTAATTTTTTACTTCTCTAATTCTCTATGGTCTCCAACCCGAGCCTAATGTTTCACCATGAAGAATGTTTAAAAAAAAAGTATTGGGAAAGAAGCCTTTGTCTTTTCCTAGCAGTTTTAAATATTGCTAAGAAAAGACGATTGTTTGGTTATTTATATCATTGTTTCATTTCTTCGCAATCGAAGTAAAGAGCAGTAAGTATACTCTTAATTAGATCATAAAACAAGGCATTTTATCCTCTACTTCAATATCTACCTTCACCTTCGGCTCGGGCGGATAAATACTTATTGTACAATCAACTATTTAGGGTTCCTTAATCAAACAAAGAACCCTAAAAACTGTGTATGTATTCCTGTCTCTTCTCTCTTAACTTTAGGTCCTTTTTTATTATTTTATTTATTTGTTTGTATCAGGCTATTTGCCCATAGTGGTAATGTACACAAAACTTTAAAATCTATGTTAGAAAACAATATAAACATCTTATATCTAAAAATCCATACATTGACATCCATACGACAAAAATCTACATAGACACGAGTTGAGCAACTGGTTGGTGTACGTCAACCCAGTGCCTTTATTATGACTTAGTGTTTTTCGTTTTAACAATTTTTTTGTTTGTCTTATTCATGAGGTACACTGCTGGCCTCTGGTTTTAGACTTTTTAGCACTTTGTTTGTTTGTCGTATTCATGAGGTACACTGCTGGCCTCTGGTTTTAAAGAAAAAAAGAAATAAAAATCGTTTATTCAACACTTAAATAAGAAAAGTAGTAAAAATTAACGTATAAATTAAACATATAAATCTAAGTGTTGAAAGGGTCATGCCTCAGCATAATGCTAAGCGTCTTCGACACTTGACGCTGTTTTAGAGTATTAGCACTTTGTTTGTTTGTCGTATTCATGACGTACACTGCTGGCCTCTGGTTTTAGAGTTTTAGCACTTTGTTTGTTTGTCGTATTCATGACGTACACTGCTGGCCTCTGGTTTTAGAGTTTTAGCACTTTGTTTGTTTGTCGTATTCATGAAGTACACTGCTGGCCTCTGATTTTAGAGTTTTAGCACTTTGTTTGTTTGTCGTATTCATGACGTACACTGCTGGCCTCTGGTTTTAGAGTTTTAGCACTTTGTTTGTTTGTCGTATTCATGACGTACACTGCTGGCCTCTGGTTTTAGAGTTTTAGCACTTTGTTTGTTTGTCGTATTCATGACGTACACTGCTGGCCTCTGGTTTTAGAGTTTTAGCACTTTGTTTGTTTATCGTATTCATGAGGTACACTGCTGTCCTCTGGTTTTAGAGTTTTAGCACTTTGTTTGTTTGTCGTATTCATGACGTACACTGCTGGTCTCTGGTTTTAGAGTATTAGCACTTTGGTTGTTTGTCGTATTCATGACGTACACTGCTGGCCTCTGGTTTTAGAGTTTTAGCACTTTGTTTGTTTGTCGTATTCATGACGTACACTGCTGGCCTCTGGTTTTAGAGTATTAGCATTTTGTTTGTTTGTCGTATTCATGAGGTACACTGCTGGCCTCTGGTTTTAGAGTTTAAGCACTTTGTTTGTTTGTCGTATTCATGACGTACACTGCTGGCCTCTGGTTTTAGAGTATTAGCACTTTGTTTGTTTGTCGTATTCATGAGGTACAATGCTGGCCTCTAGATTTAGAGTTTTTCAGACCGCCCTCTGACATTTACACTGCGGAAATCGTAAAATCCATTTTAATATATTTTTATTATTCACCTTTTTTCAGTGTATTATTTTATTTATTTGATAATGTAGACCGTATGTCCCTTAGTAGACATTTCATAAAAATTTTGTTCCGTAGGCTTTTAAATTTGAAGTATATGGATTCAAATAACTATTGTGTAATCGTACTAATACCTAAATGCGATAGACTGTGTCAGCTCCAGAACGGCTAATTAGATTTAAATGAAACGTGGTATAGACTCTTTCCTGGGATAACACAAATTATACTTTTAATCACTATGCACATTACCGTTGTCCAAGCGGGCAATGCCGGGGGCGCAGCTAGTCAGCTAGTGTAATAAAAATTTAAAAGATTTAATCAGAGTTTTCTATAACTACAGAAATAAAAAATCTGCTTTATTTAACTCACTGTTATAATATAACTTTCAAGCTTCGGGTTATTAAAAGCCAAGCAATTCTTCCTTCATTGTCCGTTAGATCCACCTCTCGCATTAATGCGACAAGGTTGTAACAGTTAACAGCGGCCTCCCGCGGGACGAACCTCCGTTATCTTTACTATTGTGCGAGTTAGATTAGTTTTTGTGCCTCTGCTTATTATTGGAATAGGTATTGTGCTGGGATGTTTATGATCGGACGGGGGTGCCTTCTGGTTTTAGGATCATTGGGAATTTGCTATTCTTAGTGAAAATCAGGCTTATACGAGTAGTTGTAGGTACTTTAGTAAACAAGCTTTGTTTTTATGGTGAATTTTTCGTTTATATGTTCACCATAGTCACAACCGGAGTGGCGTTTGTATAGCACGGGTTTGCAGTGACTCTCATTCGTGCTATAGTCTACGTATGTCTCTCTATCTTTGTTGTGGATGCACATGAAGCACCACAGTGGAAATCTAGCTGTGTGGGTGGATATGCCTGTAGTTGTATCTAGTCCAGATTTTGTTAACTTGATATGAAAGCGTGCCATATCTTTCTCCCTTTAACTAGATCTATGGCTACCTAGTTTGATTCCGTAAATATTGTGATAGACTAAGAACGAAGAAAAGTGATTATAATTTGTAAATAGACATACATTTTGGCAAAATAAAGCCACAATGTATAACTGTTATCGTGTAGGCAATAAACTTTTTTCTAAATAATAACTTACGAAGCGAATAATTTTGATTTTGTAACGAAAATGTTTTCAACACAGTACATGACCACCGGAACATGTTGTTAACCTTCAAGCGGTCGCGCGGCGTCGAATCGACCGCGCTATTTCTTTCTTTGATCGTTATTTCTTCTCGCATGCATTTCCCATCCCTAGTTGCCTGCCATTGTTTTAATGTGCACGAAATAAACTATTTACCTTCCCTCCCCGCGCCCTCCGGAACGCATAGATCGTTTTTGTTTTAGTGACGGCGCAGGTGTCGAAGGCACGCCGCGCAAGCGCGCGTTAGATCAAGCGTTCTATAGTTCTCTTCACTGATTCTGAAGAAAAATAATTAATAATAAATTGATGATTTGATTGATGATGATGATTAATTATTTTATGTCATGGAGCCAACTGTTTTTTTTATTTTGATTAGGTATATTATATTAGGCTAGTGGTATATACGAAGATTTTGTGTTGCCAAATCGCTTTCTAATCCATAGAAAATTTGAGTGGTGTTATTTGGTTTTATAACTTGGTTTATATCTGAGTTTTATATTTTTCGACAAATTGTGTAATAACATAATTATAATATGTCTAAATACAAAATGTATATGGGATTATTAACTAATTATCCCTGAAATAACCCATAGGCTGACCGCGCGCCCGCTTGAAGGCTAAGAAATCTCTCAACATAAGTACACAGAAGTCAACGCACTCTATTAAAACGCCGACATTTTCCTCAGATTTTTTGCATGTGTAATTAGGGAAGTCAAAGCAAAGAAATACGTTTGTTTACAACTCGGAAAACATCCGAAGATACCCTTAGAACTTCCTAAGATTGATTGGAACATCAGATAGGGAAAAATTAAGGCTTCGCGGAGCAATATTCAAAATTTATTTGCGTCTACGATGCAAATTATGAAATAGAGATGGGGAGTGGAGTTTTTTACTTCCTTCCTTTTAATCGAATAGGGTGAGTGCGGAGTATTGTTAATGCCCTTGTAGGGGGAAGGGAAACTGTTTACGTTACGTTTACGTTTAATGCATGCTAAAGTATGGTTCTTCGGATTAAATGTGAAATGTGGGCGAATTTGCGGGTTTGGCGCAGCCGTGAGGATGGTTTTAATTTAATTTTATAGGTTTTAGGAGATTACTGAACCTAATAACACGTTTAAGGCTTTCCTTTTGAATAAAATAACAATAGTGGTAGCTATATTATACACCAATAAGCTATTAAAAATATTTAGAGTTTTCTGGCTAGAGTCATTATCATAATGATCCATGAACAGTAGCTAAACCTTTCTGTGCACCCCAAAAGGATGGGTATAACGCGACCAAAATGATGTTCTCATCAATAAAAATTCTACGTGAAGGTAAATACCACGAAATGTATTTTAAATGACATCCACACATTGATCGCTTTTGCAACGAAACTATATTATTCAGTTCAGCAATACAAGAGAAAAATAACAGAACTCATTTGATAGGTTACCGTCGTATATTGACAACATCGACATCATACTGGTGTTTATCTACACTGATATCGTACCTAAAATCCTGATTATGAAATCGAAAATGGCGGCATAATGACATATTTTAAGCACGGTCTTTAATAAGAAAAAAATACATTATAACACTATTTTTTGAACTGTGTTATAATATAACTTGTTTCCCATAAAAGCACTAGTTTGGCTGCTTACGACGAGAGTTTTCGCCATTTATTATATATAAAATATATTTTATATTATATATTATTATATTATATTATATGTTATATATTATATTATTATATTATTACTTATTATATTTATTATATGGTAGCGCGTGTAAGACCGCATGCGCGCGAATTCACTGTGGACTGGATTTTGGCGTCATAAATTATTTTACATTAGTACCTGACTAATTAATGTGTTTTTGTTGATCAAAAGTTGTATCTTGATTAAAAATGTCCGAAAACAGAATTTGACTCCACCTGACATCACGGAAACAGCAACGAACATGGCGAACGAGCTAACCAGCAAAATCAAGAAAATATTTTTTCATTTTTGACAACAAAAAAACCTTTGGAAGTATGTTCCTATTGCGTGAGTGTAGATAAAGAAGTGTATGAAACGGCGCATAACTAGGTATTCAAATACTCGAGTGATACTATTTTAAACTCACTATTGTGTATTTGTTCACTATTATGTTTTAATAGCCCTCTTTATGCAACAGATTCATAAACTACTATTATGTTTCCTTGCAATACAAAACATTTTCAATGTTGTTCGCATCAATAGTCCTAAGCCAGAACCGCGATTATTGGATAGGCTCTTCCAAAATGATGTGAGGCAGAAAATAAATTGAGTTTTCGCTTGGTAAATGGGTGTTAATCTACTTAGCAGTTAGCGACGAGCTTTGTGTCAACTTTACAACGGGACACTAAAAAGCTTTCAGTATTGAAAATACTTGGGAAATTGACGGCCGAAACGTGCGCGTGCAAAATATCCCTAAAAAGCTTAAGGTTTTGGTAATAATCGAGTTATTTGCATACAGTGCTTTTTCACGATAGGTTTGAAGCCGTTCGACTTGCTATGGTTAAATAGTAAGCTGTAAGCTTTCGAATGATTTGTGTGTCTAATTTATTAGATAAAGCATCAAACCTACTACAATAACTATTATCTACTAATTCAATTACTACCGTACGGTAGCGTACTCGAAAAAATATCGATGAGTAGTTTCTATTTAACTCGCAAAAAGTAAACATGAAAAAAATGTTTACAGAATGAAAAGCATCATACCGAAAAGCAAACTGTCAGAAGACACTAAACTAACGCAAAGCAAGAAACATCTGACATCGCGTAAGCTATCGATCCAAGATACTGAACAAGGGTGCCTACCTCAATAAAATTTTAAATCGGAAATCAAATAAAAATTGCAAATTCTGTGAGCGTCCGCGCACCGTGATCGCCCCTAAGATCCGTTACGGGCATTCCGACGTGGCATAATACATCGCTTCTCCTGAATGACAAATGCCGATGGGTTTTTTGACTACCGAAGCGTCTTATTTACGTCAGTCGAAAGGTCGCAACGAACTAGGGGGCAGAAGTTATGCTGATTTTTTACTTTGGTTTATTGCAAATGTTTGAATTACTGTTCTGGGTTTCGGTAAACCAACTATGTGTGTGAATAAATAGGCAATATAGGATTAGGAGAAACGACAATTATCTTGAATCGTCATCGGTCTCAAATCAACCAAAATGCAAGCTGTGAAGCTTAATAATTAATTTACTAAATTTAAAAAAGTTATATAAATAGAATGTTATATTCAATCACTACTGATTGAATATTTACTTCTTACTCCCACTCAGTTGTTAGCTCAGCTCTGTGGCTGTACCTGTTAAAAATTAGAGGGTCCATAAATCCTATAGAATAAAAAAGACTCTAAATATTAGATAGACAAACAACATCGCGAAAAATGCTCATATTTTGTCGGGTTTTTTACACTTCCTTTCAATCATTAAACTACCATCGATGGCTTCAATCCAGAGAAACATTCCGCATTACAACTTACATACGTAGATCATGGTAGTATTGGTAGTATGTTACTAAGTCTGTGTCACCTCCTATATTTTTCTACTACTATTTACTCTGTGAATGTACTTGTTAATAAGGTTTTGTAGTTCACTTCACAAGAGCATTTTCATTATGATATTATTAGCACCACCACAGGAATTAGAACTTTAATCGTTTCTTCCAGCACTTACAGATCTCGGTCCTTCGCTTCCATGTTCTATTATCTTCAGCCAATCAATTTCAGGTTACAGAACTGTCATTTAAGTATCCACGCAATCTGATTTAAATATAATCTAGCAAAAGATACTACATTGATTTACTGCCTAGTTGTGAAATTTAAAATGAATGTTATAAACCTAACTTCAAAACTATAATAATTTATTGATTGTCTCCATGCACCCCTCTCAGCAACAACAGTTCCTTCGTTTCACGTCTGTTGACATTCCGTGCAGCCTTCCACCTTTTTTCCCCCTCTTAAACAACAAGAATCAATTTCAACGAATAAGGATTATTCTTTTCAATCAAGCATACCATTAATACTTGTACAAATAGGGTTCGGTATATAGGGTTACTAACTGTTGAGAGTTCAACGAACTTATCAGAAACTTTGTTGTGGTCGTAAGTTAAGCTCAATATTTATCTTTTGTTGTTGTTGTTTCAGGTAAGTTGTCAAAATGCTGATATACCACGTTCATTGAAAACAGATATATATATATATATATATATATATATATATATATACTGTAAAGTAAGTACCTAAGAATGTTCAGGGTAGAAAGTAAAAGAATCTACTATACCAAGTCCTAATTTCATAAATTCGAAGAAATCCATTACGAAGTAAATATATATGTCTATGATACCGATATATAAATGTGAAACGTTGTCTGTTTGTTTGTTTGGGGAGCTTTCACGCGATAATGGCTGAACGGATTTTGATGAAATTTTGAATGGAGATAGCTTATACCCTAGAATAAAACATAGAATACTTTTTATTCCGGAAAATTGTAAGTTTTCACGGGGAAACTGGAAAACTAGCTCTAAGGAACGGTTGCCATGGAAACGAAATAACAAGTCTGTCAAAAAACTTCAAGAGTAAACTTCACCGTATTATATTTTATCATTAGGTTGAAATAGCGGTCTAAAGTGAGTCTGGTTACGATATAAAAAGATAACTAAATTTAAATAAGTACTGCATGAGTGACGATTCCAAATCTAATATTTTACTACATCTTTCGCCTTCAATGATTCTTGTTATCAATGTTTAGTCCTACTTTATCTTGCAAACACAAGTAAGTAAATACAGTGTCTAGACCAGGCATTGTCTATCTTAAACTGTTCGAAATACGCCACCAAACATCCGTAGTTACCTCCCACCCCTGCGTTAACCAATTTACACCCCGATCTCGCCAGGGGTTGTAAATTTCACGTAACCGACCATCCACTTCCGTACCTGCTTTTAAAAGCAGGGGTCGAACCAGACTTGTTCCGTGGAAATTACCACCCTGTCACGATTGGACTTGATTTTGAAAAATTAACTGCGTTTTGAGCAATTATTTTACCGTTTTTAGTCTGGCACTAATCATTTTGAACTGATGTACGAGATAGTACATACATGCTCGTACTAACATACAATTAACACAATGTTTAGTAAACAAAAAGGAACATCAAAACTTTAAGAAAACTAAAGACAATCCATAACTGCTGCAGATACATAGCTACCGATAACGTGCACGGCAATAGATGGCGATAGTGTCGACTTCCGGTGCACCGTCTCGCGCGACCGGAAGTGCCTTTGTCTGACGGATTTCGGGTAGGATAGGATAAGGCCAGACTAGCAACCTTATGACGTAAGGCGTATAGGGGAGCGTATGACGTAAAACAGCGACGGTGCACGGGAACGCTTTCTAGATCTCGTTATAGATAGAGGCGATGCTTTATTCAAAATATATCCTAACACTGGTTTAGAAAATGGATAGATCACTCCGTGGCTTTTAAACCAAACCATCAACTGTCACAAATCTTATTGAAATCCTTTAAACAACATGAGATATTCACGTAAAAAATATATTAGAAGCCACAGTCAAACGCAAAACTTAACGTTTTTTACATTTTCAAATTATTTCAGGTCAAAACCTCATTTTTAAGTCAGTTAAAAACCTATTTGTTCCAATAATTACCCCATGCTATTCCCTTTATTATAAAACATCGTCTTGTATCTCACACTTAATTCGTAATTAAAACTCCTACGGCTTGTTAAATTAATCATTAAGCATTCGAGAGTTCCGGGAACTCTGGCGGGCGGGTAGGCAACCAGTTCGATGCCCGTCTCGAGAAGTTGTCTCTCGAATTTGTATGTAAATGCCCGAAATGAGGAAGCGGATCGCTTGTTGTTTTTGTTTAGTTCATTCGGAGTATTGTTTTGTTGTTGAATTAAATCACGTGCTTTATTTGCCCGTTGAAAGTTACTTTTTGGAGACGGAAGCGATGAGAATGGAGATTAGTTTCCAACTTGCGACGGAACATGTAAATAACTGCTACGATCGCATGAACTCCTTGTAATTTAATTCCGTTGCTTGTAGCTACACTTGGGTATTGGAAGAACCGTCTTCTTACAACAATGTCAATTCAGGCATGTTGTTTTAAATTGTTATGAGGTAAGCTAACCCCTCTCCCACACCCATCCCAACATCACTATATCACTAGCCTATTCCCTGCATCACTAGATTGTTGTTGTTGACCAATAGCATTAGCATAACCATCACAGCTAACAGCACACACACACACACACACACACACACACACACACACAGCTTCACATCACTCATCATCACAGCTTGGCCCGTGCACCCGTGCAACTAAGTTATTTTGCTTTTTTTGATACTCGTGCTCTATCCTGCCTGTCACCACTCGCCTAGCTCTAGCCTGCAGCCATTCTCTACAATCCCTCCTGTTCCGCAAACTGTCCGTTGTTTCCCCACAACTTAAGAGTCGATACGTTCAATCATAATAAATTGCAACAAACGTCCAATCAAGAAACAATCCGAGCTTGGAACGTCGCAATTCTTGACAGATCATGTTTGCCCTCACCTGTGTTTACCCCCTACCCCCTCCCACTTCCCGCTACCCCTTCGCTCCTCCTCTGTCAATTCAATACGAAAATCCAATTTCTTTTACGCTACAACTTGGCTCATTTTGTTTCTCGGAAGAATCGAAAGTTGCTGGATATGAGGATTTCTATTAACTCGTATGCGAGTGACAGCCCTACGGCTATTATTGTGCGTCCCCTGATTATTGAGTGAAATAAATGTAAGGACGACTCCATGTGAGCGCTGTAGGGTTGCCACCAATTGGGACATGTTTGTTTAGTTGATGTTACGTTCTTGATACAACCTGAGCACAAACGCAACTACTTCTACTGTTTATTAATACTGTTTTGTAAAAGATAAATAACTGTATGCCACCTCTGATACAATAAATATATAATTAAGTGCCACAAATATGTGGTCCATGAGGAATTTCTATAAATAGACATCATCGCTTATCTATACCTATCTAGTTATCCATGAGTTACTAAAAAAATATCTTCCTAGTTAATTTATATCTAATTAATTTCGAAACATGGTGGCCAAGCGGTAATGTGTTCTTTGTAATCCAATGAAACCAGGTTTGATCCCCGGCCATCACCAATTTTAATAAGTTATGTGTGGATTTGCCATAGCTCCGTGGTTTGGAGGACACGTTAAGCCATTGGTCCCGGATAGCAGTCGTTAAGTCACGTCAAATGCCCTTGGGCGGTCTGACAAACTGTGAAACCAGAGGCTGGTACTAACTCATTTAACATAAAAACATGCATCAAAATATGGTATGTAGATAAGTAGATATGTATAACCTGCTGGCAGATCAAAAACTCCTTAAACATGATAACAATATGGACCGAGTCTAAATCATACTATTTATAAAACATAGTATTCAGTAGTTGTTCAGTTTATTTTAATTTATAACATAATTATAAACAATCTTCTATTTTCACCACAAAACGTAGATATCCGGAACTGTTCGCACGCACATCCTCCCTAGTGGTAGGTAAGGCGGGTCGCTCGGAGCGCCGAATTTGAATACGTATAGGCGTTTAAAAGCATTAAAAGGATTGTATGGGCCCACGACTGAGGGAATTGCCTCGATGTACCCTGACTGACTCGTATTCCCTAGCTGGTGGAAGATGTATTTTTTAGGGAATTTTGATTTATACAACCGGAAACACAATTGAAAAGGTATAAAAATTACAATTACAAACTTTTTTGCATTGATAAACTCATTAACGAATATACCTGCTTTTTATCGGACTGCGCAACGCAAAGGACGGGTTTATGTCAATCAAACCGTGCTCTCATAGTACACAGCGTCGCTGCGTCTTTGTACTTCAAATTTCAAGATGAGCCCTAATTTGCTTAAGTTGTTATATGTTAGAACATGAAACATATATAAATACGTACAAGTGCTATAAACTCATGGATAAAATTGACGGGAAATAGCTCCGACCAGTTTTTTTTAAATTATTCTTCCAGTAGTCTGAGATTAGAAGCCGCCGCGCGCTGCAAGGAAGTGCTCGCACGCAAACACTTCAAACAGCTGGATTAAACACAGTATCCATTTTTTTTTAAAATAAATATGTATAATTCTAACGATGATGACATCGTTAGAATTGTACATATTTATTTATTAAAAAAATGGATACATTTGTGGAGAAAATCCAAAACCAGCTAGCTAGCTAGTATTCTAAAAGCTCCCTAACTTGAGTCACAATAGTTGGGTTTACACAAAAAATTGATAAATTGTCCTAGAAGTATAAATAAACGAGCTATGTGCTATCAGTCTTTTGGCCCACTTTAGGAATTAAGCCCATTAGAAGGATATTCAGTATTTCACAGTTAAGGTATTTAAGACTCCTCGTCGTGGGATTTAATGTACATAATCGTTTACTTAAAGGTGAGCCTTTCGAATATTATGAATTTTGCGTAAAAAGCTAAGCACAAAATATCCTATCGAAGTAAGACTTAATTTGTATAAATTAGTTGATAATATGTACTTTGTTTTGTGCATAAAATTGTTTTAAAAGGCGCACGCGTTTCTAATCCAAATGCAAAGAGAAGGAGTACCTAATAAGGTTGAATATTGCGTGCCCCTTCTGATTATTCATTGTGCCAAAAGAAGTAGCAAGAAACAAGTCTATTTTTACGCACTTTTATTGGAGTGATCAAAAAGAGAGCTAGCTTGGTTTTGTTGCGAAATAAAACTACACAATCCTAGTTTTCATAACTTCATAAAAACGATGGTAGTCTAACGGTTCAACAGTGTAACTTAGAATCCAACGATACCGGGTTCGATCCTAGGCTCCGCACCAATGACTTTTCTCAGTTATGTGTGGTTTTCCATCGCTCCGTGCTTCGGAGGGAATGTTAAGCTGTCGGTCCCGGGCTGTTGTTAGGTCCCTCGGACGGCCTGACAAACTCTGACACCAGAGACCAGCACTACCTCATACGACAAACAAACAAACATAACTTCATATTGTTAAAGAATCGCTTTCCTACGTTTATATGCACCGTGACGAAGATATCACAAAATGCAAGACATTATGTTACAAACAGTGTAAAAAAACATTACTTCTTTCTCGTTTAAAAGCAGAATTTCGAGCTACGTTCATAGAGTAACACCTAGAGTAACTTATAGCAATTTAACGAAGGCATCGGGTGCGTTCGACACCGGGTCGGAAGGAGCGGGCCAAAGGGGTGGGGGTAGTAGAGGGGTGGGAAGAGCCAGGATCTGTCCGACACACGGGCTCAGACCATTCGTCTAACGAGTCACTTGCCGGGAAAACCCGGTTCCAGCTGGATTTTTAAACTACTCTCTGTCGTGGATTTATTTTTCTTTAAAACTTAACGACCCCCGCTGCGATTTGGGTATTTTTGGTAGGTATTTACATTTTGTTGGTATGAGAGATTTCTAAGACCTATAGTTAGTAACCTTTGCGCTTTTTAAGTGTACAGAAGAACCAATGTGGAAGAATCACTAATAAACTGTACATTCCATTTTGTATAAATGTGTCCTAGTTTGTTAATTATGTCCTTGTGTTATCTACCTTTCCAAACATTTCTTTTCCGCTATCAGACCTTCACAAAACTTATTGAAAAACTTGTGAAATTAAAGCGATTTCGTCGCAGATTTCAAGAACAAAAAAACTCAATTTATACAAGATAAAACACCGGCGCTGTAAACAATAAAACAGCAATAACGGGAGCACTGAAAACAAGTGAAACTTATTTTTTGCGCACACTTATCAAAACAAAGCGGCGTGCCGCTGATAACAAGAGAAAAAGTATTCAAATGAATCCGAATAGATAAAGATCAGTTAATAAAGACTGTGCTTCGTTTGCCCTGCATTATCTGGTGCTGGTGAGGGGTAACATCCACCATGGCGGTTAGGTGATGTAAAAAAACTAAAGGCCATCGTCATGTAGTTTAATGATTGCTGCCTCTTGAAGCTAATAATTACTGTTGATGAAAATATTTATCGCTGAGGCATAACTTGGCTATTTGAGGCTTCGTAAATGAGCTCCTCTGTAATGCAACTGCGTGGGTTCAAAAACAAACCATGGCGCATAAATGCAGCTAAGTGGTTGATCAGGCCCTCTTATACAGCTTAATAGTTGCAGGTTCCTTTCCTGACATGGTCATACGTCGAAGTAAAAACTTCAACAAGACATCATGAATATGCTAAAAAAAACAAACAGCGAACAAAATTAACAAGAAAATTTACGCACATATATACGTTATAGTTTGCTCTACGAGTATATAGTGCCACAAAGGAACAGACATACATATATATATATATATATATATATATATATATATATATATATATATATATATATATATATATGTAGGCTGATAAACACAACACCCGCCCTTTGCGTTACGCAGTCTGCTAAAAAGAGGCAAAGATTTGAGTAACAATGCTTGCTAACCAACTTTAAATCGTTATAGATCGGAAATGGTCGTTCAAAATTAAAAATAATAAAATGATTTTCAAATACCTATTCAATGATAGATGATCCTAAAGATTCTAAAGATGATTTTCAGATACTTATTCAATGATAATCCACTTAACATAGATCTTCGACTTTAATTTTTTTCTTTTTACAATATGGCGTCTGGTTGTCGCCATAATGAATTTTGATTACTGTCATGCCTTTAGTAGCACTCGCAAGATTAAGACAAGTCGATTGACGTAAGGTAAATCTCTAGACCTATGGTACTTAGTTAGACATGAATTTTAAGTTATTTTGTGCCCTAGGTAGTTAGGTAGTTTAAAAATGCCTTTAAGAATTACGTACGTATTGGAATTGCATACCTATTTACGTTTCAGTTTCTTGCTACTCACAGTGATTTCAGTGAGTTTGGAGCCCTACCGTGGAAGTTAAGCAAAGACAGTTAACTTGGACGAAACAAAAGCAATACAAACTTGGGCACTGAATAAAAATAACGAAATCAACGTACCTAAATTCATTTTCAAAGAGAACTTTCTAATTTCGTTTGCAATGCGATGGGGCTGAGAATCTGACCTTGTTTTGTTTATGTATTTTGGTGAGCAGTGGTTTTATTTTAAGTTTATATTTTCATTGAAAGAAACATCAACACTAATATTAAAAAGAGGAAAGATTTGATTGTTTGTATGTTTATGTTTGTCTGTTTGTAGTAGATAAATTCAATAAATACAGAACCGATTTTAAAAAATCTGTCACTTTTAGAAAGCTACATTATCAGCGAGGTACATGGGCTGCATTTAACAAAATTACTATAATGTAATCCAAGGTATCAAAAAATTTCCTCTAAAAATGACGATTACTAGCTGTAAGGTACGGAAACATGTTGCCGCGGAAACGAAACAATAACAAGTCTGTCAAAAAGCACAACGAGCGTGCTGCCAAAGATTTTGAATTACGCTTACTCCGTTATTTGTTCAAATTAGTTAATCAAAACACGGGTAAAATTGTGTACAAACATCGTAGCTGCTCGAGCAAGCCGGGGCTAGTAGCCACTAGTAATTTATAAAATTTACATTAACGAAGATATTTCATTAGAGTTGTATGTTGCTGTCAAAAAATGTATGTTAACATGTAGGTAAACCTCTAAACTCTCTCCCTCTCTATTTTACCTCTAAACTGTAAAATCATGACGTTCTTTTTGGAATTCACATAAACATTTAAAGTATCTAAAATGAACAAAATAAAAATATGTAGCTTACTTCCGCCAAAACTGTAAGTCAGACAAATGCAAAATTAAAATTAAAAAAAACCCACTCTAAACAAACCCATACCCTATGTTTAGCGTAAGGTTTTTTAAAATTAAATTTTACCACTTATCATTTGTCTGACTTACATATTTTTATTATGTTCATTTTAAATATGGATAATTAACGCCTGAATCTATCAACTATTTAAAGTATCCTTGTATCAAACATGCATTTGTTTGGCAGACAGACAGATCGGCTGGACTTTTGACGGGACGCAACGGGTACCTACTTTGCCGGATTACGGAATACTAAAAACATATAACTTCAGCCATCGCCTAGCACCAACAATGTCGTCACCAACTTACCTTTTCATTAAATGGGATTATGTATTACGCTCTTCATATTAGATGAAGGGCACGTATAAAATCACGAACCCCGCCGCGTTACGTAACAGCGGCCTTGGTCCGGAACTTGTGTATGTTCAAACTTATTTACGAGGAAAGTAATGAAATCTGACCGGCTATCCTAGGTCTTTCCTTTAGTTTCTAGGCCTCCAATTCAGGTTGAATTTATAAGTAGCTAGATAATAAGGTAAGTAGCTTATTACTAATAGATAGGGTAATCTGATATAAAAGGGTCATCTAATAAATCTCGTATTGGTTCAAATATAACTACTTTATTAAAAAATGCATGCGTTTGACAGTGCTCGCCGGATTGACCGCCTGGTCTAGCTAAACGGACACGCTTGCTTAGACGATACTTGTTCACTCTCGATTTATAAGAGGAATGTCATCCATAAAAGAAATGAAATTACTTAACCACTGGAATAAGTGGGAGTATGTATAAGACAACATATACATTAAGTTAAAACATACTTAATGTATATGTTGTCTTATACATACTACACCAGTAGTACCAATATTTTAAAATACATAAACTACTCGCGAAAACGCTTTTTATAAGTTGGTATGCTAATTGATTAGCAGATTAAGGTATGAAATATGCTTAAAAGCACACATTAATTGGTCTGCAGCATACCCTGAAAACTCAATGGTTTTGCATATACTTCAAGTTTTATAAATAACTTCTGTTCTGATATCGTTCAGTTACATAACATCAAACACCGTGTATTTAGAGGAAGTGAGAAAGGGTATATTTCAACGTACTGTTTTTCAGAGTTGACTATCTCTCGGATGTCTGTAGACTAACGGAGGCCTAAACAACTCTAACGACCGAGCGCCGGAAACCGTACATTTTCACGGCGGAAGCCCCTACGTTGACAACCAGTCTCAGCCACATTTTCTTTTGTATGTATAGTTACTACCCTTAGCAGTGACTATAAGCACGAATTGGCAGCTATAAAACCAAGGGCTACCCCGAAAATGGAATTAAATTGAAAAGGGAATTCAAGAGAAAAGTTTGGAGCAACAAAGACCGACAAAACACATTGCCTGAAAGGAGCTGAAACTTTCCGCGTTACCTCGCTGGGGTGGGAAATGCTGAACGATAGATTTTGCAAACATACACTAGCAAGCAATTAAATCGATTGAGCCATGATTAAATTCATTACTTTCTAAGCGCGTGAACACAGGCGCACCATGCAGCTTTCAGAGCTATGTTCGCGCTCAAATTGTATTCAGCGCATGGGTAACACGAAATTCTCTCCTTGAATAAGCGCTGAATAGTTTTTTTCAAAACTTTATATTTTTCTTAATTTTGAAGCCACTTTTCACAGCTTTCAAACTGATTTTATGTTGATATTTAGCCAGCGTATTGAGGCAATCAAATGAATTTCATAAAGATCAAGTATTGAATGACTGAATTACATGAATAGTATGTATACAGAATTATATGACAAAATAATTATTACAATCCATAAATAATACATTTTTATTCAAAAATCACCGTCACTCAGTGACCGCTCAGCGGTCGAAGCGTTCGGATGTGTGAGCCATGACATTTTTTTTTGCCATCCTCTCGCTCTATCATAGAACGTGCCTCTCGCTCTGACCGAATAACGAAAGTTGCTCTACTTAATTTGTTTTTGTATATTTTTATAATCTCAAATAGTTGTTGTGTTGGTGACTTGCATATTAGAATATTTTTAATCGATAAAAACGTATCTTCATGAAAACTATGTTAATCTCGTGTTTAGGATTTATGATTATAAGCATCAATATTTTGCAAACAATTTTAAATATATGTCTTCTTTAACCAGATATTAAAATAGCGTAGGCTATGTCTATTTTTACCCAAGTACGGCAAAACAAGCGATGGGTAATGACTTTAACAGTTTATGTATGTATATAAGTATGTGGGAATGTGGATGTTCCACTATAGCGTCGCCCCTAGCGGTCCGATGTTAATAAACAATTTTAACTTTCTATATCTTCTGGTATAGAGTCAGTACCCGAATACGGCGAAGCAAAACATTGGTTATGTGTTCAAACTTAAAACTTTGTCCTATTTTGACCAGCCAAGGTATCAATCGATTTGGCTTCATTTACACAGTGTCATAGGTTATTATTTTTCCCGACTACGATGATGCAAAGGAAGGTCTATGTGTTCAAACTTGAGAACCTGACATGCGAGGTATCAATCGATTTGTCTTTATCAAAAGAGTGTCATAGTCTATTTTTTACCCGCACTTATTTGGGTTTAGTTTTGAACTTATGTCTTGATATCAACTTGTAAAAGGAGGAGGTTCTCAATACGTCTGCATCTATATTTTTATTTTTGTATGTTTGTTATCTCGTATCTATAAAACCTCTGAACCATTTTGGAAACTTTTATTTTTATTTGGGGGGGACTCCGATTAGCTCCCCTTTTTTTAAATCTAAGTTGTTTCTGTAGTTTTTAGTAGGAGGATAATGATGCAGGATATCTGAACCGGGTTGATTTAAAAGGGAAGACTTTCATTGTAGTTTGATATACTTAATTAAGTTTCATCAAATATGTTTTAGTTTATTTATTAGCAAATCGAATTGTTTTGGTGTTTATATTCTCAAATTTCCGGGATTTCTGAACCAAGATGCTAATTTTTTACACAACTGACCAAAAAAAGGAGTGTAATGTTTTTAGGATTCATGTATGTATGTATGTATGTATGTGAGTTTCTTTAATCCACCAAAACTTTTAAATGCCAGAACAGATTTAGACGTATGGTATCTTTAGAATCCTTACATCCCCCGAGTAACAAAGGCAATTTATTATTTGAAAATAAAAAACAATATGACTGCAGTATAACTCCAGTTTCAAATGCGAAAAAACTTTTCTATCTATCTATCTATCTTTCTATCTAATCAGCCCGTATCCACCCACTGCTGAGTATAGGCCTCCTCTCGTTCACGCCAGTCTTTCCGGTCCTGTGCTAATCTAATCCATTGGACCCCAGCGTGCCTCACAATGTCATCTGACCATCGGGCGGGTGATCTGCCTGCCCTTCTCTTGGATACCGTTCGGTGACTGCCTTAGTCCACCTATTTTCGTCCCTTCTTGCCAAATGTCCTGCCCATTTCCACTTCAGCCTGGCAATTCGCATACCTACATCTTCAACTTTAGTACAACGTCGAATTTCGACGTTTGGTATGCGATCTACCAAAAAAACTTTTATCTTCAAATTTTCAATATGAGTACAAAATGAAGGCACATTTCAACAGTATATAATTCATTGGCATAAGTTCTTTTTTGGCAGGACAGGCGTGTTTTTATAGCTTTTAAGCTAGTTATTACTTGAAATAATAAACCTACCATTTGGTCCTGTATAAATTTCATCAAAATTGGTTAATTTGTTCATTACAAGTTTTTATTTAACTAACCATGTTAGTATGTTTGGGAACAGTCTTGCAAGTGAGTTTTAAACTACTTTATGACGTCCAATCCAAACAAAAATTTTGCATCTGTGCGTAGTTTCGGTAGGGGCAGAGGGTAGAGGGGGGCTTAACATATATTATTGTGTTGTCATCAGAAGGATCTTCACAACAATATAACTATCACTTTTGTAACTTTTAAACTTTAGGAAATTAAAGCTCTCAAAAGTACGCGTTTTTAATAAAGCATTTTATTCTGGAACGCCCGCTTTGATGACGACGTTCATTCAATTCACGTGAAAATGAATACTACTTCATATTAAACATTATTTTGTACAAAAACTAAAAAGAATAAAACAATTACAATTGAATCAAAACAATATCAGTATCACCAAAATTAAAAATGTAATACCAATACAAAAATACAGCATCAGATAAGAAAGAGTTTTTTGAAGTCGGTACCAAAGCAAACCATGATTATTATTCTAATATATTTACAACAAATAATACCTACAATATATCTATCTATCTACGCACCCTCATACGAAACATGAAATGCAGAAGACTGCAGTCAAACAAACGGATTTTGACTTTCACCCTTCAACAAGCCAATTGACACAATTACAGCAATCTAGCCAATGATATTTTATTAATGGTAAGGCAATCGTTTGAGGTACTCTGGAGGCAATGAAAAAAACCGGAATAGATAATACTATGCATGTACGAGAAAAACTAAATAAAAATCAAACTTAAATATATGAAAAGTACGGAGTTGTATAATAAATACGTGTTTGCCGTATGAACTGGTAAAAAACATTCGTTGAAAGTACAGTATAATAAGAAGAGATTACGAAATCAATAATAAATAAGTTTATATATCGCCATACGATCACGTAATGGTAGTCTTGATTCGCGATCCTATTAAAATTAGAACGTATTTTTATAAAAACTCGGGCTGGGGTTATAATATTTGATGTTGATTAGTTTAAGGACTTGGTTAGCTGGTTGTAGTTCTATGGAACTCAATCATTATTTCGTGAAGTTTGAACATGAACGATTATTTTAAAAAAAGGTGTGTAAAATGAGGTAAATTATCCTGGAATAACACATATTTTAACCCATTAAAGTGATCACGCGGGCAAAGCCGCGGACAAAACAGCTAGTCTTAAAATAAACCTACATGTTAGATAGTTAGTCACAGGATAGTTTAAAAATGTTCCTTCTGAGTATACATAAATAAGAACATTTGAACTAGCTGCACTTCCCGAACTGAGACCTTGCATTGTGTAATATTTTTCAAGTTGTATCTTTTAAGTAACTCAACACATCAACTCAAAAACTTAATAACCAACGAAGTTTAAAATTTCTTGTGTTTCTAGGTACTTAATTAATTATTAGAAAGTGTACTTAATATTATTTTCTAGCTTCCCTCGAACCCGGCACTTACGCGATATGAATTGTTCTAAACAATGAAACGTAAATACCGGTCCGGAAGGATTAAGTCTGTATGTTTATATAACAATATGCATATATTGTTATATAAATAAATAAACAAAAAATTGTTTTGAAATGTATAAATACAGCGGTGTCATAAATATTAAACCTAATTTAATAACCAATTTTGTTTTTTTAGCCCTCTTTGGAATCGGTTCGGGGTTGTTGGATATCATATCCAACAACCCCGAACCGATTCAGATAATGCATATTACAAATTAAAAAATATTTATTATTATCACTTATTATACAACAAATTTCATGTAGCTATCAATCAATTTTTCAAAAGTTACTGTAGGACAAATATCCCTCACTCAGCCATGGATTGCATTTTTAAAACGTTTCGTCATATAAAATTAAGAACTAAAACTTTAATTATAAAGATAACAAGAGGCCCCTGCCTCTCTCTGTCTGCGTTTATACGGATTTTTTCCAAATATTCGTGTATCGAGAAAACTGTTAACAAATTTTTACGTCAAAAATTCAGCCTGTATGTTTAGATATATATGTATATAGATAGATGTATGTATGTTGGTCTCTGTAGAAAATTTCATCATATCCAACATCCGCGTGGGCTTGCAAGCCGTATAAACAAACAGACAACTTTCACTTTTAATATTAGTAGGGTAGGCAAGTAGGGATAAGCTGTTGTACAAATAAAGATATTTCTTGCACGGAAACGGTAGTACGGACGTCCGGAAAGAATATCCATTTCTCTCATCTGCCTTTCTTGAAATTGCAAGTTTGATTTAAAATTCTTTGCCTAGTACTATAGTATACTTCCAGACTATTACAATTAATATTAAGTTATTTACTGTTCAGTGATGTATTGGGAGGCATTCTAAACTTAAAGCGCTCTAAATTTTGTTTTGAACCTATACTTAAAACTAACTCCGATGGTTCAGTGACCGAAAGTTGGTCTTGACCTTCAACAAGAGACTGCGCCATTCAATCCTGACATCAGTTGTCACCAGCTGAAAGATCCCGCTAGTCCTTCTCTACCAGGTCAATCCAGCCGAGAGATCTGTGGCCTCTCTGCCGCCCTATACATACGTGACTTTAGCCCCGAGGCAATTGTCCTTTATTTCGCAAGATGTCGGGTTCATCAAAAAATCTTCGATTTCACAGATGTAAACCAATCAAAAAAAAAAAAATATAGTAAACCGAATTATTTGGCTACAAATAATGGTAGATATATTCTGTCACGCTTATTTATTACTAATTTTTACCACGTTTTTATAAGTCACTTTCTTGTTTTTCTGTCTGTCTGTCTGTCTGTCATTCAGGGTGGAATCTTGCACCTCAAATTTCAAGCACTGTCCAATTAGATATCCAGCTAAAACTTTCAAGATAACTCACAACTCGATAAAAAGGCAAATAAAAAGAAAGTGGTTTTTATATTAGTTATTTAATCTCCATTTGCTGCCTGTTTCTGAAGTGTACTCGTAGGTTTTTAGCTACACATATTTTGAAACAATAAATTATAAATAATAATTAATGAGTTCAAAAGATCGTCCCTATGACTAGTTGCTGATTTGACCCGTCTTGAGCATTTCGTACCCTTTGACTTTCACATGCAAAGGTTGATTAAGGTTGGTTTGACTTTTGCGTGTTATTAAAAAGGTATTATTAAAGTGGCGTATAATCTAACTTAAGTATGCATGACGAGCTCTTTAATGGTGGTAAGATTCTTTGGCTCGATGAATGACGGAGCGAAACAGACTAAAAGCCCTTAGGCCTGCTGCGGTGAAATGTTTCACTTGAAAGAATTCTATGAAACTTTTAACGTGAAAAGTCAAAAGTTCATGTTACTACAATAAAAAATCTCAAAAATAAAAAATTACAACTTTTAATTCTCAAAAAGATAGAATGGACTTGATTTCCATTATCATCAATATTGACAGTATATTTTATTCGGTCGATAATAACCTCTAGAAATGGAATTAATTACGGCATTAAAAATAACATTGCATATTTATTGGCATGAATTTGACAACCAAACTTCACGAATCTCCGGGCAGAAATCACCAATCAAAAAAACTAGGTGGAATGTTGTTGGCCACGGCAGCTAGACTTTTTAAATAAGAAAAGTGTTCTTTGCTGAGGCACACTACATACTCGTATATAGTCCTAAGTCCTAAGGACTATATATGTACTGTGGCTGAAGGCTACTGATGTAGCAAAAGAGAGCGTAGTTGGACACACATATCTCCTTACGAGTCACTAATTATTCACATTATTGCAGGCATTACTACTTCAATCAAACGCGTTATCATCGTTTAGCGTATCCAGGAAAGAGAATAAACTGTAAACTATCGTTTTTCTTCACAAATACCTACTGGGTCCTAAAAAGTGTTCACAGCTCAGTCCTTGCGGCTGAAATCTGAATCAAAACGAAGTGTGCTCAGCAGTAGCGGTAGATTACAAAGCAATTGATAAAAAGCGCGTTTGATACCAAAGTGTTTTGGTACTTTCGGTTGCGGCCACAGCACGCGCGCCGCTCGGTAAGAATGCCTTTGTGTGGACTGCGAGCGCTCGCTCTATCCTCGGGATTAGTTTCAACGTGATACAATTGATAAAAAGCGCGTTCGGTACCAAAGTGTTTCGGTACTTTCGGTTGCGGCCGCAGCACGCGCGCCGCTCGGCAATAATGCCTTTGTCCGAACTGCGAGCGCCCGCATATCCTCAGGATTAGTTTCAACGTGATACAATTGATAAAAAGCGTGTTCGGTACCAAAGTGTTTCGGTACTTTCGGTTTCGGCGGCAGCACGCGCGCCGCTCGGCAAGAATGCTTTTGTCCGGACTGCGAGCGCTCGCATATCCTCAGGATTAGTTTCAACGTGATACAATTGATAAAAAGCGCGTTCGGTACCAAAGTGATTCAGTACTTTCGGTTGCGGCCACAGCACGCGCGCCGCTCGGCAATAATGCCTTTGTCCGGACTGCGAGCACCCGCATATCCTCAGGATTAGTTTCAACGTGATACAATTTATAAAAAGCGCGTTCGGTACCAAAGTGTTTCGGTACATCCGGTTGCGGCCGCAGCACGCGCGCCGCTCGGCAATAATGCCTTTGTGCGTACTGCGAGCGCTCGCATATCCTCAGGATTAGTTTCAACGTGATACAATTGATAAAAGCAAAAGCAAAAATAACCATGAACTGTTGTTAGCTAGTTTGTATAATATTGACTTAAACTTACTTGTGTCAATAACCACATCCAAATACGGTCTTACCTGGGCGCTTTTTTGCGCTTTCCAACCTACAATCTAAAGCAGGACCTACCTTCGTGTTCCCTAGACCGTCTTTCTGTTTGCCATCCTTTTTATTGTATACTAACTGTGCGCGCGGCTTTGCCGATATAAAAATCCTGTGTTATTCCAGAACCAAAAGTACCAATATCATCAAACTTATAATACAGATCTGATGACAAATACTTTTTATCGATAGCTCGACTTCTTTTCATCTGATTGAGATACCAAGTACACGAGTTTGTTAGTCAAACCCTAAGCTATCCAACAATGAAAACTGCATCGCAATCGGTTCAGTAGATTTTATGTGATGCTCGAACAAACAAACAGACAGACACGATTTGTAACACGATGACACTACAGATAAAAATTATATGTTATATTATTTTTCAGTAGCTTATTCTAAGTACCCTAGACCAATTTTTTAATTATCTTTTTTTACAATCATTTTGGTACTTACTGCTTTATAGAAAAGATAATTATGTTTTTTCAGTTGAAACTGCGCCTGCCTTGGAAAAATAGTTAGCTGGCGACCTAATCTGAACAGAATTAGTTCAAAGTAGTTCGCAAATTCTTATCGGAGCAGGGAGGATGTCTGGTGCACAATGACGTCACAGCGATCGTACCTCCCTTTGTTTTATTTGTTTGGAAGTTCCGGAGCCGGCGGTGTTTGCGCCGAACTTGCCCGATACCGTTGAGGTAAAAGAATTTCCCATTAAAAAAGGACAACGGATAGAATTGGTCTCTGTAAGCAATTCTTTTTAAGTCCCTTATTGGTTTTATTTGGCGCGTGTGTCAGATTCTTATGTGGACTTTTACCGGGACTTCTTGCTTTCTATTTGATTAATCGAGTTTCTCGACTCAAGTTACCAACTTTGCCGAGACTTTTTATATGTAGACGACATTTTTGGGCGAAGTTTTATTTAGATGCTTGGAAAGTAAATGTCTCTGCTGAGAGCATTTTTTCATTAACATCAAATTCAGTGCCACTCTATGCACTTTTGTGTTTTCTTTTTATTTTTACAAAAGTTTTTCATTAACTTGATATTGAGTCTAGATTAGTTTTTCAGATTTCTTTTCAGGTAATTCAATTTGAATGTCATTGAGAACGTTTCCATTATCGAGATATTCGTTCGAAATTACTGTTCGGGAATCCGTAATGATTTTAGTAAATGGAATGTAAGTACCATTAAGTTGGCTGTTAATCTTCAGCTAGCTGAATGGAGTGGAATGAATTAGTTCTTTTTGGTCGGTAATCTTTTCATTAGGAGATTGATTACGTCGCTCGCTCCTTGGGCCTGCTCGCGCTCGCTCGCTTGTGTGCCAACATTGTGAATGTACAATTAGGTTACTCATTTATCATTGCTTTCGAGTCGAGAGGTACTTTGGTACTGGAACTGATTGGTCAATGCTCTTGCGGTAATGATGTCAAATCGATCCGGGAATTGAAACTTTTGAACACGTCATTTCATCAACAGATTTATGCAATATAGCAATAATAAATACTACATATTTTTATATTGATCATGCAGATAACAACAAAATATATCACAGATTTTGAACCGAATAAAGTCGTTTCCAGGTACAAAAGAACAACTCAAACGGCCATTTCATTTACCCTTAAATTTACGAGTTAGAGCAAATAAATCACCTGTACACGTGAGCCTGCGCGGGGTCGCCGAGGACCCCACGTTCCATAATTACGCAACAGCTATCTAATACTGACTTTTAATTGAAGTGCACAGTTTACCAGACACGTCAGTGAGAAAGTTATAATTAACGGCCGTCCAATTTGGACCTCGGGATAATTTAGGGGTTTGACAGGACCCCGGTAAAACTGCGCCCCAAAAACGCAACTTATCCGCCTCAGATATGTCTGGGAAATTAATTATCTGCAAATACGAGATAGAAGATGGACTATGGTACGTTGTGCGTAGGTACTGTTAAACATATTAGTTAGATTAGATGGTCATAGTGTTGTTTCAGTTCTAAGAACATTTCAATTTTAAAATTATTTGTGTTGTTTATACGAAAACACTTTACAGGTTATAGAACAAGAGACTTTAAACAATTTTAAACAAAAACTATTTATTATAATTTGGAAACTTTAAACGTTATTCATATAAGTCGTGGCAACATTCAGCTGTAGGATTCTTATCACGGGTAAAATTATTATTTTAAATTGCATCGCCAGTGGCTGTGGGTTATTAAATTAAATCTAAGCTGAAGCTAGGTTCGTTCACATTAACATGCTCATAATTTAGTCTCAAAACAAACGTGTATTTGTGTTAGCCGCGTGAACTTTGCGTCAAGTTTTTATCTTTAACGGTTTCAGCAATATGCAAAGTGAGCTTGCAACTGGTGCTACACAATGTAGACTGGCTTAGTGTTTAAACTAAATAAATATCTGTTTGATGCCAAATTCTGTTGTTACAATATATTATGGCTTTATTATAAAACTAGCTGTACCCTCGGGTTTCCCCGCATGGACATTATTCTGTTGATATAATATATTACGGCTTTATTATAAAACTAGCTGTACTCTCGGGTTTCCCCGCATGGACATTATTCTATTGTTTTAATATATTACGGCTTTATTATAAAACTAGCTGTACCCTCGGGTTTCCCCGCATGGACATTATTCTGTTGCTAAAATATATTACGGCTTTATTATAAAACTAGCTGTACCCTCGGATTTCCCCGCATAGACATTATTCTGTTGTTATAATATATTACGGCTTTATTATAAAACTAGTTGTACCCTCGGCTTTCCCCTCATGGACATTATTCTGCGATAAAAGTTTCTATGAAGTACGAAATATTTCATCAAAACTTGTTCAATTGTCAAATAGTCAGATTGAGATAGTATACCAGATAAAGTTAAAATTTGAGCTATCCTAAAGTGGAAACCATATCACAATCGGTTCAATACTTTTTTACATGATACGTGAACATAAAAACAGAAAAAAAAAAAAAAAAAAAATTGTTCAGTAGCTTATTTTAAGGCCCCCCTATTCTTTTCTATTTTCAGTTATTTTCATTGTACAGACTTTTTGTCACTTATAGCTTTAATATAAGTATAAACATATTTGCATATAAAATCATTGGTTATTGCTTTGTACCAACGATATGTACCAAAATGTAGCTTACCTACTCTACTACCTAATTAATAACGCTTGCCTTGCTTCTGACGGACCGCTAAGACAAACCGCCAACTTTAATTTCCGGCGGCTTAATGCATTCCCTTGTAACCACAACTTGGCGACCGCAACATTTGTCACTCCCAGACAAACAACCAACCGGCCATCTGGGGGCTACTGGGGCCCGTCCGCCTAAGGGCCCCAGTGACCACTTACCGCGAGACATGCAAATCACAACGCAACAATTCTTTCTGACCCTCAAGGACCATAAAACATGTAGAGTAAATTAACCGACGATAAATTAGTCACCCCAAGCTTTTACTGCCTCAGGTGGTTCGGGTAACGCATAAATTGAGACCTCTGAGGCCCATTTCAATTGCTGATTACATACGGATAAGGATCTGTGACGCATAGACAAAAGGTAGACAAAAGTGGACATAAAATAAAATAGAATACTAGCAAATAAGAAAGCATATGCCATTAAAGCATTGTAACGTTAATTTTATTTGGTTGCCACCAGGACGCACCTACGAGCAAGAATGTGCCTTACGCACACATTTTGCCGATCGACCGCCACATCGCAGCAAGATCTCGCGTGTTAGTCCTTGTTAGTCGAGTTAATTCTGTCAAGTTCTGACGAAAAATCAAAAATAATGCAGTCATATGTGATGGAATTACATATCTACCACAAAACACCACGAATTATCCACTCACGCACGCATACGCAGCCACAATTTGCTATGCTCCACTCGTTTGTTCGGCCGTGTGGAGTCCGTATTTTATAAACATTCTTACCTACTTTAGTTACCTAAATACTAGCCTAAATAGGTCTAAGCTAGCAATAATTGTTGCCAGTAGCAATTATTGTTTTTACATACGATACGAATAGGTACGTCAGTTAACTGAACACAAGATTGTTTCAGAACGCTAGCTCGTCGAATATACTCGACCAATATATCGCCCACTCAGCCGTTCTGCATAGATTTCAAAGTTCACTGCTTTACCTTTATCAGTGGAGTCCAAGTTAGAAGCATATATTCAAACTTTAACGTGTCATTTTGCACTACGTATAGATTATAATATTATTATAAATACATCAAAACAAGTTTTATTTTCAATATAAATGAGGACAGAGCAATTCTAATCAGTATCTGATTATTCAAATGGGTACATAAAGGGCGTTAAAGAAATTTTAATGGCTCTACCTCCGGGTTCGGAATAAACCATTTGAGAAGAACTAGGATGCCTAGAAAGCTAGATATGTATCATATATCTACTAGTGAGTCGCCCCGGCTTCACACGAGTAGCGCTTACACCACAGCATTTTCCTTAATTTTAGCATTTTAAACGTACATTTTCGTACATCCTAAAAAAAAACTTGAAGGCGTATTCAAAATCTTTGGCAGCAACGATCGGGACTCATTTTGACCACATCGTAATGCCAGCCTTTAAAAGTCCACTGCTAAACATAGGCCTTACCCAAAGAGCACCATGACGAGCGATCTTGTGCCACCTCCATCCGTCGACTTCCTGCGATGGCTATAATGTCGTCGGTCCATCGTGTGGGGGGTCTCCCTACACTTCGCTTACTTGTTCGTGGTCACCATTCGAGAATCTTTATTCCCCAGTGGTTGTCGGTTCTGCTAACTATGTGGCCTGCCCATTGCCACTACAACTTGCAAACTCTGAGAGCTATGTCGATAGCCTTGGTTCTTCTACGGATTTCCTCGTTGCGGATCTTATCACGTAGTAAAACTCCGAGCATATCTCTCTCCATTGCACGCTGCGTGACTTTGAGTTTATGTATGAGGCCAATAGTTAGCGACCACGTCTCAGTGCCGTATGTCATCACTGGCAACTCGCACTGATTATAAACCTTCGTCTTGAGGGAGGCTTTGCGGTATCTACAACGAGAAGATATGGTGCAATTTCCCGAACGCTGCCCATCCGAGTTGGATTCGTCGGTTGACCTCTTTGTCGAAGTTGGATCTACCCTGTTGGATCGTCTGACCCAAGTAGACATAGTGATCAACAGCTTCGATATGACATGAACCGGCACGGGTATGACATGTGCATTTGACATGATGTTCGTCTTACCCATGTTCATTTTAAGACCCACCTGTTGAGAAACAATATTAAGGTCACTGAGCATTGTGCTTAGGTCTTCCAGGGTTTCTGCCATGATGACTATATCATCGGCAAATCGAAGGTGAGTGATGTATTCACCATTGATGTTAATACCATATCCGTTCCAGTTCAGAAGCTTGAATATATTTTCCAGTGCAGAACAGAGGTGAACAGTTTCGGAGAAATAACGTCTCCCTATCTCACCGCTTTTTGCAAATCGACAGAATTTGTGCTCCGATCTTGGAGACGGACAGTCATGGTGGTCTTGCTGTACAAATACTTCAACACTTCGATGAACCGGTAGTCAATCTGGCACCGCTCTAATGACTGTAGCACTGCCCAGGTCTCGACTGAATCAAAGACTTTCTCGTAGTCCACAAACGCCAGACATAGTGGCCGATTATGCCCACAGACAATTGGATTATTACTCAGCTACTTGACAGATTTGTTATTATTTCGTTTCCCGGCATTTGCCATTCCTTTCCTTACAGCGAGTAATATTTTTTTATGAGTAGCAAATTTTTGATACCTTTGACATATTTATTCTGTTCCTTTGGTTACATTATTGCAATTATAGCAGAGAACTCTAATTTTTTGAAAAATAAATTACAGTCTAGGTTACTTACTGATAATGTACCTCTATAGGTAAAAATAATTTTTAAAATCGGTCCAGTATTTTTTGAGTTTATCCATTACAAACAAACAAAAATAAAAATAATATCTTTCGTCTCTATAATATTAGTGTAGATGTGGACAACAGTAAAAAAATCGCGTGATGTATAATATTCTAAAGGGAGGTGAGAGTTCATTTTACACTTTCGAGTTAAAATTTGCTATCGTAATAAATCGTTTTAATGTCTTGAAAAACTTTGTAGTTTCGCAGTTACTTGCACCTGCGAACGTATTTCGCTATTGTTTTTAACTATTAATGTCACAATGTGTTTCGCTGGAACTTTACTAGCTAAACTTTATTTTATCTGCGAGTTAATTTTGGAGCTAATCCCTTAAAATTGTACAAAACTGTACCTTATTTCACAAATAACATTGTTGACTGTTCTTTATGTAGGCACCGCCAATATTGTTATTAGGTTCATTTTGGGTAGGTAAAGGTCTAATTAGTGCTGGACAAGCATTTTACTTATTACTGGTAACAAGAGCGTTGCGGTCCACTAGTGCAATTTAGAATCCAACGATACCGGGTTTGTTTCTAGGCTCCGCAAACCAATGTTTTTTTTTAAGTTATGTGGGCGTTTCTATTGCTCCGTGCTTCGGAAGGCATGGCGTTAACCTGTACACTATAAAAGTCTTAATTGTTTTTATGTTAGAATGGGGGTTACCCCTCCGTAGACGCCCTAAAGACATCTTGAGCGATCCGGACTATGAAATCGCTGCCGCAGTGCAGGTAGCGATAGATTCGTCCAACCCTTCCTCACCATCTTTCAACACAATACAACACAGACACCGACCTCGCCGGTGAGGTCGAAGGTCCCGTAATTAAAGTCGATTTTATTTGCCTTCGAGTTTCTTGCCTTTTCTTCTCGAAGGTGTATTCCGAATCGGTGGTCAGTTATCCAAATAATTCAAAGGGATCCAGCCATTTCATCAGGGCCCCCTCGATCACTGCTAAAACTAACGATCCGAGGGTAAAACACCCCGTTTTACCCTCGTAATCAATGGCAACTGTCCAAGCCGAGGTTTGTACCCCTAGGTGCCCTTGAGTAAGTGGTCAAAACTGAACTTTGGCGTGCGATTTCTGCGTCCCGTATTGCGGTGGAGCGCTTTCGCACCCGCCACCGCTTTAGAGGTCTGATATAGTCCAACAGCACATAAATTACTTAACAAATATGAAAAAATAGATTCTTTAAATCTCTTAACTTTATCATAAATGCAGTTATGATTCTGTGTTCCTTACTATCTCTTATAACTTAGTCGTCCAAACATGAGGAGACAGAAGGGGTGCAGGACATCTTGCGGCGGACGACCACTTGATTTATCAGACCGCGGCCGGCCGCAAACTAGGCGCCTCCGTATTTATTGCCACAATAACCCTATTAATTCACTCGCAGCGACTTTGAACTCGAGTGTGGGGTCTAATCCGCGCCGGGGTCGTTTATGACCCCGCTCATAATGACAGCGGCGGAGGGTTAGGAATTGTTTTATTGGTGCGCTAGACCGCGGAGTGGACTCGGAGGAGCACTGGTGCTAGATTTTTACTGCAAAGTCCGCGGCAGTTGTTAAGTTGCTATGTAGTGGGCTGTTTGCTTTTATATCTTTTAGTATACGGTTAGTATCCGTAGCCTCGAGTAGCTTGATAGTTTCTGAACGGAACGTTCAGGCTTTTGAATTTTCCCTTTTTAATATAGATATCAACGTAAATTGATTATTTAAAAAGAAACAAGCATTTACTATCAACATAAAGCACGGACACATTCCATGATAGAAATAAACACGCCACAAAAAAGATTGACACCATCTAAACATCAGTCAAAAACGGATACCAATAAATATGTCTTGGCTACCGACAGCCATAAATCGGCGGGGGCCCACCCCGACCACTGAAGAACCAATAGTTACAATCCCACAACCCATATAATTCTAATGAGACCAAATCTAAACAAATCGGCGTCGCGCCTAGAGTCCATTAGCACACGGGCCGCGGTTGCCGACTAGTTAGGAGATTATTTATTAGCGTTTCCTGTGGCCGCGATGTGGCGCGGCCGAATTCAATTTGATTCATTGCACTAATGCGGTGTGGTCACGCGAATGACCGACCGAAAAATTCGACGCACCCGGAGGATTGGCCGGGGAGGCAGACGGGCGATTTGTAGTCGCAGGTGAGGTAAATGAATTGATTGGGCGATTGTCCTGATTTCGGGAAATGTTTATAATTTTCGTTTTTCATTTGTCATATTGTATTTCCGTAAAACTTTTTTATCATACAGAACTCAACAACTCTTTACAAGTCTCAGAAGATCTTTAATTTGAAGTTGTAATAAGAAATACTAATGTTACTTGAAATTGACGGATATTTTTTGACTGAAACTATACATCAAGTTTTTTTTATACTACGTTTCGACATGATTAACGATAATCTATTAATCTTTAATTACGATAATTTTACTTTCAATTTTATCTTTTTAAACCGAAAATGACTATTTTGTAGATTTGTGTGAATTGTAATCATTTGTCATAGTCATAGATGTAATATTTGTATTAATGTATGTTTATCCGTTATTTAGTGCCCATAGTACAGGGTATCCTAGTGTGGGGCTAGGTAATTGGTGTGAATTGTCCCGAATATATTAATATTTATTTATTTATTTATTTATTTATTTGTAGATTACGACTATTGTTACAATTTTTTGAGTTTAAAAGTTAATAGGTGAACGTTATTATAATTTTACAATTAGAGATTATGTTGCCCGCCTGCAGCGCACCTATGTCTTCAAGGTTTCCTTATAGAATTCGATTCCGCGACGTCTTGACCTTTCCTATTTCATGGATCCTGCCCTTCAGTGTACCTACTTAATGCTTTTCATCGGGCTTTATTTTGGCTCCGATATAAGGAAAACGTAATAAAATACTGGTTTTAATTTGGTCGAGGTGAATTACGTCATCGGTGACTTTTTTGTTATTGAATGGGTGGCGTTCACTGCCTGGAGACTTAGTTATTTGTGCTATCAATTTTATTATAAGTGCTATGAGTACCTACAACAATTTTGTGGAAATTCGAAATTATAGAAATGGTTCCGTATCTATAATTTCGAATTTCTAGATTTACTTACTACGCATTTACATAATTGAGTAAGTCATCTTTGTACTTCATCATTTATATTATCTCAATAAAATAAATACAAACAGAGGTTATTTATACTTTGTTTAAAAATAACAAACTTTAAATATAATATAAAATCTGTATTGTAAAATTTAATATTTTACTATTTTTATCAGTAAGTAGGTATTTTTCCGACCGGCTGCAAATTAGCGCTGCGAATGATAATCCGACCAGCTCCCAACCTATTGTTTTAATAACAACCTTTCTTCTAATAAAATAATAAAGCTGCACCAAAACTTTAATAAAAGACACGTAGGTACAAAATTAACTAATACCAAGTGAACCGCATTCCGGCCAGAGCGTCCCCGTCCTTTGGTTTTAGGTTAAAACGCCTCTATTTGGGTCAACGAGATAAGAATATTTATTTTATGTGAATCCCTTTGCACGGAAAAAAACGTTTTACCTTATTAATTTCAGAGTTGAGATTTACTTAACTTTATTTAACCAGTTCCCCGTCAAAAACAGATTGTTTCTCCGGAATTGAAAACTTCTTTTTGTTTTTATCAAGTGGACACCAAGTAACCGAGAAAGTGGAAACCGAAAAGGACAAGCAAAGTTTCATTTCGACGGTTTAATTTGAACGAAACCTTTGACGGCGTTAAATATGGGCTTTATTGCTTTCGTAATAAAGATTTAAGAGATGTTACGAGGTTTTCCAGCGACGCTGTGTGTTGAAGAGTCGGCGGGGATTGGGCGGGCGCGCCTTTTGTTATTGCAGTTGGATATAGGTCAATACAGTGACAGGATATTACGAAGCCGCGATGTCAGACGCACCCGCGCTTCTAGCCGGCTAAATGAGAAATTGTAGAATATCAGCAATGGTGAACATGTGCAGTAGAGCGACGCTATACAGAAGTTACAGGCACAACTTTTAGGGGATGCGTTTTGGAGCGAACAAGCTGTGGTGTAGGTATTCTTTCGTATGTCAAGCCACAAAGTAATCTATGCGGGTGCTTTTAAAATGTGAAATGCATTGTGTTGGCCTTTTGGATTTGTTTGAATGGATGTACTCTCAATAAATTGGTATGTTAGTGTGTTAACGCACAATATTGAAAGCAATCAGTTGTGTGCTTTGCTTTGTAACTATAAAATTGAAATAACACAGTAAAATTTTAGTGTAGATAATTACAAGGATGATAGCACTAAGTTAAGGGAATAAAATAACGCTTTAAATTTTAGAAAAATGTTGTGTTAAACATTTCTTAATTGAAACCAATTTAACAATCGATCAACCTTGTTGTGCCTATAACTTAAATAATTTGCTATTACAAGCTCACTCCATTCGTATCGCCCACTTAGTAGGTATTTCCCTAATGATAAGCAAACCCGAGCCCCCACGGCAGCACTTTGGCGGAACAAAAGCCGTTAAACTCGATTTATATTCCCGTGCTAAATGTTAAATTACTTTAATGTACACACACGCGTGGCGATTAATCTTGTGTTGTGAGGGTATACCACGACACAGAATAGCTAACAGCAGGTCCTAGCAGTACTTAACTTGCGGCTGTTCGCTGGTGGTCCGCTGTTTGTCGGTAGCTTTGCCGTGTGTATGTTTGTATGTATGTGTGTCATTCCAATACGGCTAAAAGCTCAAGCAAAATTACTGCGCGCATTCGTTCGGTACTGATTTTCCCAATCAAGCACGTTTTTACATTATTAACAAGAATCTCACTGAAGCGGAATAACGTTAACACTTAGTTCCAGCGGGTTGCGTTTCATCGTGCTACTGGTTTATATGCTAAAGCTATAAATCTCCGGCAAATGCAACAATGAGCGATGATTTTTCAAAGAGAATCGCGGGTGCGGGGTGTGCGCACGACATAAGCACAACAATTAATTTCGAAGCGTCTTCTCGCATGGTGTGGTACAATCGACAAGCGCGGAATATCGCAGTGAAATCAGTATTTAGATGTACTCAATGGTCCTCCTGCTCTTCGAGCAACCAACTCCGTTTAAAAGGTTGGTTGCTTGCTGGAAGGTTCTCTCCAGCGAACCGAAAGAGAACTATTCAGAGAAACTGATCTATTGAGTTTAAAACAGCTAACGGATTCTGCTCAAAAAATTGAGTTCAAATGGATTTACTAAAAATTAAGTAAACCCAATTTTGATGAAATGTGTGTAGACAATCATCAACAACAACAACAACAACAAAAAAGCATTGTTGCAAATGCCATGATCACCTATACTAAAAGCGGTGAATTTTTTTTTCTAAAATATTCAGTTTCTTATATTTAATATTAGTGTTAGCGATCATGGCAGTTTAAAATCTTTAAATAAAAAATAATAAAAACTAAAAAAACGAACTAAAAAGTCAAAAACAATTCAAAATTCTATACTACATATTGAATTAAAAAAATAGATATATATTTCCTATGTTACTCGGGATGATGTAAGGATTGTACATCCAAATCTGTTCAGGCATTTAAAAGTTATTTTAAAAGTTAAAGAAACTCACGTATATGCATACATACATACATACATACATACAAACATACATGAATCCTAAAACGATTACACTCCTTTTTTTGGGCGATCGTGTAAACCGAATGTTTTTTTTATATATTAAAAACAGGTTTTTCCGATCATCTTCCACTACTCTGCAAGTGGAGGCAGTAATCGCCTCTCTCTTACAACTTGTCCCAAAATCGGAGTAAACTGGAGCAAAATGGTGAGACATTAATCTTTAGCTCACGCGAAAGTATTGTATAGATTACTAAACAACCGAGGGTTCGCCATTCTTCCGTGGGCTAATCAGTTCTGGCTGTGTGTGAGCGTGTGTGTGCGTCTGTGTGTGTGTGTGTGTGAGTGTGTATGGAAGGCTTAAAAAAGAACATTGTTGCATAGCTCGAGTAAGTTTTCTGATGATTAGGTTAGGTTTTCCTGACCTAGCAGTTTTATATTTTTTTTTTGAAGCGGAAATTTAAATTGCAATCACCTTTTTAAAAGCCGACCTGATCAACAACGACGCCACGGAGCCTAAAAACATAGTGAACAAAGTATGGCTAACTCTTCTTTCATATAATTTTCTAAATATTCGCCAAAACATCTGTTCAATTCGAGTAAGCTCATCTCCATACCAACTGTCACCCACAATGTAAACATCCATCACGCCGCGACTCGCACTCAAACAACTTAATGGGGTCGAAAGAGCCCAACTTCAAAGGGTCAGCAATAAAGAAGATTAAAACTATACCGGGCGCCATTACCACGCCGATGGGTTCCGAAGCGCACTATATCAGAGGCATTTAGGAGCAAAGGGGGGCATACAGGGGCAATTATCCCCCTCCTCGAGTCCACACATGACCTGAAAGTTCAGCACTTCATTACGGTGCCATCGGTAGCCCAATTCAGTGAAGCTCATAATTTTTGTCGTTAGGACAGGGTCGGACTTGGGGGGGGGGGGGGGGGAGTTGATGATGCTATATTAATGGGTGAACGGTGCGTACGTGAGGACATTTAGGACATGCACATCGCAAATTCAATACCACGCTATTACGGAATAATATGTCAATTATTACATCAACATGAAGCAGACAACATTCGTCTTGTGATGTTTCTTTACTGGAATGAGTTTCATATCTTTTCCAAATAAAAACTTTATAAAAGGTATAATCCGATCTAGGATTATTTTGTAAATTAATTAATTATTTAATTTATGTCATTTATAGCATTAATAATAAATAATTCCCTAAGTAAAATATTGATTAATTTATTTATTTATTTATTCGATCACCAACACGGTGCACACATTGACAATTTTAAATAAAAATAAAATCAACAGTCACAGTAATTACATGTGAGAACAACATACAAATACACAACAAAATAAATTGAAATTGAGCGAGTAACTAAGATAAAAAAATAATCATTACATAAAAATTAAAATAAATAAAAAAATGTTACAAATTAAAAAAGTGGTTAAATTGTTAAAACATAAAAAAACATTCAAAAAATTTAATAAATTAAGAGTCAGATAGTCAAAGTCTTTTTAAAACTGTGAATTTTGTCGACAAATATATCGATATCTTTAGATTATTCAAACTTCATCTACTAGTTTTTCTAAAATGTTAGCTTTGATTATGAAAGTGAATCAATCAGCTTTGCATCCGCTCTAGAGTCCATGAGTCCAGTTCTACCCTCAATTGTGAATTTCAATCTGGATTTATTTAAATATGGCGAACCTTTGATTGCGACACAGCATTAAGCTTGTTATGCCATCACGAGTATACATTTTCACACTTTGTGCACTTTATTACAATGTCGTAAAATTGAAAATTGCTTGGGTATTTCGCGATATAAAGCTTGCAATGTACCAACCCTTTCTCTAATAAGAGGATGAAAGGTTTTGAATGGTTGTTGTTTCTTTTTTTCATTTGAATGCTTCGGATGGCGTTTGATATGATAATTCGGGTAATAGGATGAGATGGAAGGCCGTGTGGGTGCATTTTTGTGGTCGATTTTGTATGTGCCATCAGAATTTGACTAATTAGGACTTCGAACTTTTTAAACTTTTGCAAATTGAATTAAAGTTTATAAATTTAAACAAGACATAATCGAAAGTCATAATCGGAAGTTTGTGAAGTGAAAAAGATTGCAAAAAAACCTGAAAACAGACAAAAATGTGAGTGAGAATGGTTGCTAACCAACTTAAATTGTTATAGATTTAGTCATTGGAAATGAAAAAGGATAAGATAATCCTAATATGAGTTTCAAATACCTATTCAATGATAATCCACTTCACATAGTTCGTCGACTTTAATTTTTATTTTTTAATTTTCTATATGGCGTCTGGTTGTCACCATATTGAATTTTGATTAATTTCATGTCTTTATCAAAACAAATCAATTGACGTAAGAATCATCAAAATCAACCCACACATTTGGTCTCTACAGCGCCACAAAGGAACAAAAAACACATAGGCCGATAAACAAATTACCCTCCGCGCAGTCGGGTAACAAGGTCTATTCGCGCAAAAAAACATTTCAATATATAATTTTAACTAACTTTAACGTTTCAATCAAGTTGCATCGACCATGGCCACGAGACGACTAGAGGAAGCGGGCGTTAGCGTCGCATCGGCGCATTGAACTGAGAACGTTGTTTCCAACTACCCGCGTTTGGTGTTGTGCTGAATTCGGTCTAAGGTGGTCAATGCATTTTTTATTTTACATCATTAGAAAAAGAACCCAAAAAATAACAGAAAAAGAATCAGAAAAAGATTCATCATTAGAAAAGGATTATTGTAAAAAAGTCACATATAAACAGAATGGATGTCCTAGGTAAGATGCCTTCGGTATGCAACCTATATACACATTGAAAAAATATAAAGATCAATATTATCGCTGTATACAACTAAGTGAAATCTAGTAGAACATATTTTATTAAGTATTTTTTTAAATAGGCACTTGAGAAGAATTCTTCTCGTATCACAGTGATATCTAGGAGATGTTACTTCAAGTGAAGTCTTCTATAAGTCCACACTCAGGCCCAATCTATCAATTGTGCACTTCAGATGCATTATTTAATTACGCTCCCCCAATGAAACAAACACAAAGAGTGAAATAGGTAAAACAAACTGACGTCAGAGCAAAGCCAAATTACAAGTCGCTCGCCCGAAAAAATAAACAGAAGCCGTCGTTTTAATTGTAAATTGAATTAAATTCGGAAATCAAGTTAGGTGCTTCGCTCGCCAGGAATTTGGCGGTCGCTAATGACCCCGTGGCGGGGTCCGACCCTCAAAAGTCGGACAGGTTTTTTTGATTAACCGTTAATTTACGATATAACCGTAATTAATGGGACCCGTGTTACGTGATGTAATTTTTCCCTTGAATCTTGGGAGTGATTCGCTGTTTTTCGCCGTATAAATGATGAAGGCTTGAATGGAAATTGTATCACATACCTCCGTCTGTTGTGGAAGCTTTTGTGTGTGAGCAAGAATCAACGTACGAGTATAATATGTAACGTTGATTCTTAGCACGCGTAGTCATAGATCAAAGACAATTCACATTGACTAATTTCGACACAAAGTGTACAATAACAATTGTTAAAGTCGTCTCGGAACTAATATAGACGTTCACAGCTGAGTTGGAGGCGTAGTGAGCACAAAACGAAAAGTTGTTTAATCAAGTACGGGCGGGCACTGGCAACTCATCGACAAACCGGAAATTATTCAGAAACTTACTCGTCGATATCTCGCATAATTTCATCTCAGAAAGGCTCAGTACAATAAATTCATCCGCAAGAGAACGAATGAAATTTTCCGCCGCGTCTTAATAAGTGCGCCCGAATATTCTAGATATCAGCAAACTGTTCGGCTAGCCTGGCTTTCTTAATGAAATTTTCGGATTACGACTTGCCATGTCATCCTTCTCCTTCCTACCGACCATCTTCTGTATATACTCGTCTCTTTCACCATGTAAAGGTGCAGTACCGAGTTTTATGCGAAATTTATTCATAACTGTGTAATTTATCCGCGCGAAGTAAAACGCTCGGTAATGTAAGCGAGGGGTACCGTTTTCGTCTATTATTATTCGCCAGTTCAGCTTTAATCTCGGGTATTCCCGTGACTTATCATTTCGTGTAAATAGGAGGAAATTTTAAATTGCTACTATCACAATTTAGCGATGGTTTATGTTACGGAAGTAATGGTCTCGCGCAGAACTCCGCTCCTGTAACGCGCGTATTTCAGTTGCTGAATGTTTCAGCGCTCTCAGAGTTTCAGCGGTTCTAACTGCAGTTCCGGGTTTTACTTTCAACGTTTAAGTAGAACTTTGCACCGTTAGATTTACGTGAGTACAATTCGTAAACATTTTTGCATTACCGTGTCCCTTGTCCGCGGCCATTCGCGTTCGCTCCGAAACCGCGCGGCTTTGAAAACAAAACCGCGCTTCAAAGGCGGGTTCCGAAGCGTTTGCAAGCCAGACCATTATATTATTACGGTGCGGTAAGCTCGTAAGGCGCGAACGCTTTGAGAATTATTCGAGGATGTCTGCCGCCGAAGAATCTTTCGCAGCCACCCGTCTATGAATGTATAATGATCTACATTTCGCTTTCGTCTACTGTGACAACTTGCGCTCTTTGTGAACAAACTTGCAAACATCTGAAAGCGTTTAAATTCAGAAAGCCACAGAATGGCAATGTTGGTAGACAGGTACAAACAATCGCTGTAGGTGCAATTACACTTCAAATATTTAACAAGACATAAGTTCAAAAACTAAAACCCGACTACATTCGGGTACAAAATAGCCTATGACACTCTTGCGTTGAAGACGATTCGATTGATACCTCGCTTGTCCAAATCAGACCAAGTTTTTTGTTTGAACATCCCTTCCCTTCCTTCACCGTAGTCGGGTAAAAAATTGCTTATGACAGTCTATTAAAGAAGACAAATCAATTGATACCTCGCTTGTCAAAATCGAACCAATAGGGGCGTCACTATGGTGGAACATTCACATACCCACATACATAATATATAAACATACATACATAGACTGTAAAACTGTTAAAGTTTACCCTTCCCTTGCTTCGCCGTAGTTGGGTAAAAATAACGGTTAACCTTTCCTAATTGAAAATAAAATGAAATCTATATGTTTCGAGTACTTTCTACTTAATTTTAGCATTATTGATGTTTGAAATTTAGCCCCAACTCCTCCGTGATCATGACGCAAGACTAAAATAAACTCCACTGAGTCTTTAATTATGGGTAAAACGGTTGCATGTAACTAAATATGTATCAGCAATTAACCCAAAAACATTTGCCTAGTCCTAATCAACAGTAAGTCGCAAGTACATGCGCCGCCCCACCAAGTACATGCGCCGCCCCACCAAGTACACGCGCCGCCCCACCAAGCTGGTATAATAACTTTATACCTCACCATAAAGTTTACAATAGAACTATAATTATAAGGGACTCGCTTGCCGTGACTGCGTGTGATAAAAAGCGTTTTGATAAAAATGCTCGCAACCTTAACGAGATCGAACAAAGTAACCTCTAATTTATGATTAGCTCAGTGCACCTCTAAACAAATAGAAATCATTTAGCGCCGTATAATTAATTAAAGCGATAAAATGGTACTGAACTGTTTGACCTCAGCATCGGGCGACTAATTCGGCTTAAAACTAAGAATACTTAATTTTAGTGCGTACTAGAGAACTAAATTATAGTCGAGCTGAAATCTTGTTACAGATATTTCTCGTTCGGTACATAATTTCAGTCGCAGATGTTGCCGCTGCGGCATTAACTTCAGTTCAGAAACTAAGTAGACGCTATATTACAAATTAGTTTCACTCACCAATCGAAAAACATAGATTTATGAATTTTTGAAAAAAAACTGGTCTCTTTGTTTACATTAGGTATAAAAATCATCATCAATGGCCTGTTGCTAAAGAGTGAGTATGGGTGGCTGTTAGGTGGCTGGTCCAGTTCGGATAGATGGATATCCAATTCAACTTACATTGCTATTATTTATCTACAATTAAATAAAAGACGCCTCCCTTATTGACCATCATCATCATCATCATCATCATCATCATCATCATCATCATCATCATCATCAGGATTGGCCACTGCTGATTGTAGGCCTCTCCTAATGCACGCCACTGAGCTCGGTTTTCAGCTATCCTCATCCATTGTCTGCAAAAAGCTTTTCGCAAGTCGTCACGTCTATGTTTGCCTAAACGTGGTCTCCACTCGAGAACTCGTCTACCCCTACTGTTATTGCTTCTTCGGGAAATGTGTCCAGCCCACTGCCACTTTAGCTTGCTTATCCTTAGAGCTATTTCGGTTACCTTGGTTCTCTGTCGGATCACTTCATTACGATCTTGTCCTTTAGAGAAACTCCAAGCCTAGCTCCTTATTGACCAAACCAACAATAAAGCTCACAACTAAAGAAAGGAGTCTGACAGATACTGGATTATCAATTATTTTAATTAAAAATACGATATCACATAGATGTCCAAAAAAAAAGCTTCCAATTTTGATGAAATTATATGGAACTACACTGGATGTAGGTATATCATCCGAATCTCATCTGTTTATGATTCAAATCTCATCTGTATATCATCCGAATCTCATGTGTATATCATCCGAATCTCATCTGTATGTCATCCGTCCATCAATATATCATCCGTTTTTATTCTTAATTATGAGTGAACAAACACACAAAAAACGTAGGTACAGTTGAATTGAAATCATTTTTTTGAAAGCCGATCATAAAGCCGAAGATCTTACAGAGTCGCAGTCAGATTGAGATATCTGTCTTAAACTATGTCTTGAGGCCAACGAACGTGTTAAAGTTGTTGAAGAGGATGATGATGACAACCAAAACTAGCCAAGTTTTATTGCAACTATTTACCTATATAGATATTATTAAATTACATTAAATTAATACTACAAGATCAAAGTCTTACGCAATTTGGCTTGAGTTTCTTATTTGAATTAAATTACTAGCTTAATAGTTAGTTCACAAAGTTGGTTGTTACCTAAAATTGATCGTATAAACTGGCTTTAATTTCGTAGATAACGATTATAGGCTGAAATATTGTAATAATCAATGTGAGTTGGAAGCTTTATGACTAAATCTCGATATGACTAGATAGCAGGTATGACTAGGTCGCTTAAAGACGAAATCTCGATATGACTAGATAGCAGGTATGACTAGGTCGTTTAAAGACGAAATCTCGATATGAGTAGATAGCAGGTATGACTAGGTCGCTTAAAGACGAAATCTCGATATGACTAGATAGCAGGTATGACTAGATCGCTTAAAGACGAAATCTTGATATGGCTAGATAGCAGGTATGACTAGGTCGCTTAAAGACGAAATCTTGATATGACTACATTGCGTTAGGGCTAAATTGTTTATCTCTAATCCTGCATTTGGGTGATGATGTGGTGGTCACGGTAGCCAAATTGGTTCGAGGCATGTGCTGCGCAGAGGCATGGATGTATGCGGGTTCAAATCCTGACCGTGATCCATATTTTTCCTATAGAAAAATAGTAGATATGTTCTTGCTAAGCAGGTGTTAACTCCTAAAATCTTAATTACATGTTATCGCTCAGTAGTTTTGGTTGTGGACATCGTGCATCATAGCATAGGCCTGCAAAATACATGTTACATGATATAACTGTTTTGTAATTATTATCAGGAAAAACACCGGTGTCCGTGCCCATAATCCGTTTAATCTGCGGACGCCGGGGGCGGAGACGCGGGGCGGGGGTGTTAACACTGCACACGGGTAGCGGGTGTATTATAATATTAAATACTAGCTGTGCCCGCGGCTTTGCCCGCGTGGTCATTTTATTTAAAAATAAACCAATCGTGTTATTCCAGGACCAAAAATACCTATAAAGTATAATATACTACATTTCTTCAAAATTCGCTCAGTCGTCTATTAGTTTTTTATCGATTGCTCGGCATCTAATCATCGGATTAAGATACCAAGTACCCCATTTTTTAAGTCTAAACTCTAATCTATCCAATAGTGAAAACTGCATCGTAATTGGTCCACATTTTTTTTTAACACAAACAGACAAACACACAGACACGATTTAAAAAAATGTTTTTTTATTGTTCAGTAGCTTATTTTAAGTACACTAGACCCTTTTTTTTCTCTTTGTGCAGACTTTTTCGTTCTTAGTGCTTTATTATAAGTATAGATAGATGCCTTGGCAACAAACAAAATAATAAATAATAATATGCAATTTTGTTGTGGCACTGCAACGGCGTTATAGAGTTCAACGCGCATCTCACGGTACGAGCAATTGTTATAAATGAATTTTACATGTCTTTATGACAAAACGACAGTAGGTAAGCACCATCATTAGCACGCAGTAAATTGTCATTCTTATCTTGTTACTTCATTGAATAAATAAAAGCAGTTGGGGTGGAGAAGTTTGTATAACTGATCTGTACCTTACAAACTCACCAACAATGCTCATATTTCCCACACGATGGTAGTATTACATGTGAACATAAGGTTCGTAGTCTGTTGTATACCATTTCCGCTACTCGCTCCGCCCACCCGCCACTCTAGCAACCGGACCCCGCCCTCTCGTCAGCCGGCCACGTACGAAGAATGTATTCGAGCCGCGTGGTGCTAACAAGCTGAAATTCTGTTACCGAATTAGTGGATGTCTTGCCAGCCTTTAGACGTTAAATATTTCACCAGTAGCCCTGGGATTGGCGGTCAATTTGGAATATGGCACTTATTTCAAACTATTGGGAACAGCTAGAAACATTTTATTAAAGCTTGAAATGTTTTTTGCTGCGTTTGGCGGCTGGAAGAAAATGGATGAGGGGAGCTGAAGACCGAGCTCAGTGGCGTGCATTAGGAGAGGCCTATATCAGGCTGATGATGATGATGATGATGAAATGGTTTTGACAATGACAATGGTAGATTGAGAACACGACAACACAATTATTTTTATTACAATGTAGTTTCAAGTATATGTAACCTAGCTAAGTGTTTATTTATTTGTCTGTGTGTTGAGACGAGCAAGTCGTTCACCTGAAAGTCCACGCTCGGAGCCCATAGCAATCACAGTGTCAGTTGAAAAATGTCTACGCTGTTAAAGTCGCGGGGCGCAGCTGGTATCAAAATAAATATTTATTCCTCAAGTTTTGTATAGTATCGCAAACAACTACAACCAACAAAAAAATCTTTACCGACTAGCAATCAAATTATCATAACCGATTTAAAATATAACCCACAATTTCACACAAAAATTCCGCATCCAATACATTTATTCCGCATCGCTATCCAACAAAAATACGTCTAAAATGCTTCTTACGAATACAAACAAAACATCTTTCTTGCCTGGCAGTGTTTGTAAAAATTTCGATTGACTTTTATCCCCAGCCTCCCCCCCCGCTACCCGCTACAAGTGTTTTCTTTGCGGATAGCGTAGCCTTACCTACCCTTTGACGTGTTTATCCATTTTGGCCGAACCTCCCCTCGACGCGTAATTTCGCCTCTGTTTTTATTTTACGCGAGTTAACACTCGTTTAGATCAGTAGTGCTGTTTTTAGATGTTATTAATTTACGATGAGGGGCATATTTTCGTAAAAATGTTGATTATCGTTTTAGATGTTGCTGCTGGTAGAAGAAGGGAGAATTATAAAATTTTAATAGGCTGAGTCTTCATTCTTCAAATAATATCCAATTGGAGATGCTAAGGGAAAAACGCGCGTTTTGTTCCTGTTTATATCAAGGTAAAGTGTCCACAGGACTAACAAACCCAAGATCAAAAATCAACACATAAAATGACAATTTTGTATTGGAGATTAGGATTACTCTATATCTTAGTAATATTAGTAGTAAGTACAAGTAGTTACACATGTTGGATGTTCCGAGCCGCCATCATCTAATTCAACAAGGTGCAAGTTCTATCTCATGTAATTTAAAGCGCAGCGCACACTGCAGCTGATCGCACCGAAACGGCTTAAGCTCGTGAATTATAACAAGTATACAACAATTAGCGGCATTAACGGCCACTCCAGGGCCATTTACAACCAAATGACTCGTTGGCCGCCGATATATCGCCCTCATCAAGGTTTTATTAACGAATTTTTAATAAATTAATTTATTGCATAATTTAGACGTAATTAGTAGTCATTGGGCCGTGTGTGGATCCACTAATATTTTAATTAAGAACGCGGCAGCGTGTGTTTAATTTTAAAGTTTAATGCAGGATATTACATTAATATCCAGATGGTTTCGCTCTAATTTGGCATTGTTCATAAAACTAATTACTGTGACAACTATTTGTGAACGATATTGTAATAGTTTGCCAATTAATTAAAACATAATATTCACCTGCGTTTATTCCGTGAATGAACTAATTCCAAGTATTTACCAAACATTACAAACTAGCAACTTTATGAATAGTAAATGTCAACAAACTGTTGTTTTAAATAACTCTTGTTTTATTGTTCTTACGTTCGTGCTCAGTGGCGTGCATTAGGAGAGGCCTACGTCCAGCAGTGGACAAATATAGGCTGTTGGTGATGATGATAAATATTTAACTGGGTGATGTAAAAAAGCTTTTAAAATAGAAGAGATTAATAGCTATACGTTGAAACGTAAACTGTATTGTGGTATTTGATTAAAAACAGTTAGCTTGATGCGTATATTTTAACATTTTTGCACCCTTTCGTTTTGACTCAGCCTGTTGGTGGTAGTGTCTATCTGTAAGTAAATCTAAATCCCAATAACTGGAAAATGATCTTAAGCCCACGCCTATCACGCGAATACTTAAACAATTTAAAACAAAAAGATTCCGTAAACACGACATTAGAAGGGTAACAAAAAAAATTCAAACCACACGACAAACACAATCCATTATTATCAAGTCGTCTGATCGAACGCAAACACCGCAGTGTGCCTTTTGCCTTACAAAAACACTACCACTTCAAGGAGCGCGGTGCACTCTTAACGACATGAGCAGAGAAAATACCTCAAGTACATCGACGCGTTTACTCCTAAAAAAATATCTATGCGCTAACAAGCTTAACAGTGTATGTGGTGTAAAATTTTATGGTCGTATTAAACAGGAGTTTTTAGTTGTACAGTTTTATTAAGTACTAACTGAGCCCGCGGCTTTGCCCGTGTGGTTCTTTTCTCTGGGTTAAAAGTAACCTATGTGTTATTCCATTACCAAAAGCACCCATAAAGTACAATATAGTACTTTTCATCAAACTTTGTTCATCCGTCAAATAGTTTTTTACCGATTGCTCGGATTTTTCTCATCGGATAGATACCAGTTTTTAAATCAAAACTTAAGGTATCCAACAGTGAAAAACGCATCGCAATCGGACTAGTAATTTTACGTGATACGCGAAAAGACACACATGATTTAAACAAAACTTGTTCAGTAGCTTTTAAATCCCGCAGACCATTTCTTTTTATTATCTTCTTTATACAGACATTCTGTTTCTTACTGATTTATTATAAGTATGATAGGTAAGAGCTTATTAAAATGCCACTGTTAGTCTAGCGTTGATAGACTTAAAAATACTTTCTATTTTTACTATGAATGTTGAAAGTATCGAAATAACGTCAAATTTGAAAGGCTCGCTACGTTTTTCTATTTGGATTCGGTATGTCAGCAAAACAAATTCTTTCCATTCGTCATAATGTCGGTCCAGCTTAAATCTAAGTAATGTACTTATGTAATATTAATACTTATAGATACGTACCTATTCAAGAAGGGTCTGCGATATACCAATCCGATATGTAAGATTCTGATTGAAAAAATAATGGAATTATATTCTTGGTTCAACTTTAGGTTGTTTTATAACATTTAACTAAGCTTATAAGTCCTAATTCCCTATATACAGGGAGTGTTTAGAAATCTAGATCTATGCATGTTTGTAATCGTCTTGTCGTTATTTTTATTCTAATTTTGCAGAATAAAATGCAGTCTTGGCGTTCTAATCTTTTGGCAAGTGCAAAACCGTTAAAAGTTGCCGCCACTGATCAAACCCTAACTGAGATATTGGAGCTCAAAGATACACAGCGAGTCATTATGCTACGAGCTCTGATATTACAGGAACGTGACACTTTGGGATACATTGTGACCTCAGATTTTCTGTATTCTGATATTGTAACAATATTTTGGTTTGTATTAAGATCTATCGATGTATTAAGGTTGGATCCGTGGCTGCGACTTTTCGTGTTTTCACACGGAGCTATGCCAAATATCTTATGTGTAATAATATCTTTTTAGGTGCAATAAAATATTATCTATCTATCTATCTATCTATCTATCTATGCCAGGCTACACAGTAACATGTGAGGTCCCGATCTAACGTTGGTTGAATTTCATACATAATCGAGGAACCTAATAAATCGCTATCTGCCTTGACAAACAACATTGTACTTATTTTCCCCATAAATATAACTATCCTATTTTATGAATGACTACATAATTAAATGAACAGTTAAAATTAAAGCTACTGTTATGGCCGCTGCGTGAATTTTCTTCATACGTTTTGATAAAACGAAAATTTAAGTGTTTCATACTTTCGCTTAAATTATAAGCCGTTTCGTCTCGGACTTTTGCTCACATATTGTAATGTTGCGTGCAGAGTGCACGCAACAGAATAAAAATAATAGTAGGTACTATCTCTGCGATATAATGTTTATTTTACATACCGACATAGCTCTAAGGATAAGCAAGCTAAAGTAGCTGGTCACATTTCTAGAAAAAACGATAACCGTTGGGGTAGACGAGTTCTCGATTGGAGACCACGTTTAGGTAAACGTAATGTAGGACGCCCTGTGGCCAGGTGGAGTGACGACCTGCGAAAAGAAGCTGGAAGAAAATGGATGGGGAGAGCTTAAGACGAGCTCAGTGGCGTGTATTAGGAGAGGCCTACGTCCTGCGGTGAACAAATACAGGCTTTTGATGTTAAGAATTAGTTAGTTTGTCTAATTTTCGTTTGTTGAGAGGTCGAGTCTAGGTCCAGCGGTGGGCAGACGCAAGCTGATGATGACTATAGTAAATTATAAAAAGTAAACTGTATTTTTTGATCGGAATGCATTTTTGATGTACAGCATTAAAATATTATACAAATTTAAATATGAAATATTGAATATATTTTATCTTATATTTTTTTATAGCAGTTAACGCCTGCTTAGCGTAAATATATATACATGTGCTGCGCTGAGGCACAGTATGCGAGTTCGAATCTCGTCCGTGATCCAAATTTTTCCATAAGAAAATTATTATATTCATATTTTATTGTGAGCAAAGATTCATTTAGCTGCTAAAACATAATGCAGAATATCCGATTTAGTTATTTAGAAAAGGACTATTTTTGTTACGAAAGTTAATTATATGAACCTTTTTTATCGATCCCATGTACCCGATAAACGAAGCCATTTACATCACTCATTTGCTAACCAATTTGTACAATTAATTGTATTCTAATGACAAGTATGTTTGTTTCAGGTAAAAAACGTTAGTTTCACAACGACATTATTTGTACATAAGGTAACCTTGAGAACTTATTAAAATTAGTAGATATCAGGACTTGCTTGCCTCTGGTGTCAGTTCGTCAGGCCGCCCGAGGGTGTCTAACATGACTCAACGACTGCTATTATTCAATAACGGTCAGGACCGACAGCTTACCTAATCTTAGGACTTGAACTGTTTATCCAGACAGAATTTGAAGGGGTGTTCATTTAGAACCACAGTTTTTATTCTGTGGCTCTTTGTTTAAGGACCGATTTTTCAATGCTCACATATGCAATCAGATAACGTTTATTTCACGAATAGCATAGCACTGAATTTTTCAACCACCAGATAGGCTTTATTCGACGAATAACTCGCTTTACTGAGGAAAAATTTATCTACCCGTTCGACGACTAGATAACCGCTTATTTGACAGTTTATTTAAAGAAGAACGAAAATAAGAAGATAAAACATTTATTGTAAATATATCATTTAATTTAATTTTAGGTTGAGTTATTCATATATAGACGCATTTTAGTTTGAAGATATATTTTGCGTAGTGTTTATTACAAATTGTTTGAAAAATTGTAATTTTTGATAGAGACGACCTTTCTATTTTCTCGATGCATATTATTTATCTTTGTTTGTAACTGCATCAGTATTTTTATTGTCTATAGTATGTTTGTACTTATCGACCAAACTTACAAGCAATAGTGGTATTAAAATTAGTTGAACACTCTCTTTTCTTAATTTCCATTGCAATTAGAACTAATGGTAGATAAATCACTAGCATAACAAACAAATTTAGTAAAATATAACAACAGTAAAAACAACTAAACTTAACCTTGAAATAATTGACAATCAAATCAATGACATTTGATTGATAGAAAGTAACCTGTCCTGCTCTAACATTCGTGTTATCAAAATATTTGTTTCATCTCTCCGCAATTAGTGATGCCTGTTTTGCAGTATACGGCCAGATAGCTATCCATGGAATAACTTACAATTGAAAAATAGGTAACTTAATTTAAGATGCATACGGCTAAGATGACCCGCCCAATCCCACCGGTGGGCAAAGGTTATGACACAGTGGACGCCTGAAGATAGACGACGCCGCCGAGGTCGGCCCAGAAAGAGGTGGCGAGATGACCTAGACGCCTACCAAGAGGGCTGGTACGAGGCGGCTCAGGAAAGAGAATCTTAGAAGGATATGGGGGAGACCTTTGCCTTTGACAGTATAGGTTAGAAAAAAAAAGAAAAAGGCAGTTAATCAGTCTAATAAATTCCTAGAATAGTTATTAGCCCGTTTATCTGAGCATTGAAAAATCAGCCTTAATACGGATAATATTACAGACTGAAGGTGTTTTTGACATTGTGGGTACTTGAGGTCGCATTAAGAGTAACGTGTTGTGCAAAACTTTACAACAAAATTAAGCATCAGCGCTTATCGCCAGCTCCCCGACTTAATTACCTCTGGGACAAACTTCGAGTGGGTATAATACAAGCTTACTACACCTACCCCCTTCTCGGAATTAACCCTCAAAATAAGATACCCCAGAACACAGGTCCGACATAAAATATACCGTGTAGTACGGTATACAGCGACGGTAAGGTACGGCGGTAACACGCCAAATAACTAACCCGGACATCCGAGGACCCTTGTACCCGGATAACATCTATCCCGGATAATAATCGTGCAAATGTTTGGACCGTATTTTGATTTGAAACCGTACCTACGGTATGAATGTCCTAATTTGGAAAATAGTTGGAATTGTGTCAGTTCTAAAGCTGAACTCAGAGTTTCTTTAAAGGGTAAAATCAGGAACAAAGTAAACCTACAGTATAAAATAGTCAACGTAGCTCAAAGGATTAGAGAGCCGAGTGGGTCACAATTACTGAAGAACCAGTAACGCTAATACTTGAGTGGAGTGGAGAAGCTATTTTTTGTGTCAACTGTTGCTCTTTGAGTACCTATAGGCCTTTCTGCACGTCAGTATTTACAGTACTGTGAGAGTCTCATGCATTGCATTCCTATTGCATTTTAGGCACAAATAACCCACGACTTGTGTAATCAATAGCTCTAAAAAACTGCGATTCGACAAAATCAAGTCTTGTACATAGGTTGGAATAGTTCATGGTTGAGCTGACACACCGATATTTAAAATATTATGTATCAACTTACCTACTAAATTAGAGTTTTTCAAGTTATCAGTAAAGAAGCGGTCACTTTTTCTGAATGATTGCTCTTTAACAAAAATAAGAATAGCTCAATCTATTTCCAATTTTTGATTTGGACCTTGTTCAGATTTAGCTAACACATAGCTACGTTTGTTTGCAAAGGAGAATTTCTGCGTCTCTACACTACCCCACAAGGAAGTGGCGGAAGTTAGGCCATTTATAGCACCGATGTGCTACGTGGACGTCCGCGACGGATGGTAAAGTGTATTATGCCTAACAAGACATAAGTTCAAAAACTAAAACCAGACTACGGTCGGTTAAAAAATAGCCTATGATAATCTTGCGATGAAGACGACTCGATTGATGCCTCGCTTGTCAAAATCAGACCAAGTTTTTAGTTTGAACACATTACCCTTTCTTTGCCTTGCCGTAGTCGGGTAAAAAATAGTCTATGACACTATACTTGAAGACGAATCGTTTGACACCTAGCTTATCAAATCGATCCAATAGCGGTGACGCTATAGGTGGAACATCCACATACCCACATACATAGATATATACATACACACATAAATAGACTGTTAAACTCATTAACCTTCCCTTACTTTGCTGTAGTCGGATAAAAAAGAATTCAGTACAAGTCGGATGCGGAGAGCAAGAAACTGAACGATAATTCATCCGCGATGGACGTCGCCTGCTCATCCACTCCGGACAGTCCGCGACGCACTGTAAGATCCCTAACTCTTCCAGTTGTCTGTCCTCTCCGTCACAACTCCACAGGCATGCTGCAGGTGTACCTATAACACACCAGTTTTCAAACTCTTCGACCTACTTCCGACTCAATACCTACTTAATCAATTCCATTAACTCCGAAAACAATTTTCTGGAGGTCCCGTGTCACTCACAAATCCCGGTCCGATCACATCCGGACAAACTTGCGCATAATTAACAAGTTTCCAACTCGATAACCCGCGATATTTGCACAAAATGAAAATAATCGCGTTAAACGGTTTCGGTAGAGTTTCCGTGGAAGGATAGAGGTGGGGACACATGGAAAGGAATTGCGTGGGCGGACGCAGATGTTCGTCAAAATTAAGAAACTATGAATACTTTAACTAGGCGTTATTTGTTATAATCGATTTGGCATAATATACAATTTTAAAATAGCATGGCTCACATGGTACTAACACTAAAGTTGACACTAGAAGCGCATATTTATTTTGGCAAGAGCCAAACGAATGGAATTAAAGATAAATACCCTCCGCCTTACTTATATAAAGTTATGCAATGATTAGTAATACTGCGCACTACAATATTGTACTGCGCATGTACTAATTAACGTTTATTAAATTTTTATAAGTAAAGCGGCCTATTTCTAGTGTTAATTTCTTATGACGTTGACACACGCACACCTGTGCACTAGAACTCCCTGTGAGCGCCACCAAAACCCAAGACGGGTTGTCTTGGGTTGGCTAGGATTCGAACCTGGGACACTAAGCTCACATGCAGGGACTCATAAATGCTCACATAAACTCAAACAAACTTCTCTGCAGTCAGTCTTTTTATCTATAATATATAAATAAAAATATAATGATGTTCGTTCGCGCATCACTTGAGAACGGCTGGAGATTTGTAATTTTTTTGTTTTAAAGTGATCGTAATAGCCCAAACTTGCTTATTAAAGGCTCAGTGCCCCGCGGCTGCCGCGGCAGCCCAACCTCAGTGCAAAAACTGGGTAGCCCACGCACGTGGGGCATCTACTAGAAGAAAAATATATGAAAAAGTTTTCCGGAAAGTTTTCAAATTCGGGAAAAACCTAGACGTCCTTTTTTCTGAGAGTTTTTTATGATTTCAAACTTGACATGCATGGTTCGTTCGAAATTCATGAATAAGCAAAAGACGCCTGACATTCGTGCTTCTTCTCTCGTTTAACGAGCCTCATGGCACGTTGCGGGTAAACAACAAGACATTGGTTCAAAAACTAAAACTCTCAGAGAAAGTTATAATTTCTCTGAGCTAAAACTCGACTACGGTCGGGTAAAAATATCCTATGGCACTATTGCGATGAAGACAAATCGATTGATACCTCGCTTGTCAAAATCGGACCAAGTTTTTAGTTTGAACACATAACGCTGCCTGTGCCTTGCCGTAGTCGGGTAAAAAAATTGCCTATGACACTCTATACCTGAAGATGAATATATTGACACCTCGCATGTCAAAAAAGAACCAATAGGGGCGACGCTATGATGGAACATCCACATTAAGGTTGTCTGGAAGAAATCGCTCTTTAGCGATAAGACCGCCAATTGACTCTTTAATTTATAAGTTGTATCTTTATTTGTATTATTTTTTGGTGTGCAATAAAGTGTATTTGTACTGTATTGTATTGTATTGTAAACAAATACATACATATATACATACATAGACTATTAAACTCATTACCCTTCCCTTTCTTTGCTGTAGTCGGGTAAAAAAGTTTCGAACGATAGATATTCGTACTTTTCATCAACGTTTTTTTTCTGAACACTAAAAAAAACCATCATCAACCTCGCGGTTAAAACCGCGGGGTGCAGCTAGTTATACAGAAATTAAAATTGAGTTTAATTTTTGTAATTAATTAAAAAGTGTATGTAGTTTTTGTTTTAATTTAGGTAAGATGTCAGTTTCAATAAATATAATCTATGGTACATGCCACAAATTTAAATGTTGTTTCAGAAGAATAAATCAAAAAGATGTTTCTAGTCAATTCGTATTATAGGAGTGCCCTAGGTTTCTCAATTAGATTTGAATGAAATTAATTCATAAACACAAAAATTGCACATTATACTCTTGAAAGAAAAGCTACTATGTCGATGCTCAAATACAAACAGCTCATAGGTACGTATGCGGCTACACGAAGCGGCCCCATGCTGAAACAAGAAACCTCTGTATAAAACGTCAACATCCACATTACCATCTCCTGTATTTCACAAGAATTATGGTTATTAACGGTTCAGGGAATCGCGCTGAAGCCGTGCATTAATCCCCCAATTAAAACTTTGATTACTGAACAAGCTTCTTGAAACAACTTGTTATGTTTTTCGGCTTGAATGGACTCCTCAAATGGATTCAATTTATTTATTTATGGACTGCGAACAAAGTTTTATTAAGAAATGTAATTAAATGTAAAGAAAACTAAAATTAGGATCCAACACAATACGAACTTAGGTAAGTACCTATTATTTATTTATGTGACCTACGAGGATTGAATAATATTATGTCTAAGATAGTTCGCATAGACTTTAACGATGGTTTAAAGTACAGTGGTCGAACATCAGTTTAAGACCAGGCTCTGCTTTTAAGGGTTTTTTGCATAAATATGCTGGGTCAACCAAAAATCTGATAAATGTGAAACTTAACATATATGTTTTTGAGATCTTCATCTCTCTAATACTAAGACAAAAACATAATTAATAAAATTTCATTCGATATATTTTCTTATCAAAAATTACGTTTTTTTCGGTAATGTTTCCATTTTTCTACTCAACGGGTTAAGTTTTGATCACTAAAATAAATCTCACAGCAAGAAAATACAGTTTATTGTCTAAGGCCAAGACAAAATTTACCTAACTAAATTATTAGCCTGCCAATAAAATAATTAACTTTCGAGACATAAGTCATTTAGTTCCGAGCTAAATTGTGTGCTCAAACAGCGCTCGCGATATTCAACCTTGTTACGCAGGCACTTCAGTGCTTATTGCGGGTAGCGGGTGGCAGAGTGTAGGGTAGGTGGCAGGAGAGTGGGGAGTGGGAAATGTAACCTTGGAGCCTGGACTTAACAGACAATTTTAAAACTTTTTATTAACCAATGATTAAACGTTGGTGAAAGACCTTAAAATACTTAAAAAATGGTGACGTAAAGAGTACCTTCTGATGTGGCAGAACAGACAGGTATAGTAGATTATTTATTTAGGTACTTACCGGCAGTGTTCCTTAGCCTATCATTGAGAACTTTCATTGCCTTCCTATATCGATTCTAGAATTAGCTTGGCGCTATATTTAGCTTAAGCTGTGGCTGTGCTTTTAAGCCTCACACCTTTACTGAATCAATAACATTAAATATAAAGTTCAATAGATTTAGTATATATCTTGCATCGGCTTTCCCTCCTCACTTTCCAATAAACAAAGTTCCTGCTCGTATTCATCAACGGCCTCACCTCAATTTAAAACCGTGAAGTCAAGTAAAACGAAAAATAAATAAGGCGAAAGTATTCACATGATATTTTCACACACATTTACAAAAAGTATATAAATATGTACGTAGGAAGGTACTACCTACTTACATCGAACGTATTTACTTGACATTTCAACGCACACACGCACGCGAGTACACAAACAAAATGTCTGTTGGTGTATTTATTACTGAAAAATTCGAAGCCAACTCTTGTGAATTGTCGAATTTTTCAGTGAGCCTCTTCGACTTTAGTACGACGCTCATTTGCTAAAACATCCCCCTGTAAAGAGTGCGTAGTGTTAGGAATGTGCAGACCTGAGCATTTATTAAAAGTATACACTAGGTAAGAAGACCAAAATTTAAGCTTTGATATTGTAACTTACGAACATAACAATAATGAAATAAATCTCATAAAAAACTAAAATAACCCAGTTATACATCGTACATCGTACAAAATATAACATAAAATAGAAATCGCTTTCAGCAATCTCTTACATGCGCCCCTTGGATGGAATAAAAAAGTGTTGGGATGAAAGTCTGTACAACGAAGAAAATTCAATTATAAAATGATCTAGGGGACTTAAAATCACCTACTGAACAAGAATATAACATTTTATGAATCGTGTTGTGTTTAAATTACACTACACATTACACATATCAACACTTACTTCATACACATCAACATAAATGCGTAATCAAGTGTTAAAAACTACTAAAACGATTTCGATGCGGTTTTCACTGCGGGGTATTAGGCTTTGACTTTAAAACTGGTGAACTTGGTATCTCAATCCGATGAGTAGAAACCGAGCAATCGATAAAAACTATTTGACGGCTGAACAAAATTTGGTATTTTGTACTATTCTAGCGACCCGCTCAGACATAGCATGGGTGAAATTAAGAAAAAAAATGAGGTAAAATATTTAGTTCTCGCACACTCGACCTTCACTCTGCTTCGGGGGACGGCGGCGGCTCGCTGCACCGATTTTGACGGAAATACCAGATAGCTGATGTTATAAGGAGTAAGTTAAGCTACTCTTATATTTGAAAAGAAATAGGTGATCGCACAAAAAAAATACATTAATTTTGACTACGCGGGCAAAGCTCTGTATATATATATATATATATATATATATATATACAGAGCTGATGGTGAAAACCGTATTAAAATCCATTGCGTAGTTTAAAAGATTAACCGTTACAGTCAGACGGCGGAAAGCGACTTTGTTTTATACTATGTATTGATGATAGGTACTTTTTAACCTGGAATAACACACAGGTTACTTTTAACCCATAGAAATGACCACGCGGGCAATGCCGCGGGCACGTATCGTGGGAGGGAACATTCGAATAAAATTTGCTACACCACAATAACACGAAAAACAACAGCGACAAATCACATCCCGTCAGAACAGTCGCCGACCATCGACAGGACTAAGCCCGGATCCCGCTCGCAGCCTTCGTAGCTCTACCGGGTGATGAATGCAGCAAGTTTGTTCGCGTCAGGCGCGCGTGGAAAACTCGCGCGCTTCCGGGCGGCGCGACCGCGAAGCGACGCGCTCTGATTGGCAGCTGGGGAGGCTTTCTACTGTTTATATATATTATTTCTATTATTTTTATTTTGGCCTACAAAGTTACAAAAAGTGAAGTTTAAAGTTAAACTTCCAGATAAGCTTTGGATAGACAGAAATAAGTCAATCTAACATGAGTGATAATGATATAGATATGCATTATAATGGTCTAATACTCTCTTAAACATACCTAAGCATAGCAACCGTAAAAAAAAACACGAAAACATATACTAAAATGTCCCTTACAAAAAGTAATGCGTTTTTTTTTTCAGACAATAGGGCCTGTGTTTTGCACGTGTTCACTTTAACATCGATAGCACAAAGTGAAGCATCGCCGCGGAGCGCTGCTAGCTCACGGCGGAGGATGATTGGGAAATACGTCACACGCTGTTTTATGGAGTGCCAACTATTCGCGCCGCGTGTCTCTACTTTTAGTTTTATTTACAAACAACAAGCGCGGAGCAACACTCGAACAGAGCTTTCAGTTATGCGGTTAGTTTGTGTCGGTACAATTCTTTAGAAACTAGATACTTATTGCGAATTATAAGAAACGTGGTATTTTACCAGCATGTTGTATTAAAAGAAATGAAATTCACAATACAATTTTCTGACAATATGCTGATAACGAATTTCGCTAGTAAAATGGTATTTTTACTCCCATTCGTGTGTTCATGTACAAAATAATGTATTACGTATAAAAGTTTACAGCCCACTTTACATCGCGACATGGTGTCATAAATCGTCGGCGACAATTCATTGCGACATAAAATCGGATCGGTAGGCTTAAACCGACCCAACACCCTGTATTTACGATTCGAGGGCCAAGTTTAACGCCCTGTAGGTATGTACAGGCTGATGGCACTATAAAAACTCGCGTAATATCGGTAAACGTTTGACTCGCAATTTACTCGCAATAAAGTGGTTTATTTCACTTCAAAGTGGGAATTACTCGATTTCGAATGGCTCTAATCTGAATTTTAAATGCCTAATTTATGTAAGCTGGTCAATAAAACTTTATATATATTACCCAGTAATACTGCAAAACGTAAGTACCTTTAAAAAGTGTAAATATATCATTGCGGCAGATTCAACCGACAATTCGCGAATTCTGAATAAATCCTCATAATAAATAAAAATAAAAACTCAATCATGAAACTGTATGGCATCTACTTGATTGTAAACGAATATAAAGAAACAGTAAACGGAAAATAACATAAAAAGAAACAACATTATTCGCAATAATGGAACAAACACGAGTGAATCGTGAGCCGCGAGCGCGCCGATCGCGGGAGCCACTCAGCGGATTACGGCACGCAACAAATTTGCCTTTCATATCAGCGCGGAAAGTTGGCAGAACTCCGGCCGTACATTTACAACATTATTCAATTTGTCGTTACGCTAAAAAGCGCTACACAAAGACGAAAAAGAGTTAGGAACCTGTGTATTTTTCAAACAAATCCCCGCAGCGAGGCAAGTTGGACCGAAACGGATCCGCGCCGCCCGCCTTTTCTCACTATCTGAATTGCAAATGGGATGCGATGACGGCGTTATACTAAACTAAAAGTGTCCGCCAAACTTCGGATTAAACTTCGCCGGGCGCGGCAGGTACCAGAAACAAAAACGTCACAATTATGATAATTTCGGTGGCATCTCCGCGCGGATTGAATTTGCATGGCTATCCGTTGCTGTGTCAACTGAGCCACCGTTCCGATGAATAATGCAAGCGCCGCCACTTACCTTCCGTATTAACATATTTATTAATAAAATAAATATGAGACGTCCGCTCAGCAAGGATCCTCGTCGCGGAGTAAGGAGATAGTTGTCTGAGGTGCCGCTGCTTCAGCTCAGGCTGGAACACCTCATTGTTGACATTTCGCAGAGCGAGTTCGCAGCGACGCGACGCGGCGGGCAATACAGAATTGTTAACAGAAACGGTTCCAGGTGTAATGTATGGCATTCATTATATAAATTGAGTTAGTACGCCGCGAACAACGCTGTTCATTTCGTTAATGTGTACAGAATTAAACGCAAACATCAGCCACTTGTACGTGTCTACGGATGGTGCGTTATTCTAATGCTTTGACAGAACTTCCATGAGAAATTTTAACCACGTCTGTTTGACTGCAGGCGATGCTACTCAAACTAAAAATATGATCACATAAATGTAAGACTGAGAAAGAGGGTAGACCATTTTGTCTGCCCTTAAAAACTATTCCACCCGCAGTTACATCAGTTATCCGTGATCATGGCGCTTGCAACAGCGCCGAAATATCGGAAACTCAATACAAATAGTAGCCATGGTAAATATCCCGTTATATGACATTAGAGACTAATCAACTTAGAACGAAAGGATTTTTTATAACCGAAACATAATTCAACACTTGTGCATCGAAATTTGGTAGAAATCTGCTTCAATATTTACGAATGCCTTAAACAGAGCAAATATTTCGATCATATTTTATTTCACTTAATAAATGGAATCACAGAATTTCCCCAAGGTCCGGTGCGGTAATGTAAAATGCGCTAAAAGTGCGGGTTCCCACGGGGCGAGTGCATCCGCGATATTTCAAACTGAATTAAATACGTGGATTGCAGGTGAATCAGGGGTAAAAAACGCCGGTCACTCGGCCCGGCTGTAAGATGTAGTTCACCGCAGTGTTGAAGCTTCACACAACCGGGCAGAGTGGAGTGGACAAAGATTGGTAAGACCATTGAAGTTATCAAACCAAGAATAACGTTCCAAGCCAAGAAAACTTATGGTTGGCTCCTCGTCAGTTAGACTGTACAGAATATGTAATCCACAAAGGTTGAGATCCAAAAACGACGGAAGTTTCGCTACTGACGTATCTAGCGCATGACCTACGGCCCTGAAGGGAAGGTGGGCAGTGAATCCGCCGCATTCGGCAAACGTAGCGAAAGTGACGGTTTATCATTCGGACTTGTTTGTTTTTGTTACTCACCTCCTCGCGCAAGGAATCCTAAAAAGAAACAGCCGTGATGTGAATATTGAAAGAGACGGGACCCGACCTGCTCTGTTAGCTTCTGGGGTATCAGGGTGCTGCGGGAAGGAGACAAATGCTGAATAAAACTCTCAGTGTCAAGATATTTTCTTAGAAATTTAGTTTTTGTAACTCAGATTGTATCAAGGACTCTGTTTCTGTTTGCATGCTTGCTTGTCGTATGTAGTAGGTAGCGGTAGGGAGGTAGTACTGGCCTCGGTGTCAGCGTTTGTCAGGCATACCGAGGGCTTTTGACATGGCTTAACGACTGCTATTAAACAATAATAGCCGGGAGCGTCCGCTTAGCGTGCCCTCCACGGAGCGATGGAAATCCGCATATAAGAAAAAAACGAAGTACGACTTTCGCCTTGTTCTTGTTAATACATCAGTATCAGCAGAACTCATTTAAGCACAGGACGAGCGAAAAACTGAACAATCTCTGTAAAGATATAATAAATAACCAATCAGTTGACTTATTCTGTACCAGCATAAAGTTGGCGAGGCGGCTGCCGAGGCTGTCAGTTCTTTGATTAGTGTTTGCTACTTAGTTTAGGTATAACTTGTTAGGTACTTAATCTATAGAGTTAAGGTGTAAGGTGTGGGTCGGAACAACTATTGTTTTGACTTTACATCTCATTAGTTTAGAGTGTATGCTCAAATTCTCTGTTTTAATGATGTTTCAAAACGCGATGACCTGAGTTTTCTGACGCGTATGATAAAAAAAATACTTTGTTACCTAGGCTGTTGGTCTTCCTATGAGTAAATAAATAAATAACTTATAAAGGACCGAACCCGGTATTATTAGATTCTAACCCGCGCTAGTCACCCGGCTGCCACCACTCTGTTTATTTAGAAACCGTGAGCTAATCAGTCCCCCTAAAACTAGAGTTCCGCGAACACGCGAGCTGGCGCAGTCCCGAGCCGACGGGCGACGCTACAGAACCCGGCACGTCTCTGAATTATGCATACATCGCCGCACATTAAACCGATGCGACGCGGCTGCAGATTAAATATGGACAGCCTGTTTAGTCATTCCGTCGTGCTAACTACGAGGTGAGAATCTACGCTATCGGGTGTTCGCGTGTCTGGCTGACGTCTCAACTGTCATGGCGATTTGAAATGCCGCTGTTTCAATGTCGAGATCCTTCGCATATCTGAACTTCCTACCGGCATTCCTGGAGGAGGCAACGGGTAACCGCTGGCGTGCAATTCTAGAGGTACCTAGGTGGTACCATTTTTCAATGTTCAATCTGTGAATCTGTTTATCTTCCCATAGTTCATTTGTTAGAATAGAAATACCTACTTTCATTTATGAGAATAGCACATATCATTTCAACCATTAGCCAAAACGAACAATCGTTTTGGCAGAATAAAGTCTAGTTACTAGTGTATTATTGTTACTAGCTGTGAAACGAAGTGGTTTCGTTTCAGTGTGGTAGGTGCTTAAATAGGCCTTCGCCCCTTCAAAACTGATCGGAAGGAAATAAAATCATAGAATAAAGTTTAGGACTTATTTCCGTGTTTTAATGAAAAGTGCTGTTAACCTTTACCAGACATATACAGTGTGCGTGAAGAAGACTATCAGTATTGAAGGGGCGAAGCCCTACTTAAGCTTCTAACACTCATTCTGAAATTAAACCACCTGCCACTTTGTTTCACAGATAATAATAGACTGCCAGGAAAGCGTAAAAACAAAACAAAATAATACTTAGTAAAACAAGAAGAAACAGAATTATAATATACTAGCTGATGCCCGCGGCTTCGCTCGCGTGGTCATTTCTTTAGGTTAAAAGTACTTTTTGTGCTATTACAGGACCTAAAATACCAATATACCAACATTTGATCAAAATTCCTTCAGGCGTCAAAAATATTTTTATCGATTGTTCGGCTTCTATTCATCGGATTGAGATATAAAGTATCCCAGTTTTTAAGTCACAACATAAGCTATCCAACAGTGAAAAACGCATCGCAATCGGTCTAGTAGTTTTTACGTGATGCGCGAACAAACATAAAAACAAACAGACACGATTTTTTAAAATGTTATATTCTTGTTCAGTAGCTTATTTTATGTACCCTAGACCATTTCTTTTTTAATTATCTTCTTTGTACAGACTTTTCGTTCCTGTTGCTTTATTATAAGTATAGATAAACAAGACATAAGTTCAAAAACTAAAACCTATAAAAAATAGCCTATAACACTCTTGAAATTAAAACAAATCAATTGGCGCCTTGCTTGTTAAAATTGGACCAAGTTCGAACACATAACCCTTCACTTGCTTTGCCGAAATCGGGTAAAAAATAACATAGGACACTATAAACACGTAAACGTATGACGTACGTACGTCATTAAACATATTTAAGGAACGGATAAAAATATTTTACTTATCGCAAATTGGAATAAATTAAGTTAGGTATTGTGTTCATTTACTTTGTTTGTATATATGTATATATATATATATATATATATATATGTATTGTATTATAATATATTTGTATACGTGTAGTTATTGTTTAAGTTAGAACTAGGTTAGTTGTTTAAGTTCTTGTACATTTTAGATTTATTTATTTTTGTTTATTATTGAGCACAACCGTCCATGACAATTAAATGTATTCCTCTCCATTCAACGGTTGTCTGGAAGAAATCGCTTTAAGCGATAAGACCGCCCATTGTACTCTATTTAAGTTAAATGTTTATTTGTGTGTATGATTTATTTGGTGTGCAATAAAGCGTTTATTTATCTATCTATCTATAAATGAAGCCAAATTGATTGACACCTTACTTGTCAAAATCGGACCAATAGGGGCGACGCTATGGTGGAACATCCACATACCCACATACATATATACTTAGTAATACATACATACATACTCACATACATAGACTGTTAAACTCTTTACCTTTCCCTTGCCATTCTTTATTTTCTTTATTTTCATGTCTTTTTCTTTTGCTGTAGTCGAGTAAAACCAGTCAAATGCGAGTCGGACTCCCGCACCGAGGGTCCCGTTTTTTTTTTATGTAGCTACTAATATACGGTTTTCGGATTTTCCTCTTTATTTGTGCTACAAGACATTGCATCATTCCAAATTTCATTATTCTAAGTCAACGGGAAGTACCCTATAGGTTATGATTACCTTGCGAGTCTCAAAGTATGCGGCATAAACGGCCGTATCTTTTGATTGCGTTGACTTAGAATTTTGTTTTTTGCCTAAGTATTTGATATTAATTTCAACTGACAGACGGACAACGAAATGATCCTCTTTGGGTCCCTTTTTTCCTTTTGAGGGACGGAACCCTAAAAAAACATGTTTCCATTAAATGGTACGGTTTGGTCACAAACAATAGCAATAATGACTAGTAAACATTCACATATCATGAGGAAAACCGCAAGCGTCCGAGTCACAGCTTCTTCTAACAAATTTAAAGTACCTCTCATAAATTTGTTTGTTCGTAATTTTGTGTGAGCCGCTCTACAGTGATCGTGATTTTCGTAAGCCAAATGAGAAATAACTGAGTATACTGGCATATTTTCTAAAGTCCCTTGCACAACAATAACTCATCTAATGGATTGCTTGACAATAGATAGGAATGAAATTGATAGCAAACAACTCGACTGAATACGAGTCCGTCCTCCGTATATAAAACTCCGTATGTTCGTTCGTATGACGCAGCAATCTACAGCGACTGTTCTGGGTTGGTAATGGTATATGTCGGCGCTTCTCCAGGAGACGCTATATTAAAACACGTTAAAACTCTTCTACTTCAGTTTTATTCATGTCAACCTCAAATTAGAACTATTTTACAAGTTTTCCCGGTCTTAGCAGAAACGATCATGGTCCCGCTGCCGACTTTATTTTTTATACATGTCACGTCACGTCACTCGTACAGTAATCAAAACCACTCACCTCAAAACATAATAAATTAACAGAACAACCAAAAATTATAAAAAAATACTCATAAACATAAATTAACAACTTTTAAATTATCTCAGAGTCTTGAAATTAATTGATTAAGCATTTTACATATAATAAAAACCTTACCGGATACACTTTTTGGCGCACCGGCGTCAGAACTAGCTAGCAGCAACCGATTAAAAACAAATTGTGTAGGGAAACTTCAATACTGACATATATGATACAGAACCTTAGTTAATATTACAAATATAACTAAACTAACATTTTGAAAGGAAATGTAAGCTTAAAACATAATTATTTAACCAATTAGTTTCATGAAAAATGAGGCAATGGTTTGCTGTATTGTCAGCCTTAAAAATAAGTTCACAATATGTTATAGATTGTTACAAAAACATTTAAAAAAGTTAATTATTAACCAAGAGTTTTAGAATCAATAATTCATTATTATTTTTACATGATACAATATTAAACACGCAATTCTTAGGATTACTCGCAGGCCTAACAGATGACGCCACTTGTAGCACTCGGCAAATGGAAATACATTTTTATTGTTTGTGACTACGATGATAAAAACAAGATGGCGTCATGGCTGGGCAGCCATGACGGCCATACGGCCATACCTTAATCTGTGGGCCATACTGACTCAAGCGCGCTCTCGGCGCTTATGTAGGGATTTCAATATTTACAGCATTTCACATAATAATAGATTTAATAAAAATTACAAAAATTTTAATAGTGAAATAAACACAGAACTTAATATGTAATTACATCACAGCGTTATTATTATTTAAATGTTACAATTTTAAGTAACAAACCAAAACAAAACTTTCCGAAACATTGCTAAAATAACATCGCCCAATAAATCGATAAACAGTTTCATAACATGTCACCAAGAGTAATCAATGCGCAAAATTAAAAACACACGGCATCACCCATCCTGGGATCTAGCCAAAAATAGGATATAAGGATGCACAAGGTGGCCAGCCCGTGCTTGAGGAAGGAAAGTTGGATAGGAAATAAAAAAAAAAGCAAAAAAAAAACATATCAGCACAAAAATAAAGAGCTTAACATTTAGGTAAGATTTTCAGAACCTCCATTGGGCTTTCGAGCTTTGGACCTAATTTAGTAGTATTCCGTTCATAGCGACCATCCGGAGCTCTTGGGTGTCAAACTCACATCGAACCTGAATTTTGGGTCTTACATTGAATCCAAAGACAAGGTAGCTGCAAAGAAACATGGTATTTTGTCTAAGACCTAACCTTAGACAAAATACCATGTTTCTTCAAAGTCTGGCGCATCGACGTGAGGTCGCAAGCCTGTCGGTATCCTACAGATTGCAATATGGAGAGTGTGCACAAGAACTGCACAATCTGATTCCCCCATCACCTTTCCATCACCGTACGACTAGACGATCGCCAAAGCGCCATCCTTTTATGGTTGAAATACCTCGCACAAGAACGAAGCGTTAAGCTTCTTCATTTATTATAAGAACTTCTAAGGAGTTAAATGCCCTGCCCTCGTCAGTGTTTCCGGTAAAATATAACCCTGGTGTGTTCAAGTCAAGAGTGAATAGGTATCTACTAGGCAAATGTGCTACACCTTCGACCACATCATTGCTTTCCATCACGCTTTTATAACTCAGTAGCTATAAGCTCCAGAGACCACGATCTCATCGTGGTCAAACGATTGCCTAAAGAGTGTAAAAAAAAAAACGAGCTGTCTCATATATTTATAGGTAGGTAAGTTAAAAAATTACATCTAACTTAAATCTCTGGAGCTTATAGCTACTGAGTTATAAAAGCGTGACGATGTAACCCTTTTCGTGACGGTCCCTTTTTAGTCATGGTACCCCGTATGTATCGGAGTGATTTTAAAGACGTTTCACGTCAAAATGATATGTTGTCTGACAAGAGCTATAAAAAATAATTTTCAATATCGATCCGCGATTGACGGAGATATCGACTGACATACATAAAAAAAGGAATACATACATACAGGCGAACATATAACCGTCTCCTTTTCTGAAGTCACATAAAAACCAACAAAGTTTACATAATATTAGCTTTTTAAAAGGCGAAAGCGGGAGTTACCTATATTAATTAGTTGAAAACACGTTCGCGAGCGTTCTGCACTCACCTTGAGAAAGACCACCGGATGTGGTTGTAACGATAGTTGGAGTTATTCAACTAACAAAGCTAACTCCCGCTTTTTCCTTTTAAAATGTATAAAAAACACGTTAGTTTTCCTAATAATATAGCTTGTTGTTAGATTTGTACGATTCATAGCAATTAAGTAAAATTTTAAAAACATGTCTGCTTTGTGCCCTTATTCATCTTATACATTCATTTTTATAAGAAACATAATTACTAACGCCACTATAATAGCCGCATAACATACGAAATAATTGAATGAATCAATCGATAACGTTTCCGTAACCGCTCTACCGTAGGGCGGTTGTTTACTCTATGGAAGTTTGGGCACGACATTTCTCTGGTAGGAAAGTATATAGAATTCTGTAGAAACTAGCTTGCTTGAGCAAGGATGCATGATGACAAAAATCGTAACAAAATATTTGCATATTATAAATCGTGCAAAATAGTAAAAAAGATTTCGGTACTTTATGTCGCTCCTCATTTTAACTTGCTATGTTTGTATGTATTGTATTTAACATGTATGCTTGTATAGAGCAAATCTTGCAAGCTGGATTTGAACCACTTCGGAGTTGAATTTTTACATGTTGATTAAGTTCCGATGACAATGCATTTTTATGGTAAGCATGACACGAATCGACATCTAGGATTAGCTCCAGATAAAGGAACTCCTCAACGGTTAAAACCACAGACAGGAAATGTTGTATACGCATTTAATTGTGATAGCCCGTTATAAGTTTTACCATGACATGGCTACTGCATAAGTTTTTTGGTTTTAATTAACTTATATCTTTTATATTGTATTTTTAAAAAAACAGCCTCTGATATATGTCATTTTTTCATAGGTGAACTGTAGTAAAAAATAGTTTTTGAATTGTCAGAGAAACACCTTACGGAGTCTCTCTCTGAATATTCCAGTTCACTGGAACAGCATCAATCCAGGGACCCTATTCTCTATTGCCACTAAGACACGTTACACGCCGCGTTATGATATCTTCGTGGAATTGACATGTATCGTTAAATACTATTCTCTAATCCACGGTCAAATTTGACAAAAGCGACAAGGCGCGTTACGCTCACGTTAAAGTACCTACCTATAGGTATATCTAAATTTTTATTATCTATGGAACAGGCTACGATATGACTAAATGGTACTAAAATCTATTTTTCGCGTAATCGATTTATTGGGTGGGATACCTTCAAAATCGATTATGCAAAAATCTACGAAATTTCTAGAAATTATCGTTTTTTCTGAAAAAAATATACATATTGGGATCCCTTCCAAATCGATTATGCAAAAATTGGTTAATTTTCCAGATATAATCGATTTATTCGGAAAAAAGTCATTTTAAAAATAATTTTCTTTTTACACATCCCTAGAACAGACAAAATTCATAAACGAACGGACGTACACCACGTGAAATCAAATAAAATGAAAACAACGGGCGTAGACAACTTTTTTTGTGGCATACAGAATTCCGTTTTTCGATTCGGCGCCATGGCGCGTTTATGAAAAGGTTTACGTTATATCCACTTTAAGACGTCACACATTTTCTACAAGGAATTCCGTGTGGCAATAGAGAATAATGTCCCAGGTCATACTGTCATATTAATTCCTGGGCAGGCCTCTGCGTCGCCCATCATCAAGCGACGGTTGGCTACCTGTTAGAATTCAAGAAAAGTAGCGGGAAGTCAGAAAAATAGCGGGTAGAACGTGGTCGCAGCGATTAAAACTGCGCCTTGCGCATATCAATTTTTGTCGCGGTATATAGTTACCCCTAAACATTTCAACGACAAATTCCTTCTTGTCAAGGCTTTCCAATTTTAACATGTTGCAATATTCGCATCAACCCGCAGGGTGAATGCACCGATTCTCGTCCCCTCAGTAAATCACAGTTTATTTAAAGTGTACAGTGGCTGTCTTGCGCAGGCCGCGGCCCGCATCGCCCGCGCCCCCTGCCGGCGAACACTTTCCGTTTTATTTCCTCGGAAACTTTTATAATTCGGAGCCGTCTTTCGCCGAGTGGCTCGTTAAGCCACCTTTGTAGGTCCGGGTGAGTTTCAAAGGTAAATAACTTGAATCCGGCTCGATTGGCCGTGATTATTTATATTGTAAATTAGGCGGCGCATGAAACGGAAAAATGTCGAGTTCTGCGTGAGTGCCTTTATTGAGATCGCTTTGACGAACTTTTTGAGAAACGAACCGTATTGTCGGCAACTTTAAATGAGGAAAGTCGCCTTCCTCGAGCATTGGCACAGAGGATTACACTACACTTCGCAAATATATTTATGTTTCGAGTTAAGGTAGTCCTGAAAAGTTCCTCACACACTTATACACCTCATAAGGAATCTATAGTAATAAGAAATAATTCTAGAATATGGTCAGATATATTGATATCAATAAAACTAACGAAGCACAAAACAAAATCTTCCGAAATTCGATGCGGTACTGTCGTACTGAGAATAAAATGTATAATCGGAGCCGGCGCGGAACAGTCGTGCGCAAAATCACAAAGAGCAGGCGAGCACGTTCGGTAATTGCAAGCCCACCGACTGGCCCACTTCCACAAAAGGCTGTAATGCATTCGCGAAATTCTGACACAATTCCGCACCGTAGTGCTGCCACTGCTGCCGAGTCGATCCTCGATACGTCCCGTCTTGAGTGCACCATGTTCCTAGATTGATATTGACAGTTGGCGCGACGAAGCTTTCTCCGCACTGCGACGGTATTTGAAATGGTTTTTGGATTATCGCTCTTTTATAATTAGACACATCTTTATTGCACTGTAGTTCATAATTTGTATTCTTTGTTTGTTTGTTTGTTTGTTTGTCGTATGAGGTAGTGCTGGCCTCTGATATCAGAGTTTGTCAAGCCGCCCGAGGGCCTCTGACATGGCTTAACGACTGCTATTAATCAATAACAGCCGGGACCGACAGCTTAACGTGCCCTCCGAAGCACGGAGCTATGGAAAACCGCACATAACTCAGAAAAGTCATTGGTTTCGGATTGGAGCCTAGGATTTGAACCTAGGATTCTAATAGGAAATTAATCACAAGATAGATAGCTACAGAATGCTCAATTCGTAGTGCTGAACGCGTTTTTATCGGTATTGATTAGAGTATCTCTCCTATGCTGTAGTGTATCTACCTACATATATCTCTGTGTGTTTGTGTTTGTGTTTGTGTGTCTCTGCGTGAGTGAAATCCTACCTATGAAATCCTAGTAATGCGATGCAGCAGCGGTCAAACGCAAACGTTTTTATGCTGTACGCTTCATCATCGGATTTCATTTTAAACCAATGTATTCCTTTTTGTGACCTATTTACGAAGCGATTATACGAGCGTTCGTAACGTTTCTATGCAATTGAAATATTTTTATTTCTTCTTCTATATGATTACGAAGTAAATAAGCATAAATAAATTGTGGCAGCATCTCATTTCTAAAACGAGCGTGCGAGCTTTGTTTATCATGTTACTTTATAATTTGAAAACTACAATGTATATATTTGACAGAACGTTTGTTTTATTTAAATCTTTGTTAAATCTTACATTATCGATAGTTCAGTTTGCGCCTTTATTCAGGAATGTAAGAACTTTCGACTTCTTATCATAACGTATTTATGCCGTAGAACTCAGAAAAGAGGACAGTTCCTCGTTCCGCAGAATCGAGAACAAGATTGATGTTTTATTAAAATAATGTATTATTTAAAAGGAGGAAAATCGAGTAATCGCTAATATCGCTATTACTACCTATCCGCAGAAAGCTTTCACTTACCACTGTGAGACTATAATCGCATAACACAATAAAACAAAGCCCGTGCTCGTCGACGACGCCAGAAAATCCATCAATAAATTTGAGTGAACATTGATCGTTCGCGGTAAAATGTCACTCGCCCCCATTACCTACATTATGGATTCCATAAACAATGTGCCATGATGGAAATAGAACGGATCCAGGTAAACATAAGGATTGCTCGGGACGTATTGAGTTGAGTCGTCAGTCGAGTCCCTCCTCAATAATGCATCGACAGATCGATAATACGAGTATACACGCCGCAGCGCAACACTATCCAATATTGTTTGCACGGGGATGTAATTTTATATAGATTTTATTTTCACAACGCTTTTTCCTTGAATGCTTTGCTGACATTTTATGAAGAGCGCAACGTAATTTTACTTATTGTTGTCGACAATTAAGTTATATTTTTATAAGACTGCAGTATTGACTGACGTTCCTCTAAAGCGTCGGTCAATACTGCTATCACGTTTTACATTGTTACCTACAAAGTCACGACTAATAAAGTTATGGTAAGAGCACCAGATCTTGGCCTAATCCAGTTTAAAGGCGGCCGGGTCGAGTCCGGGGCCGCTGGGCCCGCTGCCGCCGGCCGGCCGACTGTAGGTACGCATCTAAGCGATACACCGAAGCAATTAGTGGTCATTCCATTGTTCAATTTGACTTATTAGAGCGGCCTGTGTCACCGTAATTGGAATTATTGGCCGGAGCCTGCGAGCGGCCGCTCGGTAATCAGATAATTCCGTAATGCACTGCACTTCTTGGCAGATTACACCGTAACCAGTTCGGGTGGAACGGCTCAAGTGCTGCCTAGCATTCACTAACTTACGAATTCTTTTATAAAGTGGCAGTTTGTTAGAATTATGCCTGTTAATGGATTTCTAGTAAACGGCTGTCAATACAGGAAGGACAGCATTTTTTATACTTTATGATGCGTAATACAAAGAACACCAAGTTATTAATACGCTTTTATTTTTAATATATGTAGCAAATTATCTAAACTACAATCTCGTATCATAAAAAGTAGTAAGATATCACAGGATCGGGTAGTGGTACCTCGGCTAATAGTAAGGCGCAGCGGCGAGAGGGCGCGAGAGGGCGTGAGGGCGCGCCGCCCGTGCCAGGCACTGAAAAACGCTTGTAATAGCCTTTTGTTATTTAAAACGAGGAATTAAGAGCTACCGGTAGCGGGATTTCAGGGCTTTAATTGGTACGTTTACCTTACTCGCTGCCTGTGCGGATGTTATAGATTTAATGAGGTTTCAATATTTACTTCTGGTAACCCTGACTCTTAGGCTAGTTATCTCTTGATCTTATGTAAAATAGAAATCTTGAGTTTATAAAGCTATGAGTTTACACTTCGAACAAGCAAAAGTATACAAATTTTTTGCAAATTCAACATTACTATAATTACATAGACGTACCTACATATTTTATTATTTTGTGCAAGGTACAGATCCAGTTAAGCATAGATTTCTTGGATTTCAATTTCCGACCTTTAGAAATCAGCCTGCCTCAAGGAAATGTTGCGTTTCTACTGCAGAATATACTAAAGTTATTTAATTTTTTACCTTACGAGGTTTGACTGAAGACACATTTTCTTTGAAACACACTTTTAAATTTTTCCCTTACCGTATGTCTTGCAGACAGTCTGTGTTTACGTGGAAACTTCTGTATAATTTTCCAGCCTTATTCAATTGTCATAATAATAGGCATGCCAATTTTGTATTTATTTTTGTTCATCGTCTCTCGTCTTTGTTTTTCCACTTTATACAGTGTGTCGTGGGTGAACATTGATCAAATCGGGGGATGTAACTATTAGTAGCACAGATCCCTACGAACTAGATATTTGTATAAAAACTGCATTTATTGTTGTTCCAAACCTTGAAATATTAGATAAGCGAGTCCGAAAAAACAACAAACATCAGAAATTGGCGCTTTTACCGCTCACAGTAATAATCAATTGAAGTTCGTAAACAAATCATTAATGCGCAATTTTACCACGTCTGTTGCAGTACCGGACAAGGGTAGGTAAGAAAACAGAGTGGGCACGCTCGCTTTCGTGATTCACGCCGCCTTATTCGCCACTTTATAAACGTAGACTTCATAATTTCTTTCACTTTATAAACGATCTACTGAATGCCACCTCACCTGCACACACACCACACACACACACACACACACACACACACACACAATTCAACACAACACACACACACACACACACACACACACCAACACACACTACGCCCACCCACAAACATACTTGCACTTGCACATGCCTATGTAGAGGTGAGTTACTAGTACGAATATAACACACCTGACTTGTAGTTTTGTACATAATTGCTTACGCGCTAATTATGATATTTTAATTTGCTTTGCGTACGTTTAAGTTAAATTTAAGTACGATGGTAAATAGGTAATTATATCGCTTAGTTATTTAATGTCTACTATCTCAACTTTGTTATTGTGTAAGTAAATCCAAGGAGTGTACTATAATTTATTCTGTGATTGAGGCGATTTCATCCTAAAAACTGATATCCTTCCGAAGAGCACAGACTAGCAATTATGCAGAAAACCACGAGAAAACGTGTTTGTTGGTATAACCACCGAACGTAACTAGTCACAAGAAATGAAGCCTATTACGAAGTGAAGACCTCGCAACACCAAGTGGGTAAAGAAACTCAAAGTTTCCAAAATCCCATTAGGCGGTGACGGAACAAAACGAACCGCCGTTTATAGCACGCGAACACACTTTTCAACCATTAATGAAAAGCAGATATTGACAGGGTGCTCCCATTTATCTTTCTACGCCCCTTAATTTAACTTGAACCCCCTGTGTGAGATGCAAGTCACCGAAGGGACGATTCATGTCTTAGATTGACACGTTAATATCTAAACATTTTCATAAAATAACGTTATTTTTTATTTCCCTTTCCGTAAGTGTGGATAGAGACAGCTGTAATTTCTGAACGTAACTTGAAAACGAAAACTCTGTATACATATTAGACTGTTATAACTAACCTCAACGTGCAATTACTGTTACTGCCTTCGGCGCTACAACTCTTTGTGGGTGTTGGCCTCTTCAACGATCTTGTCTAATTCGCTCTGTCTCTAGCCTCCCATATCCAAGATGTTAATTTGCTCATTCTCCTAAGATCTTCCTCCACACAATCTTTCCAACTCTGTCTGGGTCGTCCTCTAGGACTCTTTTGTTGCGGAATCCACTCAGAGATGATTATGACTGTTCACACGCTGCCATCTTTTCTCTACATTTTTTTCCATTCTGATTAAGTTTTAATTTATTTATTTTTGTTGAATGTATTTCAGCGGTAGTTTGAAAAAGTGTTCTTTCCAAAAATTGCACCTCTCAAAGTTTCCATATTAACACATGAAGCTTCAAATCGGTCTGCACGTCACCGCACGTCTGCCGTGCTCGGCTGTCGACAATCAAATGTGCATATCAATGCGGGCAGAGGCCCAGTTGCGTGCGGTCTGTGTCTGCGGGGGAAGGAGGGGTATTCGACGTTTGAATAAATTCCGCGGAAATCGCAACGAGTAGGCTCGCACATTTCCATGTCAAACGCGCGCCGTGCCGTGGGGTGGAACTAGTGAATTTTTAACGACACGTAGTTGTTCGCACTTATCCTTTGATTTTAAGTCTTGGTTTACCGTCTGATTGTAAATTGTGCGCTTATACAATATTGTCGGTTTTAGTTAAAGGGGTCTATCCCGGCAAACCGTGGTAAAAAAATATGGATTTATCTATCTACTATCTATATCAGCCTACATCAACCCACTGTTTGGCTTAGGCCTCCTCATGTGCTCGCCACTCTCCGGTCCTGCGCCAAGCGGAGCTACTGCCCACCTGCCACCTTGATGACGTCATCTGACCATCGTGCAGGCCGATGTATGTGTATATGTCTAAGCTGAGCACGAGGTATATGTCTAAGCTGAAGTGATGGTGGGCAGGGCATTTGACGAGACGAGAAGATAGCAGATGGACAAGGGCAGTGGCGGAATGGTGGTCATGAGAAGGACATGAATGTAATAGATTAATGGATTTATAACATTAACAAAACCGAATCGATCCTTTATCTAACTTATATTGCAGCCCACTGCTGGGAATCAGGCCTCCTCTCAGAGAGGGGGGGGGGCATCATCGACCGTGCTGGCCCAGTGCGGGTTGGAGGATGGCACAAGTCTCTGGATGTGAGGTCCTTCGATGTGCTGTTTGCCTCATGTTTCCTTCGCTGTTGTTGAGTGATGGCATCGAACACCCGCACATTACATACTCGTACAAAAGTCATTGGTGCTGGTCTGAGGGCCATTGCACTATGAATATTCAGCTTCAATATCTAACATTCAGTCCAAGTCCCTTTGACAGAGAGTCCAAACCTTTGAGTCTAAATAAGGTCTAAACCCATGGAATTAATAAGGAAAAACCGCGAAAATTTCAATAAACAAAGCGCTGTGGGCTGTAGGTTGATTAAAGACTCATCAATTCGTCCGAATAGCTGCGCGTCGATAATGTCGCGGCCGCCTTTTAAAAGGGGCCAGACTCGGCTTATCTCCGAATTAATTCCGGAATTCCAGAATAATTATACGTTCAAAGGTAACGCTGAAGACGCGTTTCCACAGCCGACAGCGCGGAACATTACAGGGCCTCTTCGTTCCGATTCAAAAGTAAATTCAATTGAACTCGACTTACGGTTCAATTTGGGGTGTGCTGAAGAATTGCTTAGATAAGTCTTAGGGATAAGCCGATTTCAAAAGGAACACGTGATTCGATGCTGATTGCGTTCTATCGGACCCCGCGCGCCCCGCCCTCCCCGCGCGCCGTAGTCATATTTTAATATTGTGAATGAGAGGGTATTTCGTTAGATTAAATTTAAATTGTATCCTGCGGTGAGATACGCGAATATTTTACGAAAATCCTTAAGTATTTGTAAATGGCTCGATTGGTGGTGGTTTCGACTAAACATTTCAAAAATGATCTTGTAAAAAGTGAAATCTCTACACAGATATTATAATAATTTTCAATCAGTTTTTTTTTCTGCACTTCAGAATGTTCAGCAAATTGAGATTCGCAATCACCACGCAATGTAAATAATATTCACAATTCTAAACCCCACACATAAAATATCTAAAAGCCGCCATTGAAAAGTTCATGAATATTTTTGGCGGCAAACATTTCGCCACCGTAAAGAGTAATTGCGCGATATTGAGTGACGACTACCCCTGGGGGGAGGGGATGATAAGCCCTCATTAAGAGGAGGGAAAATATCTAATTTACCTCCACTCGGTTAGTATGAAAAATCCAAGAAAAACGGCCCTTTTCTTTAAAGCAATAACGCGTGGTGCAATTTGAAAGCGATAGAGTTATAAATAATAGCTATAACTACGAATAAATTTCGTCAGTAAAAATCATTTTTCACTAGATAGTGTGATGGTAGATGAGCGGTAATTTGTGGGCTTTGAAATCCAACGATAACGGGTTTGAATCTCAGCTCTGCGCCATTAGCGGATTTGTAATAGGGTCGATGCGGATTCGCCATCGCTCCGTTCATCGGAGGGCACGTTAAGCCGTCTTGGTCCTGGTGCCTAGCATTTTTTAATTGAATTAATTTATTTTATTACTCGTAAACAACATGGAAGATATACATTAAAATTCAGTCACATTTATTATACAACTAGCTTTCACCCGCGACTTCGTCCGCGCGGACTACAATTTATCGCGACAAAAAATCAAAAGTATGGCACCAAAGCTCTTGATGCTTTTTGACAGACTTATTTTTATTTCGTTTCCACGGTAACGTCATTCCGTTCATCACAGCGCGAGTAATCGACATTTTTTCCGTGGCAACTTACCATTTTCTGGGATAAAAAGTTTACTATGTTGGTTTCTATATTGTACAGTACCTGTTTACAAAGTTTCATCAAAATCGGATGAGCCGTTTTGGCGTGAAAGCTCCCCAAAAAAACAAACAAACAGACAGACAACGCGTTGTGTGTTTGTTTGTTTTACAACGTTTAACTTTTGTACATCGGTATGGATTAAAATTATATCAATATTATTACAAATATTAAGTCATACATTTATTATTCACTGTGCAATATGCAGATGACAGATGATTTGAAGGTAGTCGTTAAGCCACGTAAGAGGCCCATCGGCGGCTTGACAAACTCTGACACCAGAGTCAGCCCTATCTCATTTTATAAACATACATACAAACTACGAATAAATACGCTACCTGACGTTATCTAGCTCTCAGCTGTATATTTTTACTTTTCTTTAGAGATTCAAGCGTATTCATACTATTACCTACTATTATTTATTGTGTGTTATTACTTAATTATTGATATTCTTGTTAGGAATCTATTGAACTTTCCAAATTAAAATTAACACTATACCGCATTATAGAAACTTCACAATACATCGAGGTTAAGTAAATGCTTGCGAGCGTTAAGTTTCCTATGTACCTATATTTTGTGTGCAATAAGGAATTGTCTATCTATCTATTGCTCCCGCGCTCGCACCCGCAGCCGCCTGCACTTGGCCCAGGGCCCACTCCGCCACTGGTGTGATTAAGGCACGGCCCTTGTGCCATATCCAAGGGCCTCAAGATCCGTTAATTACGGGTAGCGTTAAAATTAACTGCCTCTCCCACAGACTGGTTCCGGAGCGTTTTGCCCAAAAATCCCGAGATTAATACTGTGCAGCTATTTTTACCGGATTAATACGGATTTTTGAACGGGTTCAAGATGTTTTCGAGGACGTCTGATATCTACCTACGGAATATTTGACGGATTTAGAATGTAAAAGAGTTCGTGTTTGTTTACCTTCTCGTATTCTATGGACATTTTCACTTTGAAGCCTTTGTCTGTCTGTCTGTCTGTCTGTCTGTCTGTCTGTCTGTCTGTCTGTCTGTCTCAGGCATAGTGAACCCATGTTTTGTTTTACCCTGGAGCACAGAATAAATACTAGTACAAGTTGAAACCCGGAGGAAGGAGGTTAATTTGTCTATCAGCATATGTATTTAGGCACTATATAGACCAAATGCGTGGACCCTTTTTTATGATTCTTACGTCAATCAATTTGTGCGAGTGCTACTATAGACATGACAGCAATCAAAATTCATTATGGCGACAAGCAGACGCAATATTGTGAAGAAGAAAAAAATTAATGTCAATGAACTATGTTAAATGGAGTATCATTGAATAGGTATTTGAAAATCATTTTTAGGTTTCGCTCTTATCTGAAAAAAACTCAAAACCCTGTGTTCATTTCGAATGACCATTTAGGATCTATAACGATTTAAAGTTGGTTAGCAACTATCCTCCCTCAAATATTTTGTACCATATTACTTACTAGCTTTTTTTTGATTTCGCCCGAGTCTTCGTCCGCGCGGACTATAGTTTATCGAGACGAAAAAAAGCATCCTATCTAAGATATTAAAAAACCAACGCAAAACTGTGGCTCGAACGCTCTCGATGTTTTTTGACAGCCTTTTATTATTTCGTTTCCACGGCAACCTTTTCTTACAGCGAATAATCAACATTTTCCGGTTTTCCCTGGGCAACTTACCATTTTCCGGGTTAATAAGTTGTGTTCGTCTCTATATTGTACAGTACCTATTTACAAAGTTTCATCAATATCGGAACAGCCGTTTTGGCGTGAAAGCTCCCCAAACAAACAAACAGCCAACGTTTCTCTTTTAAATATTGGTGTGGATTGGATCAGTAATTAAGTGTTTAACTTATAAATAATATTCAATTTTTGTATAATATTCTATATATACTCTAACTAGTCTAGGTAAACCACTCTCACTGCGAATTAGGTTGGCTAGAAAATTTGGCCTATCTAAACCTATATATATTGACCTCCGCACAAGCCTTTGAACTTCTTTAATATAAAAAAAACTGCAGGGATTGATTTCTCTTGCAAGATTACCGCCTAGAGAATCTACTATGGTCCAATGTTTGAAGCGCTCTGAGTCCTGCTAAACAATTGTTAAAAGCTGACGTAGCGCTTACCATCAGCAGAACGACCTGCTCGTCTCGTCACTCAGCTGTATAAAATATTTATTTCCAACTTCACCTCTGAATAGTCAAAGCCATTTCACAATCCTTGCGACATTTCACTAGCCGGTGTCGCGGCTAGCGCCACACTGCTCCGACAGTGACAAATGACGCGCGAGAAACGCCGCGTGCCGCTCCGGGCGAGCGACGCGCGTGCTGCGTGCTGGCATCGCTGCTCCATACGATGTATAGTGACCGGATCATGTGATTTTGTGCAGGAGTGTTAATTTTGGTTGTATATAAGACGAGCTACTTACCGGCAATACTATTTTTTTTTGAGTTTTTTTTATGTTTCACGCAAAGTATTATTGCACATTTTGCATGTACGTAATGAGCTGAGACAAAAATATTCAGATACTTATGTCGCTGGCAGCACGTAGGTATACAAATTACTAGCAATGCAAATGTATAGCACCAATGCTTACGATGTTTTTTGAGACATGTTATTATTTCGTTTCCATGGCAACCGTTCCTTACAGAGAGTAATCAACGTGTTCCAGTTTTCCCGTGGAAACTTACCATTCTCTGGGATAAAAAGTATCTTATGTTTTATTCCAGGGTATAAGCTACCTCCATTCCAAATTTCATCAAAATCCGTCCAGCTGTTATCGCTTGATAGCTCCCCAAACTGAAAACAAACAGACACCGTTTTACTTTTATATATTGGTGTGGTTGTGTTTGCATTTTGTGATTCGAAGTGAACATCAAATCATAGTTTTTACCCAACTACAGCGAAGCAAGGGAAGGGTAGTCAAATTAACAGTCTATGTATGTATGTTTGTATGTATGTATATAGATAGATAGATGAACTCTATCTATCTATATATGTGGATGTTCCACCATAGCGTCGCCCCTATTGGTCCTATTTTGACAAGCAAGGTGTCAATCGATTCGTCTTCATCGCAAGAGTGTCATAGGCTATTTTTTTACTTGACCGTAGTCTGGTTTTAGTTTTTGAACTTATGTCTTGAGTCCTACCATTAACTTAAATAACTATGCAGTAACAGAATGTTGTACCCAGAGAGTATAGCAACAAGCTCGTTCTAACTTCATTTCTGCTATCAGGTAACTAACTAAATGTTATCACTGAGCCAAACTACGAACACTTTACCTAGTTCGTGATTCTACAATTCTAGCAGAATCGTTGCAGTTTAAAATAATACCTACTATTATATTATTACTAAAAATACGATTAAGTTATTATAAAAAAGCGCCACATAAAAAATAATGCATAAATTCCAAAGAATCATAATGAATCGTCGAAGTCCCTTACACCACAATTAAAATGCTAATACTTCGCCACTTGGGCAGCGCAAATCTTTCAACTTGTAAATTTTTCCAATTTAACTCGGCCCTTTGTTAAGTGCCGCCGTCCCTTATAACTCCTGAGGAAAAGAACAGGAAGGAGTATTCCTAATATATTTTAAGCTACTCGCCTTGTAATGTAATCAAAAAAGGAGTACTCCTTTTTTGATGGCTGCTCTATAACAGTCTAAGTAGGTAGCTATATTATTCTAACAACTGCAAAATAAGCCTGTATAAATAGGTAGGTAGATAAGTGAGTCAGCCTTTCTTTGTGTTTCACTGCAGCCTGGTAGGTGATTCTGGAGAAAGTAATTTTTAAAACAATATACCTACGACACAAGTACATTATTTTCAGGTATTATAAGAATAGTTTCTCAATGTAGCAATTATAAGGATAAACTTCCTGGAATATCTAAATCATTAACACACGATGTCACCGCAAACACCTCTATAAGAGAATATCTCCCTAGGACAACAAAGTTTCTTATTACAAAATGTCACGTCAGGGCACGGTGGCGACGGTGGCGGCCGGCGGGCGTCCCGATCTCGCGCGTATTTGGTAACAGTGGCCGCTCATGCCCGATATGGCCACGGGCTGGACCGGTGTGGCCGATACGGCAGGCCCGCCTGCCAAATATGGCGCAATGCAGACTCACCGACACAATTGTGGGGGATCTGGTAAATGAATCGTGTGACTGCCATGCCCCGCCATATTAAGGGAGAAATGACACGTGAGAATGCATTTGAATGCAGTCGGTGCTGTACCTTGAATCACAATACCTATGCTTATTAAAAATAATTTCTACTAATTAAAAGGCGAAATGGCGCCGGCGGTTCTTTAATCGGATTTGCCATAATTTTGTGGTATCAACTTTGTCCTTGCCACGCCGAGACCTTGGCTGTCCATTAGACACGCTCAGACTATGACCTGAACCTTTTAAACAGCTTAATCCAACTGAACATGTCCAAACGCTAATCGGATTACGCAGTTATAATCCGCATAATCACTTAAATGGACATCTTTTCGAGCTCACACAACGAAAAGGAGCGCACTGCGCTCCGACTGTCATCATTGGCTCCGACTAATACCCACAGAGAATATTATTTATTCTGTGACAAAGGGTTCAGCAAGATCATAATCCAGGAAACTAATATCCTCTCGCAAGCTACACCACCGTAAACCTCTTATTTTTCTTCGGAAAAAACTACATGGAAAAATGTTTAAAAAAACGATCGAGTTGGTCCGCGGAGGTCATAAATCACGGCGAGTGACGCCGCGATATTTATCTACTTGTTGATCTGTAGAATGACATTACGAAAATGTACCTACAATATGATATTCGCGCGCGCTAGGAGATCCGTCGATGTATTGTGACGTCACGAGATAGGATCGAGGAGTCCTGCTAGTCACGGTATTATCGGTAAATAGCTTCTATCGAAAGGAAAGGAAGATAACTTCCATTATCTGATATTGGAGTTGTACGAAAAAATAAGAGTTAAATATTCAAGCAACCGAATAAATCTGATACCTAGGTGGATAACCTAAATCTTGTATATTGCTATTGTCAGATATTTCTCATCTTTCGGTTACAGATAAGCTTTTTCTCTCCGTCTATTTATTTAGCGAGTGGCAACCTCGGTAGTGAGCGCTGGATTAGATTCCGTCTTGATTTACTGAAGCGCTTCATTACCGAGGTAATTAGACAATTTATTGTAAGGGTATCATTTCTTTTGGATTGGATGGACTCGAAAGGAATATATTAGTGGACGGTCAAAGTGACAAGAAGCATTATGGCATCAACACATTAAATGTGTACGTAGTGTATTCATAAAGCAATCTGTACTAAAGATTTACATTATTTATAAGTCTACAGAATCTACAGAAAACCTAGGTTTCACGATTTTAGTAGTTACTTTTCAGCGAGGTACCAATTTCGCAAACACATTTCAGACATGGAGTCCTTAAAAATTTGTAAGCGTTTGTGGTTTTGTAGGCGTTTATGTGAGTTTTTTATTACACTTACTCACGTACTGCGTGGTTGTTTTTTTGGATTGCAGCTCGTCTCATAGTTCACAGATTATTTTATCTTATCCGTTCCTGTACCGAGTATCAGATACAGCGGGCGTGGCATGGTGCACTTTACGATGTTGCACACACAGTGATGACGCCTTAAAAAGCTGCCAATATGTTCGTTTAATTGAAGGTACTCCCACACTGGCCACCGGGCCTTCGTGATTCAACGCGATATGGTTATGCAAGATTGTGCATAACTTTGTAAAAGCAATAAATGATGCTGATGTGTTATTTTTCTGTATTCAATATTTAATTGGTTTAATTTTAATATGATGCAAGGAAACGAAACCCCTATATGGTCTGTGTCTGGTTATAAAAAAAAACCTGTTCACCGTGTGATATGCACTAAACTTGACTTTTCTCATCTTCCACCGCTACTGGGTAACTACTAAACAATGAAATCGTCATGTAAGAGAGTTCCTAGAGCGATTCCGGTTTTATCCGGGCTACAAAAAGATGTATGTCATTGACAGTGATTTCTAATGTTGGCTTAGACCAAAAGATCAGCTAGACCAGGAGCAAGAACGTTCGTTCTTAATATTTCAGTGGAAACCTCTTTTATCTACCTACACTAAAATAATACTAACGATGCGAACAAATGGTCGCAGCCATCGTAGCTCATTCTTCAACGATCGGTAATTTCACTAGAATATGACAAACAGTGACAGCGACTATATTGTAATTGAAAGTGCTGCATTTATCTCAATAACTAAAAAACGTAAAGAAGAAAGAAACGTTTGTTGGTGACAACAATATTAAGAAGAATTTCAAATTATGTGGGAGATACCAGGAATATTAAACATGCAACAACAAGAAACAGAAAACGGTAAATACTTTTTTTTTTGTAAAATGTCTTCAAGTATTAGATTTGTGGATTCACACGTATCAATGTTGTATCAATGAGCATTCGCTCGTTAGGTCTACGTCCATAATTAATGTATCACCGATCTGAGTCGAGCAGATACTTACGGTACATCACGATTAGGTTAATTCCATTGGGATGTATTCTGACCGACTTAGACCAATGCAAAAAAAGATGCTTGGGGAATAACTAGGTAAAGTGCCTATAACAGTTTCTCCAATCAGCATATAATAATACCTAGCAAAAATAATACCTAGCATTCACCAGCCACAAATAGCTGTCGGCCGCTGTCCAACATTTTATCAATACACAATGGATCCGTTTAAATGGTTATGTTAATTTCCCGTTTTCGACAACTCGTTATATGCCGCCCGCTGACGATCGTCCGATTGCACAACGAGCGAAATATAATGATTAATATAAATATGAGTAATACCATTTCTACAGTCAATATATTTCCATTCAACGTCTACCAAAGTAATATAATATGTTAAATTGTTCCATTCTCATTGATTCATATCAAAAATATATCACCTTCTGTAAAACTCTACAGACTTTTTACCCGACTACAGCGAAGCAAGATAAGATGTACCACAATAGCGTGGCCCCTATTGATTCGATTTTTACTAGCGAGGTATCAATCGTTTCTTGTTCAAAGCACTCTTGCGATGAAGACAGATCGATGCGATGTCAGGCTATTTTGTACCCGACCGTAGTCGGGTTTTAATTTTTGAACTTATGTCTTGTGTCAAATAAATAACTATGCTCTTCCGGATACAATATGTATACAATTTTGCAGATACAGTGACAACATCAGAATCGGTATCAAACCATTCCGGAAGAAAGTCTTTGATGCAGATCTCTACAGAGCTATCTCTCTTGTTGTCTTATTTTATTCTGTCTTGGAGAGAACCTAAAGATCTTATTTGCGTAGTCAAGTCGCAACAAAAGCAAAAGTAGTCAATTATTAAATGTGACATACCTGGTCCAAGCGTTCCGATAAAATCGTGATCGTACGCCGGCTTCCGAGCCACGTGCGAGGGCTCACGATTGTCGCTCACGACGCGATTGTCGTCGACTTGCCGGTTTTTGTCGGCTCTTGTCGCGTTGTTTATCGGAGGCCTGCGCTCGCGCCGGTCACGCCGCTTTCGGGGTTAGCTCAACTCAAGTTATGTTTCCTTGTCTGACCGATTTCAATTGTGATTTGTAATGAAATCTATGGACAATGGAACAATGCATTCGTGGATATGGAACTATCAAGTTTTGCAATGCGTTAAATGATATGCTCTAGATAAATCTTGTTCAAAGTCGCTATATATGGCTTTTCACTCATATGCAGAATAGTTAATCTTGTTCTGTGAATACTTGGGATAAGTTGCAAATCGTTGTTAATGTTCTATCTGACACTAAACTTTACATCTGCGATAAAGTATTTTGCAACCAAATTGTGTGTCATTAAACCAATACTGATCCTCAGTCATCCCAACAGCCGATTACAAAAACACCTAAACCGATAGCATTGATGTCCTCCAATAGCTCCCAATCTGCATACAAAGCAGAAATACCTTTTAAAAATGCATGTCAGCGGAGGTTTTATGCATGACTACACATTTGCCTCATTTTTTATTGACGCCAAATATTCGAAAATACCAACAGTGCCACCGGTGGCACACTCCGCATAACGCAGAAGCCAAATATGAATTTTAGCCAAATCAAATTCTAAAATAGCAATTGCAAATATTCACGTCCTGAATATTTTTATACTTATACAATACAATACAATAATACTTTATTGACACAGTTAAAAACAAATTACAGAAAATATAAATTATATAAACAATAGTACAATAAAAAAGTATTAAAAAGTATGTAAACAGTATGGGACTTAAAATAAGCTACTGAAAAAGGGTCTGACAGTTTTTGTGTATGCATTAGATTATGCTAGCCGGTTCGAAGTTTTACCAAGACATGCATGAAAGTTTTTTATAAGTGTTTTTAAATTCACTTATTAGCAATTACGTAAAATAAAATAAGTCCCATACTTTTTACATACTTGTTAATACGTACTGGTTAATAATAAGTTTAAAAGTAATTAAAGAAACATAATCACACACAGTAAATCGTCTCACGTGTTAGGAGAAACTTTAACTATCAGCGGAAAGTGTCAGCAATTAGTAGTGTATTTCCAATTTTCCTATTTATGAAATCTATTCTACTCGATGGTTTAACGACGTCTTTACACCTATCCAGTGCGATACTTTCAGCTCTTCGATGTGAAAAGGCCCCCCCACACGCCGCCAGTCTCTCCAAAACGTCTCCGAACGGAACTAATATTGCACCGCGGGCGACACGAAATGGGAACATTAAAAAACATTTTCAAAGCACACCGCACCTCAACACTATTATTATAATGTGAGGAGGTTTTCCAAAGAAAGCGTCGGCACCCCTCCCCTTCCGATATCTGAGAAATACGAGTCCATCCACCATACACAATGAAATAATAAACACTTCACCCTGCGTGTGGGGATACGAATATATTTTTTTCGTTATTATTTGCAAAGTAAATTTCCCGGCTCCCAGGAAGTGCCCTCGAGCCTGTTCGACGATGGAATTTGTCATTTCGATATTCATATTTCTATTGAAGTGTGACGATGGCGTACAGGTATTTTTATTGAAAGCATAGTAGGTACAGATGTTTGTAAAGCAGTCCAGCAAACACGGTCTTGTATTAGAATTACTTACAATTTGCATTTTAAAGCCATTATTAAATGCGCATATTTAGTGAATTTTAGGATCAACTCTGTCGTTAAATCTACTATCTATGATGTCGTACTCATATTTTTTATATAACTGTGTATCTTGTAGCCTGAAAACTAAAAACATCACAGTCATGACATAGCCACGAAGAAGCAGCAGAAAAGGTCCAAATGACTGTCAATCAAGTCTATGACAGGACAAAAAAATGGGAACTGAATGAATCTTAATCAATCCATATTGGCTTTAGCTACAAAAAGCATAATTATTCTCGTTTTTTTATTAATGATAAGCAAATCTCTTATGAGAATACAGCAAAGTACCTCGGTATGACGCTTGACACTAAGCTCCGCTGGAAAGCTCATGTCAAGAAGAAAAAAGAAGAATTAGAACTTCGGCTTAAAATAATATATTGGCTGCTTGTGAGACACTACGCTGTCAACACACAATAAACTTTTATTATATAAACTAGTCCTAATGCCAATGTGGACCTATGGTATACAGCTGTGGGGCTGCACCAAAAAGAGCAACATTTTATCAATATAAAGCTACCAGAATAAAGTACTGAGGGAAAATTGGTACATAAGAAATGGCGATCTCCATCGGGACCTTAAAGTAGAGTTCGTTGATAAAGTAGTCAAGAAATACGCAGAAGCTCATGAAAAAAAACTTCATCATCATGTGAGTGTCGAGGCAATCCAGCTCCTCGACCATACGAACATAGTGAGAAGACTCAAAATTTCGAGTTAATTTAGTGTTAGTGTATTAGTGAAAAGTGGTTCAAGTGCTACGCCTTAAAAAAAGAACACTATGAACAAAGTGTTTTCGCCTTAACTAACTAAGAACGTGTCCAATAACACTTTTCTTAAAGTCGCTATATAAGAAAAGTGTTTTTAGTAAGTGTTCTTAAAAGTGTTCTTACATACGAGTATTCTTAGTTCTATTCAATGTAACAGTTTAAGTTAAATTACTTATTAGCCTAATTGATGGCTAGATTGTAATATAAATAGAGTATATACCTAAAATGTACTCTAGAAAAAGGAAAAAAAACTTGCCATAGATTGCAATGAAATTTCTCGATCTTAAATTTAAATTTATTCCCAATAAATAAGTATTGAACCAATTTTCGTGTTTGTGTGGGACTACTCTGGAGGTTTAACTTTTAAAATAAAAAAGAATCATCTAAATCGGTTCAGAAATCCTGAAGATGTACAAGGAATAAATAAGTAGAATTGAAAACCTCCTCCTATTTGAAATCGGTTATAAATATGTTAAGTAGATTTATTTCTACCGTAACTTTAATTTGATAGGTATTTTCGGTTCCCAAAATACGAAGACACTCAGAAAATAGTGGTAAATGGGCGCAACTGGACAGGTGATAACTACCCTGAGAATCGTCGATAGTACTAGCGCGGACAAAATATTTTCATTTCAACTTTGATCTTTAGCCTCCCTTTACTCTGGGTGTTTTTTTTTTTTTGAGATGGGATGTTTTTTTTTCCAAAACCTGTAAATGAAGGGGAAATCTCCAAAATTTAAGAACGGGCTCCATGGAATCATTGAGTTTTACTTACAATGGCTTTAAATAGGCACACCATGACTCCCAATAAAATACTTGAAATGGCTTGAATTTAGTCGTTTATCGTAAGAATGACACAGTAAAAGGCATTAAATTTAAATTAAAGCTCAAATGGAAAATATATTAAGGTTTCTAGATAAGCATTATGATCACTATTATTAAGCCTGCTTTATCCCACTGCTGGGCAAAGGCCTCCCTACCCTCATGCCATGAATCACGATCTAGTGATTTGACTTGCTAGTCCTTCCAGTAGGATTCCAGTTCATGCCGCCATCTCTTTAGGCTCTACTCAGTTTAGCCCACAGTAGCTAAGCTTAGACTTTAATATCTGCGGAGACAATGCGTTCGACGATTGTACATACCTACACGGTCATATCTCTGAGCTCGGAGGTGCTAAACGTTCCAAAATGTCCGGCTGCGCCCGGAGGCAATTAGCACGCGCCCGGCCGGTCGCCGTGGCAACGCGTTACACACGGTTCTAAACAAACTAATTGGCCGGCGCTTCTGGTCGCGACTGTACCCCGCTCTATGAATGTAAACGACCAAAGCCCAAATTTAACGTAATTGATGAATGAAAATTTAATAGACAACTGTTTAATGCGAAAATCGTTGTTGTATTAGTGCGAATGCTGACGGCTTATTTACGGAGTGTCGGCGACTGCTTCAATTATTTTAATGGTTGTTTCTCTTGTTCCAGGCATGCTGAGGTCCACATACGACCGCCCAGACCACGAACGTAAGTGCAATAAACTATTATCAACTCTAATATTGATTCAAAACGTTAGAAAAAAACATAATTGCACATTACAGGAAAAAACACCCCAGCTACAACACCAAAGACAATAGGGCAATAGAGTATCTTCACCTCTATAGTAGGTATTCAGTTTCATGCATTGAGTCGAATGGGTAGCGTAACCCCATGATGTTGCACAATCAATAATTTCGATTTCCTAACAACAAATCTAATCCTAACAACATTTCCTAACAACAAATCTAACCCTAACAACATTTCCTAACAATAAATCTAAGGCCTACCCTAAACCACTAGCAAAAAAAAACAAGCTATGTTTCGCGCACACATTCTCTGAACTCCTGGTAGCAAGGAAATCAAAAGCTCGGAATAAAACAAATTCGCATAGAAAACCCGCCCTGACATTATAGCCATCAATTTTTTCCATCCTACGAGCTCCGTATTGAGTAAATCTATCACTCTTTTACGGGGTTCACCTATATACGGCGGTACCGTTGGTTCTTGTTTCACTTTTGTTTAAAATGAAACTATTAACGAAATAGGTACCGAAGTAAGCCTGCTTTTAATAGGTAACTATGTCTTTTCGTATACCTATCATCCGTTTCATGTTTTTTCTGTCTGTCAACCGTAAAGTAGGTACGATTTTTTATACCATAAAACCCCAAGGGCCAATACCCTAAAAAGCTCGTTAGTTCATAATTCATCATTGTAAAGATATCTCCTCTGTTGACGAGACGAGACGCGTTGTTTCCCGCGCAAACAAAACGCGCGCCAAGATACGACCCATCCATCATGTCTAGGCGGTAGATAACGCTATAAGCTTGTATTTCACACTTTACTCCTAAATTGAACGCGGCGTTTGATATCTCGTTCTTTAATTAAATAAAAATTAATAAGCTTTAGAAATAGTTGAAAAATAAGATTATAATGTAGTCTCTTGATTAGACATAACAATAGGTTTTCACACACCAATTCCAAATACAGTCTGCAACAAAAGTTGTTGAACATGTTTAAGGTTTTATTTTACTGATACATGCAAAATATTACGGGACATTCTGCGTGATAGTAAAATTATAACTTGGACATGTACCACAGATGATTCACTAGTGTTCACACTCATCAATATATTCCTGCTCTGAACATAACAATAAGAACAATCAATATTTTACTTATTTTTATGAAGCTTTACGATTTTACCCCTGTCAGCTCCGAGATCTACTGGATCAAACTTGGTTTCAACTCACTGGACCTTAAAAGGTCCGTTGATCAATTTACTGATCATTATCATCCACTGTTGGCCGTAGGTTTCTCCTAATGCACGCCACTGAGCTCTTTTATAAACTTTCTGCATCCAGTTTTTGCCAGCCGTTTTTCGCAGGTCGTCAGCTCACCTGACCAGAGGGCGTCTTACTTTACACTACATTTGCCTAAACGTGGTCTCCACTCGAGAACTCGTCTACCCTTACGGTTATCGTTTTTTCTGGAAATGTAACTAGCCCACTTTAACATCATCATCATCAGCCTATATCTGTCCACTGCTGGGCGTAGACCTCTCCTCATGCACGTTATTGAGCTCGGTCTTCAGCTCGCCTCATCCATTCTCTTCCAGACACTTTTCGCAGGTCGTCACTCCACCTGGCCACAGGGTGTCCTACACTACGTTTGCCTGAACGTGGTCTCCACTCCAGAACTCCTCTAACCCCAAAGGTTATCGGTTTTTCTGGAAATGTGACCAGCCCACTGCACCTTTAGCTTGTTTAGCCTAAGAGCTATGTCCGTCACCTTAGTTCTCTGTCGGATATCTTCATTACGAATTTTTTCCTTCATAGAAATTCCAAGCACAGCTCTCTCCATAGCTCGCTCAAGGACCTTAAATTTGTGGACTAGTTTAACCATGAGTGTATACGTTTCGGTTTCGTAGTTCATGACTGATTGAAGACTTTTGTCTTTAGGCACTGCAGTATGGACGACGGGAATACTTGACGAAGCTTGCTAAATGCTGCCCAACCCAGCTGAATTCTTCTGTTGGCTTCCTTCTCAAAGTTGTTCTTACAATATTTGTAATGAGGTAAAAGCAGGTCTTCTTGAGAGATGATTTGAGATGACCCTCGAAAACAACTTCTAGACGTGGCTCAAGAGTGAAATAGGTCAGTACAGTTCTTTAAAAGGATTTTATCCCCTTTTTTAAAGAAGAGTACTACAAAACTCCTGCTGCAAGCTTCTGGAGTTCTCCCACTGTTAATAACCGTGCTAAATCTATCTATACTTATAATAATACTGTAACGGGTCCAATTCTGTACATTGAAGATATTTAATAATATATTTTGGCACTTACTCTTTAGTCGATACTGAAGCCAAAACTGTTTCTTTTTTTCATTTTTGTCTGTCTGTCTGTCTGTCTGTCTGTCTGTCTGTCTGTATCTTGGCTATGCATCACGCCGAAACTACTGAATGAATTTATATGAAACTTGGTGTGATTTGAATTCATACTACGAGGTAGGACATAGGCTACTTTTCATCCCGAAAAAGGAAAGGGTTCCCGCAGGATTGAGGTTTAAAGTTATTTCAAAAAACACTTACCACTCTGAAACTACTGGACGGATTTTGATGTAATTTGGCACAGTTATAGTTTATATTATGGGTTAAAATTCAGGATACTTTTTATCCCGAAAAAATAAAGAGTTCCTGTGGGATAATGTCCCAAATTCTGAAAATTAAAGTTATTTTTTGGTGCCTTTCTATTTTCAATACTAAAGCCAAAACTGTTTTTTTTTTAAGTTTTGGTCTACTGTCTGTCTGTCCGTCTGTCTGTACCTTGGAAGTGCCTCACGCCGAAAATACTCAATGAATTGAAATTAAATTTGGTATAATTTGAGTTCATACTTCGAGGTAGGACATTGGATACTTTTCATCCCGAAAAATTAAAGGGTTCCAGGATAGGCGTTGAAAGTTATTTAAAAGAACACATATCACGCTGAAACTACTAGACGGTTTTTTTTTAAAACTTGGCACATTCATAGTTTATATAATGGGTAAAAATTGAGGATACTTTTTATCCCGAAAAATAAAGTGTTCCTGCGGGATAATGTCCAAAATTCTGTAAATTGAAGATATTATGTAATGTTTTTTGGAGGCCGTCCTATATTCAATACTAAAGCCAACACTGTATTTTTTTTATTTTTGTCTGTCTGTCTGTCCGTCTGTCAGTCTGTACCTTGGCAGCGCAGAACGCCGAAAATACTCAATGAATTCAAATGAAATTTGGTATGATTTGAGTTCATACTACGAGGTAGGACATAGGATACTTTACATCTCGAAAAAATTATGGGTTTTTGCAGGATAGGGGTTGAAAATTATTTAAAAGAACACATACCACGCTGAAACTCATGGACGGGGGGTTTTCATGCAACTTGGCACTGTCTTAAGTTATATGATGAGTTAAAATTTAGGACACGTTTTATCCCAAAAAAGTAAAGGGTTTCTGCGGGATATGGGTCCAAAGTTATGTTAATATTTAAGTAATAAAAAATATTTTTTGAATGGTTCTCTATATTCGATACTGAAGCCAAACCGCGCATTGCACCCAAACTACTAAATTAATTCAAATGAAAAAATGCTCTTGGGTGCTTAAAAAAGGTATTGAACAATATTTTTTTTGTTAATCTTGTCTTTCTTTCTGTTTGTCTGTATGTTTGTTTGTTCACACATCACGTAGAAACTACTGGACCAATTGATTGATAAAAGTATTTTTGACGGCTGCAGCAATTTTGTTCAAAAGTTGGTATATTGGTCCTGGAATAGCACATTATGGTACTTTGAACCTAAAGAAAAGACCACGCGAGCGAAGCCGCGGGTACAGCTAGTAACCCATAAAGCTCCCGAAGTACGGGTTTCTCCTCTGCTATCATGAACTCTGAAGTTATACCATCGTGAGGATGGTAGGGCCTTTACATTCTTAAGTTGTTTAATCGCCATCTCAATCTCGTCTAGGCTGACGTCGGGCAGTTCATCAGTGTGGTGGCAAGTCAATATAGCGCGGAAATCCTCTGTGCTGGGTTTGGGTCTAGTAGCATGCAAGTCGTACAATCAGTCATAGAAGTCTTCGATCTCAGAAAGAATCTCCAGCTTAGAGACGACGGTTGTGCCATCATTGGTCTTAAGCTTCGTCAGATGGGATCTAATCAATAGCTGGGCGAATAGTTTTGACCCCCGATTTTTGACAATTGCCTTAGCCGAATTCATGATGAAGTCAATCTCATTTTTAATCACAGTGTCGGAGCTTCGCCAAGTCCACTTCCTCTAAGGTTGCTTTTTGTAATAAGAAATCATCAATTAAAATAAATAATTATAAAAACAAAAAACCAGACTGTGAATCAAACTAAAAAGAGGTAAACAAAGTTTAGATTTTTGATTTTGAATGAAGAGTTAGCTCACCAGGTTCTAGATAATTTAGTCATAAGATAAATTAAATTCATGAGACCATGATGACGCTTGACATAGTTCGTCAATTTTTTTTCTTTTTAAATATGGCGTCTGGTTGTCGCCATATTGAATTTTGATTAATGTCATGTCTTTAGTAGTACTTGCAAGATTAAAACAAATTGATTGACGTAAGAATCATCAAAATCGGACGACGCGTTTGGTTTGGTTTAATTTTGGAAAATTTTCAATAAATAATATTTCAAAAAAAGAAAAACTCAAAATTAAAAAAAATAAACTCAAATTTTTCGCTTCTTTTAAGAGGTAATAGCGCAAATTTTGGGAAAATTGTTGATAATTGTCATTACAATTGTTTTAGTAGAATGGGGGCCCAGCTCATATTCAATAATTTTGTTCGCAGTCGGGTTTTTTGTTTTTATATAATAATTTTACTTGTATATTTGTGCCGTTCATGAGGAAGTGTTTCACTTTAGCTGATCCTTAGCTGTATACCTATTATCTTGCTACTTAGACTATTATTTGTTCTGAGACCTTGGTTCTTTGCTAGGAATCACTTCATTACGATTCAATTCAATTTACTACTAGTTGCAGAACACTGAGAAGAGTCATTGACTCCCCGGATTTGCACCACCTTACGCTCTTTGTCCCTGAGCAAGACAGGGTTTCCTACATCCCAGGTGGTCGCACCGCAGCCCGAGCTGAATAAAACTTGTGTCTTTGGGAGACTGTATTTCCCTCCCAAAGGTCTGTTATTGGATTCATAAATAATTAAACTAATTCCTCGACATTAACCCTCAGTGCCTGTTTTGAGTGTAGTATAGGACGCCCTCCGGCTAGATGGAGCGACGATCTGCGCAAGGTAGTTGGCAGTCATTGGATGAGAAGAGCCGAAGATTGAGCTCAGTGGCGCGCCTTGTGAGAGGAATAATGCCCAGCAGTGGACTAATACAGTCTGTTGCTAATGATGCATACGAAGTGTAACAAAAAATAATTACAGGTACTATATTTAGCCAAAGAAAGTTTTAAGCCTCCGCGTGTGCCATTATCGAGAATTTCTCACTAACGTTGCATTACTTTCGCGACCCTAGTACCTCTCCCCTATAAAAAATTGCACACGCGCCAATCGGCGCCGACCACAATTCGTCAAATAAATCACCCCGATTTGCATCCGCTGTTGTTGTGCCGTGTATTTGCCAAAAAACTCTTGAACATAATATAGATTATACTAATGTGTGGTGTGGAAAGAGCTTAATAAGTGGTAACGCAAATTTAAATAAGCCGAAAATGGTCTGTGGCTGTAAATATGTTCATTTATTATTTACTTTACAATTAATTAGTCTGCGATTAACTGATTAGTGTTACGTGATAAATAAAACACAATATATTATTTATTATAGAGGGTGTAAGTCTAGTGGTAGGTATCTGTATCCTATAGGATTAATTAGTCTGCGATTAACTGATTAGTGTTACATGATAAATAAAGCACAATATATTATTTACTATAGAGGGTGTAAGTCTAGTGGTAGGCATCTGTATTCTATAGGATTAATTAGTCTGTGATTAACTGATTAGTGTTAAGTGATAAATAAAACACAATATATTATTTATTATAGAGGGTGTAAGTCTAGTGGTAGGTATCTGTATCCTATAGGATTAATTAGTCTGCGATTAACTGATTAGTGTTACATGATAAATAAAGCACAATATATTATTTATTATAGAGGGTGTAAGTCTAGTGGTCGGCATCTGTATTCTATAGGATTAATTAGTCTGCGATTAACTGATTAGTGTTACATGATAAATAAAACACAATATATTATTTACTATAGAGGGTGTAAGTCTAGTGGTAGGCATCTGTATCCAATAGGATTAATTAGTCTGCGATTAACTGATTAGTGTTACGTGATTAAAAAAAACACAATATATTATTTATTATAGAGGGTGTAAGTCTAGTGGTAGGTATCTGTATCCTATAGGATTAATTAGTCTGCGATTAACTGATTAGTGTTACATGATAAATAAAACACAATAAATTATTTATTATAGAGGGTGTAAGTCTAGTGGTAGGCATTTGTATCCTATAGTATTAATTAGTCTGCGATTAACTGATTAGTGTTACATGATAAATAAAACACAATAAATTATTTATTATAGAGGGTTTAAGTCTAGTGGTAGGTGTCTGTATCCTATAAGATTAATTAGTCTGCGATTAACTGATTAGTGTTACATGATAAATAAAACACAATATATTATTTATTATAGAGGGTGTAAGTCTAGTGGTAGGCATCTGTATCCTATAGGATTAATTAGTCTGCGATTAACTGATTAGTGTTACATGATAAATAAAACACAATATATTATTTATTATAGAGGGTGTAAGTCTAGTGGTAGGCATCTGTATCCTATAGGATTAATTAGTCTGCGATTAACTGATTAGTGTTACGTGATAAATAAAACACAATATATTATTTATTATAGAGGGTGTAAGTCTAGTGGTAGGTATCTGTATCCTATAGGATTAAGTACAGGGGTATACCAGTAGGGTAATATCCAACTGTATCCTATAGGATTAGGTAGAAGGGTATACCAGTAGGGTAATATCCAACTGTATCCTATAGGATTAGGTAGAAGGGTATACCAGTAGGGTAATATCCAACTGTATCCTATAGGATTAGGTAGAAGGGTATACCAGTAGGGTAATATCCAACTGTATCCTATAGGATTAGGTAGAGGGGTATACCAGTAGGGTGATATCCAAAGCTCTATGTTATTAAAATAATGATGGTAGCCTAAATAATAATATTTCATGTAAAACTTACATTAATTTACGGATGATGCCCATAAAATCCAATTTGCCAAAATGTAAATACTCGAATTTCTATTCAACTCAAAAAATATAATCATCAATCAAGTTCATTTGTTTACTTAAGTACATTCATTAGAGATAGTTTACATTAATTATGACAGGTTACATTTATGATCGTATATTTCTACTTTACTTAGTTATACGAGTATTTACTATAACCGTTTGTGGTTTCTTTTCTCCTAGTCCTTCTATGAGCATTTAAATAAAATAAATAACCCCTTTTGAATATATATGATACCTTTTCCCCGCAAGTATCAAACTTCCCTAATAAAAAGTCCTGTTGAATAGTATGTACCCCATTCTTGGGCACTTACTAATTTATTTAGACTTATAACTGAACTAGCAAACTAACAGCCCTTAAGCAAAAAGTTGAACCTCCCAGCTCCCGCTAAACTTTTCCGATGCTTTCTCCCGTTTACCGAACATAAATAATTTTATATTTCACTTAAACCTTAACTTGATAACAATAAGGTTCACTTTTGTATGAAATAGACTATATAGCTAGTACGGCGTGATTGACAGTACAATGGCCCAAAGAATAGTTATTATAGAGAGTATGCAGGAATGTTTGCTTAATTTATTGTAAACTCTGCGAGGAATTTGGTAAACCTTAAGCTGTAGAACCCCAGCAGACCAGACTATACGATCGGACGAAAATTCTGTGGGTTTCTTAAAAGTCTGTAACCATCATCATTATCATCACCATCGTCATCACCAGCCTATACCTTGTCCACTGCTGGGTGGCTGGACGGCAGCAACTCTCGTAACTACTACTTGATAGGTTAGGTGGTGAGGTACTTTAGGTACTTACTTTAGGTAATTTAGGCAGGCTAGAAGCAGAGTATTATCTGCGCTATAGCTGATGTGGTTGGTCTAACGGGCGCCTGATAAACTTGGCTCACGGCACGGCGAAACACAAGTATGATCGACATCAGTTCACAGAAATATAACAATATGTACCTTCTTTATACCTATTCATATTTGTTAGTGACATCTAATTACCGACAACATTTTTTATAAAGGCCTAACTGTATACAAGTAATGTTCCCGACAGAATTTGCTATAACTAAGTAAAATATCAGTATTCTGTAACTTTTTTATTGAAGTGATAAAAAAATATTTTGTATTTTATATTTTTCATTGCGACATTAAGTAGGTATAACATAATATACCGTTGGCACATATCATTTTGTGCCACATATTCTGAATAATTTCAGATCCAAAATATTTCATTCATAGTTTATTTCAAGTGAATTTGTAAATTAATTTCCTTGTATGGGTTCATATTTAGACATAGTAGTTTGTAAATCTTCAAAGGGTCACATAGACCGCTCCCAAACGAACCAACTTACGTCTATTATTTCTATTTAACTTACTATCTATTCCCAAATACCTCCTAACTCGACACGCACACAAGCGAAACATCAATAGTACGGCAACTCGACAGAATCCGGCAGAGTGCGCTCATTACACTACGTTCTATAACCGGCAAATTGCGTTTGCAGCTATTGTTTACTAGTTAGCGAGCAGTTGGTGATTCTCGACTAGTTCGCGAGTTTGATAATCGAGCTAAGAGTTCGCGTGAACGAGCTAACTTGGGAAGCGAGTGTAGCACTCGCGCGCGGCGGCACTCGGAGCTAGGGCGAGTTCGATGCGAGCGATTTTAAAGTAAATGCAATCGGTACAAAACGTTAAGGTTAAGGTCAACCACAAATTAAACAACAACAACTCTTGAATTGGATAAGTATTTGAAGAAAAAGCTTCTACTTAGCTAGGTGAGTACATTCAAATCTCAGCCCTATGGCCTCCGTAACTATGACCGCTCCTTTACTGTAGCTCTAAATACTATTTTAACCCCCAATCTCAAAATGAGAGGGGTGTTGTATATTTTTTTAATATGTGTTTGTTTCTATGTTGTAACCGTACAAAATCATATTGAATCATGAATACCTGTGACTTTTAAGAACATAATTGAATGTCTGTCTCAAAGAATCCGGATGACAATACAACAAAAGTTTATCGTTTAAAGATTAACAGTATCTCATACATTTTTAATAAACTCCACGCGGAAAAGAAGCTATAGAGAATGTACAAAACATTTTAAACAGTGCATTCACTATGTTTTCTTTCATAAACGCACAAAAGGATATGAAATATCTTCCGTTTTTCCGTTACAATAGCTGCCAGGGAACCCGGCGCCGTTATTAATAGCATCAATACCGTATTATTTGCCGGCCCTTGAATACATTACACTTCACCTGCTGTTTATTGGCTGACAACATTGAATTCAGATAATAATGTATAGTCTGTCTTACCGATGAACTTTATTACTACTACTTACCCGCTACTCCGCTCATGACATTACAAAAAAAACAGCAGTCGTAGTACCTAGACATCGTAGTACTTGCACATCGTAGTACTTGTACATCGTAGTTCCTACAAATCGTAGTACATATTATGTCGAAGGCAATTTGTAGACCTAGTCACAAACGGCGTCGTAAAAATTCATAAAAAATCGACTGTTTGCAAACTATGTATTATGTTAAATAGAATTGCGCATGTTTTTCTTGTTTACTTTCATTTTAAAACGACTAATTTAGACCTGAGACATCGTTTTACTAATTTCCTGCGACACATACACAACGTAGTAATTTACATCTTGTGGACGTAGGTCCACAAGATGTAAATTTTTAGCAGAAGCCGTTTGTGATACATTTTTTGAGTATTTTTCGCTGCGTAACAACCTATGCTTTTCTGTAAAATAAAAACTAGCTATGGATTATGTGTAACGTCTGTTACTAATTAAAAAACGCATTTCCGGAGAATCCTCTTTAATTTTAAATGGAGGTAGACGAAATCAGACAGTTTTTGAAACGGCGTAGAGCATCATATCTATTCTATAGTTATAATAAAGTAATAAGAACGAAAAAGTCCGTATACAGAAGATAATTAAAAAAATATGGTTTATGGTACTTAAAATAAGCTTCTTAACAAGTATTTTATATACTTTCTGTCTGTCTGTTTGTCTGTATGTTTGTCCGTGCATCACGTAAAAACTACCGAACCGATTGCGATGTGGTTTTCAGTGTTGGATAGCATAGGGTTTGACTTAAAAATTCGGGGTACTTGGTTGTCCTTCTTCAATCTGATGAGAAGAAGGCGAGCAATCAATATACATCATTTCGACGGCTGAAGGAATTTTAATCAAATGTTGGTATATTGGTATTTTAGGCCTTGGAATAGTACATCGATATAAAGTACTATAAAAAGTACTTTTAAAAGTACTCTGTGTGCTATTCCACGACCTAAAATACCAATATACCAACATTTGATCAAAATTCCTTCTTATGTGCGAAGCCGTGGGCACAGCTAGTTCATATATAAATCATCAAAATGATCTCAAGAAGCATTATACAGAAATTAGAAGTAATTCCGTCCCAGTATCTTTCAAACGGAGCACAATAACAATACAACGAGCTCATTTCGCGAGACATTTTAAAATATCTTTTTTACAAATGAAAAAGAGCACTCGTCGCAACGTCAACGTCAACTCGTTAAACTGAAACACTTCGAGTTTAACGAAGGACAGTGTCGTTAGGAGCGCGATTTAACGGAATAACGAAAAAAACGGCGCTTATCAACGTCACGATCGACAGTTACCGCCGTAGCCCTACCAGAGACGCGTACTCACCTGCGCGCTGCCGAGCAGGCTGGAATGAGCAGACATTTGTTATTGGATAATGAGGTGCGAATAATGAGATTTCCGGCTACATTTTACTAAGGAGTAATTTAATCAATGTCTTAATCGTTTCAAGGTACTTTTAAATAATACCCATTCGACGTTGGCGTTGTTATTAATAAGATAATTAGCAAACTTATCTTTTATTGGTAGGAATGTGTATAAACATGAATCAACACAACATTAGAAGAATTTGTAAACTTAATATTTATAAGATTACAAATTCTGTAAATACTAGCCGTAACAATTTTTTTAGATTATAAAAGCCAACAATATATCATTTGAGTGTAATCAAACTTCAAGAGTTCAAGCGCGCATAAATCACTGAAGATGTATCTGGAGAGCTCCAACCCAATATTTTACTGTACAAAAGCTAACCTGTCTCAGTGTGGACCGCGCCCGCGCCTTGACACATAGCACTTTCGGATTCGCAGGCTAGTCCGCAGTGAATTTGCATTATTTTTTATCTCTTGAGTCGTGACACTCGAGGAGCAAAGCGGCAGGCTCGCGACACGACGCGGCATTGTCGCGCGCGACAATAGACGGTGAGTCCACGTTTTGTAGTTAACGCTGTTTTTAACGCGTCGCGATGAAAAATTACTCTGTTATTGTAAAGAGCCGGCGCGCGCCTTATCCACAGTAATAAAATCGCGCAACGGCTCTTGACTCGCCCGAGAATGGTTGAGTTTGCTTAAGCATCGCCGTCTAGCTCACTCGAACCATTACAAGATGACTTAAGGCGATGACATCCAGAAAGTTGTTAGGTTATTTTATAAAGTTGCCTTTATTTGATCGCCATATATTTTAAGGGTTTTATTCAGTTTGTTTTCGCTCAGTTCTCGAGCGGAATGGCAGCGCGGTTTCATTATTAGTTCCGGGAGCGTTCCGAGCGCGCCGAAGTGGTTTGGACGTCGAAAAACTCATTACGCTATCACGTCGAGTAAAAATTTAAGATAACTATTATACGTTCTGTATGCAAATTGTAATCGATTACAGTTCGCTTAGGAACGTACCGGAGGAGCGGAAACTGGCGAGAGCGTCTAATTATCGACATCTCCGTGACATGAAAATGGGCTTTCTGATAGTGACGTGGCCTTAATAGCTTGTGACGTCATTTGCGATCATTGCGATTCGGTTCCTTGTCTTTTCTGTCTTCTAAGATTGGATAACTACTTATTTAAATGCACGACTCGAAAACTCTTTCCTAAAGCTGAGCATACTGTGTCGACCCTCTAAACAAAATTTGTAGACAGACAGCCATAGTCATATGAACATACTAGCTGTACCCGTGCAGTCATTTCATTTAAGAGTAGCCCATACGTGTTATTCCAGAGCCAAAAGTACCTATAACTAAATACTTATAATAAAGCAATAGGAACGAAATAGTCTGTACAAAGAAGATAATTAAATAATAAGTGGTCTAGGGTACTTAAAATAAGCTACTGAACAAGAATGTAACATTTTTGAAATTCGTGTCTGTCTGTTTGGTTTTCTGTTTATCTGTTTGTCTGTATGTTTGTTCGTGCATCACGTAAAAACTACGGGACCGATTGCAATGCGGTTCATTGTTGGATAGCTTAGGGTTTGACTTAAAAACTGGTGTACTTGGTATCTCATTCCGATGAGTAAAAGCCGAGCAATCGATAAAAACTTTATGACGGTTGAATGAATTTTAACCAAATGTTGGTATAGTGGTATTTTAGGTCTTGGAATAGTACATACATAGAGTACTTTTTACTCCTAAATTCGTTCAGCCTTCAATTAGTTTTTATCGATTGCTCGGCATCTAATCACCGGATAAAGATACCAAGTACCTCAGTATTTAAGTCAAACCCTAAGCTATCCAATAGTCTACAACCGCATCCCAATCGGTCCAGTAGGTTTTACTACGCTAACAAAGGTAGGTAATGCGCTAACCAACATACCGACAAATAGTCAAACACGATTTAAAAAAAAACTATTCTTGTTCAGTAGCTTATTCTAAGTAGGTATCCTAGATATATTTATTTTTAATTGTCTTCTTTGTACAGACTTTTTCGTTCTTAATGCTTTTATTATAAGTATAGATAGAAGATAGATGGTTAAATACATATTACATTGTATTATTGTACACAAAAGTGTTTTATTTCGCACAACTCGCAGTATTATTTGTATTCTAAAAAGAAATTCAAGACCAAATTTTAGTAACTTATTTCAAGGACAAAAGATAAAGCTAGAAATAAAAAACCTTTTACACTAGGAAATAAAAGTCTTTGTCTCTATAACAAAACAATTAATAATAGCTTTTCTGTGATAGATAAATCATCATCAGCCACAACAAGTCCACTGCTGAACATGGGTTTCTCCCATATTCCGATGGTCTATTTATTTATTTATTCTAGAATATCTGTGAAAACTTGTAATTGGCCTTCTTTTAACTTGTATCTTTATTGTACCTACGAAGCTGTTTTCCTTTGATAATAAAATAAGGTTTTGCCACAACCAGCTCGCCTGTTGGCGGCAGGCGGCAGGTGCTCGCAGTAGATGTCGCTCCTTACAGGCACGCTGCTGCCCGACTCCTGAATTCCTTTTGCTGGTCCTCAGCACCCGTGGGTGCGACGGGGTGGAGCTATAATACGCTGGGCCCACGCGGCAACACGGATAGATGCATATAAACTCACTAGCTGCGCCCCGCGGCTTTGCATGCGTACTAATTGCGCCCCCTTCCTCTCTCCTTCCCGCTTCCCACCCCTTCCACCCTTCTCCCTCCCCCTTCCCCCTTTGCCCCTCCCCCACTCCTGTCCCCTCTAAAATCCTACCAGCAACCTACCTCTATTTTTTGTTGTTGTGATTTTCTTACTTTTCCAATGAGCAAGAAACCTTCTCGAGACCGAGATGAACAAAGAATAATTCACGTAAATCAGTCATCAAATAAGTTAATTAAACATCATTTAAAAAACTTTTAAGCAGTAGCCATGTCATGGTCTAACTTAGAACGGGCTATCACATTTAAATGCGTTTACAACATTTCGTGTCTGTGGTGTTAACCGTTGAGAAGTTCCCTAGTCTGGACCCAACTCTGAGTGCAGTAACCTTGTCATGGTAAAACTTAAAACCAGCTATCATAATAAAATGCGTACATAAAATTTCGTATGTGTATGGTTGACGTTGAACAGTTCCTTTATCTGGAGACCATGTCATGGTAAAGCTTAAAAACGGCTATCGTAGTAAAATGCGTACGCAAAATTTCGTTTCTTTGCTGTTAACCGTTGAAGAGTTCCTTTATATGGAGCTAATCTTAGATATCGATTCAGATCATGCTTACCTTAAAAATGCATTGTCATCAGAACTGAACCAACATGTAAAAATTCAACTCCGTACGATAAGAGAAAGTGGTTCTAATTCAGCTTGCAAGATTTGACCTACACAAACATACATACATACTTACATTGCAAGTTAAATAAAAACTTTATATATAAAGTCAAAAAGTCGTTATATCCAGTTGCTTGCCACGCGCGCACGCACTCATAAAATATATGAGAAAATGAATATACCCTTCATAAAAAAAACTTGAATTTTTTGGATGTTTTAATAGTTCTTCTGCTATTCCTACACAATTTAGTTAGTATGCAATTATTATTTTATTCTGCTGTTCGGAGTGTAGACAGTTTCAACAAATTAGAGATCATAAAAATTGGCCCAGCCGTTGTGGTGTTATGAATTGCGGAACTAATCTGACTTTATTTTGTAACAACAAATATGGAAGCTTTGGTTACAGTTTTATTATATGTGATATAGATATAGATGTATAGATGTAGATAGAGATGTTTAGATGTATAGATATAGATAGATATAGATTTTTGTACGTCTACCGCAAAATTACAATTACCTAGAACAGTTTAAAAAGACTTCTTGACTATGGTAACACAATGAGCACCTTATCGCTTAAAGCGATCGCGTACAGACAACCTACAGGGCTTATGGCTTAGGAGGTACGGTGGGACTCCTGTCGGAGTCCGCAGCCGCAGTCTAGCTGGCCACGATGGAGCACGCGAGCCGATTTATGAGCACCAGTCAATTTAGATCCGAAGATACTGTATTGATTGAGTCTGAGTTATAAACTGCTTGCGGTTCAATTGGCGAAGTTGGAGCAATTTTGAAGCATGCCCAAGACTGGAAATGTTGCCATGGTGACGTCATCAGTTATGCGTAGATATTAGAACATATATTACAAATATGATGAAATGCATATTGTAGTACTGACGTTTAGTGGAATGATTGTCATACTCTTCTGCTACGAGCAATCTACGACTGCGTAGCAACATCGCCAATCCTACAGATGTAGATGCCATATTTGTTATGTAGCAGTAAACAGAGACACCATGCATGAAATGCAGTTGCACGCCCAGCGTTTTATATCACCCGCGCGCGCTTCTTTCTTCAGCCGGAGCCGCTGTCCCCCTCCCCCCTCGCGCATTCGCGCCATTTTTCGCTCGCGCAAGATATTATTATGACCGCCCAAGGAGTCGTTTTCCGTACGCCCACTTATAATTTGCGGGTGTTTGGTATCTGCTATCCTCGCAGGAATACCGGATATCGCCACTTCTATACGGTTAAACGTATTTTATAACCGACCTTTTTTCCCGATTATTGATATTTTTTTAGGATCTCGATAGATACGCGGATTATGATTTCATATCGCGGCCGAATAAACGCGCTGCGTAAATAATCTAGTGGATATCTAGATAAGCGGCGCGCGAGCTCTCTATTTATATTGAAAATATTGCGAGGGTCTCCTGCCGACTCCAAAAATTGGTTTATTCATGTTTCCAATCATCAAACTCATCAGAATTTCATTTCGTCGACGGAATGTCTCGTAATTCAGAAAAGTCGCATCCCGAAACAATTTGGCGAAACTCCGTCGACATTCGGAAAGCAAATAGAAGTATTTTAAAATATAGCCAAATGAAAAAAAAATTGGCGAAAGTTTATTGTAAGGGAATGGAAAATTTGAGTTTATCTTGCGACGTCCGCCGCCGTGGGCGCGCGCTAACTCCGCCAACTTCGGTAAAACAATATTATCATTCGGGCTGTATCGTCACAACCGCCCAGCGAGCCACGGTGCGACCTGATACAAGCTTGCTATCTAAATGTAATCGAATTTAACGAATTTCCGCTCCTTTTACTGTTGTTTTGTACAACTTTCCAAATCAAAGCCAAGAAAAATGTACTCGGCTTTGATTAGACAATTAACAAAATCTGTAAGCTTAACAAAAATAAAATAAAATTTGTTAGTAGTTCCTACATAGTCTCTCATGAAATAGCAAAAGTACCTACCTGGTCTAATAATACAGACTACTTAAAGTAGCTAAGCGTTTTACTTTGTATGAAAACTTTCAACAGGTTCATATATTTTTACAGCTTTCATTTTGCTATTCCATTTAAACACATCTTTTATCTCTCTCTCTCGACATAATAAGTCCGCACTAAACGGTTTACTGTATAAAGTTTTTATCGCTTCTGAAAAAAACCCAGTTAAGTGAAGATTTTGACTTCTTCATGGTTCTGTAGAATAAAGCATAAGACACCAAATAGGAAAAAATATAAATTGAGAACACATCACAGGAAAATTAATTTGCAGATGATCAGAAGAAAACTACCTAAGTATATATTTTCTTAAATTATAATAGGCTCTGGCCTGTCTCCATCTTTCTCATATTTTGATTCTCATGGCAGTTTTTATTATACGCTTTATATTAGCTTCACTTGTATGTTTGTATGTTTGTAACCGACTCCTTTGGACGCTATTTTGACCCACTTTAAACGGTCAGATTTCATTCAAATTTTGCACACCTGTCAAAGACCGATGACAATGCAATAATTCGAAAAAAATAATTGTTTAAAGAACTACAAAACATGCTTTATATAGAAAACTAAACTAAAAAATAGAAATGTTTTATTTAAAAAAAGCTTCTCATATCTGTCAATGAAATATTTATAACTATTGCACCCCACGTTTTTTTTTAAATAAACCATTTTTTCTTATTTACACTATTATTCATTTATATTTATTTATAATTACACTATTACACTAGAATTACGCGAATTACACTATTCTTAATTCAAAATTATTAAAATTTATTTTCTATTTTTTAGTTTGGTTTTCTATATAAAGCGTGTTTTTTTAGTTTTTTTTAAACTATTATTTTTCATATTGAAACTCTTAAACAAACGGCTAGCTTCTATTTTGTAGGGTTTTCTTTCTCTTCTATTTGTCATTTGAATAGGGTAGAAAGTATGGAAGTAAAATTTACAGATATTAGCCTAATCTATTTATTTTACATTAGTTTTATTTAGTTTTCATCTATCATTAGTCTGACTAGCTATTTGGCAAAAGTAAGCTACGTAATATTATCTTTTTGGTCTTTTTTCCTGGACCTTTTCATTGTTGCCGCGCTAGAACAGTGCCCGCGCCGCATGCGGAGCTGCGGACCCCTAACTCAGTTGACGTTTTCACAGTGGACGGTTCGTTCGGGCAGGACGTAACTTCGTTTATTACGTGCGCTCGGATAATTGTTTCAATTAACTAAGTAACGTCGCAGTTTCTCTCCGTGTGGGCTACTTTGTTAAGATGGCGCTTTTGAGCTTTACTCTGACATATGTGTTTTAATCGACTTCACAAATGTAAGGTTCTATGTTCGACTGTATATAATGTTGTTTAATGTATGTGCACCGATTTCTCTGTCAATTGCGGACCGAGTTTGAAAATTCTTCAGAATTAGATCAGTTTTTAGTTATTTGTTCCTTTGGAGTTGATTTTTTTGTTCCATGGTATTGTACAGCGCTTGTTAGAACTATGAGAAAACTTATAGTTCTAACTTTAATGCTTACTATCTATTAGTTTCATGAAAAGTTTAAAACATTCACATGATCAAAAATAATATATAAATAATAATATAATTAAATATTTTTGTATATATTACTGTATTACTTGTAATATTCTTATGTATTCTATAGTTTTAGTTTTATTTATTCATAAAATTTTAGTTTATAGCTTACATATTTCTAATCACTTTACGTAAGTTTTTTTCTGCACCGTTACTATTTTTCTTGCACTTCCAGGTTGACTGGTAGAAAATGCTACTTAGCATTAAGGCCTCCTTGTACATTGTATTTCAGTGCTAAAGAATAAATAAATAAGGTCAACCACAGCAAGGTTCAAGAAACGATAAGTATATCGGTTCTTCAGTCCTTTTATCTTTTTGGAAACTTGAGCTGGACTAGGAGATCTGATTATGCCATTAATTAAGTCACCACGTTATATGTGGTCTCAGTGCGGCCTTATTACATTTGATTTTGAACTTATATCTGCTAAAAGTGGACCCAAGGTTCATTCTTAGTTTTAATCTGACGTCTATGAGAACATGCTATGCATGTCTATGTGACACCGATTCAATAAAGTAAAAAACAAAATTAATATTGTTTATCGCAACTACCCACAATTAGATGAAATTTTCGTAGGACAAAATTTAAGTCTTAAAAATCGAAGTCTGCAATCTCTATTTTTGTTTCTTTCCCTTGTAATTTTATCTACGCAGTTGTAGATAACGTTCAACTACTTAAAGATTTCTCGTTCAAAGGTTGAACCGCTTTGAGCCACGGTAATGAGCCCGATAGCTCATCCTGCGGTTTCATTTGAAACTCTCAACTTATCGAGCACTTGTCGAATAGTTGCCAAGATTTTGTGAACAATATTATTTGAAGTTTTCTCATTATGGATTCGAGACTTCAAAGCGGTTGTAGAATTATTTGAGCTCATAGTTGACAGAGCGCTGATTGCAGACACGAGGCCCCCGAAATCAAAAACTCAATGTTACTTTGAAATTATTGTAATACCACAGATTAGCAGTAATTATTCCGACAAGACAGAGTTGACATTATTGGCGTATTCTATGCATGCTCAAGTGTAAAATAAACAATGCGATGCCAACAAAGGACGAACATTGTTTGTTTTGTACAGTACCTACTCAAATAAAAAATACACATAATAATAGCTTTATTCTTAAATACGAATAATTAAAACTTTTTCAAGCAGTAAATTTCGCTTCAAAAGTTGATCAGTTTACAAAAGTATTTCTATTATCATTCGATATTGAAATTCATCAATCCCCACCAATACAGCACCCTCCGAGCCCGACTGCAAAGTTTTCCATTAATTAAGTACCCATGGCCACGGGCACAACATGGCCTCGAGCGAATATAAAATTGCGAGTAAAAGCTCTTTATATTTTATTACAACACTTCGCTTGACTATAAAACAAATATTTAGGATCCGTTTCCTGGAGCAATATTACTTTGACCAGGCTAATGTGTTGACGCTGACAACTCGCTGGAACTGGTGCAAAGTGCACATAATAGGAGCTGACATGGAAAATGATTGTTTTTTTCTAAGGGTCAATTGAAGAAAACAACGGAGTCTTCGTCCCAAAAGGACTTTCGCAACAAAAACGGTGCATAAAAATACTCCCTGAAACAGCAACAATTAAATTGAAACCAAAGTAACACAAAAATGGGAAAAACTCCCATCAGCTACGCTGTTGTCGGTGAATTAATAATCTATTTAAGCACCAATTTGAGGAGCGACTGAGGCGCCGCAGCTTCAGATAGCGAAACTCGGTTCAATCGCAATTATTTCCTACTTCGGAGAAAACTTGAAGCCAACGTTAATTGTGGCCGAGCCGGAAAGAAGCTTGGAGCGCGCGGGGCCGGGACGATCCACGGCGATCTGAGTCGGCGAGGCCGGTGTGACGTCACCGATATTTCATTAATAAGGATTTAGAATTTGTGTGTGTTACAATTCAAGCCTTACTGTGGATATGGATAGAATGTGCAATGCATCATTAGAAGCGACAGTGTCTTAACTCTCCACTGTTCTATTGCTTTCTCACTGCTGTGAAAGAATATGGGCGATTACTAATGATTAAGGTACCACGCTAATCTAAAACAAAATTACCTAACAGGTCTACAGCGCTTATAATAAAACACTAAAATTGTTCACAAAGTACCATCATTTGACAATAATCTTAAGATCTTACGTAATTATAAATATAAGTTCATAAACTAAACACTGGGTACTGTCTTAGTGGACTAAAAAGTCACAAACAAGTAGATTCAAACATTTTATAAATTTTAAACTTTAGAGTCGGGAAGTACGCCTTACCTACTTGGTTTAATACTGGTAAATTTATATTGCACTCCTACGGCCCTAAAGTTTTAAATTTCTAAAACGTTTGAATATTCTCTTTTGTGACTTTTTAGTCCAATAAGACCGTAGTCTGGTTTTAGTTTTGAACTTACAATTTTTGGGTCAAAATATCATCATCATCATTATCATCATCATCATGTCAGCCTTTAGAAGTCCACTGCTGAACATAGGCCTCCCCCAAAGAGCGCCATGACGAGCGATCTTGTGCCACCTTCATCCACCGACTTCCTGCGATAGTTACAATATCGTCGGTCCATCGTGTGGTGGGGGGTCACCCCACACTTCGCTTGCTTGTTCGTGGTAGCCATTCGAGAACCTTTATTCCCCAGCGGTTGTCGGGTCAAAATATACTCGTATATATATTCGAAATGTGGTACTTTGGACCTTAAACTTGATACCCATAACAACATCATACTTTCCTTTTTATTCTATTTGTCTTCTAGAGGGCACCATATTTAGTTAAATTTAACGTCACATAGCCAGCAACGCAAAAATAAGACGCTTCCAACGATACCTTAAATGTCAAATTATGATAACTAATTTAGAAGTTAAGAGGGAACAGATGAACATACATACATACATGCTCACCTACATGCATACATACATACATAGTGGTCAAAATTTTAACGCTCCTTTTTGCTTCGCCGTTGTCGGCTAAAATTATTTTCCATTAAGAATCATAAATTAAACTAGCTCTCTTGACAGTACAATAACTTCAAAGTAACTCCCTGACCGCAGAATTCTGGTATTTTATTTCGGAGCATGTATTTTGAGTGATTGCCTCCGACCAGTAATGTACATGATTCTCCTTCGTTCATACATACACTCACACTCACCCACACGTTCATCGTCACAAACATTTTACTTAATTATTTAATGTACTGGAGATGGTTGTTAGCTTGTTTTTGAGAGATTGCCTCCGACCAGTAATGTACATGAGTCTCCTTCGTTCATACGTACACTCACACTCACCCACATGTTCATCCTCACAAACATTTAACTTAATTATTTAATGTACTTGAGATAGTTGTTAGCTTGTTTTTGAGAGATTGCCTCCGACCAGTAATGTACATGACTCTCCTTCGTTCATACGTACACTCACACTCACCCACACGTTCATCGTCACAAACATTTTACTTAATTATTTAATGTACTTGAGATGGTTGTTAGCTTGTTTTTGAGAGATTGCCTCCGACTAGTAATGTACATGACTCTCCTTCGTTCATACGTATACTCACACTCACCCACACGTTCATCCTCACAAACATTTTACTTAAATATTTAATGTACTTGAGATGGTTGTTAGTTTGTTTTTCTTGTTTCGTTTGTTATTCATTTTATTGCTTTTATACATTACATCTGGAAATGGAAGATAAATCTCACGACACAGGTTGTGTGTAAGATTCAGGATCATCTTAATGCTTTTAGTAAGTTGTTTGGTTAAATATACCGTTTTAGACTTTTTTAACTTTCATCGTACTTCTGTACTTATTTATAACGTATATCGCAATTTGAATCATCAAAATAATACAGAATTACAATCCTCCGATCCCTATCATGGAAGTGGCGGGCGACAGCCGTGACGTCACCTATAAGACAAGCGGCAGGTGTGACGTCACTGACACCTCGCCTGCGCTCGCGGCTTATTGGCGCAATTATAACGAACGCTTTGTTTTGTTGCCTGTGCTTTATCCCCTCCCGCACCCCTCACAGCTAACACCCCCTCACAGTGCCCCTTAATTTGACAATCGGTGATATCCAAGTGCCAGTTTATTAAAAAGGGTTGAATATTGTCATCCAATTGGAATGATTTAGCGTCATCAATTAGTGATAGTAGTCCACAGTTAGGGCTCGGGCATTGAACTGTGAAGATGGATGTGATAATTGTTCGACAATTAACGAAAAATCAAACTTATTCATTGAGGTAGCAATTTATTTAACGTCAATCAACTTGAAAAATTAAGATGATTGAACTTTATGGTAATTAAAATAATGTAGTTAGTTCAACTTTTGTTAAGTCTATCAAGGAGAAAATTTGTGTGGACCCCCTTTCCATGTATGAAATATAATTTTGTATTTTTTTCGTTTTGGTTCACGGACAACAGCAACTGGGTCGTTTGAATAAATAAAAGTATTTTTTTCTTGAGGTTATTTTTTTCACAGCACACGTACTTCGGCATTTGTCTCAAGTGCGTCATAAATATCATAATAAACCAAGTTTCATCAGCATCGTAAACCGAAGTTAAAAATGCACTCGTAAACAGGCGTAACTATGTAATAACTTACTATGAAGATGCTACGCCGTAGCTTGCAGCTCCAGCGCTACGGCGTAGTGGGCGAAAAAATTGATGCGCGTGTAAAAGTTAATTGTGTGGAATAAAGCAAGACTCGTTTCATATAATTATGTGTGTATACATGTACAATTGTACATATTACGTATTTTGCTTCTATTTTAAATAGTAACACACTCGAATACGAGTACGAGTACGAATTCTGGTGGCACATACTATTCCTTAGAAAAAGCATCCTGTACAATTAACATAAATAAAGATGTGTTCAAGTCTAGACTGAATATCTACTAGGCAAGCGTGCTTCACCTACGACCACATCATATGAGATCATGGTCAAAATTATTCCATTTATAATTATTGTCTGGACAGAAGCATATCCTTGTAAACAGCTGCGTAATATGTTCTATGTAAACGTTATTCTAGACTCTGTAACTCGGTGGTAGAGTTCAGGCTCTACTGCTGCCTCCTTACCAAAATAAACACAATATAATCTGACACGAAGGAGAAATTTGTGGAAACGGACTGCTCTAGACGTCCTCAAAATAGTCAACGCTAAAATAATATAACGGTAGAGTCGTAAACTGCAGCAGACAATGGAATTACTCGTACATGGTTAATATGATAACGTCGTGCTTTAGTGAACTGGCAAGTGCAGCTCTCGGGTGAGCCAGTACTGGTGCTTAGCATGTACATTTTGAGAACTCTGCGGTAGAGTAGGAATCTGATCTTTTTCCCCAGATATATTTTGATTTATTGAATACTTTATTACACTAAGATATTTCAAATGATGGACTTAATGATAAAACATTTTCTACAAGTACCTGTAACATTTCCTTTTATCGAGTACATTTTTCACATTTATTTCATTAACTAGCTGATGTCCGCTGCTTTGCACGCGTGGCCATTTCTGTAGCTTAAAAGTACTATTTGTGCTATTCCAGGACCTAAAATACCAATATACCAATATATGATCAAAATTCCGTCAGCCGTCAAAAATATTTTTATCGATTGCTCGGCTCCTACTCATTGATTGAGATATAAAATACCCCAGTTTTTAAGTCAAAACATAAACTATCCAGCAGTGAACTGCATCGCAATAGGTCCAGTAGTTTTTACGTGATGCGCGAACAAACATACAGATAGACAAACAGACAGACACGAATTTTTAAAATGTTATATTCTTATTCAGTAGCTTATTTTATGTACCCTAGACCATTTAATTATCTTGTTTGTCCAGACTTTTTCGTTCCTATAGCTTTATTATAAGTATAGAAGATAGATAGAAGAGTGATATTATAGACTTAATATTAAAAACCTCATAAAAGCACATTTCATATTAGAACATAATAAAAAATAAATTGAAATTAATCCGTACAACATAATGAACATTAAATACAGCTTCCCCGATGTAAATCCAGTCAAAAACATAGCCATTAAATATTGAAATAACACCATTCCGCAGGGCGGCTACAATTATAGTTAATCGTTCGACGGCCAATTAATACAATATTTAAAGCACGCTCGACGGTAAGTCGTTCAAATAATTAAAACACATAAATGTACACATGCCAGTACAGGGGTAAGCGGTAAAAGCGCATTAATAATTCCTGAATCGAATATCCACCACGCTCGCGCCGTTCTAAAACCGGGACCGTGTCGGAACCGTTCCGAACTTAATTCCGACTGAAGAGAAACAATAACAACTGCTTTATTTTAAGAAGGAATAGAAATACGTGTCGCATCGAGCCGCGGTCACTAAACATTTTCGGGATCGTTATAAACGACATTTTGAAACCTTTAATTAATAGAAATGATTAAAGGAAAGTTCCGTGATTATACGCTCGAGAAAATTATGGATTTACGATCCTAAAAATAAAACTGCATTCGAAGCTTGGTATTCCAATTGCAGAGACGGCATTCTTCTTTTATTTCCATTTCGCTCATCAAAAGTCGGTCAAACCTGCCATTCCGGCCTTTTTGTGCGCAACGAACGTGTTTGATGACTCTTTTAAAGTTCTAAAACTAGCCGGATTAAGGCAGATTTGTTTGCGGCGACCGTCACCGCGGCAATAAAGCAGGCGCGGGCTAATTCTGCAGTTTGGCATCCGAAGCGCCGTTAAAAACTAAACCAATATAGTTGTTGAAGCCGGTTACGTCAGCGCACGTGACCGGGACGCGTTTTGGCAACCGCCCGCCACCGCTGCGGGTTAAGTCGGTGCGATGACACGATTTCTTACTGCTTAATGTTTAACTTACCGTTTTGAGCATACTCGAGAGGCTCCGAGGTGATCACATCCATGTTTTATTCATGCGACGTTATGAATAAGGAATCTTCAAACACATTCGCTAGCTAATATCTCAATCCTGGCTTATTAGTTATGTGTCCTGGCCTGGATGCTAGCTTATTAGTGCAGTTAGCAGATAAACACTTTTTAGTCTACAACAATTCATAGTTAAGTGAACAGACGTCTTATCAAATTAAAAGGCCTTCTATCACGACGAAGACGTTGGACGTTGTTAATGCTCAGTTGAACGAGGTTTAACCCTCAAACGCGAGTCGCGTTCGATCCGAAATTGTTTTCGCAATCGGCGGCTCCCGCGGTACGTGGCACGCCTGCAGATCGGCTGCACGGACCCGGCAGCGGACCGATCCGGCTCCGTGCCAACTTGCCGGAATATCACCGGTTTTTTATTTAATTCCGTTCCGATAGCGCTTAATAGGCAATCCAAGCCTGAGTATATTATGTTAGAAGTTTGGCAGGCATTAAAGACATCCATTTCAGCATCATGTAAGTTTAGAAAAATTATGAAAAGTCGGGTAGAGAAAACTTTTTAAATTATTTGTTATTATCTGCGATCACTCTCAGGCATGGTGCGAGCAGTATTGCATGTAGGAGGAGTACTCCATTGAGTTTCGCTCCTTTCTTGTGTTACTATCATAGCTCTATGATGTGTACCCTTAAAAGTTTTATTTATACTATTATTTTACTTGCAATGTTTGTATCTTGTATGTACTCGTATGTTTGTTTACGTCAAATCTTGCAAGCAAGTGGTTCTAACTTCCTCTTATCCTATGGAGTTGAATTTTTGCATGTTGGGTCAGTTTCAATGACAATGCATTTTTATGGTAAGTATGACCTGAATCTACATCCAGGAACAGAACAAGATAAAGGAACTCTTCAACGGTCAACAGAACTATCACGAAATTTTATGTACACACATTTTATTATGATTGCCGGTTTGAAGTTTTACCATGACATGGTTGCTGCTCTCCGGGTTGGCTCCTGATTAGGGAACTCCTCAACGGTTAACAGCATAGACACGAAATGTATACGCATTTAATTATGATAGCCTTTTCTAAGTTTCATCATGACGTGGCTCTACATAAAAGCTTTTTTTAAATGTTTTTATATTAAATTATTTATCTCTTAGGGTAATTGATAGTGGTCAACTGTGTTGCCACGTTGTTGGGATGTATATGTACTAATGCCATATTTTATTTTGCTGAGTATGACTTTATCTCCTCCTTAACCGTGCCTATCTCTAGTTCACTATGCAACTCATACGTTTTTAAAAACCATAGCGAATTCAACAGACTACTTAAGATGCAATTTTTTGCTCTCTGTATCATTTCGATATTGGAGTTCTGATCTCCATAATTGTATGCCATAAGTCCAGATAGGTTTCAGGACAACCTTGTATGTTAAAAGCTTGTAGTCTGTGCTTTGCACTGAGTTTCTTCCTAGTAACCAGTGTAAATTTCGGTATCTGATGTTAAGTTCGTCCCTTTTTCCCTGTAGGTGCTCTCTCCTAGTTAGTCTACGACCAAGGTGCATCCCCAAGTATTTCACCGAGTCGTTGTGTAGTAGCGTGTTTCCTACCAGTTTAACAGGTGGACAGTCTTTTCTGCGTAGGGTTTAATGTAACTTGGGTATATTTTGAGGTACTAGCTTTAAATCTCCACTTCTTTAGGCACTATTCTATTTTGTCTTGCTCCTGTTGAAGGAGCCGCAAAGCTTCTACTGGATCCTTACTTCTGGCAAGGATGGCAGTGCCATCTGCAAATGTAGCAGTTACTACCCCAGATGTTACTGGTAGGTCTGATATGAATAGACACGATGGTTTAGAGGACAGGACTCAACACTAATCCCTGGGGCACTCCTGCTTGTATGTCATGGACACTTGATGTGTACTCGCCATCCTTTTCTTGGAATATTCTTTCCGTTAATTAAGAGCTAAGAATTCCTAAAAAAGGGTATGACAGTAGACACTTGACTTTACAAAGTAATCCTTTGTGTTATACTCTGTCAAAAGCCTGTTGTACGTCAAGGAAAGCCGACGAGCAGAATTCCTTTAGTTCTATAGATTTGGTCAACAACTCTGTGGACTTGTTCGACAATTCTGTGCTCTTTTCTGAATCCGAATTGGTGATCAGGAATTATGGAACATTCAGATAGAGTGCAAAGAATGCGTGATAGCAGCATTTTCTCAAATAGCTTTGAGGTCACCGGTAATAAGCTGATGGGTCTGTAGAAACTGACTTTTTTATAGGTTTTCCATCTTTATGGATCATTATGATTTCGGAAATCTTCCAGATGCTTGAATAATGGTCAACAATATTCCTAACGATTTTATATAACGGAATTCTAAGAGAAAACAGATGACATCCATGTTGCGTAACATGAAACATGAGCTCTCATCCTTATGACATAAAAACCCGTAACTCGACAAGATTGCGTCTCGGCTAAAATTGGAACCTCCTAAATAGGCAATCGAGGCCGACCTAGGACGCTGAGAAAGCGGGGGCTCTCTCACAGTTGAACACTACTGTCAGGCTAGAAACAAAGCTCTACTGATTCGATTTAGTTACGAACGAACAGGATCTTCTTTGATGTGTCGAATGAAAGGCAGCGATCCGACTGTAATACACTTAGTCGGGCCATTTCAGCCCCCTTCCACCCTCGCCCCGGATGCACTCGTAGCGGGTTCAATAAGATTTTCATTAAGCGTTGAAAAGTTTTTAATGAGCACGGATTTGGTACAACCCTTGCTGGAGTGCTCGAGTATTTTGGGGTAAACATTTGCATATATATATATATATATATATATATATATATATATTGCTATTTTTACTTTGAAATACGGGCCGTTCGTTTTAAAATCTAGGGATTTCAGACAGCTATAAATTTAGAATACAGAACAGACAATATTAATTTCAAGAGCACCAAGAGATAGCCAATTATGGCGAAAAATCAATTAATGCCAGGGCTATTTCATGATAATGGGGCGTTAAACATCTAAACGGTAAGGAAAACGAATCTTGGTGCGGAAATTAGCTATAAGTAGCGAGCAAATAGGGCCACATCTGATAGCGGCTTGACCGGCGGCTTTCTGCGGCTCACGCTACTTGATTGATGCCTTCATTGCCCTGCGCCGCCGATGCGGCTACAGGAACACACTTTTATGTTGGAACCAGTAACTTCGGTTAAACTTATTTTCCAGTTTCTGTGATGCTTTACAATTTATTGGACAAACGAAACTCAATATGCTATACAGATTGCAAATAAGTCCGTATAATTTAAATCTTAAAATAGATATCTAACAGTGTAAAGACATTCCAAAACGTTGCTCCTAAAAAGGGACAAATCTAATGAAACCGGGTATGCCAAGCTCAACTCTCGGAACGTATTTGTCACACGTAAAAAAGTTACAAGAAATCAGATACACCGTTTTACCCCAACTACAGGGAGTGGGGGTGTGGGGTGCCTCCCCATCCCTCGGTAGTGCTGCCCTCGCTGTAGGCCGGCTATATCCTCCGCCAGGGATATCGGACATGCTACGTTAATGCACTAGCCTGCTAGAAATACTAAACACTTGGCTACTCTTTATTGTTTGTTGAAAAACTCCTTTAAAGAAATTGCGCTTACGTGTACAGAATGAGTGGATAGGCCAATACCCGTCGACTTGTGGTCGCAGTGGGAGCTTTTAATCCAGCTGTATTTTTATGAAAATACAATAATGTATATACAACGTGATTCATTTAACCTGGATCAAACGATGTGGGATGGTCGGGGGTTCCAGAGTGCATCGATTGGACCCCCATGTATGTTCCAACATTTTGGCTCGTTTAAGAGCTATATATATATTTCACACTTTTTTTGTCATTCTCCAGATTTTTTCATTAAATTTAATGTTTTGACTTAGCTTCTTTTGCTAGGGCACTATTTTTTTTAATATACATGCTTCAATTATATACCTATCTAATGACAGTATCATTTTGATACTCTAAAGTTCAATGACTGAACAATAAAATAAAAACCATCAAAATGTTCTCGTTTTAACCCTATTGCACATAGATTACGAGCTGATTATAAGAAAAACACAAAATGTTATTTTATGGTAGCTGTTTTAAAAATTTGTTAGTAACCTAGGTAGAAACCTTCCAAATTTTGTTTGCCTTGGGTAAAAGGTTCACGTTGAAATAGTGTGACAAAGCTAAAATAAGCTAACATTAATTTTATAATGTTATGTTAGAATGATTGTGATTAGATACCACATCTTCATTTCGTACAGAGGTCGTTATTATGAGCACTCAATGAAAAAATAAATTGATTGCTAGTCTTTTTATTGTTACCAAAATACAATTTTACTTTTTCTTTGTCAGTTTTAAACACCGTACAAAAGAGTTGGGATGATTGCTTTTTTTAACTTTGTCACACTATTTGCATGTGAACCCTTAATTCTAGGCGAACAAAATTTGGAGGGTTCTTAGCTAAGTTACTAACAAAGTTTATAAAATAGCTACCATAAAATAATACTCAGTTTCTTATTATAATCAGCTCGTAAGATTTGTATTGCACAAATATTACGAGCTGATTATATAAAAAACAGAATATTTAAAAGCAGAACATTTTTATTGTTTTTATTTTATTGTCGAGTCATTGAAGTTTAAAGTAACAAAATTATACTGTCATTAGATAGGTATACAATTGAAACATGGTTATTAAAAAAAATAGCGCTCTAGCACACGAGGTTAAGTCAAAATATTAAATTTCATTGAAAAATCTGGAGAATGACAAAAACTGTGAAAAATATATACGAGTATACTATTCCTAAATGAGCCAAAATGGTAGAACATACATGAAAGTCCAATGCACACTGGAACCTCCGACCACCCCACTTCGTTTGATCCAGCTTAAATGAATCACGTTGTATCATCATCATCATCATCATCATGTTGGCCTTTAGAAGCCCACTGCTGAATATAGCCCTCCCAAAAGAGCACCATGACGAGCGATTTGTGCCACCTCCAACCACCGACTTCCTGCGATGGCTACAATGTCGTCGGTCCATCGTGTGGGGGGTTTCCCCACACTTCGCTTTCTTGTTCGTGGTCGCCATTCGAGAACCTTTATTCCCCAGCGGTTGTCGGTTCTGCAAACTATATGGCCTACCCATTGCCACTTCAACTTGCAAACTCTGAGAGCTATGTCCGGTAACCTTGGTTCTTCTACGGATTTCCTCATTTCTAACTCTGTCACGTAGTGAAACACCAAGCATAGCTCTCTCCATTGCACGCTGCGTGAGTTTGAGCTTGTGTATGAGACCAATAGTTAGCGACAACGTCTCAGTGCCGTATGTCATCACTGGCAACACGCACTGACTATAAACTTTCATCTTGAGGCTCTGCGGTATCTGCGACGAGAAGATATGGCGTAATTTCCCGAACGCTGCCCATCCGAGTTGGATTCGTCGGATATGACAATCAATTTGTCTTTTGCTTCTTATAAAATTTTAAATTTTATATTATTTATATACATACCAGCTGCACCCCACGGTTTACCCGCGTCTCTTAGGAAACGTGCATTTTTCTGGGATAAAAAGTAGCCTGTGTTAATCTATTGTATAAGCTACCTCCATACCAAATTTCATCCAAATCCGTTCAGCCGTTTAAGCGTGAAGAAGTAACAAACACACACACATGATCACATACATACAAATTTTCGCCAATTTATAGTTTGATTATTTTTGCGGGCGGTCAGTTCGTTTTCTATAATTTTGTTCGCAGTCAGGTTTTTTGTATTTTTATATTAATTTTAATATTCGAAGGGTCATACGGAAAAGTAATTACATACTGCGTTCACAAGTTAAGGACTCAATCAAACACAATCATGTATTTTATTTCCAGTGTCGCGCTCATTCATATCCTCCTTATTCTGCTTAGGTATTTCTTACTCAAGGTGTCCAGAACACTATTTTTTTACCCGAGTACGGCGAAACAAGGGAAGGGTGATGAGGTTAACAGTCTATGTGTATATGTTTTTTTTGTATTTGTTTGCTCCATAGCGTCGCCCCTATTGGTCCGATTTTTACAAGCGAGGTATCAACCGATTCGTCTTCATTGATTTGTACAACATTGACATTGATTTGTATGTCACAGGCTAGCAAGCTAAGCAAGGGTATTTAAACTAAAAACTTGGTCCAATTTTGTAAACAATCGATTTTGTCTTCATCGCAAGAGAGTCGTAGACAATTTTATACCCGACCGTAATCGGCTTTTAGTTTTTGAACTTATGTCTTGTTTATAATATGTATAGTTAATTCATCCCGCCTGCCTACTGCTCCCCGCTACCCACAATATTATAACCAGTGTTGCCGTACAAACAAAGGCATTATCTAGCTCTTTTAATACACGCTATCCACAAGATCTCCCATTAATTATTTAGTTTAATGGAGCCGACGCGGACGCGGTCTTCATACTGGAAGACTTATACCAATATTTGTGCCAACGTTTGTTGCGAAAGTGTGGATCTATGTGTTTAAAATATACCGAGATTATTTTCGGTACTAATAATTTTGCTATAGAAATTGCTGGATGTATAATTACATTATTAGTATAGTTTATCAAGATTTGTAATATATAAAATAGTTTAAAGTTATTTGATTCAAGGTTTTTAAAACTCAGAAGTTAGCTTTATTCATACAAGAGAAGACGCAAGCGCTTTACAGACTGGATTATTTATTTTCATTATCTTCGGCATGTTACGTGGAAAGGTCAAAGTTCGTTTATTGATTATGAATTTACGTTCGTTTTTTAACCTTGCTAAGTAATTAAAAATACCACATTTTAATTGGGCAATTGTAATAAAGTTAGTCGGCCAGATAAACTGCTCACAGCCCCTAAAAGTAAAATTATTTATTCACCAAGTTATGACTTATTTTGGTTCCTTTGAAGTAAATGGAGAGTCTTTCAATTTTACATATTTATTATCAAGCCGCCATATAAAAAACTCGGTTGCTATGTTAATGGCTAGCCACTTTACTATAGAAAATATAAATTCACAGTATTTCTTGTAAGAACGACCACATCGTTGATAGAACGTTTGTTCAATCGTTGGCTGCAATGGCTGCGCCTGTTCGCGCGGCTACGCCGACTAAGCGGTCAGCTCCTACGCTGCGCTCGACCGCAGATTCCCTGGAATTAAGCACTCCTGAATGAGACTGGGATTCATTGCTTATTTAATTTCACCGCAAAGAAGTCGGAAAGACTTGGGCTTTACAGTGGGAAGTGTTTATTTTAATTTTATGCGGAATAAAATGTTTGTCCAACTATACGATAAGCCAAAAAGATTGTGATTATTTTTCTTTAAAAAACACACATGTGTTACATTTATTTACTTTGTGTATTAAAATACTATACCGACTCTCTCTCTCTCTCTCTCTCTCTCTCTCTCTCTCTCTCTCTCTCTCTCTTCTCTAATATTCTCTTTATTTCATTAAATAGGCATTTCACGGAACGCTAAACCATTTTCCTTTTTTAAATTTCCCGAGGAGTGACACTCGGAACATCACTTTATCAAGTTAAATCTTCTTTCTCGACAACAATGGCCTGGCAATAATTAACAGCACTTGAAATTGCGATCAATTCAGTTGCATCCCAATTATTGTCAGTGGAGGCTCTTCGGGGACTTGCGGGACTTTCGTGGCGAAGCCCGAGCGCCTTAATTGCACTAGAGGAACCTCACGATGCGATAAATTAACTTTCCACTATCAAGATGGAATTAAATTTCAGTACTGCTGCTTTATGTATACATTTCACACAAAACGAACATCTAACTACTGTATTACATAGTCAATGTCCAAAATATTTATTAGCTTCATAGCGAGGCTTGTTTACGCTCACAGTAGCAGTGCTATGAACGAGTAAAACTATAGTTAGGCGGTCGATAGGGCGGGAAACTATGGCAGCTGTCAATGTAAATTTTAAAATAGGTGTGTAGTGTGCTGGGGACGTTTGTAATTTATTTTTCATCCCATCTATTCGAAAAACACTGATTGGTTCCTGGAAAAGTGGGAGCAAAGTAGGTATTTTCTGTTCAAGGTTTTCAGACAGGGCAGTAACGAATTTCCGTGGCTCGTCGGCTCTTTCCGCCTTAGCCCGGCCATATTCAAGTTATAAGCCATCACATTTTATTTTTAATGTTCAAAATGTAAGCTGGGATATGAACTCCGGTACTAAAGATCCAAAGTCAAAATATGTCCCATGTAAGCTATCCAGACATACGTTACTAGGCCGAAAAGTTAGTATATACGTATCACGAAATAAATGAAGGCTTGAACAATGAGAGCGCGCGGTGCAAATTGAGTCACGTGAGAAACGAATGGACCAATTTAGATGTGTTTTTTTTATGTTTGAAAGCTGGCGTAAACGAGATGGTTTTTGGGTATACTGGGAGGAAGGGGGGGGGGGGGGAATCGTAGCTTCCAAACCAATGGACCTATATTGAATCCTTCGCTACGGTCAGGATTCTACTTAAGAATCCTTCACTCCGCTCTGGATTCAAAATAGCGCCCTCACCGGCAAAATATTACTTCGCTCCCTAGTAACAATCTACTATTCTCTTTTCTCTATAAATAAATTGCACTTTTACATTTCATTAATGTTAACGTAGCAACTTTTGTATTCGAGTGCTCGAGACGATTAAACATAAACAAAGAGAGCGGCCGGCTGTCCAATCATAAAGCGTATAGTGCTTTTAGGAACAATTAAGAAACGGAAGTTATCGCTAGTGGCGGCCGGTGGGTCACGGCCATCTGTTGTGCGCGAACAACGGCACGATTAACGCCATGTTTGTGCCACCGATATACTCGCCAACATGCGTGCCGTGGTTCTAGGTTATAGGAAACCTAACGAAGCAACGGTGCCGGCCGGTTAGATAACAATAAGGCCGTTTACTAAGCGGAGAAGCGGAAACTTATTTCATGTAAAACATTAAACAAATTATCATTTTGTTTGCCTATTATAATCGCATCTGTCCTTTTCAAGTTCCAATATTTAGGGATCAGAGTTCTTTGTGTTTTAAATTACCGTATCTTGAAAGGAACCGTCTGTTATTCCGCACGGGGGCGGACGGCCCTGAAGTTAAAACTCGGGTCGGAACAGCAGAGTTGAGGACTGTTCGCTTTTAATGTCAACAAACTGGAAACTTTGAGACGGCGATATAAAGTTAACAAAACGGCGCGTAAAATAACGTTTTCGTAAACAAATTCAGTTGCTTAAGTATAGATAAAATGGAAGCTTACGATGTTTACAAGATATTAAGCGGTTGAGCTGGCGGTCGCCGGCGGAGAGGATTCATTGCGCTCTTTGATATGGTTTTCTTTAATAATTCAGTTATGTTATTGCGTTTTTCATGTCTCTCTATCAGCTGAACCTTTTTTTCGTGAAAGCTGCTCAGAATTTAACATTTTCAGTGTCCGTTCTCGGCGGCATCCACTTACATTATGCTTAATAACATATTCTGCAAGTAGCGCCCTAAAGTGCGGAGGGCCGTATTTCAGTCCTTTTTACTGCGCCCTCGGACCGCGCATTAAGAGTACCTTGCACCCAAGGTACCGAATCACCGCCCAATTGGCTGTATAGTCCATTTGCGTTTTTTTTTTTGTTGTAATGTTAAACGTTTTACCTTTTAGTTCATCTAAAGGACACGTTTTACATATTATATATTTTTTAAAACTAACGGCTTTGAAATTGATAAGAAAAATCAATCCCAGGCTCGCCAAAAATATGGATGCATGGCGTCAAAGAGAAGATGCTTTACTGTTGGCCATGATTTGAAATATAACGCTAAATAAAATAAATACATACACCATTATATAAAATGATAATTTTGATAAATATCTCCATTTTTCTACGCAATCTGAGGCCTTTTTTACTTTAAAAGCCCTTAAAGCCGGCCTCGAAGCTGCACCCGTTATTATTTTTACTCTCTGAATAGATGATGAGCGTATTTGGCCGGTGGGCGGGCGGTGCGCGGCGGGAGCGGCGCGTTTGCTGCGGCGATTATCGCGATTTTTAACACCCAAACCAGCAATATTTTGAGAAGTGTTGAGCTCTCGGCGGGGAAAAGGCGTGAAAACGATAGCTTCATATTAAACTTGGAAACGCTGGGTATATTTAATTTTGTGAAGTTTAACTGAGTGTTGAAGTTTTAGAGATTTTTGATGTTAGTTTAGAAAGTTTTTATCAGTTTTACTGCAGTTGGAAAAGAAGGGAAGATTGGTCTCAGTGGCGTGCTTTTGTATAGGCCTATGTTCAGCACTGGACTAAAACGGGCTGACGATGATTATGACTTTTAATACATGTGAATAAATTATCAAATAATTATTACCACTAGCTGAAGTCAACGATCCAAAAAAGAATATAAATTAAATTAAAAAAAAACTCGAGTATAAAAACCTATAGAAGACTGTTGCTCCATAAGGCTAGTTCAGTCTTTCGCCCCACAACCCTTTCGTCCCAATGAGACGAATCACTGAATTTTAAAATTATCTAGAAACTATTTTTCCTTGCACAAATAAATAATAACCCATCGCGTGAAAGTTATAAGTCGTCCCAACCACGACTCCGCGTCTACAAATACTGTGCCAACAGGTAAAACTTATTAATAAAAAAAACAAAAAACCCGACTTAGAACAAAACTATCGAATAAAATATTAAGCAACTCACGTGCTATGTAGATTCGCAGAGCAGTGCAGGTGTGGGGCGCGGGAGGCGCGACGGAAACGTACGCACGGGGTTTTGCTTTTCAGCCGCGATAGCGGACGGACGCGCCACGCGAGCTGACCGCCCGCTATACTATTTTTATCCATCAGAGGGCACGTTCAACTGTCGGTCCCGGCTGTTATTGATTTAATAGTAGTCGTTAAGCCATGTGTATTTACTCCTTCACTCTCAAACGGTTGAACCGATTTGGATAAAATTTGATAACAGGATAGCTTATATCCTAGATTAACACTTAAGATACTTTTAAATATCTTCATTTTGATACCTCACGATAGGTTATCGTAATATTTTTTTCCGTCGGAAAGACACTTCATTATATCCTATAGCATTCTCGTGATTGAGACGAATCCAAAGACACCTCATTTATCAAAATCCATCAAGCCGTTAAGGCTGTGGGACGCGCCTAAGAAACGTACAAACAAACATACATTCAACCCAAACACACAACCCTCCTCATTCGGGTAATGATAATATACACAGCACACTCTGCATCAGGTTTCTAAAAACACAAAAGCTTCCGTTTAGTAATTGGCACAATAAAGATGAAATAAGGCAACTGTGCGCAATCAAAAAACAATCCTACGTGCAGTTATAACGGGTTCCATCCAGTATAGTCCGTGACCTGGTTATGCGCACAGATATGTAGCCCCAGTGGCGGCTGACAACACAACAATGGCGCACATTAGAGCTCATTGCCGCACAGAGCTGATAACGGTTCCAGCTCGATTGTCAAAGGGTAGCATTTTATCTGACTTAGTTACTGACGTGGGACGTGAAGCTGTGTGTGACGGGGTTTGTCTTTCGTGATTTCATTTGGTAAATGCTAATAATGTAGATTACATAAAAACAACAAACTCTAGTAGTAATTATATTACTGTATACGGCAGTAACAGTTATTCCTTGATATCTGTTGGTCTATGTGTGGCTCACAGAAACCAATGCTGCAATGCACAAAAATGAAATTTTCAAAACGTCTAATTCAAATATCATATTTTAAAACTCTACGAAGCCGTAGCAATCTGTGCTACAGCTGCCACGAGCGCTACGGAACGCTACGCACGAATTTCCGCCATATCTACGACTTGCAGGATTAGTATTCTTTCCACGCTTTTTAGCTATATTTACTAAAGCCGGCAGCTCTGCGTGAAACAACGCGTTTTTATATAAAATAAGCGGTACTGCGTGAAACAGCGCATTTTTGCGACAGTATAAGCGAAACTCGAGCACCACAGCGCAGCTGCAGTCTCTGGCGAAATTACCAAAGTTTACGGGTGTCATTATTGGTGGCTCTGACAAAGGCCGCTGCTGAAGCACGGGCCACGGCTTTGTCAGCGTATAATTGCGCGTAGCACTTTGCGGTATAAATGCTTTGAATGGAGCTGATGCGCGAAGGAAAAAAGGTTATTTTGCAGAGGAATGATTCTGGCTTAACATGTAGAGTATGTAGTTTATCGTAATGTTAAAAATTATGTACTATTATGAAATATCTAATGCCTATATAATCTATACCAGAAGCTTCATAGATTACAGTCTATATTTGTTTGTCTTAATAAAAAGTATGAATTATATAAATAATATATACATTATATTGTAGTAGGTATATATAGCGAACCTAAAAAGTGTAAACTTTCAAAATTAAATTTAATCTCGTGCCTGACAATGAGGCTCACGTTATTCTAACAAAGGGGCCTATATCAAAACTTAAAGTTCGACAGTTAGTCTATAATCATACACATCGAGGGCAATAGGGGTCACAGTGACCGTCGGAATTAACCCGCACCGGAACTTCGACAACACTAGTTAACCCTCGAGCGCCCGCCGACGAAGGTCGACTTTCAAACGACTGCACTTGCCCAGTTTCCAATGAACATCGTCAAAATTCGTAACGAGTACAAATTTCGCAACCACAAATTATGCGTCTTTGAACGTTCGAAGTGCGGCGGAAATAGCCGAAGTTGCTTCGCTAGAGGCTAGATTGGAGCTATTGTACCCGAGGCTTAATCACCGGCGGACAATGGCCGGTGATGCGACGTAATTGTCGCTAAATAGTCACTGTTGAGCCTCACTCGAATCGCGCAGTTTTAATTGTTCCAACTAAAATAGCGTTCTGCAAATCGCGCTTTTTTAAGTGGTTACATTAAATGTTTTTACGCGTTGATTATTGTCGCTCAAATGACGCGTTTCGCTTCGAATGTCGAATTAAATTCAGCTGACGATCGCTTTATACTGTCGTTATTTTCGCGCGATGAATTTTATACGCGCGTTAATTTACAGTCACTGTTTGTTTCCCAATGTTTGTACGGTCGTGACTTTTCTTTAGAAAATATACTTTTTAGAATCTAATAACGAGTTACAGCGGCGGGCGGGCGGCGCAGCGCATGCGGGCCCGCTAATTGAAACTATAAATATAAACCTCCGGCGTTTGCCTCCGCTTCTATTTTCATTTCACTGTTCTTGCTGCTAAATATGCAAGCAATGTAAGAACATATTTTTCAAGTTTGAGTAGGAGTGCGCCACTAACGCCAGTTTATTGCTTTACTCTACTGCTTATCGTCGATTCCGAACGCAACACTCGGAATGAAGACACATGTGTCAAACTGCGCCTCCTCTTTGCAGGGCGGCGCGTGAACGAACTGCCGAGAGAGAGCATCGCGCGTTTCCAGCTGTGCTACGATATAGTTTCGGCAACAACACGGCAATGTACTTAAAACAACGTAAAAAGTTATTCGAGAGCTATGTTCGCGTAGAACTCGCGGCACAATCCGGGCCGGCGGGCTCCCCTCGGCGCCGGCGCTCGCGATAACCGCTTTTTATACGCATAATGCTCGGGATCTCGCGCTAAGCTGATAGAATTGTGGTGGAATCAGCAGGCCTTTTGAAGTTCTATTAAATTGTAACACTCGCGAGTTCGCGCCAACGCGTCCGTGAAATTGTGGGTTTATTGAAATTGCTTCAAATTATTTATCTTTTCTATGTGCCCTCGCGTGATGATGATGTGCCCTCGCGTGCGGCAGCTTAAGGCACAGAATAAATAATAGTTAAGGGATCACATTTTAGTAGGTACTTACAATGAAGTGATTTTGATACGTTTTTATTTTTGAAGATCGTTCTCATCAACAATTATTGTCTTGTAACAAGAATATCCACATATTAACATGTATTAAAAAAAACATACCCAAAACCTAAATAAAAGTTAGTATTTCCTATAACTATGACTGAAATATTACGATAGCTGAATACCGTATTAATAGAATTAATCCATTATCAGTAGATCGTGTGTCGTTACAATAGCACCGATAAATGTGTTGGCTGGTAGCAAGTAAATCAAATGATCGCAGCCGGGTGGGTGCGCGTGTGTTCGATGAAATTGTAAACAAACAGACAAGCAGCCATGAGTTAGACTGATAAAGCTCCGGTTCATTATCATAATACAACAATGTTTGGATAAGTAGTGCGTATTTATGGAGCCGGTAATGAGAGGAATCCCGCAGTTGGTTATAGGTACCTTCTTTGTGGGAATCAATTAAATAATTGTGTCATAGATTTTAGACTACGAAAAATTTGCAGATTTAATAAATGAATAATAAGTTATATGGCCTATTGCGACACCTTCATCATATACAGAATGAATTTTTCAAGTGGGCGTGGATGGCTGAATCAGAAACTGAGTTATAGCGAAAAGTACTCAAAGGAGTCTCGGGCCTGATTTTGATGAAAACTAAAACTGCTTCTTTGGATTTTTGAAAAATCGTTTATTCCTAGCCAGGAGTCGAACAAGTTGATATTGGAAAAAAAACACATACTGTATTATTACAGCATTCGATAGTGTCGCTAATAAAGATCGAATTCTGGGAAGAAATGACATACGATAAACTTAAGGAAAATGTTGGATTTTAATAAACTGAAACATATTTTAAAGTAATGCTTTAATTCATACCTGCATTACCTGTACCTTGTCCGAAATGATGCTCAAAAATTTTCTCAACACAGACCCGCTGTACGGTCATCTTCACACCATCATGTCACTCTTGTGATGTCGATGAATCGATTGATACCTCGCTTGTCAAAATCGGACCAAGTTTTTAGTTTAAACGCATAACTCTACATTTGCTTCGCCGTAGTCGGTAAAAAAATTTAGCCAAAGACGCTCTTTAAGTGAAGACGAATCGATTGACACCTTGCTTGTCAAAATCTGACCAAGTTTTTAGTCTGAACATATACTTTGCCTTGCCGTATTTGGGTAAAAAAATAATAGCTTAAGACACTATACCTGAAGACGAATCGATTGATACCTCGCTTGTCAAAGTCGAACCAATAGGGGCGACGCTATGGTGGAACATCCACATGTGGATGGTATGTATACCCACATACATAGATACATATATAGACTATTAAACTCATTATCCTTCCCTTGCTTTGCTGTAGTCGGGTAAAAATAATCGATAAATAGATAATACTTTATTGCACCAAATGAAATACTTACAAACGAAAATAAACTTAAAAATATAGTACAATCAGCGGCCTTATCGCTAAGCAGCGATCTCGTCCAGGCAACCGTAGGCTATATTGAGACACATGACTATATAATAGAGGCAGTTGTTGGTGTGCAAAGTTTGAGTATAATACCCAAAAAAGAAAGAAAAGAAGTTTACAAACAAATAAAACAAAAATGAATTTGAACAAAATATAAATAGCAAGATAATACTAATAAATATGTAAATAGTAAATACTAGTAAATATATAAACATTATAATAAACTAATAAATATTTTATGTATAGGTTTTATGAGGTATAGATAGACTCAGCCAAAAGTGAAAAATTACAATGATGACAAGTAAAAATTCATAACCTGATGTTTGAAAGTAGTATTTATTAAAACAATAATACGCCTGTCTATATCTATAAAAGGCATCCCGATATCTCCAAAACTAGGAGACCTACAAATATGCTATGTAGCACACAAAGTTCCATGTGGTTCCCGCACCCCGAGGGAGGAGGTTTACACATTCAACGTCTACAGCTTTCTAAAAGTGTAAAACGGATATGGAAAATTGTATGGTAAAGCATCTGAAGGATATTTCAATTCTTTTTATGTATAAATTTAAGAATTTTGAAGATAATTTCTTCCTATTTGTCAGAAGAGATTACATAGAACTTAATGCTGTCCGCGCAAATGAAGCATTAACAATATCCAGTTTGAGATAAGGCTCAGGCTACCTCGTTATACCCAAATTAACCTTATCTCCTGCGGTACACCGCCGCTAGTACTACGCGATCAAACGCCTCGTGTTTTCGATCGACTTGCGTCTCTCAACTTATTGACGTTTCCAAATTTTGACATCAAATAGAGATTGCTATCACCCCACAGCTGACTATGACGTTTTGAGTCAAATTAACTAATGCGATACGACTGAACCTGTGCGATGCGTGGTTTATATGTCATCGTGATCAATACAGAATGGGGTAAGCAGGGGTAGCCTATCGATTGATCATGATGAAATAACATGGCAGATATACTTGTTTATATGGTAAGAGCCGCTTGTCCGATTCCCGATGGTGGCAAATTGTAATACAAATAAAAGGTGTGACCGCAAATGTAAAACGAGTCAAATCACGGTATAAGTGCATCCCGCGCCTCGGACTTCGTGTGCTCCGCGCGCACACATTACGGTATAAATGTATCCCGCGCCTCGGACCTCGTGTGCTCCGCGCGCATACATTACGGTATAAGTGCATCCCACGCCTCGGACCTCGTGTGCTCCGCGCGCACACTTAGCGGTCGCGGGCTTTAATTTATTTGCCGGAGTAAATAGGATTAGCGAAGCAGCGGGTGCGCGCCGGCCGCACAGTGGCTCATTTTTTGCGGCGGATGAAACGCCATGGGTGCCGGCCACTGCGCGAACTGTACAATATCCCACCGTACCTGAGCCGCATCGATTTATTTTTCATGCCGTAAGGGGACCGGTAAATTATGCTTCGGTCGAACGTTTCCCCTAGCGTAACTACTTATATCTACTTTAAGTGGATTTTGCACGGAATCGTAGTTATTGATTAAACGTTAAAATATAGGTCGAAGTGGTCGCAGACGTGACGTGACAGGTGGTAATAAAAGCTTCGAGATTGTGTTACGGTAAAGTAATCCGCGACCACCTCCGGTTTATCCGAGCTCTCGAACAAATAAAAATACTTATCACGTAAACCGGCCGGCCGGCCTCGTAAACCGACTACGGCAGAGGTAATAAACTGTCGCGGCCAATCAACGGCGCCGGCCCGCGCCTCTATTGGATCTGATCGCACGACTCGCGACTCCCGGACTCGGACAAATCTTTCCAAATGCCGAGCGCCGGCGAAGCGAAGCAGCGAGACTCGAGCGATGAGCCGTTTAGGGTTAAAAGCATTGTTTACACACTACAAAAGCCCGAGCTACGTGATAACATTATTCGTGTGAAAAATATATCGAAAGGTACAAGTGGCGAATCTCGAGAGGGCCACATCCGAATAAGTAAAGCCGGGGTGCGGCGCGAACTTGCTAAAAAACCCATTTACTGCGGCGCTGGCGCGAATATAAAATATTGATCTCAACGGAAATTTATGAAAACATAAAACGCGGAGGTGGGAAGGCTCCCTGATGGAATACTCTTGTAGACACTCACCGCTGTCTTCGGATTCGTTTGCGTCTACATTTCTATGGGATTAATCCGATACGAGTGCCGCTACTTGCGCACGGAGAGTAGCTCCGAATTACACCGCGTAATTTCGACGACGAATTTTCATATCTCGATTCGCGCGCTACTCGTGCAAGAAATTCAATTCGGCTCACTTATATCATACGCGTCATAGAAGTTCATAATGGCGTCTGGGTCAGAGAAAATTTTGCAAATGAAATTCCGGGAGCGAGGTATCTGTCCGCGGGGACTGCCCTCCACACCCGGTTAATGCCCATTTTTTATATAAGTAGAGACGTCCGTTTTAATCCAGGGGCGGCGGCAACTCACGCCTTTATTTTATCACTAGATTACGCTTAACAACCCTGCGTTGTTTCTGCTTTCTTCCACTCCAAATGAAGCGATTGTTAATTACTTTTATTCTCTACAAATATAACATTAAAAGTCAAATTTGTCTGGCAGCCTGCCGCCCCGTGCGCCCGTATTTGGAAATGAGCGATTTCACAGTTCACACTTGAAACGGTAATACGTAACGGTTTACCGTATGATTACTGCCTGCTCCGGGTTAGCGCCAGTGCATGGCTTGTCCCAGCGGGCAGCCTTCATTTGATGCTAGATCTGTGAGCTTCGATCTACCCGACCTTATAGCGTGCTGGAGTGCGTCAGTTATGTAATATGCTGTGTCCAATTCTGAGGGTCCAATTGCACTATTTAGAATATCTTATATTATTGAACCAATATAATGACCAAGTCGAGCAAGCAGAGCTCGACAAGTCTGAGTGTCAGCGATGCTAAGAAAGAGAGACCTCTACATGATTTCTTAGTTATTTTATAGCAAAAGAGTCGTGGGTCATGTTTTTTTTATGGAAAAAATAATATTATCTATGTAAGTAGCTAAAAGGGTCACATTGTTCACTCATGGGCAGCTCTATAGCGCAATATAATTTCTTTAGTACTAGAACCCATAATATTTTTCCAATGCGCCCACTAAATCCGTGTCCGATGCAACTGCGCTCGGCTGTCAACTTGACGTGATGGATGACGCCATTAATGCCCCCGTGATCGAAACAAAACGGCAGCCGTTAGTGCCGCACTATGCAAGTATCAGGAGCACTCCCGAGCCGCGCCCGTCGCGCGTGTTTTGTGCTGACTGATGCGAGACATCGCTCTAATAAAATAGATACACAAATCGTAGAGTCAATCCTCGACGAAAATGGGACGAGGCTCATCAATCCTTTACGCGTTTGCATCAAATATGTACACATAACCGGGCAGCGAGACCGCCGAACGAATAGCAACATGACACATTCCCGATATAACCCTCATAAAAGCCTCGATAAAATATGGAGAGCAGCAGACAGGAGTGGGGGAAAACTATTACTTCGGGTCTTAGAAGGAATGGATTCGGGGTCATCGCATTGTGTCATCTCCCATATCGAAGGGGCATCGTTCGTCAATGTAACGTCGGACCCGGTAGGGCACAAGATGGATGACTGCGAGTCCCGAACGGCCGCCTCGTGTTTGAGTAGCCGGCCCGTTTACATTTGTAAATGGGTTTTAAACTCGACTCCTCGCTCGACCCGCTCGCAGCCTTTTTGTCGCCCCACGGGTTCCTGAGCCGCTTGAATAATGTTCCGTATTTGCGACGCACTACATCGTTCATATCCAAACGCCATGGCAATTAATTAGAGCTACCGCTAATATTTGCACTAAACTATTTACTATGAGTGTATGTTTGAGCGGATTTAATATCATTAATTCACTTTGAAATCTCATAAATGAGCTTCGTTCGCACCAGTGGGTGATGTGTAATAATTGTGTGAATAAATCAAAATGACATGCGTTTAATCGCGGGAGACCGCGGAACCCTCCGGCCTCATCCGGTAGGGTTCCGTGCGTCTTTGTCGGGGAAAAACCGGTAAGAAAGGCGACCCTCGCTAATGCACAGGCTATATCTATTTGGGTACAAAGGGCGTAAGTATGCTTGACCTCTGTAGATATAGGAGCGGGTCCGATGTTTGTATGTTTTGGAAATCTCACGAGTAACGCTGACTCCGCATTAGGTTACTTTACTGGAAAAAGTTACTCCTGAACCCTTTTTAAGGTACAACGTAATATTATACGCACTTGGAACGAAATCTATAAATACAATCTGTACAGATAAGTAAAAATAATAAAAGTATTGGTATACCGAATTTGCACTAAATTGTCCTACTTCATATCAGTTGCAATTAATCAAACCCCTAACCGACAATCCATATGAAAAGAAAAACGCGATATGACAGCGCACGCACCTGTCAACGTCACGTCAAATCCCACCGCGGCCGCCATTTTATGTCGGAATGCAAATAACCTCACAACTCGAGGGTGTAACGCGATGTCCCAGGGCACCCGGAACAGCTGATTTATTTCATACGCGATATGACTCGCCGCCATCCGACATCGAGAGTCCTCCGCTCGCCGCACCGAGGTCTCCGCTGCAGCCGCAACGTCCGCGGTGCTTCACTTTTTGTCCAAGTGAAGGGGTCGCGTCGCGCCGAATTATGCAAAGAAAATGCACGTTTTTACACGCAGCAGTATAATAGCGGCACTTGTCTGTAGGCGCGTGGATGGGCCACTCAGTCGGTGTCGATGGCCACTCACGATTCGAGATGGCGGGCGCTGCATCGCGCGTTGACAAATGAGCATCGCAGGGTCGTTCTACGCGACGCTCGTTAATGCGTGCGACAGCTGCTTTTTATTTTATGAAAAAAGAGTAATTATACCTCACGATGACTACCGGATTGAGTTTTACTTCAAAATACCGCGTACCTAATAGTCTTCCTTTTCAGGTTTGCAAATCGAATAAAGGAGTTTGTTTCACCGCTATTCACAGCATGCATTGGATCGAAGTATTATCACCTCAGTGATTATAAAAGCAAACTATGAGGCATCGATTTTCAGCGCTCATACTTTAATTCCACTTTACGGGCAATGGCGCATCGTTGAGCTTCTGTGCGAAGCGCAATAACGTGTGATTTGCGAATTCGACACGAGCCAAGAGCACGAGATTATTACCGGGTTATCTAGGCAAGAAACGTCCATCACTAGTGTAATTTGGATATATGCGAATCCCCTCTGGCCCGGTGTAATCGGGTGAGCGCGATGACCCGCGAGGGGTGCGACGCGGGGGCGGAGGGGGTTGCCGGATCATCAATCTCTATCAGAGCATCGCCGTCGGCGGTTCGCGGCGTTTCCGCTGGAAAACCGGCGATGAAAAATATGTCCGCTTCGTGTGGGCGCGTGACAGCGTGTCGGCGCGGGCGGCGCACCTGCTGCTAGGCAGAGGTTGCGCCATGATGTGTTAGTAATTCAGCTAACATTGCCTGTATTCACCAGAGTAGATATGTTTAACATTACTGCAATAATAACAATTTCTGTACAAGCGGTAATGAGCACGATCTGTCCTCCTTTCATTAAGAACAGCGACTGTGTCGCGCAGCAATTACACGAAACATCAATTCTCAACGCCGAATCTCATTTGTGAATCGTTCATTAGCGGAAAGGGGAGGAACAGAAACTTTTGACAAAAGTTAAGACGTAAACGCCAAATGAATCTGCATTATTCGCCTCCCCACTCCTGGAGATAAGACAGTTAAATAACTATCTCGGCCCATTTATCTGTAGATGTTTCGTTTTGTTTGTTTCTATTAAGTGTAGTTAATGTTCCTCGAAAGGCCGAAGGTTAATGAAGTCGGTTATCGGACATCTGACGGAGGCGCGTCCGCGCCCGCCGCCGCGCGCCGTCCGTCCTATTGTCCAGGACTAATAGGTGGGAATTCCTTGCAAGTTCGCTCCGAGACAAGCACAAAAAGCAAAACTTCCGAGCATCGGCAGTCTTAGAAACGGGATAATTATATAACATAGTTCTCTGTCTTACGGTTTGTCTCCACCGCTTGTCAAAAGGGATAACTATTATTCTGGTAAGGAAGTAAGTCACCAATTTGGCGTATTGCTCGTGTGAGTGAAAGCTTCACGCTCGAGGAGTTCCGTCACCTCGCGTCACCTGCGCGACCGCCGTCGACGAGCGCATCCGTCACCGCCGCAACCCCCCTTCCGATTCGTTACACACCTCGTACGATTGTATCCGCTCTTTTTTCATCCCACCTCAAGTAATATCGCGAGGAATTTCCCAATTTGAGCTCCCCTGCCCGATGACACCTATGAATCTAAGTCGCACTGCGGGCCGGGATCCGGATCCGTCACCTCGGTAACTGCATTCTTCGGCAGACAGCTAATTCGGGCCCCCATTTACGTGTAAGTAGAGCATCTATCACGGCTCTCGGCATTTCTTCCAATTTACCGAGCGCCGTCTATCGGAAGATTCAATGAATGATAACGAGCCTAATAAATACGGAGTCGGCTCACCGAATGGCTGTAATTAATTTAATGGATTTAGACAAAGAAATATGTACAGTGAGATAGTGAGATTGATGGTGAAAGAGCTACGCTGTTTTGACCATTAGCTATTGTTGTGTGAATCAGTAAGTACAGAATGGAGCCTTGTAGTGTGCCGAAGTGCGCGACTCGCCGTCTGGAGTTCCTGATGTGAGCGAACCGGTGAAAATCACAGGTAAGACAGAGTCTGTTGCAAAGCAAAACTATTCACGGTACAAGTCAAATCAAAAGCCAATAATGGTACGTATGGTGTAGAGTACTTAGTATATTTTGACCATTATTTGCAGCAAGTTTTTAAATCAATGTAACTAACTCTGAAAGGAAACAATCCTAAGAAAAATAGCAGTAATTGTAGTGTAATAGTGGCAGAATAATTGTAAAGATATCGAGTTACCGCGGCGGGCGGCGCGACGAGGGCGGCGCGGCGAGCGCGGCCGCGCCACTGTGGCTGCTATATTTTTCTTCATTTACTTGTAAACACTAATGAAGGCGGCCGCCCTAACGAGCTCTAACGTTGCACTTTCCGTTCATTATCCAGTCTGTAATCTAACATCCGCAGCCAGCAGCCAAGAAGCCGTGGGACCAGCACAAAGCAAACTTCCGCGTTTTTATTTCCAATCTGAGACATCTTCGTTAATGTTCATAAGTTACATTCTCGATTTTACTTGCGTTTATATAAATACATACAATAATTATTTATGCCTCTGATGTCCTTAGAGCGGATGTTTGCGTTGACAATGAATTAAAAAGCGCCGTAAAAGGCCTCACTGCGAGCGCTATCGCAGCGCTGCCTCGTGCGCCTTAGGATTCCTTCCATCCACCGCTTATATCTCGAAATCAGCGCAACATAAATTAGTGGACAGCTCGCGTGACGTACCGACTTACGTCTCCTTATCGCGGCCAGGGGACCCGACCAACCTTATAACTGCATATAAAAAGTAAACTCTAAATCCTTCCGCAAAAAAAGCCACATTCCCCTAACGCAAGCCGCTGAAACTGCGGAACGAAATAACAATTTGAACTCTATCCATAAGACGGGACGGTCCAAGTAGGGAGGCCAGCGATAGCGATGGTCCGCAACAAATAAGGTAACATTGCCAGTATGTCAACATAAATAAAGCTGAGTGTCCTTTAACGAAGCAGACGTCGACGTCGGGACGCTAATAAAGAGCACACGAGACGATTCAGACTCTAAGCCTAGGGAGCTAGGATCGAGATCGGTTCGCCGAAACAAAGGGGTAGTATTGTAAATGAAGGTTCCCATTTAGCGGTCGTGGTGGTAGTGATATGGGTGGACTTCCTTTGTCTGGTAATCTTATCAAGCGGCCAAGTCTTGACATGATACATGGGCGCCGCCGTCCGCTCGTTGCGCACCGCCGCACCTACGTCCTGAGCAGCATAACGAAGCGCGGTGACACCGCAATAGCCTTATGCCAATCAGATCACGGGAGGTTAATCAATCAATTTTAATAGAGTGAATGTCCGTCTATGTACGGCAGATAAGCCGGAATATATATCGCATTGGGAACCGGCCAACCGTGAGCCATCGATTAAAATGTACGCATAATGTCATTACGCGAGCCCATTCCACTTGTAGCCGGGAGATAGCGGCCTTCCTTTCGAGCGTCGAATTTCGTTAATGCCCTCTGAATTTTTCGATAATGCCCCCGAAACCTTCCGTTATAGAAAATGTAAAGGAAATTATAAGAAAGCCGGGTCGGCCGAGCGAGCGCCGGAGATCGAGCCAGTCCATTCAACATCCAATAGTTTTATTTTATGGAGCTCATAATGGACGAGAGACAGCGAGCGCCAGAATGTGAGCTCTACAAAAGCTCCGCTCCGCCGATCCCATCGCAATCACGAAACTTTGAATACACCTCTTTCGACTATCGAAAAGTTCCCGATAATGGATTTGTTCGAGGACTCGATTGTTCCACGATGAATGGGTACTAATTAAAACGAAGTCACGACGATGCTGGACCAAGTTCCCGATTGTTTCCTAACTATAAATCGCAGAAGCGCTCTCTCATATAAATATGGTACCGAGCCCGCTGTCACCCAACTTCGGTGCTAAATTTAAAATAGAAATTGGGGAAACGACAATTGAAACGTACGGCCAAATGTTTTGCCTAAATATGTGGCGCAGTAGGTAAATATATGTCGCACGATATCAATCTGCATAAAAAGTGCTTCGGGAATGTTCGAGTAACGAGTTTAAGATTGTGGGCACATGTCGCCGCCCACGCCATGCCACGCCACGCCGCCACGCCGTGTCTCCGTCGCGGCTCCACTGCGAGATTGCCTAAAATGTGTCTCATCTCTATGGTGTGCGTCGACACGCGAATGTTCTTTAGGTGTCATACATCAACGCGTTCACCTATAAAACTACCAGCGAGGATATATAATGCCGACAGTTCGCTCCTGACTCCCGCATCTGCGCCCCTAACGTCTCTATCATTCCGTATAAAAAATCCATTCTTAATTGTTGTTTTGCGGAACAAAAACGAAGACCGCATTAGCGGCGGGATATTTATCTTATTAGTGGAAACAGACGTGGAATTAACCTTAGGAGCTTACGGCGGCGGCGGCGGCGAGTAAACCGCAGTTACTTTATTACCGTTCGCTTCTTTTTCCGTTCCCAATAAGAAATCACGTTTGATCGGGCTGGAGCCGAGCTCGGCCGCAAATGAGCCGAAACACACCCCCTTTATCTTCCAATAAGTAAGCGAGCTTTGGTTTCCCGGGAAAATGCCGACTCTAAAAGGGAAACAGGAGATCGGATGCCAGATGGCACGAAAAATATAAAAATAAACGAACCGGAATATGGATAGTCGGTGTTATCTGATTGTTATTCAGCTTTATGCATAGCGCAGTCTCAATAAATAATACGAGGTAGTAAACTGGAGCAACGAAAGGTCTGCGAGGATTTCTATAAACAAACCTAAAAAGGGCCGATCGAAGTAATTTTTTGAAGGGAAAAGTGAGTTTGTTCCGCTACGCGGCGACAAATCCCTCGGCGGCGTTCAAAATCGCGTTCCCTTTTTAAAGTTGAGACGAATCGCGTAACGAGTGTCGAATTCTGGAGCCCCGGGGCCCGCGAGACAGCGCCGGAACGCCGAGCGGCCGCCGAGGTGGCGCGGTAATTACCCACCATTACAGACAAAGGACGACTGCTCCGATTACCATAATTCCCAGCCCCGGGAGCGGGATATAAATGGGCCACATTTTGTAGTAGCACGACGACTGACGTGTGTATTAATGACTACGCTTGTCCTCTTAAATTAGGCGAGGGATTTGGTGATTCAGTTTTTCATTGGGGCGTAGCGCTCTCCGACCTGCCTCCAGGAGCGTTTATCCTTTGACATCGGATACTTCCAAACAAATTGTTCTTAGTTCCTTCACTTGTCTTTCATAGGGATATTATGTTACTTTCCGTTGTAGTTCAGAAAATATATACGTAGAGACTTATTAATAAATAAAATAATCGGGCAGAGATAGATTTCATCCCAATGTCATGAACGGATAAGATTTTGTCGCCCTCGCTCGGGTCAACAACAGGAAATCTTGACCCCGAAGAGCGCCATTGTTAGAGAAATATTACCTACTTTCTCTAAATAGGTAATAATTGCTCCTGGAGATGCCTCTTCCATTTCAAGAGAAAGGTAGGGACACGCTCGAATAAATTCATTAATCTCTAATTACTACAAGTAGAACGGTTCTCAAAAGGCACGACCACAAAGGGCGCTGACGATATTATCGGCGAACTTCACCATTTTCTTTTCGGCTCGGAACGCGTGGAGGGAGAACAGTCGATCGCGAAAAAAACAACACAAAAACCCTTTTAAAATTAATTGAGTTTTCTTGCGGCTACATCGGGCTGTACAATAAATTAATTAACGCTCCGAGGAATCCTTAAAATTTGTCGGGGATCAAAAGTTGTTATAAGGCCCGATAAGAGAGCCATGAGTGGGGGGGGATAGATAATACTTCGATTTTCCATTAGCTTATATTAGCGACCGCCCTCGACCGCGCCCGCCGCCACCGCGCGCCGCTCGCCCGCGCGATTTGATCTAATATATTTTGTTCATAAGAAAGTACCGGAGCACGCGATCTTTGATCCATTTGCATGGGTCCACTTGGCTATTTGTTTACGAGCCATTACGGTAGGCAATATTCGTCCTTAATTGAATTTCGACTTGTAAATTTTCGTGGATAGAATTAATTTAAAAAATCCCTTTTCTAATACTCGCCGAGACCGCGTCCGTGGGCTGATTCATTTTGTAAAAGCCTTTAACTTAACAAATAATGCTTTGATAACAATTTATAGACTGCTGCAGCTATCTGGCTGGGTTAGTTAATTTTGGTTTAAAAGGTCGTTGGGTGAAATTAGCCAGAGATTGACTCAAGTCAGCGGCACTGTCACAAGTACTGCAAGCAAGCGGCCTCACTCAATTTATTCTGTCTACCTATATCTACTTACTTACTTAGTTTGCATCTGCTTTTTAATCGACTTCTAAAAGGAGGAGGTTCTCAAGTTGTCTGTATTTTTTTATTTATTTTTTTGTATGTTTGTTACCTCATATCTAATATAATCCTCCGATTTGTAATAATTTTTTTTATTGAAATGGTAGGACCCCGATTAAGTCCAATTTTTCCATAAAAATTGGATGCGTAGTTTTTCGAAAAAAATATAGATTTTTAAAATATCCATTTTTTGTGTTTATATTACCTCATATCTCTAAGATTTCTAAACCGATTTGGATGATTAATATTTTATTCAAAAGTGTAGACCTTCAATGTAGTCCCATATAAACTTCTTCGAAATTGGTGCTGTATTTTTTTGATTAAAAAAATACTATTTGTTTTAATGTTTATGTTCTCTCATATCTTCGGGATTTCTGAACCGAATTAGATGGTATTTTGTTTCTTGAGAAATTGTCCTTCAGTGTGGTACTGTATAAATTTCATCAAAATTGGTTAAGTAGCTTTTAACAAACTTCTATGTAATTCACTATGTTAATGCTTGGGCCAACATTGCAATTCAATTTATAATCATTTAACGACTTTCAATTAAGCTTGAGTTTTGCACATGGGTGTAGTTCTGATGACAATACAATATTATGGTACTATTAAGCTGGTCTGATGATGGAGCTGGAAGGTAGTCGAAGGAACTTAACAACAAAACGATGAAACCCCTTCAAGTTTGGGCTGATTTGGTTTGTCTTTGTGAGTTATCTTTGTTTATGTGATATCCAGGGTCTGATGATGGAGCTGGAAGGTAACCACAGAAACTCAACAATCAAATGATAGAACTCCTTCGAGTTGGGGTTCATTTGGTTTGTCTTGATGAGTTGTCTGGGTTTATGTGGTATCCAAGGTCTGATGATGAAGTTACACAATTGAGTCACAGGAACTCAACCACAAAATGATGGAACCTGTTCGAGTTTGGGCTGATTTGGTTTGTCTTTATGAGTTCTCTGGTTGAATACGGTATCCAGGGTCTGATGATAAAGTCACAGGAACCCATTACACAACAATCAAATAATGAAACCCCTTCGAGTTAATGCTTATTTGATTGGTATTGAAAAGTTCTCAGCTCTTACGTGGTAATTACTGGTGAAGGCTTGTAAAAGCTTGATTTAAAAAATAAGCTTTTATTTTAGCAAATCCATTTGATTTTGTGTTTATCTCATCATATCTAAGAGATTTCTTACTATTTTTAATTTGTCAGAATTCCAGTGAAGCCACAGATAATTTTCATCAAAACTGATTCAGACGTTTTATAAATAATAATTACCTTGTTACGAGTGCGCATGCACTGTATGCGCGTGGTCGTGCAATTGGTAGCTATTTCGCGCGCGAGCAAGGTAGTAGATATGTAACATTTTTCTCTTACTGTCTTCTCAATTTATAAATGTTCACCGAATTTTGCTTCAAAATGTGTTCAAGTGATTTTTTTTCGAAGATATTCACAGATTTTTGTAAAAAAAATGACGTTCATTTAATTATGTAGTAATGGTAAATCAGCAACTTTTGTTCAGGCGTTTTGAAAAAGTGGGCATGACGACTTTTGTCGCTGACTGTACTTTTTGCTACTAGATGGGGCCATTTTTACTTGAACCCTCAGATGACAGTATTGATGAGGGAAACTCAAAAAGTTAAAATAAAATAAATACTTAAAATAAAAATATATACAAAATCCTGACTGCCAACAAAACTAAAAAGGGGCAAACAAGCTTTAGATTATTTAGTCGGAGGCATGCTAATCCTCTGAGCTATGTCGGTGACTTTGATTCTCCGTCGGATTTCCTCGTTCCGGATCTTATCCTTCAGAGAAACTCCAAGCATAGCTCTCTCCACAGCTCGATGAGCGACCTTAAACTTGTGGACTAGTCCCACCGTGAGTGTCCACGTCTCGGCTCCGTATGTCAGCACTGGTAGGACGCACGCATTGAAGATTTTCGTCTTCAGGCACTGTGGAATGGACGACGAGAAGACCTGACGAAGTTTCTCGAACGCTGCCCAGCCCAACTGAATCCTTCTGTTGGCTTCCCTCTCGAAGTTGTGTCTACGCAACTGCAAAGTTTGCCCGAGATAGACATATTCATTAACAACTTTGAGGGGCTCACCATCGACAGCTACAGGTCTTGGGGTAATAAGATCGTTATACATGATCTTGGTCTTATCTAAGTTCATCCCGAGGCCGATCTGTCTCGAAGCATCAGCCAGGCCGTTTAGCATTTGCTCAAGTTCCTGCACCGATTCCGCCATAAGGACTATGTCATCGGCAAATCGTTTATATTTATACCCTTCCCTTTCCAGTCCACAGTCTTAAACATATCTTCCAAGGCGTTGGTGAACAGTTACGGGGATATAACGTCCCCCTGTCTCACTCCCCTGAGCAACTGGATATGTTTAGACTGCTGGTTCTGTACTTGAACACTCATAGTCGCGGGATCATAAAGACATCTCAGCACCTCGATTTATCGCCAGTCTACTTGGCATCGCTGCAGTGACTCCAAAACAGCCCAGGTCTCAACGGAATCAAAGGCTTTTTGATAGTCCACAAAAACAAGACACAGGGGCTGATTATACTCTTCGGACTTCTGAATAATCTGCCTCACTGTGTGTATGGGGTCTTTGGTACCAAATCCTCCGCGAAACCTGGCCTGCTCTGTAGGTTGAAACTCGTCAAGTCTTCTTGCGAGAAGCTTTGTGATGACCCTCGAAAACAGCTTATAGACGTGGCTCAGGAGTGAGATGGGGCGGTAGTTTTTCAGAAGGTTTTTATCACCCTTTTTGAAAAATAAGACTACAATACTCCTGTTCCACGCTTTTGGAGTTCTCCCAGTATTCAGAACAGAGTTGAACAACTTCTGAAGCCCTCGAAGTACAGGTTTACCACCTGCTTTCAAGAGCTCCGAAGTGACTCCGTCCTCGCCCGGGGCTTTTCCATTTTAAGCTATCCGAGCGCCATCCCAATCTCATCTTGGCTGACTTCTGGCAGGTCTTCTGTGTATCTTCGGCGGTATCTTCGGAGTAGGTCTTCGGCGTTCATTGGGAGAGGCCTATGTCCAGCAGTGGACGGAAACAGGCTGATGATGATGATGAAGCTTGCCAGTTTATAGCTGATCCCTTCAAAGGAGCAATAATATGAATGATGCCTCCGACTGTATCAGTCATATATTTAAAAATCAAGAATGTAAAACTGAACCTTTTTAGTTTCGTTAGCAGTGTTATTTTTTTATAATAATGTATTATTATGAATGTAACGGATGGCGACTGAAGTACTAACAGCTGTTGTATCAGGTGGTAGTTGGTAACCATTGGTGCCTGTTGCCCCCAGGTTGCCTGCTGGAAGCCGCCCGGCCGCCGCCCGATGTGCCACCCCGCAACCCCACCATGTCGCGCCTGAACGGGCGCATCACCGGCAACCCCGCCGACCTGGGCGACTTCGAGCCCGCGTGCCTTGTGCGCACGCCCTCTGGCAACTTTTACGTGCCTTCAGGTGAATGTTAGAACCTTTTCTTCTTATCTCTTGTCGGTCGTAGTGAGTAGATGCTCTCTGACGGCGGATATTTTGGCCGGGTGTCAGCTGTGCGGAGAACTTCTAGATGTTTTCAGGTAAATAAAAGCTTTAAAGTTTAACCCTCGAGCATGAAACATCCCAACGCGAAGTTGAAGTACCTACACCTAACAGTGACGATGAACCATTACTATCGTAGCACATGACTGTGAGACAAGCTTATCGTTACCGTACTGTCCTGTTACAGATATCGGTCATAGATTACAGGTAAATACTGAATTGTCTGGGGTTGTAATATAAAGCTAAGTATATAATATATACTTAGCTTTATATAGCTATTTTTGAGTGCTTTCAATTTATTTGTGCTTGCAGCCGTCCTTTAGGTATAAACTATACTACTCATTCGGAGTTTTTTTGCTAATTATCGTGATTATTGAAAAGCTAATACCTATTTGAACTAAAATCCGCGATAAAGTCTAATTTCTGGTAGCCCGTTTTACAGGAAACCCGGGTTTTTTTTTTAACTAATGAGGTGTCATATTGTAACACGAATCCCGTATATTCCAGGGGACATTCAAAAGAATCCGTCTATGGAATACAAGTCGAACTCGTCGTGCAGCAGCCCGGGCAAGGATAAGAGCACCCTGGAGCGCATGGAGCGCGCGAGCGGGCACGCGGCGTTCGGCGTACCCGTGCCTGTGCTGCCCGTGCGCAACAACCTGCGCGCGTCGCACTTCCCGCCCGCCGCGTCGCGCTTCCACTTCCGCAAGGGGCTGTCCTCGCGCTGCTCCTGGAAGTGCACCGCTATAGTCTTCATATTGTTGTTTGTTCTACTTTTAGCCATTTCCTCATATATGTCAGGTGAGTGGTGGACCGGTTTGTTCTTGTCTCACTTGAATCATCTTTCTTATCATTATGCCAGCGGCGTAACCTTCATAAATTATCTAATAAGTTTGTAAAAGGTCGCCTTGTAAACCCTGCCTCATTTTTTTTTATAAAATAAATGTTACTTCTTAATTAGTCGAAACCCCTTTTGTATTGTTACAAAACTGTTGACTCAGATTCTGAGAAATGAAATATAATCATGAAATTATTTCTCTTTCGAGCGATGAAAAGTCTCGAGACGATAATAATTAATTTGTTTGTTTTAACTCCGAGTTAGACAGATATGAATTCCCGAAAGGATCGTTAGGATGTATTAGTGTATAAATCCAATTATGTTGAAGCTAGAAATAAATTTACAATTCTAGACATGATTGATTACGATATCCTCAAACTATAGGTACTTTTTTAAATGCAGTTATTTTACTATCGATTTCTTTGTTTACAGCGTCATATTTCGTCAACTGGTCATATCAAAACTCAAAAGCGTGTACAGTACTAGTTGGCGAATCGACGGAAATGTTCCCAGCGTCGAAAGCCACGACGCTGGAATCGAACAAATCACTGGTGAGACCTCACCAAAGCACGCTGTCCACGGCCACAGGTAACGACGGCACTCACTCACGTCGCCGTAGGAGCGTAGACGTAGATGGGCTTGCTTCTGTCCCTTCTCTCAATTCTTCGGTTCCTTCCACTGTAGATACAATGCATGATATCACTGCGCCTTCTCTCAATGTAAGCTTAACGCATGGTGTGGAACAAGCTTCGGAAACGAATACAAATGATGAGGGTGCTAATACTTCTGTGTCTAGTGACGTCAATGTTTCTAATACCGGTGAAATAACAAAGCTTGATTCGTCATCACATAAAGAACTTACTACAACTACCAAACATAATGAAGTAACTAAACTTGGGTCTCCAATAAATAAAGAAACAACCGGTAAACAAACCATTGTTGTTACTACTTCAAGTTCTAGTAATGCTCAAGATAATTTAATTAGAACTGCAATCCGTACTACGGCAATGCCAAAATCCAATGAGGCCGTGAAAGTCGATAAAAATAAGTTGTTTATTAATCATCCAAGTGTGAAGCAACCACTTGAAATATTGACTGAAATCCCAAAATTAATTATGGAAAAGGATAACATTGCTTACGACCCAGAAGATATGCAAAGTGATGCATTCCCTTCGATTTATTCATATGGAGTACAAAAGCTTCAGTATATAAAATTACTAACAAGGTTGAAAAAAGTTAACGAAGATCTGCACATTAACCTCGAAGAGTCTGATGAACCAGAAAATAACCTTGAAAAGTTTCATTATGACAATATAAAGAGCACTCCTAAACAACAAACTCTCGCACCTTCATTCATGACCACCGTACCAATTACAACCCCAGAAACTACCGTAACAACTGTAGAAACCACAGTAACACCTACTCAGCCTACTGAGGATCTAGTGTTTGTAACTACTACAAAACCATTTGCCGCACAAACTAAGCATGTTGTGACTACAACACATACACCTACTGTTACTAAAAATAACCTAGCGGCCACTACAACTACTAAACATAGTGACAGGGCCACTGTTGCAGCCTCCGAAGAGATCACTGTAGATACTGCTGAAACAAAAGCTTCAGACGTAGTTAACCCAAAACATGTGTTGATTAACCTTACTATAAGCAGCGATGACGCTGAAAACTCAGCGTACAAGCCAATATATTCGTTAACTTTGACAGTTCCCACGGTAGGCGACACAAACGAGATTCCAACTGTCAAAATAACGCCAATGGATGCCGAGCCAACTCAACCTTCTAATTTCAATAAACCAGTTGTGATAGAAGGTACGACGAAGGTAAACAAAGCCACGGATACTGAAAGTGATGCGGGAGGAATCTGCGAGTGCTCTTGTCCGAGTTGCGAAATTAATACAACTGATGACTTCTACGACGACTATGCCGATAATTATACAGTTACGAAAACTACTGAAACTTCAACAACTAATGAAGTAGCCACAGAATCTGATCTAACCGATACTACAGAAATCAGTAGTGCCGGAACAGAAATACTATCAACAACAGAATCAGTGACCTCTACTACAGACGCTTCTTCTACTAATGATCTCACAACAGAAACCGATACAGAAGCCCCGACGACAGAATTACAATGTGTGTGTCCAAAAGTTGAACCTCCACCCATTCTTATATTAGAAGGTGAGGTCATTAACTTCAATACGTTCAGTGTTAACGTACTAACGATCACGACGAACCATCAATAGATAGGGTTTCTATAATATAGAACAAACTATCTTTTCACTAATATACTAATCGGCATGTCTATAAGTTCTAACTACATACGTTAAATAATCATTGGTTGGGGATTTTCAATGCATGTGCTTTTGGGGCAAATCTGGGTTATTTAAAAAATTGTAGATAAATGCAAGCTAGATGAATTATTATTAAAAGATTTTGTTTTAGTTTCTTTGATGTATGCTAGTAGAATGTAGTTTGTATTGTAGGTCATCACATTGTCGCATGATGCCGTGATATTTTCACTAGCTACAATTTTTTTACAATAATATTAACATGTGGTTACACTTGTAGGTGCGCGAACATTCCCCGCCCAGTCGTTTCCGCCAGACGGGACGACGTTCAAACAAATTACTTTAGGTGAAAAATTATCAAAAGAAATCCCTCCATATAGTTACTGGAACATGCAGTTCTATCAGTCGCAAGCGTCTTACGTGAAGTTCGACTACATGATCCCGCGAGGCGCGTCAATAGGCGTGTACGCAAGGCGGAACGCCTTACCGACGCATACGCAATATCACTTTTTAGAAGTCTTAAGCGGATTCAAAGCGAGGACGACAAGAGCTTCACATGTAAGTACTTCAACATTATAATTATCTAAGTACTAAATTTATAGCCTTGTTCATGAAACTTTATTAAATTAAATTTTATCTAACTTAAACTGTCTACTATTACCAGCCATCAGTGAAGAAAGAAGTGTCCCACTACATGGAGCAAGGGCACTGGTTCCTGTCCCTGTACAACGACGACGGGGACCCACAGGAGATCAGTTTCATCGCTGCCGTAGCCGAGGAGATGACGCACAACTGTCCCAACGGGTGCTCAGGGAAGGGCGAGTGTCTCATGGGACACTGTCAGTGCCAGCCGGGCTTCGGTGGAGACGATTGCAGTAAAAGTAAGCTTAGAAATAAACCTAATCATATTAAAAAATATTGATTCAAAAGTGAATTAACAAGAATCAATTATTGGAGCTCAACGCTTTTGCTTAGCAATACTAATGATTTTGCTACTAATTCTGTAGTAATTAAAATAGTAATTCGGAACCTGGTCGGTATTTTTATTCGTATGGAGAGCTGTTTAGCCTCTACGTTATGTGTACTGTACTTCCAGGCGTATGTCCAGTGTTATGCAGTCAACGCGGCGAGTACATCAATGGCGAGTGCCAGTGCAACCCCGGCTGGAAGGGCAAGGAGTGCTCGTTGCGTCACGACGAGTGCGAGGTGCCTGACTGCAACGGCCACGGGCACTGCGTCAACGGGAAGTGCTCCTGCGTCAGGGGGTATAAGGGCAAGTTCTGCGGAGACGTCGACTGTCCACACCCCACCTGCTCCGGACACGGCTTCTGCATCGAGGGCACTTGCGTGTGTAAGAAGGGCTGGAAGGGCCTGGACTGCGCGACCATGGATAAGGACGCCCTGCAGTGCCTGCCGGATTGTTCTGGACACGGGACCTTCGATGTGGACACGCAGACGTGCACGTGTCACGCGAGGTGGTCGGGAGAAGACTGCTCCAAAGGTAATCTACATTACTCATTCTATTTAATAATCAATATTAGATTCAAAATAACAATGTCTTCAGGTATCTGGGCGAAACAGCTGTTTTGCAAATATGTAATATAAAATCATACACAAATCTCCAAGGAAGGTAACTTAACTCCTTACGTCTGTTTCGGCAGAGGTTTGCGACCTGGAATGCGGCGCACACGGGCGCTGCGTCGGCGAAGCGTGCTCGTGCGCGGCGGGCTGGAGCGGCGAGTTCTGCACGCTGCGACTTTGCGACGCTCGCTGCGGAGACCACGGGCAATGCAAGAACGGCACTTGCCTCTGCGTGTCCGGGTGGAACGGCCGCCACTGCACGCTGGAGGGCTGCCCGCGCGGCTGCGCCGGCCACGGCAACTGCCGCGTCGCCAACGACGGACACTGGGAGTGCAAGTGCTTCGACGGCTGGGACGGGCCCGATTGCACCACGCTCAAGGAACAGATCTGTGACGACAGCAAAGACAACGATAAAGGTAGGTTTTTGGTCGCTGGGGATTCGGAAGAAACTTAACGTTTTGAGTGGATTTAAATCATGTCTTATCTTGTAATCTTTTCAAAGAAATAAATTGTTATTTAATTGTTGAAATGTACATACAAATTGAAAGTTTATGATATGACAATGAGGACGAAGACTCTTTCGAAACTTAGACATACTTATATTCCTTTATAAGATCAAAACGTCTCATCGTCTCACGAAACATGTGCTCTTTTAAAAACCACAATTCCTCAGACGGCTTGGTTGACTGCGAGGACCCGGAGTGCTGCGCGAGCGCCGCTTGCAAGGGCAGCCAGCTGTGCGTGTCGTCACCCAAGCCCATCGACATCCTTCTCCGCAAGCAGCCGCCTGCCATCACCGCCTCGTTCTTCGAGCGGATGAAGTTTCTCATCGACGAGGGAAGCCTGCAGAACTACGCCAAGCAGGAGACCTTCAACGAAAGGTCGGTTCGGTGTTTGGTGTTCACTGTTAGATTAATTACTTACTGAAGAATATGTCAAACACGATTCGTTAAATCATTGAGTCTGGCTGATTTAAATATGTCAAAAACACGGCACATTGAAATGATTCTAGTTTTTTTTTTGTTTACTTATACTTGATCTTGGTATTGCAAAAGAAAGAAAGCACTTTTCCCATTCATTATGATTTCACGAATCGTCTTCATGCTAGGTAAATGTTTAACATTACTAACGAGACAATAATAAACATATGTTATATAAAGTATGCAATGTTGTGCCCCAGTCGATCCTAATGTTTTATTTACTAAGATTTGTGACACGACGCTTTTCTTCCTTATTTTCTTACGTGTATTTGACTTTTTTATTTGTGAAGACGTCCGCGACATAATAACAATTGGCACTTGCATGATCTATAATGTTTTCTCCTTCTAAATTAACAATTTTAATGATGATAACTCATTGTTTGTCATTTCTCTCGGTTTCCTAACGCTGCGCAGTATGTTTTGGAACCACTTCAACACGAGGTAAGAATTGTGATGTGGAACTTATGTGCCCTCTTATGTGTTCCTTTGTTCTAGATATTTTATCTGTTTTATATATACTCTATTCATTGGCACATGTATATATTTATGTATATTTGCATGTTGTTCGTTATTGTAGTGTGTTACCTTATTGTGTCCTGTGAAGTTGTGTTCCGCTTTTTATTTATAATGTGTAATTACATTAACATCTCTTTTAGGAGTTGCATCGTATCGTAAGTATATTAGTTTTTTGTAAAAGTCGGGTGTAGAGGAATTTGGGTAGGTATGTTGGTATGTTGATTCCGAGTGAATACATTGTGTAGTTTCTAGGAATGTGACAAAATGTAATTATTGTGATAGGTATATTATAGAAGTAGACAGGTGCAGTAGATCACCTGTATGTCCCATAACCTTCCTAGATAAAGTCTCATCAATATTTTGAACATCCCTTGATGCACTGGGCATAGCACCTACAATTTTATCTGTATTCGATAGTTCACCTTTTTTATAAAGTAAACCCTGTTCATGAATGAAAACTCATACCACCTTTGACCTTTGACGTAGCCTTTTTAATACATTATTTTTCGGTGAAGATTATGTTTTAGTGATAATTTTTGACTTAGTTTCAGTTGTCTTCATTAGAGTTAATATTTTGTACTGTAAATTCAGCTTTACACATCTAGCTAAGATCTTATAAGTTCAGATCATTGATTCTTTAAGATTAAGAAGTGAAATAAGTACTTGCAAATAAAGTATCTGACTCTAGTCAGTGGGAGTGAGAGTGGGAGTCCTCTTAGAAATTCACACAAATTAGATAAAATCAAAATATTTATTCTGGTCAGATCAGCTTATTTATCATCGTCATAATGTGCTCCAATGTATGACCCGTGTACAATAAGCTAACTGTGTTTTCCAGCCGATCAGCTGTGATTCGCGGGCGCGTGGTGACCACCCTGGGCTCGGGGCTGGTAGGAGTCCGGGTGTCCACGTCCACCCCCCTCGAAGGATTCACGCTGACGCGCGAAGACGGCTGGTTCGACCTGCTGGTGAACGGCGGGGGCGCTGTTACGCTGCACTTCGGCCGCGCGCCCTTCAAGCGCTCCTCGCAGGTTGTCTTCGTGCCATGGAATGAGGTCAGTGTGGACAATTAAGTACGTGGTATTTTAATCATCATTTAAAGACTCTTCTAAACACGAATAATGAAATAATTTAAACTAATAAATATCAGTAACAGTTATAATACTGCGTGGGTCTTTTTTAACATGGATTTCTAGGAACCTACGAGAACCGTTAAAGATAGGAAGACATGTTCTTCAAAATACATCAGACAGTTTTTTAACAGAAAATTGTAAGAGAAAAAGTGTTCACAACACTTTTTTTAAAGTTGTGTTCTTTCAATCTTTTGTTGGTTGTAAGCAGCCGATTTTATTTCATCAAGAACATAATTTGTTACGTTTTATCGACTTATTAAAATACCTTTTTGCTCTCTCAGTAAATACGTTTTAATTTCTAAGAAAAATATTCAATCTTTTTCTTTATCGGTTAGTGTAGCTGATTTTGAGATCCCTGAAGACTTAGCAAACTCCGTATATATGGGTAATTAATATTGTGGTTAAGGTAAGATAGAAGGTTAAGTAAAATATTCTCAGAACATTGTTCAGAAAGTTTGAATTGTCAATATCAAACGTATTATAATCGGGACCTCTAAATAGGAATAACCTTTAAAATGTAACAAGGTCGAACGAAACAAGTCGGAGACAGGTCGAAGTACGCGGAGTTCTTGTTAGGTGCCCGTAAATAAGTTAGCTCACGTCATTAGCCCGGCTCCAGGCACACTCGGCTCTCTAATAACCCGACGACTTAAACAAACTTCCTATGAAGCAATTTAAAGTTTTTTCGCGCAATAAACATGCGAGCCGACGATTAAAGCGGCATTACACTTTTTACGACTCAATTATTTCATTTAGAACTTTATTTCCCACTGATTTGGGACTCAGACGAGACATTTATAATGGTGTCTAGGGCGCGCAATCGTATGGAAACCATTAAAACCTGAGTGATGTTGGTTATTCGCGTGAGAATCTGCACGAAACTTTGTAGCCAAATACGCTATAAATAGCTCTTATTAAGCAACCTCGTTTAACCCTTGACTGCTAGGTGGTTTCCTAATTAAACCACCAAAATCGATCTGTTCATCAAATTCGTAATGACGCTCCATGTACCTAATAAATACAATATCATCAATATTATAGTTAGTTTATGTTAATTATGTGACCCATTTATAGTTTATTCGATTTTCTTAATGGCTAGCTAGCTAATTATTCATGAATATCTCACAGGTATAACTGGATACCTAAATAATTTGGAATTCCTGAATTCTTCTTTTCACGAAATCAATTAAAAATCAATATTGGTTCTAACTTCGATCAAGAATTGCGAAATGTAATAATTAGGATCAGATTTCTGGTAAGTAAGTACCTACCAGAAATCGTTTATAGATATTGAACCGACCGACTGAATAATAATTAGCTAGAGGCAAAAAGAAAATCAGAGAATATTTAAAAAATTAGGGATAGACGTGTGCCGCCGCCGACCCACATCTTGAACCGGGGCGTGATGTTGTTTGACGTGTACTAGCAAAATCGACGAACGGTATGTAGTTCCCCTCTTACTTTCGTCGTTTTAATTGACGCATCGTGCGGTCGAACGAATGATTGATATCATCGTATCTAACGTCAGATATGAAAAATTTAATTTGATACGTGATTAAGTGAGAAGACGTAATGTTTAAGACGATTCTAACGCAACTCTAATGCTCTCGTTGGTCTTGTTTACATTTCGTTCGTATTTTTCATATTATTCAGTGTATTATTTGAACTTTTTTCACATTCAATTTAGGACGACCTTGGCTAGTTCAACGGATATCAAATTTTTCGCAATCGATTTCCATTATAAAAAATAAACTGATGAATTTTGTCCTTTATTGTCGTTATTCATTTTGTGCTAATAACACAGAATAAATAATAGTACAAGTACAGAAGGCTAACTGAGTAAAGTCATTTAAATAAATAGCGACTCTCGCTACAACGCTATAAAGTACAATTTAACTCGCACGGCGCTGCGAGCTTTCAATTATATTTACCTAGAAGGCGCTCGCCCACCGCGTGCAGGCTAGAATAGACCGTAACACAACTTCCATTGCTCTAACCCGTTTCAGAATCGCTCTGTCCCTTTTTCGCTCAGTAGGGTTGTATTAAGATATGACTAGGTACTTGTACTACTAATTATTCTGTGATATGTTATGACTTAGATACTGTAACAGAATAAATAAGTAATAATGTATTATGTTATACTTATTATTATAAATTAAAATAGTTATATTACATACCATGACATTCTTATCAGAATAGACCTACTACCTCATTTTTACTACCTGCCTATCCCGTTTTCAGACCGCCGATAACTTTAGTGAGATACCTACCTACGTGTCGTCGGTTGATTATGATTATAACCTATAGGTATTGCACTTTGATGAATAAAGGTGCCTGTCTGAATTCCATGCTTTTTAAAGAGTGAAAAATAAATTGCTACCTAGGTAATAAAAGGTATTAAAAGTATGTAGTCTACTTACTAAGTCAGCACAGTAATTCATTTTCCGATCAACAATACCTACTATAATCAATTATAAAATTACGTTGATCGATTTAATAAACGACTTTATTTTTGCGTGGAAAAACGTGCGTATGCGTAGCTTCGGTATGGAACACAAATGAAATAACATAAAACAATAGGAACCTACGTAATAAAAAAATATCAATATCTAACTACATAACGGACCTATTATAGGTATTACAATTTATTACCTTTCAATATCCTTTGGAAGCGTAAATAATGACAATTCGTCATTTCTATCACTATTCAAACAGCCGAATGCTATGCAGTACTTTCTAGCTTTCTTCTTGGTACTCATAATTAAAACACGAATAAAGTTTGTCAATAACTTTACGTAAGTAGGTGCTCTATCGCTAAGTACAAGGCGTGCGACTCATCGAGCGCACGCTTGACACTCGACTGAACGGACCCGAATATTGGGTCCTTGAATTTATTTGTACTTGTTGCCGAGTGCAACCGCCCTGCTAATAATAAAAATGTAATAACACATTCACTTAAAATCCTTACTATTGAAAAAAAATATTGATACGTATCGAGATGCTCAGTGCCGCACGATGAAGACATTTAATTAGTAAAATACACGCATTTGAAGTTCATATTCTGTCCGTAGTAGATAGGCTTAGGGTTTATAAATGGGCTAATAATTAAACATTTATTGAAAGAACTATCGTTATCAAATTTTATAAAAATACATTATGTAAAAAAAGCTTTCACTGATGTAACAGACAGCAGACAGATTTCTTTATATGAACTACAAATACTAACGTGAAACGACTCTAAAATCACAACCATGTATACCATGTGAACATGTATAAAGTCACAACCAAGTAACATGACAAAAAAGGGACCGTCATGAAAAGTGATATAATTATCGTCTCGCTTTGATAACTTTGTAACTATAAGCTCCAGAGATCTAATTTTGGTGTAATTTTTTAGCTTACATAGCTAGTCAGCTCAATGATGTAATATTTATTTTTTGTCAGAAGACAGAGGGGTAGGAAGCACAGAGCAAAATCAGCAAAATGATGTTTTTGTATCTTTTACTTTTTTCTATGTATCTTTTTACAATTTATGGGTATTTTATTTTTGCCTGCAATAAAAATAAATTATTATTATTATACCAAATGCTGCCCATCCCAGCTGAATTCTCCTATCGGCTTCCCTTTCGAAATTGTTCCTACCCAATTGCACAGTCTGCCCGAGGTCTTCAACCTGTTGATGTTGTGCAGGAATGTGTCTATCCTGCACAACATCAAGAGGTAGGTTAATGACAGCTGGTCTCGGGGTAATGAGGTCGTTAAACATTACCTTAGTTTTGTCTGTATTCATGCCGAGACCGACACGTCGAGAGCCGTCAGCTAGATAGAGAAGTCTTCTCTTCGTCCATACCACAGTGCCTAAAGACGAAAGTCTTCAATGCGTGTGTCCTACCAGTACCAGTGTGAGTGTACCAGTCATGACCTACGGAGCCGAAACGTGGACACTCACGGTGAGATTGGTTCATAAGTTTAAGGTCGCTCAGCGAGCTATGGAAAGAGCTATGCTCGGTGTTTCTCTTAAGGACAAGATTCGTAACGAAGTAATCCGACAGAGAACCAAAGTTACCGACATAGCTCAAATAATTAGCAAGCTGAAGTGGCAATGGGTTGGTCACATCTCTCGAAGAACCGACAACCGTTGGGGTAAACGAGTTCTAGAGTGGAGACCGCGCTTAGGCAAACGTAGTGTAGGGCGCTCGCCGGCCAGGTGGAATGACGACTTGCGAAAGACGGCTGGCAGGAACTGGATGAGAGGAGCCGAAGATCGGGCTCAGTGGCGTTCACTAGGGAATTATTATTAATTAATTTTGTGATCTTTAATTCAGTATAACGCGCGATTTAGATAGGGTAGCTTATTGATTTGGGTGTTGTTGCAAAGGTCTCGTTGAGAACATTCGATTTGGGTGTTGTTGCAAAGGTCTCGTTGAGAACATTCGATTCAATATGAAAAAGTTTACAAAAAGTCTACATAAGACTAATATAAGTAGATCAAACAAAAGAAGTGGAAAATAAATAAAAATCACAAAAGTGGCTGCAGCGCCCGGAAAGTCTAAAATAAAGATTTGGAGCTCACAACGGTACCCCAAATTCAAGAACAGAGTGAACGAGAGGGTTCCTGGAACGGGTCAAATTGTACGTGGCGTAGTCGTTTTACGACAAACAAACGGCCGTGCGCCCTCGTTTTTTTTTTCATTCCCCTTTCAACTATAAATCTGTCTTTTATTTTTTATTTATTCTCGATAATTATTATAGTTATCAATATTTATCATTTTTCTTTGTCACTTGAGTTAGGTAGACGTACCATTCCACAGAAAAGTAAAAATTTCATGTCATTCATTCATGATGATGATTCAGACTTCCTCTGCCGTCGATAACAGCCGCGTCGAGCGAACATTAGAGTAGAGTAAGTGCGACATAGTCGGCGCACTTCGTATCGCGATAAGTGACGTGACAAATATATCGTCGATTTTGCGAGTTGACGTCCTGGATTGATCATTTCAAGGATTTGAGGTGAAACAGATTTCCCATAAAAATTGTCAACGCCATCGGCGCCGTGCCGTGCCGCCCTGCCGGCTTGATATAGCTAGCACACCATAGCCGAGGAATTTGTAGTCGCCGCACGCCACTGATTGGGTTCCCTGAAGTTATTCTAGCCGCCTAGTGGATCCTTGTCAACTTGGCCATTCAGGCTCTGTCTGCCCTAATCTAGTTTTGATAATTTTCAAAATAACAATTTCGTTTGACGTGTATGTACAAACAGCTACCTACCTATATACTCCTGGCAAACGTCACGCAGCCGTACTTGCTTTTTTCGTGTCGATGATAAATAAACCCATAAGGGTTAGGCTTGTAAATAGATGAATTCCGGGCAGAGTTAGTAGGGCCCTGAGAAAGAAGCTTTGCTTGAATCGGTCGTACTACAGAATACCAGTCCACTAACCTTTAAACATTCTGAACTCTGCAGGTGGTGATAATCGACGAGGTGGTGATGACGACGGCGGACGAGAAGGCGGGCACGGGTCCCCCGCAGGCGTGCCTGGCGCACGACTACGACGCCATGAAGCCCGTGGTGCTGGCCACGTGGAAGCACGGCTTCCAGGGCGCCTGTCCCGACAAGAGCGCCATACTCGCAGAGTCGCAGGTAACTCATAACTTATCCTTTAAAAATAAGGGCTTCTGAAACAAGTTGTTAGGGATCCTGCTTACACCTCTAGCGTCATAACGTAACTAATTAAAGCCTGTGAGATCTAATTTAGCGTATCTGGGTTCTACTTTCTACTGCATACCTAGGTATATTTAAATATCATTGAATGAATAGCTTAAGAGATAAGACTCATCAATAATTAATTCAGTCAATCCAGCAGTCAGCCCAGCTGATCGTTATCATAAATAAATGGTTGCATGGATGAGATCGCTTTGAGCGATAAGACCGCCCATTTTTACCTTTTAATAAAGTAACTTATTTTTAATGTATTCCTTAACTTTGTGTCATTAATGAGTTTTTGATTGAAAGCTTATAATTATTTTCAGGTTGTTCAAGAAAGTCTCCAAATCCCTGGAACTGGCCTGAACCTAGTGTACCACAGTTCCCGCGCGGCCGGCTACCTCTCCACCATACAACTGCAGCTGACTCCCGAGAAGGTTCCTCCGACCCTGGCCCTCATCCACCTCCGCATCACCATCGAAGGCATCTTGTTCGAGAAGACCTTCGAAGCCGACCCGGTGATCAAGTTCACGTACCCTTGGAACAGACTGAACGTCTACAGACAGAGGGTGTATGGAGTCACCACGGCGCTGGTCAAGGTTGGCTACCAGTACACTGACTGCAAGGACATCATATGGAACGTGCAGACGACGAAGTTGAGCGGACACGACATGAGCATCTCCGATGTGGGAGGATGGAATCTGGATATTCATCATAGATATAATTTCCACGAAGGTAATTTGTTTATCCACTAAAATACAACAGTGAAAATTAGATGCAAACTTAAAATGATCATGTTGAAACTATATTTTATTTCCAGGTATTCTTCAAAAGGGTGACGGCGCGAATATCTACCTGAAGCACAAGCCCCGACTGATCATCACCGCGATGGGCGACGGGAGGCAGCGGGAGCTGGAGTGTGGATCTGAATGTTCTGGTATGTAACACTGCACATGCTACTCTAACCTGAATATCTACCTAAAGCACGAGCCGCGACTGATCATCACCGCGATGGGCGACGGGAGGCAGCGGGAGCTGGAGTGTGGATCTGAATGTTCTGGTATGTAACACTGCACATGCTACTCTAACCTGAATATCTACCTAAAGCACGAGCCGCGACTGATCATCACCGCGATGGGCGACGGGAGGCAGCGGGAGCTGGAGTGTGGATCTGAATGTTCTGGTATGTAACACTGCACATGCTACTCTAACCTGAATATCTACCTAAAGCACGAGCCGCGACTGATCATCACCGCGATGGGCGACGGGAGGCAGCGGGAGCTGGAGTGTGGATCTGAATGTTCTGGTATGTAACACTGCACATGCTACTCTAACCTGAATATCTACCTAAAGCACGAGCCGCGACTGATCATCACCGCGATGGGCGACGGGAGGCAGCGGGAGCTGGAGTGTGGATCTGAATGTTCTGGTATGTAACACTGCACATGCTACTCTAACCTGAATATCTACCTAAAGCACGAGCCGCGACTGATCATCACCGCGATGGGCGACGGGAGGCAGCGGGAGCTGGAGTGTGGATCTGAATGTTCTGGTATGTAACACTGCACATGCTACTCTAACCTGAATATCTACCTAAAGCACGAGCCGCGACTGATCATCACCGCGATGGGCGACGGGAGGCAGCGGGAGCTGGAGTGTGGATCTGAATGTTCTGGTATGTAACACTGCACATGCTACTCTAACCTGAATATCTACCTAAAGCACGAGCCGCGACTGATCATCACCGCGATGGGCGACGGGAGGCAGCGGGAGCTGGAGTGTGGATCTGAATGTTCTGTTATGTAACACTGCACATGCTACTCTAACCTGAATATCTACCTAAAGCACGAACCGCGACTGATCATCACCGCGGTGGGCGACGGGAGGCAGCGGGAGCTGGAGTGTAGATCTGAATGTTCTGGTATGTAACACTGCACATGCTACTCTAACCTGAATATCTACCTAAAGCACGAGCCGCGACTGATCATCACCGCGGTGGGCGACGGGAGGCAGCGGGAGCTGGAGTGTGGATCTGAATGTTCTGGTATGTAACACTGCACATGCTACTCTAACCTGAATATCTACCTAAAGCACGAGCCGCGACTGATCATCACCGCGGTGGGCGACGGGAGGCAGCGGGAGCTGGAGTGTGGATCTGAATGTTCTGGTATGTAACACTGCACATGCTACTCTAACCTGAATATCTACCTAAAGCACGAGCCGCGACTGATCATCACCGCGGTGGGCGACGGGAGGCAGCGGGAGCTGGAGTGTGGATCTGAATGTTCTGGTATGTAACACTGCACATGCTACTCTAACCTGAATATCTACCTAAAGCACGAGCCGCGACTGATCATCACCGCGGTGGGCGACGGGAGGCAGCGGGAGCTGGAGTGTGGATCTGAATGTTCTGGTATGTAACACTGCACATGCTACTCTAACCTGAATATCTACCTAAAGCACAAGCCCCGACTGATCATCACCGCGATGGGCGACGGGAGGCAGCGGGAGCTGGAGTGTGGATCTGAATGTTCTGGTATGTAACACTGCACATGCTACTCTAACCTGAATATCTACCTAAAGCACGAGCCGCGACTGATCATCACCGCGATGGGCGACGGGAGGCAGCGGGAGCTGGAGTGTGGATCTGAATGTTCTGGTATGTAACACTGCACATGCTACTCTAACCTGAATATCTACCTAAAGCACAAGCCCCGACTGATCATCACCGCGATGGGCGACGGGAGGCAGCGGGAGCTGGAGTGTGGATCTGAATGTTCTGGTATGTAACACTGCACATGCTACTCTAACCTGAATATCTACCTAAAGCACAAGCCCCGACTGATCATCACCGCGATGGGCGACGGGAGGCAGCGGGAGCTGGAGTGTGGATCTGAATGTTCTGGTATGTAACACTGCACATGCTACTCTAACCTGAATATCTACCTAAAGCACGAGCCGCGACTGATCATCACCGCGATGGGCGACGGGAGGCAGCGGGAGCTGGAGTGTGGATCTGAATGTTCTGGTATGTAACACTGCACATGCTACTCTAACCTGAATATCTACCTAAAGCACAAGCCCCGACTGATCATCACCGCGATGGGCGACGGGAGGCAGCGGGAGCTGGAGTGTGGATCTGAATGTTCTGGTATGTAACACTGCACATGCTACTCTAACCTGAATATCTACCTAAAGCACGAGCCGCGACTGATCATCACCGCGATGGGCGACGGGAGGCAGCGGGAGCTGGAGTGTGGATCTGAATGTTCTGGTATGTAACACTGCACATGCTACTCTAACCTGAATATCTACCTAAAGCACGAGCCGCGACTGATCATCACCGCGATGGGCGACGGGAGGCAGCGGGAGCTGGAGTGTGGATCTGAATGTTCTGTTATGTAACACTGCACATGCTACTCTAACCTGAATATCTACCTAAAGCACGAACCGCGACTGATCATCACCGCGGTGGGCGACGGGAGGCAGCGGGAGCTGGAGTGTAGATCTGAATGTTCTGGTATGTAACACTGCACATGCTACTCTAACCTGAATATCTACCTAAAGCACGAGCCGCGACTGATCATCACCGCGGTGGGCGACGGGAGGCAGCGGGAGCTGGAGTGTGGATCTGAATGTTCTGGTATGTAACACTGCACATGCTACTCTAACCTGAATATCTACCTAAAGCACGAGCCGCGACTGATCATCACCGCGGTGGGCGACGGGAGGCAGCGGGAGCTGGAGTGTGGATCTGAATGTTCTGGTATGTAACACTGCACATGCTACTCTAACCTGAATATCTACCTAAAGCACGAGCCGCGACTGATCATCACCGCGGTGGGCGACGGGAGGCAGCGGGAGCTGGAGTGTGGATCTGAATGTTCTGGTATGTAACACTGCACATGCTACTCTAACCTGAATATCTACCTAAAGCACGAGCCGCGACTGATCATCACCGCGGTGGGCGACGGGAGGCAGCGGGAGCTGGAGTGTGGATCTGAATGTTCTGGTATGTAACACTGCACATGCTACTCTAACCTGAATATCTACCTAAAGCACAAGCCCCGACTGATCATCACCGCGATGGGCGACGGGAGGCAGCGGGAGCTGGAGTGTGGATCTGAATGTTCTGGTATGTAACACTGCACATGCTACTCTAACCTGAATATCTACCTAAAGCACGAGCCGCGACTGATCATCACCGCGATGGGCGACGGGAGGCAGCGGGAGCTGGAGTGTGGATCTGAATGTTCTGGTATGTAACACTGCACATGCTACTCTAACCTGAATATCTACCTAAAGCACAAGCCCCGACTGATCATCACCGCGATGGGCGACGGGAGGCAGCGGGAGCTGGAGTGTGGATCTGAATGTTCTGGTATGTAACACTGCACATGCTACTCTAACCTGAATATCTACCTAAAGCACAAGCCCCGACTGATCATCACCGCGATGGGCGACGGGAGGCAGCGGGAGCTGGAGTGTGGATCTGAATGTTCTGGTATGTAACACTGCACATGCTACTCTAACCTGAATATCTACCTAAAGCACGAGCCGCGACTGATCATCACCGCGATGGGCGACGGGAGGCAGCGGGAGCTGGAGTGTGGATCTGAATGTTCTGGTATGTAACACTGCACATGCTACTCTAACCTGAATATCTACCTAAAGCACGAGCCGCGACTGATCATCACCGCGATGGGCGACGGGAGGCAGCGGGAGCTGGAGTGTGGATCTGAATGTTCTGGTATGTAACACTGCACATGCTACTCTAACCTGAATATCTACCTAAAGCACGAGCCGCGACTGATCATCACCGCGGTGGGCGACGGGAGGCAGCGGGAGCTGGAGTGTGGACCTGAATGTTCTGGTATGTAACACTGCACATGCTACTCTAACCTGAATATCTACCTAAAGCACGAGCCGCGACTGATCATCACCGCGATGGGCGACGGGAGGCAGCGGGAGCTGGAGTGTGGATCTGAATGTTCTGGTATGTAACACTGCACATGCTACTCTAACCTGAATATCTACCTAAAGCACGAGCCGCGACTGATCATCACCGCGATGGGCGACGGGAGGCAGCGGGAGCTGGAGTGTGGATCTGAATGTTCTGGTATGTAACACTGCACATGCTACTCTAACCTGAATATCTACCTAAAGCACGAGCCGCGACTGATCATCACCGCGGTGGGCGACGGGAGGCAGCGGGAGCTGGAGTGTGGATCTGAATGTTCTGGTATGTAACACTGCACATGCTACTCTAACCTGAATATCTACCTAAAGCACGAGCCGCGACTGATCATCACCGCGATGGGCGACGGGAGGCAGCGGGAGCTGGAGTGTGGATCTGAATGTTCTGGTATGTAACACTGCACATGCTACTCTAACCTGAATATCTACCTAAAGCACGAGCCGCGACTGATCATCACCGCGATGGGCGACGGGAGGCAGCGGGAGCTGGAGTGTGGATCTGAATGTTCTGGTATGTAACACTGCACATGCTACTCTAACCTGAATATCTACCTAAAGCACGAGCCGCGACTGATCATCACCGCGATGGGCGACGGGAGGCAGCGGGAGCTGGAGTGTGGATCTGAATGTTCTGGTATGTAACACTGCACATGCTACTCTAACCTGAATATCTACCTAAAGCACGAGCCGCGACTGATCATCACCGCGATGGGCGACGGGAGGCAGCGGGAGCTGGAGTGTGGATCTGAATGTTCTGGTATGTAACACTGCACATGCTACTCTAACCTGAATATCTACCTAAAGCACGAGCCGCGACTGATCATCACCGCGATGGGCGACGGGAGGCAGCGGGAGCTGGAGTGTGGATCTGAATGTTCTGGTATGTAACACTGCACATGCTACTCTAACCTGAATATCTACCTAAAGCACGAGCCGCGACTGATCATCACCGCGATGGGCGACGGGAGGCAGCGGGAGCTGGAGTGTGGATCTGAATGTTCTGTTATGTAACACTGCACATGCTACTCTAACCTGAATATCTACCTAAAGCACGAACCGCGACTGATCATCACCGCGGTGGGCGACGGGAGGCAGCGGGAGCTGGAGTGTAGATCTGAATGTTCTGGTATGTAACACTGCACATGCTACTCTAACCTGAATATCTACCTAAAGCACGAGCCGCGACTGATCATCACCGCGGTGGGCGACGGGAGGCAGCGGGAGCTGGAGTGTGGATCTGAATGTTCTGGTATGTAACACTGCACATGCTACTCTAACCTGAATATCTACCTAAAGCACGAGCCGCGACTGATCATCACCGCGGTGGGCGACGGGAGGCAGCGGGAGCTGGAGTGTGGATCTGAATGTTCTGGTATGTAACACTGCACATGCTACTCTAACCTGAATATCTACCTAAAGCACGAGCCGCGACTGATCATCACCGCGGTGGGCGACGGGAGGCAGCGGGAGCTGGAGTGTGGATCTGAATGTTCTGGTATGTAACACTGCACATGCTACTCTAACCTGAATATCTACCTAAAGCACGAGCCGCGACTGATCATCACCGCGGTGGGCGACGGGAGGCAGCGGGAGCTGGAGTGTGGATCTGAATGTTCTGGTATGTAACACTGCACATGCTACTCTAACCTGAATATCTACCTAAAGCACAAGCCCCGACTGATCATCACCGCGATGGGCGACGGGAGGCAGCGGGAGCTGGAGTGTGGATCTGAATGTTCTGGTATGTAACACTGCACATGCTACTCTAACCTGAATATCTACCTAAAGCACGAGCCGCGACTGATCATCACCGCGATGGGCGACGGGAGGCAGCGGGAGCTGGAGTGTGGATCTGAATGTTCTGGTATGTAACACTGCACATGCTACTCTAACCTGAATATCTACCTAAAGCACAAGCCCCGACTGATCATCACCGCGATGGGCGACGGGAGGCAGCGGGAGCTGGAGTGTGGATCTGAATGTTCTGGTATGTAACACTGCACATGCTACTCTAACCTGAATATCTACCTAAAGCACAAGCCCCGACTGATCATCACCGCGATGGGCGACGGGAGGCAGCGGGAGCTGGAGTGTGGATCTGAATGTTCTGGTATGTAACACTGCACATGCTACTCTAACCTGAATATCTACCTAAAGCACGAGCCGCGACTGATCATCACCGCGATGGGCGACGGGAGGCAGCGGGAGCTGGAGTGTGGATCTGAATGTTCTGGTATGTAACACTGCACATGCTACTCTAACCTGAATATCTACCTAAAGCACAAGCCCCGACTGATCATCACCGCGATGGGCGACGGGAGGCAGCGGGAGCTGGAGTGTGGATCTGAATGTTCTGGTATGTAACACTGCACATGCTACTCTAACCTGAATATCTACCTAAAGCACGAGCCGCGACTGATCATCACCGCGATGGGCGACGGGAGGCAGCGGGAGCTGGAGTGTGGATCTGAATGTTCTGGTATGTAACACTGCACATGCTACTCTAACCTGAATATCTACCTAAAGCACGAGCCGCGACTGATCATCACCGCGATGGGCGACGGGAGGCAGCGGGAGCTGGAGTGTGGATCTGAATGTTCTGTTATGTAACACTGCACATGCTACTCTAACCTGAATATCTACCTAAAGCACGAACCGCGACTGATCATCACCGCGGTGGGCGACGGGAGGCAGCGGGAGCTGGAGTGTAGATCTGAATGTTCTGGTATGTAACACTGCACATGCTACTCTAACCTGAATATCTACCTAAAGCACGAGCCGCGACTGATCATCACCGCGGTGGGCGACGGGAGGCAGCGGGAGCTGGAGTGTGGATCTGAATGTTCTGGTATGTAACACTGCACATGCTACTCTAACCTGAATATCTACCTAAAGCACGAGCCGCGACTGATCATCACCGCGGTGGGCGACGGGAGGCAGCGGGAGCTGGAGTGTGGATCTGAATGTTCTGGTATGTAACACTGCACATGCTACTCTAACCTGAATATCTACCTAAAGCACGAGCCGCGACTGATCATCACCGCGGTGGGCGACGGGAGGCAGCGGGAGCTGGAGTGTGGATCTGAATGTTCTGGTATGTAACACTGCACATGCTACTCTAACCTGAATATCTACCTAAAGCACGAGCCGCGACTGATCATCACCGCGGTGGGCGACGGGAGGCAGCGGGAGCTGGAGTGTGGATCTGAATGTTCTGGTATGTAACACTGCACATGCTACTCTAACCTGAATATCTACCTAAAGCACAAGCCCCGACTGATCATCACCGCGATGGGCGACGGGAGGCAGCGGGAGCTGGAGTGTGGATCTGAATGTTCTGGTATGTAACACTGCACATGCTACTCTAACCTGAATATCTACCTAAAGCACGAGCCGCGACTGATCATCACCGCGATGGGCGACGGGAGGCAGCGGGAGCTGGAGTGTGGATCTGAATGTTCTGGTATGTAACACTGCACATGCTACTCTAACCTGAATATCTACCTAAAGCACAAGCCCCGACTGATCATCACCGCGATGGGCGACGGGAGGCAGCGGGAGCTGGAGTGTGGATCTGAATGTTCTGGTATGTAACACTGCACATGCTACTCTAACCTGAATATCTACCTAAAGCACAAGCCCCGACTGATCATCACCGCGATGGGCGACGGGAGGCAGCGGGAGCTGGAGTGTGGATCTGAATGTTCTGGTATGTAACACTGCACATGCTACTCTAACCTGAATATCTACCTAAAGCACGAGCCGCGACTGATCATCACCGCGATGGGCGACGGGAGGCAGCGGGAGCTGGAGTGTGGATCTGAATGTTCTGGTATGTAACACTGCACATGCTACTCTAACCTGAATATCTACCTAAAGCACAAGCCCCGACTGATCATCACCGCGATGGGCGACGGGAGGCAGCGGGAGCTGGAGTGTGGATCTGAATGTTCTGGTATGTAGCACTGCACATGCTACTCTAACCTGAATATCTACCTAAAGCACAAGCCCCGACTGATCATCACCGCAATGGGCGACGGGAGGCAGCGGGAGCTGGAGTGTGGATCTGAATGTTCTGGTATGTAACACTGCACATGCTACTCTAACCTGAATATCTACCTAAAGCACGAACCGCGACTGATCATCACCGCGGTGGGCGACGGGAGGCAGCGGGAGCTGGAGTGTGGATCTGAATGTTCTGGTATGTAGCACTGCACATGCTACTCTAACCTGAATATCACCTAAAGCACGAGCCGCGACTGATCATCACCGCGATGGGCGACGGGAGGCAGCGGGAGCTGGAGTGTGGATCTGAATGTTCTGGTATGTAACACTGCACATGCTACTCTAACCTGAATATCACCTAAAGCACGAGCCGCGACTGATCATCACCGCGATGGGCGACGGGAGGCAGCGGGAGCTGGAGTGTGGATCTGAATGTTCTGGTATGTAACACTGCACATGCTACTCTAACCTGAATATCTACCTAAAGCACGAGCCGCGACTGATTATCACCGCGATGGGCGACGGGAGGCAGCGGGAGCTGGAGTGTGGATCTGAATGTTCTGGTATGTCGCACTGCACATGCTATTCTAACCTGAATATCTACCTAAAGCACGAGCCGCGACTGATCATCACCGCGATGGGCGACGGGAGGCAGCGGGAGCTGGAGTGTGGATCTGAATGTTCTGGTATGTAACACTGCACATGCTACTCTAACCTGAATATCTACCTAAAGCACGAGCCGCGACTGATTATCACCGCGATGGGCGACGGGAGGCAGCGGGAGCTGGAGTGTGGATCTGAATGTTCTGGTATGTAACACTGCACATGCTACTCTAACCTGAATATCTACCTAAAGCACGAGCTGCGACTGATTATCACCGCGATGGGCGACAGGAGGCAGCGGGAGCTGGAGTGTGGACCTGAATGTTCTGGTATGTAACACTGCACATGCTATTCTAACCTGAATATCTACCTAAAGCACGAGCCGCAACTGATTATCACCGCGATGGGCCACATGACACATGGGGAGTGTGGATCTAAATGTTCCGGTATGTAACACTGCACATGCTATTCTAACCTAAATATCTACCTGAAGCACAAGTCTAATCTAATCATTTAAAAAAATATTTGTACTACAGAATACAACTACCTACTACATAATGAAATACAGTTGCTATTCTACAGACCAACAACCCACATGTCATTACAAGTTTATAACAAGCAGCAAAATATGTAGATTACTCGTAAGAAAGTAATATAAAAACTTTTTTTTATTTTAAATGCATTGTCATCTATTTGTGAGCTACCCTGAAAATTTCAGCCGGCTAACTAATCGAATGTTCGAAATTTGAGTTGCAAGATTCCACCCGGAACGACAGAAAATAAAAAAAGTGACTTCATAATAAAATAAGTAAAAAATGTTTGAAGTTAAACGGTTGCTAATAAACTAAATGTACTAAAAATAATAATAATAATAATAATCGGGACAATTCCACACCAATTACTTAGCCCCAAACTAGGATACCGTGTAATTTGGGCACTAGATAACGGATAAACATACATAAATACGAATATCAACATCCATGACTCGGAAACAAACATTTCTGCTCATCACACAAATGATTGCACCTAAAAAAAAAGAAAAAAAGTAATAAATAACAAAAAAAAAAAGAAAAAAAAAAGTAATAGTTAATAGTAAATATAACAAAATGGTGTGGTTAGTCTAATGTCTATCGCTACGCCCCACGATTTTATTTTATTTTTTAGCTTTTAGTACATATAAAACCGTCAAACTTAAATCATTTTTTCACTTCTAGTTAATTTTTTTATTTAGTTAGGTACTAGCTGTACCCGCGGTTTCGCACGCGTGGTCTTTTCTTTAGGTTCAAAGTGTGTAATGTGCTATTCCAGGACCAATATGCCAACATTTGATCAAAATTTCTTTAGCTGTCAAAAATACTTTTATCAATTGCTCGGCTTCTAACTCACCAGATTGAGATACCAATTACACCAGTTTTTAAATCAAACTAGCTATCTAACAATGAAAACCACATTGCAATCAGTCCAATAGTATTTACATGATGCGTGAACAATAAAAACATACAGACAAACAGACAGAGGGACACGATTAAAAAAAAAACATGTTCAATACCCTTTTTAAGCACCCAATCGCATTTTTTATCTTCTTTTTATAGCCTTTTTCGTACCTATTGTTTTATTATAAGTATAGATATATGACTGTGTCAATTTGCATCCAAAAATCCGTCTAGTAGTTTCAGCGTGATACGTTTTCTTTTTAATAACTTTCAACACTTATATTGTGGAAACAACCTATATTACAAAAATTGAAGGAATTCATTAGTTTCGCACAGAAACTACTGAATTCATTAAAAAAACTTAATATCTTACTTACTTATTGTTTTACTTTTTATTTAAAAAAAAAAATTATTACTTAAATATTAATATAACTTTGGACCCATATCCCACAGAAGCCCTTTTTTACGGGATAAAAAGTATACATAATTTTCACCCATCTTATAAACTATGTCTGTGCCAAGTTGCATCAACATCCGTCCAATAGTTTCAGCGTGCTACGTGTTCTTTGAAATAATTTAATTAATTAATTTAATTTCATAATTTTTCACCCCTATACTGCAGGAACTCTTTAACTTTTCGAGATGAAAAGTATCCAATGCTAGGGCATACTTACTTACTTACTTACTTTTGAGTTCATACTTCGAGGTAGGCCTCGAAGTATGAACTCAAATCATACCAAATTTTATTTGAATTATGTGAGTATTTTCAGCGTGATGCGCTGCCAAGGTACAGATACACAGACGGACAGACAGACAGACAGACAGACAAAAATTAAAAAATACAGATTTGGCTTTAGTATTGAATGTAGAACAGCCTCCAAAAATGTTACAAAATATCTTCAATTTACAGAATTTTGGACATTATCCAGCAGGAACTCTTAATTTTTTCTGGATAAAAATTGTCCTCAATTTTGTAAACTATGACTGTGCCAAGTTGCAAAAAAATCCTTCCAGTAGTTTCAGCGTGACATGTGTTCTTTTAAATAAATTACAACGCCTATCCTGCGAAAACCCTTTTATTTTTCGGGATTAAATATGTCCTACCTCGTAGTAAGAACTCAAATCATACCAAGTTTCATTTACATTCATTCAGTAGTTTCGGCGTGATGCCTAGCCAAGATACAGAGAGACAGACAGATAGACAAAAATTAAAAAAAAACAGTGTTGGCTTCAGAATCGAACATAGTACCCTCCAAAAGAAAATTTCAAAATATCTTCAATGTACAGAATTGGACCCGTTACAGTTTTATTATAAGTATAGATATGCGCAGAGTAATTTGATATCAACCGGACAGTAGGCAATTCAGCAGACAGACAACTTCCAGTCGCAAGAATTTGAGAGCTGGAGCTTAAGGTCGTGCTGAGGCAAAGCGAAGCCAAATTCGAAAAGTTTACAGATTTGAATTTAGCGGAACGCTTGGTTGCAGTGAATGAAATGCTTGCGTGTTTTAAGGACAATCAGCGCCATCTAGTTGAATCGGAGGCAGAACTTTGATTCGTTTGATTTATGCGCTGGAGTTGTTGATGCTGGCAAAGATTTGATGCTGGTTTTCTAATAATCTTTGATGCTGGTAAATTATGTAGTGTCTTTTTTGTTCTTATTGCTTTATTATAAGTACAGATACTACGCTCTCTTGTCCCCCTCCCCATATAGCTAAGAACCATAACAATCACATTAGCTTTCAACAAAAAAAAAACGAAAAAACACACCCACACACTCACACACATACAGTGATACACACCCTAAACTTATAACACCCGTCTCTTTGTTCGGGGGTTAAAAAATGTAAAAATAACGCATAAAATATGTAAACGCTATTAATTATGGAACAAAAAAAAACAAAAGCGCGTGGTTTCGATCCACGGACGTCTGGATTAGACTTCCGCCCATGTTAACCGCTCGGCCACTCGTTACGTGACGCGGACAACGAAATGTGGTACCGTTCTTTAAACGGATGTTTTATTACTTTAATTTAACATAAACTTTGGACCCTTATCCCTTAAAAATCCTTTATTTTTTCGGGAGTAAAAGTATTCTAAATTTTAACAGTTCATATAAACTTTGACTATGCCCAGTTACATCAAAATCCGTCCAGTAGTTTGAGCGTAATACGTGTTCTTTTAAATAACTTACAACCCTTATCCTGCAGGAACCCTTTATTATTTCGGGATAAAAAGTATTCTAAATGTTAATCCATAACATCAGCTATGATTCTGCCAAGTTGTATTAAAATCCGTCTGGTAGTTTCAGCGTGATGCGTGTTCAAAGAGACAGACAGACAGACAGACAGACAAAAAAAAACCTTTTTGCACTCCATATCGATTATGAAGTTTATCTCAATTAAAATTTTCAAAAAATATTTAATGTACAGATTTAGCCCAGTTACAGTTTTATTATAGTATAGAAGATTTCTAAAGTGTACTGTGTCCTACTTATCAAGGAACTTGTCTTGGGTATCAAATGAAAGGGTAATTTGATACCCATATTGAGGGGACTCAAAAAAAAACAAAAAAAAAACATACATACAGCCGAACATATAACCGTCTCCTTTTGTGAAGTCGATTTAAAAGTAATCCGTAATTTTGTGGTGGCGGCAATCTTGGATTTGGAATTTTCATGGTGTACTGTATTTTAATAGTTAAGCCCTTTCATTTGATACGCATAGCGAGCGTTTTGAAAAAAATAGGTAATCCGCCATTTTTTAGCGACAGCCATCTTGGATTTACAATGATACTGAATATAAATGATTGTATTGTTATCAGAGCTAAAGGCGTGTACGAAATTTCAAATCAATAGGTCAACAGGAAGGGGGTAAAATTTCAATTACTAGATTTGACCCGAACAAATATCAACAAACAGTTCAAGCTAAAAACGTGGTAAAATGTTACACGAGTTTTGTCTATCGTGCTCCGGTATTATTCCGCAAAATTGCAATTTCGATCCGCCAAATAAGTACCAGCATATAACCACCGACGACTGGTTGGTCTCGTGGCTAGAGATCCTAGGTACGAAATCGTACGGTCGCGGGTTCAAATCCTGCAAGGTGCAATCATTTGTGTGATGAGCAGAAATGTTTGTTTCCGAGTCATGGATGTAATATTCTTATCTATGTATGTTTATCCGTTATCTACTGCCCATAGCACAGGGTATCCTAGTTTGGGGCTAGATAATTGGTGTGGAAATGTCCCGAATATATTTATTTATTTATATTCTTGTGAAGTTATTTTACAAATACATAATAGGAATAAAAAAGGTTTTCACAAAAATAGTTGTCACCTGGGTGACACTACATACCTGCGTCAAGTATAGTCCTACCCAAAAGCCGCTAAGCACTGCCCACTACTCCCCAGGCGCGGCCACCAAGCAGCGCCTGCTCGCGCCTGTGGCGCTGGCGACGGCGCCCGACGGGTCCATCTTCGTGGGAGACTTCAACCTGGTGCGGAGGATCAGCACCGACGGCACCGTGCGCACGGTGGTCAAACTCAAGTAAGTTCACTTTGTAATTTGTTAAGCCCAATTCTGTGGTTCCAACAATATTAAGATAAAATAAAATTCAGATCGAAGCAACATCAAGCTTTTTTCCGAAGAATTAAATGTGTTAAAATTAGAGCGAGTTTTACTTTTTAATACAAGCTTTTTAAATTAAGTCTATTCTTGTATCTTGTTGTGATGTTATTATATAGGTTTGCAAAAAACTTTGCAAACTTTGTTCTTAGATAAATAAAGCAAAATAAATATAATCGGACAATTCACACCATTTACCTTGCCCCAAACAAGGATAATAAGGGTATAACAACCAGATAAACATAGATAAACATAGGTACATAAATACGAATATTACATCCATGACTCGGAAACAAACATTTGTGCATAAATGTTTGTTTCCGAGTGATTGCACGAATGATTGCACCTTGCGGGTATAAAAATTAGTTGAGTGTCTGATACCTATCAGTATTTTTTGTTTTTATTTGATAGCCTTTCGTTTAACCACTATCACACGACATGCCACTACTATGGTACACGCTTGCCTAATAGTACTTTTAGTATTCCGTACCTACATAAATAAATGAGACGTTATTTTTATTCGTTCCAGTGCCACTCGAGTCTCGTACCGCTACCACATGTCACTCTCTCCACTCGACGGCACGCTCTACATCTCAGACCCCGAGTCGCACCAGATCATCAAGGTCCGCAACACCGACGACTTCAGCGACCCCGAGCGCAACTGGGAAACTGTCGTCGGCTCCGGAGAGAGGTGCCTCCCGGGGGACGAGGCGCACTGCGGCGACGGCGCCCTGGCCAGAGACGCCAAGCTAGCTTACCCCAAGGGCGTCGCGGTCTCCATCGACAACGTTGTGTACTTCGCGGACGGAACCAACATCAGAATGGTCGACCGAGACGGAATCATCACCACTGTCATCGGCAATCACATGCACCGAGCTCACTGGAAACCCATCCCGTGCGAGGGCACGCTGAGCGTTGAAGAAGTCCACTTGCGGTGGCCGACGGAACTGGCCATCAATCCTTTGGACAACAGTCTCCACATCATCGATGATCATATGATTCTGCAAATGGCACCTGACGGTCGAGTCAAGGTTATAGCTGGAAGACCGCTGCACTGCCCATCTCCTTTGACAGGTTACGATATGGAACTGGCGACGTATGCCACTCTAGTGATGCCGCAGAGTATAGCTTTCGGAGCCGCTGGCGATCTTTACGTAGCTGAAAGTGATTCCCAAAGAATCAACCGAGTGAGACTGATCACGACCGATGGCAAGATTTCTCTGTACGCGGGAGCGGAATCCAAATGCAACTGTTTGGAGAGAGGCTGCGATTGTTTCGAAGCTGACCACTTTTTGGCTTCAAACTCAAAGTTCAATACCATTTCCGCAGTGATCGTTAGCCCTGATGGCATCGTCCACATCGCAGATCAAGCTAATTACAGAATTCGTTCCGTGATGGCTAGTATTCCAGACGCGAGTGGAGCTAGAGAATACACCATTTATTCTCCCGACACGCAAGAAATCTACATTTTCAACAGATTCGGTCAACACGTCATGACAAAGAACATCCTAACGGGTGAGAACAACTACGTCTTTACCTACACAGTAAACACCAGCAACGGAAAACTCAGTACGGTCACGGATGCTGCTGGAAACAAAGTGTTCCTACTTCGTGATTACTCAAGCTTGGTCAACTCTATAGAAAACACTAAAGGCCAGAAATGTAGACTAAAGATGTCCAGAATGAAAATGCTTCAAGAGCTGAGGACCCCTGACAATTTTAACATGACTTTCGACTATCACGGAACCACTGGTCTGCTGAAAGCGAAATACGATAGCACTGGCAGAAGTTACATCTACAAGTACGACGAGTTCGGAAGGCTTACTTCAGCCGTAACTCCCACAGGGCGAATAATTACTCTTACGTTCGACCTCAGTATCAAGGGAGCCACGGTTAAAGTAAGTGAAAATAACAGAAAGCCCGTCTCCATTCTGATTAAGGGCTCATCGGTGAACACGAAAGTAGGAGAATCTGAAAAGAAGACGATAATTTCTACCGATGGAAGTATTTCAACGAGCATGCCTTGGGGACATATCATCTCAACCGATACAGTTCCTTACACAATACTCTCCGAAATCGATCCTATCCTGGGAGAGAGTTATCCCGTTCCGGCTAAGCAGAGGACCGAAGTTGGCGGTGATTTGGCGAATAGATTTGAATGGCGATACTTCCTGCGACGATTGCTGTCGAACAAAGGCAAGAGCAACAAAGCGGTCGCCCAAATAGGACGCAAACTTCGAGTGAACGGTGAAAACTTGCTGACCCTCGAATACGACCGAGACACCTCGACCGTAGCCGTCTTTATGGATGATAAAGTGGAACTACTAAATGTTACATACGACAGGACAGCGAGACCTGTGAAATGGGGACCAAGAAATGAAATATTTGCTGAAGTAGAACTGGAGTACGACAGGTTCAATAGACTGACAAGGTGGAGTTGGGGAAATTTGAACGAAACGTATGGGTTCGACAGGGCAGGCCGACTGCACGAAATCCGATACGGGGATGGTTCTTCTCTTGCATACTCGTTCAGAGACATGTTCACGAGCTTGCCACTGAAAGTTACGACGCCAAGAGGCAGCGACTATCTCCTCGATTACGATGACTCCGGTGCTCTTCAAAACTTGACCACTCCTCGAGGCCACATTCATACTTTTGCTCTTATGACGTCCCTTGGCTACTTCAAGTATCAGTATTTTTCACCGATGAACAGGCATCCTTACGAAATCTTGTACAACGATGACGGTCATATTTTGGCCAAAATCTTCCCTCATCAATCGGGGAAAATACTTTACGTCTACGATAGTACTGGAAAATTGGAAACTGTTTTAGCCGGGGCTTCAGCCATACGATATGTGTACCACGACAACACCCATCTCGTGAAGAACGTGGAAATAACGGACCCCGATTATGAACTGAAACAAGATTACAAGTACCATGCGGGCATATTGAAAGACGAAAAGATGAAGTTCAACTCGAAGAGTGGCCTGAACAATGCCCACTTCAAGTACCAGTATGACGGCAACGCGCGGCTTTCGACAATTGACGTGAACATCAATAGCAAGGAAATGCCGCAGTTGCGACTGAAATACAACCAAAACCTTGGTATCCTTGAAGCCATCAGCGATTTGAGAATATACAGAAACACGTTCAACCGATCCGTGATGCAAGACACAAGTAAGCAATACTTTACGATCACCGATTACGACGATCATGGGAGGATCAAAACTGTCCTCATAAACATCAAAGCCTTCGACGTCTTCAGATTGGAGCTCGAATATGACGTTAGAAATAGGATAAAAACGAAGAAGATGATGATCGGAGACACATCTTCCGTGGCACGAATTAGTTACAATTACGACGGACACCTGATGGAAGTAATCGGCTCCGAAGACGACTGGAAGTACAACTACGATGAGAACGGCAACGTGATCGGAGTCATAGACCACGGAGAGAAGCGATACCTTGGCTACGACATCGGCGATAGGGTCGTTCAGTACGGTGATATTGAATTCAGCAGTTACGACGGCAGAGGTTTCGTTATCAGACGGGGAGAGCAGAAATACAGATACAACTCGAGGGGTCAATTCGTCCACGCCTTTGAGAGGGACAAATTCCAAATGTGGTATTTCTATGACGACAGGAATAGGCTGGTGGCCTGGAAAGACGACAAAGGTAACATAACGCAGTTTTTTTACACGAACCCGCAAACCCCGAACCTCATCACGCACATGCATTATCCGAAAACCGAAAAGAGTCTCCGTTTCTTATACGACCAGAGAGACTTCCTCACGGGTATAGAGACTGAAGACCAGCGGTTCTACGTTGCGACGGATCACAATGGCTCTCCATTGGTCGTCTTTGATGTCAACGGAGAAATCATCAAGGAAATCAAACGGAGTCCGTTCGGAAAAATAGTCAAAGACACCAACTCCGGATTCTACGTGCCAGTGGACTTTCACGGAGGCATATTCGATTACAACACTAATCTGATCTATTTGGACAACAGACTGTTCGACCCAGTAGTAGGTCAGTGGATGACGCCAAGCTGGGAGCATCTGGCGACGAAACTGAGCTTACCTACGGACATATTCATCTACCGATTCAAAAACAACGATCCGATAAACAAGAACCAAAATGTCCCGTACATGACGAGCCTCGGAAGCTGGCTGCAGCTGTACGGATACGACCTGAACAAGATGATGGGATCCAAGTACATCACAGACATGATTTTCCAGCCGAGGACATCGGTCACCGCTGCGCAGCTGGCACCAGACTTTGGAGTCATGTCCGGACTGCAGTGCATCATCGAAAAGGTAAGCACATTAATTTTCACAATTTTTTTTGGAGCGTTTCATCCCAATCCATGCACTGACTTAGCGAAACAATGTTTCAAGGCACTATAAATCAACCCCTCTACTTATTTTCCAGGTGAACGACAAGCTCGCCGACATCGACTTTGTCCCCACACCTCTGCTCAAAATGGAGCCGATCACTCGCAACCTACTCCCAAGAGTTTCATACAAGCGTGGCGTCTTCGGCGAGGGGGTACTCATCTCCCGCGTCGACGGCAAGGCCTTCATCAGCGTCGCCGACGGCGCCAACAGCGTGGTCGAGGACGTCATCACCACCGTCTTCAACAACTCCTACTTCCTGGACGTACACTTCAGCATACACGATCAGGACGTATTCTACTTCGTGAAAGATAATTCGCTGAAGATCAGAGACGATATGGAGGAGTTGAGGAGACTGTCCGGGAAGTTCAACGTGTCGCAGGACGAGACCAACGATCAGGGATCTGAGGTGAATAACATTTGTTTCTTTTTAGTATGAAACTTACTCAAAACACATGCCAGATGCTGATGGTCATAGACCAGATGGATAGAGTGGGAGGAAAGGCAATAGATTCGTCATATTGCACATAAGGAGGCATTTTATTATCAAGCGGTGTGGTTCGATGTTAGTTGAAATAGAATAGACGCTCTTTCAGTATAGATTTTAGTCAAAAGGTGGTCATGGCACTCATATCGTCACTTGTCCGGCGGAACCGTCTTTTTATGAGTATTAATCGTTCCAGGTGCGCGTGCACGCGGTGGGCAAGGGGTCTGCGCAGGCGGTGATCGTGCTGCGGTACGGCGTGGAGCCCGCGGCGGAGCGCATCAAGCTGCTGAAGCATGCGCACAAGCGAGCGGCGGCGCGCGCCTGGGAGCGCGAGAAGGCGCTGGTGGCGGCCGGCTGGGAGGGCCGCGGCGCTTGGACCGAGGAGGAGAAGGAGGAGCTCATTTCGCACGGCGTCGTGGACGGCTGGGCGGCGCGCGACGTGCACTCCGTCTCCAAGTACCCAGCGCTCGCCGACGACCCCGCCAACATCGTGTTCGTGCGCGACTCGCGCCGGAAACGGAGAAAGACGAAGCGGCACCCGCGCTCGTGAGTCCCCGCGAGACAGGCACGGCGCCGCGCCGCCCGCCCGTGGGCCCCAAGCGAACGAATCCTTTATTTTTATAGGACTGACATTTCGTAAACGGTCGAGCTCCTGTGATCGGTATTTCTAAGTTTTTCTAGGACTGAACGGATAGTTTCGCGAGAGATAGTTCGATTTCGACGGTCGCTAATGAAGTTGTGAGCTGCGAGACGCCGTCGCTTTGTCGTACTTAGACTATCGATACCCTATTTAGGCTTATTTTAGTTACTTTTCTTCTATACCTTTCATTGGACTGAAATGAATCTCGATTTAACTCACTACAGGGTACCGAGTCAAGATGTGAAGCTTACTAATCGTAAAGCGACAAACTCAGCATAATAATGAATAATGAAAAACGGAACCAAAATACTCACTGCGATCACAATAATAATTTTAGAATCTCGATTTGATATTATTTTATTTATAATTAAACATTTTACCACTTTAGCCCTATACCTACTTGTATTGTCCTACGTAAGTGCGTCGGTTAGATTTGTTAATTTATCACGAGCATGTATTCCTATCACGTTTTAGCCAAATATTTCGTTCTCGTACTTTAGGTATTTGTAAATAATGAAAGTAATGATATTTTATTCATGTAGTCGTTCCTTTTTTAATGTTAGACCTAAGGTCTTTTTACTTCGCAATACTATTACTATTTAAGCAATAATTTAATATTGTTTTGTTTTGTACCCTAGTCGAGTGTCTGACTCTCAGTGTAGAAGTCCCGTTGCGTTGGCGTTGGCGCCCTCTAGTTGTAGAGACTGTCTACTGTCTACTGTCGAGTAGGAGTACATAGCCCCGAACTAGCACGGCCTCGTAAATTAGAGAATAAACAGAGAACGTACATTCTGCATGTGTTGTGCAATAATCGAACACTAGTTTACATTAACAGTTTAGAGTCGGACTTTTCGCTGACTTATCACAAAACATGTTTATTTGAGACTGATTTTTTACTCTTTCAATATTTAACTGCGTATAACATTCTCCAAACAACTACAGTGCAGTGCAGTGTACTCCTCAGTGTACAGCTGACCACAGACGAATCTTGATTAAATCCAAAGTAACCGAGGCACTAACAATAGAGAGAAAGTCGTGCGCAGTTAAAATCTAATTTCCCTAATGATAATTCAGCGAGAAGAGTGAGTTTTGTAATTAAATAAAAAGTAGATATTTTATAGTATATGTCCATAAATGTGTATCATTTAAATTGTGGTGTCTATTCTGTGTTAGAGTACTTTAATGATAGCGACTGAGTGATATGTGGAGATATTTTTTACTAAATTGATAAAGTATAGAAACGGGCCGGAGCCGGGCCAGCACGGGCCGGGCCGGCCGGCGGCGGCCCGCGGTCGCCCGCGAGGTGATATTTTTGCAAAATGTGACTAAACGAAGCAATACATTGTAATGTAATACGTCTTACTCTTTATTTAGTAATTATAAGAATGTATTTTTAATTTAAAATTAATATATTGATATATATCTATTGTGAACGTAGAATATAATTTCGAGGTGATATTTCGAGCGGTACAGTTATCTTTTATGATGTATAAAGAACTCTAATTTGTAAATAGGTACTTAATGATGTAACCTGTAAAAATATTGTACATATCTTTACGCTTGAATTATTTATAATGTAAACCGGTAAGGTATTAGAGTACTGTGAAGTATGTGAAGCGACAGCCAGCCAGGCCTCGCTAGCCGGTAGAGTAGCCAGCCGCATCCTACAGACTGCTCCATAGGTCGTCAGCTTCTAGTTTCGTTAGAGAGCTTCCACGGTGCCCTTGACAGTCGGGGTCGCCCTCAACTGTCGAGGTTCATCGTACTTCAACAGCGCCCTCGACTGTCGATAGCACCGCATTACTGGTCTCCTTTACTACTGTAGCAGTGGCGGTAGCGTCTGTGTAGACCGCGCGGCGTGCGTGCCACATGTAAGCATGTACAATAATGAAAATATAGAAAGTATTCTAATGGAATATGTAATAAAAAACATTAAAATAAATCACTTTTGTTTCACTCGTTACCCGTTTGCCGCCGATTTGAATTGTATTGTTCGTCACCTACAACAGCACAATATTTTGTGCTCTTTTAAAGTTCCTTGCATTCATCGTTGGTTCGACATAGCTAAATATAATATTATTTTTGAATGGATAATTTGTTACAGATAGGTATCTCTAACTGTTTAACTTTGTTAAGTGTGACGAAATAACGACAATGGTATTTTTAAAGTTTAGCTACCCGCCCCGACTTCGCACGGGCGCAAGTTTTGCGACTTTAAGCGGACTAAAGTACTTACCAGGCCACAGAAGCTATGGCCTGGTACTTTAAGTGTATTAAAGTACATACCTGGCCACAGCAGCTATGGCCTGGTACTTTAGTCCGCTTAAAGCCGCAGTCACTAACCCTAATAAGCGTTACGCAGTAACTACTCTCTCGTGCAGCTAAATCGACTCAAGACATCATGCGCGCAAACGTGTTTTTCTAATTCTAAAATACGAAACAAACAATAAAAATTATAGACACTGAAACCCTCACCTTTATAATTACATAATTTTCGTGAAAAACAATTGAGTATTTTTTGAGATATGATACTTAAAATTATACGTTTTTTTTGTACAAATTTGAAAGCAAGCTATGGGAAAAACTTTCAAGAAAAAATCCTTTATTTAAATGTTAAATCAATAATAATGGTTATATAATTTGAATAAAAATTAAAGAAAAATAACTTACAGGCATATACAGCATACATTTATACAGGAGAGCAAAATATTTTCAAGCAATAATTCTAACTGGACGTATTTTCAGTAAGTGCCAAATTTTTACGATTATTTTATCATGGAGACCTAATGATTCCATTTTTCAAATAATCGATTTAATTTTTTAATTAAATAATTATAACATAGAAAAATAACTTTGGTTCCGCGCGGAGGAGCCGAATCGATTTAGGTGCACGCGAGTGTATTTAGTAATCTGTGCTTACGTCGCTTACGTCTCGCGGTCGCCGCGCGGGGACGCCTCGCGGCCTGCTTACCCACGCCCAGTGTTGGCATTAAGTACATAGAAAACCACGGAATAGAAAAAAATATGTAGAAATGTAACGTTTGCACAGATCCCCTGTGCCACAATGATGCACTGGAAATCATAAATTGCATACAAATATTCCGTAGGTAAAAATAAAATGAACTCTATGAAGCAGTCGTTAACGTATTATTTTCAAACTTGCTTCCTAATCCTAAATCGTCTCAATATACACACCCAATATTGTTAGTAGTGAATAGGACTTCCATTTTTAATCCCTGAACAAAGAGACACCCGTCGTTATAAGTTTAGTGTGGGTATCACTGCGTGTGTGTGTGTGTATGTGTGTCTGTTTGTGGCTCCCAAACGAATGGACCTATTTTGATGCGGTTTTTTATGTTTGAAAAATGATGTGATGGAGATGGTTTTTAGCTACATGGAGGGGGAGGGGAGTTGAGAAAAGGGGGGTGAGAATCTTATTTTCCAAACGAATGGAACAATTTAGCTGCGGTTTTTCATGTTTCATGGCTGAGGTAAACGAAATGGTTCTTATCTATAATGGGGGGGTGGAGAGTCGGGGGTTATATATTTTTTTAATTTGTTACGTGGTGTACCCACCATTTCCACTTGTAGTAGCGCAAAAAAAACAAAGAATAGTAGTCTAATTGTTAAAAAATATTGTACTTACGCTTTATTATTTTTAATTAAAAATAGTCAACACTAGTTTAGGCAAAATTTACTCCTCTTCTAAGTTCAGTTCATCAGTTTTTAATATGTTTCATTGTAGCAATTAATCTTATAAGATGTCTTCAGTAGGAATAAAATATAATATGCACTCTATTACGTAGTATGTAGGTAATACAATAATAACATAAGGCAAAATTTAAAAAACAAGGTACTAAGTCTATGTCAATAAGGTCGAAAATTGACTGACACCTTTAAAATATTTTGAGGCTTCGTATTTACAAAATATTAATTAAAAAATATTAAAAATAAAACTCGTACATTAAAAAATATTAATTCAATAAACAATGCGCCAGACAAACATAAGCCTATGAGATGTTACCCAACTATAGGAGCCTGAATGAAATAAAATCATACAAAAGAAATAAGAATAATAAAAAGAGAATTTAATTAAACAATTTACCTATTGCTATCATATTACAAGATTGTGCGTCTGTAGCACCGACGACGACTTCTGTACCGGATGGATGTAGTCGGCAATGAAAGTTATGTTTGGAAATTGTAAAAATAGTTTATTTCTATAACAAAATATCTTAAAATAAAACAGTGTACGTATAAGTTAAACTAGTGATATGTCACATGGAATTGCTTAGCCTCGAACACGTATAAACAAACTTGAACAACAGATAATTCAATTCATTAACTCATCTATACCTACATATAATAAAGCAGGAATTAACAATAATTCTGTACAAAGAAGATAACAAAAAAAATTGTTTAAAGGATTAAATATGAGCTACTATTTTAAGACTCCAAGAATTTGAAACGAGTGTCATGTTCGCGCAAAATTTATTAACGCATTGAAATGCGGTTTTCACTGTTTGATAGTTCACTGTTCACTGTTTCAATCGTTTAAACGATTTGACGGCTGAACGAAACTGAAATGTAGTATATTTTAATTTATAGGTGCTTTGGTCCTGGAATAAAGTAGGATACTTTTAACCCAGAGAAATGTCCACGCGGACAAGGCCGCGAGCACAGCTAGTTTGTAATAATTATACTTTTCTAACATAAATTTGATACTATTTGAACTTTTCTAAGAAGCGCAGTTGCTCAATTAACTACAAAAACAAAGTCATTGATATGGTTGGACTACAATGTAAGCGGTCGCGTGTGCTCCAGCACTCCCGTGCAGTATCGCACATCGTTTCGATTCGACACATTTACAACTACACAATAAGTTAGGTATAGCTTCTAGATGTGACTACAGGAACAAGTCCATATTTACACAAGCACCTACCGATATACATTGCACAGTCAAATGTTACTAAAATATATTAAAAAGTTAAAATAAATTCCAATGAACACCCTCAATATGGCATCAACTAAATAAATAAACAATAAATATACCTATTTACAACTGATGGATATAATAATACGAAGTAAAAAATAAAGTCAACAAATTATTATTTTCTGATAAAAAATATACTAGGCACCTTTTAATCGTCTCTAAAGTGAATTTATATACAAATAAATGCAGCAATTAACTCAATAACAGTTAAGTTGAACTAAAGGTTAGATTAGTTTAATTTAGTTAAACTCGTTACTCGTTAACTCGTTTAGTTAAACGTTTGGCTACTAGATGTTAAGTACAAAAGTGGACGGATAGACGTACGTTATAAATAGCAAAACATATTATTCTAATACTTTTAAATCTAGTCTTGCCTAAAGATTTAACTACCGACAGTTAGTTACTGTAGTTCAAGGCGCTTGCTACACAAGGAATTCGCGCAAGTCACGACTCGCATGGGCAAAATATATTTTTATAATGCACCATCTACTTTTACGACAAGGAAGATTAATGTTATCGTACAAAGACGACTAGTACGCAGGCTCGTTATACCACCTATTAACATAATTAAACCAACCCTTAATATTCATCCACAGTTGGACGTACTACGCGTCCAACGGTCGGGCCCGATCTGTGGTGTTTCTAACTCGTCGACAATGTCTTATAGTGTAGGAACTGTAAAGGATTCCTACGATATAATTGAAATGATCACTTTTTGAACTTGTTTAAGAATGTCACTTCCCAAATGATCGACTGATCTGATTCACGCGGGGACTGATCTGAATAACTGACGGCACGGATATTGAGCGCTCGGCGAATGAGCGGGGACAGGTTGGCGCATTATACACTTCTGGCAAAATAAACGGAACACAGATTTTCTTATATTTTTTATTATTATTTATCGGGAGACTATCGATTAAAGTAAATCCGATTCCCAGCATAAAATACCTATTCCCAGAAATATTGTTTCCGTTGCTGTGCTGCTGAGCAGCTATTTTCGCGTGAAAAATACTTATCTTCGTCAATTGGTCGAAATAGCCAACATTATTTCCGAGTCATATTGATGAAAAATAAGATTAAGACTTACCTTGTTGATAATCGTCGATTACTACCTCATATAATAAAATATTGTTATTATGGTCTCGAACTTATTATTCGAAAAGAATGAATTGTAATCGAGAAACCAACTTCCGAATTATGTTGTACCACGATACATCTCTAAACACTGACATAAAACAAGAATTGATCCTGACTTTGATTTGTTCAGGTCTAGACATAATAACAATGACATAGTATATTTTTTTCACCTGACATTCCCCTTCATAGCGTTTTAATTTCAATGCGGCTTAGAAGGAAGAAAAAGTACAACATTAAAATGAAAAATTTAAATTTAAATAAAAAGTGTACGTACATAGGATAAAAAATAAAAATTTCCTAAAAAGTGGTGTGCAGTGAACCAATCCCGACTAACGTCGAGAACGCGCTCCAATCACAATGTCATGACCCGCCCTCGCGCCTCACCTCATACCTCTAATTAGATCCAAATATTGACATCTGCGCAGTAAAAAGTCTGAGCTCAAGATCCGTGCCGATAGTTGTACTATGTACGTCACGCACCAAACGTAGGGAGGGGGGGAGGAGGAGCGCGAGCGGCTGTAAGAGAATTATTGTAGAACAGATGCGATAGGAGAGGGGACTAGTTAGCCCCAGGCCCGGCACAAAAGATACATATCTCGGAGAAGTTGCACTGTATTACGTATATCAATTCTATATAGTTTTCAATATCAGTAGATAAAATGACAATATTATCTTTTGTTTATACTCAGGCGCCCACAGAAAATTACCTCAACCCGGCGCAAAAGAAACGAGTTGTAGCGATCTCGGCCTATCATAAAATAGGTGTTCTTGACCGAGTCGACTATACAACTATACTATACTAATACTAGCTTAGTGCAGTACTTAGTACATACAAGGCAGATTAGTTATTTTTCAAAGTGATACAACTCGTAACACACGGCGAACGTCTACCGAGTGACTGAGGCGAAGTGCGGCGATATCTCTGCCATTGAATGGGACATCGTTATGTAGTCATTGTCTTCTCTATACGTACTAATACTTATTCTGTGGGAGTACACAGATGATCAATGTTTCTGAAGGTCCTCAGAAACCGGCTACTGCAACAACACAGTTGGGTTACACTTTGCACAACCTATTGCATTGGCTATACAAATGCGGCAATAACTGCCGGCCATGTTCTTTGATCGTCCGTACTTGTGTCGGGTCACTCGTGGTCCACGGGCCCGGTGACGCGCTGCCGCCCGGCGTCCCAGCGCTGCATGATGTCCGGGTCTACGGTGTCCACGTCCCAGCGCTGGGCGGCGCCGGCGCCGGTGGCGCACTTGGCGATGTACAGCGAGGGCGGGCTCAAAGAGTACTCCACGCAGTTGTCGCTGGTGCCGTGCTTTATCTGCTTTGTTTCCTGTACAACAGACAACGGTCAAGGGTAAATGGTTGAGGGGTGACGGCTGGAACACAAGTCTTACTTGTGAGTGTGCTGCTTGTGGGACTAGTATTTCATCCCAGTTATTCTGGTCATTGGCTTTCTTAGTTTTATAAAAATTCTGTAAAAAAACTACTAAATAAACACGAATTGTACGAATTGAGCATTTGTACGGATGGCGATGCTTTCTAGTTTACTTATACCTACACTAGCGACCCGCCCCGACTTCGCACGGGTGCAATTTAGAAAAATAATTAATAGTTTAAAAAAACTAAAAACACGCTTTATATAGAAAACCAAACTAAAAAATAGAAAATAAATTTTAATAGTTTAAATAAGAAAAAAAAGTTTCATTTAAAAAAAACGTGGGGTGCATGGGTCAATACTTATAAATATTTCATTGACAGATATGAGAAGCACCCCACGCTTTTTTTTAAATAAAACATTCTTTCTTTCATTTTTTCTTTTCTATTTTTTTTTCTTCGAATTATTGCATTGTCATCGGTCTTTGTAAGGTGTGCAAAATTTGAATGAAATCTGACCGTTTAAAGTGGGTCAAAATAGCGTCCAAAAGAGTCGGTTACAAACATACAAGTGAAGCTAATATAAAGCGTATAAAAAGAAGATAAAATGTGAAGTTCGGAAGCGCTCGAAGCATAGCTCTCTCCATAGCTCGCTGCACCAGCACCAGTCCAGTCGCACTGTTAGTGTACACGTTTCGGCTCCGTAGGTCATAACGGGTAGGACGAACGCGTTGAAGACATTCGTCTTTAGGCAGTGTGGTATGGACGACGTAAGAAACTGACGTAGGTTTACCAAATGCTGCCCTAGCCAGTCTGCCCGAGGTAAACATACTCCTGAACTACTTCAAGGGGGGGCACCATTAACAACGATTGGTCTCGGGGTAATAAGATCGTTAAACATAACCTTGTTTTGTCCATGTTCATTCCGAGACATCGGCATAGCTGACGCCTCTACTCGTATCGACGAATAAGACGCCAGCTAGGTCAGTCAGCTTTCTTTCGAGATCCTGTACCGACTCCACCATCGTTATGGCTCCTGGCTATTGTCCTTACAATATCATCAGCGAATGGGAGCTGTGTTATGCCTGGTTCTTTTCCAGTCCAGCGTCTTAAACATATCTTCCAGGCCGTTAGTGAACAGTTTTGGAGATATAACCTCCGCCTGCGCAGCTAGGAGTGAGTGAGGGTTAGATGCCAAGGGCAAAAAGACCTTGTTACAAAGTCGACAAGGTTTAAATTACATTTGAAGAAATAGTCTAGTTTAGTTTAAAGAGTAAAATGACCAAATTGCTGCCAATATTAGGTAAACTAAGTATGCTTTGAGTGTGAAAAAGAAATTTGACTTTCATGTGCCAACAGAGTTAAATCTCACGCTGGAAAAGGAAAAAACCCTTCTGACTCTATCGGTGCTTTGGAAATACGCCCGTTAGAGAAGAGAGCACCAAGAAACTCTAAGCGGATGTAATTTTTTCCATATTTGTTAATTCTTTATAATTTTCAAATGACAGAAAGTATATTTGTAATTTAAATACATTATATATTATAATATATAATGTATTTAAATTACAAATATAAAAGAAAAAAGTTCTAAGTTTGTTGTATAAAATAACATGCCGTAGTCATGAGACATCTCTCAAAGTACTTTGAACATTTTATTCACTTAACGAAAACATAGAAGTGATCATTTATTATTATTATGGAACTTGGAGACATCAGGCCAGGCATTTGTCATAAATGTAATCATTTAAATTGTAATATGCTTTCTTTATGAGATTTACTTTAACAAAACTTTAAAACCTTTGCACTGATATTCATCCCATATATGAACCACTAACTTTCTTTAACCGAAATCCAGACACTTTCAGTTTATTTTTATTTCTAGTTGTTCAATCACAACGCTGTGTAACGGAGCGCACAATGAAAGGCGACCGTTCTTGTAAGTGGTTTATTGCGACCTGATTATATTTTATGAAATTAATATAATGACGTATCAGTAGTATATTTATGACAGTTCTGATCCAAAACTTTAAAAAAAACCGCCGCTAGATGGCGCTGCTCGTGAGAGTGGTGTAATAGTTTTAAAGTGGGTCAATGCTGATGGATGTATGGGGGAGATATATATATATATATATATATATATATATATATATATATATACATATAATAGGTTATGGTGGGTTTTTCGATAGTAAGATGATTTGAAAGGTACGAAGTGATTAATGAGGCCAGGTGGGTTCAAAGGTACTTACCGATATTGATACATATAGGTGTGTATAGGTACTTAGATATAGGTGTCTAACTCACTTTCAAGGTCATCTGAATTAAACCCGGAGTTTTGCATTGAAATAAGGCTGAAATTGCGGTGTCAAAAATGTGGATTTTGTATGGTTATTTTTCAATAGAAACAAAATGTTCTGACTCAAAACTTAAAACAAAGCCACCGCTAGATGGCGCTGCTAGTAGTGATTGAGAGTGGTGTGATGACGTAATAGTTTTGAAAGTAGGTCAATGCCGATGGTGGTACTGATGCATAGGTACAGCCGATGGTGGGTTTTTCAATAATAAGATGATTTGTTGGTAGGTACGAAGTGATTAATTATTTATTTCGCTAGGTGACATCACATCAAATTGATAGGTACTGGCTCTGATAGCAGGTGCTTACCGCGATATAGGTACATATAGGTGTGTATAGGTACTTACTGATATAGGTACATATTGATATAGGTGTGTATAAATACAGGTACTAAGCTATAGAATAATAAGGTAATTTGTAGCTGTAATACTTCATAGATACGAAGTGATTAATTAGGCCAGGTGGGTTCAAAGGTACTTACCGATATAGATACATATAGGTGTGTATAGGTAGATAGATAGATAGATAGATTACTCTTTATTGCACTAAAGAAACTTAAAATATGGCACATACTTAACTTACTTCATATGGTACTTAGGTATAGGTGTCTAACTCACCTTCAAGGTCATCTGAATTAAACCCGGAGCTTTGTATTGAAATAAGGCTGAAATTGCGGTGGCAAAAATACGGTACTTACCGCGAAATAGGTACACATAGGTGCTTACCGATATAGGTACAAAATGACATAGGTATGTAAAAAATGTAGGTACTTAGCTATAGAATAATAAGGTAATTTGAAGCTGTAATACTGCATAGATACGAAGTGATTAATTAGGCCAGGTGGGTTTAAAGGTACTTACCGATATAGATACATATAGGTGTGTATAGGTACTTAGATATAGGTGTCTAACTCACTTTCAAGGTCATCTGAATTAAACCCGGAGCTTTGTATTGAAATAAGGTTGAAATTGTGGTGGGAAAAATGTGGATTTTGTATGGATATTTTTCTATAGAAACAAAATCAAACCAAGTATAAGTTTGAACACATAACCCTTCCTTTGCTTCACCGTTAGTCTGGCAAAAATAGTCTATAATCCTCTTGTGATAAAGTCAAGTACATACAGAAAAATAAGTAGGTCAAGATGACGTGGTATTTTAATTAGTTCAACTGATAGTGACGTCACAGAACAAATAATAGTACATTTAAAATGAGGAGTTCGCCTTGGTAATTTAAAGCTTATTTTAATATAGATAAGGTATATTTAGAGTTTAGAGTGTGTGGTGCTTAGTGACAAGAATGTTCATGGCTTATAATATATAATTATTTGTGATGTGTGGTGGCATGTTATACTTGTTCAAGCTTGTTTTTATCGTTATGCGAGGCAATATTGAGCTTTTGTGATATATTATGTATAGGTATACTGTATTGTTTATAAATGTTTTTCTTGAGAAATGAGAGAATTTAACCTCATATATATTGCAATATGAAAAGAAGCAACCTATCTTAAGTGGAATTTATAAAGTTGTATTTAAGTGGATTGGTATGAATAAAACAAGTTGAGTGGTTTAATTTGTGTAAAGAAATTTTATGTAAAGAAATGCAAAAATGCACATATTAATATAAAATTTCATACCCATATTAAGGGATTCTACCTACCAACTAACACAAAACTGCTTCTGAAAAAATATATGAAAAAGCTCATACCTGAACTAACATCCGACCACCAATGCTATGGTAGCCCTATGGAAATGACCTATTCCTATTTTTATTTTTCCTCACATAAGGAAGCGGTTATTATGTTCGATTGTATGTATGTGTGTACACTGATTTCTCCGTCAATTATTGTGGACCGATTTTGTTTTAAAGGTTATACTCTCTAGGTCGTGCTATATAAATTGTGTCATGCGAGTAATTGCTTCAGTAGTTTTTTGAGTTTTTTTTTTAGTAAATATATTTGATTGTAACATGGTAATTTGTATAGCACATATTTATTTATTTAAATGGAAAACAAGCAGTTGCTAATTGGTAAAAAAAGTTTGAAGATAATGAGCATTAGAGAGCTTTGTACAGTTTTTACTTATAGAACAATAAGAGATTTACATGAAAATGAGATGTGTGTTTTATATAAAAGGGTAGACTTTCAGTATATTCCCATATAAACTTCATCACAATTGGTTCAGTAGTTTTTATCCGAATATCTATTTGTTTTATATAGTTTATGATCTCTAATATTTTGAGATTTCTGAACTGTATTAGATTATTGTTTTTTACTTGAGAAATAAGATCTCCAGTGTGGTACTGTTAAATGGAAAACAAACCGCTGCTAATTGGTAACAAAGTTTGAAGACAATGGGCATTAGAGAGCTTTATACAGTTTTCACTTATAGCACAATAAGAGATTTACATGAAAATGAGATGTGATATCACTCGCAATGGTTGTGAATTATATAAAAACATTCAAATTACTTCTGTGAGATAGAGCACTTTGCTCTAATTTTTTGCTATTTTACCATAGAAAAGTAGGTCATCAACGTCGAACACAATGTTTGAACCTCTTAATAATAGTCCTTACCAAAGGTAACATGAAGCCTCCCACAGAGGTGTACCGCAATGTGACCATAGAATAAATTATAGTTGATAGATAGGTAACTCTTTATTGCGCTAAAACTGAAATTACAGCACATCAGAATTTACTTTTTGATAAACTTTCAAATTACGTCTGTGAGACGGAGCATGTTGCTCTCTTTTTTGCCATTTTACCATAGAAAAGTAGGTTATCAAATTTGAACACAATGTGTCAACCTCTTAATAACAATCCTAGCCAAAGGTGACATGAAGCCTCCCAGACAGGTGTACGACAATATGACCACAGAATTAATTATAGTTGATAGATAACTCTTTATTGCACTATAACTAAAATTACAACTCCTCAGAATTCACAAGTGGTGATCTCTTCCACGCAACCTTAGGTTAGATAGCGATAATGGTACTTTGATGTTAACAAAGGTGCCCTGCAGTACTTCCTATAAGTAACCTATTCCAAAAGCATGGGGTCATTATACTCTAACCATGCCTGACCTTTGATAATACCTACATACTTATTAAGGAGTATAGAACTCATATACCTAATAATGTCCTGGTACACTTTTACAAAAATAACTCGTACTCCTTCCCATGCATAAGTGCTATCGAGATGTAGTAGGCAACTTCTAAAAATCTTATCAGCTGTGACGTCATCTATCTGGCTCATAAGTGAGGTGGATGAAATTATAGAAATAGTGCAACTTAGTATCTAACGATACCAGGTTCGGTCCTAGGCTACGCACTAATGACGTTTCTAAGTTATATATGGTTTTCCATCGCTCTATGCTTCCGAGGACCCGTTAAGCTGTCTGCCCCGACTGTTATTGATTAATAGCAGTTGTTAAACCATATCACAAAGCATCACACACCCTAAATATACCTAATCCATATTGCAAAAGGCTTCAAATTACCTTAACGCGAACCCCTCATTTATAATTTTATACAATTTTTTATTTTGTTGTGACGTCGTTATCAATTCACCTAATTAACCACTATTTGTACATAATATCACCTTGACCCACATAACCACTATCGGTACCTTTGAAGTATTTCATTTATTACATTACTAGCTCCGCCCTGCGGTTTCACCCGCTGACAACTTTCACTTTAACATTTTCCGCTATGTGGGTGATAATAATGATGTCGATAGTACCAAATTTCATCCATATCGGTTCAGCCATTTGAGTGTGAAGGAGTAACAAACATACATACAAACTTTCGCCTTTATAATATTAGTGTGATAAATCACCATTAGTTGATCTCATTTAACTATACAATACAATACAATTACACTTTATTGCACACCAAAAAATAATACAAGTAAAAGATACAACTTATAACCTCACACATATGAAACAAATTATTTATTCTGTGACACCAATACCTACGGGGGAAATAATATTTTATACTAAAATAAATAATTTGAACCTATCGGGCTATATGAACTTTCTTAAACAAAAACTAACTAGATCTAAATTGATTTTAATGCATCTCAATAAAAATCCTAATTATCTGTTTGGGGGGAACGCTGCACCTTGATAGTGTAGGTAACCCATCCTATGCTCGCTCGCTGGTCGACTTGAAGCTTTCTCGATGTACTATTGCATGTACCTACCAACTCTGCAAATTATGTTATTATTTTTATTACCTATATGTATGATTTCACCTAGTACCCTTGTCGCTTGACATACTTTCTCTATGAACTATTACATCATCTATGGTACCTACCTCGTATCCCCATATATATATACATACCCATTTTCCTATGTTAGTTCTTGTTTGTTACAGTACATGTAGGTACCATTGCTCCGAATCACTTTTTTTAATCTATAGCTTTATCCACCCTCGGTATGTATCTTTAAACACCCTTGACCTCAATCAACCAGTTCGTGCCTATGAAGTATTGCATCTTCCGTGTAGCTATCTATTATTTTTATTCTATTTTTAGTTCACCCTTATCGCTTGACTCACTTTCCATGTACCTACATCATATACCTATACCTATACATAATATATCACAAAAGCTCAATATTGCCTCGCATAATGAAAACAGATTACTTACTTATGAGACCCTAGTACATTTAACAAAACGATAAAAACAAGCTTGAACAAGTATAAACATGCCACCACACATCACAAATAATTATATATTATAAGCCATGAACATTCTTGTCACTAAGCACCACACACTCTAAACTCTAAATATACCTTATCTATATTAAAATAAGCTTTAAATTACCAAGGCGAACTCCTCATTTTAAATGTACTATTATTTGTTCTGTGACGTCACTATCAGTTGAACTAATTAAAATACCACGTCATCTTGACCTACTTATTTTTCTGTATGTACTTGACTTTATCACAAGAGGATTATAGACTTTTTTTGCCCGACTAACGTTGAAGCAAAGGAAGGGTTATGTGTTCAAACTTATACTTGGTTTGATTTTGTTTCTATTGAAAAATATCCATACAAAATCCACATTTTTCCCACCACAATTTCAACCTTATTTCAATACAAAGCTCCGGGTTTAATTCAGATGACCTTGAAAGTGAGTTAGACACCTATATCTAAGTACCTATACACACCTATATGTATCTATATCGGTAAGTACCTTTAAACCCACCTGGCCTAATTAATCACTTCGTATCTATGCAGTATTACAGCTTCAAATTACCTTATTATTCTATAGCTAAGTACCTATATTTTTTACATACCTATATCATTTTGTACCTATATCGGTAAGCACCTATATGTACCTATATCGCCGTAAGTACCGTATTTTTTCCACCACAATTTCAGCCTTATTTGAATACAAAGCTCCGGGTTTAATTCAGATGACCTTGAAGGTGAGTTAGACACCTATACCTAAGTACCATATGAAGTAAGTTAAGTATGTGCCATATTTTAAGTTTCTTTAGTGCAATAAAGAGTTATCTATCTATCTATCTATCTATCTATCTATCTATCTATCTATCTACCTATACACACCTATATGTATCTATATCGGTAAGTACCTTTGAACCCACCTGGCCTAATTAATCACTTCGTATCTATGAAGTATTACAGCTACAAATTACCTTATTATTCTATAGCTTAGTACCTATATTTCTACACACCTATATCAATATGTACCTATATCAGTAAGTACCTATACACACCTATATGTACCTATATCGCGGTAAGCACCTGCTATCAGAGCCAGTACCTATCAATTTGATGTGATGTCACCTAGCGAAATAAATAGTTAATCACTTCGTACCTACCAACAAATCATCTTATTATTGAAAAACCCACCATCGGCTGTACCTATACATCAGTAATAAGCTATAGCTATATATATATATATATATAGCTATATAGCTTAGTACCTATATTTATACACACCTATATCAATATGTACCTATATCAGTAAGTACCTATACACACCTATATGTACCTATATCGCGGTAAGCACCTGCTATCAGAGCCAGTACCTATCAATTTGATGTGATGTCACCTAGCGAAATAAATAATTAACCTACCAACAAATCATCTTATTATTGAAAAAACCCACCATCGGCTGTACCTATACATCAGTAATAAGCTATAGCTATATATATATATATATATATATATATATATATAAATAGGTACTATACTACCTATGGGGTACCTAATAGGTACTATGTACCTATATCAGTAAGTACCTATACACACCTATATGTACCTATATCGCGGTAAGCACCTGCTATCAGAGCCAGTACCTATCGATTTGATGTGACGTCATCTAGCAAATAAGATGATATTATATCCACATAGCATTGATACAAGTTTCATTTTTGCTTGACGATTCCCCCACACATCTCAGCCATGACCTAATTTATCACTTCGTACCTACCAAAGCTTCAAATAATCTTACTATCGAGTTAGACACCTATATCTAAGTACCTATACACACCTATATGTATCAATATCGGTAAGTACCTTTGAACCCACCTGGCCTCATTAATCACTTCGTATCTTTCAAATCATCTTACTATAGAAAAACCCACCATAACCTATTATTATTTATATTTATATATATATATATATATATATATCCCATACATCCATCAGCATTGACCCACTTTAAAACTATTACACCACTCTCACGAGCAGCGCCATCTAGCGGAGGCTTTTTTTTTAAGTTTTGGATCAGAACTGTCATAAATATACTACTCGTATCAAGTAACACTGTACGGTGCCCGTACATCTTCCCGAGTCTTATAAAAATAAAGAATACTAAAAGCAATACAAATCAAGCCACTTATAAATAGTACACACACACAAACAACATAGCACTTGATTTCAATGATATTAATTTCGCGTGCCGATGTGTGTCGTGTGACTCTTGTAGTTCCACAATGGAAGCTTGATGTTCCTTTGCCTTGTCAATCTTGACGTGTAGTTCCTTAAGAAGATTATGAAGTTCGTGTGGGATAAATGTATAGTTGTGGGCCTTGATCACCTTGTTAATGTTCGACTCCTCTCTGTATGCGTACGTTGCCTCATTGTTTAGCATTATTTCACTTTTGAATTGGTGATGAGAGTGGATGATGACCTCACCTCCCTTCAGTTCACATCCAGAATTGAGTACAATAATTCCCCTCCCATTGAGAGTGATTGAAGCCACGCCAGATGTACAGAAAATGAGCGCTAAGCATTCCCGACAGCAAGTGTAGATACCACGCGCCACTATGTTGTAACTGTATCCTGTGGTCGGTGCAATCCAATACTCGCAACCGGCACGCTGATAAGTTTCTATTGTTTATAATTTGTGCCTAACAGCTCGTTTCGGCGACCTTTGTGTCATATAAAGGCTTATCCAATGTGCATATTAATTGTTGGTCTCTTAATGCATACTATGTCTTCATATGTTAGTGGCATTATTAAGTCCTTCTTTAAGTTCACTGCTATGAATTCCGATTGATGTATTATACTTTTGAATGATAATACATCAATCGGATTTCATGATGAATTTGTATTATACTTTGTCCCTTTATCTGCGATATAGGTATCATGCGGCTACCTATATCGCAGATAGATATTAACTTCGAATATCATGTACTCTTGTGTAAGTCGGAGTTGTACTCTTGAAAGTATATACATTTCTCGAACGCAGTGATGACTGTTGACACAAGGTAGAGATAGTTCACTGGGTAATTGTCCCGAAATGATGTTCAGCTGATCTTGTAGTTGATCAGGTTTCAGTAAGTGTGCGTCGACTCGACCGTTTCTTACGTCTGTTATAGTTCTCGCAAATTATCTTGAGTTCTCTGAACTTAGTCCGAACGCATGGTACAGTTGAGTGCACTATCGTTATTGTAAAAGGTGTTTTTTTATAGTACCTACTTATATAGATATACTTCTGCGAATGGGTAGTCGCAGAAGTATATCTGAGCTGAAAAAGTTTGCTAGATTTAGTTATTTGTAATCCGACGACGAGAACTCCTATGTGCCAAATAAGTATTTTCAAAATGAAAAATTTTCAAAATTGTTACTATGATGGTGAATTAATCGAACCTACATGTACTAAATATTAGGATAATTAGCTATGTACCGAAATAAAAAAAATTATTAAAAAATTACTTGAGCATATATTAATTCATATTGGAGCGTCCGGGAGGCATGATTAACGAAACAAATAACGGAAACAGAGAACAAAAATAACAGAAGATTATTATATAGCACTCGTCTTACGACTGTACTTTAGAACGGCAACGCGCATGTGTTCAGTTCACGTACGTAACACTCACACAGACGCGCGGTTCAGCAAGGCACAAGCGGGTGTGCGGCGCGGGACGAGCGGGCGGTACCCTTCTCGGTGCACTTCCGCGTCCCTCTGACACCTAAAATATGCGTACTGCGCAGCCACTCGCGCTACCTTCCGAGAGCTCAAGTTAATTTGCTCCACCATTATTTTTTTAACTATACCAGGTCAAGTAAACTCTGTTGCACTTGTCGTAAGTGTTATATGATAATGTTGGCTGTGAGTGCAGTGGACTTCATGTCTAAAGTTGTATCACGATTCAACTGGATGCGATCGCTAACTTCCCTTAGCTGTTGGTCAATCAGGAGAAATTGTTTATTCATCACCTTCTCATTTCGCTTTAGCAAGTTGTATTCACCTTCAATGATGGATGTATGTTCTTTGTATAATTTTTGTAAGTGGTTCTGGTTGTTTTGTAAACCATGTATGTCCTTGATGTATTGTTCCGCGAAATGTTGATCTAGTACTCCAAATAAATAGTTTTGTAGGTAGCCAACTCCATATATAAGTCCTCGTTTGGATCGTCTTCCATGCTCTACTCTGAGCATATTGTTGTAGTGTTTTAGCTCATTTATTTCGTGTTTGCGTCTGCCAAAATAATGTTCTGTAGATGAGGCCATTGTGGCTTCTCGAATGTGTAATTTGGCAGATTGTTGAGCATTTTGGACACGACCATGGCTTCAGAATTGAACGTGTAGTCTCCGGACATTGATTTGCATGCTAGATGTACAATGCCGTTGCACTTGTTGTATTTCAATACTGATGCCCGATATTTTCGCACTCTGTTTACGTCTCTGTAGGCCTAGTCGTTGCGCTGCAGACTCTGTGATCAAATTTATCTGTGATCCTTGGTCTAGTAATGCACGTAATGTTAGGTAAGTTCCATCATTTGACTTTACCTTTAGTTCGACAGTAGCGAGTAATATTTCATCAACATTCCCAGCAACATGATTCTATATTCGATGTGTAGTCGGCATATTCCCTTTGTAAGCAGGTTTGATTCCGCTAAACATGTCATGTAATGTTGTGTTGTGGGTCATGTCGCAAACTCGATACCTTTTTGTGGAATTGCATGGTTTATTATCGTGGGAATATAAACAATTCTTGCATAGGTTCAATTGTTTCAATTTGTTCATTTTTTCTTCGGGTGACAGCCCTTGACATGTTTTACAGTAAATCAAAATGTGGTTTAATTTACATAGCGGGCATTTTCTTTCAGCTGTGGCGAAGTATGATCGACGTAAAAAATGCTTCGATTGTATGGATTTTGGCATTGGTTCCTTGGGATGACCTTGATCATGTTTTTCCTTGTTAATTGGTTCCAATGCCGTAAACTTGTTTTCAAGAAAGAATGTCCATTCATCTAATGATGGCAGCTCACAAGCGTTCTCTCTGTTTTCCATATAGGACGTGTAGGTCTCGGGGTCCATTTTCTCCGTCATTATGTGGACAAGGATTGGATCCCACGTCGAGGTGTCAACTCCAAGGTTACTGATTGCATGAATGGACTCCAAGCTTGTATCTTGAAACCGTTTTAATTCATAAGCAGAATGTCTAGTCATTGTTGGTTGACTCATAAAAATCTGCACTTGCTTCGTGAAAAGTAGTTGTATGTTGTTGTACCTGTGCGTAAGTATGTTCCAACAGGCATCGTAATTTTCATGTGAAATGTTCAGATGTTGAACGATGCGTTCTGCTTCTCCACGAAGTTTACCCTTGAGGTGCTGCATTTTTTGTAATTTTGAGAGTTGCGGATTTTTATGTATGGCCTCGGAATATAAGTCCTTGAATGTTGGCCATTGAATGTAGTTTCCCGAAAATGTAGGTATTATTATGATTGAGGCTCCTTTTTGTCGAATTGTAGTTGGCTTCATTTTTTGAGTACTCTTCCTCATAGTCCTCATCAGAACCTACAAGCAGGTTGTCTATTTGCCAGTGGAGGTCGTCAATTAATTTCCAACGATTGTGTAAAGTTTTTAAGCAGTCTTCAATTTCTCACTTTTCACAGATGTTTTCTATATTAATCCCTCGCACAATATGTGACAGTGCACGAAAGTTGGTCCGCTGCTGGCTTATTAATTCGTCCGACCTTGATAGCATAGCCTGTCTTCCAGGGGTGTTTACATCTTTCCTCGCTCACCTTCCGCCTGACTATAACTTACCCCAGGCTTTGGAACGGTTGGCACTGTTGTTGTTTTGCGTAGCATTTCACAAGTAACTTCGTAAAGATCCTTTACGTGTTTGTATGCCGTTGAGATAAAGTACTCGTGGCTTGCACTTAAACGTTCTGTTAATATGGCATCATTCCCTTCGAACTCGCTCCATAATTGTTCAATGGATTCTAAACGTTTTTCGACATATTCGGTCGTTTTTTGACTCGCAGAATCCTTGTTGATGTTTGTTAATATTTTCTGTATAGCTTCAGCGATGATCTGCTGACGCTGTAGAAGTCCCTCCATTGTGGTTGTGAGGTGGTGTTTTGTTTTGGCTGTTGTTGCCCAGAGCGATGTGTGCTTTAGCTTTGCTTCAGCCTGTTGTGCTCATGGACGTATGTTTCCACATAGGTTGATGGATAAGAACAAAAACCTCCACGGTCTTATGCACCTTCTCAACTGTACCGGTGGAACCCGCTGGTGGGAAGCCGGTCAGCCGATTCGCAACCGTAGAAGTCTTCGCTCAAATCCGGTTCGAAGGTATGTTCAATCGCAACGCTGTGTAACGGAGCGCACAATGAAAGCGACCGTTTTTGTAAGTGGTTTATTGCGATCTGATAATATTTTATAAAATTAATATACTCGTAATGACGTATCAAGTAACATTGTACGGTGCCCGTACACTAGTATTAAAATAATGAAAATCCCTATTTTTAACAAAGGTATTGATATTCTTCCGAACATACGTTATTGCATAAGCTGCAAAGCTCAATCTACCAGCTATCAACGATATGTGAACACCCCAAAGTAATTTTCGTGGGGCCTTTCTGAAAACCAGCGTCCAGTGTCTAGCACTGTTCATTTTTGCTGAGCACTGGCCATTTTGGTACACTCGCAATAATGTATAATGTACATGATAATTTGTATAATTTTTTGTATATTTTATTTGTTGTGCCAATAAAAACTTTTTTCTTCTTCTTTCTTCTAATTTTGAGTCTACAGTAATACCCAAACATAGTTAAACACCAGTCACTATTTATTAAAATACTTGAATTCTTGGGAACCCTCTGACATTGGGTAGTGCGAATTTAATACATTTAGTTTTGTTGGGATTCAACATTAAATTATAGTGGTAAACCAATTAAGAACTAGCATTATTGCCCTGTTAACATCGTCAAAATTGATCAATTTTGATCGTTCTGTCAATTTTAAAAATTAGAGACAAATCAAATATTTGCAAACAAAACAATATCACATAATCTCTTTATAAAAAGGAAAGATCGTTAATATAAACCAAGAACAAGAATGGCCCCAATATTGAACCCTGTGGGACGGGACTCCCATTGTAGTGGATCCAGGTGAACTCACACCATTTACATCCACCTTTTTGGATTCTATTGCTAAGATACGAGGATATAAGATCGAGAGCTTCTTTCCCATGAACTCGTAATGCTTCAATTTAAAAATTAAGGTTAAGGTTAGGTGGCTAACTCTTCAAACTCTTTCAAACTTCAGTTTGTCGCTGACAGCACTTTAGCATTTTATAAAATACTAGCTTTTGCCGTGAATACGGTCGCGCGTACTCGCGCGTTTATAGCGATTTAAAGTTTACTGTGTCCTTCCCCAGGATTCAAACTACATCCATACCAAATTTCATCAAGATCAGTTCAGCCGGTATAGTCACGAAAAGGTAGGTAACAATTAGACATACAGACAGAACTACTTTCACTTTTAAAATGTTAGTTGCGCTATTATTTTGGGTACATTTACTTAAAGGGAGGTATTGCCACAGCTGGTTACCGACGCTGAGGTGGAAAGAGAACATCAGCACGGGGCTCCGCGGGGTCGACTCCGGCAGGTCCCAGCACATGTTCCTGTCTCTACGCCTGGGAACGTAACAGTGCACACACGCAGATACATTGACTTACAGGGAGGTATCGCCACAGCTGGTTGCCGCCGCCAAGGTGGCACGAGAACAGCAGCACGGGGCTCCGCTGGGCAGACTCCGGCAGGTCCCAGCACATGTTTCTGTCTCTACACCTGGGAACGCAACCGTGCACACACTGAGCGGTGGTACAAACACACATGGTACAAGTATATTATTGCTCACTCAAGTCATATCAGATCTTGATATTATGTTCCATGACAAGTTGGGCAAGTTTCAATTCAAGAAGTACCATCTTACTGATTTTTATTTCTACAGTGTAACGGCTTTATTTAGCTTGACCTGTTTGTTGTTGATTTATGTTTATTTGTTTGTTTGGATCATCTAGTAATTGAAATTTTACCCCCCTCCGGTTGCCCGATTGATCTGAAATTTAGTACACACCTGTTGTTCTGATGACAATACAATTATGATGATGCCACATAATGGCAGATATTTAAAAAATTATATATACGGTTTTATCCACACTAGAGTTTGGGTCCCGGGACGTTTCATGTCTCGAGGTCCCGGAACTTTCCGTAATTTTAGTTGTCTCGAGTCCCGGGACTTTCAGGTCGAGAACGAGTGTCAAAACACGGACTTTTTACCTCGAATATTAGTAAAACTGCACTAATTGGCTTTGCGGAAGAACTGTATTGAAGGCTTTTCGAAAATATCCCTAGAGGATATATCTGGTGTCCGGATGGACACCAGAATGTGGAAATAATGGGCGCTGAACCTAGTACCAGTAGCTCTCAAGTACACAACGATCCTGACGAGTCTTTTGTAAATCAAATGGGACAAGCAATAAAAAATATCCAAGAAAATGTACCCGAGATTCTGGAAAAAAAAAACAAGACCAACGTTAAAGAAGGAGTATCAGTCCCGGGAATTCCCGGGACTTTGAAATTGTCGGGAATTCCCAAACCCTAATCCACACCAATATATAACAGTGAAAACGTTTGATTGGGGAGTTTTAACGCGATAACGGCTGGACCGATTTTATCAAAATTTGGAATAGAGGTAGCTAATATCCTGGAGTAGAACATAGGATACTTTTTATCTCGGAAAATGGTAGGTTCCCACGGGAAAACTGGAAAATGTAGATTACTCGCTGTAGAGAACGGTTGCTATGGAAACGAAATAACAAGTCTGTCAAAAACATCAAGAGCGTTGGGCTATACCTAGTTTTGCATTGGTTTTTAATATCCTAGTCCTAGAAGAACGTAAGATGCTTGATTCCTTGGTTCTCCGTCGGATATCTTCATTACGAATTTTGTCCTTCTGAGAAACTCCAAGCATAGCTCTCTTTAAAGCTCGCTGAGCAACCTGAAATTTGTGGACTAGTTTAACCGTGAGGGGTTACGTTGCAGCTCCGTAGGTCGTGGTAGGACGCACTGATTAAAGACTTTTGTCTTCAGGCACTGTGGTATGGACAACTAGAAGACTTAACGAAGCTTGCCGAATGCTGCCCAACCTAGCTGAATTCTTTTGTTGGCTTCTTTCTCAAAGTCGTTCTTACCTAATTGCAATATTTGTCCAAGGTAAATATATTGTTGGACAAATTCAAGAGAACACCATTAACTGCAATCTGTTCCGGGTCGATTAGAACGTTAAACATGATAGCTATACGATACGAAAATCTTTATCTATGTTCATTCCGAGACCGATGCGTCGAGAAGCATCTAGGTTGGTCATTATACTTTGCAAGTCTTGTAGCGACTCCGCCATTAGGACGATATCATCGGCAAATCGAACGTGTGAGATATTCTTGCCATTGATATTAATGCCCATCCTTTCCAATCCAGCGTCTTAAACATATCTTCCAGGGCATTAGTGAATGGTTTCCCCTGCGCAGTTGGATATGTTTAGACTGCTGGTTTTTTACTTGGGACACTCATAGTCGCGGCGTCATACAGAAACCTCAGCACTTCGATGTAGCCAGTCCACTTGACAACGTTGCAAAGACTCCAGAATCGCCCAGGTTTCAACGAAGTCAAAGGCCTTCTAATAGTCCACGAAAGCAAGACACAAGGGCTGGTTATACTCTTCAGACTTCTGTAAAACATGCCTCACTGTATATATATGGCCTATGGTGCTAAATCCTCTAACTTATAGACGTGGTTCATGAGTGAAATAGGTCGGTAGTTCTTTAAAGGGGTATTATCCCATTTTTTAAAGAAGAGTACTACCAAACTCCTGCTCCACGCCTCAAGAGTTCTCCCACTATTAAGACGCTAAATAACCCATGAAGCTCCTGAAGTACAGGTTTCCCACCTGCTTTCAAGAGCTCCGAAGTTATACCATCCTCCGAGTTTTTAGACTTCGTGCCCGTACGGTGCAGCAGACAAAATCTAGTGCCTTCCGCCCTAAGGATTCCCACAACTTTTTGGAGTTCTTCGTCCACGTCCATTGTTTTCCGAAGCAGCGAATCTATTTTTTAACTTTAGTTGGATCTGTTCTGATCCGACAGCGGCCTGGAACAGGTTGGGTCAGAGAGCGTAAACTTCGCCAGACGGCATTTTTCATGCTTGTGGTCGATATTCAAGAAGCCTCGGACAGGTCGTCCGTAATGTGCTTATTGTCCGTCATGATGAAGTCAATCTCATTTTTAGTCACAGTATCGGGGCTTTGCCAAGTACACTTCCTCTTTTTCCAAAAAGTTTACTAGCGTTTGCCCCCTGTGATTCCTGTCTCCATAGCCGAGTGGACCTATTTTCGATTCACTGCAAGTCTGTACTCCCACTTTGGCGTTAAAGTCTCCCATGATAACGTAGTGGGCCCTTGTGGTGTTATGTAGAGCTGACGATATGTCATCAAACACATACAGAAACCTCATCATCCGAGTGTGCCGAGGTCGGAGCATAAGAGAAAAAAAAAGCAATCCTATGTATTCTGTAAATGAATTTATGACCATGCGATTAATGGAATCTTCATTTTTGTATAATGACTCATTGCAATGATCAAGCAATGTATTAATAATTAATAAAAATTTTAAAAAAAATATTATCATATATTGTTTATATTGTGTCTAGTTCGTCTTATTAAATATTTTTTAAATGATGTTTTATTTTTTAATTTGTGCGTTACTTTTTTATTTTATTATTAATGAATTGTAAAATGTGACTTGCCTTGTGGTCATCTTTGTTATATGGCCAATAAATTATTCTATTCTATACCTTTCGGTCAGCTGAAGAATCAGGTACGCTACCCTGTTCGACAAACTGGATATTTCTACAACATTATCAATGAGGAACTTATTGACGAGGAAGACCATGCACCCTGAGAGTGCTGATCACCCTCACGGAATTAGAACAGGTTGCCAGATTCCAGGGTCCTCCCCCTGTCTTCAGACTTAACCTTTTTTTTTTTTTTATGTATTGACTTACCTTTTACCTTACATTGGGATTGTAGTGCCTCATTAAAATTGCAATCTAGCCTTAAGACTAATAAGTAATTTAACTTTCACCTAAGCTGCTAAGTAGAGTATAAACTAAGAATGTGTCCAATAACATTTTTCTTAATGTCACTATTTAAGGGGAAGTCACTTTGTTCTTGTGTTTATTTGATTTGCACCAATTGATACTACATTGTCACTATCATATCACTAAACTAACTCAAATGGTTTTGTCCGTTTGAGTCTTCTCACGATGCCCGTGTTGTCGAGGAGCTGGATAGCCTCGACGTTCACATGATGATGAAGTCTTCGTTCGTGAGCTTCGGCAACTTTTTTTAATGACCCTAGTAACGAGAACCACCTTCAGGTCTCGATGGAGGTCGTTACTTCTGATGTACCACGGTGCATTAACGATGCCTCTGAGTACTTTATTTTGGAAACGTTGAATGATCTGTATATTAGTGGATTTGGTACAGCCCCATTGCTGGATACCGTAAGTCCATATTGGCATGAGGACTTGCTTCTATAAAAGTAATTTTTTGCAAACTGACAACGAAGAATGTTTTCCCAGAAGCCAATACATTTTAGTAGTTTTTCAAACAATTTCGACATTATCGGCAGCAATGAAATTGGCCTATATGATGTTACTTCATGAGGTGGTTTACCAGGTTTGGGTATCATAATGACTTCGGCTACTTTCCATTCACTTGATACATGCTGAAGTCTAAATGATGCATTGATGAGCGTAGTTATTTTAACTAAAGCTTTACGAGGGAGGTTTTGTAGAACTTCGCCAGTAATTAAATCATAACCAGGAGATTTCTTGCAACTTAGATGTTTGATCTCGTTAAAAACCTCTTTTGGTGTAACAAATCTTATGTTTAGCTCAATTTTAGAAGTTTCTTCCTGTATAAAGTCTTCATCATCTGTAAGATCTCCATTTGATCGAAAAACTTAGAGCAAGTGCTGTGCGAACCTATTAGCTTTCTGTTCGTTATTGATTGCCCACTTTCCATTATGTTATTTTATAGGTGAGATATGCATGATCGGCTTTCTAAGGTTCTTCATTGTTTTCCAAAGAGAATAATCTGTTGTCCGATCACTTGTTAGCTGACTTAAATTAGAATTTATAGTCTCATCACTAAAGTTCTTTCCCTTTTAAGATTTTTTGTAAGATTGTTAAAAAGTGTCTTGTCTTGTGGAGATCTAGTCATCTGCCACTTTTGTCTTTGATTTCTTTTTTGAACAATCAAGTCCCTGATTTCTATAGGGTACGACTTAACTCTGGTTCTCTTTTTATATTCCGGTGTTTGCCCAAGCGCAGTGTTGTATGTCTTTTATAAGTTTTCTTACTTCTATGTCTAGCTGTAGTGCGTTTTTTAGTGGGACTTTTAGATCGATTTTTTCTTCTAAATCTAGTTTTAAACTTTCCCAGTCCGTTCTGTAATTAACAAGAGTCGGAATATTCTTTTTTTGTACAATAGTATCACTTAAAGTTAATATTATTGGTGAGTGATCTGAGCTCATATCATAACCTTCCTCAATTAGAAGAAAGCTCGGTGATATATTTTTAAAGATGAAGAAATCGATAAGATCTGGTATTTTATTAAAGTCAGTAGGCCAATAGGTGGGCTTTCCTGTTGATATAACATTACAATGTATTTCTTTGATTGCACATAATAATTCTTTTCCTTTAGTAGTGGTAAGGCGAGACCCCCAGAAGGTGTTCTTAGCATTAAAATCACCACCCAGTAAGAATCGATTACCAAGTAGTTTTAAAAAACTTATATACTGTTCTGCTTTCAGCGCATGCTTTGGCGGGCAATATATTGCTGCAAGGGTTAATGGATAGCGCTTAGTTCTGATACAAATAGCGACAGCTTGTATGTGATGTTCTTCAAACTTAAATTGTTCATGATGTTAGAAGTGTTCCGATACAAATAGCGACAGCTTGTATGTGATGTTCTTCAAACTTAAATTGTTCATGATGTTAGAAGTGTTCCGATACAAATAGCGACAGCTTGTATGTGATGTTCTTCAAACTTAAATTGTTCATGATGGTAGATGTTCTCCTTTATTATTATGGTGCTACCCCCTCTTGCAGTGTTATCGGGGTGCAATGTGTGATAAGTTTTGTAGCCTTGAATTTGAATAGAGGATTCCCTTGTGAAGTGTGACTCAGAGATAAGACACACTTCAATATTTTCTATGTTTAGGACGGCTTGGAGCTCATTACGATGTTGTAGTAGTCCATTAGCGTTCCATTCCATGATCTTAAGTTTATTAATCATTTTTTCTGTTTTAATGAAGCTGTCTTGGTGCTACTTTCAAGTGTTTTTAAACGTTCGTCGAACAAAGTAACGAGGTTTAGAATTTTGTTTAATTTTTCATCCATGTCATGTGTCATACTTACTTGCTTATATTGTTTAGATTGTAGCTGCTGTAAGGTGGGCTGGGCTCCTTTTGTTATGTGTGCATATGAAACATGTTTTGTGACATTTTGAGTAGCAATATTTTAATTTATTTTACTGACACCGGGAACCTGGATCACGGGTGTTGTTACATTTTTCTTCAACAGTTTATTTTTCATGCTTTGTAGTTCCTTAGCAACTAAGCACCCTCTGTAATTGGCCGGATGTTGCTCACCACAATGGACACATTTCGGCTTTGCTTCTGCTGGTTTTTGGCAGTCTCTGGTTAGGTGCTTGCCTGTACATTTCACGCACCTTCGTTCTTTTGAACAGTATTTCTGTGTGTGGCCATATGCTTGACATCTTTAGGTATGAGCTTATTCGTTTTTAATGGTTGTATCTCCACCTTGCAGCCTAAAATGGATTTTATACCGTAGATTTTGTTGATGTCCTCATCTTTTTGGAATGAAAGCATAAACATGTTCAGTGGTTCCTTACTCCTCCAGCTAAGCTTAATGGCAGCATCCTCGATCTTGTATCCACTAAGTGTCAGATCTGCCACTATTCTATCGGGAAGGCAGGACGCATGTAGATTTTTAGCCATTACTCTAATTGGCCTGTCTTGTTTGTTCTCGTAGGAGTACCAGAGGCAATTGTTTTCTAACAAGAGCTTGGTGATACATGTGTACGAGTCTTCGCTATTGGCATTTATTTTTACATTTTCCCCATTCATGACTTTTGTGATAAACGAGTCTCTCGTTACCCTGGTCGATAACAGGTCGTAGAACTTTTGGTAGTCCTATATGTTTTCCACTATTATAGGTGGCTTACCGCCACCTATAGCACCTAGGCACTTTTTTTACCTTTTGATTTTCTTTTACAGTTTCATCGGAGTTGGCTCTTTTTGATGGAGACAGGGACGTATTCAACTTCCTTTTTTTCCTGCTTCTATGACGAACCCACTCTGTTTCTTTAGCGAGACCTTCTTCGTCCGTCTCATACTGGACTGACTCTAAACGCAACTCTTTATTAGTGCTTTCCTCTGAAGCTGCACTATTTTGCTCCCGAACGTGCTTCAATTGGCGCTGAAGCTCTTCTATTTGACTCTTTAGGTCAGTCACAAGGCTTTCCAGGCTTTTGCGATGTTTTCTTTCTTCGTCGTAATGTTTAAACAGAACATGTTCCTTTTCTGTGATAATAGCAATTTCACTTTTCAGTTCCATCATCAATTCGAGTTAATATTCACAATGTACTAACAAATACACAATGTAACAATGTAACTAGGTCATCACGATCGCTTGCGGAAGACAGGTACGCGAGACGCACGACGCGCGGCCTTGCGGGCGTCAACACTTTCCGGGCACTAGTATAAACAAATTCACGCGACGCGACCTTTCTCTACGGAAGTCAAAGAGAAGATGAACTTCACTTAACCGTAGAATATGCCACCTGATCTTTGTGAGCTCCGTCTCGAGTGGCGCCATGTGTTCGGTCAAGCCTAATCGTTCGTCCGTTGTACGTAGCCAAGGTCAGTTGTTTTTGTTTTGGGTGGCTTACGGTAACCAGAGGATTCTTTGCACCCCCTGCCCTGCCATTTTTGTCACCGCCACCTTGGTCAGGACTAGCAGGGTAACCGGGAACTGGAGGCCATTTCTTATTTGTGCCGTTCATAAGGACGTTTTGCCCATAATCGCTACGCTGGGCATGCGGGCTGACGATAGCAGGGCGTAGCTTCTCGCACCAGTGACGCTGCTGCCCGTTACCGGCCTGTGTCATTTGGCTACGCTTGTTTTTGGTATGGATATACTGCCATCCGTCGGTCGCCAAAGCCTCTTTCGTTATCCAGCAGGATGACCATGCGGTAAGGTTGGCTTGGAGCGTTTTTCGCTCCCATGCATCCCTGCCATCTACTTATTATATTTTCTGTAAGTTATATAGTGTTAAATGAATATTGGAAAATGAATAATATATATCCGTGGAGCAGTTGGAGATGGGTCGACTGCAAAGCGAGAACTAGCTGTTTCGATTTTAGAAATATTTGTATGAGTGTTTGTGAGATCATAGTTGTTGTCTGTGTGTGTCGAATCGTACCTGATGTCCCTGTGCCAGGAGAAAAGGAAGCTGTTTTCTGCAGCGGCGGCGGCGGCGCAGCGCTTTAGCTGCAGCCGCTCCATCTGCTCGCCGTGCGCCGCGTCCGCGCACAGAGACGCGTCAACCGACGGACGGATGTGTGTGTCTCGAATCGTACCTGATATCCCTGTGCCAGGAGAAGAGGAAGCTGTTCTCTGCGGCGGTAGCGGCGCAGCGCCGCAGCTGCAGCCGCTCCATCTGCTCGCCGTGCGCCGCGTCCACGCACAGGGACGCGTCGCCCGACGGATGGATCTGCGAGGTGGCACTACTTTACTGACCGACCGAACTCTCAACTTGGCGAATATCAATGAAAAGTTACTCAACAGTAATTCTCAGTCCTAATAAACATCCGCCCTAAAAACTAATTTGATGAAAATCCAATAAAATACATTTTACAAAACTACTTATAGTTTTGTATAAGTAATTTAATTTAATCCGAATATCCGGACTAAGGAGTTCGTTAATTAATTTAGTTGTTTTTTGTAACAATGCACTTAGAAATGTCGCAAAATTACATAATTCAATCCAACACCCAAAAAAGGAACATCTATATCATGTCAGCCTTTAGAAGTTCACTGCTGAACATAGGCCTCCCCCAAAGAGCGCCATGACGAGCGATCTTGTGCCACCTCCATCCACAGACTTCCTGCGATGGCTACAATGTCGTCGGTCCATCGTGTGGGGGGTCTCCCCACACTTCGCTTGCTTGTTCGTGGTCGCCATTCGAGAACCTTTATTACCCAGCGGTTGTCAGTTCTGCGAACTATATGACCTGAACATTGTCACTTCAACTGGCAAACTCTGAGAGCTATGTCGGTAACCTTCGTTCTTCTACGGATTTCCTCATTTCTGAGTCTATCACGTAGTGAAACACCGAGCATAGCTCTCTCCATTGCAAGCTGCGCAACTCTGAGCTTTTTTATGAGACCAATAGTTAGCGTCCACGTCTCAGTGCCATATGTCATCACTGGCAACACGCACTGATTATAAACTTTCGTCTTGAGGCTCTGCCGTATCTGCGACAAGGAGATATGGCGTAATTTCCCGAACGCTGCCCATCCGAGTTGGATGCGTCGGTTGACCTCTTTGTCGGAGTTGGATCTACCCAGTTGGATCGTCTGACCCAAGTAGACATAGTGATCAACAGCTTCGATAATGTCGTTCCCAATATAAACCGGCATGGGTACGACATGGGCATTTGACATGAAGTTCGTCGTGTTCATTTTAAGATCCACCTGTTGGGAAACAATATTGAGGTCACCGAGCATTGTGCTTAGGTCTTCCAGGGTTTCAGCCATGATGACTATATCATCAGCAAATCGAAGGTGAGTGATGTATTCGCCATTGATGTTAACACCATATCCGTTCCAGTTCAGAAGCTTGAATACTTCTTCCAGTGCAGAGGTGAACAGTTTCGGAGAAATAACGTCTTCCTGTCTCACCCCTTTTTGCAGCTGATGGAATTCGTGCTCTGATCCTGAAGACGAACAGTCATGGTGGCCTTGCTGTACAAACACTTTAACACTTCGATGTACCGGTAATCAATCTGGCACCGCTGTAATGACCGTAGCACTGCCCAGGTCTCGACTGAATCAAAGGCTTTCTCGTAGTCCACAAACGCTAGACATAGTGGCCGATTATACTCTTCGGTCTTCTGTATAATCTGCCGGAGCGTATGGATGTGGTCTACGGTGCTAAAGCTTTTCCGCAATCCAGCTTGTTCGGGAGGCTGAAAGTCGTCAAACCTACGAGCGAGACGGTTTGTAACTACTCTCGAAAACAGCTTATAGACGAGGCTCAGCAGCGAAATTGGCCTATAATTCTTCAAGAGTGTTTTATCACCTTTCTTAAAGAACAAAACCACTACGCTCCTGTGCCACGCCTCTGGCGTAGTACCTTCGAAGATGACGGAGTTAAACAGCTTCTGAAGGACTTTAAGTACCGGTGTTCCACCCGCTTTCAGTAGCTCTGTCGTTATTCCGTCCTCCCCTGGTGCCTTGTTGCTCTTAAGCTGTTTGAGAGCCATTCTGATCTCGTATAGGCTGACGTCCGGGATATCTTCGGTATAATGTCGGGTCAAACGGGCTCTGGCATCGCTAGTCCTGCTAGAAGGACTACGCAATGAGGTGTATAATTGTCCATAGAAATTCACGAGCTCACTCATAATCTCTGGCTTTGACGAAACGATGCTGCCACTGTCGGTTTTCAGGCTTTGCCCAATAGACAGATCTCTTGCGAACACTTTGGAGCCCTTGTTACGCTCTATTGCGTTCTTAATACAAGTAGTATTATAGAAACGCAAATAGTGTCCCATTGACTTGGAGATCTGTTTATTAAGCAAGCTGTAACTCGACATATCCACTGAAGACTGCAGCCTCATCTCGCCTCGTTCTGCCATAAGTTTGAGTGTATGCTCAAGCCCGCCCGTTATTTAGTTCGTCCACTGTATCGCATTCGGTAAGGATTTGGAAGCGATTTTGGAGCTCAAACTGAAAGCTCTCGGGGTTTTGGATTTGGGCAGGACTTGGGCGAAGAGTAGATCTCATCAAACGAGACCTCTCCAGCTTTACGTTGATATTCAATGAGCCTCTTACTATGCGGTGATCACTGCCGGTCTTAACCCTGTTGATAACAGAGACATCATTGAATATATGCTTATTGGTCGTCAAAATGAAATCTATCTCGTGCTAATGACCGCCGGGGTGCAGCCACGTCCATTTCCTGGACGGGCGCTTCTTGAAAAAGGAGTTTATCATAAAGAGTCCCTCCTTCTCCATGAAGTCGGCCAATCGCTGACCCTTTTGGTTCCGCTGTCGAAATCCAAACTGCCCCACTCTCTGTTCATCGCCATTCCTCATGCCCAGCCGTGCGTTGAACTCCCCCATCACCACTGTGAAGTGTTTTCGGGCATATATGGCATTAGAAATGTCGTCATACATAGCCACTTCATCGTCCGGGCGTTTCAATGTGGGGTGTACACCTGTATGACCTTCAACGAATACCGTTCGGTAATTCTGAGTATAAGGTATACCACCCTGCTTGAAACGCTTTCGATCTTCACAATGTTGTTGACGAGGGACTTGTGGACGAGAAACCCGACACCGCGTTGGGTAATAGAGTAAGTTGCCGGAATTGAGGCTCATCGTATCCTCTCCCACTCTTCGGACTTCTGATAACCCTATAATACCCCAGCGCAACTTACTTACTACTTCTTCCAGCTCTATCAACTTCTCATCGGTCCTCAAGGTGCGTGCGTTATATGTTGCCAGGTCCAGAGATCGTGGGGGTTGGTAGCTGGGTCTCTGCCGGGGATTCTTAGCACCCCCTGCTCCGCCGTTACCATGGCTGCTACCGGTGCCAGGAATAACGGAGCCGCCGGGGACTGGGGGCCGTCTTTTTGTTGGTGTGTCTATCATATTGGGGGGGTTTGCCATAGTCACCACGCTTGGCAGGCGGATTGGTGACCGCAGTGTAGCAAATATGTGCTCGGAGGACGCTGCTGCCCATCTTCCGGTGTGTAATCCCTTAGTCGCCTCTTACGACATTCACGGGAGGATTGGGAGGGGTCTTATTCTAAGCCGAGACCGCCACGGCTACACACGACTGTCACATCTATATATATACTTATAATAAAACTGTTCTGTTCTAAAACCAACGATTCTGTACCTAGAAGATAATTAGTAATTTTTTTTGGAAGCTGTTCTTTATTCGATACTGAAGCAAAAACTGTATTTTTTTAATTTTTGATTGTCTGTCTCTATCTTGGCCGCGCATCACGCCGAAACTACTGAATGAATTCAAATGGCAAACTTGGCATTACTATTCCAAGACCTAAAATACCAATATACCAACATTTAAAACAAATTAACAAATAAAAATTCCTTCAGCCGTCAAAAAGTATTTATCGATTGCTCGGCTTCTACCCATCGGATTGAGATAATAAGTACACCAGTTTTTGAGTCAAGCCCTATCCAACAGTGAAAATTGAGGATACCTTTTATTCTGAAAAAAAAAAGTGTTTTGCGGGATAGGGGTCCAAATTCTATACATTGAAGATATTTCGTAATATTTTTTTGAGGCTTGTCTATGTTTGATTCTGAAGCCAAAACTGTTTTTTTTGTCTGTATGTATCTTGACCGCGCATCAAGGCGAAACTACTGAATGAATTCAAATGAAAGTTGGTACGATTTGAGTTCATACTACGAGGTAGGATATTGGATACTTTTCATCCCGAAATAGGGTTCCCACAAGATATTTGTAGAAAGTTATTTAAAAGAACCCGTATCACGCTGAACTTACTGGACAGATTTTGATGCAGTCATAGTTTATATGACAGGTTAAAATTGAGGATACTTTTTATCCCGAATAAATAAAAGATTCTTGTAAGGGGTCCAAAGTTATTTTGAAGTAATAAATATATATTTTTGGAGAGTACTCTATATTTGATACTAAAGCCAAAACTGTATTATTTTTAATTTTTTTCATTTTTGTCTGTCTGTCTGTCTATCTGTATCTTGAACGTGCATCACGCCGAAAGTACTGATTGAAATCAACTGAAATTTGATATGATTTGAGTTTATACTACATGGTAGGACGTTGGATACTTTTCGGTCCGAAAAATTAAAGGGTTCACGCTGAAACTACTGCACGAATTTTGATGCAACTTGACAGTCATAGATTGTATGATGGGTTAAAATTAAGGATAAACTTTATCCCGAAAAAAATAAAGGGTTCCTGCGGGATAGGGGTCCAAAGTTATGCTAATTTTGAACTAATAAATATCTATATTTATAATAAAGCAATAAGTACGAAAAAGTCTATACAAAGAAGATAAAAAGATAATGTGGTCTAGGGTACTTAACATTAGCTACTGAACAAGAATATAACATATATTTAAAACATGTCTATCTGTTTGTATGATTGTTTGTTCGCACAAGACGCAAAAACTACTGGACTAATTGCGATGCGGTTTTCACTGTTGGATAGTTTAGGGTTTAACTTAAAAACTGGTATAATTGGTATCTCAATTCCAATAACTAGAAGCTAAGCAATAGATACAAATCTTTTTGACGCCTGAAGAAATTTTGATCCAATGTTGGTAGGTATATTGGTATTTTAGGTCTTGGAATAGCAACATAGATTACTTTTAACCTGGAGAAATGACCTCGCGTGCGAAGCCATGGACACAGCTAGTGTGAAATAGAAATATAAAATACAAAAAAATGGTTAGTGTTCGTAACATAGAAGTAGGCACGCACCCGGCCCTCGGCGAAAGGCGCCGGCTCCACCGGCGGGTATTTGGCAGAGAGGTCGAACGCGATCTGAAACGGAACAAACCGACGTCACTACATACAAATCAACTAGGGAAAACCAACCAAGTGAGAGTCGGACTCGCGCTTCGAGGGTTCCACACAATAAATGAAAAAAAGCCGTCTTGAAAATAACTAAAAAATAAAATAGTTTTCGGATTTTTCTCTGTACTTGTGCTATAAGACAAAGGTTTTGATTTCCTTGCGAGGGTCATAATATGCGGCATAAACGGCTGTATATTTTGATTGCGTTGCTTCAGAAGTTTGTTTTTTTCGTTTTAGGCATCCCTAAAACGCTGTAAGACAAAAAAAGGCGAAAAACCTCTTTAAAGTATCTTTTTGATGGTTTTTGATAATTGCAACTTATTTTTTTATTTTTAATCGTTATCGTTGAATATTAGAGAAAATATGATATGAAAACGTGGCCTTTTTGTGTACTTAATTTTATTATTAAAAATATTTTTCAAAATATGTAGCATTTACTGCAGTTATTTTTTGGCTAAATACTGATTACAATGCAATATAAAAACTTAATACTGCAAAAAAACATACTTGCTTTAATTACATTGCCTATTTAACTGCAGTATAAACGTTCCTTTACTGCGCTTTAGTTAGTATTCTATTATTAGCTCTTGCTATTTTTCAGTAGATAATATTTATGTATTCAATAGTTTTTATTTTGAAATTTCGGAGTTCATACGATAATTTTCAAAGCAGAGCACTATTTGTGAAATTCGGAACATAGCCTGGACTTAAGGGCAAGCATTTATTGGAAATCTAACAAAATAAAAACATTTTAAATCATATTTGAAAAAAATATGAAGATGCTTTTAATTACTTACTAACCCTTTTTGGTTCCAAAAACCAGAAGAATTATTATCAAAATAGCGCTTATAGATAATAACAAATATATTTGGATACAAAATACTGAAGCTGTGTCCGTTGTTTTATACTCGTAGCCATTCGACAGTCTCCAAAATCCACAATTATGTTTCTTGGCATTTAACTCTATAACTCTGGAGGTACCCGAGTTTGTTTTAATAATGAGATCAACATTATCATTAAAATTAGTTGTTAGACTGATGAGTCTAATAACCAGGTACAGTTATCAAGTAGCCACTAAGTCTTAAGGGTGTCACAGACGACTGAGATACGATAATATTTGATGTTACGATATCTGCATATTAAATATTATAGCATCTTAGGGTATCACATACGGTTAAGATACGATAATATATTGAAATTATTCATTCGCTCGCTGGCCGCCCTAGGTGCCATACGTATTTCTTCACCGCTTTCTATATACAGGGTGATAAAATATGAGTAATACAGTTTCACTATTAGATTTATTAGATAGATCATCAGACGACGATTCTGATTTCGAATTTGATATGCAAATCGATGAAAAAAAAAACAAAAAAAACAATGAAGATAATTAAAAAAACAGGGTACATCAAATAAACTACTGTAAGTACAATAATATACTTTTTTTAAATCGTGGTTTTCTTTCTGTTAATCTGTCTGTACTTATGTTCCTGGAATAACACAAGGGCACAGAATAAATAATAGTACAAGTACAGAAGGATAACTGAGTAAAGTCATTTAAATAAATAGCGACTCTCGCGACAACGCTATAAAGTGCAATTTAACTCACACAGCGCTGAGAGCTTTCAATTATATTTACCTAGAAGGCGCTCGCCCATCGCGTGCAGGCTAGAATGCACCGTATCACAACGCGCGAGAACTTCCATTGGTCTAACCATTTCAGAATCGCTCTGTCCCTTTTTCGCTCGGTAGGGTTGTATTAAGATATGACTAGGTACTTGTACTACTAATTATTCTGTGATATGTTATAAAGATAAAGATAATTTATTCATTAAAACATGGTATACATACGAATCAGCATGCAAGATCTTATTATAATAAGTTGTTCACATGTTTTTGCCTTTAGAGCATACAAATATCAAAATACATATTAATGAAAAACCAAAATGCAATTTATAAATCAAATAATATAAAAATATGTAAATTAATTAAATCAGTCGTTTAAAAGGCTTATTCCATAAATCCCTTATGACTTAGATATTGTAACAGAATAAATAAGTAATAATGTATTATGTTATTACTTATTATTATAAATTAAAATTGTTCTACTACATACAATGACATTCTTATCAGAATAGACTTACTACCTCATTTTAACTACCTACCTATCCCGTTTTCAGAACGCCGATAAGTTTAGTGAGATACCTGCCTACGTACCTACTACCTGCTTTCAATATTCTTTGGAAGCGTAAAGAATGTCAATTCGTCATTTCTATCACTATTCAAACAGCCGAATGCTATGCAGTACCTTCTAGCTTTCTTCTTGGTACTCATAATTAAAACACTAAAATAACTTTACGTAAGTAGGTACTTTATCGCTAAGTACAAGGCGCGCGACTCATCGAGCGCACGCTTGACACTCGACTGAACGGACCCGAATATTGCGCCCTCGAATTTATTTGTACTTGTTGAGGAGTGCGACCGCCCTGACATAGGTAACTTTTAACCTAGAGAAAAGCCATGGGCACAGCCAATTAAACCAATAACAAGCACTAATTAAAAATGTATATAGCCCCCGACTTCCCACACCCCATTATAGCTATGAATCATCTTGTTTACCCCAGCTTTCAAACGTAAAAAAACTACAGCTAAATCGGTCCATTTGTTGGGAAGCTCCAATTTTCACCCCCCTTTTCTTTCTCACCCCCCCCCCCCCCTCCCCCTTCCTCTCCCCATATGTCTAAGAAACATCTCGATAATATCAGCTTTCAAACAGAAAAAACCGCATCAAAATCGGTCCATTCGTTTGGGAGCTACGATGCCACACAAACACAAACACACACACACACAAAAACACCCACACACACAAAAACACACACACACACACACACACACACAAACACACAGTGATACACACCCTAAACTTATAACACCAGTCTCTTTGTTTAGGGGTTAAAAAAACGTCACGAAAACAAAACAGAGCAACCTGTAGAGCATTTACGATATATTTTGTATCTGTTACGATATATTTCGTATCTTAAGATGACATCTTTTAATAAATTCCATATCGCTCCATATCTTAAGATACTGTAAGATGCAAATAAATATTACCTCGCCGTTTGTGATGGTTCATATAAATTGTATAGCGAGCGATATTTTATCTTAAGATAAAATATTATCGTATCTTAACCGTCTGTGACGCGTTTTAATTTAAATCAATAAAGGATATCCAAACTAAAAATCGTACATGGCACTTGAATCAAGGTGAGATTTTCATATGACACTACACTATATAGCACTACACACTATATACACTATATGACTAACACTATATAGCATCTTCTTGATTCGATAGAAGATTGAGGGTGAATTTTCTTAACAATAGATAACGCAGGAACAACGTCATGTTCGTCATGCCTTTAGTACAGATTAATCTCAATGGCTTCTTACAAGTCTTATTTCATAACAGGCAACATTATCAGGTTTTCTTTTTTCTTAGTTTCTAATAATTCCTCACGCGTTACAAACAACTTGAATGTATAGATTTCTGATAGAAATGTGTGCGCGGGACACGTGAGCGGAAGTATGTCCACTTTTTCCTATAACAATATCTAACATACTAGTTAATGTCATAATTATCTTCAGCAAATTATTTATAGCAGGTGAGTTTTCAAGTTCTACAGCCTTTTCCTTGCCTAGATTGTCACTACTTTTGACTCCTTGCTTCTACTCATTTGATACGTCATTTATTATATCTGTCCTCTCCTCTGATATGCCCATTGCTTCCTTTGGTTCTTTGTTCCTCTCCTCTGATATCCTTTTGCTCCGTTTGGTTCTTTGTTCCTCTCCTCTGATATGCCTTTTGCTCCCTCTGGTTCTTTTTTCCTCTCCTCTGATATCCTTTTGCTCCGTTTGGTTCTTTGTTCCTCTCCTCTGATATGCCTTTTGCTCCCTCTGGTTCTTTTTTCCTTTCCTCTGATATCCTTTTGCTCCGTTTGGTTCTTTGCTCCTCTCCTCTGATATACGGTTTGCTTCTTCTAGCTCATTATATGAAATTGGTTTCTAAATCCCAAATCACGTTCCATATCAAAGTCTTCAAATATATCTCCAATATCGGAGTCACTGCAAACTGATGCAATCAGTCATGCTGGTGGATCATGAACAAGATTGTCTGTTTTTTTTCTTTGACAGGTATTAAACAGAGTTTTTCTTAGAGAGATAGATAAACACTTTATTGCACACCACATAAATCGTACACAAGAATAGACATTTAACTTAAATAGAGTACAATGGGCGGTTTTATCGCTTAAAGCGATTTCCAGACAACCGTTGAATGGAGAGGAATACAATTAATTGTCATGGACTACTACTACATTTTTTCCAATGCCTTGCCTTTTCTAGTTTTAATGTGTGACATTTTGCACTTTTTAGATTTAATAGTTCCAATTTCATCCGTACTTAGGGCCGTATTAATAAACCGACATCAACTCTAAGAGCGAAACTAATTAATAAACACATCTTAAGCTTTTGATTGAGATGCCGTAATCAGCTGAGTTAGTATTTAAGTTTTTTTACCAGTTCATACGGCAAACGCGCATTATACAACTCCGTAACTTTTCATATTTCTAAGTTTGATTGTAATTTATGCATGTATTATTTATTCCGTTTAGAATCCATACGTCTAGGTTTCAGCCGATAAAGTATAAACTTACAAAAACATTTCCAAAATTTTTGAAACAGCTTTTCATTAAAGAGTTATTTGGGATTATCAAAAACGAAAAATTTGGATTCCAAAGTAACAAAACAAATCAACAGTACATGCAATCTATAATTTAATTCATGAAGTGACCAAAAATATTGACAGAAAAATATTATGTAGTGTTATATTTTTTGACATGACCCGAGCTTTTGATTTCGTTTTCCATGATATATTGAATAACAAATTAGAAAATCTTGGTATCCAAGGACCGGCATTAAATTGGCTGGCTATGTGGAATTAACTGGTTTAAATCATAAATCTGTGATAACAAAATACAAATCTGACTGTAGAGTACCATGTAACGCATGTGGTGTGCCCCAACGTAGTGTTCTTGGGCCTTTACTTTTCTTACTTTACATAAATGGCGTAACAAAATATAAATGTACTTTATTTGCCGATGACATTTCAATAATTATCCCCCGTAATGATAGTATCAGTAATTATGAAGATGAAATTAATAATACCATTAATGATGTGACAACTTGGTTAAATGCAAATAATTTGAATGTAAATTTTACAAAAACAAACTACATACAGTTTCAAAATTATGGTAATAAGCAGCATAAGCTTCATATTAATTACAACAACACTGTTTTAGCCATGTGGGTGTGTGTAATAGTGTGGTCAACGAAGGTGGTACTTAGCTGGTTATTGGAGTAAATGAAAGTCCAGACGTTGGCACTAGGTTGACTCATATATTACACTTCATACACGGCACAGTTTTAATTAGAAACAGAAGGAATGAACAAGAAGATTGTCAACAAACACAACAATTATTAATACGTAAACAAATACGAGAGGCGGGCGAAATAGCTCAAGCCGGCGGGCGTACGTTCGATAGCGAAGGTAGGTACGAACTAGCGGCGCCGGACCGGCCGACGGCCGGCCGGCAGACGGTGCACGCGGTGGTGCGCGTGATCACCTACGTCACACGGGTCGCGCGCATTAACAATAGAAAGGCTTCTATAGCTTAGTGGCGCAGTGCGCGGTTCCATACTACTGGAAGGCGAGCGCCCAGTTGGTACACCAACCGGATACCGGAACGGTATGTATTGGTAAGTATGTGCTTTGTTTGTTTCATATTATTATATATTATTATGCATTAGTTTATATGTAAGGTGATGTATATTAATATATATTATTATATTATGTAAGACCTTATTTATATATTGTTGTCTAATAAATATATATATTATTATGTAGTCAGTATGTATGTAATATTTAAATATGTAACTACATGTATAATGTGGGAGTAGCCCACACTGTTATTGATGAAGTATATGAAAATATTTTTTTGGGAGTATTCATGGACAAAAATTTGAATTAGAAGTCTCACGTACATTATCTGTGTATTAAATTGAACCGGTACGTTTATGTTCTCAATAGGTTGAGACAAACCTCAGTTCTAAGTACGGTGCTAGCTTTATTAGTGTGGGGCAACTCAAAAAACGTCAATAAGGTATTCATAGCCCAGAAGAAATGCGTACGTGCTATGTGTGGTGTACCTCCATTTAAGTCTTGTAAACTTCTATTTAAGAGGCTCAATATTATACCCCTTCCATGCATGTATATTTTTGAGCTTGCAACGTTTGTATAAACAAACCCCCAATATTTAAGGACGGCACGTGATGTTTACTCCAGAAATACGAGAAATCCGGACAGACTGGTCTATGATACACATCCTAATACTACGCTTTATCATAAGCAATGTCATGCCATGTGTATTAAAGTGTTTAATGCTTTACCAAGAGATATTAAAATACTCGATGTAAAACTATTCAAAAAGAACTTGTTATGCTGGTTACGCACTAAAAAATATTATTCTATTAGTGAATTATTAAATAAAAATTAACTTTGACTATAGTATTCAAATCAAATTTATACTCTTTGACATTATATGTTCATACCTATTGTAATAAACTAATTAATTATATGATGCTGAGCTTATACAGGTTGTAGTTTTGCATCCCCGCCATATTTGCAGAGGTAGGTATACTCCACTTACAGAACACGAATCATTAATAAAAGAAGTACAAAAAAATAAGAATTAAAAATAATTAAAAAAAGTTTATAAAAAGCGATATGTATACGCGATCCTAATTTGAAATCACCCAGTGTGGCAAGAGCCTGCGGCCGCACACTATAGAAGCCTTGTCGCGTGTATTGCATCTTTCAAGCACACTACGCGCCGGCCGCGGCGTGCGGCGGCGCCCCAAGGCTGGCGGCAACCTCAAAGAAAGGCGGCGCGGCGTCGTTTGAAAAAGGCGGAACGCGCGCGGGTCATTGCCCCGGTCGTTGCCCGAGCAATCAGCTGTTTGATCACTCACTGTCAATCGGCAGCGGCACATGCTCGCCGCGATACGCTCGATGCTAAAATGGAGCAATTTTCTAATGTCGAACTTATGGAGATGGTTCATTTGTTTTGATGGTTCATTTATTATTTTTTTGCACACGCCCACGCGACGTGATGGTGAGTGCCACACAGAGCAATTCCAGGTGTTATATCAATGTGAACGTGTTAAAAAATTTACACAAAACATTAAGACATCGTGCTCAATTGTGCATTGAAAATGAAGGAGGATACTGAACAGTACCAAGGTAACGTAAATTAATGGTAATGTAAACTTGTTCATAATTTTTTTCATTCCTTTCGTACTGTAAATAAGCGGATTCCAATTTTTTTACTACGCCGGAAATTCCTAACTAAGCTAATGTCAACTTTGATAATACATTCTCACTTGCAATAAGTTTATTTATACAAACTGATAATTAAAGGTTCGCTATTTAATCTGTGGCGCGGGCGGCGGCGCGCGGCGCGTCTATAGGAGCGCGCACACATACCTACCATACATGTGTGTGTCGTGGGGTTCTACTCCAAAATAAAGTTGTTACTACGATTTATCAATAAAATATTTAATTAAACATTCCACCTCCAGTTAAATGTAGGAATTATATAGTATTGTTAGTTGATTAAGGTATACCTATTACAATCGACTCTGTGAATATGGCGGGGATGGAAAACTACAACCTGTATTATGTACTTAGATTATAATATTGCATGCTGTAGAATATGTTGCACACCCCTGAATGGGGTAGATTATACGGATCTTTAGCTTTACATTATTATCTTTACCAACTTTCTTCTACCTACATCTGTAACAATAATAAATTTCATTTCATTTCACCAACTGAAAACAGTGCCTCCAGAGTACCTCAAACGATTGCCTTGTTAGTAATAAAATATAATTTGCTAGATTGCTGTATTTGTCCGTTCCGTTTTTTTGACTGCAGTCTCTTCTTTTGTCTCTTTTGCATTTGCATTTTTTGTATGAGGGTGCGTAGATAGGTAGATATATTGTAGGTATTATTTGTTGTCAAAATATTAGAATAAAATGATAGCTTGCTTTGGTTTTCAAAAAACTCTTTCTTATCTGATGCTGTATTTTTGTATTGGTATTAAATTTATAATTTTGGTGAAACTGATATTGTTTTGATTCAATTGTAATTGTTTTATTATTTTTATGTGTTTGTTTACAAAAGAACATTTAATATGAAGTAGTATTTATTTTCACGTGGATTCAATGTATGTCGTCATAACAGTGGGCGTTCCAAAAAAATTGCTTTATTTAAAACGTGTACTTTTGAGAGCTTTTATGCTGGATTTGGTCATCTTCAATTAAAACCAGTTTTAAATGTTAAATTATATAGTAGATTTATGTCACTGCAGAAGAGCTGTGGTAGTCAAGTTGTAATATGTGCACTTTGAAATTCAACAACACCGGGTTTCATCCATGTTAAGTGTGCATTTGCCATCAATGCATGCTTCAGAGGGAATGTTAAGCCGTTGTTGGAACCGATCAAGCGCCATTACAGGCCAAAATATTATACAACAACGATGGGCTATAATGTATTTCTACCCTATCTTGCAGCAAAGATTATCAGAAAGGAAAGATCGCTCACTCCTTATTCCACTCACAGTAGTTTAAAAAATATTGCTAGATGGCGTTACTTGGCTCGCTAGATCTAATTTTTTTCTGAAATCGACGAAATATCGCATTTTACTGTTCTGGTTTATCATATTTATTTATTCTGAGCATAAAATACAAAAAATTCATGACATTAGTAACGAAAATAAGAAATTCATAATCAGGTATTTTTAACAGTTGATTTGTTGAACAAATATCACGATTTAGCTGAAGGAGCATGCAGTTAGTTATACAAAAAACCGGAAGATGGCGCACATTTGAAAGTATTTACATTTTCGCGCGTTTGTCATTTGTCACTGTTTGGATGATTTGGATCTTAGGAGTCGAGCGTTTTATGATTCTTGTTCCGTTGTTTTCTGTTTTGTTTGTGACTGTGATATGACCTATGGTTTCCGAGATTCTGCTAAACTGATTACTGGTGCTTCTCCCTGGATTTTTGAGGATTGCTAAACTGTTGACCCATTCCTGACACCGGATCACGGTAAGTACAAACTAAATTCATAGATTTATATTTTCTTATAATTAAACCACTGACTAGGTAGTTAGGTACGTATTGCATGATTCAAGTATGATGAAAAACTATACTTTGAAGCTTTAGTTCATCCCGTAACCTTTATCCACAACAGCTACCTAATACCATAATTTATTCTGTGCTAATACCTAGTTTCCTTTTGGTAGGTACATTCGAGATCCAATCTTGTATTTTCATTGGGGAGCTGTGTGTGTAGGTACTTAGGTAATATAATTCTTCTCCAGGCTTTAGGTGTCTGTGTAGTATCTGTTACCTAAATACGAATTTGTACAGTAGTTTAGTATCAAACATACAGATATACAAACTCACTTTCATATTTATTAGCGATAAAACATAATACCTATCAACCTCACTCAATGAAAGATGGGATCTAAAAAATACGTATGGTCCCTAATAAAACCGACCTACCTACCTAGTAAGTACCTGTTTTGGAACGCTTCATAAATACCTAGAAAGTTATAGTACTTACCTACAGTTTATTAAAGTTCAAGCTTTGGAGTGAAGTAATATAAGATTTAGTTACATAGTTACGTCTGTCAAAAAGAAATTGTAAACAATCCTATCGGTGTATATTCACACCAATATATAAAAGTGAAACGTTGTCTGTTTGTTTGTTTCGGGAGCTTTAACGCCCAAATAGCTTATCAGATATTGATGAAACTTAGTAAATAGGTACCATTGGTAAATAGGATATCAAGAGCGTACCAACGCTCAGAATATTAAATCATCCTTAGGACATAGCACATGCGAGTAGGTTTTTTTTCGGGATAAACTGTAGTCCGCGCGGATAAAATCGCGGGCGAAAAATAGTACTATTATACGAGTAAATGCTAAGGTGAGGTTGTTTGTTTGTTTGTTTGTTTCGCATAGGATACTTTCATCATCATCATCATTACTCACGTGGGTGGAACGGATTTAGATGAAATTCGGAATGTAGATAGCTTTATACCCTGGAATTACATGTAGATACTTATCATCATCATCATCATCATCATCACTCACGCGGTTGGAACGGATTTTGATGAAATTCGGAATGGAGATGGCTTTATACCCTGGAATAACATGTAGGATACTTTTCATCATCATCATCATCATCACTCACGCGAGTGGAACGGATTTTGATGAAATTCAGAATGGAGATAGCTTTATACCCTGGTATAACATGTACTAGGATACTTTTCATCATCATCATCATCATTAGTGATGCAACGAATACGAATATTCGTATTCGCCGAATAGAAGACATTTACCGAATATTCGTATTCGGCGAATACTAATACGAATATTTAAAAACTAATATTTTACGTACAAACGCAACTCTAATTACTGGCAGACTTGAAAAACGCGCGTGTAAAAATACGCACGTGTGCACAGGGCCTTAACCGCAACGACGACGCAACGGGGGACTCCCCGGCCATAGTTTGTACAGTACCGCAGCTCCGGGAGTTTTCCTATCATTACAATTACGAACCATTGATTAATTGATTCATTTCTTTCACTTCATTTGTTAGTCGAAAGCAGAAGTCAAGCAAGAGAGTATTGTTTTATTTATTTTCTGAGGTTGCTGCGAAGTAAAAGAAGTTAAATTTGAATTGAAAATGTTTTCTCGTAAACAAGATCAAAGTGACATATGGAAACACTTCGATATATTACCGAGTAAGTAGTTATATGGTCTGTATTTCTTTGGTATCAACAAAAGGTAGGATAGTAAGTAAGTAACTTAGACAAACATTGGTAGTTAATGGCTGCGTCAATGTAGTACTAGACTTTGCCCGCGACTTCGTCCGCGCAGACATCGGTTTTACTTTCACATGTAATATTATAGTGGGATAGGATTTTAAATTGTGTTGTTTTTATTTTAGACAATGAAAGCAAAGCTAGATGCAGATATTGTGCTTGTGACTTGTCTCGTGGAGGGAAAAATGCATATATTAAAGGATTTACTACGACCGCACTGTGGACGCATGTGAAGAGATTTCACGAAAATGAGCTTGCTGCCAGTATAAGTACTTAGACGAAACAAGCACTGAAGTTGAAGTAACTCCAGCGAAGAAACAAGCGTCCTTAAAGGAAATATGGGAAAAGCGAACTACGTATGAAACGGGTGATCCTCGGGCTGTCAAAATCACATATTTGATTGCTGAACAAGTTTGTCTAGACATGGAGCACCTGAATTTGGTAAATAAACAGGGATACCATCGTTTGCTCAGTGAACTAGCTCCGAGGTTTGTTTGCTTTTATTAAAATGCTATACATTTGTTCATTCATACATATCAGTGGGATTTTCTTTCAACTTTCACAAAACCCTTTTTAATTCCTGACTGTTTTTTTTTTTACAGATATAATATTATATCTAGAACCCACCTTACAGAAAAAAAACTGCCGGATATTAATGAACGTGTTAAAATAAAATTGAAGGAGCAGTTAACAAAGACCCCATATCTCTCTGTCACAACAGACATGTGGACCAGTGACGCTTCCTCACAAGTCAATGATTTTATAAGTCTTACTGGACATGGTGTCAATGAAGATTTCCAGCTCAAATCTTATTGTCTGGAAGTGTTTCCCTTTGAAGGTGACTTACATTCAGGAGAAAATATTGCCCACAATATGCATATGATGTGTCTGGAATGGCAGCTATTGGGTAAAGTTGCAGCAGTTGTAACGGACAACGCACGGAATATGGTTAAAGCAAATGATGAGCTTGATCTTAGTATTAAACATATTTCTTGTTTGGTACACAGCATCCAATTAGCGCTGAAAAAAAGTTTATTTGGTCAAGAACGCTTGACCGAAATGTTAACCACATGCAGGGGAGTTATTACTCATTTTAATCACTCAACCTCCGCACTCAAACAACTGAAAGATTCTCAACAAGCTAACAATATACCGAAACATGTTTTGTTTCAAGATGTTGAAACTAGATGGGACTCAACATATCAGATGTTGAAGAGATTACATGAACAACGCATAGCGATTCAAGATGTTTTACCATCTCTACCAAATTGTCGTCATGAAATCACAGCAAGGCAATGGGCTCTTATGAGCCAAATCATTGATATTCTGGCCAATTTTGAAGAAGCTACTAAAGAGCTAAGCAAAGAATCAACGACGTTATCTCAAGCAATCCCAATAATACGAAGTCTAAAATCTTGCCTCAATAAAATTTCAAATGATCCTTCTTCTCATCCTGATGTAAATGATCTGGCAAACTCCCTATTCAGTGGACTTTCGAATAGATTTGCCTTTATGGAAAGTGATGAAACTTATCTATTAGCAACGATCCTTGACCCACGGTTCAAAACAAGGATTTTCAGCTCAACAGTGGTCGCTGAAACCGCTCGATCAGTTCTTAACGCTGCTTTTGATGGCAGAGAGGCCGTAAGACCGACAAGACCTCCAGAAGAACCTCAACCGTCGACAAGTAGAGGAATTTGGCAAGTATGCCAAGAAATAATTGAAGAGGCTGAAATGGAAGAGCCAATTTCAATATTTTCTGGTGAGTATGAAAAAAGTTAGAAAAGTTATTAATAGGTAATAGGTACTCTTTGTCATCTACATAGTATACTAAAAGTTAAATTTAATTTCAAAATGTCTTTTTACAGGGGATTCGCAAACTAAAAACGAAATAGATGCTTATCTAAAGCTCCCAAATTTATCGCCGACTGCTGATCCACTGGCCTTTTGGCGAGAAGATGTCCATTTTCCAAGTCTGGAAAAACTTGCCCTAAAATATTTTTCACTGAGGCCATGTACAGTCGCCTCAGAAAGACTCAGAACGGCTGGGAACATTCAGACTGAAAAAAGAAATCGCCTTAAACCAGAAAATCTACAAATTTTATGTTTTTTAAATAAAAATTTGCCTGTTGTAAATTTTAATTATTAGAAGAATAGAAATTTATCAAATAAATTAGTCTTTTATTACCATGGCGAGATATTCGTATTCGTATTCGTAAAAGTACTATTCGTTGCATCACTAATCATCATCACTCACGCGGGTGGAACGGATTTAAAAAAAATCCTAATGGAGATAGCTTTATACTGGAATAACATGTAGGATATTTTCATCATCATCATCATCACTCACGCGAGTGGAACGTATTTTGATGACATTTGAAATGAAGATTGCTAATACCCTGGAATAACACATAGGATACTTTAATCATCATTGTCATCATCATCACTCACGTGAATGGAATGGATTATGATAAACTTTCGAATGGACATAGCTTATACCATGAATAACGCATAGGACACTTATCATCATCATCACTCACACAGGTGGAACGGATTTTGATGAAATTTGGAATGGAGATAGCTACTACCCTGGAATAACACAGGATACTTTCATCATCATCATCACTCACGTGGATGGGGCAGATTTTGATGAATTTTGGAATGAAGATAGCTTATGCCATGGAATAACGCATAGGATACTTTTCATCATCATCATCATCACTCACGTGAATGGAATGGATTATGACAAACTTTGGAATGGAGATAGCTTATACCATGGAATAACATATAGGATACTTTCATCATCATCATAACTCACGTGCATGGGACAGATTATGATGAACTTTGGAATGGAGATAGCTTATACCGTGGAATAATGCATAGGATACTTTTCATTATCATCATCATCACTCACGTGGATGGAATAGATTATGATAAACATTGGAATGGAGATAGCTTATATCATGGAATAACGCATAGGATACTTTCATCATCATCATCATCATCATCATCATCACTCACGCGGATGGAACGGATTTTGATGAAATTTGGAATGGAAATTGCTAATACCCTGGAATTGTTACAAATTTAAACAAAATTCGTTCCACCTGCGTGAGTGATGATGATGATGATGATGATGAAATGTATCCTATGCGTTATTGCATGGTATAAGTTATCTTCATTCCAAATTTCATAAATACCGTTGCACACGCGTGAGTGATGATGATGATGATGTGTTGATGATGATGATGATGATAAAAAGTATCATATGTGTTATTCCACGGTATAAACTATCTCCATTCCAAAGTTTTTAAAAATCCGTTCCACCCGAGTGAGTGATAATGAAAAGTATATTTTTTGTTATTCCAGGGTATAAGCTAACACTACTCCAAAATTCATCAAAATCCGTTCCACCCGCGTGAGGGATGATGATGATGATGCTGACGATGAAAGTATCTTACATGTAATTCCAGGGTATAAGCTATCTCCATTCCAAATTTTGCATCAAATTCCGTTCCACGCGCGTTAATGATGATGATGATGATGAAAGTATCCTACATGTTATTCTAGGGTATAAGCTATTTCCATTACAAAAATCATCACAATCCGTTCAGCCATTTGAGCGTGAAAGCGTAAAAAACAAACAACACAAATTTAAAAAATATATAACCTTCTGACTCCCCACCCCCATTATAGCTATAAAGCATCTCGATCACATCAGCTTTCAAACAGAAAAAAACGCATCATAATCGTTCCATTCGTTTAGGAGCTAAGATTCTCACTGTTTATCCGTTATCTAGTACCCATAGTACAGGGTATCCTAGTTTGGGGCTAGGTAATTGGTGTGGAATTGTCCCGAATATACTTATTAATTGGGAGCTACGATGCCACAGAAAGACACACACACACACACACACACACACACACACACACACACATCACACGCAGACACACACACACACACACACACAAACACCACACGCAGACACACATAGTGATACACACACCTTAAAATTATAACTGGTCTCGTAGCTAAGTGATCCTAGGTACGTAATCAAACAGTCGCGGGTTCGAATCCTGCAAAGTGCAATCATTTGTGTGATGAGCAGAAATGTTTGTTTCCGAGTCATTGATGTTATAATATTCGTATCTATGTATGTTTATCCGTTATCTAGTTCCCATAGTACAGGTACAGGGTATCCTAGTTTGGGGCTAGGTAATTGGTGTGGAATTGTCCCAAATATACTTATTAATTGGGAGCTACGATGCCACAGAAAGACACATACACACACACCACACACACATACACACATAGTGATACACACCCTAAAATTATAACACCAGTCTCTTTGTTCGGGGGTTAATAAACTAACTCACTTTCGCTTTATAATATTAGTAAGATATGATGCTGGCCACATCTTCATCTAATTAGATTCACTCGGTAGTCGACTAACACTCCATCACACCCACTCAGTAGCTAAGTGATCCTAGGTACGTAATCAAACAGTCGCGGGTTCGAATCCTGCAAAGTGCAATCATTTGTGTGATGAGCAGAAATGTTTGTTTCCGAGTCATTGATGTTATAATATTCGTATCTTTGTATGTTTATCCGTTATCTAGTTCCCATAGTACAGGTACAGGGTATCCTAGTTTGGGGCTAGGTAATTGGTGTGGAATTGTCCCAAATATACTTATTAATTGGGAGCTACGATGCCACAGAAAGACACATACACACACACCACACACACATACACACATAGTGATACACACCCTAAAATTATAACACCAGTCTCTTTGTTCGGGGGTTAATAAACTAACTCACTTTCGCTTTATAATATTAGTAAGATATGATGCTGGCCACATCTTCATCTAATTAGATTCACTCGGTAGTCGACTAACACTCCATCACACCCACTCATATGTTAAGCTATACATATCTTTACACACACTTACAACTAAGTTTTAGTTTGCAATTGTTCGATAGATGGCACTAGGTGTATCACACTTCACCTAATATAGTAACGCCATCTAATATATTAAGGTAAACTACTAGGTACCGGCGACGATAATAAGTTTTACGTGAGCTTTGTACTAAGGTATGACGTTAGCTATCTTTCCTTTCTGATCATCTTTGCTTGCAGTGATGGAGATATTATGACTTCAGAATCTGTCCCTCTACTCCGACAAACTGAAATAACCAACTAGTTATGCAGAATGGAACCCAATGAAGCATTTATTTATGTAGTTGACATACGCATGTTTTGGAAGATATACAAGTCCAAATGTGCTTGGTAGCAACGATTAGCTAAGTCAAAGGACTATCTGACTAAATAAATATAATGGTAAAACAATTGTTATAAATTTACATAATTGGTAGGTAGTAAAAATGATAATTACCTCCTTTCCGAGAAAGATTAATTACCATTAATCTTTCTCGCAGAGTACTTTGTTATATGTTCCTTGCAGTAATCTTGCCATTTCTTACAATAATTTATTCTGACTGAGATCCAACAATGACTAGGTAATGTAGCAATGTATTTTTGGCCAAAATATGGGCCCCAACCTTTCTTTATGGTATTGTAGCCATCATGTAGCGTTTTATTTTCTTTGTTATACTAATTATTCACTTCTTTATCATGTCCGTTGTAATAAAAGTAAAACAAACATAATTTTTCGAAGAAACGAAAACTCGACTTCAATAACAGCTGATTTAGAACCACGGATTAGACCATATGTAGTTTGATCTTTTTATCACAGGTGACACTCAAAAATCGCACCCCTGATCTCATGGGTGCTATTTTTTTATTTTTTTTCTTCATATCAAGAGCGTCTGTATTAATCAGCGACGATCTTAAGATGCTGATCACGACTTGAGAGCGTATCAGTTGATATCGCACTTGAGAGTTCCACCAAGAGCGATTTATTAATACGGGCCTTAGTCTCTCCCTATGAAGACCTGATCTGCTGCTAAAATATCCATATCTGAAATTTCAATAACATTTATAGAATCGGATCGTGATTCGTTATTGTCAGTAACTGGAATGCTTATGTGGTCTAAAGTCAAAATCCTTTAAAGTAAATCGGGTTTCCCTTACTTGTTTACCCTTGACATTGTTTTTACTTATCTTCTTCGATGTTGTTTTGTTGTGTTAGCAAACTACGTCGAACGCTGGGAGAATATCACTCGTTTTAATACTTTTACCTGGTGGCTCTTAAATCCTTTTTCCGCCGTGATGTCTGGGGCGCTGAAACTCCTCTCATCTCTTGTTACATTTCTGTGATGACCCTAGCTGTACTTAAATCAACTTCTTCGGGTAACACATGGAACTTTGGGGCAATGTTGACTTGGGTATTTCAGGGTTCACATTTTAGAGGCCGCATGTTTTGAATCCCGCGACAACGTTACTACTTCCCACGTCGTTTTCAGATAGTTTGGTTTGTAGTAAACTACAAACCGATTGCTTACCAAACTCTTCGCTAATTTTTTATGTTCCCGGCCTTCAAGTTCTTTCCAGCTGTTGGTCTCCAGTAATTTCAAGGGACCATACAAATCCACGTCTAGGATGTGTTGATTTAGGTGGAAGGCAGATGACAACTACTTTTTCTCCATTATGTTTTGGCATAGGGCACGATAATGGAGTTAAACCAGTCCTCAAAGCATACACTATTAAACCACCTGCTTTTAGATTCGTTATATAATGAATATCTTTTGGGCCGCCTTCAATACAAGTATAAGTGCTCTGCTTTGTAATAAACAGTGTAAAATTAGTAGTTAGTAGTAAAATTTAACCAACTTTGTTAAAGTTGGTTAAATTTTACAATAACTAAATAAAATACAGTTAACTATTTTGATTGCAAATTACTATCATAATTAATAAGATGTTGCCGTCTACTCCGCAGTATATAATTTAAAAACTGCAATTTAGTTTAGTTCATAATTTTGTTGAGTTAATTAAGAATCACAACTAGGTGAGGTCGCCGGGGTCGATGGCGCTGAAGTGTAGAGGGTATACCTATGTCATGAACCAGCGGAAGCTCTTGCACTGCAGGCGCTCGCGCAGCGACTTCTGTTCCGTGAGGTCGCCGGGGTCGATGGCGCTGATGTGTAGAGATAGTATATCTGCGTCATGAACCAGCGAAAGCTCTTGCAATGCAGGCGCTCGCGCAGCGCCTTCTGTTCCGTGAGGTCGCCTGGGTCGATGCCGCTGAAGTGTAGAGAGAGTATACCTGCGTCATGAACCAGCGGAAGCTCTTGCACTGCAGGCGCTCGCGCAGCGCCTTCTGCTCCGTGAGGTCACCGGGGTCGATGGCGCGGTAGTGAGGCCGTCGGTTGTATATGTACTGCGCGTACTCGTCCATCCACACCTCGGCCACGCGACGGTAGTTCTAGGAACGAATACCTACATTTTAACGTGAACTACTTACTATATTTTGAAAATGGTTGTCAACAGAGTAAAGATGAGTAGCGATTTTTTCCTATCTGTCGCATTTAAATTTCGAAAAGCTCCAGTAAACATGGTCTTAGGGATTGCCGCCACTCGGAGACACGGTGCGATGGCCGTGCCTAGCGAGATTTTACTGGCAACCACTGGCACTTTTCATTTCACTTGGCATGTTTATTGCCGCGTAACACACCACAGTCTGTCGACCGACCGCGGCGTAAGCGCACGAGACAAGGATAGCAATACAGACACAGAATATAGCAGGTAGGTAAACACAGCTTACCTTCCCGACAAAGTCCCCGTGACCTGGGTTGGGGAAGGGCGCGAACTTGCGGTAGATGTGTCCGACGCGCGAGCAAGGCGCGTCCAGCATGCGGCCGCCGCACTGCCAGATCTGTGCCCACAGAACGACAGATATATTCTAACAGCGATCGATTTGTGGAAACTAGTTTTCATCGACATCGAAAATAAGGCTTGTTCTCCAATATTTATAACTAACTTGGACGTGGGCGGGTGCCCACGACTTCGTCCACGTGGACTACAGTTTATCGCGAAAAAAAACATACTATGTTCTTCTAGTATATTAAAAACCAATGCAAAAGTAAGTATAGCACCAATTCTCTTGATGTTTTTTGACAGACTTGTTATTTCGCTTCCATGGCAACGTTTAGCAACCAACATTTTCCAGTCTACCCGTGGAAACATTAAATTTTCCGGGATAAAAGTATCCTATGTTTTATTCCAGGGCTATCTCCTTCCAAAGTTCATCAAAATCCGTCCAGCCGTTATCACGTGAAAGCTCCCCAACAAACAAACAAACAAACAAACAAACAGACAACGTTTCACTTTTATATATTGGTATGGATATAGGTAATGCACAGTTATATAATAAAAAAGGTATGACAATGGTCCGTTGGAAGAAAGTACCCATAATTTGTAGTGATAGGCCTCTCACGCCAGAGGCCGCCTGGGGAAGTACCACTTCTTTGTTAGATATTTAACCGCCAAGCAGAAGTGTGTTAACATCTCTGTGTTTCGGTTTGAAGGGCAATGTTTCCAGCGAAATTACTGGGTAATGAGACTTTCAACCAATGTCTCATGGTGACGAGCGCAGTGCAGATTTTGCAACCAAAGTTTGGGATGGCACTGCAACTGTTATGGGCAGGCGTGACTCTTGCCATCAGGCAAGCTACCTGCCCATCTCGTCACTCAAAGCAATAAATATAAATACATGGGACCTAGTTGTGTTTTAAAAAAGGTTGTAATGTTGGGAACTCGAACTGTTTAGGCCGAAGCCGCACCGGTAAGGCGACAGCGACACGACAGCGATTTCGTTAAAACAAACCCCTCTAAACATACCTATGGCGGTGGCCGCACCAAGTAGGCAATGCGCGAAATTTATTTTTTTACTAGCTGTGCTCGTAGCGTGGTAATTTCTCTGGGTTATAATTACCTTGTGTGCTATTCCAGGAACATCATTACTCAAAATTCCTTTAGTCGTCAAATATTAATACATTTTATCGATTGCTGGGGTTCTACTTATCGGATTGAAATACCAAGTACACCCGTTTTTATGTCTAAACCTAAGCTATCTAGCAGTGAACACCGCATCACTATCTAGCAGTGAACACCGCATCACTATCAATCCTGTAGTTTTTACGTCATGCGCGAAAATACAAACAGACACACTTTTAAAAACGTGATATTCTTGTTCAGTAGTTTATTTTGAGTCCCCTAGACCATTTCTTTTATTATCTTCATTGTACTGACTTGTTGGTACTTACTGCTTTATTAAAAGTATAGAACAGCGTTCGTTGTTTTCATATATACTAAATTTGAAAGTGTCCGCACTAACAAAGTTATTCGACGACAAGCGACGACATTTGATTTTCGCAGAGCGACGGCGACTCAACGGCGAAAACTGTGAACGCATCCGCGGATAGGAACGGCTTGTACGAAAATGTAAAGTAAATGTTCGTACCTTAAAGCTGAGTTCATATTGCTCCCCGCCCCAGATGTCGAGCCCAGGGTCGTACCCGCCCAGTTCCCAGAAGAACGAGCGCGCGATCGCGAAAAGACCGCCCGCCATCACAGGGCTCCTGCATGAGACAACAGATACTGTTTCAATATCAGTTACGTTACGGCTATCCACCGAAACAGAAATCAATATCGATCAGTGGCAATATGTCGCGTCTGTCGCTTAAACTTTAGATCGCCTCTAACAAGCCACAAGACAATGTTAAATTAAAGTTGCAGAGTTTTCGCCACTGGATGACGTTAAAAAGAATTTTCCAATAGCACGTCTGCACGCGTACTGCGTGCGGTACTCCTGCGTGTTGTATGTAGTGAGTGACGCCACTGTCTACGTTACAGTAACTCTCTGGAAGGGCTCCGGCATGTTGTCCTCGTCGGCGGGCAGCACGGGCAGCCGCTAATAGAACAGCTGCCAGTCGAAGGCGCCGCGCGCACCTGCGTCCTGCTCGCGATACTCGAACGTGTTGTGCGTATTGAGTGATCCACTGCCCACGTTACAGTAACTCACTGGAAGGGCTTCGGCATGTTGTTCTCGTCGGCGGGCAGCACGGGCAGCCGCTTGTAGAACAGCTTCCAGTCGAACGCGCCGCACGTACCCGCGTCCTGCTCGCGGTACTCGAACGTGTCGTACGTAGTGAGTGACCCACTGCCCACGTTACAGTAACTCACTGGAAGGGCTCCGGCATGTTGTCCTCGTCGGCGGGCAGCACGGGCAGCCGCTAATAGAACAGCTGCCAGTCGAAGGCGCCGCGCGCACCTGCGTCCTGCTCGCGATACTCGAACGTGTCGTACGTAGTGAGTGATCCACTGCCCACGTTACAGTAACTCACTGGAAGGACTTCGGCATGTTGTTCTCGTCGGCGGGCAGCACGGGCAGCCGCTTGTAGAACAGCTCCCAGTCAAACGCGCCACGCATACCCGCGTCCTGCTCGCGGTACTCGAACGTGTCGTACGTAGTGAGTGACCCACTGCCCACGTTACAGTAACTCACTGGAAGGGCTCCGGCATGTTGTCCTCGTCGGCGGGCAGCACGGGCAGCCGCTAATAGAACAGCTGCCAGTCGAAGGCGCCGCGCGCACCCGCGTCCTGCTCGCGGTACTCGAACGTGTCGTACGTAGTGAGTGACCCACTGCCTACGTTACAGCAACTCACTGGAAGGGCTCCGGCATGTTGTCCTCGTCGGCGGGCAGCACGGGCAGCCGCTTGTAGAACAGCTCCCAGTCGAAAGCGCCGCGCGCACCCGCATCCTGCTCGCGGTACTCGAACGTGTCGTACGCCACCACGTCGATGAACGGACACACGACCGTGCGCCGGTTCAGCGCAATCGGCTCTGGGGGGAAGGTCGCATGTCACTTAGGCGCGCACGCATCTTCGCGGCATATGAAAGGCTATGAAAATGTTCCGAGGAGCAGACCTAGCAGCGGCGGGAGCCAGTTGACGTTAGCCTCGGTGTGCGAGTCGAGGAACACGAGCACGTCGCCAGAGGCGCGGCGCGCGCCCGCCAGCCGCGCCGTGATGAGCCCGCTGCGCCGCTCCAGCCGCACCACGGATACTTTCGGCATATGTTTAGCGAGGTAAGCGTCCAACTTAGAGCCGAGGAACTCTGAAATAAAGAATAACTGCTTGTATTATCGTAGTACCAGAGATGTCTGTTGCTTTTGATAAGGCAACTTAATTAAACAAAACGGTGTTCTTAATCTTCATTATATTATTGCAGCGGATTCAAACAGAAATTCGTACAACAAAAGAAACTTAATATTAAAAAGAAAGTCGGCAAACGCCTAATAGACCCTTAAGTCGGCAAAAATAATAAGTTATATAGGAAATGGAAAGAAAGGCAAAGGCCGAACTATAATTAAATTTATTTCTTCTTCTTCTTCTTCTTTTTTTTGGATGGCTTCTGCGGAGGCACTGGCCTACTAGCAATTTCGCCAATGTCAAGTGTATTATATTTTAAAGTAATGTCACGTCACAGTCAATTATTGTCAAAGTCACGAATCAGTAAAATGGTGGACATTTACTGAAACTTCCGAGGGAGATTTGGAAAAATCACAAAATGCCATTTATTTCTGCGTTTGATTCGTTTGACGTTAACGAACACCTAATGGTTAATATTCCACCAATATTACACATTAACACTCGAAGATACACAAGATTGAGAATAAAATCTAACTCTACATCACAACATTTTGTTTTTTTTCAAAAAACCTCAATTTATTTCTTTGTAAGAAGTCGGCTAAATGAGAGGTAAAATATAAAAAAAAAAAAAGAAAAAAAAAAAGTCGGCAAAGCGACAAGAAAACCAATATGGCGGCTTACCGTGTCATTGTGTGTGTGTCTATGGCAACGTAGCTCCCAAACGATTTTGATGCGGTTTTTTGTTTGAAAGCGTGATTGAGATGGTTCTTAGCTATATAGAGGGGTCGAGGGGGCGGAGGGGGGGTCTCCCCCGTAAGAGAATCGTAGCTTCCAAATGAATGGACCGATTAAGATGCGGTTTTTTTTTTGTTTCAAAGTTGAGATAATCGAGATGGTTCTTCGCTATAATGGGGGAAGATCGTTTTTAAAACCATATCAAACTCAATCCATTCGTTTGGGAGCTACGATCCTCATCCCCATTGCCTGCGGTTTTTTATGTTTGAAAACTGATGTGATCGAGCTAAGGATCATCCTTAGCTATATGGGGGGGGGGGAGTTGAGAAAAGGGGGGGGGGAGTTGAGAAAAGGGGGGGTGGAATCGTATCTGCCAAACGAATACTGATTTTGAGGCGGTTTATATGTTTGAAAGCTGATGTGATCGAGATGCTTGGGAGGAGAGTCAGGGGTTATATAAATATTTTTTTGTGCTTTTTAGTTCAATCGGTCCTTACGTAAAGCACTTAAAGAAAAATAAAAATTTCACGGTAGACATAAGAAATACTCGAACCCCTTAGATTTCTTAACGTATCAGATGTTGCGTGATCGTTGATAAATTTATGCAAAAATGCCTAATCTGCATGATATCAATAAAGATCCTAAATATTTTTGGACGATCGTTACATCATTAAGATCAAATTGCAGTGAAATTCCTGATCACGTTTCATTTCATTTCATTTTGGAGGAATTAGTGGAGTTTTTAACACGCTTTTATTAGCTTCACCTGTAATGTACGAGTATGTATGTAACGGAACTCGATTTTTACCCACTTTATATGGTAAGATTAATTCAAAATTTTGCACACTTAGCAGGGCTCGATGACTATACAATAATTTAAAATGTTTGTGCCATTATCAGGATCATAAAGACGGTTGACTTTTCAACCGTAAAAAAAAACGAAACTTACTAAATTCAACACAAAAATAAAGTGTAAAAAAGTAATAAAAATAAGAATAAGAAAAAAAAATAGTTTAAAAAAACTAAAAAACACGCTTTTATACCATTTAACCGAAATAACAAGTAAAAAAAATATACAATAAGATTAATGAGAAACATCATTGTAACTTGTAAACTTTCGCAATGCGAACTCATCATTACATATTTAAACGGGACTTAATCGCGCTGAAAAACTTAACTTTTATTTACCTCAACGTTCTCGTGACCACGATCAATGCAATTTGATCGAAACGTCGAGGTAAATAAAAATTTCATTTTTCAGCGCGATTAAGTCCCGTTTATAATTATGAGAAAAATAATTTCATTGTAAAAAAAGCGTGGGGTGCTTTGTGCGACATTCTTACACTAACTCTGTAATTCTAAATAGAAATAGTAACATATCTTGGTAAAAAATAAATTACAATTAATATCGAGCAACTCACGCTTCTTTTTAGTATGACATTACTTTTCTCGTTAATCACTTGGTATTAAAGCGTATTTTTATATATTTTTTAAACTATAATTTATTTTCCGAATACATTCAACCTATTTTACTCGTGCTTCAACAGCAGCAGTTGATCCGATCGACAACAGTCCCGTTCACTCAGTTCACGCAGTTTTTCAGAATCTGTCATTTTAAAAGTCACTCCAACTTATAGCCATCATTATAGGCCCTGATCCAGATTCGATTGCTTCCGTTTTTATAAAAACACTAGCTTTCGCCCGCGACTTCGTCCGCGCGGGCTACAGTTTATCTCAAAATAAGCATCCTATATTCTTCTAGGATATTAAAAACCAATGCAAAAGTATAGCACAAACGCTCTTGATGCTTTTTGACAGACTTTATTATTTATTTTCCATTGCAACCGTTCCTTACAGCGAGTAATCGACATTTTCCAGTTTTCACGTGGAAACTTGTCATTTTCCGGGATAAAAAGTATCCTGTGATGGTCTCTATATTGTTCAGTACCAATTAACAAAGTTTCATTAAAATCCGTCCAGCCGTAATCGCGTTAAAACTCCCCAAATAAACAGACAAAGTTTCACTTTTATATATTGGTGTGGAAGTCAATTCAGCAAGCCTCTTCACCACATTTTTAACAAGTCCTTGTCACGCGGTGAGTTCCCTACAAAATGGAAAATTTCATTACACCTATCCACAAAAAGGGTGACCTGAGTGATAACGCGAATTACTCACCCATCTCTATCTTATCGTCAACTGGCAAGTTTCTTGAATCAATGATGTTTATTTACCATTACTTGATCCGTACCAGCACGGTTTTCTGCCGGGAAAGTCAAAGTCAGAAAATCTCTTGGGATACGCCAGTGATATTTTTGAGGTTCTAGATGATAAATTTGAAGTTCATACTATCTATTACTATTTCTCACTAAGTAGTATTTTTATATCATAATGCACCCCGTCCTTCACAACTATAACAAATCCTCTCCATCCAAAGGTTGCCTGGAAGAGATCGCTTTTAGCGATAAGGCCGCCCATTGTGACACTTCTTCTGCTATTGTTCCTTTATTTTTTGTTGATTTTGTTTGTGGTGTGTGCAATAAAGAATTTATCTATCTATCTATCTATCTATACCGATTTCTCAAAGGCATTCGATGTAGTCAATCATACAGTGCTCATTCAAAAATTGGGTGATGGGGAATCTGTGGCTCCTTACTAAGATGGTGCGAATCATATATATTCGAAATAGTTCTCAGCTGATCTTTTTTAGGCTTCAAATCTACTGGAAAAATGGAACCATCAGGTTTGCCCCAGGACTTCCATCTTGGTCCTATGGTCTTTTTAGTGTTTATTAATTATCTGTGCTTCAGTAACTTCAAAGTATCAAATGTTCGCTGACGATCTTAAACATTATAAGGTGATTCTTGAGCATTCTGACACGTTATCTTTGCAGAATGATATAAATGCCATTTCAAATTAGTGTTCTCGTTCGAAAATTGTCCTGAAAGCAGCCAAATATTTCCATATTAGGTTCAGAAGAAATCAGAATCCTACACAGGGTGTTTATCATATCAATCATACCCCGATATCTGAAGTTACTAATATGAGTGATCTGGGTGTTACAGTTCTACAACAGAGTCTACAGACTCTAAGATCGCCTTCAGAGATCATATTGATACTATCACAAAGAAAGATGCTCGTTTGGCAGGTTTTGTAACGGATGTTTTTTTTAATGGTATAGAACTTTAAGTTGGCAACACTTTTTTAACTGGCGGCCATTTTGTCAGCTGTCTAGTGATTTATGTTTAGTTTGGTTTGGCATTTCAACATGAATAGACTGACGCCTGAACAACGCTTCCAAATTCTGCAAATTTATTTTGAAAGTCATGGTTCTGTTCGAAATACGTATCGCGCACTACGTCCATTTTACGGTCAACATAATCGTCCATCAGAGCAATTAATTCGATTAACTATGGAACGTTTTCGGACCACGTTTACTCTAAATGATAATACGCATCCACAGAGACGTCGTACAGTGCGTACAGAAGAAGTCATTGCTGCTGTAGAGCGTAGCGTAGAGGAAGACCCGAATCAGTCTATCCGCCATCGTGCACAGGAGCTGGACATGTGTCCATCCACTTTATGGAAGATTTTGCGGAAAGATCTTGGTTTGCGTGCTCACAAAATCCAACTCTTGCAAGAATTGAAGCCACACGATCACATAGCAAGGCGTAGATTCGGTGATTGGGCGCAAAACCAAATTGCCGTTGATCCCGATTTTCATAAGCGAATTTTGTTTAGCGATGAAGCTCACTTTTGATTAAATGGATACGTCAATAAACAAAACTGCCGTATTTGGAGTGATGATAATCCTCAAGCTTATGTTGAGACACCGTTACATCCTGAAAAACTGACTGTTTGGTGTGCTTTATGAGCTGGTGGAATAATTGGTCCGTACTCCTTTAAAAACGAGAACGTCACATTCAATGGTGATCGCTATAGAGCCATGATTACTGACTTTTTCGTTCATCAATTGAACAATCATGATGTGCAGGAGCTGTAGTTTCAACAAGACGGGGCAACATGTAATACAGCTCGTGCCACAATTGATTTATTGAAGGAAACGTTTGGTAACCGCACAGTTTCTCGTTTCGGACCCGTGAATTGGCCTCCAAGATCCTGCGATTTAACGCCGCTTGACTATTTTCTGTGGGGATATGTGAAGTCACTAGTCTAAGCCGATAAGCCCGAAACGATTGACCACTTGGAGGACAACATTCGCCGCGTTATTGCCGATATACGGCTACAAATGTTGGAAAAGGTCATCGAAAATTGGACCTCCAGATTGGACTACGTCCGAGCCAGCCGTGGCGGTCATGTGCCAGAAGTCATATTTAAATTATAATGCCAGAAGATTATCTTTCGAATACAGTAAATTTCATGTCAATTTAAAAAATCATCTTTGTTTTATTCCATTTCAAAGTTCTATACCTCTAAAACAACCATCCTTTATTAAAGCAAACTTTTCTTTAAAATCTTTATTCCTATAGTACGCGTCCCCAGCTGGCGGATAGGGGCACACCCGTTAGATATCATACAAGAGTTGTCTCAGTGTAGGCAGGAAATAAAATACCTCCCGCGGACCAAAAAAGCTGAAGAAGGAAACTTCGTTAAAAACCCTTCACTGCAGGCTACTCTGACGTATTCGGAGCACAGGCTGTAGTGGGTGCTGCACATTGGGCTGAAATGTACAGAATTGTGATGGCGGAAGAGCCCATAGATGGCTGGACGAACTTGACACCTTCGACAAGAATTGGCACAAAACACCACAAGACCGTAAAGAATGGAAAAATCGAGGGGAGGCCTTTGCCCAGCAGTGGGACAGTATAGGCTAAACACAACACAACACAACATTTTTTTTAAAGATCCTGAGATACCAATAATTATTTTTAATTCTTACTTTCGATCTCTACTTGAACAGCAGTATTCAATTTGGAGTTCCTTTTATGCAGTACATATTCACCGTTTGGAAAGACTTCAAAAGCAGTTTCTGTAACACTAAACTTATGCAAATAATCTTTGTCGCAGTCTGACATCTTATAGCTCTAGGCTTGCCTATTTGTCACTTGAATGCCGACGGAATGTCGCTGATGTTATGCTTTTGTACAAAATTGTGAATGGGAAAATCGACAGTCCTGATTTGCTGGAAAAAACAAACTCACTGCGCCACGCTCATGTAGCCGGCTCCGTAACAGAAAATCATTCAATCTTTCTTCGTGTCGCACTAAATACGATTATGCTCGGCATTCTCCGTTGTATCGGTTGTGCTCGGCATATAATGACATATGCCTTGATGTGGATATTTTCAGCGATCCCATCAATTCTTAAAAAAAACATAGTTATTCAAAATTTTCTTTAAAGTGTAACCGGATCTTGTGAGAAAATAAAATCTCGATAGATCCATTATTGATCTTAGCACTGGATCTAACGAGAATGATCGGTAATTAGTTATTTTGTAAAATATTAATATTTCATTTTATTGTTATTTTTTGTAAATTATTTTTCGATTATGTATTTTAGAAGAATGTAAGTGTTATTATTATTTGCACGCTGTTCACCTCGAGAAGGGCGTGCACTCAATGTACGAATAAGTTTGCATGTTTTATAAAAGCAAAAAAATTATCCGCCAGAGAACCAAAGTCACCGACATTGCTCAAAGAATATTAAGCAAGCTGAAGTCGCAATACGCTGGTCACATTTCTCGAAGGACGGACAACCACTGGGGTAGGTGTTTCCTCGAGTGGAAACCGTGTCTTGGTCATTGCAGTGTAGGAAGATCTTAACGCGGCGTGTCCTGGAGTTGATCGAAATTATCTAAACGTACTAACTTCAATAATTGCGCTAAGAAGCAGCTATTGCTTTTAAGCAAAGAGTGGACGCGGTTATATTTAGACCCCATTGATGTAATAAACTAGCTTCGCCCTGCAGCCTGGCCCGCGTGCAAACAAAAAATCAGTCTTCTGTGCACCCCTAGCGTCCTCAAGGAATATTCCCTCCAAATATGAATTCTCTAGGTCCACCGGGTTAGGTGCGTCGTCTGTCAGGCGGTATGTCACGTAGTTATGTCACGGTACTGTTGTACATAGATAAAAATCAGCGAAACATCACATTATCTATTAAATAAGTATTTAAACATTCTTAAATGACTCCTCTCCAGTGGTAGTGTAGTACCACATTAGTATAGCTGTTTATTTGACAAGAGATTGTCGTGCGATTAAATCTGATAATGCAGCACACTAAAAGGTAACCTGATTAGAAAAGCTTTATCAGCTAACTCTGAGCATCACTTATCTTTTGACTCCATATTCCACTTTGATTTACGAGATTCCGAACGATAACATCGCCTTAAATATTATTTTTCTTTTTGTAATTATGATGTTTGTTTTGTGATGGAATAGTAAGATGTTTACAGCTAATGAACGTGGCAGGTGTGTAAACAGCAGCGAGGCGCGACTATCAGCGAGGCACCTGGCTCGGTGCGTGTTGTGACGCGAGGTCACAAGCCGGTCACATTGAAGCGAGGCGCGCTATGTATTCCATGTCTATAGAGTCGCTCGCGTGAGCAACTACCTACCACTTGTGTCAAAACAACATGAAAGTATATGTTGTTTCACATGCAAGTAAACAATTTAAGCAACTACTTATTTAAGGGTAAGGCAGCCTTTGACGCTTTTATTTTATTATTCTTTGAATCAAAAAACCTACTCCAAATTGATTCTCTAGGCAAGAACAAATTTTAAAAAAACCCCCGCCTTCCCCCATTATAGCTAAGAAGCTTCTCGGTTTCTCAGCTTTCGAACTTTAAAAACCGCATCAAAATCGGTCCAATCGTTTGGGAGCTACGATGTCACAGACTGACACGCATAGTGATACACACCCTAAACTTATAACACCCGTCTCTTTGTTTGGGGGTTAAAAAGTATCTACTGAACAAATGTTTATAAAGTTTATAATAAGGGCCTTTTAGATCGGTCCAAAACTCGAGGAGATAGCGATGAACTTAAAATAAAATATAGTATCATTTTAAGAACACAGGCTTCCTCTTTTTTAAAGTTCGTTAAAAATAGATTGCACTGTCAATTTTATTTTTTACTTTTTGTCTTAATTTTGTATATTTTATGGGTTACACAATGTTAGACCTACATGGGTACCTACATCGTTCACTAATTAACCTTAGTGACTTAGTATATAGTTTTCACAATATTACTGACATGGGAACTGTAATATTTTGACCATTACAAAAATAAATGATGAAATTATAATTATGACTCTTTCAAATGTCCGGAAGTGAACTTGTACAATCGAGTACGTAGGCTTCCTGTGGTGGCACTTGCTCTAGGCGCGGGTTACGGCTCGTTATCACGCTGCCGGTACTAGCCAAGCGTGGAACAACCGCGCATTGGTTTTACGACCTACACACTTAAACAAACAAAACATAACTGTCGAAGTACCTACTGTAGGTACAGTCAGGTGGTTCTAACGAGAATGCGTCTGCTAAACTATTGCAAGGCAAAAACACAAAACCAGTATTCAGGTCAATTCACACCAATTACCTAGCCCCGAATTAGGATTCCTGTACTAGACAACATATTATGAACATAAACTAGTTTTCCCGCCCGCGACTTCGTCCGTGCGGACTACTGTTTATCGCGAAAAAAAGCATCCTATTTTCTTCCAGGATATTAAAAACCAATGCAAAAGTCACGAGCACCAATGCTCGTGATGTTTTTTGACAGACTTGTTATTTCGTTTCCATGGCAACCACAGACCATTCTGTGATGGCAACCGTTCCTTATAGGGAGTAATCAACATTTTCCAGTTTTCCCGTGGAACCTTATAATTTTCCGGGATAAAAAGTGTCATATGTCTTATTCCAGGGTATAAGCTATCTCCATTCTAAATTTCAAAATCCGTCCAGCCGTTATAGCGTGAAAGCTCCCCAAACACACAAACAAACAAACACACAACGTTTCACTTTTATATATTGGTATGGATAAATACAAATATACAGTTTTAACAGGGATCTTAGGGTAACGATATATAGGAAGACGTGTTCTTAGAAATCTATCTAGAAGTTTTATTTGGTGAAAATATCATGCAGAATTCGAACCCGCAATCGTCGACTTTGCAGTTAGGATCACTAACCACTAGGTCAAAATATTCGATCATTATAAGTACAAGCAGTTAAAATTATTTCATAAAATTAGGCGACGTGCAGTCGCAAGCAAAATAATAAACCTACGCACCTTTAGTACTTGCATCGTCGACCAGGAAAATCTCCTTGATGAGATGCCGCGGCGACCGGCCCAGCACGCTGCACGCCGTGCGCAGCAGCGTGCTCCAGTGCTCGTTGTGGAACGGCACCACCACGCTCACGGTCGGCAGCGACGCCAGGTACCGCCTCGCGGCGCACTTCGGGTGCCGAATGTCTGGCAGCGACCGGTTCAGCGGGATCTTGTCGCTGAGCGCCCCGTTGAATCCATTCACCGCGTACAGCTGCTCCTCTATGTCAGCCTCTTCTTTGGAGAGGTGCGCCGGTACTCCTTGCTCCCCGATACCTGATAGCGATTAGAGTTGTGAGGAACACTCACAGTGTACAGTTAAATTAAAAGAGATTTAAAAAAACGTGCAATGAGGTCGTCTCCTGGCTCAAAAGTTAACAATTGCATGAGAGCACAGTCCAACCATATGATGCTGCTACTTTGTTTATGTTATAAAAAAACTATCTATCTATCTAGTCTATACCTTAGTAACTTTTAAACTTTCGCTACTCGAACACATAGTTATATATTTAAACGGTACTTAATCGCGCTGAAAACTTAATATTAATTTACCTCAACGGTTCGATCAAGTTGCATTGATCGTGGTCACGAGAAGACTGAAGTAGCGGGTGTCAGCTTCGAGAAGGGCGAGCGTTGTCTCCAACTACCCGCATTTGGTTTTGTAAAAATTCAGAATTGTCACGACACACGACACTAACGACATCTGCAGATTTCTTCTGACATAAACCGCAACGCGAACACTTTATCACGGGATTCCAGGAAGCAGCCACCTTGAAACCATCCTCTCGGTTGAAATTGGGATACTTTTTAATTTCAACCACTTCACGTACACGTACAACTTGATCGAAACGTCGAGGTAAATATATATTAAGTTTCCAGCGCGATTAAGTCCCGTTTAAATATATAACTATGTATTCTATACCTACTTATAATAAAGCAACAAGAACGAAAAAGTCTGTACAAAGAAGATAATTTTTTAAAAATGCTCTAAGGTACTTATAATAAGCTACTGAACAAGTATATAACTTTTTTAAATCGTGTCTGTCTGTTTGTTTGTTTATTTGTCTGTATGTTTGTTCGCGCATCACGAAAAACTACTGGACCGATTGAGAAGCACTTTTCACTGTTGGATAGATTAGGGTTTGACTTAAAACTGGGTTACTTGGTATCTCAATCTGACGAGAAGAATTTGAGCAATCAATAAAAAACCATTTGACGTCTGAACGAAGTTTGATGATTTTGGTAATTTTGATTCTGGAATATCACAGGATCCTCATATCCCAGTAAAATGACCACGCGGGCAAAACCGCCACAAGCTAGCTGGCACAGATAGAAAACTAAAAAAAAAACGTGGATAAAATTATGCGCTCCGAGTAATAATTACGTATTTTTGTCTGTTTTAATAAAATCATGAAGTAACAGCATTATAATATTCTCTTACATTTACTATTAAAAACATTAAGTCTCGACATAAAAAAAAAAACATATTTAAAGTCAGGCAGTCTGGCAGGCAGGTGTCAATTAAAATTATTGTGATAAACATAATGCAGTTTTTTTACTCAAAAAAATCATGTACAGAATAAATAATAGTACAAATACAGAAGGCTAACTGAGTAAAGTCATTTAAATAAATAGCGACTCTCGCTACAACGCTATAAAGTGCAATTTAACTCGCACGGCGCTGCGAGCTTTCAATTATGTTTACCTAGAAGGCGCTCGCCCACCGCATGCAGGCTGGAATGCACCGTATCACAACGCGCGAGAACTTCCATTGCTCTAACCGTTTCAGAATCGCTCTGTCCCTTTTTCGCTCGTAGGGTTGTATTAAAATATGACTAGGTACTTGTACTACTAATTATTCTGTGATATGTTATGACTTAGATATTGTAACAGAATAAATAAGTAATAATGTATTATGTTATTACTTATTATTATAAATTAAAATAGTTATATTACATACAATGACATTCTTATCAGAATAGACCTACTACCTCATTTTTACTACCTACCTATCCCGTTTTCTGAACGCCGATAAGTTTAGTGAGATACCTACCTACGTGTCGTTGGTTGATTATGATTATATCCTATAGGTATTGCACTTTGATGAATAAAGGTCCCTGTCTGAATTCCATGCTTTTTAATGAGTGAAAAATAAATTGCTACCTACGTAATAAAAGGTATTAAAAGTATGTAGGCTACTTACTAAGTCAGCACAGTAATTCATTTTCCGATCAACAATACCTACTATAATCAATTATAAAATTACGTTGATTTGCTTTGGTGCTATGCTTTTGCATTGGTTTTTAATATCCTAGGTGAACATAGGATTCTGTTTTTCGCGACAAACGCTAGAGACCGCGCGGACGAATTCGCGGGCGAAAGCTATTTTTAATAACATGAGAATTTTGTCTCAAACAATGATGAATTAACAACACATTGACTCCACTTTGTAGAGAGCAGAGCTGCTATATCGGCTCAGTGTAACTGAATTAACATTAACACATTGACTCCACTTTGTAGAGAGCAGAGCTGCTATATCGGCTCAGTATAACTGAATTAACATTAACACATTGACTCCACTTTGTAGAGAGCAGAGCTGCTATATTGGCTCAGTATAACTGAATTACCATTAACACATTGACTCCACTTTGTAGAGAACAGAGGTGCTATATCAGTTCAGCGGAGTGCGACCGCCCTGGTAGAGGCTGCATTATAATGTTAGGGTACACGCGCACTTTGCGGAGGAGAACGCGCTGAAGGACACGAATTTAAAATAATTATTTGTATGAAATGCTATGAAACCCCACGCACCTATCCAAGCCGAACGCAGCGAAGTGCCTGAAGAATTCGGAAGGGGATTTTTTTCGGCGCGATCGCCTCCGCGTAATGCGCGTTAACCTTTACATTAATTTCACGTAGTTAAATGCCTTTTCAGACTAAACGGCTGAATCCAATCTTGATGAATTTGGTATGGAGATAGTTTGAACCCTTGGGAAGGACATAGAATACTGTTTTTGTCGCTATGTATTACTCGCGGACGAAATCGCGGTTAATAGGTATTAAATTATAAAGAAACAATTAGATATTTTGCAGTGAATTTGTATATATTATAATACTAACCCTCGCGTTTGCTTTCGTAGTCTATCTGTGTGTAGTTGTGCCAATCTTTTTTCTGAAAAAAAAAATGACAAATATTGCAGTAATAATTTACGTATAACATACTCGTATAATATGTGGATAAGATTAGCTCTAGTTCCGTTACGCCACACTCTTATCAACAATACAGTACAATAGGTGGCTGCGAGTAGACAAACATAGTGGTTTCTGATTGAGTATTTATTTTTTAATAGACATATTTTTGTTATTCTTTTTAATTGATATATTTTTGTTATTCTAGTCATTCTTATATTTTTAACCTGTTTGTTAGAGTAAGACTTACGCACCCTATTTTTATTACAATTTAGCCACGAATTGGCTAATAAGTAATTAGATTATAACTTAAACTTATAGATTGAGTACCTATACTAAGAATGTGTCCAATAACGCTTTTCTTATATTCTCTATTAAGGTGAAGTCACATTGATAATGTTTACTTTATAAGTAGCACTTGTTACACTCTACTCTACACTAATACAATAATATACACTACACTAACTCAAAAGGTTTTGTCCTTTTCTATGTCAGTGTGATCGAGGAGCTGGATTGCCTCTAAGTTCACATAATGATGAAGTCTATGATCGTGAGCTTCAGCATACTTTTTAACTACTTTGTCAACAAACTCTATTTTGAGGTCCCGATGGAGATCCTTGTTCTTATGTACCAAGGTGCATTCACTATTTCCCTTAGTACCTTGTTCTGGAAGTGTTGAATAATTAATGTATTGCTCTGTTTGGTGCAGCTCCACACCACCACCACACACTTCCATAAGTCCAGACTGGCTTTAGGACTTGCTTGTATAATAATAATGTATTGTGTGTTGACAGAGTGGAGTGTCTTCCAAGCAGCCAATACATTATTTTGTATCGCAGTACTAACTCTTCACTTTTCTTATTGACGTGCGCTTTCCAGCGAAGCTTCGCATCAACCGTCGAAACCCTTGGCTGAACTCTGGTATGGAATTTGTTTCTTATTTATATAAACTGGAGAATATTCCTGTTTCTTGTTGCTGAAGACAATGTGAATTGATTTGAATTCGTTTAATTTAATCCTCCATTGTTTAGTCCAGTCATAGACTCTATTGACCGCTGTTCGGACCTTTTCTGCTGCTTCTTGATGGGTACTTCCTACTGCCATTATAGCAGTGTCGTCAGCCAAGGTGCCGATGGTGTTATTTTCTAGCTCAGGAATATCACAAGTGTACTGCAGGCATTCTAAACATGTCACAATATAAAATATAAACACCCTTTTTTGCACGCCAAAAAATAACACACGTAACGATTCTAATTCTAAATTAAAGAGTACAATTGGCGGTATTTTTGCTCAAGAGCAATTTCTTCCAGACAAAATTAAGATGGAGAGAATCAGAGATTAAAATACCCTTTCGTTGGTGGCACAATAATAACATAATAAATTAACATATATACTAAATATACAAATATGATGAAAAATAATAAACTATTAATCCACTAATATTATCAAGGCGAAAGTTTGTATGTATGTTTGTTACTCCTTCACGCTCAAACGGCTGAACAGATTTAAATGATATTTGGTATGTACCTAGATACTTTGTCTTAAAATAACACATAGGGTACTATTCGTCATCATCATCATCATCCATCATCATCAGATGTCAAAGAGACAGGTGCCAAAGTGACAAGTGTCGCCGGATGAAACCGTGGGGCGCAGCTAGTTCAGGGGTGCGTTCACTTACTACGCTCGAGGACGCACGAATCACCTGCGCGACCACTCGAAATCGTTCACATCGTCGTCGGGCGTATGCCTGAAATGAAAAATAGTAGGGGAGGGGAGGAATAGTATGAAACTGACACTTGACAGTTGTCAGTTCTATGTGGACGTCCAAAGCCGATCACTAACTCTGGGTGATCGAGCGATATTCGCACGAATGATCCGTGCATCCTCGAAAGAAGTAAGTGAACGCACCCATGATGTAAATAATACATCAAAAACACACACACACCTCCTCACACGAATGCTCTCAGACACAAATACACACACATACCCTCACACACACACGCGCACAGTTATTGTCGTATTGAAGGTGTATTTACAAATAAATAATGTTACAAGAAACTACTGAACTTGATATCCACACCAATATATAAAAGTGAAACATTCTCTGTTAGTTTGTTTGTTTCTCTCAGGAGCTTTCACGCCTGTAACTGAACCACGCAGTGTAACTGAATTAACATTAACACATTGACTCCACTTTGTAGAGAGCAGAGCTGCTATATCGGCTCAGTGTAACTGAATTAACATTAACACATTAAATCCACTTCGTAGAGAGCAGAGCTGCTATATTGGCTCAGTATAACTGAATTAACATTAACACATTGACTCCACGTTGAAGAAAGCATAACTGAACAAGTAAATTAAAATTTATTTTATATCTAAAAATGAAACATTACAAAACACTCACTAAAAATTTACATAAAAATATGAAAAATTAATAAAGGAAAAATATGTAGCTTACTTTCACCAAACAAAGCGTTTCAAAGTTTTTGGCAGAAGTAAACTACATATTTTTTCATTCTTCATATATTTATATACGGATTTCCGCAAAGTAATGCCTGATCTATCAACTACTGACTGAATAAAGAATAAAATTTGAATTACTTCAATATCCAAATGAATTTGTAGATAACTGCTTACCTTTAAGCTTCTTGGTACAAAATGGTCAACATTCCTCAAGTGGTCTGGAACTTGCAATGCCTCATGCCTCTCATTGACCTCAAATCAAAATTGAAATGTACATTACATTGACTCAAAAACCAGATCTAGAATACAATCTAAAAATAGTGGTATCTCATTTCGATGAGTAGAAGCCGAGCAAATGATAAAAATATTTTGACAGCTAATGAATTTTGATCAAATGTTGGTATATTGGTATTTTAGGTCCTGGAATAGCACATGAGTACTTTTAACCTAGAGAAATGACCACGCGTGCGAAGCCGCGAGTAGAGCTAGTTGACTGACCGAGCAAACATGAAGCGCATGAGCGAAGCGTCTCCGTTTCAGCTTGGGCAAAAATGCTTTTGTATGATTGGATTTCAGTCCGGATCTCTGTTCTCCTCTACAGGTCGCATTTCTTATCCAATCTAGACGAAACTTGGTCTACAGGTTAAACGATTTTTTAGAATTTTTTAGTCGTCGGGGATTTTTGATTGGGGGGGGCTACTGAATATCTCCGCCTTATTAGATCTGATTTCGATGTCCTTTTTTTATTTGAAAGGTAGTAACTTTAAATTGGTCTCATAAAAATTTAGTGAAGATCTGATGAGGATCTGCAGCGTGAAGAGTGGAATAGCTCCTCAAAATGCAGTAAATTTGACACTTTTAGGTTTATACCAGTGGAATCAGCCCTCTGCCTACTAGGTAAGGATTGATGGAGCAACTTGGTTATTAATATTTTTACATTAAGGTAACTAGATGGCGCTACTATGCACCGCTAGATTAATTACAAAAAAAATTGTGCACGTGAGGTCTACAAATTACAGAGTCACTAGTTAAGTAAAGTAACAATAATATACTACTTTATGATTCCAAAGTGATACCATCATAGTTTTGTTTTTAGTTTTTTGCTAAATTCATTCAGTTATAAAATGGCATTGTGAGTAGGTTGAGTTTGAAACTCATTTTGATGGAAAGTATTTCGAAATATTGTAACAAGTTGATGTTTAGTAGTTTATGTAAAGCTTTACCCAGAAACAGTTTGAAATTTAATCAAACACATTTTTATGCAGTGATAATAACTCCCAATGTCTGCAAGTCTAGCATAGTGTCGGCCACAGAATTTTATGTTTATGTTTTGAAATTAACTCCTTCAGCATGTAGAGTCAGTCACATTTACTATTTTAGGAATTGTGATGTGTTTTACCACTTTTTTGGTTCCACTTCACAGTTGAGGTATATTTGAACCTGAACTATAGAACCATGCTTAAAACTACCCTGTCAACATAGTAGTAATTGAGGTACTATGCAAAAAAACTAGCAATTTTTGTCAAATATCACATATTATGGAATTGCCCAGCATATGAAAGGCTTCATTTTAAGCTCAAAGTACAGTTAATCTAATTTAATTTTATAATGAGGAATTTAATAAAAAAAATAAAAAAAACCTTTTATAAATTAGGCTGAATCAGCACAATAAAGGGAAAGGACTATGCCAGATCTCCAAAGTAACTTAGGCTCGATGTAAAATTATCGCAGACACAACTGAACAGTATTTTTATTTTTAAAGCATTATGTTAAAAGTTTTTGTGTGTTATTAGTTTTTTCTGGGAACTATACAAAAATAAGTTATGAGGAAATAAAGTTAACTTTTGTGGTTATGTGTCTTTCGTTAGATTATGACACGGTTTATGGTCAAGAGAATAATATAGCCAAGATATTATTGAAATCTAATATTAAACTGATACATTATGTAGGTACCTAAACTTTACGATCATGTTTAATATCATTTATAAACTATTTTTACCGACCTATACCTGCTATAGTAGTAGGCACTTAGGTACTCAATCTGAGAATCAAACCCTGGGCCTTCTCGGCTCTTGTCATGAGCTTGGTACCTAAACCACTGAAACATTTATAACAAATAATGAATTAACATATAGGCAAGATAAAAAAATATGTATGCGTCTATTGTTGTTATTTCTAATATTATAAAATAATATACTGAAATGATTTCTATTAGAATAAACTAAGATAGCCTGTAGATTATTTTTAAATCGATTTTGTTTATCGATTTATTAATAGTTTATTTGCACTAATTACGAGTTATAATCAACGCTATGATTCGTAATTAGTATCAATTCACAGCAACTTCCGCTCATTTCTATCCATTTTTATTCCTATTTTTTTTAATAACCGTTTCCGAAAGTTATTGCTTTAATAAGAATTAATTAAATTATTTTATATGGTCAATAATGTGGATAGATTTCGTGTTCGCAGCATTTAACTTTTAAAAGTCTTGCACAGCTATTTCCGGTCATTTCTATTCACATTAATTGTTTTTATTTTAATAACAGTTCCAGAATGTTATTGTTTTAATTAGAATGAATTAAATTATTTTATATACTCAATAATGTGGATAGATTTCGTGTCCGCGGCATTTAACATTTAAAAGTCTTGGAAGCCGAAAGCTGGCATCCTCCTTTCATTTACAAACTCAAAGTACAGTAAAGTCTAATTAATAATTTAAAAAGATATTTAAATGCCTACTGACTTTTTACAGTGCTATATTATGTCACCTTCTTATAATAAATGTTTTTGAGTTTCAGGTTGAGTTTGATAACCACTGGAGCTTACCTCATAGTTGGAGATTTCAAAGTTGCTTAGCATTTTGATTAGGTAAAGCAGAATGACTATAATTGTAAGCATCAGTAGGTTCCGGAGCCGGAGCATGCGGAACAGGTTACGTCTCATCATGTGAATTGGATGGTTTCTGCGAATAAATACCCACATTATTGTATGGCTTTCCTAACAAATCCTATGTCACCTACAGATAAACACTCAGTTTAGGCAGGTTTTTCAGAACTTTAAACATTATTAATTATTACTCACCTCCGTCTCATGATGAAATTAAGTACTGCTAGCTGATTAAATATACACAATTTTTTGTAATATAGTTTATAATTCAACCATATAACTGGGAACTCATTTAACTTATTAGTGAGTAGTGCCCCTCAAGTGTTTGATGATAATATTTGTATTCAACCTCTATTGGTCTGCTATTATTCTGATTTACAAGACAAGTGCAAAGTCAAGTTTAAACTGTTTACACCACTGAAGACTGATCTAGACTGAGTAGGTACCCTGCCAACTCAGCTTGAGCCACCTGAGCCAATCACTATGTCAATAAATAAGTTCATTGCATGGCATCGATTGTGTAAATAATTTGTTTCTATTACTCTCAATAATTATTTATACAAATAAATGCGTGGTTGAACAAGTACGTAGACATACCATGGTAATGAATACTCACTTTATTTAATAACACTCGTACACTTCAATATACGGCACTGTAAAAAAACCGGACTGTAAAGAATATTCAAAGAAAAACATTTTGCCGAAAGTGCCGAAAGGACATCTCCATTTCGAACAACAATAAATAATGAACGAATGAACATAATGAACAGGGGGGTGACATTTGGAACATTGAGTGTTTCTGCTGCAAAGATAGCAGCGATATCTTCATGATTTAACATGGAAGCACTACTCTACTACTCGCAACTTGTACGATAGATGTCATTACAGGCATGCTATTTGTAAAAAAAAATAGTTTATTTTATTTTATGAAACAAAATGTAAAGTGTTGCTTTAAAATTTATATTCATATTAATTTATTTTATTCGTTATAATTTCACATCAGATTATATTAGAATTTTCGCTCACTAACAATAGTGACATAATGTTGACATACCATACCACAATATCTCTGTCTCTGAGTAGTCTGTGGACATATCGATGTCAAAAATCAACAAGAGAAAAAACGTTTGGTTTTGAATATTTGGGTTTAATTTAATAAAGTTTCGTTCCGCCCTCGCGCTGCTCTTAACTTTTTCAGCTCTTTCGTTGTTCCTGAGTGCCGAGTTTCTGAGAGAAATTGAGACTCCTTCCCAGAAACCAATTCATTGAAAGATGTTCTGTGTTGTTTTCACCATGCCGCTTCACTGCGCTTTTGGTTGTAAACAGAATGGGTAAGTAGAGATAGAGACCTTTAAATAACTTAGTGTACTAGGTACCTGGTGAGCGTAATTGAAAATGGCTTCATAATCCTACATTTCTGGAATGTTTCTAAATAAGCGTGCGGTCCATGTGCGGTCCAAACTCAAACGCTTAAAGCTTTTGTGTACCTTCATTCTGTATAAATACCTACTGTATTTTTAGGTAGGAGTTCTATCCCATGAAAATGGACGAGCCAATAACATTAATAAGTCTTATTTTCTTTATTTTCAGATTTTGTGATGCATGTATATCCGAATCCTGTCAAATTTTCTGAGCGTTTCAAAGCTTGGGTTAATGTTGTTGGGGGAAAACTGAAAACAACATTATATTACGATTGTTCAAGAAGAAATGAATTTGTGACATCCACTTCACTGAACAAGCAAGCAAGATTTTGATGAACAGGAATTGGTACAACAACCGGAATGCATAAGAAATGCCATCTCTGTATTTATCAGGTAAATAAAACAAATGAAAACTTTGAAAATCCACATAACCATTTAAAAATGTTTAATATATTTTAATTATATATTTTTTATTATACTTAGTATTAACATAGTTTAATTCTATTGTATGACAATCTGCCCCTCAGCAGTATGATCAAAATCAACCTGCCCTAACTTCTACACTGCTTATCACTGCAACTCCAGGTACCATCATACCAAATATATAGAGAGAGGTAGCGACTTGCCACCGACTAAGCGGGCCGTCATATTATAAAGTAAACTAATGAGGAATTTGGAATTTCTTTATAATATGTACCATATACTCTACTTAAACAAGAAATCCTTTATCTAAAGTGGGAATCAAGTAAAATAAGATATGAGTTATGCAGGGGTAATTAGTATTTTGAAAATGTAATATGCTGCAAGCCTGGATATGGCACAGCTTAATCTACCTACAAAGTTTGCTTTCTATCTGACATGTAGTTATTAAATAAAGCGAATAGTGTGCTAGTGTGACAACCCAGAATTCTATACTAATCCGTAGGGAACTTAAAATCAAACATTACCCTTAACATTGTAAAATATGTTGTCCGTCATAGATAAAACATAATTTAATAAGTGTTCATATATTTTTCAGATGGCAGATATAGTATAAGTGCAGCTACTGTGCTGGTGGATCATAACAACAGTGCTAGCAGCAAGTCAAAACGAAGAGCAGTATACCATACACAAACAATACTAAACAAGAATATAACATTTAAAAAAAACGTGTGTCAGTTTGATTGTCTGTATGTTTATTCGCGCGTCACGTAAAAACTACTGGACCGATTGCGATGCAGTTTTCACTGTTATATAGTTTAGGGTTTGATTTAAAAACTGGTGTACTTGGTATCTCAATCCAATACGAAAAAGCTGAGCAATTGATTAAAAACTTTTTGACGGCTGAAGGAATTTTGATCAAATGTTGGTATTCTTATTCTTATTCGAGATGGGGGCGATAAGGCCTGCACTGACGTCCCGCTTGGGGTGTAAATGTTGGTATTATAAGTCCTACAATAGCACATAGCCGCGGGCACAGGTAGTAATAATAATACATCTTTATATCAGACATATTTTACCATTATAAACCAATACAACAAATTTTTAATTATTAATGTTTATTAATACACAAATGTTTGGTAATGAAAAAAGAACACACAAATTTACATCACACAGGCAGAAAATGATATCACTGTGTAATACCTATTCACAACTTTATCAAATGCGCTTGCAATGGACAATCAGGTTGTTCAGCAATGGTATTCAGTGTGCCGTTGACACTGCCACGAGTTCTGCGTAAGAGAGATGCCGCATTTTTTCTCATGATCGCGAAAAAAAAAACCATCAGAATGTGCCTCTGCAAACATTCCAGATGCACTGCAGAACCGAGGCAGGCCCAACACCACCCTGAATCCATTGTTATATTGGACTAGCAGAGCGCTGTACCCTCTGCGTATAGCAGATCCATAGGCTGCTCGCGTAAAACGATTGGCCTTAAAGAGAGTAAACTTAACAGCGGGCAAACCTATGAGCCAGCATGTTGCATCTGACCGCCAGCGCCCCGCGTTCCCTCTCAATGTCCACTCAGGGTAACAGGGGGAACATGGTTGGGTAATTTATTTCTGGTTTAAAAATCATTATCTCACTTTTTTTTACATTGTAACGTAATACGTTTTATTCTGTGTATGATTCACAACAGTTAATTAATTTTCTTAGACGTCGATTGAGGGGCTCATAATGTTTAAGTAAAATGACCGCCTATTGTTACATACACTTATTTTTCTAAGCCAACTTTGTATTTTTATGTTATTTACCTACTGTGTTGTTTTAATAAATACTTTTATCTACCAATCCATATTTTGTTTAATTGCAATTAATAGTGTTGTAATAAAATATTGTTTCCCAATTACTTACTGAGAATTTTTTTTAGGCTACCATAATGTAACTTTGTCAAATTAATTAAAAAAATACCATTTGACAAGGTCGCAATACGGTAATTAGAAGGAATTGAGAAAAATAAAATTACCAAAATACCTATTAGCTGTACTGTGGGTATTTGTGTGTATGACTGTGTGCTGTGCGTGTGTGTGTGTGTACTATAGCATTAGTTCTTCAAGTGGCGCTTCAATTTTATATGCACGTTAAAAGCCGCAAGAGGGCACTCTTTCTCCCCTATATTACTATACTCCTTGGTAATTAATCAATGAAAAGAATGAGAATGGACAAAATAATGTATTATACTCTGTGATCGAGTCCCTGGGCTAGTGGCCCAATTACAGAACTTGGTTACAATTATCACTTTTTTCATAGCAATTTCGACTCTATCGCAAGGCATTAGTGGTTGCGATATTGAGAATTAGATTGAAGCCAAGTTATGTTCACATAAACGAGGACGCACGGATCACGTCGTCATCCAGGCGTTCGCCTAGGTCATCCGAAAAATAGTAGTGGAGGGGAGGAATAGTATGAAACTGACACTTGACAGTTGTCAGTTGTATGTGGACGTCCAAAGTCATTCACGATCTCCGGCAGCCCGATTCCATAACTTGGCTTCAATCAGATTGTCACTTTTTTCATAGCAAAATCGACTCTATCGCAAAGCATTATTGAATTTCACGGCTTGAAACCGTCATGATCAACATTACGTAATCGCAGTCCGGATGATCGAGCGATAATCGCACGGATGATTCGAGCGTGTAGGTGAACACAGCCCCTATATTGTACGGCCAATAATTCGCGACCAAGGAAGTTGTATGTACTTACGTACAACTGCAGCAGAGCAATTACCTATCTCGTTTCATTAAGCAACAAGCAATATTTTATAGCAATTTTGACTCTATCGCAAGGCATAAGTGATAGTGATCATGAAAATCTGATTGAAACCAAGATAGATAATAGCACTACTGAGCAATTGTTTACCTACCTTGTTTCATTATAAAACAAGCAATATTTCATAGCAATTTCGATTATATCGCACAGCATTAGTGATAGGGATAATTAAAATCTGATTGAAACCAAGTTAGCTACATGACTTATATTCCACATCCTCGGATAGTGAAACAGAAGGTTAGTATACAAATAACCATAGATTTATTTCTTACTAAAAATGTTCTTACTTTTCTATGTTCCTACCTACATAGTTCTACCTAAAGAAGAAATGTGATGCGTAGTACCAAGAAGGGTTACTACTGCTTCTTCATAAAAGGAATGTTCGAAATGTGATGCGAGACGCCAGCGGGGCTATCTCTTTTACGTAAAGAAGAATTGTGATGCGTACTACCATGAAATGGACCTACTGTCACTATATTTCTTCATTAAAGAATGTTCAAGAGTAATGCCATCGCAGTAGGCCTGGTTAGGCCTTCTTAACTACATCGGAGACTTGGGCAGAGGAGGAGTTCATCGAAAAAGGTAAGCGTGCGCATTTTCCTTCCAAGATCTTTTCCACCATCTACCCTTGGCTGCTAACCTGTCACCAATCTGTCACCACAACGCATTTCGCCCTATGAGTAACAAAATACCGTCCACAAAACGCGAAGGTCAAATAATTATTATAATTTTATCCTTCCGCACCAGGATTATATTCTTGGAACATTGGGATTTTCTCTGATCCCAATTTCCGCAAAACCACATCCCGTGGAGACGTTCCTCGGTGCCTCCAAGTACCGAAAAAGAGAATAGCGTTGAGTTGAGTCGAATTCATTTAGTTCCATAAAATTCCACCATTATCGATACCAATCGTGCGCTAGTTTAAAATTCAAGAACACTAAATGGCATGATTTCGATCCCAATCCCAAATTACGATTGAAATCGAGTGTCAAGAGTAATGTACCAGTTATGCTTTCTTTGGATATTGACAGAAATAAAAACAGCATATTTAGGATAACAAAAAATATTTTGATTGAAATATTCAAATCAATAAATTAGGCTTCGCCGTTATTGACTAAAACACCTGAGGTGTATAGGTGACCATTACGTTAACTATAGAAGCCTAATGTAGAATTTAACGCACTGAAATTATTTAATACAAGTCATTACTCAACAAAAACATTTATGTATGTCGGGTTCCTCGATTTTTCAATGTGGCCGCTTATAAAAACAATACCTCCCATAACGGCCCCATACCTCATATGTGTCGGTCGTATAATAATCTACTGCGCGGTAACGCTCGTAATTAACACTCAAATGATTATACCATGAAATTAAATGATCTTGATATATTCAGTTTTAGTCTCAACCGTTTCAGAAGTGCCATTTATAAACAATTTTCGTAATGCACTACAATTTTATGTGTTGTGGTGTACGTTTTTGGGTGGCGATAGTGACGGATGTATGCCTGATAACATGGTTATAATACACCTATCATTGCAGGTATCAAGAAGGCAATTAAGGGAACTTGCAGTCCGCTCGCCTATACAATGCATTTAAAATACCTACCTATATTGTGGAATAGTGCTTGCAACTTTAGCTATAAGTATTAATCTTTATAGCAACGGTGCTGTTGCAACCGTTCCTTACAGCGAATAATCAACATTTTCCTGTATTCCCGTGGAAACTTACTATTTTCCGGGATAAAAAAAAAACTATGTTTTATTCCAGGGTTTAAACTATCTCCATTCAAAATTTCATCAAAATCCATCCAGCCGTTATCGCGTTAAAACTCCCCAAATAAACAAGCAGACAACGTGTTACTTTTGTATAGTGGTGTGGATTGCTAGAACTTCCGCTAGGTCTATTGTCCTATTTTTGACCTCAAATGTCTGGAATTATAGCCATACCATGTCCGGTATTTTTTATTATTAATTTCAAGGAACAAGCAAGCGTGTGGGGAAACCCATCACACGATGGACCGACGACATTGTAGCCATCGCAGGAAGTCGGTGGATGGAGGTGGCACAAGATCACTCGTCATGGCGCTCTTTGGGGGAGGCCTATGTTCAGCAGTGGACTTCTAAAGGCTGACATGATGATGATGATGATGATGATGATGATAATGAATTTCAAGGAAAAAAGCGCCGAAGAATAAAAGTTCTTGAGTATCAGACAGGGAAACTCAAGTGAAGGTTTGTATCTATACTTATAATAAAACTGTAATGGTTCCAATTCTGTATATTGAAGATATTTTGAAATTTTATTTTGGAGGGTACTCTATATTCAATACTGAAGCCAAAACTGTTTTTTTTTTCATTTTTGTCTGTCTGTCTGTCTGTCTGTCTGCTTGTATCTTGGCTAAGCATCACGCCGAAACTACTGAATGAATTTAAATGAAACTTGGTATGATTTGAGTTCATTCTACGAGGTAGGACATAGGATACTTTTAATCCCGAAAAATTAAAGGATTCCCGCAGGATAGGCGTTGAGAGTTATTTAAAAGAACACGTATCACGCTGAAACCACTGGACGGATTTTATTGCAACTTGGCACAGTCATAGTTTATATAATGGGTAAAAATTGAGGATACTTTTTATCCCAAAATAATAAAGAAATCCTGCGGGATAATGACCAAAATTCTGTAAATGGAAGATATTGTGTCATTTTTTTTGGAGGCCGTTCTATATTCAATGCTTAAGCCAAAACTGTAGCTTTGTATTTTTTGTCTGTCTGTCTGTCCGTCTGTCTCTCTGTACCTTGGCAGCACATCACGTCAAAAATACTCACTGAATTCAAATGAAATTTGGTATTATTTGAGTTCATACTTCAAGGTAGGACATTGGATACTTTTCATCCCGAAAAGTTAAAGAGTTCCTGCAGTATAGGGGTGCAAAATTATTTTAAAGTACACGTAGCACGCTGAAACTATTGGACGGATGTTGATGCAACATGGCACAGACATAGTTCATAAGATGGGTGAAAATTATGGATACTTTTTGTCCCGAAAAAAATAAAGGTTTCCTGCGGGATATGGGTCCAAATTTTGTACAATAAAGATATTGAGAATTTATTTTTTGGAAGTTACTGTATATTCGATAATGAAGCCTAAACTGTACTTTTTTCATTTCTGCCTGTATGTCTGTCTGTCTGTATCTTGGCCGCGCCTCACGCCGCCGAACTACTGGACGAATTCAAATGAAACTTAGTATGATTTGAGTTCATACTACGAGGTAGGACATAGGATTAATGGTTTCTCGCAGGATAGGGGTTGAAAATTATTTATAAGAACACGTACCACGCTGAAACTAATGGACGGGTTTTGATGCAACTTGGCACTGTCTTAAGTTATATGATAGGTTAAAATTGAGGACACGTTTTATCCCAAAAAATTAATTGGCTTCTGCGGGATATGGGTCCAAAGTTATATTTATATTTAAGTAATAAATAATATATTTTGGATGGTTCTCTATATTCGATACTGAAGCCAAAACTGTTTTACTTTTTATTTTTGTCTGTCTGTCTGTCTGTCCGACCATCAAATCCATCTTGACCGCGCATCGCACAGAAACAACTGAATGAATTCAAATGAAACTTGGTATGATTTGAGTTCATACTACGAGGTAGGTCATTGGATACTTATCATCTCGAAAAATTGAAGGGTTTCCGCAATATAGGGGTTGAAAGATATTAAAAAGAACACGTATTACGCTGAAACTACTAGACGGATTTTTTGATGCTAATTGACACAGTCATAAATCTATACTTATAATAAAGCAATAGGTACGAAAAAGGTTGTAAAGATAAAATTAAAATAAAAGAAGCTCTTGGGTGTTTAGAAAGAGTATTGAACACGAATATAACAACTTTTTAATCGTGTCGCTCTGTCTGGTTGTCTGTATGTTTGTTCACGCATCACGTGAAAACTGTTGTACCGATTGCAATTCGGTTTTCATTGTTAGATAGCTTAGGGTTTAATTAAAAAACTGGTGTAATTGGTATCTCAATTTGGTGAGTTAGAAGACGAGCAATTGATAAAAGTATTTTTGACAACTAAAGAAATTTTAATCAAATTTTGGTATATTGTTCCTGGAATAGCACATTATGGTACTTTTAACCTAAAAAAAAGACCACGCGTGCGAAGCCGCGGGTATAGCTAGTTAATAAATAAATTCAGCAAGCAGCGAATATTCACTCCACGAAGGTTTTGTTGGAAATAGGGGACTCTAAAATATAGATATTTTAGGGTATATCGCTTGAATGAATAAAGGAAGTACTAACACCTTATTTATTTATTTATCTCAGGTTGTCGAGAATTCCGTACAAATATTTAATGTACATAAATATCTTCAAATAAACTCAAATTATAGTTAGCTATATATTTTCATCTCGTTAACATAGAAGTTTTTACATCTTCAAGGGACCGTAGACATAAGTATTAAGTAAAACCATGTTCATTTCATTCATTCATTAATTTATCGTTCAGGTTTACCGGGCTTTGTGAATGCCCATCACTAGAGATTATCCTAGTGTGCGTCTAAACACTGCGTAACTATGCTGTATTTTATAACTGTGTGCGCATTTTATGATGGTGTGCGAGATTGTTTTAGCGTGCGTTTACATTAATAAGATTTTGATTTGCGCGTGTGCAATGAGTGTTCACCTCGTCCCCCGTAAAAATTGGCAGAAAATAATGGGTGCTTTCCGATTCACGATAATATCGCTGTGAGCGATCACAGTGCTAATTTGCGTTCCGATTCAGATATCGCGCTCACGGTAGTTGAGTGCTGCAGTTGATTCGGAACGCTCGTGAGCGTGATTCTTGTAATCACAACAACATAACCTCAAAATTTGCTCAAAATACAAAGTATTACTCGTGGGTAAAGTAGTCTGTCTAAAAATTGGTCAATTGTCTGTAGTAATATATGGAAAACTGTACGAAAATCACACACAACTGAATTCAAACAACAGTTTTCTTTGTAAACAACCGTCAGTCTGTCACTTTGACAGTAGCGCTCACGGTGATATCGGTTTGGGGATGGTCGGTGTAATCGCAAAATGGCGGCGGATGTAATGACGTAATCCGTGACGTCACAATCACAAGGGATATCGTTGTTGCGCTCACGATGACTGGGTACGCGTTTTAGCGCGATAATATCGATTTTATCGATATTTGCGCGTCTCGGAATGCACCCAATGTTTGCGGAATAAAACGTTAGCATCTCCATTGGATATATGCTCGAAAATAGTAGGTATATCGTCTAAGATCTATAGGTAGTCTGTCGTGTGTCTTCTTTGTAGTTTGTGTCTGGGGTGCGTTTAAGTCAATTATCCAGTATAAAATTTAAACTGACTAAAAGTCAAACACCCCGTTCAAGCACACCGCGAGGCGAAAAATTAACCCGAATATAATTTAATCTGCCCCGTTCACGGGCGCCCGCTGGTATAAGTTTTCGCCTGGCTAGGATAAATTTTAGCGAGCTTTTGAGGTCGCTAAATTTTAGTCTGCTGTCAGAATGACAGCTGTGTGTCATTCGATTCGTGGTTAGATTCAATTGGTTGATTGTTTTATTAGTAAATACTTTATATATTTATAATAATGCAGTAACATAAATTCTGTGCAACGAATATAATATAAAAATCATTTAGGGGGCATAAAATAGGCTACTGAACATAAATTTGACAAGTCGACAGTTGAATTTGACAGATAAACCCAAGATAAACCTATGACTCAGGGGTGCGTTTAAGTCAATTATCCAGTATAAAATTTAAACTGACTAAACGTCAAACACCCCGTTCAAGCACACCGCGAGGCGAAAAATTAACCAGACTAAAATTTAATCTGCCCCGTTCACGGGCGTCCGCTGGTATAAGTTTTCGCCTGGCTAGGATAAACTTTAGCGAGCTTTTGAGGTCGCTAAATTTTAGTCTGCTGTCAGAATGACAGCTGTTTGTCATTCGATTCGTGGTTAGATTCAATTTGTTGATGGTTTTATTCGTAAATACTATCTATATTTATAATAATGCAGTAACATAAATTCTGTACAACGAATATAATATGAAAATGATCTATGGGACATAAATAAATTAACTGAACATAAATTTGACAAGTCGACAATTGAATTTGAAAGATAAACCTGACTCCGTTCAGCGAACCCTCGCTGGTTAAATTTTATCCGATGAAAATTTCACCGACTTGATTAAACGCACCCCAGTTCAGCGAACCCTCGCTGGTTAAATTTTATCCGGTGAAAATTTCGCCGACTTGCTTAAACGCACCCCTGTGTCTCTGTGACGTTAATGACGTACATCAAATGATCAAACCATCAAAATTATTAAAAATGTCAATCAGCTGATTAATCTTCAAGAAAAATAAAGAAAATACCTATGTACTTTAAAAAATGAGGACTTATACGTACGAGGAACGCTATATAATATACTTCTAGAATTAGTTAAAAATGTTAATAGCCGTCGTGATCACAATTTCCCTAATAACAATTTGATAAAGATCAGTAAATATGTCAAGAGCGTCTGAAGTGAGGGCAGTCCTGGAGCTGATGAAGGTGCTGCGGAGGATGGCGAAGCTGGCGAGCGTGGCGCCCATACGGGTAGCTCCAGTGGCTGAAGCAACGGCGGGCGGGCGCCAGGGACGCCGAAGGGAGCGCGGTGCCAACTCTTCCGCCGGGCTTACGATCGGTGCGGGATCTTTGGCTGTTGCGCTACTGGCGGCTGATGCCTTCAATGGTATTTTACGAAGTTATCAATATATTACCTATCATGAAGTTATCAATATTGTTATCGAAACTAGCTTTTAAGGTGGGAAGGACTTGGCTCAACTGTAAAAGCTTGGCCCACGTTTTTAGTTAAGGGAAGGGGGGAACGGGTAGAGGAGAGGGAGTAGAACCCCCACTGAGTAGGGGGGCTAGATCTCCCCCCCCCCCCCCTTTGAGATATGTATTTTTTATATATATTTTTAGCAAATTTTTTCTGTTCTTTCCCTTTGAGTAGGGGTTGTTTTTTTTTATAGAAAGCTTATACTATAAGAAGTCTTCCTGTTTAATATAAAAAGGCTCAACTTAACAAAAATTACAAGTACCTAGAAGGCTGGTTTTTTTTTCTAAGGTTCTAAGGACCTTAGAAAAAAAAACCATAGAAGACCTAAAATCTGAAATGGCGTATTGCGATTCCTTGAACAGTTTTTGAGAAAAATATATTTGAATATGCCATAAACAGCACTATGTTAATGCAAAAATCACTATAAAATCGCTAAAAGACAGTAATTTTCACGACTTTGACAGTTTATTGACATTGACAGTGAAAGTAATGTCACTTTTTTAACAGTTTAGACTTATAAGTGACAGTATTTACGTGATTTTCAGAAAACCGACACAGAGCACCCAGACATGAGTGGGTTAGGATCTAAATTAGTCACAGAACTGACAAAGAGCACCCCAACATGAGTATGTTAGGTTTGAAATGAGTCACAGAACCGACACAGAGCACCCCGACTCCACCTGGTCTTGCGGTCGCTACCCCTAGAGTATATATAAAAAGTGCAGAGCCAGAAGCCCTGAGAGGAGCTAGCCTGTGAGGCCGGAGTGGAGTGAAGGGGGGAGGTGGAGAGCGTAGCGATCTGGCGACGTCCGTAGTGGAGCGTAGGTTGAGTGGGCAAAGCAACCTCGCGAGAGTTCTGGCGAGAGCCCACACCGGAGACAAATTTCCATTCCATTTCATCATATATATTACACTAGTTTTCCCGCCCGCAAACACATCCGCGTGCACTACTGTTTATCATGAAAAAAAACCTTTTTTGTCTAGGAAATTAAAAACCAATGCAAAAGTAGGTACAACACCAACGCTTTTGATGTTTATTGACTGACTTGTTATTTCGTTTCCATGGAAACCGTTCCTTACAGTTTTACGTGGAAACTTAAAAAAATCCGGGATAAAAAGTACAAGAAATACGCCATTTGAGTTTAATTTCACAAACTGACTTTTTATTAACTACCTACCCACAAATTCAATAATAAATCAAAATCAATACATGATAAAAAGTATTCTATGTTTTATTCTAGGGTATAAGCTATCTCCATACCAAATTTCATCAAAATCCGTCTATCCGTTATCACGTGGAAGCTCCCCAAACAAACAAACAAACACACAATGTTTCACTTTTATATATTGGTATGGAATAAGGGCGCAACCCAGGAGTTGGGGGATATTTATGCAGGGTTTTTCAACCTCTCCCACCCCTGCCTGTGTTTATTTTTACATTTTTTTAAACGTAAAAAAAAAACTTTTTCCCATCTCTTTTACTACTTGTAATTTTTTAAAAGTCCTTCCTATAAAAGGCTTCCGAGATGTGATTTTTTAAAAAGTGGCAGTTTTCTCTCGACTCAGTGGCAATGCGACTTGGCCATGATAGGTTAGAAGGCGAAGCCGGGAGCGAAGCGTAGTGTGCTAACAAAATAGCACTTAGTAAATATATATATATATTTTTCAGTAATGTGAATAGAGATTTAAAAAAAAAATGCAAAAAAAGTAATCTTGGTAGGTACTATACTGTGACAGTAGGTTAAGGCACAGTATTACAACATTTCCCTACAGTAGCGCAACGCCTTTGATGTGGGGCGATGCTGCCGCCTGTGTAGGTACTAATGCTATCATATGCAGACATGCAAGGGTTATCACAAAATTGGAAATAAAATAATAGTGATTATTATTATAGCATAATCATTTATTAATAAGAATCACTTTTTCTATTGTATACATTTAAAGGTGTTGCACTGCCAGATACCAGCATGACATTTTATTTGTAGTCGTTTATAGTTTTCTATCATTAAATTTAACTATATAATAAATTCGCATTCAAATGAACACAAGACCAGGTGGCATTGGTTGTGCTCTGTTGACTCATCTAGAACCTAACCTACTCATGTTGGGGTGCTCGGTGTTGGATCTGTGACCCGTTTAGAAGTTAACCTACTAACAAATGCCATAAAACATTCGCGCGCGGTATTGTGAGGGAAAGTTTGAAATGTGTGAATATCTCCAATTACTCCATTATGTTTGTGGAGCTCTTAGCAATCTCGGAGGCGCTGTCACATGTTATCAGTGCAGGACTCAAAAAGGCTATTAGTTTGTCTGACAGCAAAAGTGCCTTACAGCATATAGCTCTATGCTGATAGCTTATACCATATTAAATAAAGTTCTAGTGCTGGTAGCTGGAGGGGGGGGGGGGGGTGGGCACCCCTGGGATTGCAATGGATTCCTTCACATGTTGGCATACGTCGTGGTAACGAGGAGGCTGATAAACTTGCCAGAGAGGCAATATCAATAGTACAGAAGTTCAACTGAAACCGGAATACTCAGAAGTACTTATCCAATACAAAAGTATAATTACATCTCATTGGAAGGAGTATTTTGATATTGTCTCTCTAGAAAAGGGAATATGGTACAGAACAATGCAAAGTGAGCCTCCTCGTATACCATGGTGTGCCGATGTGAAGTTTAGTAGGAAGTTAATTGTGATTGCTCATAGATTTCGCTCTGGACATATTCCTTTAAACAAATTTAAATATTTGATGAAGAAAGTAAATAGCCCCAATTGTGATGTATGTGGTATTACGGAAGATGTTTACCATTTTCTTATGGTGTGTGTCAGGAGTGCATCTATGAGAGATGAAATATTCAAGGTGATAAATGTAAACCGGCTTGATGTGGGTCTGATCCAGAGCATCTTAGCTGCGCAAACATCTAGCACAGCTAGGATGCTCTATCAATCCACATATAAACTGGTCAAAAGCTGTTAAAAACTGATGCGTACACAATGGGACTGACATAGTCGTTGCCCTAAAAAAAAAGAGAAAAAAAAAGAAAGTCAAGTGAAGTGAAGTGCATTTGGATAGTTTGAATAGCAATCATTATGGAATATTCAAATATATTTTTCTCGAAAACTATTGGGAGTAGCAAATAAAAAAAAAAAACAAAACAAATTTAGGTTTTCTTTGTTTATGCCTACTTTAGAAAAAAAAAACCTTATAGTTACTTGTAATTTTTGGAAAGTTGAGCCTAAATTTTGGATTTTAGTATGTAGGTTTTAATCTACGAATAAATAATAAGTCAGGAACTCTAATTCAGAACAAATGTCACAATAAAAGTGCCCCTACTTCAAACCAAAACGACGTAAGATTCAAAGTACGAATCACTTCCGAGGTTACAAATAGACATGCTTGGTGATTGGTTTAAATCCAGAACGAAAGCAGGGATTGGTTCACGCGCGTAATGCAATGTCTGCTATGACAGCTGAGTCATAGCGGCGTGGACGATGTTATGCAATAAGTGGACCGGACCAAGTCAGTAATAAAACAATATTACTGTACAATGTTTTTTTTTTGGCTCACTTTTTACAATTCATTAAATTCTTTGTCCCACGAAATATATTTAATTTATTAAGTTTTTGTCCAGAAGACATTAAAAGAGAATCTTTCTTCGCAATGTAGTGAAGACGGATTCTGAGAAATTTAAAACGGAATGTCCTCTTGTCAGCCTGTGAATTTAGAGCTGAGGTTCAAGTTCAGTAAATTATTTTTATATATTTCCATAAACTGTCAGGCGTTTGAGTTATTGTTGCAACGGCCGTGGTTGCGGATCACTCCAAAAACAACTCAATATGATCTTGGCTTAATATGGTTAAATAAATTTATATATTTGTAACTCTACTAGCCGTGCAAAAAGTAATTTAAAACTTGAAATACATATGAAGAGTCCTAGAAGTCCAGTTTTGGACTGAGTTTTGGTTACTGGTTTCAAAGAGTTAGTATATACTGTTACTCTTTGTCCATTTACTGTTCGAGTTTTTTTTGACTGCACATTGATTTAGAGACCTTTAATATATTTTTCGCTTTGATCCAAAACGTCATGTAGTTTTTCTTTTTCTACCACTGAAAAAGGGTGTTTAAACCCGTATCGGTCGGTCTTGAATTTAGTATGTCGAAAAGGTTGTTAAACGTTTCTAAAAAGCTAACAGTTGCATCTGTTTCTTGAAAATCAGGCATGTTTAACTGTTGCGAACCAAACTTAATCGCATCAGCTACACTTTGACTTAAGGTTTGAATCGCTAGTTTCACGTTCATGATATTATTTCGGAAGTATAGATGCCGATTTGACAATTTATTCCCAAAATGCAATCCAACGATATCTTGAACATTTTTCAGTTTCTGCAAATGTGCCCACTCAATTTTTCTTCTTGTTTTTATCTACGAGTGTCTTTTTCCTCTAATGTGTTACGCACAAGTTTCACCATATGTAATGGATCTAATATTACAACTACTGGGTCTCCGTTAGATGGGTGGTCAAAAAACGATTTTGAATTGTTTGTGTCTTCAAAATTGCAACCCAACATCTTAGCCGTAGCGATGTTAGATGCACAGCCATCAAAGATCAAAGTAACTTTTGACTTTTTCCTTTTAATTAAGGGCTAAAACTATATCGTCTGAAAAATCATTCAATGCATTATTTTCTGTAGTATCGCCAAATCCATTTTTCTTCAATTGGGATAAAATATTTTAAGTGAAATATTCTTCATAGTTAATCTTTGATTTGGGCGTTGTAGATTTCTGATCTGTGATAGTCGTTATACTGCCAAAATAGTTTTTTTCATAGTTTTTGCTTTAAAATGTGTGTTTTAGGAGTATTCAGAGCAGATTCAAAATCTGACGATGGTATATTTATCGGCGTAACGCATGATCCTCTTTCTTCAAAACTAAAGACTTCGGTTGAAATAAGATTATTTTTTAATTTTGTTTTTCTTGGTTGGTAAGGTTATTTTCAGGAGAATAATATCAACACTGAATGTAATGACGGTGTTGGTTTCAGGTGAATAATATCAACACTGAATGTAATGACGGTGTTGAAGACAACACCGTCATTACATTCAGTGTTGATATTATTCTCCTGAAAATAACCTTATTGAAGATCAGTTTCAAATCTATGAAAGACTGTCTCTAATTGAAATAGATACACATATACAGCTAAAATAAAAATTCCTATCAAACCTAAATATTAAGTGCAAAAAAATAGTGAAATCTTACAAGTTTTTGTGCCTTATTCCTTGAGGGTTTGCATTATTTGTTTTTTTGAGCAACTCAGGTAAATCAAATACTTCAAAATTTCCAGAAGGTGAATTTTCATTAGCCTTTCAAAATTTCGATGAAATTTTGAAATTAAGCTGTTATTTTTTTCACGCAGATGATTCATACCTAAGAAACTTCAACATATTTAGGAGAATACTAAACAAAATGAGCAAATAAACAATAATGAACGATTACAGTTGGTATGTAATATAGGTTCGGCTTTTTCGACTCATGGGAATAACAATAGCATTAAAAAAACAGTTCATAGTTTGATCGAATTAAAGCACGTTTAATTTTTCAGGCTAATGAAAATTCACCTTCTGGAAATTTTGAAGTATTTGATTTACCTGAGTTGCTCAAAAAAACAAATAATGCAAACCCTCAAGGAATAAGGCACAAAAACTTGTAAGATTTCACTATTTTTTTGCACTTAATATTTAGGTTTGATAGGAATTTTTATTTTAGCTGTATATGTGTATCTATTTCAATTAGAGACAGTCTTTCATAGATTTGAAACTGATCTTCAATAAGGTTATTTTCAGGAGAATAATATCAACACTGAATGTAATGACGGTGTTTAAATATGTTGAAGTTTCTTAGGTATGAATCATCTGCGTGAAAAAAATAACAGCTTAATTTCAAAATTTCATCGAGTAGAAATTAAACTTTAGTGCAAAAATTGACTGACTTCATTTTGCATAGTATTGACCATCGCGGTTTGATAATATATTTGAACGTTTTTGAATATAATTATAATTTTGCAACTACTACTAGTGAAAAGTGATCCCTGGACATTTTAATCTTGTATGGCTCCTGCACCACTTCACAACACATGCTGGCATGATGATTCACAGCTGTAGTTCACAATGATATAATTAAAACGTACGCGAAGATATGACGTGTGCTCGCTTGCATGAAAAATGTACGACTGATGACGCGCTGGACACGACTTTTAACCCCCACCTACTTGGGCACGACTTTTGTTGGGCCATTTTATTAACGCTGTTACGTTTCCTGACTTATTACTTATTCGTAGGTTTTAATATCTTTGTGGGAAAATTATATCTGAAAAATCATCATCTTTACCATTTGCTGAGTTGTAAAAGCTCATTCTATTGGTATATTATATCTTTGATCTTTTTTTTTTATTTATTTATTTATTCATCAATATACTTACATAGCAAATATTATAAAACAATATTCTGCCAAACTGCAAAGTAGTTTGTAGGCAGATGTGTGTCAACCCTTCAGAGGTAAGATTATGCAGATTAGAATGAACTTGCTGTGCCTGCTGCTTTGCCTGTGTGGCTATTCTCTGCGTTAAAAGTAACCTATGTGTTATTCCAGGACCAAACTATACTCAAAAACCACTGATCTATGGGCATTTTCACTTTTAAGTGTACCCCCCATTTTGAAAATTTTATAGTGACATAAATATGGATCTTTTTTTAATATTTTGAATAAAAAAGGTATATAGGTATTATATTGACGAAATCATCAGCAATCCTGTTACAAATAAATTAAATTATTAAATATGAATATTTTAAATGTTCAGAGTAATTGTTTCCGGCATGTCCCACCCCATACCAGCTTTGAATTACGCGAAATTACTAAAATATTTTCTAGGAACACACATTAAAAGTTTTGGTGTTGGTAGTTATAATATTAAACACTACAAAATATATTCATAAACTAATCGCTATACTATGAAATAAAAAAATAAATAGTATCTGCATAGTTACACTTGTTATAAAACCAAAATAGGAATTTAATTTTAGAAAAATGTAATTTCAATTCAAGCTTATTATCTGTTTTTTCCGATAAATTGTAATATTCAGTTATAGCAATTCATACCAATGTATAAAAGTGAAACGTTGTCTATTTGTTTGTTTGGGAAGCTTTCACGCGATAACGGCTGGACGGATTCTGATGAAATTTGGAATGAAGATAGCTTATACCCTGGAATAAAACATAGGATACTTTTTATCCCGGAAAATTGAAAGTTTCTGTGGGAAAACTAGAAAATGTTGATTACTTACTGTAAGGAACGGTTGCCATGGAATCGAAATAACAAGTCTGTTAAAAAACATCAAGAGCATTGGTGCTATACTTACTTTTGCATTGGTTTATAATGTCCTAGAATAACATAACTGCACTGGAAGATATATTCAAGCTTCTGAACTGGAACGGATTTGGTGTTAACATCAATGGCGAATAAATCACTCATCTTCGATGATATAGTCATCATGGCTGAAACCCTGGAAGACCTACGCACAATGCTCAGTGACCTCAATATTGTTTCACAACAGGTGGGTCTTAAAATGAACATGGGCAAGACGAACATCATGTCAAATGCCTATTTCGTACCCATGCCGGTTTATGTTGGGAACGATATAATCGAAGCTGTTGATCACTATGTCTACTTGGGTCAGACGATCCAACTGGGTAGATCCAACTTCGACAAAGAGGTCAACCGACGAATCCAACTCGGATGGGCAGCGTTCGGGAAAATACGCCATATCTTCTCGTCGCAGATACCGCAGAGCCTCAAGACAAAAGTTTATAATCAGTGCGTGTTGCCAGTGATGAAATACGGCACTGAGACGTGGTCGCTAACTATTGGTCTCATACAAAAAGTCAGAGTTGCGCAGCGTGCAATGGGAGAGAGCTATGCTCGGTGTTTCAATACGTGATAGAATCAGAAATGAGGAAATCCGTAGAAGAACGAAGCTTACCGACATAGCTCTCAGAGTTTGCAAGTTGAAGTGGCAATGGGCAGGCCATATTGTTCGCAGGACCGACAACCGCTGGGGAATAAAGGTTCTCGAATGGCGACCACGAACAAGCAAGCGAAGTGTTGGGAGACCCCCCACACGATGGACCGACGACATTGTATCCATCGCAGGAAGTCGGTGGATGGAGGTGGCACAAGATCGCTCGTCATGGCGCTCTTTGGGGGAGACCTATGTTCAGCAGTGGACTTCTAAAGGCTGACATGATGATGATGATGATGATGAGAAGAACATAAGATGCTTTTTTCGCGATACACAGTAGTTCGCGCGGACGAAGTCGCGGGCGGGAAAGCTAGTACAAAATAAAAATCAAGTCATAATACATAAATTTTTAAAACAGGATGACTTCTAATTCTTCAAGAAACTGACCGTTAATTCAATTTTCAGAATTTTCAGTACGTTAGACTGTGTAGTACAGCCTAGGACCTTTAAACAGCTTGAAAACACAACTTCATAAAAAAACCGTAATTTTATCAGGGTACACATTCTACTGAAATAACCCCTAAATGGATTTGCTTTGCCGTACTTTCGTTTGTGCTGATTCAAAGTGCCCCCACAGAGCGTGTTCTCATCTCCTATCGTTAGTCCCAGAATAAATAATAGTACAAGTACATAAAAAACATACTACATTTCATCCAAATTCATTCAGACGTTAAATAGTTTTTTTTCCTATTGGATTGAGATACAAAGTACACCATATTTTAAGTCATATCCTAAGCTATCCAACAGTAAAGAACCACATTTCAATAGGGCCAGTGATTTTTACGTGATGAGCGAAATGATGATAGACACAATTTTTTCTTTGTTTGAAAGTTTTATTCTTGTTCAGTAGCTTATTTTAAGACCTCTAGGGCAGTTTTTAATTTATTTTTGTACAGACTTAATGCTAGGTAGAGTACTCATTGCTTTATTATAAGTATAGAAAGATTAAAATGTTTGCGTGTTATAGTACACTAATATAATAAAGAGGTAAATTTGGTTGTTGATGGAAGTTTGGTTGTTGCCGCTAATCTCTGGAACTACTGATCCGACACTAAACCAGGCATCTGTCACTCTATCTACTTACGCGAGCTAATAACCTACAGATTGCTGAGCCCCGGCGCTACAAATCAGGCGAGGCCGGCCGCCGCGCGCTTGCATTCAGACGCTTACATTTTTCATAGTCACATTTTAGAACTACCTACCTACCTGCTTAAGTATTTTAGATTATGGTGTTGTTCACAAATAAAATTTGATTCCTTTTTTATTGAATTAGACCCAGTTTAAAATAAATTTAACGTTTAACGTTTGATAAGATAGTTTTTAAAATAATTGTTACGCGTTTCATACATGTTGGATAATTACGAGAGCAACTTGAAAATGTGTTTTTTTGTTTGTTGAGATATCTTAATGATTTGTCATGGTGTCAAATGAAAGGTCTAGGTCTAAAACCATTTTATCCGTTTGAATAATGTAAATCGGTCAACGTGTTGAGGAGATAATTAAGAATTAGTATAGTGAAAACGTAAACAACCAGTTTTTTTAATGTTTTTATTCTACGAACTTTTTAAGTAGTGCAAAATGTGTAAATATTATTATTGTAAGTTAATGAGGAATGTTAAACAAAGAGGTATCTAGGTAGCCTAAAGATTGAAGGTTTGTTTTAATTTGTTAATTACAAAAGGCGGACTTTAATATTCATTTTCTATCTACTTAATTGACCGTGTCATCATACGCATCAAACATAAGATAGATTACGTGGTCAAGTAGGTAGATAGACGATGAACATTATAGTAGCAGCAACAAGCCGACCAACCCTAGCGTCACAGCTAGCGCGTTACTCCGCGCCAGATAGCAACAGACTTACGCGTTAGAAGAGAGCAGCAACGTTTAGGTGAATATCGCGTTAGGCACTGAGCGCTTATGCGAGCTGAATTGCACTTTGTTTGCTTAGTAGCTATTTCTATTAATGGTTGCGCGAAGTGCAACTTCTGCTATTATTTATTCTGTGACTAAACATTCTTTCACGCTAGAAAGCTACACTACTCCAGGTGGACACACGGGCTACTTTCACGCTAGAAAGCTACACTACTCCAGGTGGACACACGGGCTACTTTCACCCTAGAAAGCTACGCTACTCCAGGTGGACACGGGCTACTTTCACGATAGAAAGCTATACTACTCCGGGCTACTTTTTCCCGGGATAATGCAAAGTGAGATAACGGGAAAACTACAGGGTGGAGCCGTAGGGCAGAGCATCTAGTTAGTGATATGTTTCCTAGAAAATCAAACACCCTAGGCCAAAGTGACCTGAACTCCTTATATCTGGGTGTTGCATTGTGTTATCTAGCGTTTAGGTTTTCTCGGTGAATAGATTTAAACCAAGTAAATAAAAAGACATTCAATTAATATTGATAAATATTGTTTCAGAAAAACGTTTCTTCAAAGCTGCTCAACTCGGCAACATACAGGAGTTGCACAGGTATCCAACCAACCACTCTATGATTATTTGTCACAACCTTATATACAAATACCTGCTTGTATTGCACTCAGGTCTCAGATAATGTTGGCCCACCGTGCTGGCTTAGTAAAGTATTTATTGACCTCTCTCTTTTATATCTGTAGTATACTAGCTGCGCCCTACGACTTCACCTGCGCGGATTATGATGATGAGCCTATGTCGGCATTCATGCAAACATAATTCCTATTGCACTGAAAATAATAATCAAAATCAAACTGCATAAATAGACCGAGGTGTGCCAGCTCCAGAGCTGCCAGTTAACTATAAACTTTCGTCTTGAGGCTCTGCGGTATCTGCGACGAGAAGATTTGGAAGAGTTGGATTCGTCGGTTGACCTCTTTGTCGAAGTTGGATCTACCCAGTTGGATCGTCTGACCTAAGTTGACATAGTGACCAACAGCTTCGATAATATCGTTCCCAACATAAACCGGCATGGGTACGACATGGGCATTTGACATGATGTTCGTCTTACCCATGTTCATTTTAAGACCCACCTGTTGGGAAACAATATTGAGGTCACTGAGCATTATGCGTAGGTCTTCCAGGGTTTCTGCCATGATGACTATATCATCGGCAAATCGAAGGTGAGTGATGTATTCGCCATTGATTTTAACACCAAAACCGTTCCAGTTCAGAAGCTTGAATATATCTTCCAGTGCAGAGGTGAACAGTTTCGGAGAAATAACGTCTCCCTGTCTCACCCCTTTTTGCAGCTGGATGGAATTCGTGCTCTGATCCTGAAGACGAACTGTCATGGTGGCCTTGCTGTACAAACACTTCAACACTTCGATGTACCGGTAATCAATCTGGCACCGCTGTAATGACTGTAGCACTGCCCAGGTCTCGACTGAATCAAAGGCTTTCTCGTAGTCCACAAACGCTAGATATAGTAGCCGATTATACTCTTCGTGATTTTGTATCATCTGCCGGAGCGTATGGATGTGGTCTACAGTGCTAAAGCCTTTTCGGAATCCAGCTTGTTCGGGAGGCTGAAAGTCGTCAAACCTACGAGCGAGACGGTTTGTAACTACTCTCGAAAACAGCTTATAGACGTGGCTCAGCAGCGAAATGGGCCTTCAAGAGGGTTTTATCGCCTTTCTTAAAGAACAAAACCACTACGCTCCTGTGCCACGCCTCTGGCGTAGTACCCTCGAGGATGACAGAGTTAAACAGCTTCTGAAGGACTTTAAGTACCGGTGTTCCACCCGCTTTCAGTAGCTCTGTCGTTATTCCGTCCTCCCCTGGTGCCTTGTTGCTCTTAAGCTGTTTGAGAGCCATTCTGATCCGGGATATCTTCGGTATAATGTCGGGTCAAACGGGCTAGTCCTGCTTTGCCATAGTCACCACGCTTGGCAGGCGGATTGGTGACCGCAGTGTAGCAAATATGTTGCACGGAGAACGCTGCTGCCCATCTTCCGGTGTGTAATCCCTTAGTCGCCTCTTACGACATCCACGGGAGGATTAGGAGGGGTCTTATTCTAAGCCGAGACCACCAGGGTCAAAGAGCAATCTTAAGAAAAACAAATCGCTATTTCCCCAACCATGCCTGCAGCATGTCTTTGCATCTGTTCCAAGGCAACTAGAAGCGCTGGGTGCGAGCGAGGCGCCGCAGGCGGGCAGCAAGACGGCCGCCGGGGTGGACCGGCGGCACGCGCTCGGCTGGACGGCGCTCATGGTGGCCGCGGCTAACGACCAGCCCCAGGCCGTGCGGGAGCTGCTCAGGATGGGAGCCAAGCCCGACCTGCCAGAAAAGTACATTCTTCAACCGCGTGTTACAAATTAATTCATTTTTTAATCAACTTTATCAAAACGTAGGCTCTTTGTTTGATCTGTCTTTTGAATGTTTATCCACGTGCAGTACCTAGTGAAAGTTATGAATCATAAGATTACATATTTAGAATAGGACAATATTTGTCAATTTTTCAGCTGTGATTAACCCTAACGCGTAGTCATAAATGCGTAGCGTAATCATTGTGACGGGTAGACGTCGCAAAAGAGATAAATAAAAGATACTACGAAAGATAATACAAGTTTAATAAATTTAAGTAAGTATGTACAGTAGGTAGGTAAAATAGTAGGTAGGTAGTTAGAAAAAAATACGAGCAGAGCACGGGGCGGTTCACACACTAAATAAAAATTCAGCACTTTGTACAAAATCCACTGTCCTGACCAGCGCCACGCAGTACGCAGGGGATAGGCAGTGCTCGGAGTCTAGTAGACTCCAGTCTCCTCCGCGTCGACTTAGGTAGTAGAAGTAGGTAGGTAGGTACTAGGAACCCTGGAATATCATAACAGACACGACCGACTAAGCTTCACACTGCTCTGTCACACTGGTGTGATGGTTAAGAAGAAAATTTACTAACCGTAACACTAGTATTAAGGATAGGAATTCGCTTTCCTAACCGTAACACCGTTTCTTAGTTTATTGTCACGTTCACACTCATGACTGATCACGACCGACTAACCTTTACACTGGGGTGCGTTTAAGTAAGTCGGCGAAATTTTCACCGGATAAAAATTAACTAGCGAGGGTTCGCTGAACGGAGTCATAGGTTTATCTTGGGGTTATCTGTCAAATTCAACTGTCGACTTGTCAAATTTATGTTCAGTAGCTTATTTTATGCCCCCTAAATCATTTTTATATTATATTCGTTGCACAGAATTTATGTTACTGCATTATTATAAATATATAAAGTATTTACGAATAAAACAATCAACCAATTGAATCTAACCACGAATCGAATGACACACAGCTGTCATTCTGACAGTAGACTAAAATTTTGCGACCTCAAAAGCTCGCTAAAATTTATCCTAGCCATGCGAAAACTTATACCAGCGGGCGCCCGTGAACGGGGCAGATTAAATTATAGTCTGGTTAATTTTTCGCGTCGCGGTGTGCTTGAACGGGGTGTTTGACGTTTAGTCAGTTTAAATTTTATACTGGATAATTGACTTAAACGCACCCCTGCTCTCACACCTCAAAGTGACAGGTGACACCTGTTAAACTTAAAAGGGCTATAACTCTGAAACTAACGATCCTAGACTAGTAGCTTATTTACAGAAGCGATAGTTCTCAACGATATCTTATATGTTACGTAATGTCATATTAGACTGGCTGCAACATCCGACGCTGTGCGATACCGCTAAGCACAGGAAGTAGAATTATGCAGCGATCGAGATGAAGCAGTCCAGGCAAAATTAACATGCAGGAAGGAGGTGCAGTGAAATAGGAGACAAAAGATACGTAGTTAGAATAGGCATTAAGTTCACCGCTTTTCCAAAATAATGTACACTTTATGTTAGGATAGGTGCTACATTTTAACGATTCATAATCAGTTATGAAAAAATAATGAAAACTTAGTAGGCAAAATATAACATTAATAAACTCAAATAAACAATACGTTAGCTTAACGGTAAGCGCATCTTAATAATTACCTATAATCTTACAGAAATTGCTTTGTTCATTTTACCTCGAAGGCAAATAAAAATCCTAAGTTAGGTACTTAATTCTAGACACAAATAAGTCTTACAACACTTACCCCGTCCGGGGTTATAGCATAAGGCACAACAACTTTGGTTTACACACACTATCAGATTATCACGCGTAAGTAGTTAAATCTGCGATATTTAATTATATATCAGTATATAGTAAATACTTTAAAGATTCGTCAGCAAGTATGTTAAACGGCACAGCTCTGTTCGGCCAATTCGGCCAATGTCGATCGCCACCAGTGCGCGACACAGCTTAGGAAATAGTAGTTGTAAATTCCTCGGAAACAAGTGTTTGTGGATCTGCGTCTTGAGGTTCCTTCTATAGAAGTATTCATACGTTTGTTAATTTTAGTTATTAAGTTTGTATTTTTATATTTAGAGTTAACGTACTATGTTAGTTAGTCAATCAAGTTATTTGTTGTGTTTATGTTGTAGTAACAGTAGCATGAATTAAACTAGGTAAGGTATTTGTTTTAGACATCCGTTACATCATCATGCTCACAGAAAAGTCCTGTGTGATGATTTGTGTATGGACCAGGTACTCGGGGGCCTCGATGATGTCCACGTACAGCGGGCTGCACTCGCTGGAGGTGGTGCAGCGGCGCGAGGACGAGTTCTGCGGCGGCATGAACGCTCGTGCCTCCTTCCTCGGGTGGACGGCGCTGCACTACGCCGCGCTCGCGGACTCCGCGCCCGCCGCCAAGGAGCTGCTGGAGGGTACGTGGACGTGTTACTGGAGGCGGCGCAGCGGCGCGAGGACGTGTTCTGCGGCGGCATGAACGCGCGTGCCTCCTTCCTCGGGTGGACGTCGCTGCACTACGCCGCGCTCGCGGACTCCGCGCCCGCCGCCAAGGAGCTGCTGGAGGGTACGTGCACGTGTTACTGGAGGCGGCGCAGCGGCGCGAGGACGTGTTCTGCGGCGGCATGAACGCGCGTGCCTCCTTCCTCGGGTGGACGGCGCTGCACTACGCCGCGCTCGCGGACTCCGCGCCCGCCGCCAAGGAGCTGCTGGAGGGTACGTGCACGTGTTACTGGAGGCGGCGCAGCGGCGCGAGGACGTATTCTGCGGCGGCATGTACGCGCGTGCCTCCTTCCTCGGGTGGACGGCGCTGCACTATGCCGCGCTCGCGGACTCCGCGCCCGCCGCCAAGGAGCTGCTGGAGGGTACGTACACGTGTTACTGGAGGCGGCGCAGCGGCGCGAGGACGTGTTCTGCGGCGGCATGAACGCGCGTGCCTCCTTCCTCGGGTGGACGGCGCTGCACTACGCCGTGCTCGCGGACTCCGCGCCCGCCGCCAAGGAGCTGCTGGAGGGTACGTGCACGTGTTACTGGAGGCGGCGCAGCGACGCAAGGACGAGTTCTGCGGCGGCATGAACGCTCGTGCCTCCTTCCTCGGGTGGACGGCGCTGCACTACACCGCGCTCGCGGACTCCGCGCCCGCCGCCAAGGAGCTGCTGGAGGGTACATGCACGTGTTACTGGAGGCGGCGCAGCGGCGCGAGGACGTGTTCTGCGGCGGCATGAACGCGCGTGCCTCCTCCTCGGGTGGACGGCGCTGCACTACGCCGCGCTCGCGGACTCCGCGCCCGCCGCCAAGGAGCTGCTGGAGGGTACGTGCACGTGTTACTGGAGGCGGCGCAGCGGCGCGAGGACGTATTCTGCGGCGGCATGTACGCGCGTGCCTCCTTCCTCGGGTGGACGGCGCTGCACTACGCCGCGCTCGCGGACTCCGCGCCCGCCGCCAAGGAGCTGCTGGAGGGTACGTACACGTGTTACTGGAGGCGGCGCAGCGGCGCGAGGACGTGTTCTGCGGCGGCATGAACGCGCGTGCCTCCTTCCTCGGGTGGACGGCGCTGCACTACGCCGCGCTCGCGGACTCCGCGCCCGCCGCCAAGGAGCTGCTGGAGGGTACGTGCACGTGTTACTGGAGGCGGCGCAGCGACGCAAGGACGAGTTCTGCGGCGGCATGAACGCTCGTGCCTCCTTCCTCGGGTGGACGGCGCTGCACTACACCGCGCTCGCGGACTCCGCGCCCGCCGCCAAGGAGCTGCTGGAGGGTACGTGCACGTGTTACTGGAGGCGGCGCAGCGGCGCGAGGACGTGTTCTGCGGCGGCATGAACGCGCGTGCCTCCTCCTCGGGTGGACGGCGCTGCACTACGCCGCGCTTTCGGACTCCGCACCCGCCGCCAAGGAGCTGCTGGAGGGTACGTACACGTGTTACTGGAGGCGGCGCAGCGACGCGAGGACGAGTTCTGCGGCGGCATGAACGCACGCGCCTCCTTCCTCGGGTGGACGGCGCAGCACTACGCCGCGCTCGCGGACTCCGCGCCCGCTACCAAGGAGCTGCTGGAGGGTACGTGCACGTGTTACTGGAGGCGGCGCAGCGGCGCGAGGACGTGTTCTGCGGCGGCATGAACGCGCGTGCCTCCTCCTCGGGTGGACGGCGCTGCACTACGCCGCGCTCGCGGACTCCGCGCCCGCCGCCAAGGAGCTGCTGGAGGGTACGTGCACGTGTTACTGGAGGCGGCGCAGCGACGCGAGGACGAGTTCTGCGGCGGCATGAACGCTCGTGCCTCCTTCCTCGGGTGGACGGCGCTGCACTACGCCGCGCTCGCGGACTCCGCGCCCGCCGCCAAGGAGCTGCTGGAGGGTACGTGCACGTGTTACTGGAGGCGGCGCAGCGGCGCGAGGACGTGTTCTGCGGCGGCATGAACGCGCGTGCCTCCTTCCTCGGGTGGACGTCGCTGCACTACGCCGTGCTCGCGGACTCCGCGCCCGCCGCCAAGGAGCTGCTGGAGGGTACGTGCACATGTTACTGGAGGCGGCGCAGCGGCGCGAGGACGTATTCTGCGGCGGCATGTACGCGCGTGCCTCCTTCCTCGGGTGGACGGCGCTGCACTACGCCGCGCTCGCGGACTCCGCGCCCGCCGCCAAGGAGCTGCTGGAGGGTACGTACACGTGTTACTGGAGGCGGCGCAGCGGCGCGAGGACGTGTTCTGCGGCGGCATGAACGCGCGTGCCTCCTTCCTCGGGTGGACGGCGCTGCACTACGCCGCGCTCGCGGACTCCGCGCCCACCGCCAAGGAGCTGCTGGAGGGTACGTGCACGTGTTACTGGAGGCGGCGCAGCGACGCGAGGACGAGTTCTGCGGCGGCATGAACGCTCGTGCCTCCTTCCTCGGGTGGACGGCGCTGCACTACACCGCGCTCGCGGACTCCGCGCCCGCCGCCAAGGAGCTGCTGGAGGGTACGTGCACGTGTTACTGGAGGCGGCGCAGCGGCGCGAGGACGTGTTCTGCGGCGGCATGAACGCGCGTGCCTCCTCCTCGGGTGGACGGCGCTGCACTACGCCGCGCTGGCGGACTTCGCGCCCGCTACCAAGGAGCTGCTGGAGGGTGCATGCGCGTGTTGTTGGAGGGCGGGCAGTGGAGCGAGGCATCTCATTGAACCCGGTGGTTGCAGGCGGCGCAGACCCGACGGTGCGTGATCACGCGGGGCGGCGCGCGCTGCACTACGCGCGTGACTCGTCGGCCACTCGCGACCTCATCCTGCACCACACCAAGCGCTGGGAGGCCGCCGCTGAGGAGGCCGCCGCGGAGGAGCGCCGCCGGTTCCCGCTTGAACAGAGGTACCCCGACCGCGATACTACTACGACTAACAAAAATAAAGATATATCTTATATATAAGATTTACTAATTTACCAACTTACAATGGCTAAAGGCCTTGGCGTTTGCTTAGTCGGGACCAGTTTGTGACAACAAACAGCATAATTTTTGTTTCTATTTACCTTGTTGTTTGTATTTTTCTGTTTTGTATACAGGTAGATAGCAATAATCTGAAAAGTCCTGCTTTTTTGAAATTTCGTTAGGATACAATTATACAAATAGTGTAAAACTAAATTTGCATCTTCGAAAGACCTGTGCTTCGTGGTGCTCGAAAAATATAGAAATTTTCGGTCGTTTGTCAGATTATGGCCTAAAACTTCTAAAAAGTGGTTCCCACTAAAAAGTTATCTTTTACACATTTAGAGAAGACAACATTTTCTAGAATTTGAGCGCAAAGAAAGCGTAAAGAAGTTGTACAACTTCTCCATGACGTTCCTAGTAGAATGAGTACTATAGCCGAAATTCTGCTCGCTAAAGGCGGCTAAAACTACGGGCACCGTAGGGAGGTGAGGTCATCATCCACGCTCATCACCAATTCAAAAGTGAAATTATGCTAAACGATGAGGCAACGTACGCATACAGAAAGGAGTCGAATATTAACAAGGTGATCAAGGCCCACAACTACACATTTATCCCACACGAACATCATAATCTTCTTAAGGAACTACACGTCAAGATTAACAAGGCAAAGGAACATCAAGATTCCATTGTGGAACTACAAGAGACACACGTCACTCATCGCTACGTCATATATAGCGTCATATTGCTACTACTAACAGCGATAACGGCTTGGGTGATCAAAACAGCATGGAAGCACTGGCCGTCGAACTGCACAACTCACTGTTGAATCCATAGTTACAAGAGATGAGGGGTATGCGACAATCGCACCACATGCTCGACCCAGCGAACACATTGAGACTATTGAGATTGACAACACGGGACCTTCCAAAAAGCGCCGACGGGGCTACTTCACCTACTCGAGCCAAGGCGCTCACGAGCACGCGAATTTAATATCATTGAAATCAAGTGCTATGTTGTTTGTGTGTGAACTAGTTATAAGTTGCTTGATTTGTATTGATTTTAGTATTCTTAATTTCTATAAGACTCGGGAAGATGTACGGCCACCGTACAATGTTACTTGATACACGTAATTATATATTTTTTTTATTTATTTAAATGGAAAACTAACAGCTGCTAAATGGTAACATAGATTGAAGACAATGGGCAATTTCTTCAATCTATGGGAATTTTATAAAATATTAACAGATCGCAATAAACCACTTACAAGAACGGTCGCCTTTCATTGTGCGCTCCGTTACACAGCGTTGTGATTGAACAAAGAACTACAATTTCGAACTTTTTTGGGAAAATGTTTGAAGGGCTATATCTCGGGTTCTATTTTACCTACAGAGCTGTGGTTGAGTTCAAATTAGAGCAGTTTTGTCTTCTTTATAAGTGTAATAAACAACTTTTCGTGGGAAGCACATTTTTGAAGTTATAAGGCAAAATCTGTAAAAAGACCGAAAATTCGATGTTTTTCGAGCACCACGCAGTTAGCGCAAGTCTTTCGAAGTTGCAAATGTAGTTTTACACTCATCATCATCATGTCAGCATTTAGAAGTCCACTGCTGAACATAGGCCTCCCCCAAAGAGCGCAATGACGAGCGATCTTGTTCCACCTTCATCCACCGACTTCCTGCGATCGCTACAATGTCGTCGGTCTATCGTGTAGGGGATCTCCCCACACTTCGCTTGCTTGTTCGTGGTCGCTATTCGAGAACCTTTATTCCCCAGAAGGTTGTCGGTTCTGCGAACTATATGGCCTGCCCATTGCCACTTCAACTTGCAAACTCTGAGAGTTATGTCGGTAACCTTGGTTCTTCTACGGATTTCCTCATTTCGGATTCTATCACGTAGTGAAACACCGAGCATAGCTCTCTCCATTGCATGCTGCGCAACTCTGAGCTTAAGTACGAGACCAATAGCGTCCATTACTATACAAGTAGAAAAACTCCTGTATACGCCGTTTTTTGGATTTGTCAAAGGCATTTGATTTAGTGTTATATGATAAATTGTGGTATAAACTTCGAACTGAAACTAGTTTGCCAACAGACTTAGTGAGCGTCTTTAAATACTGGTACGAAAATCAAAATAATATTGTAAGATTGTCGGACGCATCCTCTGATGTATATAGGTTTAATTGCGGGGTGAGGCAGGGGGGAATAACCTCACCCAAGCATTTCAATCTATATATGAACAGCTTGATTGTTGAGCTCATTGAAACAAATGTCGGATGCTCGATTGACGGGAATATTGTCAATAACATAAGCTATGCAGATAATATGGTTTTGCTGAGTCCATCAATCAGTGCTTTGAAAAGATTACTTGGATTGTGTGAATCTTATGCTGCGTCCCAAGGGCTCAGGTACAATGCTAAGAAGAGTGAGTTAATACTGTTTAAAGCTGGAACTAAAACCTACTCAGCCTCTCAGGTAATTCTGGGTGATACTCCACTCTCTTGGGTTAAGCAGTTCAAGTATCTGGGCCACTGGGTCACTGAGGACATGTCAGACAACATGGACATTGAGAGGGAACGTAGAGCGCTGTCGGTTCGATGCAATATGTTGGCTCGCAGGTTTGTACGTTGTACTAAGCCGGTGAAAATTACCTTGTTTAAGGCGTTTTGCCAGACTTTTTACACGTGCGGCCTGTGGGTTAATTATACGCAGAAAGCCTATAACGCTCTACGGATCCAGTACAATAACGGGTTTAGGGTGCTGTTGGGTCTACCTTGATTTTGTAGTGCATCAATGTTTGCAGACGCCCGCACCGATGATTTTTATGCGGTTATGCGTAAAAGAACGGCGTCCCTGATGCGTCGCATGCGGAGTACAGCCAACAGCATGCGGACCGTTATTGCGGATGACTACATTCGTGGTGGTTTTATGAGGTACTGGGTTGATGTACACCAACCAGTTGCTCAACTCGTGTCTATATAGATTTTTGTCGATAACGTATGAATTTTTAGATATAAGATGTTTATATTGTTTTCTAACATAGATTTTTAAGTTTTGTGTACACTAACACTATGGGCAAATAGCCTGATACAAAACAATAAATAAATAAATAAATAAATAGTTAGCGACCACGTCTCAGTGCCGTATGTCATCACTGGAAAACGCACTGATTATTTGCCATATTTACTAGGCTTGGCAGGTGTAACAAATATGTGCTCGGAGGACGCTGCTACCCATCTTCCGGTGTGTAATCCCTTAGTCGCCTCTTATGACATCCACGGGAGGATTGGGAGGGGTCCTATTCTAAGCCGAGGCCGCCATGGCCAAGTTTACACTATTGCTATCTATTCTGACGACATCCCAAAAAAGCAGGACTTTTCAGATTATTGCGACCTAACGCGATTGTTGTGTCTACGATGCCCGGCCTAATAATGTTGTGTGTTGTCATAAAAATGTATTTTCATTCAACTATTGACACTTTGTTGAATAAATAAATGCGTTATTTTATTATTATAAATTATTGTTTCCACGTGAACGAAGTACGATGAGAATGAAAACTGTGGCGTGGAAACAAGTTATGGGTACTTACGACAAGGGCGATAACGAAATCGCCTTTCGGGTTTTTGCACGACACTAATGGAATGGATAGATAATAAAGGAGTGTAATGTTTTCAGGATTCATGTATGTATCTATGCGAGTTTCTTTGTTGCACCATAACTTTTAAATGATGGATGTATGGGTTATCGTTAGGATTCTTACATCATTCCGAGTAACATAGGCTACAAAAAATATTTAAAGTACCTGTTTTGGCAGCGCAGTGTTTTTTCTCTTACTTTGCTTGTTGTTTTTTGTGACCAACCCTTTCAATTCTTTTTGTGACGATGCACGTGAGTAACCCACTACACTTAGCTCGGAAAAAAACGACTCTTAATAAAAACGACATTATTAAGTTACTGCGATTGAGCCGAACTACTGCCACGACAAAAATGAGAGATTGGTCAAATATTGTGATTAAAAAACCTTTTACAGTACGAATTATTTGTCCTAGATTAAAGCAATTCATCGTGGGGCAGCAAGCGGCAATAGAGACCGTCGCCGCGGCGGTACGACGGAAGGAAAACGGGTGGGCGGACGAGGAACATCCCCTCGTGTTCCTCTTCTTAGGTAAGGCTGGAGTCAAACCAAGAGTATAAACCAATCCATGCATTCCACGCATAGCATGAGAACTCTTAGCCAAAAAATATATTTGTGACAAGTGAATTTAATCTCTAAAACCCCCGTTTAGTGGAGATTGATCACCAGTCCGAGCAAATGTGGGGCGAGCCAGCCTGATGTCTCTCTGCACGCACATAGTTCGAGCAAGCAGTGTTACATACACCTGAAGAAAACACTGAAGGCTCAGGAAACGACAATGTTATGTAACACTTGAAACTGATCGTATAAGACAATGATAATTTTTCTAGGGCAGGTGGCGCAATATTTTTTTGGTGCGGGGCCATCAACGAAAAATAGAATTATCAATTCTAGACAGTGTAACAAACAAAACATACTATTCCAAGTATACCTCTAAACTCAGTCCGAATAGAGATAAAGAGGATTGAAGTTTAGATATTTTGTATGGAAATAGGTGCCTATTTTTTTTCGCGCGGCCTTCAATTATTCTTGGAATTATCAATTCAAGACAGTGTAACAAACAAATCATACTATGACAGGTATTCCTCTAAACTCAGTCCGAACCGAGATAATGAGGTTTACATATTTGTAGGGCAGGTGGCGCATTTATATTTTCGCGCGGCCATCAATGGAACATATAATTATCGATTGTAGACAATGTAACAAACTGGGTTTAGAGGCATACTTGTTGTAGTATGTTTTGTTTGTTACAATGTTTACAATTGATAATTCCATGTTTCATTGATGGCCGCGCGAAAATAGAAATGCGCCACCTGCCCTACAAATATGTAAACCTCATATCTCCGTTCGGACTGAGTTTAGAGGTATACTTGTCGTAGTATGTTTTGTTTGTTACACTGTTAAGAATTGATAATTAATTCCACGTTTCATTGATGGCCGCGTGAAAAAATTAATGTGCCCAACAAATATGTATACCCCATTATCTTTTATCTCGGTTCGGACTGAGTGTAGAGCTAGGAGAATACATTACTATGGTGCGCGTTTACTCGGGTGCGAACAGTAGGCACAGGTCACAGCAACGTCGCTATCAACTATCAACCGGCAAGCGCGAACAGTCCTCGATCTGTATTTTCATGTGTGATCAGTATTTTCATTTTTTGCCGAAAAGATGGTGGAATGGGCGGTGAAAACTTGTCTAAACGACGCTAGAAAGCACAAACAATAAATATGTAATGCTACATTTCACAGGTACGTTAGTTTTACATACTTTTAGACGGATTTAATATTAAGTTATAGCGGGGGTGAGGATCGCGCGAGACGTGCGGTTGCGTGTCGCGCTCACTGCCCCGCTCGCCGCTTCGCCCGTGGCGCATCGAGTAGTGATGTGCGCGCTGTCTATATTATGGCGTGGCATTTTTACATTCAAGCGAGGTCAAAGTTAGAAATTATTCTGATGCTCTAAAATGTTGATGTTGAGATTTTTGTGTGAGTAGCTTAATGTTAGTTATGTTATATACAAATAGATTAAAAACGGAATGTTATATAAATAGACATTTCTTTCTCTCATTACATTAAAATGCTTTAATTTGATCTTGTTTTAAGTACATATCACACTAATATTATAACATCAAACCAATAATATTCCTTTAACCTTGAAACTATCTTGCTCGCGCATTCAAGATATACATTGACTGATTATACGTAGGGATAATATAACGAACATATCGTATCTTGAGATTAATATTTCAAACATTCTCACACATCTGCTCTCTATACCCATCTTTTTAAATAAGTGCCTTGCAATAATCACGTAGTACATCAGTAGAGGGCAGTCATACAAAAATATGTAGAGATACGGGTTAAGTATATAGTGCGCAAATCTAATGTAAAGGAAACTAAAAGGCAGCAGTACAATAAGCTGACTCATTTTAAAGGGCAATAAAAGTGTTCGTTATTTATTTGTTTCCCTTTTTGTTTTTTAAATCTAAAAATAGAAATCAAAATACTATATTTATGATTTAGTTAGTTTCTTTTCCATTCACTATTTTGCTGTATTACTAGCTGCGTCCCGCTGTATCAACCGCGACGAAAAATAATGCCGGTGGAGAAAAGTACGAGTAGCTTATGCTCTGCCTCATGTTTCCAGTTAATATTAATACCAAATTTTATCAAGATCGGCTCAGTCATTTCGTCGTGAAAAGGAAACAAGCAGACCCCTCTATCTCGTTGTACAGAGAGAGTTACTTTCGAATTCATAATTTATTGACAAAAAGAAATATACAGTGTAACCTATGAAGCTTCTGGTCCCCGAACTAGTTAAAAACTGTGTCTCAGGAACCAGAATTGATAATATTATTACTAAAGGAAACTAGGCTGCGAGGTTTTTGTATTTCTACTCGTATAAGCCAGTAATAGGTATGCGCCGCGCCGTGCCCGTCGAATCCACGTCGTGACGTGTCGTCCTCTATAATGACATGCGTACGAGCGGTTGTAGGCATCCCTACTCGTGATCTATACATCGATGTACGTATATATAACACGTCTGCCTACGTTTCGCACCGAGGCGGCGGGGCTATAGCCGCGGTCTATACTTTAGTAACATTTGGTCTGAGGTTTAGAGGTATACTTGTCATCATCATCATCATCATCATCATCATCATCATATCAGCCCTTAGAAGTCTACTGCTAAATATCGGCCTCCCCCAAAGAGCGCCATGACGAGCGATCTTCGGCCACCTCCATCCACCGACTTCCTGCGATGGCTACAATGTCGTCGGTCCATCGTGTCCCCACATGGGGGTCTCCCCACATTTCGCTTGTTTGTTCGTGGCCGCCATTCGAGAACCTTTATAGCCCAGCGGTTGTCGGTTCTGCGAACTATATGGCCTGCCCATTGCCACTTCAACTTGCAAACTCTGAGATCTATGTCGGTAACCTTGGTTCTTCTACGGATTTCCTCATTTCGGATTCTATCACATAGTGATACACCGAGCATAGCTCTCTCCATTGCACGCTGCGCAATTCTCAGCTTGTGTATGTGTGCGACCACGTCTCAGTGCCGTATGTCATCACTGGCAACACGCACTGATTATAAACTTTCGTCTTGAGGCTCTGCGGTATCTGCGACGAGAAGATATGGCGTAATTTCTCGAACGCTGCCCATCCGAGTTGGATTCGTCGGTTGACCTCTTTGTCAAAGTTGGATCTATCGATCGGCTGACCTAAGTAGACATAGTGATTTCAATGTCAAATTTGACGTAATTATTCGATAAAACGGGGTCGGTAGCACGGAACGCACCTTATCGAGAACGACATAAATTCGATGAGTAAATCATATCGAATATATCGATTTATATCGATAACAGGAAGCATGGATCTTATGTTTGACAATTGTTGTCGGTATAATTACGTTAATCTTACCGAATATATCGATTTTTTATCGGCTTTCCAAAGTTACACGACAAACATTTTTTTTTTTGTAGAATAGGTTTCGGCAATATACATTGAAAGCCAAAAGGAGGAGGCGTCAGAACATTGCGGTCGTGAGGATTAATAGGAAACGTATTAGGGATCCTTAATTTTTTTTTTATTAAAATGCTGTTCTTCCAGATGCTTTCGATCTGGAAGAACAGCATTATTACAGTTAATAAGGAAATTGCCCTCGCCCTCATTCAAGGTGTTTAGGGTGATTTGACAAAGATTCGATCTAATCTACTGCCTGTGCATGTTGTAGTAAGCATATAGTAACATATACATCATTGTAAGTAGGTATCTACTTTACATAATAATATCAAAATATTTAGATACGTTTTACCTACTTTCAGAAATTATCTTTTATAGTAATTGAGCCTAATGTTCTAATTTTATTATTATAGTACCTAGTAGGTACTCATTCTAAACACCTACCTGGAAAATCATTGTTGTAAGTCCTAACTAACACCTCTATGCTTTTTCGCCGTGGGCAGTTACCAACGATGCATCGGCCAGGAATACAATATCATACTAAAACAGCGGACTGTCAGCAAGCTTGTCAGGGATGTGTCTCAAGCAATTTTGCAAGGAATCATATTTATATTATTTTACTAAGGTTTAAAATTACTTTAGGTTAGGGTCAAGGAACATACTCGTACTATCTACGCCAGTAAGCGTAATGGCTCGTTCTTTAGAATCGGTATATGTACATTTGTACTTAGGGGAGGGGAGGGGTGGGTGAGGGAGGGGGATAACCGCCACCACCCCTTGCAGTGGGAGCCCTGCAAGGGGTGGTGGCGGAAACTCAAAGGTTATGAGAAAAAGCAAAATGAAATGAGGTTAAATAAGAAAAAACGTACGAAATGGATCATTAATTTGCTCTTCGCTACATGTTTTGACAGCCGTGGGCAGCTGTTTGTAGCGGCGTTTCGTTATTACAAGTATATTTAGCAAAACATTCATAGAATAATGCATTTTTTCTTTGTATGATTTCAATATACACTGCTAGAGGCGCTAGGCGAAAGCCCGACTTGGCCATGATAGGTTAGAAGACGAAGGCGGAAGTAAAGCGTAGCGTAGCTTTTGTCCTCGTTTTTTTTTTTAAGCTTTGAAACCTTACGTTTTTTCATACATAACGTCATATATTTTTTTGCTTTTTCTCACAAATTATGGGTTTACGCCACCACCCCTTGCAGGGGGAGGGTTATCCCCCCTCCTTCTGCCACCCCCCACTCTACTTATACTTATAGACATATACTGATTCTGAGTTAGGTAGAATTCCAAAAGTTTCTCTGTATTATGTCAAAAAAATAAGAATCTCCAAAATGATGTCAAAAAATAAGTGTTTAGTCTATTAGTACCTGTACTGTGGTACAGGCAGAGTTGCCATTTTTAAATCGATAAACTCACGACATATTACCGAATCGATAAAATTTTACCGAGGCTAGAAGATCCATGCTACCGAATTTCGATAAAATCGATAAATTTATCGATCTTTATCGATCGATAAGATCCATGCTCGCACTGCAGCTTCGATAATATCGTTCCCAATATAAACCGGCATGGGTGCGACATGGGCATTTGACATCATGTTCGTCTTACCCATGTTCATTTTAAGACCCACTTTGTTGGGAAACAATATTGAGGTCACGGAGCATTGTGATTAGGTCTTCCAGGGTTTCTGCAATGATGACTATATCATCGGCAAATCGAACGTGAGTGATGTATTGATGTTAACACCATATCCGTTCCAGTTCAGAAGCTTGAATATATCTTACAGTGCAGAGGTGAACAGTATCGGAGAAATAACGTCTCCCTCTCTCACCCCTTTTTGCACCTGGATAGAATTCGTGCTCTGATCCTGAAGATGGACTGTCATGGTGGCCTTGCTGTACAAATACTTCAACACTTCGATGTACTGGTAGTCATTCTGGCACCGCTGTAATGACTGGAGCACTGCCCAGGTCTCGACTGAATCAAAGGCTCGTAATCCACAAACGCTAGACATAGGAGGCTGAAAGTCGTCAAACCTACGAGCGAGACGGTTTGTAACTACTCTCGAAAACAGCTTATAGACGTGTTTCAGCAGCGAAATGGGCCTATAATTCTGCAAGAGGGTTTTATCACCTTTCTTAAAGAACAAAACCACTACGCTACTTTGCCACGCCTCTGGCGTAGTACCCTCGAGGATGACGGAGTTAAACAGCATCTGAAGGACTTTAAGTACCGGTGTTCCACCCGCTTTCAGTAGCTCTGTCGTTATTCCGTCCTCCCCTGGTGCCTAGTTGCTCTTAAGCTGGCTTCGACGAAATGATGCTGACACTGTCGGTTTTCAGCTTCGTCAACAGGCTTTGCCCAATAGACAGATCTTTTGCGAACAATTTGGAGCCCTTGTTCGGCTCTATTGCGTTCTTAATACAAGTAGTATTATAGGAACGCAAATCATGTCGCATCGACTTGGAGATCTGTTTATTAAGCAAGCTGTAACTCGACATATCCACTGAAGACTGCAGCCTCATCCTGCCTCGTTCTGCCATGAGTTTCAGTGTATGCTCAGAGAGTTACTGTGTTCTATTTTTGCGGTGGGTTTTAAAGAACTCCGACACGACCGCGTGAACAGTTTTCACCAGCCCGTTGTTTAGTTCGTCCACTGTATCGCATTCGGTAAGGATTTGGAAGCGATTTTGGAGCTCCACCTGAAAGCTCTCGGGGTTTTGGATTTAGGCAGGACTTGGGCGAAGAGTAGATACCATCCAACGAGACCTCTCCAGCTTTACGTTGATATTCAATGAGCCTCTTACCATGCGATGATCACTGCCGGTCATAACCCTGTTGATCACAGAGACATCATTGAATATATGCTTATTGGACGTCAAAATGAAATCTATCTCGTGCTTATGACCGCCGGGGTGCATCCACGTCCATTTCCTAGACGGGTGCTTCTTGAAAAAGGAGTTCATCATAAAGTCTCTCCTTCTCCATGAAGTCGACCAATCGCTGACCCCTTTGGTTCCGTTGTCCAAATCCAAACTGCCCCACGCTCAGTTCATCGCCTTTCCTCATGCCCAGCCGTGCGTTGAAGTCCCCCATCACCACTGTGAAGTGTGTCTTCGGGACATGCATGGCATTAGAAATGTCGTTATACATATCCTTCACTTCATCGTCCGGGCGCTTCGAGTTTGGGGCGTACACCTGTATGACCTTTAACGAATACCGTTCGGTAATTCTGAGTATAAGGTATGCCACCCTGCTCGAAACGCTTTCGATCTTCACAATGTTGTTGACGAGGGACTTGAAGACGAGAAAGCCGATACCGTGTTGGGACTGCTGGTCGCCCTACCGGTAATAGAGTAAGTTGCCGGAATTGAGGGTCATCAAATATGTAAACCTCATTATCTCTGTTCCGACCGAGATTAGAGGTATACTTGTCACAGTATGTTTTGTTTTTTACACTGTTAAGGATTGATAATTCCCGTGTCCCGTGTAAATAATAATAAATAATAATAATAATATATTCGGGACAATTCCACACCAATTACTTAGCCCCAAACTAGGATACCCTGTACTATGGGTACTAGATAACGGATAAACATACATATATACGAATATTATAACATCCATGACTCGGAAACAAACATTTCTGCTCATCACACAAATGATTGCACCTTGCAGGATTCGAACCCGCGACCGTTTGATTACGTACCTAGGATCACTAGCCACGAGACCAACCAGTCTCCGGCCGGTAAATGGCCGCATGAAAAAATAAATATGCCACCTGCCCAACAAATATGTAAATCTCGTTATCTCAGTTCGTACTGAGTTTGTAATAGTATGTTTTTTGGTTGCACTGTCTAGAATTGATAATTCCATGTTTCATTGATAGCCACGCAAAAATAGAAATGCACCACATGCCCAACAAATATGTACAATGTGATTAAAATAAGAATAGGACGAGCTCTCGGCTGACTTCACTCATAAAAGTACAGTCAGCAAAACAAAAAACAAAAAATTACTCATTTACAATAGGATCACCTGATAATGAATCACCTGAATTCGTAAATTTTTTTGCTCCTTGTCTCATAGTATGGAAATCATACGGGATATGGCGTCACACTCCTTGTATCTATTGCCAGTGTCAAGTATTTTGATTTTGTCTTCAAGTTCGAGTGTGATATTGTTATTTTGTTTATTTTCTCAAACTAGTGTTTCTTCGAGTGCACGAGTGTAGTGTAATGATATAAACAAACAAAAACAGGACTTTTTCTATTTCTCTCTAAAGGAATATCCCAGGAAGCTTTAGTAAAGCATGCGCGACTAAACAAGACCTTGCCTGTTACTCGATTTTCGACATATTTATCACAAATAAAATTCGAAATTTAAAAATATTTGACACTGCATAAATGCACAAACTGTACCTAAAATAAAAAAAAACGAATTTTACAGAGTTCTCATTCAGTTCAGATTTACTTGTCAAAATCCCATCATTGTCAAATCATATCTATTATTGAAAACTACAAACCAATAAGCTTAGTCTCACATATCTACAAAACCTTTATTATAGTGATCCAAAACCGTATCGCAGGCAAACTCGACAGACATCAACCACCCGAACAAGTCGGATTTCGACCAAACTTCTCCACCACTGATTATCTCCACACACTCGACCAAATAATAGAAAAATTCACCGAGTTCCATAAGCCTCTGTACCTTGCTTTTGTGGATTGCTTGCTTAATTAAAATCATCTACAGCCATAAGCACAGCAGACATCAAACTTCATTCATCCGGTCCTTCATTCCCAAAACACAAAGGCGTAAAACAAGGTGACCCGCTCTCTCCCAAATTATTATCAAGCACCCTCGAAGAGGTTTTTAAGACACTAACAGTTTCCTGGGCAACAACGGTCATAGAAATCGGTAACAATCATATCACAAACCTAAGATTTGCGGATGACATTGTCCTTTTTGCCCCATCTGCACCTGATCTTGAGAAAATGCTCCAAGAACTGAGCACGGCAAGCCATGAGGTGGGACTTATGATGAACAGGTCTAAAACGCGGCTGATAACCAACAGCATAAAGCGTAGGGTCGAGGTTGATGGGCAAGTGATAAATTATGTCGATGAGTATGTCTATCTGGGCGAGTTAGCATTCTTCTAAAACAGGCAAGACAAAGAAATCGGTCGCCGTATCGATAACGCCTGGAAGAGCTACTGGTCTATGAAGAGGCTTACCTTCCGATCTCTCTGAAGCGCAAACTTATCGACATGTGTATCCTGCCCATTCTAACTTACGGTGCCCAGACCTAGTCAATTACTGAATGTCAGAAGTCTCGACTCAAGGTTTGTCAAAGGGCAATGGAACGCAGCATTCTAGGTATAAAGCGTATCGATCGAGTCAGAAATACCGTACTACGTTCCATGACAGGTATTGCAGATGTAGGAGAAAAAACTGCAAGGCTCAAGTGGGATTGGGCGGGTCACTTGAGCAGGATGCATCCCGAAAGATGGGCAAAGATCGCCACACATTCGGTACCCAATTACCGACGAAGGCGTCGACGCCGTCCACAGAAGCGGTGGCGTGACGATCTTGATACTTTCGAAGGAAATTGGCTTGAACTTGCACAAGATAGAGATAAATGGAAGGAATTGAGAGACCTTTGTCCAGCAGTGGGACACTACAAGGTGAATAAAAAAAAACACTGTCAATACACGGGGGCATATTTCTTAACATGACAACGAACGTGTCTTCTTTTTATGTTCAAAATATGAACTACACAAAGGAGGTTGGTAACAACACTAATCAGGATGATTGTGGCGATTATCTATTGCGTGAACTCAGTGGCCCAATTACCCGATTACAGAAGTCCTAATGCAACCAGATGCAATGAGATTTTCACTTTATTAGAATGAAAATTTCATTGTTACTGGTTGCATTGACTTCTGAAATAGGACTACTGAATCAACGTGACGACCGATTACCGAATCGATTAGTGGTGTGGTGACAAACATTAAAAATATGAATGTATTTAATTAAATCACTTTTCTTTTGATGTTTATACATCTAATGGCGCGGTAAGGGGGTAATGCTGACTCGAGGCTCGTTGGCTCTTTCCGCCTCAGCTCGGCCATTTTAGATGTTAACACATCTGCCAGATGTACCGCGACGGCATTTTTTTTTATTTTTACATTTTATCATTTTTGTTTGGTATTTGTGCTAACGCTACTTTTACTTAGTTGTCAGTATGAAGTTAGTCACGAATCAAATCCTATTCTTATTTAAATAGCATTGTACTTAGTTTGATAAAAAATGAGTATGTCTTCCTCAAGTAGTGAGAATTAAAGTATTATATTAACTCCAAAGAACGCTAATAAATATAATTCAATAAAGAATTTATCTATCTCTCTAAAAATGTGATACAATGTCTTTTACCTACAAAATCCCGGGAACAAGAAAAAGTCCCGTGAAAGTCGTAGAGCCACCACTTCTGTTTTGTTGAGACAGGCAGTTCAGGCATCGGAAAGACAGAGCTAGCTAAGCAGCTGGCGCGCTACATGCACAAGGACGACCCGTCGGCCTTCATCCGGCTCGACATGTCCGAGTACCAGGAGAAGCACGAGGTCGCCAAGCTCATCGGGGCTCCGCCGGGGTGAGTCCGTGCACACCTGATGTTTAGGCGCACAGGCGTGACCCATTCAAGTGGATCAGTTCCAGTGGGCTCATATACGTTCATAGACTCAATCCGGTACCTACTGGTTGCAGGTACGTGGGGCACGAGGAGGGCGGGCAACTGACGCGCGCGTTGGCCAAGCGGCAGAACGCGGTGGTGCTGTTCGACGAGGTCGACAAGGCGCACCCCGACGTGCTCACGGTGCTGCTGCAGCTGTTCGACGAGGTCAGTGCGCTCTTCGACCGATACTAACTGGCTGCAGGTACGTGGGGTACGAGGAGGGAGGCACTGACGCGCGCGCTGGCCAATCGGCAGAACGCGGTGGTGCTGTTCGACGAGGTCGACAAGGCGCACCCCGACGTGCTCACCGTACTGCTGCAGCTGTTCGACGAGGTCAGTGCGCTCTTCGACCGATCCTAACTGGCTGCAGGTACGTGGGGCACGAGGAGGGCGGGCAGTTGACGCGCGCGCACGCGGCAAGGTAGCAGATATGAAAAAAAAGTTATAGCATTGTTTTTTGAACCAGACAATGCTTTTTTTACCATTAAATTACACTCATAGATTAAAGAGTACGATGATTACAGCTATTGCCATGACCAACGAGGGTTTTGGCTATTTTTTTTGCATAATAGTATAGTGAGGCCCGAATAAGGAGGTTTTAATTTCTGCGTAGCTATTTATCTATGGCGGCGCGTACCAGAAAGCATGCGCGCACATTCGCAGAATGTATGGACATAGATTTGCCGCCTTAGCCATATTTTTACCTGACTGCATGGAGGGTTATGTGTTTGGGTTGTATGTATGTTTGTACATTTCTTAGGCGCGTCCTACAGCCTAAACGGCTTGACGGATTTTGATAAATGAGGTATCATTGGTTTTGTATTGATCACGAGAGTGCTACAGGATATTATGAAGTGTCAAGAAAACTAATATGGTGGCGTACAGCTGCCACATTGTATTTACGACTGAACAAAAAATTGCCAAAACCTATCCAGTGAGGTATCAAAATGAAGGTCTATAAGAGATGGTTTCAAATATATAATTCTTATAACTAAACAGTACCAATTGTCTTATAAGATTCTTACAACATTTTCTATTTTAGATTATTCAAGTTAATGTAAATAATGTCGCAATTGAACTATTAAAGTAAAGTTATATATGAAAGTAAATAAGAAACATTAAAATTTATACAAATACTAGCTGCGCCCCGTGGTTTCACCCGCATCCCTCAGGAACCGTTTATGTTCCCGGGATAAAAAGTAGTCTATGTGTTAATCAATATAAGCTACCTCCATACCAAATTTTATCCAAATCCGTTCAGCCATTTAAGCATGAAGACATACACGTACACACGCAAAAACACACCCTTACTTACATAGACATTCAAACTTTCTAATATTAGTGTGATTCTTTTTAAAGATTTGATTGTTTGTTTGTTTGTTTGTAATGGATAAACTCAAAAAATACAAATCCGATTTTAAAAATCCTTTCACATAAGGAAAGCTAAATTATCAGCGAGTAACACTAGCAGGATTATATTTTTCAAAAAATTAGAATTTCTTTCGAAATTTGCAATTATGAAACACGAGGTATTAAATTTTGCAATATAACTCGATTACTTTGTAAACCAAAGAGTATATAAATACTACGTAAGATCACAAATTAAGAAGAAGATACGGGTCTTTGTATATGGAACGTTGCCATGGAAACGATATCACAGAACATCTAATAATCATTGATGTAGGAAATGCTCTGTGCTAATAATACACGAAATAGTAACCGTAATTCAACCTCCTTGCGTTAAATAGAATAAAACTATAAACGAAATGGTACGTCAGTATAAATCCTATAAACATAAACATTTTGTGTAAGAAATTGTTGTTGTTCTATTTGTCCAAATAAAGTACCTACTAATTTTATCTTTCTATATATCTACCCGTGCGAAGCTGGGGCGGGTCGCTAGTATTCAATGATTTTGTTTGCAGACGAGTTTTTTGTGTTTTTTATAATAATTTTACTTGTTTCAATTGTTATGTTTGTTAAACACATACTACTACACATTACTAGTAAAAAACAAGCACAAGTAGTAGTGATACAGGTGAAGATTTGACACTACCAAATATCCTCGATGCGGCAGCAAACATGACCCCGGATCTACTCCCAACTAAGTCTAAGACAGCAACCGACAGAGCCGACAGGGAATCTTGTGTAGAAAGTAGAAAGGAAAAGGGGGAAATACTCAAAATTTTAATGCCTATCTATACTTATAATAAAGCAGTAAGTGCCAAAAAAATGGTCTTGGGTACTTAAAATAGACTATTGAATAAGAATATAACAACAAGAATCAACAAGCAACAAGAATCATCCCAGAGGCAAAGACCGGTGCAAACAGAATGGCCAGCACACACCTTGATAGCAAGAGGTATGAGCTGACTACGATGGAAGGTGACCTGGAGGGTCTCTCAATTAGTTGCAACATCTACACAGACGGTGCAAAAAATAAAACGGGAGTAGGTTGCGGTTTTTATTCGCCGGAAACTGAGCTTTCCGAATCAAAAGCTCGGAGCAAGACTACGACAGTGCTTCAGGCAGAAGGCATGGGCCTGTTGCTAGCAGCAAGAGCAATATTATCATTAAACTCACTCCCTGCTCTTCTTTCTGAGGGGGAGCGAGAGGAAAAAGTCCTCATGTTTACCACTGACAGTGCGGCCATCATGTATGCACTGCGAAGACCTACAACTAGATCAAGGGTAATAGCAGAGTGTCATGAGACTACAGAAACTGGCGGAGAGATTCAGAACAATAGTTAAATGGACAAAAGGACATAGCTCTTGTAAAGGTAATACCGTGGCGGACACCCTCGCCAAGGAAGGAACCAAGAAACAGGTAAACGACGACGCAATGGGTCTATGCAAACCATCGGTGATGGAAGTGTGAGACATACTGCGCCGTCACGCTGAGAGTGAGCAACAAAAACTGTGGGATCGGAAAACGGACTGCAAACATGCCAAGACCGCGTTTCCGACGCTTAGCAGAAATATCACAAACAGCTTACTAAAGTTGCAACGGCAGGATCTTCGCCTTTTAGTGGGGCTTGTTACAGGTCACTGCAACTTAAATTATCATATGCACAAGATTGGAGCCACGGATAATAGTCCTCTGTGTCGTGGCTGCATGGAGGAGAACGAGACTGTGGAGCACGTGCTACTGCACTGTTCGTCCACGGAACAAATCAGAATCACAACTGGAATACATGATTTGTCTCAGCGACCTATCCCAAACTTGCTATTGCCATCATCATCTTCGTCACCTTCAATTTCATTGCCATTTACCATCGTCACTGGAGCAGTTGTGCCAGCGACCCAAAGCCACACTCCGCTATTATAAGGAGTTGGGATGGCTTGGGTAGAGGCTGGCAGGGGGAATGCACAAAACACCCCAAGCGGGACGTCAGTGCAGGCCTTACCGCCCCCACTTCCAATAAGAATACGAGTAAGCAGTTTTTTTTTAAATCATGTTTTTCTGTATGTTTGTTCGCGCATCATGTAAAAACTACTGGACCGATTGCGATGCAGTTTTCACTGTTGGATAGCTTAAGGTTTAACTTAAAAACTGGGGTGCCTACTTGGTATTTGAATCCGATGATTAGATGCGGATCATTCTCGTTAGATCCAGTGCTATCCAGTGGTGGTTGGTTCTGCGAACTATATGGCCTGCCCATTGCCACTTCAACTTGCAAGCTCTGAGAGCTATGTCGGTAACCTTGGTTCTTCTACGGATTTTCTCATTTTGGATTCTGTAACGTAATGAAACACCGAGCATAGCTCTCTCCATTGCACAATGCGTAACTCTGATAGATATCTCAAGATATGGCGTAATTTCCCGAACGCTACCCATCCGAGTTGGATTCGTCGTTTGACCTCTTTGTCGAAGTTGGATCTACCCAGTTGGATCGTCTGACCTAAGTAGACAGTGATCAACAGCTTCGATAATATCGTTCCCAACATAAACCGGCAAGGGTACGGACATGGGCATTTGACATGATGTTCGTCTTACCCATGTTCATTTTAAGACCCACCTGTTGGGAAGCAATATTGAGGTCACTGAGCATTGTGCTTATACTTTGATTTTTATAGCTTGATCTCCATGACGGCTGTCTTCGAGATAAAGCGCATGAAGTCTCGTATTTTTTACAGTCAAAATGTATCCAAAACAATGTCGTACTTTGAGTGACGGGGTGTACGTAGGAGTGACGGGAAGGGATGTTCAATTTTCATTGCGACGTCTTAATCACAGACTATAAAACAATAATAATCGATTATGAAAATCGAAATAACTTTATTTACTTATTCGTAATAAATTCATAAAAAAGTTTCCACAAGCTAATTTGAATCTATTGTTGTGGTAAAATGCAAAGATTTTGAATTACACTTACTGGTATAAAATAGATTCCGCTCTAATCTAATTTTGTTCTAGCAAAATGTCACGTTTTATTTGGTCTAGATGGTCTATACTCTATATGCACCCAAGTAAAAAAAAATACCATCCGTTGGTAATTTTTTTTATCAAGTACTAGCTTTCGCCCGCGAATAATAATAATAACTCGAAGAACCGACAACCGTTGGGGTAAGCAAATTTTATTGTGGAGGCCACGATTAGGTCTCACCGTTGGCCGGGTAGAGTGACGAGTCGCGAATGGTGAGAAAAGCTGAAAATCGGGCTCAGTGGCATTGACAAGGAGAGGCCTACGTCCATTATGATTTTGATGATGAGGATTATAGATTATGTGTCACCACATCAATGTAAAGATAATACATACTTACCTACCATAGTTTATGAATACCTAATATATTATGATATTCATCCATCCATTGGATTACAAAAAGTGTACAACCTTTCAAAATGGATGCTTGACAATTGTGTTTTCACTTTTGTATTAAGAACTAAATAAAAACAATTATTCTTTGGATATATTATATTGAGCGCGAAGTGCGAGCGAAGCTTCTACGTTTCAGCTTGAGCAAAAATGCTTTCGTATGTCCGGATGTCTGTCCGGATTTCTGTTCTCCTCTACAGGTCGCATTTCTCAACCGATCTAGGTGAAACTTGGTCAACAGGTTAACGAATTAAATATTTTAGTCGTTGGGGATTTTCGATTTTTAGCTCCTCAAAATGCAGTAAATTGCTCACTTTTAGGTTTCTAACAGTGGAATCAGCACTTTACCCACTAGGTAATTGATGGAGCATATTGGTTATTACTGTTAATTTTACAATAAGGTAACTAATTTGGGAACCAATACTTTTGCCAAAAATTACAAATCTATTCAATTCAATTTTAAAAACAGGTACCTTTCCAAATTATTTTTGCCATTCTTATATAATTCTACTTCACAAAAAAGGAGACAAGTCAGACCTAGGGAACTACCGCCCCATAAGTCTCGTTTCACACCTTTATAAAGTTTTTATCAAGGTACTAGAAAACAGAATTCCAGGAAAGCTGGACCTACACCAACCTGCGAAACAAGCAGGTTTCCGACGCGGCCTCTCTAAATCATCGAGAAATATCATGAATTCTAACTTCCACTTTACATAGCATTCATCGATTATACCAAAGCTTTTGACAGCCTCAAACATTCATCAATATTTGAATGTTTACATAACCAAGGAATAGAGACCACATACATTAATTTACTAAAAAATAAAATTGCAGTGGACGAGCGTTCTATATTAAAACAAATTAAAAAGCTAGACGATTGTAAAGGTGCAGGGCCAGACGGGATTCCACCTTTATTTCTAAAAAAGACGGCATCATCTCTTACTTTACCTCTCAAAATATTTTTTAACCGTTCTATAATGACTGCAACCTTTCCATCTAGATGGAAGGAAGCGAACGTTGTACCAATTTATAAAAAAGGTAAATCATCCGACGTGAAAAACTATCGTCCTATTTCTATTTTATCCACATTCTCAAAGGTTTTCGAGTCCATTGTTTGTCCACATGGCATACAAAGAACATGATTTGTAGTCAGCAACATGGATTTACAAGATGCAAATCGACCGTTACCAACCTACTCTCGTTCATTAATGACGTATCACAGGCAGTTGAAGCTCGCGTTCGAATTAACGCAATTTATACAGATTTTAGTAGCGGTTTCGATAAAGTCGACCATAATATCTTAATCAAGAAATTGCAACTCTGCGACACCCACGACCCAATGTTAAGTTGGTTCAGATCCTATCTCACGCACAGAGTGCAACGTGTGATCGTTGGAGGCTTCACTTCCTCACCTTATGTAGCAAGCTCAGGGGTGCCGAAGGGTTCTCACCTTGGACCAATTCTCTTTCTAGTCTTTGTCAATGACATTGTTAATTGCCTACAACACAGCAAAGCATTACTCTTTGCTGACGACCTCAAAATTTATAAATCAGTAAGATCATCTAGTGATGCATCTCTGCTTCAGGAGGATCTAGATACTGTCATTGAATGGTGTAGAGATAATCACATGATATTAAACGCCTCTAAATGTTTCCATATAAAAATAACTAGAAACAAGAATATAATACAATCCGACTACTCCATTGATGGAGTTCGCTTGGAGCAGGTGAATTGTATTAGGGACCTGGGAGTGCTGGTTGACAGCAAGCTCTCTTTCATACAGCACACTGATAGTGTCGTTGGCAAAGCTGCGAAAATGGTTGGCCTTTTCAAGCGAAACTGTAAAGACTTCAAGAGACCGGCATCTTTACGTTGTCTGTTTAATGCTCTTGCACAAAGTCATTTAGAATATGCTTCGACAGTATGGAATCCTACATATGAAAACCACATCGACAGAATTGAACGAGTCCAACGCCGGTTCACCCGGTTTCTTGATACAAATATGCTCAAGAATCTGGACTACCCCCAGCGCCTAAGTTTTCTCAAAGCAGATGCACTACATGAACGACGTAACATCATTGATTTGGTTAACTTTTATAAAATTCTTAATGGATTGTTGAGTTCTCCTGAGTTGTTGTCTGAGATCGCGATTACGGTCCCACGCCCTAATTTAAGGTTAAAACCCGTAAATTTTTAAGTCCCGACAGAGTAGAACAAAATTGAGTCACAATTCGCCGCTAAACCGTATTATTAATAGCTACAATAACTTGTACAAGGATAACCCAAGCCTAGATGTCTTTGATGCTAGTTTGTCTCATTTTAAAAAAGAGGCTCATAGAGCCATTTCACAAGCCTGATTGCTTCGCGTTAATGTTCATATTAATAATTGCTTCATATTAATGTTACTTTTAGATTTATTATTTATTTTATATTATTTTGTTTAATACTACTTATATTTATAATACCATATGTGTGTTCATGTTGTGTTTTTACTATACAGTGTTGTATACACCTATAATTGATTGGTTCACATAATCAGTATGTACCCTTATCCTAAGCTAACTATTATTGTTTTGTGAATTGTTCGTTGGTGTGTCTAAATGAATAAATAAATAAAAAAACATCCATCGCAATAGTACCGCAGCCATAAAACTACACAAGCTCGGCCAACCCTTCCCCATCCACAAAAGAGTTAAGCAAGGAGACCCGCTTTCTCCAAAACTCTTCACAGCAACATTAGAAGAGGTTTTTAGGAAGCTTGAACATTGTTGGGATGGGAAGGGCTTTGTTGTCAGAGAAAAAAGGTTAACAAACCTGCGCTTCGCCGACGACATAGTTCTTTTTTCATCCTCGGCATCAGAGTTAGGCACCAAGATCACTGGACTCAACTGAGCAAGCCTCAAGATCGGACTGAAGATGAACATTTCGAAGACCAAGCTGATGACAAATAGCACGAAACGTAGGTTAGAAGTCGATGGCGCAGAAATCGAGTACGTCCATGAGTACATTTATCTGGGCCAATTAGTCTCTTTCTAGGCGAGACAAGAAAAATAAGTTGCTAGACGCACCGAAAACGCCTGGAAGAGCTATTGGTCCATGAAAGACCTAATGAAGGGCAACCTACCTCTCACCCTCAAGAAAAAAACTCATGGACTTGTGTATTCTGCCTATCCTCACCTACGGTGCTCAGGCTTGGTCCTTGACGAAACGTCAGAAGTCCGCACTCGGGGTTTGCCACCGATCTATGGAGCTCAGTATCTTAGGTGTCTGGTTATCAGACCGCATGAGGAACAGTATACTGCACTCCAAAACGCAGATCGCCGACGTTGGTCAAAAAGCCGCAAGCCTTAAATGGAACTGGGCTGATCACGTCTGCCGTATGTCGGACGAGCTGTGGGCAAGACTCACCACTGAGCGGATCCCAGACAACGTTAGACGACGTCGCGGCAGGCCCAGACGGAGATGGCGGGACGAGCTAGACGCCTATTTCAAAAATTGTCTGCAGAAATCTTGATCAGAGTGGAAAGAGGGTAGGGAGGCCTTTGCCCTGCAGTGGGATGACCATGGCTGAATAATAATAAAACTAGATGGCGCTACAGTGCACCGCTAGATTGGTGCTCGCGAGGTCTACAGCTCGCAGAGCCACTAGTCTTGGTTGAAAATACTTTGAAAAAAAAAAACAACAGATTTTGCCGAGTCTGATGTCAAGGACATTTCATCAAGCGTAGATATTTTATGGCATATTGAGACCGACAGACCTACAAGAGGAATTAAGAGATCTTAAAATTGAACAACCTTAAGAAGTACCTTCATATTCTTTACAAGCTGCACCCGCGGCTTCGCACGCGTGCGTTTTTCTTTAGGTTCAAAGTATCATAATGTGCTATTCCAGGACCAATATACCAACATTTGATCAAAATTTCTTCAGCCGTCAAAAATACTTTTATCAATTGCTCGGCTTCTAACTCACTGGATTGAGATACCAATAACACTAGCTTTTAAGTCAAACTCTAAGCTATCTAACAATGAAAACCGCATTGCAATCGGTCCAGTAGTTTTTACGTGATGCGTGAACAAACAAACATACAGACAAATAGATAGAACACACGATTCAAAAAAATGATGTAGCACCCAAGAGCTTTTTTTTTTATCTTTATACAGCCTTTTTCGTACCTATTGCTTTATTATAAGTATAGATATATGACTGTGTCAATTTACATCAAAAAATCCGTCCAGTAGTTTCAGCGTGATACGTTTCCTTTTTAATAACTTTCAACCCTTATCTTGCGGGAACCCTTAATTTTTTCGGGATTTAAAGTATCCAATGTCCTACCTCGTAGTATGAACTCAAATCATACCGTAATAATAATCATTAGTTTCGGAGTGATAAAAACCTCCGCAGGACCCCAAGGAATACATTTCAGCAAACATCATTAAAATCCGTCCAGTGGTTTTTGCGTGATGACGTCACATACAGACACAAAAATTCTAAACGATATATTTGTTCATCTTCTCTTCCATGCACAGATTAGTCACTTTGTTTATAGTTTCATTATATGTATAGATATAGATAGATATAATATAGAACGTAAGTGAGCAACCTAATTATATGATCGTTTTTTTTCAACATCGTTCTATAATCGTTTTTTTCCTACACTACTCCAACCCTAGAAATATCACTCTGGCAGCTGTCTTGGCGATCAAGCTATGTTGTACAAACCAGGGTCTTCCAGGGTTTCTGCCATGATGACTATATCATCAGCAAATCGAAGGTGAGTGATGTATTCGCCATTGATGTTAACACCATATCCGTTCCTGTTCAGAAGCTTGAATAAATCTTCCAGTGCAGAGGTGAACAGTTTCGGAGAAATAACGTTTCCCTGTCTCACCCCTTTTTGCAACTGGATAGAATTCGTGCTCTGATCTTGAAGATATACTTACTACCCGTGCTAAGGAAGTAGGCATTGTGCTATACTCTAAGATATACCCGTTTTAGGCCCTTTATGCGTGATGTCTTAAGAACCTTAAGAAGTCTTAAGAAGACGAAAGCGAGATAAAAAGTATATATATATATATATATATATATATATATATACATATATATATATATATATATATATATATAAAACACATAATATAAACTTTGACTGTGCCAAGTTACTTCAAAATCCGTCCAATAGATTTAGCCCAGTTACAGAGAAGATAGAGTACAGAGAGTTATAGAGAAATGACCACGCGTGCGAAGCCGCGGCTACAGCTAGTTATAAATAAATGGTAACATATTTGTTTATCGCTTTTGTTTTATTTAAAAATAGATATTGCTTGAGTAAAAATAAAGTAGTGTGTGCAACGCCATATAATTAGGTACCTATTAAAACACTCGTGTGATACTGTTATCGTACTAATAAACTAATACTCTTGATTTAATGACCCCAATTATATGACAGTTGCATAAACTACTATTAAAAGCTGTAAACGCCATTCGTAACTCTTAAGAATATAGGTACCTTACGGACGATTTCCCTACGCTTCCTTACGCACGGTCGCTTGCCATAGTGGCGGCGCGCCCGGAACGCTAACATAGCCTCTCAACTTAAATTGTCATCGCACCTTCCTGACTGCCCTTCCAGGGCCGGCTGACGGACGGCAAGGGCAAGCTGATCGAGTGCAAGAACGCGATATTCGTGATGACGTCCAACCTGGCGGCCGACGAGATCGCGCAGTACGGCCTGCAGCTGCGCCGCGAGCAGGAGGCGCGCGCGCTGCAGCGGCACCGCGGTGCCGCAGGACTGGCCGCGCAGGACATAGGTCGCTTCTGCACTACACACACAGATCGTGCAGTAGCAGGACAGCCATGCTCACAGTTTGTGTGTTTTTACAGAGTCGAAGGCCGAAGACGACGAGCACCTGTCGGGCGGAGACGCGCCCGTCGCCGAAAATGGTGAAGAGGAAACATTGGAGGTCTCGAGAAACTTCAAGGTTAGGTTGATCAAGGAATCTTTCCACGGTCGGCGAGCTTGTCGTCTGTCCCTTGTTTTTAACCGCCGTATACCTCCGCAGGACAACGTGGTGCGTCCTATCCTGAAGAGGCACTTCGGGCGCGACGAGTTCCTGGGGCGCATCAACGAGATCGTGTACTTCCTGCCGTTCTCGCGCGGGGAGCTGCTGGCGCTGGTGGCGCGCGAGCTGGCGGCGTGGGCTAACGCGGCGTGGCGCCGCCACGGCGTCGAGCTGCGCTGGGAGGGCGGTGTGCTAGGCGCGCTGGCCGACGGGTACGACCTGCACTACGGTGCGCGCTCCATCAAGCACGAGGTACGTGCATGACTTTCCTTTAACATACGAGCGGTCTGGCATCAAGAATAGGTATATCTTTGTCTGAGCCTAAGAAGTTAGTGTTGTTGTCGCTGTACATGTGAGCTGGTTGTCACATGCCGACAATTGTTTTAGAGCAGCAAATAATACACATTGCATAATTACTGAGGGGACAGCAAGTACCGAGTTAGAGGGGAATATTTGCTGATAAGTGGTATAAATACTGAGATGAGGTCAAAAGCGCTGAGAAGTTACAAGTCCTGATAGATAAACACAAGAGTGAAGAGAGGGGATGGCACTTGTCTGGTGACTTTATTTATAACATCTGAGGAAAGGTCCACGTGGTGAGAAAGAAGTACATTAGTGTCCAGACGATCTGTTTGCAGGTGGAGCGGCGCGTGGTGAACCAGATTGCGCTGGCGGCGGAGCGCGGTGCGCTATCGCGCGGCTGCTCCGTGCTGCTGCTGGCGCGCGCTGGCCGCGTGGCGCTCGCCGTCAAGCGTCCTGGCGAGCCTGACTTCAAGCCCGTCGATGTCGCCACGCTGTGACTTCGCGTGCTGGGGTTAGACACTTTGCCGTTGACTACGAGTATATTATGTATCGCCCTGTTTCCTTCGAGCAAGTATACTTAAAGTTTGACCTGTCGGCGAAAACTACAGTTTTGCGCTGAATTTTGACTAGTATAATGTATAGCAAATAATAATTTCAAAAAATTTTATTATTGAAAATATTAGAATCATGTACGTAAAATAATATGGCTTCGCGTAAAATCGTAGATAAATATAAAAAAAAAAGTAGTATGGTGAAGTAGGAAATTCGACTCGATGCATTAAAAGAATAATTTTAATCGGGAAAGTCATCGTTTATCTACTAAGATAAGTAGGCTGTGAAACTAAACGAGAAACGTTCTTTATTACTTTAGTTCAAATAAGAAGCTTTGCACTGTGATTATTTAGATTATAATAAACTTTACAGCACGATCGAAACGTGTCTTTTATTATCTACATATAGAACCTTGTGAGATTACTAAATTGAAGAGCTTCGCTGAGCTAGATACGACAAAAAAATACGAGCGAGCCTTACAATAGTCGCATATGATGAGTAATATCTGACATCTCACCTTGGTATATCATCATCATCATCATCATGTCAGCCTTTGGAAATCCACTGCTGAACATAGGTCTCCCCCAAAGAGCGCCATGACGAGTGATCTTGTGCCACCTCCATCCACAGACTTCCTGCGATGGCTACAACGTCATCGATCCATCGTGTGGGGAGGGGGGGGGGGGGGTCTCCCCACACTTCGCTTGCTTGTTCGTGGCCGCCATTCGAGAACCTTTATTCCCCAGCGGTTGTCAGTTCTGCGAACTATGGGGCCGTTTATTTTGTAACAATTGGCGAAAATAATTGTTAAAAACGCTAAATACGATCACAATTGGCGTTCCCTTTGGCCATTTGTGGGCGAAATTAGCGTTCTGAACGTTTTCGATCACCGTTCGTTTTGCAAGTTTCGATGACATGTTGACATAGGAAAATCGACTTTATTCCGTCAGAATACTGGTAGGGTCGTTTTTCATTCAGTTTGGAAAGGACGGTAGTGTCAAAAGTTGCAAAAATGACAAGTGTTGAAAATGTTCAAAGAAAACGGCTTGTTAAAAATGTACATTTCGAAACTGCCCACAACGCCATCTCATCATCTCGAACGAAGGGTATATAGCTTGCCCATTGCCAGTTCAACTTGCAAACTCTTGAGAGCAATGTCGGTAACCTTGGTTCTTCTACGGATTTCCTCATTTCGGATTCTATCACGTAGTGAAACACCGAGCATAGCTCTCTCCATTGCACGCTGCGCAACTCTGAGCTTGTGTATGAGACCAATAGTTAGCGACCACGTCTTTAGACAAAAAATATCGCTAGTAATTCAGCATCATTTCCTGAGATGGTTAGTCTAAGTTTTTTGGGGAGGCCAGGTATAATTGTTAATAGGCTTCAAAGTTTTGTAGGTTATGTTAATGGTAATGACCTTTGAAACAAGTCTTAGAGATATTAATTATTTTATCCGCTTAATTAGGTAGGCAAATAAGTACTTATGCGTGATAAATATAATGTTTAAAGATATTGTAGGTACCTACCTATTCAATTACCTATCTTAGTGTAACAGACTAGGCTTTTGAATAAGAATTATTTTCAATCTGTTACTGCCTGGCGAGATTACGAAACAATATATTTAGATATGTTGCTGCTGTTTCACTGTGCAGGGAAACAGTTGTCCCATATTAGCACAAATATTTAGCAACAATTCCTTACACTAAATATTTTATTTACACAAACCTTTGTTTCTTTCGTATTTATTGTTCAATACTTTAACTAACACGCCCTATGTACTATTCCTTTACGACCTGGATGACTGGTAGATAATTAAGCATTAAGTCCTTCCTTGTACCTACACTTTTTGTGCAAAACAATGAAATAAAATGGTATTCCCTTTGCTACGAGTATTATGTTTTGTATAGAGATTTTACATTGACGTACCATTTTGTCTATAGCACAGTCTTTAAATATTATTATTCTGTTTATCGCAAGGAGGTTGAATTACGCTTATTGTTAAAAGATTTAACGCCAGTAAGCTTAATTCAATCTCCTTTGGTTTAAAAAACCGGGTGGGAAGAAAGCGTAATTCAACCTCCTTTGGTTTAAAAAACTGGGTGGGAAGTATACTGTGTTGACAATTTTGACGTCTAAACCGGAAACGTCTTTGTATTATATATATTTTTTCACAAGTTGGGCAGGCAACAAGGCCGGTTAAACATTGCAGGAAGGAAATTAAGTTACAATTTCATGTTTTTTTAATTGATTTGTTAACCTGGGCATTTCTAGCATAAAGGTTATGCTAAAAAAACGTAGAAAAATAATATCATAAGTTCTGTAGAAATGATATGTCAAGACACTGCAAGATTTATTGCATAAAATTCCGCCGATGTTCTTTAAACATTATTAATGTTAATTCGATAATAAGATATTTAAATTGCTTAACATAAAAAATACAGAGGATCTCTGGGGAATATCTACAAAAATTGTATGTTCCATTATTGGTATAATTGCTTAGTAATTATTTTTAATAATTGTGTTGATGAAGAAGTTTTTCCCGACATATTTAAAAATAGTAAACTTATTCCTTTATTCAAGTCTGGCAGTAAAAATGATCTGACTAACTACAGACCCATTTCTATACTTCTCTCTGTAAGTAAAATTTTTGAGAAAGCAATATTAAACCAGTTATTAACACACTTCAATCTCAACGGTCTGTTTCATAATGAACAATATGGCTTCACTAAAGGCCGATGAACTACAGACGCAGGCACAGGGCTCTTAAAGCATAATTTTTAAATTGAATCATTACGGAGTTAATGGGAATTAACTCCGTAATGATTCAATTTAAAAATTATTGTTTCGTGGCAAACGCAGTCAAATGCTTTGGGTAAATCACAGAAAACGCCAATTGCGTCCTGTGAATCCTCCCAAGCATCGAATATATGCTTTAAGAGCCCTGTGCCTGCGTCTGTAGTTCATCGATATTTTATCCTCGTTTCTTAGCAATAGAATCTAAAAAGTAAATGTAAATGGTGCGAGGTCATCAGGATCTCTCATTACAATGTGAGTCCCACAGGGTCATACTTGGGTCATTCTTGTTCTTGGTTTACATTAACGATCTTCCTTTTTTCATAGATAACTTATGTGATATTGTTTTGTATTGTATTGAGAAGTATCATCTGCAATGATACTGATACCTTCTACATTACAAGACTTAGCGAAGCCTTCGACTTCTAATACCCAACACAAAGTCACTGCTACACCTAACATACTATATTATCAGTACAATACCTTACAACAACCACTTGTGCAAACACACCCTTACCCTCAACCTTACCCTGTACATTCAATTGCTGCAGATTCTAAGAAAACTGCACTACCTATATTTTGCCCTCGCTGTCGAAACGACAGTCATGCTTTATGTCAATGTCCCTACAGACATAAAGTTTGTTTTCGTTGCGGTAAAAAAGACGTAATTTTTACCAATTGCCCTGTATGTACAAAAAATTCAAAAAACTAATTAGAGAGGAACTAGAAACACAAAATTGTAATACTAACAATAACTTTGATCAAAATGATTGGAACAATTGGCTTAAAACTATTTCAATATTTTTCAAAACATACAACGTTTCTACGCTCCTCTTTGATAATACATCGGACACTGAACGTCCATACCTTAGAGTAAATGTTGGGAATTTAACCCTTAACGGTTTGCTGGATAGTGGCAGTGCCATTACAATTTTAGGTAATAACTCACATAAATTATTACTTGAACATGGTTTGGAACTACAACGTGACCAAATTATCAAAGGTTCTGTTGCTACTTCCTGCTGTTGTAGCTTCCAACTTTATTTAAAAATAAGTTTGCTATAATTACTGCCCATGTAATACCCGCTGTTACTCAACCTTTCATATTAGGTATCGACTTCTGGAAAACTTTTAAGCTGGCTCCAGACATACTTAATACGGTCAGTATGCTCAAGAGTTCAGATACTCCCACGTTTATCATCAATAATAATGATACTTACTTACAGTCTTATGACAGACTTACAGATACACAATTGATTCTTGCTAATGCAGTCGTAGAACAATTTCGTAATATTTCTACTGACGTACTTCCTTTAAGAAGAACAAACCTTATTGAACACTGTATTGATACAGGTGACCACCCACCTATTCGTCAACGTTGCTATCGATTATCCCCTGAAAAACAGAAAGCTCTTCGAGCAGAAGTTGATAAAATGCTAGAACTTGATGTTATAGAGCCTTGTGAAAGCCCATGGCTAAATCCTGTAATTATTACCCCTAAGAAAGATGGTACTTGGAGATTTTGCGTCGACAGTCGTAAGCTTAACGACATAACTAGAAAATATGCTTATAAATTACCATTCATATCAGACATTATAGATAACCTTAAAGATTCTAAATATCTGAGTTCAATTGACATTGCTAAAGCTTTTTGGGAAGTGCCTTTACATTTAGAAGACAGACCTAAGACTGCTTTTCACGTTCCAGGTCGTGGATCTTTTCAATTTAAGGTTATGCCTTTTGGTCTTACTAACGCACCAGCTACGCAACAAAGATTCATTGATAATCTTCTTTCTGATGAGTCTAATAACGACTCTCTTTTTTATTATTTGGATGATATAATAATAGCCACAAAAACGTACGAGGAACACGTACGTTTGCTTAATAAATTACACGCAAAACTTTCAAAAGCAGGTATAACAGTAAATTTTCCAAAATGTGCATTTTTCCGAAATGAACTTAAATACCTAGGCTACGTAATTGATGATCAAGGTCTCCACACAGACCCTGATAAAGTCAAAGCAATCTTAGAAATACCAGCACCCAGGTCTGCTCGCGAGGTGAAAAAGTTTCTCGGTACAGCTAGTTGGTATAGACGCTTTGTACCCAATCTTAGCACATTAGCTGCTCCCCTCACTAAACTTACGTCTACTAGTAAGAAAGCTCCCGCTTTCAAGTGGACTTCTGAAGCTGATAAAGCTTTTAATAAAATCAAACAAGCTTTAATATCAACTCCTATTCTAACTTGCCCTGACTTTTCTAAACCCTTTGCTGTTCATTGCGACGCATCCGCTTTTGGACTTGGAGCAATGCTTACCCAAGACTTCGATGGAGTTGAAAAACCCATAGCTTACATGAGCAAATTACTTACAGGTCCCTAAAGAAACTATTCTATCACTGAACGTGAACTCTTAAGTGTTATAACAGCATTAGAGTATTGGCGTTGCTATCTAGACAATGGTCAAAAGTTTACTATCTATACCGATCATTCTGCACTTCAATGGTTCTTACACTTAGATAATCCTACAGGTAGACTTGCCCGTTGGAGTATACGCTTATCAATGTTTAATTTTGACATTAAATATAAACGTGGCAAGGATCATTTGGTCCCAGATACATTGTCTCGTATTAAACCAATTAATGTGATTAATTATGATCCAATACAGACTTCTGATTCGTGGTACACTTCTGTATACTCCAAGTGTAGCACAAATCCCACATCAACTCCTGATTATATGATAAGACACAATAAACTCTACAGGTACACCCGTTCTAATACCCTCATAAACTCAGAATTAAGTTGGAAAGAAGTAATCCCATCTGAATTTCGTACAGCTATTATCGACGAAAACCATTCGTTACCAACAGCAGCTCATTTTGGCACTTTCAAAACATACCATCGTATTAAAGAAAAATACTTCTGGCCAGGAATGTACAAAGACATTGCCAGCCATATTTCTAAATGTGAAACATGCCTCGCTTATAAGCATCAGAATCAAAATACCATTGGTCTGATGGGTAAACCCAAGAACTGTTCTCGTCCTTTCCAATGCATATCTATTGATATTGTTGGTCCACTTCCAATGACACGTAAACTTAATAGATTTATTTTTGTAGTCACATGTTGTTTTTCCAAATATTGTCTTATATTCCCCATGAAGCGAGCTACCTCTTCTGTAATCAAACATATACTTGAGAACTTAGTTTTTATGGTTTATGGTATTCCAGAGACCATAATCCTAGATAATGGCCCTCAACTAATTAGTCATGAACTCCAGGATTTATTTCAATATTACAACATACCAAAAATTCATTACACCCCCCGTTACTGTCCGCAAGTCAATACTGTTGAACGTTACAACAAAACAATTATAACAGCAGTTGCTTCTTTTGTTGATAATGACCATCGTACTTGGGATTTATATTTAAATCAAATCCAATTTGCAATAAATTCAGCTGTTAATGAAACTACTAAATTCACACCAGCTTTCTTAGTATTTGGTCGCGAACTTGTAACATGTGGTTCTGTATATAATGCTTCGGATCTAAGTGAAGAATTGATTTTTGCTCCACGCGATGAGTACGCTGACAACATAGGTCAGTTAAGCCCTTTATTTGCTGAAGTTCAAGCACGTTTATTTCGCGCTCATGAAACTAACGCAAAATATTATAATAAACATCATCAACACCTTGAATTTAACCAAGGTGACATTATATGGAAACGTAATTATCCCATAAGTTCAGCAGGCAAGTATTTTTCAGCTAAATTAGCTCCTAAATTTGTAAAATGCATCATAGCAGGTAAAATTTCACCACTAATTTACGACCTCAGTGATTTATCTGGTAATCCCTTAGGCCGTTGGCATGTCAAAGACATTAAACCTATACCACGTACGTCTTAACCTTAACCATCACTTCTCTACTTACATACTTTATTATAATTATGTACTATGAAAGTTACGTTGCTCTCATATTCCTGTACCTTACCATATATTTAAATATCTACTTATGACCATTGTAGGTTCCCTACTTACAAAAAAAAAAAAAAAAAACTTGTATTTAAGTTGTAAATAATGTAATTTTAATATAATTTCCCTTTACGGAGTAATGTCCACATTTTTAGCCTATTTTTTTTTATTCACTTCATTAACTTGTCGAATTCATTAGGAATATTGACTTCAAGTCCCTACGTATTGCTATTCAGTGCTATTGTACTTACTACTTACTTTAATTCTTTGGTACTAACAGTAGTTAATACCCTACTTGTTAGCTATGCCTACTTGTTATACTATTTTATTTTATTTACAATCATAATGTTCAGTATAAAGCGAAACCAGTACCATATATTATTATTTACTACACCTACACACAAAACTTCCAACACTGAAAAGAGCGGCAAATGTGATTACTCTATAAACCAAGCCTAGGTCACAAAACCTGTATTATTTTATAGTTAATATGCTATTACCTACCTACCTTACTTATATTATTTTAACGTTCTAACACAACGTTTACTATGTACATTCATGTGCTACAGGCACGTCGTACCCTAAGGTACGTTTAGCCATTTTGGCAAAATAATTGTAAATAAATATACACATACATACATTTACACATCACACACCACACATTCACCACACATACACATACACACATACACTCACATAATCATTCTGATCAGCGGCTAGTGACTGTATAAATAAGCCTACACTATACTGTATTGGTTCCACGAGTGACTTTATTGATATATAAGGTTCCTCTTTCTTATGAGTTTTATTTCCAAGGAATGGGAATAAGACTATGAATGATGATGAATGAATGTGTGATTTATGAATATGAATGCATCTAGGAATCCAATCAATTGTATATTGACATTGTTAATAAACATTTTCACATAAAAATTGAAAAGATAGCATTTTTTAGCATTTCCATTATTTTAATTAATTATTTTACTATTTTAACTTTATTACCCATATTATATATATTTGTATTATTAACTTCTACTATTATTTTTTTCTTTTGTTCTTAGCAAATTTTTTTTTTTTTTTTAAATAAAGTTTACAAAAAAAATTTTTTTTTTAATATCAAAAAATTTTTTTTTTCTCGGGGAAGGGGGGGTATTGTGACGAGGTCCAAACCTCTTTCATAACAATACTCTTTTCATAATCCATTTCTTTTCATTTTGATTTTCATTATCCATTCTACATACAAATATCCTGTCATTCATATTGATTTTTGGTAAAAAATAGAATAATATTCCACTTGAGTGCTTTCATTGATTTCATTTGCAAAATATATCTTTCGTCCTTCCTTCGCTAACATTAATATAAAAAAAAAACTGAAAGTCTGCTGCTCTGGTTTGAGGAACATCATTGAGTTGCAGCGCCCGATCGCGTTGCACTCGATGAACGGCTTCGCGCGGCTTGCTTGATATCAGACTCTGGCCTGCCGAGTCTGCTCCCGCCGTGTGCTAGTATCAAGCGGAAGGAAGTTCCTGTAATTCTGTGTCAAAGAGGTTTGTGTCCTGGAATAGTGGGAGCAACCCAAACCCGGGGACTGCCTCGCGACAAAGTGATCAATATTCTTACAGTGGGTTGTCAATATATACATATGAAAATATAAAGTACTAGCTTACCCGCCCGCAACTTCGTCCACGCGGACTACTCTTTATCGCGAAAAAAGCATCCTACGTCCTTCAAGGATATTTAAAACCAATGCAAAAGTAGACTTAGACTTAGTTATGGCCTCTGTGGCTTGTTGTTGGTATAGAATCAACTACTTACTCTTTGGCACCAAAGCTCTTGATGATTTTTGACAGACTTGTTATTTCGTTTCCATAGCAACCGTTCCTTCAGCGAGTATTGACAGCCGGTTGGTCTAGTGGCTAGAGACCCTAGGAACGAAACCAGTCGCGGGTTCGAATCCTGCAAGGTGCAATCATTTGTGTGATGAGCAGAACTGTTTGTTTCCGAGTCATGGATGTTGATATTCGTATTTATTTATTTATGTATGTTTATCCGTTATCTAGTGCCCATTACAGGGTATCCTAGTTTGAGGCTAGGTAATTGGTGTGGAATTGTCCCAAATATATTTATATTTATGGTATTACAATACAATACAATACAACAACACTTTATTGCACATCAAAAAGAAGGTAATAAATAGGATAAACTCATGAAATGAAAGTACAATGGGCGGCCTTATTGCTTAATAGCAATCTCTTCCAGGCAACCTTTGGATGGAAAGGATTACTTAGATGTCAAAGTCATCGGTCGATGGTGCGTAATAAATAAAATAAAATACAAAACATTAATAAACAAGAAATTATACTTAGTTATATGTACCACAAACCCACCGTTGTTTACCGAAGTCCAATTGCGACATATTTAATCATACAAGTAGGTACTTCCTTTGATTGTGAAAGTACCAATTAAGCACTTTTTGTACTTATGTTGTTTTTCTATGAATAATGCGCAGTAGAGGTACTCTACATGTTGATTTGATTTAATTGCGCATAGCTGAATAAGTATTTATGTACTTAGATGTTTTTCTCGTTAAAGTATGAGAAATTTAACTACTTAGTTGTTATTGCAAATGAAGAATATACTAGAAATCGCCTATGCATTTATAAAAGTTATATAAGGAAGTTACTAAGTACAAATTGTCATTATTTTATCTTCGCTTGAATTGTACGGTCAAAAGTAAGACCAATAAAATTAACTTCAAATTTAATTTGTTGTTTATTTTATTAAAATCTCGGCTCTGTCCAATTTGTCTAGCGCAGCCGGTTGTATTTTTTTTAAAGTCGTGGAAATTTAATTTGTCCGGCGCTTACTTCAAAAATTGTGAAATATAATTTGTCTGGCGCAACCTACATATTTTGTGCAGCTGTCCTGAATAACTTCAGTGTGTTCCTGACAAATCCACGAAAAAAATACTTGAACCAAACAAATACGACTGTATTGGAAAAAGGAGTTGAGAAACAATTCAGCGAGTGGAATAATCACCGAGGCATGGGATCGAGCGGTTTTAAGTGAGTCAAAAATCATTCACTTTCCGTATTCTTGCCCTGCTATTCGACCCTTAGTGTTTTTGGACAAACATTGCCAATACACTTGTTATTTTTGATTTATTGTATGCGAATTTATGATTTTAATGTGAATTTATTGATTTTTTAGGCGTCATAATTGATTTTTATGTGAATTTATTGATTTTATGTGTCTTTATTCATTTTATTGAATTGTATGTGAATTTATTGTTTTTTATGCGTTTTTATTGAATTTTGTGTGAATTTATTGATTTTTATGTCTTTATTGAATGTTTATGTGAATTTATTGAGTTTTATGTGAATTTATTGAGTTTTATGTGCTTTTATTGATTTTTGAAGGGTTTTTATTGAACTTTTATGTGCTTTTCTTTAATTATATTTTGAATTTTTGTGTGTTTTATGTGTTATATTGTACAAACGCATACTCAATTGTGATAATTTGAATTTATTTTAAATAATAATTTAAAATGGAACCTATGAGAATTATAACAAATGAAATTGTGAAATGGATTCCTAAATTTGATGGGAAATAAAAATATTAAATTTATTTTTTCAATATGTGAATATGTACGTAGCTTAAGTGGAAGCGACGATACAGCAGCACAATGATTATATTTATTTCGTGTAATTTTAAGTAGAATTGTAGGCTGAGCAGCCTCACTACTAAATTAATCAAATATGATGAATTAATTAATCAAATTAAAACTAAACAAGATGCTATTTCAAAGAAAGTTACTTTGGTTGCAGAAATGGTTGATGGTTTTGTAAATTTTACTAATACTTCTTATTATAATTTTATACAATTTGAGAATAATTTAATTGATATAGAGAAAGCATTGAATAGAAGTAAAATAAATGATTTTGAAAATAAAGTATCTCATGCTTATAGTTCGATAACTCATAATTTTCAAATAATTCTTTCTAAGTTAGATGAGATTGATACAGCAATCGCATTAAGTAAAAATAAGATATTACATAGATCAATAATTGATACTAATGAATTATTTGAATTGTTAAAAAATATTGAGAGAACAGATAAGTTAATTTTCCCTGTTAATTATGAAAATTTAGTTAATATAGAGCAAAATATAGAGATAAAAGCTTATATTAAGGGTAGGCAAATTACATTTGTACTGGCAATTCCAATTGTACGCAAAAACACTTACAAATATTACCAGTTATTCCCCTTACCTATCCTTGATACTTTTAATAATATTACATCCTTGATATTTCCTAAATATCCTTTTATCCTCGTGAAGGATTTGAACACTATCACATTGCTCTCCAAGCCATGCGACGAGATTGATGAAAAAATATTTCTTAGTTAAGAAAGTTGTGCAGTCGTATTGGAACAAGATAAATGTATCACTGATTTAATGAAATTGACTCTGAATATTACGTCGTGTTCTCCAATTTTAATCGAAACTTCAGAGATAAAGGTTCAACAAATTGAAATGAACATATGGATAATTTTTGCAAGTTACCAAACGTACTTGACAAAAACCTGTGAAAATGCGATTACTCGAGAGAAAATCCTTCGTACTTATATTTTAACCTTGGATGAAAATTGTAAAATACAAGTTGAAGATATTACTCTACGGAAGAAATTGTTAAAAGGAATGAACTCACATATTCCTAAACTACCATTGATAAATTTACCAAGTGTTCCAGTTACAAATAATTTCAAAAGAAACTTGTTAACTTAGATGGAGTAAACATGGAAAATCTACAAATGCTGAATTATATTTTGAAGTAAAGTGAAAACAGTGAATATAGTGAAATGAGTGAAATAGTCAATAAAGTGCAAATAAAAAGTGTTAGTTTATGGACATTAATACTTTATATTATAATGATTTTTACTATTGTATACTTTATTATAAAATATAAAAATAAGATTTTGAAATTATGTAAAATTGTAAAATAATCTGACTTCAGAAAATGAAAAAAAGTAAGTTAAAGTATGAGAAATTTAACTACTTAGTTGTTATTGCAAATGAAGAATATACTAGAAAGCGCCTACGCATTTATAAAAGTTATATAAGGAAGTTACTAAGTACAAATTGTCATTATTTTATCTTCGCTTGAATTGTACGGTCAAAAGTAAGACCAATAAAATTAACTTCAAATTTAATTTGTTGTTTATTTTATTAAAATCTCGGCTACGTCCAATTTGTCTACTTACTAAATAAAAATATATACCTACACACAAGAAATATACTATTTACACAAATAAATATACATATACAGGTGAACTTTTCAAGTGGGCGCGGTTGGCTAAATCAGAAACTATGAGGACTAGCATAAAGTTCTCAAAGGAGTCTCGGGCCCGATTTTGATGAAAACTAAAACTACATCTTTGGATTTTTGAAAAAAATAATATTTCTAGGCAGGAAACGAACAGTTGATTTTGGAAAAAAAACACACACTGTATTATTACACCATTTGATGTGTCGCTAATAAGGATTGAATTCTGGGAAGAAATGACATACGGCAAACTTAAGGAAAGAGCTCATTTTTAACGAAAATATTTAAACCATAACTGATTAATTGTTCAAAATGATGACCGTTCAATACATAGCTGGATTTGACGTGTCATATTTTAATACTGCATTCAGTATTAAAAATGTATTGATTCCCCTTAGGATATTTTCCAAAGTTCGTTTCAAGTCATCAATTGCATTATACGTGTCTTTGTAGATTTTGTTTTTTACATACCCCCAGAGAAAATAATCTAAGGGGGTAAGATCCGGTGACCTAGATGGCCACGGCACAGGACCATAAATTGCAATAAAATGTTCACCAAACTGCTGAATCAACATCTCTTTTACTATACGACTATTAATACGAAACAGTACGCAAACAGTTAGTAATAATCAACGAAACGTGGAACAAAATCTAAATTATTGGCACCAATTTACTCTACGTTCTAATTTCAATTGTTTCCATTTTTTTCTTTTACTGTGGTCATTAACCGCGAAGACATAATAAAAATTTGAAATTAGAACATAATGTTGTGAAGATGACCGCGCTGCGGGTCTGTGTTGAGAAAAAGATTGAGCATCATTTCGGACAAGGTACAGGTAATGCAGGTATGAATTAAAACAGTACTTTAAAATATGAATCAGTTTATTAAAATACAACATTTTCCTTAAGTTTGCCGTATGTTATTTCTTCCCAGAATTCAATCCTTATTAGCGACACTATCGAATGGTGTAATAATACAGTATGTACTTTTTTTTCCAAAATCAACGTTTTCGATTCCTGTCTAGGAATATTGTTTTTTCAAAAATCCAAAGATACAGTTTTAGTTTTCATCAAAATCGGGCCCGAAACTCCTTTGAGTACTTTTCGCTATGCCTCATAGTTTCTGATTTAGCCATCCACGCCCACTTGAAAAATTCACCCTGTATACAAGTTCAATAATAATAAACATATAACTATAATACCAGCTACACTACACACACAATAAGTTCTAATCAACAAGGCACGTCTGCAGATAAGTACAAGTTTTAACCAACAGCTTGAAAGTTGTCAGAGACTGTGCTCGTCTTATTGGAAGTAGAAGGGCATTCCAAAGTCGTACAGCTTGCACTGTGAAAGAACCGTCGTAAAAAATACTACGGTGCACAGGAGTTTTTCGTGTGAGATTTTCTGATGACCTAAGAGAACGGGAATGAGAGCAATGGAGAAATTCAAAGCGATCTTTGAGATACTGTGGAGTGGTGGGATTGAATAATATATTGTAAAGTAGGGATAGTATGTTAGAATTCCGGAAGGACGTATAGGAAGCCACTTGAGCTGAGTGCGAAATTGTGAGACATGGTCATATTTAACATGGTAGTATTCAACATGTTCCAGTTTTGAATACTATTATGTTAAATAAATTCGATTCGTGGAATTTTCTGGGATAAAAAGTATACTATGTTTTACTCTAGGCTAGGGTATAAGATATTTCCATTCCAAATTTCATCAAAATCCGTCCATCGGTTATCGCGTGAAAGCTCCCCAAACAAACAAACAAACAAACAAACAAACCGACAACGTTTTCTTTTATATATTGGTTTGGATGTTCGGAAGAATATCAATACCTTTGTTAAAATTAGGGAAGTTCATAATATTAATATTAGAAATAAAAATAAACTAAAAGTGTCTGGATTTCGGTTCAAGAAAGTTAGTGGTTCATACGAGTATATGGGGAACTGTATACGCTTTTCTAATAAGTTACCTGACGGCTGACGGCATTGATCAATTGCCATTGCATAGGTATAACGACTTTTGTTAAAGTAAATCTCATAAAAAAAGCGTATTACAATATAAATGATTATATTAATGACAGAAATGCATGGCCTAGTGTCTCCACGCTCAATGATAATAATAAGTGATAACTTCGATGTTAACGCTAAGTGAATGAAATGTTCAAAGTACTTTGTGAGATGTCTCAAACATACCATGAGATTACGTTGTTTTATACAACATAATTATCTAGGTAATTTTTTTTTACCTTATTTTTCCCAGTTTGATATTTGTGGGACATCTCATTGTCACTTTTATCTTTTATATTTGTAGTTTACATGTTTTGTTATAATTGTGACATTTGAAAAAAATAAAAAAATGAACAAATATGGAAAAAAATACATCCCCGTAGAGTTTCTTGGTGCTCTCTTCTCTAACGGGCGTATTTCCGAAGCACCGGTAGAATCAGAAGGGTATTTCCTTTTCCAGTGTGAGATTGAACTCTGTTGGCACATGAAAGGGAAATTTTCTTTTCAAACTTTCAAACTCAAAGAATACTTAGTTTATCTAAATTATGATTGATTTGATCTTTTTATAATATTTTATGTGTTTCTCCTTGTTCATGAGATTTTAATTTTGACTTGTAAAAGTGCTATTATATTTGCCTGTTTACAATAAAATACTTTGACTTTGACACGCGCCGCCATAGATAATAAATGGCAAAAACCATCATAGTGCAGAGCCAAACCGATGCTTTTATGGGAAAAAATATATATTATAACATTGTTTAGTTCAAAAAACAGTGTTATATATTATATATTATATATATATATATATATATATATTCTTATTCGAGACGTGGCGTGTATAATGTACCTATGTCATTATGCTATAATTTTTGAGTTCATAATCCGGATTTTACAATATGAGTGTAGATAAAAGCTTTTAAAAATAAAACGAGTTGTTCAGTAGTGCTTATTTTATTAAACTTCGCACCGTTATATACAAATACAATGTATAAATAAATAACAATCTTTACAAAATATAATCGATCAGTGGCGGCGCCGCCCCGCCGGCCGCGGCGGCGGCGCGGCGACAACTAAACACATGAAGGCCTCTGCGCTCCGCGCGCGCCGCACCGCCCGCCCGGGCTGACAAGGGCAACAGTTGTATTACAACGTAAAGTGTTCATATTTTCACTGGAATGTGTGAACGGTGCAGTGGTGGAAGCCGGGCCGGGAGGGGCGCGGCGCGCGCTGTGCCGGTGCACTGCACCGGTCCAAGATAAAGTATTCGTACACAAAATTCGTAAAGTACACGATGCGGGCATATACGTAGAAGGACGATATGTGTGCGGCTCGCACCAACGCTTACTCTAGACATTACTATAGCCAATGAACGGACATATTCAATTATGATAAACGGCTAAAGGCGCATGGGTAAGAAGACCGTACGTCCAGGGACCTTATTCTCTATTGCAACTCGGCCTCGTAACGCGCCGCGTTAAGATATCTGCGTGGAATTGTTTGGGCATGTTCGAGAATTGCCGTACTTTTCCGAACGATTCCACAGCGAGACGCGTTACGCGTGTGACTGTTCATAGAGAATAATGGCCCAGCGCTCGTCGCGACTTGCCGGCTTGAAACTCCCAGATGAAGGACTTCAAATAATCCTAAACCAGGGCCCCGATTCTGGTAACTATTGAACTGCGATAACGCAAGTCGATTACTTGGTTTTTTTTTGAGAAATTTTCTCATTTAGGTCTTTAAAGTGCTGGAAGCGAAAGAATTGCTAAAATGTTCGCTTTTTTTTAATTTTATTTTTTAAATTTCCCGAAATACATCGCTTCTAGCACTTTTGAGTGGTAAATAAGAAAAAATCGAAAAAAAAAACTAGCGATCTACTTGCGTTATCGGGGTTCAATAGTTAACAGAATCGGGGCCCTGGTCGGAGTATATCCGATCTTCCTACTTCCTAAGTTTTTTAGTCGTTTAACATATTTCAGTATGAATAACACTCGCGTTAGTTTTCAACGGATGAACGGACATGTTTGGACGCCGTGAGAACGACTGGAGACGTTCGTACTTCGCTGGCTCCGCTCGGCCTCCGATCCCGAGACCCTCGTCACGCCGGGGGCGCCGGCGCGCGATCCGGTTCAAAGATGTCCGCGTCCATTTTCATGTTAAATCTCTGCGACTACTGTGTAGTGCCAGCACTGTATATTGTATAATACGAAGAACATTGCGCTATTTACATAAATTCATGACTAGATAACTTTAAGGTAAGTATAGCTCATTTGATTCCATGTCTCTGTTTCTATAAATCTTAAAATAATAGGTGTACAAAATATTCTCTGCTTTTAGTGTGTAAATATGCGTACTCTGGGTCGAATTGGAAAATAGTACAATGCTTCGTTTGTCCTACTTTCCTAAATTGTAGCCTAGAAAATATAAACGTACTAAGTCGGCCGTTGTAATCAATTGACAAAGTATCGCGATTGCGTTAGTCGAGAATAGAACGTGCGACAGTAGGCTGGGCTACGTGCCACGTAGTACGTGGTGATAGACTCGTGGGTGCACCGAGCGTTAGTCGAGAATGGAACGTGCGACAGTAGGCTGGGCTACGTGCCACGTAGTACGTGGTGCTAGACTCGACGGTGCACCGAGCGTTAGTCGAGAATGGAACGTGCGACAGTAGGCTGGGCTACGTGCCACGTAGTACGTGGTGCTAGACTCATCGGTGCACCGAGCGCGGCCGCGGGTTCGAGGGTAAATAACGCGTAAAATCCCTGTTTCATATTGTTCGAGCTTACAATTAAAGTACCGCTGTACAAATGTGCGCCGTCAATAACTTAGTGGAAAACATTCTGGAACACATCAATGTATTATTTAATCACTTACCTTTCTATATTACCTAGTAGTGTCCGCGAGAACAAGTCGGCTCAGAGGCAGGCTCGCCGGGAACGAGGTGGAAGTGCGGGTTGCGCATGTCAACATTTAATTGGACCATTTGGTTAGTGAGGGGAAAATCATTTTCCCAATTATTATGAAAAGATAACTAACAATCAAAAAAATACAATCTCTTCTATTGAGTAAAAACATTAAAACACTTTGTTTTTACAGACTTAATTAGACACATATGTATCGGTTAGTTAACCTGATGCGTATATAAAATATCTTAGGGCTTTACTTGCTATAAGTATGCTATCTACTTTAAAATTTCGTTTGTATCTACATGATCTAATTGGTGTTCGATAAAATATGTCTTCGTTATTGTATTATAGGAAGAACTACATACTAACATAATTATAACATAATATTTTGTATAGTATTAAATATATTTTTCTATTTATATGTATAATTATTTAATTTTATAGTAACTTCAATGTCATAGACCAGTGCAGACGATTACAAGATATTACTAACACTTAGGTAGGATTCCAACGACGCGGTCAATATGTTTAATGAACGAATAACTGCTTAATACACTGGCGGACACATAAACTGCATCAAATGTTTCTAATGAATATCTATAGGTACTTATAATAAAACTGTAACAGGTCTAATTATGTACATTGAAGATATTATTTTCTATATATTATTTGGATTTATTCAATTTTTATTTCTCTTTCTGACTGTAGAGCGGCCAAGATAAAAATAAAACAAAAGAAGCTTGGAAAAGAAAAAGAAGTTTATACTAATCTAATTTGACTTAACCAATAATAATATCTCGTACTTGGATCGAATCTAGAAAAGTTTAATATTTCTTTGGTTTTGACTTCAGTTTCTTAGTTTTATATGGTTTTATGGTGATAATCGCACAGGAGTCTGTGGTTTGTTCCTACAGTATATAGTTTAGCATATCGTGTGTCAGATAATCGCACAGGAGTATGCGGTTTGTTCCTACAGTATATAGTTTAGCATATCGTGTGTCAGATAATCGCACAGGAGTATGCGGTTTGTTCGTACAGTATACAGGATGTCCCAGGAAGTAGTGATAAGTGGAGGTCCTGAGGTAGATCACTTCCAGGTGCACCCGAATAACCCCGATGTATGTTCCGCGATTTTTTATATTTTCTGAGTTATTCCATATTTTTTTTCTCATAATTCCGGGTTTCGACATAAACTTAGTAATTTTAACCAATCTAACAATAGTAATCAGTATTTTTTTTGGATGTTGGTAGTCCAGTAGTGAACCTTTAATGAGACATCAAAGCCATATTTAAATTATGAAAATAAAAACAATAAAAACATAATAGAAAATTTAAAAAAAAACAGAGCATAATATCCCTTCAAAGTGGAGGACCCTAAAATAAAAATAAATAGTTTTTTTGTTCCTTTCTTAAAAACTTCTTCAATTCACCGGCAGTAAAATACTTCACACTTAATTGGCCAAAACTTATGACAACACAGCTTAAAGTGACTTCAACAGTGGAAAGGTCGACATTTTCATAGTACGGATATAGCGGCGTGAGGTTGGGTCTGGATGTATGAGGATGGGTGAGGATGTTTGGGTATTGTGAGGATGTTTGGGTATTGGTAGGAATGTGTAGGGGCAGCTGCAGTTAAATGGGGATAAGTTGGGATGGGCGGGGATAGATGGGTGGGTATGGATGGGGATCGGTGGGGATGAGTGGGGAAGGGTGGGAAAAGGTGGGGATGGATGACATTTGACTTTTATCCCTATTCGTCCTCACACGTTCCATACTTCCACGTACGTACTATACTCCCACCCATCCCCACACTTCCGCATCAATCCCCAACTGTCTTTACCTACCCCCACTCATCCCCACCTATCCTCATCCATCCCAGCTATTACCACCCATTTCCACATATTTCAACATCCATCCCCCACACCCGTCCCTGCCCATCCTCACTCATAATTTCTCACCAATCACCACCCATCCCCACCTATCTCCACTCAACGCGACCCATCCCCATCGATCTCCGCCTATCAATTCCTGCTGATCCCCACTCATCCAAACCCATCCCTACCCAACTCACCCTATCCCTACACATCCCTACCAGTCCCCAATCATCTCCACCCATCATACATCCAAAGCCAACCTCAGCCAACTGTATCGGTACTATGAAAATGTCGACCTTTCCTCTTTTGCAGTCACTTTATGCTGTGTTGCCATAAGTTTAGGCCAATTAAGTGTAAAGTATTTCAATGCCAGTGAAATGAAGAAGTTTTTAAGATAGGAACAAAATAAAGTTATGCCATTTTATTTTTATTTTAGGGAACTCCAAACTTTGAAGGGATATTTTGCTCTGAATAAAATTTGAAGTTATTCATTTATGTGTTTATTGTTTTTTTATATAATTTAAACATGGTTTTGATGTCTTATAAAAGGTTTACTACTGGAGTCCTAACATTCAAAAAATTATCTAAATACTATTGTTAGTTTGGTCAAAATCACTAAGGTTGTGTCGAAATCTGGAATTTTGTGAAATAAATTCAAAAATAACAAAAATCGCGGAACATACATGGGCGTAATTCGGGTGCGCCTTAGGTGCTCTACCTCGGGACCTCCGCTTATCACTACTTCCTGGGACACCCTGTATAGTTTAGCATATCGTGTGTCAGAAGAAGCTGGTGCGCTCGTGATCGTCTGCTACGTCAAAACCTCGATACATCACAACGGACTTACACTATATACTACTTAACTATGAGATACGTAGGCCAAAATTCGAAACCTCGAATGTATACAGTGCCTAATTAATGAGGCCAATAAGAGGACAAACATGTATAAAATTTCTCTTAAAAGTTGGGAATAATCAAGATTGATGTGGTACTAACCACGACGATTACGACTCTTCGACGAAGATTTTTCTTGGGACATGTCGTCAACTCGCCTGACTGTAACTTCTGTACCTGAGACAGCGAACTCGAAAGCATCTCTCTGGTTTTGTACAAAAATACGTTCCCAACAGTCAACAGGAAGCACCATAGAACGATAGAATTCAAGGTTTCGTTTTTGGTAAGGAATCGTGCGCATGCGACACGGCCCTCCAGCGCGGGGGCCCACCGGTGCCGCTAGAGCCACCCCGCCGAGTGGTGCGGTGCGTGCCCGTGCAGCGGCGTCACTCCCGCCAGCCGCGCCAGCGCCGCGCACCGGCCGCACGCCGCACCCGCGCCGCTCCCTGCCGCGGAATCCGCGCAGCCGCTGACAGTCGCGCCCGAGCAGTTCGTCGTCGGCGTGCTCTCGATACCGCACTGCCCGCACGCCTCCTGCCGGATTAAACACAGCTTCAGTTTCGTCCTCGCTGTGCAGTTTCTCTTTCATTCGGCACTCACCCTGTGCGCGTCGTCGTCGAGACTGGCCAGCAGCGGCTCCCGGCTGCCGCCGCGCGCCGCAACGCTCTCAGTAGTGGTGGAGGGCGAGAGCGTGGGTGCAGCGGGAGCGCGTGGCGGCGCCGTGGGCGGCGGCACGCGTGCTGGCACCGATGCGGCGCGCTGCAGCGCCTCACCGGCGGCGACCGACTCCTGCCGCCGCGAGTCCGAGAACTTCTTGCGCTTGCGCTTGAGCGCTGCGAGCGCGGAGAGCGGGCGCAGCGGGTGCGGCCGACGCTCGGGGCTGCGTCGTTCGTCGCTGCCGGAGTCGGAGCGGTCGGAGGCGGAGGGCGAGGCGCGCGCGTGGTCGCACACGGAGTCCTCGGAGCGCGAGCGGCCGATGAACCGCGAGACTCGCGCCGCGCGCGCCGCCTCGATGATGGTGCCCCACCGGCGCTTGTGGCCGGAGGGCTTGCGGCGCGGCGTGATGCCGGGTGGCTGCGCACCGCCGTCGGACAGCGAAGACTGCGAGGTGCGCAGGCGGCCCGCCAGCAGCGCCGACAGCGACGAGTGGTGTCCACCGTGCGAGCCGTGCTCGTGGTGCAGCGACGCCAGGAACTCGTCCACTGGCGCGAGCGACCCGCCCGGCGTGATGTTGAACCCCTTCATCAGCCGCCGCTCCTGGAAAGTATCCGACGTTACGATCGGTCCGATGCTAAAAGGACGGGGTGAAGGTGGAGTCGGATTGTCGCGAGGTACCTTCTGTCGGTTCTTCTTGCCGCCGCCGCCGCCGGGCGCGCCCGAGTTGGCGGTGGACGTGTTCATGCCGGAGTTGCGCAGGATCTCGACGAGCTCGCAGCGGAAGGCGCTGACGTCCTGCTTGATCTCGTTGACGTCGTCCTCGGTGACGCCGCCGCACTCAGCGCGGCGCTGCTGCACAGTCACGTAGCGCCGCACGAGGTTGCGCATGATGGCCTGGTACCGGAAGTCGCGCTCGTTGGCCTGCTTGGCCTTGCGGCGGATGGTGCGCAGGTGCTCGCGCTTGGCGCGCGTCTGGCTGCACAGGCGGCGCTGCAGCCAGTGCCAAACGTACAGCAGTGTCTTGGGCGAGGGCAGCACGTTGAAGGGCGGCGGCGCCGTGCCACCCTCCTCAAAGTAGCTGATCCACAGCTTGCTGCGCGCGAACTTCCACTCCACGTCGGCGCGCTCCTGCACATATAACACTTTATAACTCCCGCCTCCTTTATCCCGTAGATCTCTAATCTGATGAGCACAAATATATTGTTCATATAGAGAAAAGAAGATCTATCCAAGAATGAAACAGATTTCACTAGCCGCCCCAGTAGCATTTGTGGTTGGCCAACGATGGCCAACGTGTCCATGGTTGGAAATAGGTTGGGAAGTAGTTAATGCTTTTACAACAAAAAAAACAGCGTAGTGTCAACAAAGAAAAAGTTGCATCAATTTCCTTACAAACATCCAACGAAGGGCCTACCACAACTGCAGTTGGGTAAGGTATAGGTAATGTATAGGTAGAGGTTTCGTAACGATGTTACGCACTTTTCACCACACAGGCACGATGCGATATATTCAATGACAGGTGGCCTATATTTCTTAGGAGCTCTCTTTTGTACTGTGAGCAAGTTAAAATGTAATAGATACTTGATTTGTGCTCTTACATAGCCCTTTAGATATTGTTTTGTTATTCCTTGTTTTTTTTTATTTACCGTTGTTATTTGTTTAGTTTTTAAGCCTTTAATGTTTATTTCGTCAAGGACTGCCCAATTTGTTTTTAAAGTTTATTTGTACATATTTTTTTCATGTTTGTATAGCAATGTAACAAATTTGTATTACTCTGCAATGTTACATTTATGTAAGTAAATAATAAATAAGTTATTTTGGGCCAATAAGAAAACGTTCTACAAGGTAACGTAACTACATGTTTATGAAACATTCATTAGGCCGTCGTTGGCCCAACGGTTATTTTTACAGCAAGAATCTTAATATTAATCTCCAAATAGTAAGCTACAAAATGCACACAAGCAGTAAATAAAACGCGCGGCACCGAGTTCAATTCCCGTCACCTGCTTAACTCTGTCACTATCACAATTTTCCAAATCGAATGTCCCACGAAGAAATGAGAGGGACCGATAATTACCAACTTTCCAAGCAAAATAAATAATTTAAGTTAAAATAAAAACTGAGAACCTTTTATAAATAACTATTCGCCTTTACTACCCCCTTTCCTGCCTTCACCCTCCCTGATTTTTTTTTGCCTGTTCTTGCCCTTTGCGGCCTTTCGCCTTTTTTTCCCGCTTTTTTTTTGTTTTTTTTTTTTCGCCTTTTTTCTTTTTTTTTTTTATACCCTACGGAGATTTATATAACTATTCGCAAACTGTTACTTTACTGCAGAAACTCTACAGTAGGCCCTACGGATATTTATATAACTATTCGCAAACTGTTACTTTACTGCAGAAACTCTACAATAGGCCCTACGGAGATTTATATAACTATTCGTAAACACGGAGATTTATATAACTACTAGCTATACCCGCGGCTTCGCACGCCTAGTCATTTCTCTAGGTTAAAAGTATTCTATGTACTATTCCAAGACCAAATACCAATATAGACATAGACATAGACATTATTTATTGGTAAATATCAATTACAAGTCAAAAATGTTAGGTATTGTTATAAATTATGCATCAAATAAAAATAAAAAATACAATTATTGTATGATAATAATAATGAAATTAAATAACTAAGAATAATCATCATAAATGATCCATTTAGTAATAATTAAGAGAACTTAAATGTCAAAAATTCTTCATAACTGTAAAACGTCTGCTCGACAAGCCAGCGCTTTAGGCGAGACTTGAAACATAATATACTAGGTGCAGAGGTGATGGTGGTTGGCAACTTGTTGTACACGGTTGGACCCATGACATGCGTGAGTTTAGAAGACTTCGTGAGTGATCTTCCGATACCTACGAGTCTTCCTGCTCTACGTGTATTGTGTGAATGTATGTCACAGTGCTTCGTGAAGGACGCCAAATTCCATCCATATTGGAGCAGCGAGTGCACCGTGGCGAAGTAGCACGTACGAGCCACCTGCAAGGACACGAATCGGGCCACTCGTCTGAGCGCATAGCACGCACTCCCTAGTTTACCACAGAGTTTGTGGATGTGCAACTCCCATTTTAGCCCAAAGTCTATCTCAAAGCCAAGGAAATTCGTCGCCTGGGTTTGCTCGATTAGAGTGTCATTTACAAGTTCACTAAGAGGTCTCATTTTCCGGCCCGACAGGCAAAAGTGAATAAAATGAGTCTTTTTTAGGTTAAGAGCTAGTCCATTTATACGAAACCATCTGAACAGTTGTGAACTAGTTTCATTCAGTCTTTGTTCCAATTGATCCACCGAGGCCGCAGTAACGAGCGCGGCCACGTCGTCTGCATACATCAAAATTTCAGCTGCGGTTACTGCCTCTGGTAGATCGTTTAACAGAATTGAGAACATGATGTTCGAGACGGAGGACCCTTGAGCTACCCCCATTGAAGAGCTGAGTGGATCTGATTTTACCTTGCCTCCATTCCCATTTTCTGTGACCCTGCAGTATACTGGTCAACAGTGCGAGAGACTTGCCTGCCACGCCGTAGTGCCGCAACTTAGCAGCCAGTACAGCATGATCAGCAACATCAAACGCCTTCGATAAGTCACAACAAATCACAGCAACATGCTGTTTCCCCTCTCGAGCTGCTATCACTCGACAAACAAGTTCACGGGTCAGTGTCGTTGTTGACCGACCTTCACGATAAGCGTGCTGTCGTTCAGATAGAGAGTTTGTCGTAGTGAGAAAAGATGCGAGGCGGGAACTAAGACGATTTTCAAAAACCTTCGCAACCGCAGGGTTTATTGACACTGGTCTGTATCCATCTATGTCATCGCGTTTCCCCTTTCCCTTAAAAATAGGTGACACTTTGGCTATTTTTAGTGGATCAGGATAGTTTCCTTCCCGTAAGCAGCAATTAAATAGTTCAGCGAAAACTGGAGACAGAGGTATCGCGGCAGTTCTAAGTAACTTCATGTTTAAGCCATATACATCCTTCGATGTTTTAGGTGGTATACATGAAGTTATCAAGCGATATACCTCCTCCGCGCTGAACAATCTGATCCTCAGCGAGCGGTCAGCCGGCGGACGCACAGCAGCCAGCTCACTGAGGGCCGCGGCGACGTCCGCGTGAGGCGCACCGCATGCTGCCGCAGCATTTAGGAATCGGGCGTTCACAGCATCCACCACTGCCTTTCTACAACCAAACGTTGACCCATCAGTATTTCTTACTACGTCCGTAAAATCAAGGTCCAGGGAATTATTCTTTCCTCGCTCTTTGTTTACCACACTCCACATAGCTTTGCATGGATTTTTAATTTGATTAATCAAGTCCGCATAGTAATTAGATTTATTTTCATTGATTAAAATGTCATATTTAGATTTCATGTCACATATTATATTTTCGTCATTGAAATTTAATTTGCCTATTTAAATTATATCAAATAAGAGAATATTTTTTTTATATCTTGCGTTACCCACGTTCGGTCCTTTTGCTTTGTATTACTAGTTTTCCGTAATGGAAAACAAATTTCGAATTTATTAATCATCACATTAATCAGTGACGAGTCTTATTACTTAACCTGTAACACCAATCCACACTATGCAGTGACGTTATGAAGTTTATCTGGTTACCTAGCGAGAATGATCTAGTGTAGTGACTTTGTTGAGTAGGTAAACATGCTTCATACACCCATTCACACCTAACTCCCCGATGATCACTCAAGTTAGTAATGATGGGTGATGTTCGCACAGACTCTTCAGCGAGGTTACTATACACGTGATCCAAGCACGTCGATGTTGTGGCAGTTACTCTAGTAGGGAAGTCAACCTCATTCACCATGCCATGAGCCAACAGTACATCTGATAATCTTTTCATGTTAAGATTCAAATCGCATAAGACATTAATGTTAGTATCACCTACTATCATGCACTCTATACGTTAGTAGCTGATCTTGTCGAGCAGGCGATCAAAGTACACAAAGAAGTCATTTACACTTATTAAATTAGTCCTATATACACATACAATAGTCATCTTAAAATCCAATAAGTCTATCGCAGAGATCTCACAATATCTTTCAGTAGACAAAGCTACTAATTCTTTGTTTTCTATACACTTATGTTCTCACGTACAAAAATACATGAGCCGCCATGTTCAAACTCCGTTCTGCAGTAATAAGAACCTAATTTGTACCCATCGATGTTGACACATTTAAGATTTCCTTCTGTCATCCATTGCTCTGTCAAGGCAAGCACGTTACACTTCATCTCACCTTGCAAAAGCACTTCCAATCGTTGCGTTTTCCTATCCAGCGAAGCAATATTTTGTAGGCATACTATGATCGCACGTGAGTTGATAATCTGTCTCACTGGCGAACCATTCACATCAATGCTCGACTCATTGGACGACTGCGCGCTGCTGCGGCTCGGTGCGACTGGGCCGGTTGGCGGAGTCTGCGCCCCGCGCGCTGCGGGGCCGTCTCGGTAACCACCAGTCTGCTACTTTCACACGGGGAGGCCATGAAGCTGGATTGCAAAGTTTCTCATATAGGCTCTCCGGGAATTATAAACGCTGCGTGTGTATCGGTCCTAATATCTCGTTTTTCCACGGTATAGTTCTCACATTTTGCAATTTTGTTAATGTAATTAATTATGTTATCGGAGGAGGTATCGGGTTTAAACGACCACACCTGTATATATTTACGCCATTCAACGGTTTGTAGGTCATCGTCTGATTTGCCAGTGCCGGTCACAACACGTCTCTGCTTCTTGCCTACACCTTTATTTCTTACTTCCTGCCAGTCATGTTGTTTACCAACAACGACGTCAATATCCTTAGTACCAAACAGTACATTGTCATCTATCTGCGTAGTCACAGATTTGTTCAAGCATCCATCGTAACCGTCGGCCCGGCTCGGCTTACCTCGGCAGTTTTCGGCAATACTCCTTCAGCTTCCATGATAGATGGGCGAGTGTTTCCAGCCGCTTTAGCGCTTGTTTTTTTTGCTGCTGCTGAGTACCCGTTACTGGGAATGGTTGGGGTAGACCCACGCTTTCAAGCGAGCCTGACGAGTCGGGCGCTTCAGCGCTGCCTCGGCTACCGTACTCGTTGCATCTAACTTGGGCATCGGCAATGTCAAAGTACCCTCCAAATTCAATTTAAGTTGTTTAATAGTATCAACTTGAGACGAAATAATCTCACCTTGATTGGAGATTATCGCAGTTTGCTCGGTCATCTTCGATTCCATTGCTTCCATTCTGCTGACCATTTCATTCATCGTCTTTTGCAGGTCCTTTACAGAGATTTCTATCACTTTTTGTGCCATTTTACTATTTTTATTTCAAAAAATACTTACAAGCTCATCTTCACTTCAAATACCGGTCGGAGCAATAATCAACATTTGATCAAAAATCCTTCAGCCGTTATAAAGATTTTTATAAATTACTCGGCTTCTACTCACCGGATTGAGATACCAAGTAACCCAGTTTTTAAGTCAAACCCTAAGCTATACAACACTGAAAACCGCATCTCAATCGGTCCAGTAGTTTTTACGTGATGTACTTGGCCCCTATCCCGCAGGAATCCTTTATTTTTTCGGGATTATTTAACCCATCATATTAACTATGACAGTGCCAAATTGCATCAAAATCCATCCAGTAGTTACCGCGTGATACGTGTTCGTTTCAATAACTTTCAACCCTATCCTGCGAGAACGCTTTAATTTTTCGGGAAGAAAAGTATCCTATGTTCTACCTCGTAGTATGAACTCAAATCAAGCCAAATTTCATTTGAATTCAGTTAGTAGTTTCGGCGTGATGCGTGGCCAAGATACAGACACACAGACAGACATACAGACAGACAAAAAAAACTGTTTTTGATTAAGTATCGAATATAGAACACCCTCGAAAAAACTTTTACAAAATATCTTCAATGTACAGAATTGAACCTGTTACAGTTTTATTATATGTATAGATAGATAGATACCCTTCACCTTTGGGAAGAATAATAATATCATGTGTTTTATTACATTACTTTAATCATGCCTATAAAGCAGTACCGTGACATTCCTACTGATTGCCTGACTGACAACGCCGTCTATACCGGTGGACCTAGGTATTTGAAATGTGTAGAAATATTCCTTGAGTATTCTAGAGGTGAACTACGGCAGTAACTATAAACCGTAAAATATGAATACCAACTCCAAATAAAATATCCCGCGGGGACCCTTTAATTTACCGGTATGAAAATCATCCAATGTCCTACTTCGTAGTATGAACTCAAATCATGCCAAGTTTCATTTGAATTATATTAGTAGTATTTCAGCGTGATGCACGTCCAAGATACAGACAGACAGTCTGACAGCCAACAGACAAACTTGAAAAAAAAAACAGTTTTGGCTTCAGTGCCAATAATAGAACACCTTCCAAAAAAAGAATTACTAAATATTTTCAATGTACAGAATTTTGACCTATTATTATTATCCTCAATTTTCATTCATCATATAAAATATGACGTGTGCCAAGTTGCATCAAAATTCGTGCAGTAATTTCAGAGCAGTAAGTGTTTTTTTTAAATAACTTTCAACCCCCATCCTCCGGGAATCCTTTAATTTATCGGGATGAAAAGTATCCAATATCCTACCTCGTAGTATGAACTCAAATCATGCCAAGTTTCATTTAAACTCATTCAAAGGAAAAATAAAACAGTTTTGGCTTCAGTACGAATATAGAATAGCCTCCAAAAAAAATTACAAAATATCTTCCAAGAATGAATCATACCAAGTTTCATTTAAATTAATTCAGTAGTTTCAGCGTGATGCATTAATGTTTATTTAGTTAAGTACTTTACTTTTATATCTTGTAACATGTTTTCTTTCTTCTTTCTTTCTTTTGATGCCTAGCCAAGATATAGACAGACAGACATACAAAAAAGAAAAAAAAACAGTGTTGGCTTAAGTATGGAATACAGAACAGCCTCCAATAAAAATTTACAAAATATCTTCAATGTACAGAATTGGACCTGTTACAGTTTTATTATAAGTATAGATTAGCAAACTGTTACTTTACTGCAGAAACTCTACAGTAGGCCCTACGGAGATTTGTTTAAATATTCGCCACTCATTCAATTTCACTGTTGCTTCACTGTTTGTTGGCCCAACTGAGAATTGATTATCGGGCCTCCTCGATGGTTGGCTCGATAGTTGGCCAATTTGAAAAAAAAACATGATTAAAGGAAACGGTTGGCAAAGCGAAGTCGTTGGCCCAACAAACTGCCAACCACAAACGCTACTAGGGCGGCGAGGGACTGAGGCGACGTACCGAGATGAGCTGGTAGGAGTGGTTCATCATGGCGATGAGCAGGTTGAGCAGCACGATCACGTTGATGACGGCGTACGTGCCAAACATGAGCATGCCCCAGAACCTCGTGAAGATCTTGATGCCGTCCAGCTCGAACGAGTCCAAGTCCACCAGCCCGAACGCCGCCCAGAACAGCGTCTGCATCGTCTCGAACAGGCTGGAAGCGGACGATGTGATGTAGAGAGAAAACACACCTGTGCCGGATATTCACCCAGCAGCAGTGTGCAAACATAACGCTTGTATTCGGTTTGATGAGTACTGTATCTAGCGAAATTACTACATTAAAAAACCATTGTCTTGTGGCGCTAAGTGCTACGCAGTGATGTACAATATATTGCAACCCAAAATGGATGGCACTGCTTTTGCTAAGGCGCGGCGCTTACCATCAAGTGGACGACCTGTTCGCCTCCGCACTTAATCTGTTATTTATTGTGCAGAAGAAACATCATCAAAATATGTCTGAAAATATAAAAGATTTCGCGATAGAGCGAAGGAATACTGTACAAGATTACATGTTTGCCTACATCAGCATAACCGTAGCGCTTCGGCACGACACATTATTTGTAATCATAAGCGCCGCATAATAAAGACGTGAAACTCGAATTTGGTGATCAAATGGTGCATAATGGAAGGAAAGATGGCAGCCAGCCAACAGACGACACGGCCTGACTGAAGAGGCGATGGGCCGCGAACAGGGCGCGAAATAACACACACAATAACGATACAGCTTATGATAATGGGAGCGTTCAGCTGAATACTTACGGATTAGCAATAATGTCGTAACATTTATTAGTATTGGCATAACGATATTAACGATACAATCAGAAATAGAGTTGAATTGTATATTTAGAGGGAGGCCCAAAGCGAGCACCCTTAATTATACTGACGTTTGTAAACTAACCGCGGACCCTCGGGCGGGGGCTCTTGTCCTCGCCCCGCCCAACCCGAAGCAGTCGTCACCTTGATGTGAGAAAGACCGCGCGACTTGTGCGACCAAAAAACGAAATTCGACGGATTTTGACAAAAAATGCAAGGTACGTTCATCGTGTTTTGTTTATTTGTGACTATTATACATCCATTCTATATGATGACTATTTCACACTGTTTTCGTGATGTTTGCTTGTACTTTTTTCATATTTTTTTCGTTTTATCATGATGAGAACGTGCCAGTGGCGAAAAAGGCAAAGCGGGCAGGGCAAAGAGAGCATGTGCCTACTTTGCCCTGGAGAATTGCTCTGAGCAATGAACTTGAAACTCAATTTACATATTTTTTTATTTAAGCGGGAGCGTACTTCCTATTTTTTTCTAGTAATAGCACATGGATTATGTTAGTGACTCAAATATTAAGCCAATCAAATTAAAAAGTTCTCTGCATTCACTGCACTTTTGGAGTTTTTTTTGGTATATCGTAGAATACTATTGAAATGAAATAAATCATCAGTCAAAAAAGATCATCAATCTCCAAATTATAATGCCTGACAATTCTTGGAATTCCATTGAAATGCATCTACTATCACAATATCAATTATTTAATTTTAAAATAAAAAACCCAAGATATTTAAGATTATTTTTATTTAAACTAATCATAATCATCAGCCTATCCATGTCTACATAGGTAGCTCTTAGTCCTTCCCCCTAGAACGCTACTTTGAATTTTCTTTTGCCGCTTGGTAAAGCAATATCCACTATTATTTTCAGATGATGAATAAATATAAAAGAAACACACAACAAGTCTCTTGGGATGAGAAAATGATGAAAAAGGCAAAGCAGGATGTGACAGAACTACAGAAGTCTGTAAAAAGTACAGCAAAAACATTTGGAATCCCTCGTGCAACTTTGCAGCGGCACTTGAAGACAGGTTATGTGTGGTTTAACCAACAAGACCTTTATTTTTTCAGGAATAAAGTTATGTTATTACATTCTTAACTCTACTTTTTACTCAATGACTCCCTAAGTAGTTGCTTTATTGTTTACTAGCTGTGCCCGCGGCTTCGCACGCGTGGTAATTTCTCTAGGTTAAAAGTACTCTATGTGCTATTCCAAGACCTAAAATAAACATTTGATCAAAATTCCTTCAGCCGTTAAAAAGTTTTTTATCGATTGCTCGGCATCTAATCGTTGGATACGATACCAAGTACCCCAGGTCTTGGTCAAACCCTAAGCTATCCAACACTGAAAACTGCATCGCAATCGGTCTAATAGTTTTTACGTGATGCGCGAACAAACATACAGACAAACAAACAGACAGACACGCATTTTAAAAATGTTTTATTCATGTTCATTAGCTCAGTCCAATTTTTTAAAATTATCTTCTTTGTACAGACTTTTACGTTATTATTGCCTAAAGCTGTGCCCGCAGCGTTGCTCCTTTAATGATATAATGATCCTTTGAGTTATTCCAGTACCAAAAGTACCAATATAGGTACCTACGTACCTGTGTTAACAACCTTCAGTGGCGATCCGACATGGTCGTGATAGGTTAGAAGACGAAGACGCGAGCGAAGCGTAGCGAGCATAAAGCCCCATTATAGCTAAGAACCATCTTGTTTATACCTCAGCTTTGAAACAAAAACCCGCAGTTATATTGGTCCATTCAGTTTGAAAGATACGATTCTCACCCCCCTTTTTTCAACTCCTCCCCCCCTCCCATATAGCAAAAAACATGATGAACCATCTCGATCACATCCGTTTTAAAACATAAAAAACTGCATCAAATTTGGTCCATTCATTTGGGAGCTACGAACTTCACCATATAGCGTAGCGAGCATAAAGCCCCATTATAGCTAAGACAAATGTTGTTTACCTCAGCTTTGAAACATAAAAAACTGCAGCTAAATTGGTCGATTCGTTTGAAAGGTACTATTCTCACCCCCTTTCCTCGCCCCATATAGCTAAGAACCATCCCGATCACATCAGTTTCAAACATAAAAAACCGCATCAAAATCGGTCCATTTGTTTGAGATCAACGATCCTAACCCCCATCCCCATCCCCCCTCCTCCCTCCCATTATAGCTAAGAACCATCTCGTTTACCTCAGCTTTCAAATATAAAAAACACGCAGCTAAATCGGACCATTCGTTTGGAAGCTACGATTCTCACCCCCTTTTCTCGCACCCCCCCCCCCACGCCCTCACCCCCCACCCCATATAGCTAAGAAGTGACTAAGAACCATCTCGATCACATTAGCTTTCAAACAAAAAACCGCATCAAAATCGGTCCATTCGTTTGGGAGCTTTTTTATGAGGATGCCACAAACAGACACACACACACACACACACACACTCACACCCTCACACACAAAATAAACAAAGTAATGTGAGCCGAATTCAAAAAGTTAACAGATTTGAATTTAGCGGTACGCTTGGTTGCAGTGAATGAAATGCTTGCGTGTTTTAAGGTCAATCAGCGCCATCTAGTTAAATTGGAGGTAGAACTTTGATTTGTTTGGTTTATGAGCTGGAGTTATTGACCATCTCAATCACATTAGCTTTCAACCAAAAAAAATAAGGAAAACGCACACACATTCACACACATACAGTGATACACACCCTAAACTTATAACACCCGTCTCTTTGTTCGGGGGTTAAAAATGTAAAACAGTAAGCAGTTTGGTTACCAATAAAAACAGCCGCTAGAGGGCGCTTTTTTATGAGGGAATGTAAATTATAAATGATAATTTATTTCTTTTTTAAACATGCACTTCAGGTAAAACTAACAAATTTACAAAGTAAAAAAAAAACAAAGTAAATTGACAGAATTCTTTTCTGTTTTTGAGTTTTTTCTAAATTATCCGAATTGGAATTATTGTGACCTATTTTGTTGTAACGATTTGACGGTTTACTTTAGGAAAAAAAAACAATTTAAAAAAATCAAAGAAATTGTAAAAATAACGCATAAAATATGTAAATGCATAAAAATATGGAACAAAACATTCCAAGAAGTGCGTGATTTCGATCCACGCACGTCTGGGTTGGCAGGCTGAAATGGTCCCGCTAAACCAGACAGTATAGTGGCGAGAGGGTCGAAATTATGATACCCTTTTAATGTTTTATTTATATTAAATTTAAATTACCATAACTTTGAATACCTATCCCGCAGGAACCCTATATTTTTTGGGGATAAAAAGAATCAAAATTTTAATACATAATATGTACTTTGACTGTGCCAAGTTACATCAAACTCAGTCCAGTAGTTCAGCGTAATATGTGTTCTTTTAAATAACTTTCAACCCCTATCCTGCGAGAACTCATGTTTTTTTCGGGATAAAAAGTATTCTAAATGTTAATCCATAACATACGCTATGATTGTGCCAACTTGCATCAAAATCCGTTCAGTACAGACAGACAGACAGACTAACAGACAAAAATTAAAAAAATATCCTTTATGCACTCTATATCGATTTTGAAGTTTATCTCAATTATAATTTTCAAAAATTATTTAATGTACAGATTTAGCCCACTTACAGTTTTATTATAGTATAGATGTGTAATATTTTTACAGTATGCTCGCTTTTCTTCTGGTGTGCCCGTTCTGCCCATAATCCGTGCCCGCTTTGGGCCACCGGCAGTAACTATGACTTATTCCATATGCCGATGCATACATAGACGTTTGACTTACGATTCAAAATGCCTTAACCGGTTATAGGAAATGTGTGAATGCAGTACTATACTACAACAAATCGAGTACCCGATAGCAGTTAAAGATATTGGAATATGTCATTCCTAACCTACTTTTTTTAAACCATCCTTAGATTGCCCTTTCGGCCCCCCTCCCCTAATTCGTTTTATTAATAAAACATAAAATTAGTTTTGATTTACGTTTGGCAGCGTATTATGGAACAGAGATTTATTATTGGGTGACACGGGCTACGTCATCTTCGCTATGAATGGTTCTCAAACTTTATACTTTGGGGAAAATAGATCTAGTGCTATTAAAAAAAAACTAATTATGGTGTACTATAATTGTTGTGTAGCTGTGCGTGACAAAATACTTGCTTAGTAGAGATTCTAGGGCTTACTGGCATTAATTTTATGATAAACAAACAAAACTACACACCTTAACTTTATTAAAAATCCCCCATCGCACCAACATTTGCGTGTTAAGGTCTGGTTAAGTTGTATAAAAATTGACACTTAACCTCACTTTAAACTGTGGTTTATCGTTGGCGCATGTGGACCCACTGACCCACTGTTAGTGTAAGTGAGCCTAATAGTAATTTTCTTCTAATAGAAACCACTTATAATTTAAAAACAATTAAAAATAAACATACAATTTTTAGTAGTAGTTTTAGGTCCACAATAGCGAAGCCATTCTTCGGCTACAGACTATTTTGTGGGAAATGAAATAAAGGTACCGACTTTTACGCTTCTACTTTTACAGTTCCGAATACAACAACCGAACATTTTATGGTTTATGGTCAAGAAATTTTAAAATAATTATAGAAATATATAGAATATAAATAATACAAGTACTAAAGGCTCTATGCAGAACGTGAGATGTGCGCCGAGCGACGAGCAAACCGCGCCCCGCTCACCACGCATCATACCGCGCATACGACACTACGTCTTAGAGAATAAGCAATATGAAAAATTTGAATCACGGATGGGGTTCGAACCCGCATCATTCCGTGCCTCTGCGCGGCACATGGCTTTTTACCAAGTTCGGCTACCGTGACAGATACTCCATGCTTCAAATTTCTAGTATAGGTTGTAAGCCCGTCTTACGGGGACGGTAACACCATCTATTGGCAGTATTCAGAACTGACCAATCGAACAAGGCTAATATTGTAATTAGCTACGTGTCGTAAAGATAACGTCTCCTAAATCAAATGTTTATATGATTTTTGTATTAACGCATGCTTAGCGAGAACATATCTAATAATTTTCTAAACATTTCGTGACATAACATGACATTTCGTTATTCTATCTATTTTGTTTCTAGTTAGGGAATGAAATTCAACCATTTCAAGTATCTACGAAAAATCGTTAATACCTAATTTTCATTAACAATGTAAGTTAGTAACTTACATTGTTAATGAAAATTTGGTATTAACGAGGAAAGTTTAAATAAATCTACTATACCTACATAAAAAATAATGTCGGTTTGTTCGTTTTCTATGCGTTCTGTTATAGCCTTGATTTGTATGAGATAATAGATGAAAGGTGCTTCATTTGCACCTTTGCATAAGTAAGTCATCAGTTCATTATTAGAAAGATACAGACGATCTAAAACCTTTCCACGGAGTACTCGTCCTTTACTAAATCCATTTAAATTTGTATTTTATTCAAAATAACATGATTTATTTTTATTGATTTAAGGTTTTCTTTTTTAAAACATAAAAACCCAGATCCCGGATAACAAATGGTGACAGCGTAAAGGGATATAAAAATCCCCCGGACTACAAAAAAAAACAGTGCAAAAGTACTAAATCAGTGGAAACTTCAAGTTGAAAAAAAAAAAAAAACAGAACACTGTATCCTGAAGTGTCGCCGCACACTTACCATCACCGAATATTGAAGAACTGGAATTTTCTTCCACTGAAGTTCCCGCTGCATCCCTTAAATCTAGAAAAGGAGAAAACTACTTCGTCAACTTACTTCTTTCGCCGTGTCCTGGAAATTATGGAAGTCCTGGAAATCCAGACTTCGTCGTCAACTCCTATAATCTGCCAACGTCCAACGTCCTGGAGCGCCTGGTACTACTCAGCTGTGAAATCGCAATACAGAAGTCCACACTTATCTCCAGCTCGCTGCATCCTACAAGGTCAAAATACGCTATGTTCCTGCTAATCCTGTGAGTTATTTTAATTCCTGTGACTGTTGACTGCTATTATGGAAGAAAGTGATACCTACAAACTTACATATTCTTCGTATATTGTATATTGAGCTTCGAAAATCATAACCCATATCTTTATTTAGCGTCACTTGGTTAACAAATATCTACAGTGTGGAGAGCGCCGTACATTCAAGGTACATTTCTCAGAACTGATAAGCGACTGGCTCACACTGTCTCTGTACCGTTTTTAAGCTTCTTTATTATATAGAGTTAGAACCTTGTATTGTGTGATTTATATTTAGGCCACGGACTTTTACTTCCAAGATTGGTTATCCATGTCGGACACTGACTTCATAAAAGACGAAAGTTCTCAATACAGAATGGCCGACCTTGATTTAAACGTTTTAATTAAATTTGTTGGAGTTTTTGACGGTTCTCGGGAAAAATTAACTACATTTCTGAATAATTGCCGCAACGCAATTAACCTTGCATCAGACTCCCAAACAGATATTCTCTTTAAGTTTATTTTGAGCCGTCTAGAAGGTAAAGCCGAGATGGCATGCGCCGTTAAAGAAGTTAAAGATTTGAAGTAGGCGCCTTGTTTAGAACCACTGAATGATACGGCGCATTATCCATCACCACTATAGAGGCATCAGGCCTCAGGGCTCACACCTTGGGCCTCTGTTCTTCTTAGTTTTCGTAAACGACTTGTGTGAATCTTTAACATCTAAGTATAAAATGTTTGCGGATGATCTCAAAATATACAAAATAATTCGCAACCAAGAATAGTGTCTGCACAAAAAGATATTGACCACATTAGTAGTTGGTGTTCTAAAAATAAGATGGCAATCAACCCATCTAAGTGTTTTCACATAAAATTTACTAGAAAAACAAATCCTATGCCTGCTAGTTACCATATAAATAATACTGCTATTGGTGAGGTCTCAAGCATGCGAGATTTGGGTGTTATAGTGAACGCAAAAATGGATTTTGGGGAACATATAGATGCTATCATAAAAAAGGGGTACGTTTAGCAGGCTTCGTGATAAGGCAATCAAAATTTTTCAAAGACTTTGAAGTACCTATGATTATTTTCAACAGTTTTGTGAGATCCATTTTAGAGTATTGTAGTCCGATTTGGAGCCCCTCATACGCAGTTCATATCCATAGTCTAGAAAGACAAAAGCAATTCCTTTACCACCAATCGTATGCAAACAACCTCTGCCGCAGTCTAACGTCTTACGACGAAATTTATGTTGCTCATCCCACGATCCAGTAGGCGTCTCCAAAATATAAAAACGTTCCATCTTCCCTATTGTCGCACAAAATATTTTCATCATTCCTATGTATCGTATGTGCTCTTCATATAATAAAATCTGTCAAGATTTAGATATTTTCTGTGAATCGTCAGCTTCTGTAAAAAAACACTTGTTTAAAAATTTACCAAATTATCACAATTATCGAAACCTTATTTAGTATTGTAATTTTAATTTTATTTACTACTTTATTGTATAATTTTAGTAGTAGTATGTACTCTTTATACCTTTATTTATTTGCATGCAGTGTTCGCTTCAAGAAGGTCGTTACTTTTCATGTTTTACTATGCCTTATTATTTTTAACATACTTGTATCTATTGTAACGTCCAGTTCAGTGAACAATGAATTTAAAAAAATAACGTTGTGTATGTTCATCTGTTCCCTCATAATTTCTAAACTACTTATTATAATTTGTCAAATGAGGTATCGTTGGAAGCGTCTTCATCGACCGCTGGTTTTAGGCTATGTGACGTCACATTAAATAGAATATGGACATAAAGACGTGAACTAAAAATATTAGTACCCATTTTGCTACATTTTCTTGTTGCAAAAAAATAAAACACTTTAACCTAGGCTAGATATTATTATGGCCCAGTTCAATCTACCTACAAACTTTAGTTTCGATTCGACTTGTTATTTTTCGAATACCCTGGAAGGAAATTCTTGAAAAGAAGAAAATCCACACATTGCCCGTGGCATCCTTATATTGATTGAAAGAATGATAGATCACAACTTGTTTGATTCGTAGAAATCTTTTCCTAGAAATCAAAAATCATTAAGAAGTTGATAGTTCCGAAATTAGGTGTCCAGTATCGGGAGTCGGAATTAAAGTTTCGGAATCGAAAACCATACGATTTTGCATGCCCTAGTGAGGGGCCGATTATGGTGTTGGACGGATGCAATATTATATTTTTTTAAATGCACATAGCTAACTACACTTATTAAAGTTATTTTATTTACTTAACTAAGACTACCTTAAACTGATGACGATGTATTTATTATGACAGCTCACATTGGTTATAAAACTGTAAGGCTGGTGATGGTTGCTTTTTTATCCATCAATATGGGTAAAATAGCTTGCCAAGCAACTATAAGCTACGTCATAAACTAATGCTATCCCTTACTTATATACTCATATCATTTCTATTGGTATCCTCTTTCTACGGAATACGTTTTTAGACGTTAGACAGAGATGACGATACATGTCAAAATGATGGAACTTCTATGACTTTAAGAGACAGCTGTTTCCTGTGCTACCAGTAGCGTGAAATCATAACTCTCCAACCTCCTTATATTATCTGTCCGAATCTGATAAAGCAATGAGGTTTTGATAAAGGAATACATCAATTCGAGTTCAACTTGAATCGCTTCGCTTGATTGGATGAACAAAATGACAACAGAAATGATTTAATTATTTTATTTAATATAGTAACAACAGATTATTTTCCAATTATCTGTGTTTTGTCGCAATGAAGTGGCAACAGGATAGTGACCTAGCACGGTGCCTTAACACGCAAATGTTGGCGCCATGGGGGATTTTTAATAAAGTTAAAGTACCTATGTAGTTTTGTTTGACTATCATAAAATTAATGCCAGTAAACCTTATAGTGGGTCTGTCCCGTCTGTCTATTTTGCAAGTATTCTGTTACGCAACGAAAATTATGGTAGACTATAATTAGTTTTTTTTTTATTTAAAATAGCACTAGATCTATTTTCCCCAACGTATAAAGTTTGAGAACCATTCATAGCGGAGAGGAGATGAAGTAACCTGTGTCACCCACGTGACGTTTGCGTCTCGGAATGCCAGACCTGGCGTAGTATATTATTATATCATGCCCCATCGTAAGTTATTTTTGTCAAACACACTGCCTTGCTGGGGAAAGAACCCGTCGTCGTGCAGTGCGGTGGTACTTACTTCTAGTCGGTTCCTATATCTTAAAACGAAACATTTTCGCTTACTGTCCGTCAGCTTTTGACATAAACGCCATACAAAAACGTCAAAAAGTAACGAGACTTTGAAAAAAGACTCGTTTAATTTTTATGGGGGTTTAGCGAACCGGCTCCACACGGTGCATGCGTCGGGGTCGGGCAGCGTGCCGTTGACGGCCGCTATGTTGGTGCCCGTCGTGCAGTGCGGTGGTACTTACTTAGCGAACCGGCGCCACACGATGCATGCGTCGGGGTCTGGCAGCGTGCCGTTGGCGGCCGCTATGTTGGTGCCCGTCGTGCAGCGCTTCTTCTCCATGTCCGCGTAGTACCACAGCAGCTGGTTCAGCCCTGCACATGCACACACGCACATTATGGCGAGGCTCACATACTTGTCACGGTCGTGTAATGGGTTTAATAGTCTTGGTAGCAGTAAAGCCGCAGTTGTAATATATGCTACGTTTTCTTTAATTAAAACTTTGCAGTTTCTATGTTTCGGGTAATAACTTGTATGTGGCAAAATTATTACGACAAACTTTAGGCGAAACTCCTATCTAAGGAGAGCGAGTAAGAACTTCAACATACTGAGTAGGTAAGCGCCTTGATATACATCATCAGCTTATATCTGTCCACTGCTGGACGTAGGCCTGTACTAATTCATGCCAATTTTCAGCTCCCCTCGTTCATTTTCTGCCAGCCGCTTTTCGCAGGTTATCACACCACCAGGCCACAGGGCGTCCCTACACTAAGTTTGCCTAAACGTGGTCTCCACTCGAGAACTCGTCTACCCCAACGGTTATCGGTTCTTCGGGAAATGTGACCAGCCCACTGCCACTTTAGCTTGCTTATCCTTTGAGCTATGTCGGTTACCTTGATATACACCATGACATTGAATTAGATATTTTTCTTAAATGTATGTAGGTACTCAGTCCATGCAACAGAATGTATAATGTAGCATTACATATGAAAAGAAAATAACTAACAGAACAAAAAACTAGGCATTATTAAATACGTTAATATTAAAACTTGTTATCCCTGCGACATTGCGGGAGCGGGGCGGGGCTTAACTTTATGTACATATGTCTCAATGTATATATTCATTTCAAATCGTAAGGTACGTTCGTAAACCTGTAACCGTACCGGTAATCAATCTGGTACCTCTGTAATGACTGTAGCACTGCCCAGGTCTCGATTGAATCAAAGGCTTTCTCGTAGTCCACAAACGCTAGACATAGTGGCCGATTATACTCTTCGGTCTTCTGTATAATCTGCCGTAGCGTATGGTCTAAGGTGCTAAAGCATTTCCGGAATCCATCTTGTTCGGGAGGCTGAGAGTCGTCAAACCTACGAGCGAGACGGTTTGTAACTGCTGTCGAAAACAGCTTATAGACGTGGCTCAGCAGCGAAATGGGTCTATAATTCTTGAAGAGGGTTTTATCACCATTCTTAAAGAAGAAAACCACTATGCTGCTGTGCCACGCCTCTGGTGTAGTACCCTCCAGGATACGGAGTTAAACAGCTTCTGAAGGACTTAAAGTACCGGTGTTCCACCCGCTTTTAGTAGCTCTGTCATTATTCCGTCCTCCCCTGGAGTCTAGTTGCTCTTAAGCTGTTTGAGAGCCATTCTGATCTCGTATAGGCTGACGTCCGGGATATCTTCGGTATAATGTCGGGTTCAAACGGGCTCTTGCATCGCTAGTCGTGCTAGGACTACGCGATAAGGTGTATATTTGTCCATAAAACTTCTCGAGCTAACTCAAAATCTCTGGCTTCGACGAAACGATGCTGCCACTGTCGGTTTTCAGCTTCGTCAAAAGGCTGTTCCCAATAGACACATTTGCGCTCTATTGCGTTCTTAATACAATTAGTATTATACGCACAACAACGCAAATCGTGTCGCATTGACTTGGAGATCTGTTTATTAAGCAAGCTGTAACTCGACATATCCACTGAAGACTGCAGCCTCATCTCGCCCCGTTCTGCCATAAGTTTGAGTGTATGATCAGAGAGTTTCTGTGTTCTATTTTTGCGGAAGTCTTAAAGAACTTCGACCCGACCGCGTGCACAATTTCCACCAGCCCGTTGTTTAGTTTATCCACTGTATCTCATTCGGTAAGAATTTGGAAGCTATTTTGGAGCTCCAACTGAAAGCTCTCGGGGTTTTGGATTTGGGCAGGACTTGGGCGAAGAGCAGATCCCATCAAACGAGACCTCTCCAACTTTACGTTGATATTCAATGAGCCTCTTACCATGCGGTGATCACTACCGGTCTTAACCCTGTTGATCACGGAGACATAATTGAATGTATGCCGATTGGTCGTCAAAATGAAATCTATCTTGTGCTTATGACCGCCGGGGTGCAGCCACGTCCATTTACTGGAGGGGCGCTTCTTGAAAAAGGAGTTCATCATAAAGAGATCATCATCCTTCTCCATGAAGTCAGCCAATCGCTGACCCCTTTGGTTCCGCTGTCCAAATCCAAACTGCCCTCTCTCAGTTCATCGCCATTCCTCATACCCAGACGTGCGTTGAAGTCCCCCATCACCAATGTGAAGTGTGTTTTCGGGGCATGTATGGCATTAGAAATGTCGTCATACATAGCCTCCACTTCATCGTCTGAGCGTTTCGAGTGTGGGGCGTACACCTGTATGACCTTCAACGAATACTGTTCGGTAATTCTGAGTATAAGGTATACCACCCTGCTCGAAACGCTTTCGATCTTCACAATGTTGTTGACGATCCACGGGAGGATTGGGAGAGGTCTTATTCTAAGCCGAGACCGTCATGGAACGGCAAATTAGGTATTGACGTGACAAACTGGACAACCTATTCTGAAGATGCACACCTAAATCTAATTTTGAATTTGGATGATTTCTTTTACTCAATTTAGTTTTAGTGAGCATTTTCGTATTCTGAACGACTTCCTAACGTCACTTATCGCTTAATTTTAGGAACGTCAAACTAATTCTAGGAAGCATCTCTCAAGGAGGGCGGTGCGAATCGTAGCTTTCGAACGAATGGAATGATTTAGCTGCAGTTTTTTATGTTTGCAATCTGAGATAAACGAGATGGTTTTTAGCTATAATGGGGGAGGGTGGAGAGAAAATGGGGTTGAGGATCGTAGCTCCCAAATGAATGAACCGATTTTGATGAGGTTTTTTATGTTTGTAAAATGATGTAATCGAGATGGTTCTTAGCAATATCGGGAGTTGTGAAAAGGGGGGTAAGAATCGTATCTTTCAAACGAATGGACCAATTAAGCTGCGGTTTTCTATGTTTTAAAGCTAAGATAAACAAGATTGATCTTGGAGAAGGGGGGGGGAATGGGTGTGAGGATCGAAGCTCCCAAACGAATGGGCCGATTTTGATGCGGTTTTTTATGTTTGAAAACTGATGTGATCGAGTTGTTTCTTAGGTATATGAGGGGGGGGGGGGGGGTCAGAATAGTATTTTCCAATTTCAAAGCTGAGGCAAACGAGATGGTTCTTAGCTTAGCTATAATGGGGAGAGGAGGTAGCTGTGACGATCGTAGCTCCCAAACGGATGGAACGATTTTTATGTTTGTAAACTGGTGTGATCGAGATACTTCTTAGCTATATATTATTGGGGGGGTGGGAAGTCGGGGGTTTTATATTTGTTTTAATTTGTGCTTGTCTATGTACAGTTCAGCACGTCTGGTGCTCACTGAGGCTTCCGTGGCGACACAAAAGATCTGACATCCCGCCTACCCGCTGTAAACTTGCCGCATACAAATAAACCTCGGCCTAGTTATTAAGTCTATTTACGCCCACAGGAGACCTTCGAAAAAAGCAAGCAACTCCGCTTAGTTGGTTGTTTCCTCGAAGGAGGAGACAAAATATTGAAAAGTCACGGTTTAAAGTATTAGAGAAACTCCAGTAAGCATAATTCAACTGAGTGTACAAACATATAAAACATACCTATTGAACTTCGGGCAAACAACAAAATAATTAAGTAGATAAAATTTAAATAAAACCTGATTAATCGTTAGAGTTCCACGAAAATTGGTTTCCCGCCTCTAATATAACTAATAATCTGTGGAACTCATTACAAAAGCTGTGGAGACGTGCGAGTGTCTCTAATTATTCAAACTATGCAGAACTAATTAACGGCGTCGTGAACCTCGACCGATAAATCAGCGTAAGTTAAACCGCTTAGAAACTTTAATTGGGTGTCAAACGTCTTTAAGTTCATACATACTGGAAGTAACTGGTGAAATAGTTTCGATTCATGTAATGTACCAGTAAAAGCGAACACGGAGAATTGACAGGGTGAACAGAACTTAATGAAATGACGCCGTAGGTACATGACATGAGTATCCAACAACAGCGGCAGCAAACCACATAGATACATGGCAAAGATAAGCTCACCGCAAGAGAACGCGAAGATGACCAGTATATCCAGCACGAAGAACTTGAGTATGTCGAGGACCATGCGGCTGAGCGAGACCTGCAGAGGGCCGAGGTGCGGGTTGACGCTGAAGATGTACACCAGCTTTAGGCTGCTGAAGATGTTGGCGGCCGAGAACAGCCCCTCCGACAGCAGCATGGGGTCCCACGCGTCCCATTTCTCGCGCGGCTGGTTCCACTGCAGCCCCATTGACATCTCGCGCCGCACCTGCGAACATAATGCAACACACAGTTTATATCCATCCCATTGTCGCGCGTCGACCGTATCATCGCTTTACATCAGGTGAGATTGTGGATATCAGTATAATAGTTTTTTGCAACTGTGAACCTCGTAGCAGGGCTATAAGTGATAAGCTTAGCTCTGATCATAGTGGGCAAAGTGTTGTGTTTCAATGTAAATCAGGTAAAAACTCTCAGGAGTTCACTTACAGGCCTATTACTTGCAAGCGTTTGGAACGGTTTGCAGATAACATTGATAATCACTTGCCGTTTGATGGGAATTCTGATGACCTTTGCAATTCCTTGTTTAATATAATGGATAAAGAGTTTAACGATATATTTAAATTAAAAAAATGTAAGGGATTGACTGTCTCTTATGCCCATAAGGGTGGGATTTGATGACTGGGCTACAACAGGTATTTACAAAAGTAGAAACAAATTATACGATTTATATTATCAAAAAAAAAATAATGCTAATGACACGAAATTTGTTGAATACTTAAAACAATATTCTAAGACATTTAAATCCGTGTGTAATACCGCGAAATCTCTTCATTTGAGTAGGAAAATTAAACAATCGGACGATAAAATCAAAACAACATGGAAAATAATAAATACCGAAACCGGCAAAATTAAACCTCGAGACCGAAATTTTATCCTAAACATCGGCAATAAATTAATTTCCAAAGATCACGAAGTTGCCAATGCATTTGAAGATTTCTTTACAAAAATACCAATAGTTACTACCCAGTCTTTAAAATCTTCCTCAGTTGAGGCTTCTTGTATGCTCTCAAGCAACGTAGAAAAGTGTGATGTTACATTTAAATTTAAACATATTAATGTTAATTCGATTGTTAAGACATTTAAATTGCTTAACATAAAAAATACAGAGGATCTATGGGGAATATCTACTAAAATTTTAAGTTCCATTATTGGTATAATTGCTCCATACTTAGTAATTATTTTTAATAATTGTGTTGAAGGAGTTTTTCCCGACATAATGAAAAATAGTAAACTTATTCACTTATTCAAGTCTGGCAGTAAAAATGATCCGACTAACTACAGACCCATTTCTATACTTCCCGCTCTAAGTAAAATTTTTGAGAATGTAATATTAAATCAGTTATTAACACATTTCAATCTCAATGGTCTGTTTCATAATGAACAATATGGCTTCACTAAAGGCCGTTCAACGACAGACGCAGGCACAGGGCTCTTAAAGCATATTCAATGCTTGGGAGGAGACACAGGACGCAATTGGCGTTTTCTGTGATTTATCCAAAGCATTTGACTGCGTTTGCCATGAAACATTAATTTTTAAATTGAATCATTACGGAGTTAATGGGAAAGCTCTCGATCTTTTATCCTCGTATCTTAGCAATAGAATCCAAAAAGTAGATGTAAATGGTGCGAGGTCATCAGGATCTCTCATTACAATGGGAGTCCCACAGGGTTCAATACTTGGGCCATTCTTGTTCTTGGTTTACATTAACGATCTTCCCTTTTTCTTAAAGAACTTATGTGATATTGTTTTGTTTGCAGATGATACTTCTCTAATTTTTAAGATTGACAGAACCTTTTATAATTTTGACGACGTTAACAAGGCAATCGCGCTAGTTCTTAGTTGGTTTACAACTAACAATTCAATGTTAAATCCTAAGAAAACTAAATGTATCAAATTTTCACTACCCAATGTCAGAGGGGTTCTTACGAATTCAAGTATTTTAATAAATAGTGAGCCTGTAGACCTTGTGCAGTCAACCACATTTTTGGGTATTACTGTAGATTCAAAATTACAGTGGGGTCCTCGCATATCGTTGTTAGCTGGTAGATTGAACTCTGCAGCCTATGCAGTACGTAAAATTAGACAGTTTACCGATATAGCTACTGCAAGATTAGTATATTTTAGTTACTTTCACAGTATTATGTCATATGGCATTTTGCTGTGGGGTAAGGCGCGAAAATTCAATCAATATTTATGCTACAGAAGAGAGCAATTCGTTCCATTTACAATATGAAATCCCGAGATTCTCTTAGGGAATGTTTTAAAGAGATCAATATTCTTACAGTGGCTTGTCAATATATATATATGAAAATATAATGTATGTTCGGAAGGTATTGATACCTTTGTTAAAAATAGGGATGTTCATAATTTTAATACTAGAAATAAAAATAAACTAAAAGTGTCTGGATTTCGGTTAAAGAAAGTTAGTGGTTCATATATGGGGAACTGTATACGATTTTTTAATAAGTTACCTAACGGCATTGATCAATTACCAATGCATAGGTTTAAAACTTTTGTTAAAGTAAATCTCATAAATAAGTATAATCATTTACATTGTAAAGAAAGCGTATTACAATGTAAATGATTATATTAATGACAGAAATGCATGGCCTGATGTCTCCAAGCTCCATGATAATAATAAGTGATAGCTTCGATGTTAACGTTAAGTGAATGAAATGTTCAAAGTACTTTGTGAGATGTCTCAAACATAGCATGAGATCACGTTGTTTTATACAACATAATTATCGAGTTAGAAGTTTTTACCTTATTTTTTTCCAGTATGATTGTTTGATGTTTGTGGGATATCTCATTGTCACTTTTACCTTTTATATTTGTACTTTACATGTTTTGTTATAATTGTGACATTTGAAAAAAATATAAAGAATGAACAAATATGGAAAAAATACATCCCCGTAGAGTTTATTGGTGCTCTCTTCTCTAACGGGCGTATTTCCGAAGCACCGGTAGAGTCAGAAGGGTATTTCCTTTTCCAGTGTGAGATTTAACTCTGTTGGCACATGAAAGGGAAATTTCCCTTTCAAACTCAAAGAATACTTAGTTTATCTAAATTTGGATTGATTTGATCTTTTTATAATATTTTATGTATATCTCTTTGTTCAGGAGATGTTAATTTTGACTTGTAAAAGTGCTATTATTTTTGCCTATTTACAATAAAATACTTTGACTTTGACTTTAATAGTTATTTTCGAATAGTGGTCAAACCAATCAATTAGCAGCTTATCAAAATATGTTTTTATTATTTTACTAGCGACCCGCCCCGGCTCTGCACGGGTAGCTAAGCTAATGCTGCGGCCACACTATCGCTATAACGCGAAGATTTGCGCTGTAGCGACAAGTCTGACCAAGCAATTCCGCCGTAACATCGCCGATAACCGTACACGATGTTTTTATCGCGACGAGACACGAATTATCGCGCGATAATGTAGCCCCAGGATAAAGAGTTCTCTTTATTTGTATAAAAGGGTTTCCGAGAGAACAGGACTATTAATATGGCCATTTATGACTTTCTGTATATGGTAATGAAGAATGTGGACGATTGAACTCCGGTGTGTGCTATTTTCTGTGAAATGACGCAAGGTTTTGATTCTGTCAATCATAGCGTGTTACTGTAGAAACTGGTGAGATGAGCGATGGTGGCCTAACGGTTCTATAGTGCAATTTAGAATCCAACGATACCGGGTTCAAAACCTAGGCTCCGCACCAATGACTTTTCTGAGTTATGTGCGGTTTTCCATCGCTCCGTGCTTCGGAGGGCACGTTAAGCTGTCGGTCCCGGCTGTTATTGATTAATAGCAGTCGTTAAGTCTTGTCAGAGGCCCTCGGGCGGCTTGATAAACTCTGACACCAGAGGCCAGCACTACCTCATACGACAAACAAACAACAAACTGCAGAAACTAGAAGCTTACGGTATTTGAGGAAATATCTTAAGTCTTAATCACTCATACATAAGTAACCGAAAACAGTACACAGAAATCACGAAGATAAATACTAAGACAAAAAAAGAGGAAGTGTACTTGTCAGATGAACGCTCACCGATATACGGTGTCCCTCAAGGTAGCGTACTAGGACCTCTTTTATTCATTTTGTATATTAATGACCTGCCTAGAGCTATTGACCACCCCATGACTATCTTTGCAGACGATAGCACAGTGACTATAGAATGTATAAATAAAGATGTATATGAATATGAAATTAATCAATCTCTGACATCAATAATATTATGGTTAGATAGAAATAACTTAAAAATTTACTTAGATAAGACTATTATTATGCATTAGCTGTACCCGCGGCTTCGCGCGCGTAGTCTTTTCTTTAGGTTCAAAGTAAAGTGCTATTCCAGGACCAATATACTCGTACCAACATTTGATCAACATTTCTTTAGCCGTCAAAAATTATTTTATTAATTGCTCGGCTTCTAACTCACCAGATTGAGATACCAATTACACCAGTTTTTAAATCAAACCTTAAGCTATCTTACAATGAAAACCAGACAAACAGACAGAGAGACACGATTAAAAAATATATTATATTCGTGTTTCTTTTTAAGCACCGAAGAGTATTTTTTTATTTATCTTCTTTGTACAGCCTTTTTCTTACCTATTCTGTATTATATGTATAGACATATGACTGTCAAATTGCATCAAAAAATCCGTCTAGTAGTTTCAGCGTGATACGTGTTTTTTTTAATAACTTTAAACTCCTATATTGCGGAAACCCTTTAATTTTTCGTTATGATAAGTATCCAATGTCCTACCTCGTAGTATGAACTCAAATCATACCAAGTTTCATTTGAATTCATTCAGTAGTTTCTGTGCGATGCGCGGTCAAGATATGGACAAACAGACAGACAGACAGACAGACAAACAAAAATAAAGAGAAAACAGTTTTGGCTTCAGTATCGAATATAGAGAACCATCCAAAAAATATTATTTATTACTCAAATATTAACATAACTTTGGACCCATATCCCGCAGAAGCCCTTTAATGTTTCGGGATAAAACGTGTCCTCAATTTTAACCCATCATATAAATTAAGACGGTGCCAAGTTGCATCAAAACCCGTCCATTAGTTTCAGCGTGGTACGTGTTTTTTTAAATAAGTTTCAACCCCTATCCTGCGAGAACCCATTAATTTTTCGGGATGTAAAGTATCCTTTATCCTACCTCGTAGTATGAACTCAAATCATACCAAGTTTCATTTTAATTCATCCAGTAGTTCCAGTGGCGTGATGCGCGTCCAAGATACAGACTGATATACAGTCAAAAATGAAAAAAACATACAATTTAGGCTTCATTATCGAACACAGAGTAAAATCCAAAAAAAAACACAATATCTTTAATGTACAGAATTCGGACCCATTGATGAAGAGTATCCAATGACCTACCTTGAAGTATGAACTCAAATCCAATTTGAACCAAAAAAAATATCCTCAATTTTTACCTATTATATAAACTATGACTGTGCCAAGTTGCAACAAAATCCGTCCAGTAGTTTCAGCGTGATACGTGTTCTTTTAAATAACTTTCAACGCCTATCCTGCAGGAACTTTTGAATTTTTCTGGATGAAAAGTATCAACTCAAATCAAACCAAATTTAATTTGAATTCAGTGAGTATTTTCGGCGTGATGCGCTGCCATGGTACAGATAGACAGACCGACAAAAATTACAAAAATACCGTTTTGTCTATAGTATTGAGTATAGAACGGCCTCCAAAAAAATTACAAAATATCTTCAATTTACAGAATTTGGGACATTACCCCAACTAGGAACTATTTTTTCGGGATAAATATTATCCTCAATTTTTACCCATTATCTATATCTATATCTATCTATCTATCTATATATATATATATATATATATATATATATATATATATATATATATATATGTGCGTTTTGGGCGACTTGCATCTAACGATGTTTGATATACGGGTTATCAATCCCATTTGGAAATGATGGAGGGCTAATTCCTCCATGGCTGCTGTGCGTCCTATCATTTCTCTACTCATATGGCCATGTGAAATGTATATTTCCGTAAGTAATTGTGAGAGACAAGTTTCTATTCTTAAAGCGTACTGGCTCACAGGTTCGTTAGTTTGTTGCTTACACTCCTGAAGGTCGGTGAGTAAGTGGGCATAGTGGTTTCCTCTCGCTGAACTGAGTTTTGAGAAACTCTTTGAGTTGAATCCAATTGGCAAACTTTTAACGGAGCAGGCGGTTTGTGCTTTGCCCTGCAGTTAACATAATATGTATTTAAATAAAATATCTTTTTGGTCTTCCGAGGCTAAATCATAGGCGTTATTGCAGTTGACCAAAAAGGAGTTCAATGTTTCTCTAGATCCGTCAAATGGTTTTATGAATTTTAATAAAGTCAAAATCAAGTCAAATTTGTTGATCGCAGTGTTATTTTTTTTTCTGGACCTTGTGGGAATGCCAGAAGGCGGAGGACGAAGTGCCTCGTCTTCCGTGTCCGTTACAGCAATTTGAGGTTGTTCCAGCTTTGGACTTTGGGATCTACTCTCAGCCATTTTGAGTTTAGAATAAATTACAATCGCAATTCACACAATAAACAATTATTAAAACAACAACAAGTGTCAAAAAACAATTAATAAAACAATAGTAAGAAAAGTTTGAGATTCGCAATGACCAAGAATCACTTACTTGAGAACGGACAAAGTGATAACGAAAGCTATCATTACTTCGAAGTTCGCTCACGATATGTAGGATTTAGCAGGAATAGATAAGGCGCGTCACGTCGTCGCGTCGAATGGATGCTCGCTCGTCGGATGTGTAGGTACTCGCACGTCGGATGGCCAATACCGGTCACAGCACCAAGTTGTGCGTGACAGTGGGTATGGCTTTGGTTGTTCTTGGAGAAGACCGACTGCAGCACAAGCAGTGCGCAGTAATGGGCCTTTTACACGATGAACTGGGTTTGAACTCGGTGCACTCCGATATCCAGGTATGCACAATGGATATCTACTAGTCACTTAGATATTTCAGAACTTGCACTACACAACACAGGAATCGCGTCGAATTCCCGTATATATGACGGGTTTTGTATCACGTACTCGGGATGGAGACGGTACTGGGGACTTCAAAAATCCCACCGCTGCCACCAAATGTTATGAGACGCTTAGGTTTAGTCTTTTAAAAAATGGAATTAAGAATAAAATAAAATAATAATTGATTTTCGAGACAACCGTCTGGATAGTGTATGAAGACTGAAGGAATGGATGTGTAACTGTGACTCTATCTGTAACTCTATGGCAAAAGAAATGATGACTTGGCAATAAAGGGTTCCTAAGTTATCTATAACAAAACGCATCGAGGGTCGTAATGGGCAAGATGGAAGTATCCATATGGAGCTCAAACAGGTTGAACATGCAGGCTCATGGGCGCGTGCCTCCAAAAAAGAATCAGTATTGGTTGAACAAATTATTGCCGAGGCCTCCGGAACAATAGCTAAGACAAAAGTGAACCTGCGTCGAGCCCTAACAAAAACTAATAAGTCTTTACTGTGGCTAGCCCAACAAAAATTAAGACCTACTCACTCATCAATATGTGTGGTTCCAGAATGGAAAGGTACGTAAAGGCGACAAAGACAAGCCCCTGGTAGTGCGAAGTGAAGCTGACATCGACAGTATCTCCACTCAGACTGGAAGTCTTAGTTTTTGTCGGTAATGGTGTAGCTTTCAAAACCAGGCAGCCAGGCCCTATCTTCAGATCATTTACAACTTTTTGACTGTGCCAATATAAACGATTTTAATATATGTATTCCCTGTATGTCCCGTGATCAGAGAAGTTTGAACATTGTTCATATAAACATAAGATCACTATTTAAATTTTTTTGTTACGTATCTCAATTAATTAGTTCTTCGAATCTCATTATTGATGTTTTTATCCTTACAGAGATTAATATCACCGATAAAATTATATCTATGTTTAATATAAATGGATACATAGTGCATAGTATGTTGCATAAAAATAGAAAAGGTGGAGGTATTCTGATATACGTAAAAAACACTCACGTATTTAACAAACTAAGCTATTCTTTAAATCACTGTGAATCTATCATTGGTAAAATCATTACACCATATAATTATTCCACAAACATCTGTGCATTATATAGACCACCTAAAGAAAGTAAATACCTATTCATAAAGGAACTTAAGTTATTACTATCAAGCAGTTCACTTAAAGAACACGACACTTATTTGCTAGGAGACATTAACATTGATTTGAAGTTAAAGGATGGCATTCAAGAATTTTACATAAGTAGCATGGCTGAGTGTGGTCTAACGAGTGCGATATCTGATTACATGAGAATTGAAAAACGAGGAAATATAATAACGCGCAGTTGCATTGATCACATTTTTACAAAGTCGCGCTCCTTAGATTTGTACTCGGCCGCGCTTGGAACTGTTATGGCTGACCACCGCATGATCGTATTGTCATGCAAAGGAATCAGTCCAACACAACTACAGGATGGTCATAAAAATATTTGTTTACTAGATAATGTAAAAAACAAAATCTTTGTTAACAGATCTAAACTGGAGCGAAATACATGATACAGAGTGTCCGAATAAAATATACGAATGCATAAAAAGTAAGTTTCATGAATGCTATAATGATTCAAAATACATAAAGAAATTAAATACTACAAGTAAAAGAAGCAGAGATCCATGGATTAATACAAATATTAAAAATATTATTAATAAATATTGTAATAAAAAAGATCTACTATTTACGCAATGGAAAAATGATTCTACAAATAAAATATTAAGACTGGAATATAATAGACTTAGGAATAGAACACATAAAATAATTGAAACGTCCAGAAATATTTTTTATCTTGAACAAATAAACAGCAATAAGATGAATCTTAGGAAACTCTGGTAAATTTTAAACACTCTATCTGGGCGTAACAAAAACTCAGTTGATGAGGCAATAGTAAGAGCTTTCAAGAAGAATAACATAGAAATAAAATCAATAGCAGATAATTTTGCAAAAGAATTTTATAATAGCGTCAAGAAAATCATGCCCAATTGTAACAAACATCTGTTAGATGAATCTGAGTATACGTTTCCACAGAATAAATCAATGTTCTTCAGAAAAGCTACCGATGAAAATGTCCGTAAAATAATTTTTAACCTAAATAGTAATAAAGGTCCAGGAATAGATTCCATACGGTGTGTGGATATAAAATCTATTTGTAACAAAATGACTAGCATTATAGCTAAGCTTATCAACACCAGTATAGCAACAGGGAAATATCCTTTAGACCTAAAAACTGGAATAGTTAGACCAATTTATAAAAAGGGTAGTTATATTGATTATGGTAATTACAGACCGATTACTATATTGCCAATTATAGACAAGATATTTGAAAAATTTGTGTGCAACCAGATACAGGTTTTTTTATACGAAAAATGATGTACCGTCTAGTACACAATTCGGTTTCCAACCAAACAAGTCAACTTCACAGCTTCTGTCTAAATTTACTGATGAAGCTAACTAATGTCTTGAAGGTAAGAATCATGTTATACTGCTATTTATAGATTTCAGCAAGGCATTTGATACGCTTAGGCATGATACATTACTCGATAAATTGAATAACTCAGGTGTACGGGAACCAATCCTCGGGTGGTGTGAGGAATATCTTCAAAACCGAAAATATCGCGTTAAAGTAAGAGATGAGTTTAGTGATGCTATTGAAGTCACGGAAGGTACTGCTCAAGGCTCTGTGCTTGGACCTTTACATTATCTGGCCTACGTGAACGATTTGGAACATGTCGTTAACCACTGTTCCGTTTATCAATATGCAGATGACACATGCTTGTTAGCTGCTAGTAAAGATTTGTGTTTAGCCGCGAAATGGATGCAGGAAGATTTTACGCGAGTAGCCAAATGGGCGCATGATGTAGGACTTGTCTTGAATACATCCAAAACAAAAGTAATTCATGCACACTCAAGCTACTTAAAACCAACTAAATCGTTCAAAATAATTGCGAACAGTCACGATTGTATGCATAAGACAAGATATACCGACTTTTGCACCTGCGACTCTATAGAACTGGTTTCTCATCACACCGACCTGGGATTGGTTGTCGACAATAGGTTTGGTTGGAACTATCATATAGATTCTGTTTGTAACAAATTAAGACCAATACTAGCTAAGCTATATGTTATAAAACAAAGAGTACCGTTTAAGGTCTTACTAAGTATGTACGTGGCGTTAGCAGAATCAATTATATCATACGGCATTACGAGCTACGGACGAACATTTAAAACCTACATCGAAAGAATATCGAATTTGCAAATAAGATTATTGAAACTTATAGTACCTTATAATATTAAAAAACAATGCAAGGAGAATATAATAGATATTTTTGAATTTTGTAATATTTTGCCTATACAAACAAAAGTTAAAATGTCTCTTTTGATAGAACAATTTGATAATAAGGACATTCAAATACCTGTATTCCATAATATTATAACAAGGAAAATAACACAAAATAAATTAAAAATACCAAGAACTATTTTTTTTTATGGAAGACGAACAATTGAGTTTTTAATACCTACATTACTAAATGAAATTCCACAAAAGATAAAGCAACAATTGAATATAAAAAATTACAAACATATATATAAACAATATTTTTATAATAGTTCAAAGAAGTAACCAGTATTTAACTAAAGTAAGATATATAAAGTTTCAATACATAAACGTGATATATAAAAATTTACTATTTAATTACTTTACTATTTCATAAATTTACCTTAGTTATATTTTATACCTACTATTGCAGTCTTAGACTGGATTAGAAATATGTAAAAAAAAAAACAATTTAAAAGAAATGAACATTCTGTAATTAGACGAACACTCTAAGTCTGTTGTGTTATGTGTCTCACTCTGACCAGAGCTTTATGGCCTGTGCGAGTGAGACGCGTATAAAACATGATCTTGTTTCCTTACCGTGCCTATTGTTTTAGAGATCTGTGATGGCATGACTCGCGTCAGATTTCCAATATTTTTCTTTATCGCGCGTGCCATGTTATCGTTATTATTAATATATATATATTTTTTTGCTCATATTTATAACAATTATTTAATTTGTTAAATTTACTTTAAGTTCGTTGGCAGCGTACACGAATGAAATGTACCTGGTCAAACCTAAATGTTTTAAGGTATATTTTTAAAATTTGAAACTCTGTTTAAAATGAAATTAAGAACTAAAATATATATATATATATATATATATAAATCTATAATAAAACTGTAACGGGTCCAATTCTGTACATTGAAGATATTTTGAAATTTTTCATTTCTGTCTGTCTGTCTGTCTGTCTGTATCTTGGCTAGGCATCACGCCGAAACTACTGAATGAATTTAAATGAAACTTGGCATGATTTGAATTCATACTACGAGGTAGGACATAGGCTACTTTTCATGCCGAAAAATGAAAGGGTTCCCGCAGGTTGGATTGGGGTTGAAAGTTATTTCAAAAAACACTTACTACTCTAAAACTACTGGACAGATTTTGATGCAACTTAGCACAGTCATAGTTTATATGATGGGTTAAAATTGAAGATACTTTTTATCCCGAAAAAATAAAGAGTTCCTGCGGGATAATGTCCCAAATTCTGTAAATTAAAACTATTTTGTAAATTTTTTGGGGGCCTTTCTATATTCAATACTTAAGCCAAAACTGTATTTTTTAAATATTTTTCTTTCTGTCTGTCTGTCCGTTTGTCTGTCTGTACCTGGAAGTGCATTATGCCGAAAATACTCAATGAATTCAAATGAAATTTGGTATGATTTGAGTTCATACCTCGAAGTAGGACATAGGATACTTTTCATTCCAAAAAATTAAAGGGTTCCTGCAGGATAGGCGTTGAAAGTTATTTAAAAGAACACGTATCACCCTAAAACTACTTGACGGATTTTCTGAAACTTGGCACAGTCATAGTTTATATAATGGGTAAAACTAAAAATTGAGGATACTTTATATCCTGAAAAATAAAGTGTTCCTTCGGGATAATGTCCAAAATTCTGTAAATTGAAGATATTATGTATTTTTTTTGGATGCTGTTATATATTCAATACTAAACCCAACACTGTATTTTTTTAATTTTTGTCTGTGTGTCTGTCTGTCCATCTGTCTGTCTGTTCCCTGGCAGCGCACCACCCCGAAAATACTTAATGAATTCAAATGAAATTTGGTATGATTTGAGTTCACACTTTGAGGTAGGACATTGGCTACTTTTCATCCCGAAAAATTAATGGGTTCTCGCACGATAGGGGTTGAAACTTATTTAAAAGAACACTTAGCACGCTGAAACTATTGGACGGATGTTGATGCAACTTGGCACAGACATAGTTTATCAGATATGTGAAAATTAAGGATTTAATTCCGAAAAAATTAAGGGTTCCTGTGGGATATGGGTCCAAATTCTGTACATTAAAGATATAGTGTTTTTTTTTTGGAAGTTACTCTATATTCTATTACGAAGCCTAAACTGTATCTTTCTTCATTTTTGTCTGTATGTCTGTCAGTCTGTATCTTAGCCGCGCATCACGCCGCCGGAACTACTGGATGAATTCAAAAGAAACTTGGTATAATTTAAGTTCGTACTACGAGGTAGGACATAGGATACTTAACATATCGAAAAATTTATGGGTTATTATTTAGGGGCTGAACACGTTCCAAACGGATGGGTTTTGATGCAACTTGGCACTGTCTTAAGTAATATGATGGGTTAAAATTGAGGACACGTTTAATCCCGAAAAAGTAAAGGGTTTCTGCAGGATATGGGTCCAAAGTTATGTTAATATTTAAGAAATAAAACATATTTGTTGGATGGTTCTCTATATTCGATACTGAAGCCAAACTATTTTAATTTTTAATTTTGTCTGTCTGTTTGTCCGTATCTTGACCGCTCATCGCACCCAAACTACTAAATGAATTCAAATGAAAAAAATGCTCTTGGGTGCTTGAAAAAGGTATTGTACAATTATTTTTTTGTTAATCGTGTCTTTCTTTCTGTTTGTCTGTATGTTTGTTTGTTCACGCATCACGTAAAAACTACTGGACCGATTGCAGTGCATTGTTAGATAGCTTAGGGTTTGATTTAAATCTGGTGTAATTGGTATCTTAATCCGGTGAGTTAGAAGCCGAGCAATTGATAAAGTATTTTTGATGGCTGAAGAAATTTTGTTCAAATGTTGGTACATTTGAACAAAATTTGAGCCTAAAGAAAAGAACACGCGCGTGATGCCGCGGGTACTGCTAGTTTAAAATATGACTGTGCCAAGTTGCAACAAAATCCGTCCAGTAGTTTCATTGTGATACGTGTTCTTTTAAATAACTTCCAACGCCTATCCTGCGGGAACCCTTTAATTTTTCGGGATTAAAAGTATCCTGTGTCCTACCTCGTAGTATGAACTCCAATCGTACCAAGTTTCATTTAAATTCATTCAGTAGATTCGGCATGACGCCTAGCTAAGATACAGACAGACAGACAGACAAAAATGAAAAAAATACAGTTTTGGCTTCAGTATCGAATATAGAGTACCCTCCAAAAGAAAATTTCAAAATATCTTCAATGTACAGAATTGGACCCGTTACAAATTTATTATAAGTATAGATTTTGCCCAACGGGCCCAAACTGCTACTGACATTAAGGTTAAATACGATGACAAGTTACTAAATGAAGTTGATTCCACAAAATTTCTTGGTATTATGACAGACAAGAAATTGAACTGGAAGATGCACATTGAGTACCTACTTGAGTAAAAGAATGAGCTCCTCCGCTTATGCTTTGTACAAACTAGCTTCAGAACTCAATCCAGATGCTTTATTAACTGCATATCATGGATTAGTAGCATCGGTGCTGCGCTATGGTATAGTATTCTGGGCCAACTCCACAGACAATTCTTATTATCATATTAGTGACTTTTTAACTGATAAACTGTAATTAAATGTATATATTATTATTATTTTTTATTGACATTTTATTTCTTGCTGTTATTGACATTATTTTTATAAGTAAATTGTCATTTTATTTTTAGCTGTTTTTGGCAACATTTTTAATTAAAAAAAATTGTTCCTTGTATGAATTTGTTCTCTGTCTTGTAAACGGTAATTTTAATTTATTGACTTCAATTTCTTGTTTTTTTTTATATTTAATATTGATAATTATCATTGCTAAATTATATTTCTCTTTGATGGTGATATTTGATTAGATGCTTTATTTTAATGTTTATAACCAATATTTATTTTCTGACAATTTTTACGCCCTCTTTAGGCAAAACATGTAGCTCACCTTCTTTTTTAATACCTTGCATGCTTAATTTGTATGTAATCACATGTTTTCACAAATAAATAATCTTTATCTTACTTACATTGCGAGTCGATGGCAAATCCGTATAAATTTTACCTTGTTTTTTTTTTATTACGGACTAGGCAATCGTTTGACCACGATCTCATCTGATGGAAAGCGATGATGTGGTCGAAGGTGTAGCACGCTTGCCTAGTAGATACCTATTCACTCTTGACTTGAACACACCTGGGTTATAATTTACCGGAAACACTGACGAGGGCAGGCCATTCCACTCCTTTGCAGTTCTGATAATAAATGAAGAAGCGTAACGCTTCGTTCTTGTGCGAGGTATTTCAACCATAAAAGGATGGCTCTTTGCCGATTGTCTAGTCGTACGGTGATGGAAAGGTGATGGGGGAATCAGGTTGACCAGAGTTCCGCCACCCGTATTGCAGAATCGCTAGACTTGTACAGGTCCACATGGGAACAGGTGTCGGGACATGAGGGGCATTTAGTTAGGTGAGCCAATCGCACAGGATTTCATGCTCGCCAGTGTAACCCCACTCGCATAATTAGATATGGTATTAATACTTTGGGGAGTTAAGATGGAGGAACAGTCAGTTAACCTGGAAGTGCGAGACGATCCGCAGCGCGACTATGGCGACGTACAGCGAGTTGGTGACGAAGTCGATCAGGTTCACTGTATATACATTGTGCTTTGAACAGTAACAGTTAACCTGGAAGTGCGAGACGATCCACAGCGCGACTGTGGCGACGTACAGCGATTTGGTGACGTTTAATGTATAGGACGTTTAATGTATAGGTAATAGGTATACATTGTGCTTTGAACAGTAAAAAAGCTTTTCCTTTTCCTCGTCAAGCTTTTGGACGTGATTTAACTAGCTCTTTAACTGTGTGAACAGTGTTTGTACCTAAAGTTAAGGTATTGGATTATCTTCAAATGTTATTATTTGACTGATACGTAAATACATTCATAAACATAAATAAATTCACAGTGTTTTTTGTTGTGATCTTACACTACCCACATAGAAAGTGATATTTTTGCGGACACTGACTAAACTCCTACCACTTTTAAATAGCAAAACACAGTCACTGTCTTGTAAATTAGTGATCATGGGAGTGTGCGAAGGTTGTCAGGATCAATTGAATATCAATGAAAAAATAGGATGCTGCCGCTGCCAGAAATGCTTCCACTATCGTTGTGTTAACATAACAAAAGAAAACTTCGGCAAGCTATCAAAGGCAGGTAAATCGAACTGGAAGTGTCCGGAAAGAAAATCTGGCTCACGCGTCGATAATTCCAACACCCCTATACATTCCTTATCGACGAATAAAGGAGCAGAGCCGTCGCCTACTTCTGAAGACTTTCTATCCGGCGTCCCGGGCCCCCAAGTGCACCTTTCGGCGCTGCAGTTCAACCAATTAGCCGACACTATACTCAGTAAGACCAATGACAATATAGAGAAAACTGACAAAAAAAAAACTAAAAGAAGAACTACAAAAGTTTCAATTGAGTCCAAATTTAATGACTTTCAAGAATCAATCGCAATTCATATCTGCTAAGTACGACGTCTTGTCGGATTTGGTGGAGCAGAAACAGGGAGAGATTGAAGAGTTGCAGTCTGACAAGAAAAGACTGAATGAAGAGGTAAAATGTTTGCAGACGAGACTAAACTTTGTGGAGCAGCACTCGAGAGACTGCAATATTGAGATCCAGTGCGTTCCTGAACATCGCTCGGAAAATCTAACCATGATGGTGTCACAAATGGCAAAAGTTATTTCATGCCCTCTGGAAGACAAGGATATATTGTATTGTTCAAGAGTTGCAAAGCTTAATCCACAATCTTCCAGGCCGAAGTCAATAATCGTCCGACTGCCATCGCCACGTATTCGGGATAGCTACCTTGCTTCGTATGTGAAATTCAACAAGTCAAATCCCAGTGATAAGCTAAATAGCTCCCACATCAGCATTGCAGATGACAACAAACAAGCAATATATGTTTAAGAGCACCCGTCTCCTATTAACAAGGAATTGCATGGAAAGGCGAAAGAGAAAGGATAAGAAACGGAAAAAAAATTATAAGTGTTGAATAAACGATTTTTCTTTCTTTTTTTCCTTTCTTAATCTTCATGCGAAAAATTGAAAGCTCACCAGCGCTTTGGGTCAAAAACTCCGACTTTCTCAATACTTTAGAATAATATTGCTATAGAAACTATTTTATTTTTAGTATTTGTACAATTATCATTACAATGGATTCGATAAGTATTTACTACCAAAATGTTAAAAGCATGAGAAGTAAGCTCAGCGAACTCTATCTAGCCAGTTTGAGCTGTAATTATGACGTAATAATTAAGTGAAGATTTTATGGACTCTTAAATATTGAATGACAATTATATTATACATAGAAACGATCGAAATGTATATAACAGCTCCAAATGTTCTGGCGACGAGGTGCTCATTGCGGTTGCAAAAAGGTTACATTCTTCCAGTTTATTCTCTACCTGTATTAACAATTAGCAATTATGGGTGTCCATCAAGACTCACCTAAATCGTAGATCACTGAAGAGGTATACCTCTGCGCACTATATTTACCTCCTCCGGTTTCTACGTCTAAACTAGAATCCTTATTAAACGATCTTAATAACACGATTTGTGATTTTCATACAAAATATTTTATTTTAGTAGGAGATTTTAACCTGCCTAGTATAACGTGGGTCCCTGACAACGCTGAGCATCTGTATACACCCGCAGTATAGAAAGATATTCATTTTAACTTAGGGCATAGATTCGTGGACTTCATGTCTTTAAGGGGGCCCTTCCCGGTCCGTCTATCGTCAACGCCAGCATGACGAAAAGCATGTTGTTTCATCCAGCGCAATGTTTGAAAAAGAGACAAAGCGAAAAGAGAGAGGGATAGTATCTGAACGCTACATTGGCATTCGGAAATTTCCGCATTATAACAATAATAACAACATTGAAAGAAAAATAATGTGCGGATATTTCATAAAACATGTTCCAAGAAATACGCGTTTTTGAGTAATCCTTATAAGTTTGTGAAATAAATATTTTTCATTTAGAATCTCCATTACATGTGCAAGGTTTCTACGAAGATATTTTCTTTACTTTTAAAATTTATGAGTACATTATGAACGGCCAAAGTTCGGGTACCTATAATTCGTGCTATAAAGCAGATTTTTGGAAGCTTATACTAAATTTGTTTCTCCAAATTTTTATTTTTTGCTTTTGTGGAAACATAGACACAGTGTACAAGATACCAGTTAATTCAAGAATTTCAAAGAAAGATGGTTTACAACGCCATAATCACGTACGAGCGTTTGTATGAAAAGTAAGACGGGTTGGCCGTTCTTAAATAACCTAACGCAATTTAACATAGTGTCGGACGAGAATTGTAAAGTACTTGATCTCATTTTGTCCAATATGTCGCAGCTTAAAGTGGTACGAGAAGATAATGCTCTCACTAAAATAGACAAACATCACCCGCCCCTGATAATAGATTTCGCCTGACAGCCCACAATTTTTTTGAAATTAAAAACATATATAAACTTAATTATAATAAAGCCAATTACGCTGATATTGAGGTAAAAATAAATAGTACCGACTGGAACACCATTCTTAACGCTGACGACTAAAGTCGACGAATTGAAGTGTATATTTAGAGATAAAATGGATGCTATTATTGAAAAGTGCATTCCTAAAAATAAATATTAAAAAGAGACGTTTCCGTCATGGTAATCGCCTAACTTGATAAGAGTACGAGTAATTAAGGGAAAAGAGAAATTCAGACATAAAGTCAAAGTCTATAATAATCCAAGAGATATAATTTCCTTTGAGCTTTTAAGGCAAAGAAGTCAGAATATGATCAGTTACGATTATAGTTATTACATTAAAGTAATAGAAAACGCATTATCGCATAACGTGAACGTCATTTTGGTCTTATATCAGAAATAAAAGACAAGTATTCAAAATAAAATGTACTTATTAGATAGTACAATTGCTACAACCCCCAAAGAGATATGCAACCTTTTTATGTGTCAATTTTCATCTGTTTATACGAGTATACGAGTACCCAATAACGATATCCAAAATAGTTGACCTATTTCGGATTACTCTACTAACACGCTATCCAAGGTATCCACGCTATCTTAATCTCTAAGACTACCATTAAACGAGCCCTTGAAAAACTTGATCCAGCCAAAGTTGCGGGTCCTGATCATATTCCTTCTTGTTTTATTCGATGTTGTGCCGATTCTTTAAGCCTACCTCTTAATTTAATATATAATAAATCTATCGAGACTGGAACGTTTCCATCATCTTGGAAAGTTGCAAATGTTATCCCTATACCTAAAACTTCTAACATTAAGGCCAGGCTCCAAGGTTACATTTTCCCACTCCCCACTTCCCTGCCACCTACCCTACACTCTGCCACCCGCTACCCGCAATAAGCACTGAAGTGCCTGCGTAACAAGGTTGAATATCGCGAGCGCTGTTTGAACACACAATTTAGCTCGGAACTAAATGACTATGTCTTAAAAGTTATTTATTTTATTGGCAGGCTAATAATTTAGTTAGGTAAATTTTGTCTTAGTCTTAGATAATAAACTAGATTTTCTTGCTGTGAGATTTATTTTAGAGATAAAACTTAAGCCGTTGAGTAGAAAAATGTAAACATTACCGAAAAAAACGTAATTTTTGATAAGAAAATGTATCGAATGAAATTTTGTTAATCATGTTTTTGTCTTAGTCTTAGAGAGATAAAGATCTCAAAAACATATATGTTAAGTTTCACATTTATCAGGTTTGTGGTTGACCCAGCATATTTATGCAAAAAACCCTTAAAAAGCAGAGCCTGGTCTTAATAACATCAAAGAACACTGACCTATTTATATCTTACCATGTTTTGCCAAAGTAATGGAGAGCTTGATTTGTCCTTTCCTGTCTTTTCATCTTAAACAGTTTTTAACTGAACAGCAACATGGGTTTCAAAAGAGCAAGTACACTCTCTCTAACCTACTACTTTACAGCGAACACCTTTCATCCTATGTTGACCAAGGCAAGCAAGTAAATGTTATTTATACGGATATAAGTAATGCTTTCGACAGAGTGGCCCACAACATTCTAATAATTAAATTATCTGCACTTGTGTTGTTGGAGGTTTGCTAAAATGGCTTCAAAGTTACCTTTACCCCAGATATCAAAAGGTTTTGTAAGCGGGTATGAATCAGAAAGCTTATTTGTGCCTTCAGGGGTGCCCCAGGGATCACACTTAGGTCCTATACTATTCTTAGCTGTTATAAATGATTTGCCAGTGATGTTTAACTTTGTAGAATATTTTTTATATGCGGACGATTTAAAAAAAATATAAAAAATACAGTGTGGATGATTGGAAGAATATGCAAACGATCTATATAACTTAAACACTTGGTGTCAAATAAATAAACTTCCGCTTAATTTTAGTAAATGCAAAACATATTAAATTTAGTAAAAAACGCTATCTAGTTCAGAGTTATTATTTATTAGATGGACACGTACTTGAAGAAATTGAAGAAGCGAGGGACCTAGGTGTGATTTTTGATGAAAAAAATCCTTTTGAGCCTCATTAAAATCAAATTATTAAAAAAGCCAGCAGAGCACACGGGTTCATTTGGCGTAACATTAGAAAATTTAAAAGCCCTGTTTTATGAACCATCCTGTTTAAGTTGCTTGTTGTTAGTCACTTGGAATATTGCCCTAGCATTTGGAACCCTCATTATGACTGCCATGAGCAGAGAATAGAGCGTATCTAAAAAAGATTTTTACGTTTCATGACTAGGTCGCTGGGCATGAGACATGAGTTAATTGATTATAGGGACAGGTATCAATATTTAACTTGTTGCTTACCTTCGTCTTCTTAGTCCGGCACTCTTGACAGAGTGGTCGTGGTTGTTCAAATGGATGGCGTACACATGGGCGGTCTTATTCATTATCGCTCTCCTTAGCGAGGGTTGCCGCTCTTGGCGACAACCACTTCTGGCGATTGGCAGCATTGCGAGCACATTGGACCATTGTGGAATGCGTTGCCATCCTGATGATATCCGTCCAGCGAGTAGGTGATCTGCCGCGTGATCTTTTCCCTTCCACCTTGCCTTGGATCAATTCAATCTTCATTTCTGGAGATGTGGCCAAAGAACTTCAGAACTCACAGCTGCACAATTGACGAAAGTCTGTCCTTAATATTAAGTTCTTTTAGGATTGAGATGTTGGTGCAGAATGCCGTCCACGGAATTTTAAACAGGCGTCTCCAACACCACATCTCCAGAGCATCCATTTTTCGACGATCCTGCAACCTCAGCGACCAGGTCTCAGCTCCATAGAGGAAAATAGGGAAGACTAGACATTTAATTAGTCGAACCTTTGTTTTCTTGGTTATTCTTCTGTCCTTCCAAATCTTTTCCAACCTTTCCACAGCAGATCTAGTGATGGCACACCGGCGTTTAATTTCATTCCCACAGCCTCCGGTATTGGAGATAGCAGAGCCGAGGTAGATATAGCATTGCACCACTTCGAAATTGGCCACGCTCAGTAAGTTCATTCCGTATTGTTCAGCCCGGTCTACTACCATCATTTTTGTCTTGTCTTTATTAATGGCAAGGCCAAATTGGAGACTATTTTTTTCCAAACAAGTCAAAATGTCTGCCATATCTTCTTTAGTGTGTGCGAGAAGTGTAGTATCATCAGCATATCTGAGATTATTGATCAACCGACCCCCCACCGACACACCTCCATTCCTTCCCTCTAGGACAATCCGCATTATGTATTTCGTATAAGTTTTGAATAATAGTGGGGACAGAATACATCCCTGTCGGACTCCAGGCTCGGTTTGAAACTTATCTGAGAGGGTATCATCCACACGTACCGCGGCTGAACCATCCTCGTACAATCGCCTTATCAGAAATATAAGATGGTATGGTACGCCCATTTCTGATAGTAGATTCCAGAGACGATCCCATATCACTATGTCAAATGCCTTGCGGAAATCCACAAAGCAAATGAATAGAGGTGTGTTAAATTCTCTCGTTTTCTCAATTATTTATCGCAATATTAAAATCTGCTTAAAGTCACTTAGCAGATCTTGTTTTTTTTTTGTATAAACTATTAAATGGTCACATTAATATTCCCGATATCTTGTCATTGATTGGGTTTGTTGTCCCGCGTTCTGGCTACCGTACTAGTACTTACAAATTTATGTTCATCGAACGACATAGAACTAAAATGGGCAAGCATAGCCCAATAACAAGAATACTAGGACTATGTAACCAATTGTGGTCAGAATGCGGGATAGATATTTTGGACAGTTCTCTTCGATTTTTTAAGAGAAGGTTGCTGAAACCCTTAAAGTTACTCGAGGGTCTCATTGAGACCCTAGTTGTTTTAGTTTTGTTTTAATTTTAATAAAATTTCAATAAAATCCTTATTATCATATTTTTTTTCTCCTATTGTTTAACGTCATTTCTTTCTTTTTAGTCGAGAGTTGGTTGTAAAATATATCATTTTTATTTATTCATGCTGTGTTTGCCTCTTACTGGGTTGTTACTTTCATCCTAAAAATATATGTAATTAGACTTTATTGTATCAATCTGGAGGTAAACCAAATAAAAAATAAATAAAAAAGTAACTGTTAACCTGGAAGTGCGAGACGATCCGCAGCGCGACTGTGGCGACGTACAGCGAGTTGGTGACGAAGTCTATCACGTTCCACATGTCGTGCACGTACTCGCGCAGCCCCATGTCCCACAGCTGCTTCACCTCGCTCCAGATCAGCCCTGAGGACACAAACTCGTTACTCTTCTCAGGAAACATATACTACAAACACCCACGACACCCACCGGCGAAGGGAATCAACGCAACGGCAATGGCTGAGTTTTGCAGATATTTAGAACTTGCTTAATTATACGGAAAATATATCCATAACGTCCGTATGTGATATATCGTTAGCAAGAGAAGCCTGTCTGAATGCACTAAAGATTAATTTGAAGGCGGGTGTATGTGTACATACCGCTAACCCAGGCTAGGATGAGCCACTCGACGAGCGAGGGCGGAGCACCACGTCGCGACAGCGGTTCCCCGTGCGGCGCGCCCCACAGCAGACCGCCCGCCGCTGTCTCGATGCGCTGCGACGCCAGGATCAGCAGGACTGTACCATACAAAAATGTCACGTCAACACTGCTCACTTACAACAAGAGCATCAACGATTGTAGAAAATCATGCCCAAATAAAACCATTGCAAATTAGCTGTTTATACATGTTGTCCCAGAAAGTAGTGATAAGCGGAGGTCCCGAGGTAGATGGGGCACTTGAATAACCGTTATAATTACAATATGACTTTGGTGTCTCGTAAAAGGGTCAATACCGGACTACCAACATATAAAAAATCAACTGAATACTATTGTTATTTTGTTCAAAATTATTAAGTTTGTGTTGAAATCTGGAGTTTTATGAAAAAAAAAACAAAAATAGAAAAATGATAATGATTTCGCGATGTTTGGTCCGAAATGATCAAACATCGCGGAACATACATGGGACTAATTTGGGCGCCCCTAGGAGTACTGTACCTCGGGACCTCCGCTTATCACTACTTCCTGGGACACCCTGAGCTGTGCAGGATTACAGCTCATCGTTACCAGGTCTGTGTTCCAGCGGGGGGAATATACCAGGCTGATGATGATTGTTCACGTCCAATGATGACTAATGTTGATATGTTTCTTGGCGTGCACGTGCACGAGACTCACATAAGAACATGAAGTAGCTGGCGGAGTGGCAGAGGAACTTGATAAAGGGCTTGCGCAGCGTGCGGCCCGGCGCAGAGTGCGGCGCGGCCACGTAAGCGGCGGCGTACAGCGGGAACATGGCGCCGATGCGCACCATCTCCGCCGCCTGCAGCAACATGTTCTTGCGCCGGAACCCCGGCACGCTCACGTACCAGATGTTCCGTGGCATACACGTGCACGAGACTCACATAGGAACATGAAGTAGCTTGCGGAGTGGCAGAGGAACTTGATGAAAGGCTTGCGCAGCGAGCGGCCCGGCGCCGAGTGCGGCGCGGCCTCGTAAGCGGCGGCGTACAGCGGGAACATGGCACCGATGCGCACCATCTCCGCCGCCTGCAGCAACATGTTCTTGCGCCGGAACCCCGGCACGCTCACGTACCATATGTTCCGTGGCATGCACGTGCACGAGACTCACATAAGAACATGAAGTAGCTTGCGGAGTGGCAGAGGAACTTGATAAAGGGCTTGCGCAGCGTGCGGCCCGGCGCCGAGTGCGGCGCGGCCACGTACGCGGCGGCGTACAGCGGGAACATAGCGCCGATGCGCACCATCTCCGCCGCCTGCAGCAACATGTTCTTGCGCCGGAACCCCGGCACGCTCTCGTACCAGATGGACGCCAGCAGCTGCTGCACGTTTGGGTGCGCCACGAACTGCAACCGGGACACGGGTGTCACACACTACATGTGCAACTGCAAGGATCGGAACCATTGAGAAGATAGTACTTAGTGATGTCTTCTCGCTCAAAAGTGGCCAATATTATTGGTGGCACACTTAATGGAAACAAAGAATCTTTTTAGTAAACTAAAAAGTAGCCATGTCATGGTGAAACTTTAGAACGGGTTATCACAATTAAATGCGTATACAACATTTCGTGTTTGTGCTGCTAACCGTTGAGATGTTCTCTAGTCAAGACTCACCCCTGAGTGCAGCAACAATGTCATGGTAAAACCTAAAACCGTATATAATAAAAATAAAATATTTTTCAAAAAAAAAAACTACTTCGTAATAAAAATGATATTATGTAAACAACCACTAAAAAGAATAAAATAATTACAATTGAGCCAGAACAGTATCACTTTTTCAAAATTACCAACGTAGTAATAATGCATAAATACAACATATGATAAGAATGAGTTTTTTTAAGGCGGTGCCAAGCCGAGCCATAATTATTAATATGGTTGAGCTTATTCAAAAAGACAATGTCTTAAACGGCTTGTTGTGCTATATAAAACAATAAGCTTTTAAAGTAATTATCTACAAAAACTTTATCATTTACTAGATTGCTGTATTCGTGTCAATCGGTTTGTGAACGTGTGAAAGTCAAAATCTGCTCGATTTCTAGACAATTGCATATTACTTCGTACGTAGATAGGTATGTATTAATTTTGTAAAGATATTAGATTTAAATAATGCCTGGGTTTGGCACCGCCTTCAAAAAACTCTTTCTTATCTTATGTTGTATTTATGCATTATTATTAAGTTGGTGATTTTGAAAAAGTGAAACTGTTCTGGCTCAATAGTAATTATTTTATTATTTTTAGTAGTTGTTTACAAAATAACATTTTTATTATGCAGTCGTATTATTTTTGAATTATATTTTATTTTTTGTTTTTTAGTGCCATAAGCAAACATAGGAAAGATATATGCCAAAGAAAAAAGTAGACAATCACTCACTTTAGACTCAAAGCGATGGTAAATTAAAACCAAGGATGAATGAAACCTACATATGTAACAACTGAATTAGTTTTGACCATTTTCCATCATTTTTTTGTTGCGTTCCTGCTCCATCATCAGACCCTGAAAACCACATAACACCAGAGAACTCATCAAGATAAACCAAATGAGCCCAAACTCGAAGGGGTTCCATCATTTTGTTGTTTAGTTCCTGTGACTACCTTCCAGCTCCATCATCCCTGGATACCACATACAACTAGAAAACTCACCAAGACAAACCAAATGAGCACAAACTCGAAAGGGTTCCATTATTTTGTTGTTTAGTTCCTGTGACTACCTTCCAGCTCCATCATCAGACCCTGGATACCACATAACACCAGAGAACTTATCAAGGCAAACAAAATGAGTCTAAACTCGAAAGGGTTTCATCATTTTCGTGTCGAGTTCCTGTGACTCCCTTCCGGCTCCATCATCAAACCCTGGATACCACATAAAACCAGAGAACTCACCAAGACATACCAAATGAGCCCAAACTCGAAAGGGTTCCATTATTTTGTTGTTTAGTTCCTGAGACTACCTTCCAGCTCCATCATCAGACCCTGGATACCACATAACACCAGAGAACTCATCAAGGCAAACCAAATGAGTCTAAACTCGAAAGGGTTTCATCATTTTCGTGTCGAGTTCCTGTGACTCCCTTCCGGCTCCATCATCAAACCCTGGATACCACATAAAACCAGAGAACTCACCAAGACAAACCAAATGAGCCCAAACTGGAAGGGGTTCCATCATTTTGTTGTTGAGTTTCTGTGACTACCTTCCGGCTCCATCATCAGACCCTTGATACCACATAAAACCAGACATGATCTCATCAAGACAAACCAAATGAGCCCAAACTCGAAGAGATTCCATCATCCGATTGTGTAGTTCCTTTGACTACTACTACTACTACTACTACTGTAGTTTTTAATTGCCATCAGAACTACACCCATGTGCAAAAGTTCAGCATCTTTGGACGTCCTTAAATTGTTCAAAATTGACTTGCAATCCAGTCCTAAACATTCTAACACAGTGAATTAAATTAAAGCTTGTTTAAAGCTACTAAACCAATTTTGATGAAATTTACTCAGTACCACACTAGAGGTCTTCTTACTCAAGTAAAAACAATCATCTAATTCGGATCAGAAATCCCAAGATATTAGAGAACATAAACTATAACACAAATTGATTTTCTAATAAACTACTGAACCAATTTTGATACAATTCCTATGGGACCACATGGAGAGTAAACCTTTTCAAACAAAAAAATAATTTTTAAAATCGGTTCGCAATTGACGGAGATATCGACCGACATAAATAAAATAAAATGCATACATACAGCCGAACATATAACCGTCTCCTTTTCTGAAGTCGATTAAAAAACAAGCTCTCACTCTCTGAGTCCACAACTGAGCGTTTGACGAGTCAACATCTCCCGAGGATGCCTCGTGCAGAGGCGAAATACGTGTCGTATTGCTGTCAGACGTTGGTATTTTGATAGAGGTATATTTTTTTATTGTGTACTAGCTGTACCCGCTGCATCGCACGCGTGATCATTCCTTAAGATTAAAAGTACCATAATGTGCTATTCCAGGACCTAAAATACCAATATACCAACATTTTATCAAAATTTCTTCAGCCGTCAATAATATTTTTAACAATTGCTCGGCTTCTCAACGCCAAATTGAGATACCAATTACACCAGTTTTTAAGTCAAATCCAAAGCTATCCTACCTTGAAAACCACATAGCAATCGGTCCAGTAGTTTTTACGTGATGCACAAAAATACAGACAAACAGACAGAAAGAAACGAATTAAAACAAAAAAATATGTCATGTAGCTTACTTTAGGGTACCCTAGACCATATTTTTAATTGACTTCTTTGTATAGCCTTTTTCGTACCTATTGCTTTATTATAAGTATAGATAGATGACTGTGCCAAGTTGCATCAAAATACGTCCAGTAGTTACAGTGTGATACGTGTTCTTTCAAATAACTTTCAACCCCTATCCTTCGAGAACACTTTAAGTTTTCAGGATGAAAAGTATCCAAGGTCCTACCTCGTAGAATGAACTCATATCATACAGAGTTTCATTTGAATTCATTCAGTAGTTTCGACGTGATAAACGGTCAAGATACAGACAGACAGAAAGACAAAAATGAAAAAAATGTTATGGCTTAAAGTATCCTTAATTTTCACCCATCATTTAAACTATGACTGTGCCAAGTTGCATCAAAATCCGTCCAGTAGTTTCAGTGTGATACGTGTCCTCATAAAAATCTTTCAACCCCTTTCCTGCGGGAACCCTTTAACTTTTCGGGATGAAATGTATCCTATGTCCTACCTCGTAATATGAACTCAAATTATGCCAAGTTTCATTTGAATTCATTCAGTAGTTTCGGCGTGATGCCTAGCCAAGATACAGATAGACAGACAGACAGACAGACAGACAGACAAAAAAATACTGTTTTGGCTTCAGTATCAAATATAGAACAGCATCCAATTCTGTATACATATCTTTAATGTACAGAATTGGACCTGTTACAGTTTTATTATAAGTATAGATGTTATATATATATATATATACACTACATATGTATTTTTACTTCGTTCATTCTAAATATAGATTTCCGCAAAGTAACGACTGAATCTGTCAACTATACCGACTATCATAATAAAATGCGTAAGTACACAAAATTTCGTGTCTGTGCTTCTGACCGTTGAAGCGTTTCTTTATCTGGAGCTAATCCTGGATGTCGATTCAGGTGATGCTTGCCATAAAAATGCATTGTCATCGGAACTGAACCAACACGTAAAAATTAAACTCGGTAGGTTATGAGGAAATGGTTCTAATTCAGCTTGCAATATTTTACCTAAACAAACATACATATATACACAAGCTGTGCCCGCGGCTTTGCCCGCGTTGTCAATTCATTTAAAAGAAGCCCATACTTGTTATTCCAGGACCAAAAGTACCTATAAAGTACAATTACTACATTACTACAAAATTGTTCAGCCGTCAAATAGTTTTTTATCGATTACTTGGCATCTAATAATCGGAAGAACCCCAGTTTTTAAGTTAAACCCTAAGTGAAAACCACATCGCAATCAGTCTGACCAGTCTGAAGGCCATACCGGCGACTAGCCGGCAGAGGAAGGCCACCCACTCGGTAGACGGTAACGGGAAGAACAGCGGTAATCGCCGTTCTTCCTTTTTACTAAATTTTGTGAAGTCAACCTAACCAAATACAAAGTTTAACGAATTTAAGTACTGGTTGCAGGCGAGTATTGTGTAACTAGCCCCTAAAAATTTATAACTGTATTTTAGAAAGAGCATAGAGCGTAGAGGCCTTCCGCCCCGCCATCAGCTCTGATATTTTAGATTACTAAAATATCAGAGCTGATGGCGGGGCGGAAGGCCTCTACGCTCTATGCTCTTAATTTTAATATGTTGGGCGCCGTTATAATTAACGGCATATAACGGCAATTTAAATTGTAAAGTGAGTGTTAATTTAGCTTTCTATACTGTGTTAACACTTCAACTTATTTGATTAAATGAATATCCACCAGTAATACCATGGTCTCATTCAGCTCCGCCCTGTAGCCAGTCAGGCTGTACCTACATCTAATTTTAATAGGTTACAGTGGCGCGCAACTGGTAATTACAAAAACCTGCGACCAAGTTAGGAACACATTTTTAAAAAATTTACCAACCAAAGAACTAACTAAGTACTGAGTAAATTGTGTGTGTTTTATTACCCTATGTACCCCCAATATTGTGTACTGTGTTAATAAGTGTGTGTTACTTGTAAATTTGCAAGTTAGACTGACTGTAATATTATTAAATAGGCAAACAGTATTATTTGTGTGTAAAGCATTTATAGATATAGTAAATCTGTGATATAGCATATATAGAAATTGTAAACTATTCTGCGACCAGATCAAACTACACTGTAAATATATTGCAATAATTTATAGATATAGTAAATCTGTGATATAGCATATATTGAAATTGTAAAATATTCTGCGACCAGATCAAACTACACTGTAAACATCTATCTATTCTATCTATTACTATAATAAAACTGTAACTGGGCTAAATCTGTACATTCAATATTTTTTGAAAATTTTAATTGAGATGAACTTCAAAATCGATATGGAGTGCAAAAAGGTTTATTTTTTATTTTTTGTCTGTCTGTCTGTCTGTCTGTCTCTTTGAACACGCATCACGCAGAAACCACCCGACGGATTTTGATGCAACTTGGCACAATCATAGCTTATGTTATGGATTACCATTTAGAATACTTTTTATCCCGAAAAAAACAATGGTTCCCGCAGGATAGGGGTTGAAAGTTATTTAAAAAAACACATATCACGCTGAAACTACCGTACGGATATTGAAGTAACTTGACACAATCCAAGTTTATAGTATGTGTTAAAATGAATGATACTTTTAATCACGAATAAATACGGGATTCCTGCGGGATATGAGTCTAAAGTTATGTTAATTTGAAAGGAATAATAATTGCACATCCGTTTATAAAATGGTACCGTGAATTCGGCTCCTATGCCACAAGTCAGAGTGGCACAGTGGAAGCGGTGCCTGGCTTGCAACCCAGAGGCACATGGATCGAATCCACGCGCTGCTATGAATGTTTTGCCTCAATATTTATAAGCATTTCCATATTTTGTGCCTTTTTTTACATTTTCTTTGATTTTTTTAAGGCTTATGTAATTTCCTGAAGTAAACCGTCAAGTTTTGTTTCAAAACAATATATATAATGGGATCTATCCAAACGAATGGTCCGACTTAGGTCGGTTTTTTATGTTTGCAAGCTAAGGTAATCGAGATGGTATAGTACGAGTTTGGTACGAGTATAGATAGCACAATGGCATCAACAACTCAAGCGAATAAACCAAAGGCACCAAAGTTCTCCCTCCGATTTAACTAGATGGCGCTGATTGACCTTAAAACACGCAATCATTTCAATCTTGCAACCAACCAATTTAAAGTGATCATACATCCTTTTATAGACTGGTACCGAATTTCGTCATTCCGCTACGAGTCTCACTGGCCCAGTCGGACAGATGCATGGGTGCGTAGTCCAGACGTACATGGATCGAAATTACTCGCGGTAGAAATGTTTTGCTCCATAATTAAAAGATTTTTACATTATTTATGCGTTATTTTTTACATTTTCCTTGATATTTCTAATAAAGTTATGGTAAAACGCACGCACCATGCTGAAATTATCGTATAGATGCAACTTAGCACAGTATAGGAAAAAAAAAATAGGAACGTGTTCGAAAGTATTTGTGGTTTCTAATTAGATTCGTTGGTTGATTTGGTAGATTGTTTTGAATTATGTTTGTTTATTTTATTTGTAGTTATTAGATATTATTATTATCTATATTCTATATTTTCTATAACTATATAAGGGGAAGTTTTCAGAAAAAGGAGGAGTTGAAAAAAAGGGGGGGTGAAAATCGTATCTTTCAAACGAATGGATATCAATTTAACTGCGGGTTTTTATGTTTCAAAGCTGAGGTAAACAAGATAGTTCTTAGCTATAATGGGGGGGCCGAGGGCGGGTGATCGCTACACTTCACTCCCGCCTTCGTCTTCTAACCTATCATGACCATGTCGGATCGCCACTGCAGGTTGTTAACACAGGTACCTAGGTAGGTACCTATATTGGTACTTTTGGTACTGGAATAACTCATAGGATCCTTATATCCCAGAAAAACTTCCACGCGAGCAACGCTGCGGGCACAGCTATAAGGCAATAAGAACGTAAATCTATACAAAGAAGATAATTTAAAAAAATGGTCTATGAATAGAACATTTTTTAAATTCGTGTCTTTCTGTTTGTTTGTTTGTCTGTATGTTTGTTCGCGCATCACGTAAAAACGTATTAGACCGATTGCGATGCAGTTTTCAGTGTTGGGTAGCTTAGGATTTGACCTAAAAACTAGGGTACTTGGTATCTTAATCCAATGGTTAGAAGCCGAGCAAAATGCAGTAATGCAATTTCTCACTTTTAGGTTGGAAAGATGGAGCACCTTGGTTATTAATGTGAGTTTTACAATAAGATAACTAGATAGCGCTACAGTGCACCGCTAGATTGTTAACAAAAAGGTTTGTACGCGTTAGGACTAAAGCTCACAGAGCCACTAGTTATGAGTATTGATAGATACATACATAAAAACATTGTAAGTTAAATAAAAACGATGGGGTTATATAGATTTCTAACTTTGAAAGCTAATAATTTCGTAATATTTAAGATATATAATAAATCCTTTTCCATATTCATGTATTTAAGTGGTAGGTATGTTTAGTAGTTGGTTACCTTCTTCTGTCGGAGCTTGATGGCGAGCTTGAGCCTGGAGAGGCGCATGCGCTCGGGCGCGCCGGGCTCGGGCGGCGGTGCCTGCGGCGCGCCCGTCTCGTGGTTGAGCAGCACCTGCAGCTCGTGGCTCGTGCGCGTGTGGTCCAGCAGCGCCGTGGCGAACTCCTGGCACTGCGCGCGCAGCTCCTGGTACTCCGTCTTGAACTCATGCTCGAGCGCGGACAGGCGGCGCAGCTCCCACGACAGCTCAAACGCTGTGAGGATGGGGTCCTTGGAGGAGAGCGCGATGAGAGAGGGCGAGGCGAGCGCGCGGTACGCGTTGATGCGCGAGCGCGAGTGGCGCAGCGAGTCCTCGCGGCGCGAGCGCACGCACTCATCGCAGCCGCAGCGCACGTCGTGCGGCACAGGCAGCGCCGCGCCGCGGTCCAGCAGCAGCTTGATGATTTCGTACGAGTCGCGGTGCGCCGCAAGGATCAGCGGCGAGATGTCCGCCGTGAACGTGGCCGTCTCCGGCGGCAGCGCCTCCCAGCTCTGTGGTGACGTGGTACAACATAGTGGAGGTTACCCGCACACATCAATATATAGGTATATGTCGTGGCGATATCGTACAATTGATCATTTCATGAAATGACCAGTTATGACTGACCATATCGTTGAAACATCAACGTGTAATGATATTTCAATCCACGTTTGGCCAAATCATAAAATAAACACGAGGAGCTCGCTACGCTTCGCCTTCTATAACCTACTCATATATAGATATATAGCTCATTTTTAGCTAACTAGCGAACGTTTCTGTTTAACGCAAGGAGGTTGAATTACGGTTACTGTTAACGCCAGTAAGCATAATTCAACCTCCTTTGGTTTAAAAAACCGGGTAGGAAATAAGCGTAAATCAACCTCCTTGGGTTTAAAAAAACTGGATGGAACTGTGTCGAGGGGACGGGCGTTTGTTTGTCGTGAAACATCTACGCTACGACTAGAATTTTTAAAATCGGTTAGCTGTTTTTGAGTTTATCGGTAGCGCTCAACCCACCGCATTTTTCTTTTTTTTAGCATTTTTATACCCGTCGTATCTTCTAAAAAAACGCCAGTATGCGTAATCATTGGCAACAGGCAGCAGTACATTTGACCATAGACAACTGCATTATTACTCACGTACTTGACAGGCTTGTTATTATTTCGTGTATTAGTAGCATAGAGCATTTCCTACTTCCGTAGAGACTTGATACTCTCTACGCCTACGTCAATGATTATAAGATGTTCTGTGTTTTCGTTTCCATGGCAACCTTCCATATACAAAGACCCGTTCTTAGTTTCTGATACAAAGTAATCAAGTTTTTATTCAGTATTTGATACCTTGGCTTACATTATTGCAATTTTTGAAGAGAACTCTATTTTTTTTTATAACAAAATACTGCTAGTGTTACTCGCTGATAATTTAGCTTTCTTTATGTGAAAGAATTTATATATCGGGTCTATATTTTTTGAGTTTATCCATTACAAACAAACAAACAATCAAATGTTTCCTCTTTATAATATTAGAGTAGATTTATACCTATATAGCTAATTTATATTGCGCAATAGAAATTACCTACTCTTTTGCAACTCTATGTAATCTGCATCTACAAAATTCCTAACTCTAATGTTATGGTGTTCTTGGACAATTTAGAACTACTTCTTAAAAAGTTAATGAGAAAGGGCAATTGTAATATTGATATACTCAATCATAGTAATAATTTGAAAGATCTTATTTCAATACTGAGTAACTATAACTTAAATAATCACATAACTAAGCCTACGCGTAAAAACTCTTGCCTCGATTTAATTGTCAGCAAGTTGACTCCTATTCCAGCAAACTTACACTATCTAGCGTTTCTGACCATGAAACCGGTCAAAGTTTTACTTTTGAACTTGAAGCTATACATACCTACCAATATAGCTCATAAACAACGCATCTTCTGGTTTGAAAATAGACGAGATTTTAGTGATGACAATATCCAGAAGTTCTTGACCAGCTTATCATCTTTGACATTTTCTGAAGTTTATGAAATCGAAGGTTTGGACGAAGCTTTTATCAGATTTCATGACACGCTGTATATTTTCGCAGCTCTTTTTTATAATCTGTGCTTTCTTGTACTCCATATCCAAGTCGTAAATAAACCAGTAAAACATGGTAAAAAACAAGTGGATGATGAAAGGTCTTAAACGATCGTCTATAAATGAACGTCGTCTCTATCTTAGTTATCGTCTCTCCAAAGCTAATAAACGTTGGAATAGGAAGGCTTATCTTGAGTACAATAAGATTTTCAAGCGCTGCATACTCAATGCCCAAAAAAATAACTAGATATATCCTCAACTCCAAAAATCGTTGTAAGGCTTCTTGGAGAATTATTAAATGTAATTTTAGCAGCTCTGACTCACCTACGAAGATTGACAAAATATAATTAGATGATAGAATCTATGTTCAACCACAACATATAGCTAATTTATCAATTTCTTTATAATTTAACAAATAATATTGACGATGCACAATGTACTTATAATTCCGACTATCCATATGACATTTCCAATAACATTAATACAATATTTCTGACTCCCGTAGATTATTTTGATATATATGAGATTATAATTTCCTTAAATAATACGAATTCTACCGGGTTTGACGACATTAAAACTAATTGTTAAAATATTGTTCTAAAGTCTTGGCGAGCCCCTTATGCCACATAATAAATTTATCACTTGTGCAAGGTATATTTCCAACAGTCTTAAAGCGATCTGTAGTTTTACCTTTGCATAAAAAAGGTGCTAAAGATAATATGAACAATTACTCTACTTTCTGTCACCTCCATGTATGCGAAAATATCTAATTTCCTATCTAAATACAACATACTCAAATCAGAACAATTTGGCTTTTGAAAAAACATGTCAACCACCTTAGCTTGCTTTTCTCTCATGAAAATAGTAACAGACTGTTTAAATAGAAAAATACCCATCGTTTTTATTTTTCTCGACATGGCGAAAGCTTTCGACTTCAATGAACACAAACTACTGTAATGAAAGTTGAAAAATATGGCATTAGAGGAAAGGCATTGCAAAGAGCTACTTGAGTAATCGAATGCAATGTGTAGAAATACCTACCTTTTCAGGTCATAATAAAACCATGTGCAAGTCGCCATATATGTCTAACAAGTGTGGAGTTCCACAGGGAAGTATTTTAGGTCCTTTACTTTTCCTGTTATACATTTATGACCTCCCCGACGTGACTCACACAAATGTATTTTATACGCAGATGACACCACTCTCTTTATCGAAGGACATGACAGAAAAATATTTGAACATGACATTAATGATGCTCTAAATTCTATAATCACTTGGCTCAAACATAATGAACTCAATGTAAATAAAAATAAGACTAACATTATACAATTTCAGACATACTATAGCCATCCTATACAATTACAATTAACGCACAACAACAATACATTAGAACAAGTAGAATCAACTACTTTCCTGGGTATTGATCAACACTAGAATTGGAAAGAACACGTTGACAAAGTCTGTGCCAAGTTAAACCGGTATGTGTATGTCTTGAACCGCGTGCGACGTGTAGCCACACTCCAGGCTGCACTTAGCGCCTACCACGAGTATGTATTCTTAGTGTTGCGATATGGTCTAGTCATTTGGGGAAACTCTGTGGATTCAAGCATTTAGAGCACATTTAGGTGCAGATTTCCTAGATAGTTGTAAACCACTATTTAAAAAGCATAATGGATACCTTTGCCTTGCTTGTGCATTTTTGTAATTTGCCTGTTTGTCCATCAGCATCACACCTTGTTTGAGTTGCATAATGATGTTGTAAGTAGGAATAGTCGACAATTTGTAGTCGTGAATAGTAGGGTAATTTATTTAGGGCTCGATTGAACGTATGGCCAGCGGATAATTGTTTTTATAGCACTAACGATTATTTTAAGAAGTAGAATCTAATTAATTCCTAGTTTGTAATGTTGACATTTGTTTTATTATTATTTAATGTTAGAATATGATTTTGTTTTAATAGGGACATAATTAACAATAATATTTGCACGCCTGCTTGCAGCCTGAATACAGTGCCTTACAATACTTTAAGAACTGACATATAATTTGATAATGTATTCTAGCAAATAAATAAATGATTGATTGATTGATTAAATATAAATTATATGTTATATAAGACCATGTGTACTGCATGGCCATCCGCATCTATACTTATAATAAAACTGAAACAGGTCCAATTCCGTACATTGAAGATATATAGTAAAAAAAACGGATGCTGTTCTGTATTCCATACTGAAGCCCAAACTGTTTTTTTTTTATTTTTGTCTGTCTGTCTGTCTGTCCGTCTGTATCTTGGCTAGGCATCACGCCGAAGCTACTGAATGAATTTAAATGAAACTTGGTATGATTAGAGTTCATACTACGAGGTAGGACATAGGATACTTTTCATCCCGAAAAATTAAACGGGTCCCGCAGGATAGAGGTTGAAAGTTATTTTAAAAAATACACTTCCGACTCTGAAACTACTGAACGGATTTTGGTGCACCTTGGCACAGTCATAGTTTATAATATGATGAATGAAAATTGTGCATACTTTATATCCCGATCAAAAATTCTGTACATTGAATATTATGTATTAAGATAATATTATGTAATACTAGCTGTACCCGCGGCATCGCGCGCGTAGTCTTTTCTTTAGATTCAAAGTAATGTGCTATTCCAGGACCAATATACCAACATTTGATCAATATTTCTTTAGCCGTCAAAAATACTTTTATCAATTTCTCGGCTTCTAGCTCACCAGATTGAGATACCAATTACACCAGTTTTTAAATCAAACCTTAAGCTATCTTACAATGAAAACCGCATTGCAATCGGTCCAATAGTTTTAACGTGATGCGTGAACAAACAAACATACAGACAAACAGACAGAGAGACACGATTAAAAAAAAACGTGTTCAATACCCTGTTTAAGCACCCGAGAGCTTTTTTTTATTTATCTTCTTTTTACAGTCTTTTTCGTACCTATTCTATAATAAATGTATAGATATATGACTGTGTCAAATTGCATCAAAAAATCCGTCTAGTAGTATCAGCATGATACGTGTTCTTTTTAATAACTTTTGTAACATATTATGGCAATAAAATATTGAGTATTGAAAATTGAGAATACTTTTTATATTACCGAAAAAATAAAGGGTTCCTGCGGGATATGGATCCAAATTCTGTACATTAAAGATATTGAGTAATATTTTTTGTAGCCTTTTCTATTTTTCGTACTGAAGCCTAAACTGTATTTTTTTTTCATTTTTGTCTGTTGTATGTCTGTCTGTATCTTGGACGCGCATCAAACCAAAACTACGTAATGAATTCAAATGAAACTTGGCATACTACATTGGATACTTTTCATACCGGTAAATTAAAGGGTTCCCGCAGAATAGGGGTATTTTTTTGGAGTTGGTATTCATGTTTTACGTTTTATTGCTTCTTCCATCCATAGTTCACCTCTAGGATACTCAAGAAATATTCCTCCAAATTTCAAATACCGAGGTCCACCGGTTTAGGTTGGGCGTTGTCTGTCTGTCAGTCAGTCAGTCAGTCAGTCAGTAGGTATGTCACATTAGGTACTGTATTACAGGCATGATTAAAATATTGTAATAAAACACATCATCATCATCATCATCATCATCATCATGTCAGCCTTTAGAAGCCCACTGCTGAACATAGGCCTCCTCCAAAGAGCGCCATGACAAGCGATCTTGTGCCACCTCCATCCACAGACTTCCTGCAATGGCTACAATGTCGTCGGTCCATCGTGTGGGGGGTCTCCCCACACTTTGCTTGCTTGTTCGTGGCCGCCATTCGAGAAACTTTATTCCCCAGCGGTTCACTGATACTTGTATATATATATTTTTTTTTAAGATACGCTCAAACATTAGGAGGTGATTCTCGGGCGCATGAGATGAGTTTCATACGAGATGAAGTTCCATCTATCGAACAAATTTTCGAAGTAAAGAAGACATGACCTCTTCTCGTATGAAAGCTAATCTCACGCGCCCGGGAGTCACCTCAAGGTCACGGCTCGGGCCACATGTGGAGGCCTTATTAAAGTTATGGCCTGCTCATTGCCACTTCAACTTGCAAACTCTGAGAGCTATGTCGGTAACCTTCGTTTTTCTACGGATTTCCTCATTTCTGATTCTATCACGTAGTGAAACACCGAGCATAGCTCTCTCCATTGCACGCTGCGCAACTCGGAGCTTTTGTATGAGACCAATAGTTAGCGACCACGTCTCAGTGCCGTATGTCATCACTGGCAACACGCACTGGTTATAAACTTTCGTCTTGAGGCTCTGCGGTATCTGCGACGAGAAGATATGGCGTACTTTCCCGAACGCTGCCCATCCGAGTTGGATTCGTCGGTTGACCTCTTTGTCGAAGTCGGAACAGCTTCGATAATATCGTTCCCAACATAAACCGGCATGGGTATGACATGGGCATTTGACATGATGCAAAATTTTTGATTCTTAATATATTTCATGCTTTTGAATTTGGATCCTATGGTTTTATGTATGCCTGATACATTTTAGGGTGCTTTTACGTAGACCTACTATTTTGTTGATTACTGGAGGACCACGAGGGAAACCTATTTCTCTTTTTGGTATTGAAACAAAAATTTATCTCCAGTATAAGGTACCACGGGCAATTGTTAATGTTTTATAACTGAAATGTACAGACAAACATAAATCATATCTAAATGCAGAAGCATGAAAGAAATAAGACGTTGTTGGTCTAGTCTAGTGGCTAGAGACCCTACTACGAAATCAAACGGTCGCGGGTTCTCATCCCACAAGGTGCAGTCCTTTGTGTGATGAGCAGAAATGATTGTTTCCGAGTCATGGATGTAATATTCGTATCTATGTATGTTTGTCCGTTGTCTAGTACCCATAGTAAAGGGTATCCTAGTTTGGGGCTACGTAATTGGTGTGAATTGTCACGAATATATTATTATATTATATTATATTATATTATATTATATTATATTATATTATATTATATTATATTATATTATATTATATTATATTATATTATATTATATTATATTATATTATATTATATTATATTATATTATATTATATTATATTATATTATATTATATTATATTATATTATATTATATTATATTATATTATATTATATTATATTATATTATATTATATTATATTATATTATATTATATTAGGTAGCGCGAATATTTGCGATTTAATTTCTGTCAGGTGCTATTGTAATTTTTCTTTGTGGATTATTTGGTATACCTAACAGGAGTGTAAATTTTGAATATTTCACGAAAAATTCGACCACGGGAAAAGACCCCAAATACTTGCTATTTATTTTGAAAAGTAACGGCATTTACTTACGGTCACACTCGTGGACTCCAAATGCAGCGGGCGTGTCACGCCACATTACCTTTTCACTGTTTTGGCTTGAACCATAATACAGGTGGACCATGGAAATAAATAAAAACCCCTGGTACACCTGGTTATCTTGAGGTGGACCACGGGGAGAAAAGGTTGCCCCGGGTACAGCCAGGTGAACTTGTAGGTGGACGACGGGCGCGGGCCAAACCATTTCATGATCTTACCGATAACGTCATGAAGTTGAAATATTTCATGATGTGGCTAGGGCTGCCGTCATATTTATTGCTGAAACCGGACAAAGATTACGGAAACTCCGGACATTTGGTCTAAATCGGGTATTTTCCCCGGACGCCCTTGTTTTTTTTTAATATTTGTTTAATAAAATAACTCTCGCCTAATTGTAAATGTCAATAACATAATTTAATTATTATCTATCGTACTCTACTATGAAAATTAATTAGGAACGTATGTAACAAAAATATTAATAATTTAGAACTTGACAAATTCAAAACAAATTACAAATTAAAATCATTTTGGTAGGTTCATGTTACTGCAATATTTTGAATGCATCGGATGAAATATGAATGAAAAGTGATCGCACGTCACGTGATTAGGAACATATTTCCTTTTAGCTTGCGTGGAAGACACTTTTTGTCCCTGCTCTTCTTATTCCACATAAGTTTGTGTTGCTGTTGTCCCAGAAAAATGCTATGCACAATAATAATTGTATCAGATGAGAGGCAGTTTGTTTGACACAAGTTATATACGTAACATCCACAGCAATATATACTCGTAAACGTAAAACGTTGTAGATTTGTTTCTTGTTTGTTTATTTGGGGAGCTTTCACACAATAACGGCTGGACAGATTTTAATGAAATTTGGAATTTAGCTTATACCCTGGAATAAAACAGCATACATTTTATCCCGGAAAATGATAAGTTTCTACGAGAAAATGTTGATTACTCGCTTTAAGGAACGGTTGCCATGGAAATGAAATAATAATAAGTCTGTCAAAAAGCATCAAGAGCGTTGGAGCTATTTTTTTTGCATTAGTTTTTAATATCGTAGAAGAACATACTCGTAGGGTGCTTTTTCGCGATAAACTGTTGTTTGCGCTGATGAAGTCGCGGAGGAAAGCTAGTACGTCATTATAGTATACATAACTAATTACTGGAATAGAAAAACAACAAAATTGTCTACATGACGAGCGTCCGGGTTTCACCCGTACACTTATTGAGAAACCCCCCGGGCGCCCCCCGGACGCCCTTCATACTAGGAGAAATCCGGGGAAACCCGGAAGGATGGCAGCCCTAGTCATGTGGCCAACCATTTCATGAAATGATCAATTCTACGATATCGCCACGATGTATACACTAGAGGTCACTGTGGGCTAATGGTGGCTAGTGGTGGTGATATCGCATCATCATCTGCGGCTCGGTGGACCAAGGAGAATAAAGGGAGTAGCTATCGTAAAAACAATTTGAAAACATATGTGCTTACATATTGTAAGCTTATACGTAACCTTATGTTTACGAACAAATCGCTCTTTTGCCCGAGTTTTAATACAAGTTAAAGAAAAGTTTTCCCAGTTCGCTAAGTTCCAGTGGCTTCGGCCACGCGCGCGCCACCACAGTCTAGCGAAGCACAGTAGAGAAGCTCGCACACAGCTTTACCGTAGCATCGTTAGGTACTTGATTTACGTATCATAAATTAGAGAAATAAATGGACGTAGATAATATATATAAAAACGTTTATCGGCATGTTTAGTAACTTTAAGTATCAGTAAACTAAAAGAACATAAAGAATATCCGGCGTAAGTATAGAGAAAACCTTTGTTTGAGATCAGAAAATATTGTTACGTGCTCGGTCGACTTTATGTCCTCACATTTGTTACGTTACTTACATTTTATTACGTTGGCCATTTTCGGGCTTAACTGCTTTACAAGATGTTTTAGGACGTCGAACTATGTTAGGTAGGTACCTATTTCAATTCTTCATTGCGGTCGTATCAAACCATTTTGCACTAGAATTTAAAGTAGGCATTCCGAAATGTTTTTCAGATTACGATAACTATATTAGACTCGAAGTTCAAGGGATGAGTGTCCCCTCCTTCACAGTCTCTATCCCGAAGTATACAGTGGACAAACCGTCGTACCAGAGCCTGGATTCTGTATGACCACTCACGCCAATTCACGCAAATTCCACGCCGATTCCACGCTGCCTGCGTGGAATCACGAACAAATTCTACGCAGGCGGCGTAGAAATGGCGTGGAATTGGCGTCTTAAAATTAGAGAATTAGGCCCAGGCCTGTAAGATATGTAGTTACGAATTATAGAGAGGAGAAGTTGTGAGAGACAGAGTGTGTTTGTAACTCACGTTGGGCTCTCCCGGCTTGCGCGTGCGCTCCTCGTGGTCGAGCAGCGCCTCCACCGCCTCGACGAACTCCTCGGAGATGGCGTGCAGCAGCGCGTCGCGCGTCTCCACGCCGAACTCCAGCAGCAGCTCCACCATCTCGAGGTTCTCGTTGTCGATGGCCATCAGCAGCGCGCTGCGGCCCAGCGGGTCCACGCAGTCTACGTTCACGTGCTGCGTGTCACGCGCGCGCTGCAGCACGCGCCGCGTGCCCGCCACGTCACCGCGCTCCACGCCCAGCAGGTACTTCTTCTCCTCCAGCGTCAGCACCGCCATCTCCTGGTGCGGCCGCACCACGTTCTCCTCCTCCGTCATACCGTGGATGCTGTGTCGCTGCGGACGGAACAAGCTTGCGAGAGGCACGCCCCGCGCCCCGCACCCCTGTCCGCGGGACGTGCGCTCGCAAGCGATAACAGAACCTATTTCCGCCATGCAAATAAGCGGAGAGATGAACGAGGGGTATTAAGAGTGCGAATATTCCGCGTACACTGCGCTGGAGCGCCAGACGGGGGCCTACACCGGCGCGGCGTCGTGTTGCGGTAAACACAACACGAGTAAATAATTCCGTTTATACCGCCCTGGGAATTCTTTAGTAGATACCTAGGCAATGAAATGGGGCGGGTGTCGCTCGTAATGGGTAATGGCGTTTAGTTGCCGAGCTCGGTAAAACAATAGGTAGGTATAAATGTTGAAGGTGTTTGTTAATTTTGTTTTTCGTGGAAAATTGAAAAAATATAAAATTAGAAGAACTAAGCGAGACTACAATGCGGTATTCTATTCTATGGTAGGAAACACCATTGTCTTCTGTTTTACAGAATATAATTGACCACCTACCTATTAGGTAGCACGTGCTACATACATACCTATATAGGTACTTATGTTATGTGGCGGTTGAAATCGCGCGATTCGTTCGGTAGAAAGAAGAAAATCTACTAGGACAGATTTTTATATATGTTTGAAATCCAAACTTTAAATTCATAACCTTAACGTAGTAGAACTACTTCTAGAAGGTAGCTGTCTCCTTGATTTTTTATTTATTCATATTAAAAGAAGATGCTTTCAATCTTCTTTTAATATGAATAAACTATGCATTTAATAAATGTTATGGTAGAAACATCAAACTTGGGGGTTCGCTTCAGTACAAAGCTCTTATGTGACTGAAGTTTCAGCTTCTATAGTTCTCTCGTAGCCGAAATGAAATCAACTCGAAGCTCTAGTTACGAAGCCACAGATAAACCCATAAACTTAATAGTATCTTTGACAAACGCGTACACGGGTAGCTGCAATGATGTTTTATATAAACTAAAACCACATTGGGTAGCTGTATAACACCTGTTGTTTTAACTAGGGGTTAGAGCATAGATAGAGTTATACATACATTTATGGGTTAGAGGGATAATCAAAGGTAGGTTTGAAATTAGGTAATTATTAAAAAAGCAAGATATGAGGTGAGACCATAAGCTTATAACAAAGAAATAAAGGGGATAAAAGGAAATAAATACGGAGAAACCCATTTCCCGACGTGCGGTGCGTAGGCACGCTTTGACTCGGGGCTTTGACTTCGATCTATGATTTGATAGGGCGCGATAAAAAACAGATGTAGGTCATATTATGTCGATAGGAAGGCGTCGAGTGGCGAGGAGCCGCTCAGGGCGCGGGTGGCATTCGGCGGCAGCCGCTCGCTGCCACTCATTATGCAAATGGGTCGCGAGGGCGGCGGCGACGCAGCCGGGGCTCCCGCGACGCTGTCCTCACGGCGCATGCATTACGAAACTCATTGTTGGTACGTTCCCGGCCCTTACACTGACGACAGCTTGCCGATGCAATATCAGCTAATCACCCATAGTTCAACATCACAGACGGACCGACGACTGGACTTGTCCAATCGTTGTGTACGTCTTGTGTAAATGTTTACGCAAATCGAGCTCCAATTCCTAGGCAGCTGTGAGCTCTAGTTAGATACATACCTAAATTGACGGCTCTTTTTATTGTATTATTGATCGGATGGAGACTCGTTTATCGACACTCGCCCTAACCTATACTTACTGACTCCACTAAACGAACGTGTGTGAGACAAGAAATCGATACGTCGTCGTCGGTTAAGATAGATGGGCACGTTAACGCTGGCTGGCTGAGGCCTAGCGCGCCTTTTATTTGTGCTGTTCTTGATCGCACGCGAGAACCTAACTAATATGAAACTTTGAATGCAGATGTTCAATATCGCGGCTCACCTTACTTGTGGTCATGGAGTTATGAAACTCATGTGCTCATGTAAAATTACTGGCTCACGTAATGGTATCAGTGAATAGAGTAAAATAGAAGAAGACATGTGAAGCAGGTACTACAGCAATAATAAAATACAGCATTGAGAAATGATGTTTCGGTCGAGTATATTAGTTACTGTTGTGCGTTGGGTACCTACAAACGTAGCGAACGTTTATACAACCGTGTCTAATTTGATCATCCGAAGCGTTCTCGCGAAGCGGATATTGGAGTAATCGAAGTCGTTACAATACGGCGATCTAATTATCCAGAGAAAGCTCGCCCGGGGTCGGGACCATCGCACGACTCGACAATAATAATAAACAAATAGATCTAGCGGGAAACTTGAAGGCTTAGCAAATTTAATTAAACGTGATGAAACATTGACTAAAGAAATGGAATCAGTTATGCGAGGCTTGCGAGGGCACGGAGCGACTCGGCGTCGACGTTCAGGTGGAGGAAACGGCATAGGTACCTTAACTTTATTGTCGAGCGGGCGCGGCTCAGGCGCCAGCAGCGCGCCCATCTCGACGCGGCAGGTTGAGGGGCGGCGCCCGTCGCCACTGGAGCCGCCGCCGCCGCTGCCGCCGGACATCTCGGAGCCCCCGCTATCTGCGCACAGATACACAGGTCAGCGGCGGGCTCGCGCGTTCACCGTGAGCCTCGCCGCTGCCTCGCACCGTCGACGATTCACCGCGATGCAATGCGGACGGGATATATTTAGCAAGGGCGGGCGGCGAGTGCGAGCGGCGAGCGCGTGCGGTTCCGAAGATGTAAACACTCACCGGCGCCGTCGCCGCTCGCGCCATCCCGCGTCCGCTCCGTGAACTGTAACAAGACAGAGCGTGAGTGGCGGCGTACGAGTCGCACTGCCGGCGGAGTCAAGCGGGACACCTGCACACCTGCACGCGGCGGACGCGGCGCGCGGCGATCTGCCGCGAGTGCCGCCGCAGCGCCTCCAGCGCGCCGGCAGCGGCAGGGCCGCACTCGCTCAGCAGGGACGCAGCGCCCGCATGACCCGCGAGCGCCCGATCTGCACACTCCGCGACTGACGCTCCTCAGGCGCCCCTCTCTCCTGCGTTCTGGAAGTACGCGCGCGAGTTCAAAGCTTCTTGTTTATTGTTACTGCGTCGTAAAAATGATTTTGTGTACGGCGCTGACTGGGATATGTTATGTAGATACCTACACGTTGCCGTGCCGTCAAATTATCTACATGTTAATTTTAAATTGTTTAATCCTAGGCGTTTATTAATTATGTTACGAACGCCGAGCAGATATTATGCATAATAAACGCTAAACCGCCAAGGTGTCGATTCTGACTGCACCAATTAAAACTGAAACTAAATTTGACAGCTCTAAAATTGTTGCTGTCCCTTTCGTTTCCTTAGGGTTTGAAAGTGACGGCAATAATTTTAGAGCTGTAAAATTTAGTTTTAGGTTTAATTGGTGCACCCAGAATCAACACCAATAGGCACAACCGGCAGGGAAGCGCCGCCGAGAGTGGTCGGCCCGGACTTGGCACAAATCACGTAACAGGATGTGATCCAGCGGGAACTAATGAGTAGTATTAAGTGGTTATCCCTCACATTTGAACCACATGGAGGATAAAAATAACCTTTTTTTTCATACCATACCACAATATTTACATATCTCGTGATTAAAATGAGAACGAAGGGAACTGCAAGGCATTACATAGTAGAATTCTTATTTATAAAATATTTGTTTTGTGAAAACGGGCAAAGTTTTGATTTGAAAGCTGTTGAAAAAGGTGAGAGACTACCTCCGCCGATTTTTTGAAGGATTGTCTTAACAGCCGGGACCAACAGCTTAAATTGCCCTCCGAAGCACGGAGCGATGGAAAACCGCACAAAACTTAGAGAAGACATTGGTGTGGAGCAAAGGTACGAACCCTGAATCGTTAGATTCTAAGTCACGCTAGTAGGATAGCTATACCATTAGGCCAGGGGTTCCTAAACTTGTATGGTAACGGAAAACTCGCCAAATCCCTTCTATTTTGTGGAAGCCCACACCAAATGGGATACGTACGAAATGTAGAGTCCTCGAAGTCTATTCATCGAATGGTTATATCCTCGAAGGGTCGTTTCTGCTGCGAATGGTAAAAAATTGCGAATGTACGTTTGCTCAAATGGTCAAAAACTGCGAAAGGTCGTTTGCTGGAATATTCTAATAAACGAGTTATACTGTCTGCAATCTGCATGTTTTACTCCTGATTGTATGTTTAGCTGTTCGTACCTGCAAGCTTTAGATTTTATGTACAAAAACAACAAAAAGTACCTGGACAGCGTATATTGCTAGCAGGAGTCGTTTTTTTTTAAGTCAAGACTCATTTGGTGGAAATAGAGAGTCAAAGCAAAGAGTAAATTGGACTTGAGGACAACAAAAGCGTTATTTCTTTATTTTTTCTTTGACTCTTTTTTTGGGTGGATACCGTGACTTGGCAATCTCGTACAAATAACTGATCCTCAGTAGTGCCAACTTTAGCGTAGTAGAGATGTAACGACGTTGTCGCTCAGACACTTCCAGTGTTGAAGCACCTAGCGCAAATGACTCCGGCCGGAGTACTGCGGGGGCATCTCTTTGTAACCTTGGTCCACTGGGAACTTGTAATCTTGCTTACCGGTAGATTGATAGGCAGCTC